>JAQQTO010000040.1:10535000-13035000 GCA_029884595.1 Ormosia semicastrata
TATCTTTCTTTGCCACGGCAGGCGGAACATACGACGTTATCTCTCTTCGTCACGGCAGGTGGAACACACCTCATTATCTCTCTTCGCCACAGCAGGTGAAACATATGTCATTATATCTCTTCGCCATAGCAAGTGCAATACACATCGTTATCTCTCTACGCCACGGTAGGTGGAACATATGTCGTTATATCTCTTCTCCAATCGTGAACGGAGCTTTAACACATAATCCTTATAGCTCAATTCTCATAACAAAATTCATAACCATGTTAGCTTTCAGGAGTAACAACTCAATAGGTCACAAGGCCAAAACCATCATAAAATAAATTCATAAGCTAACTTAAAGATTTTTTTCCCCAAAATATGAAGCTTGAGGCTATAATCAAAGCTATTATAAAGAACTCCAAATTTCTAACTCTTAAAATAATAAATGAAACTTAGTTTGAAATACTATTAGAAGAAATATAAATACGTGACAAGAGATTTAAATTTCAAAATATGTCACAGTGTAAACTATTCACTCACAAATATGTAGAACTAACTCAATCAATTCCCACAACACTCAAAGGAGCAAGTTGTGTAGTGCCCACTAAATCTGACCATAAACAAATATTTTAACAAGTCAATATAAATGAAAAAATGACTTACATTAAGAAGCAACCTCAAAGGAGAGCATTTTTCCTTAAAACTTAGAGTTACCCACTAGATATTAGGAATTTAAAATACAAGTACCATGAATAAATAAAATAACTACACTATAATTATAATTTGTAATTGATAAGACTTTAGAAATTTCATTTAGAGTTGAACTAACGAAGGGGTAAAGAGATTAGGTAAAATCCATAATTATAGGGTTTATGATTTTCAAGAAACTCATAAGAAAAAAAAATAAAGGTGTGGCTTTCCCATTCCCTCTTTCTAGAACCCAATCTCCTAAACCCTTAGATTTTTACTTAGAGCCCCAAAATACACTTGCCCACCATTTTTTAGATAGCAAAGCTTGAGGGAATATGGTATTTGACACAAAGCAAACAAGAATAATAGAGTAGAAACTTACCTCAAGCTCTTGGTGCAAGTGAGTGTAAGGATTTGGTGCCAAAATGAGGGGGAAATGGAAACTTGGTTATGGCTCCAAATGGTACAAAACATGGAGGAAGGAGAAAAAGAGACGAGAAATGTCTCTGTTTCTCGTTCTTCCTTTTTTTTTAAACATTTGGTTCTTTTTTCATATAGGACAAATGACCAAAATGTCCTCCACAAGAAAATTTATTTCCAACCTTATCCCTCCTCTAAAACTAGTGTCATCATATAGGATTTTATATTGGAAAAGAAATTGAGGCGATATGCTTGAATCTTATTCTTTTAGCTTGAACATGTTTGAAGAATTATATGGGTTTAGGTTAAAAGTTGTATATGAAAGTGTCCCCAAAAAAAATTTCTAGAGATTGGATAATTGGTTTAAAGTTAATTGAGATATCAAATGATGTGATTTGAGGCTAAAATTTTGAACATGGTATGTGTGTAACATAAGTGTATTTATATGTGAAACTTCAAGTAAAGTAATGAATGCAATTGTTAATTTAGATTATAAGGAATCCAAAGGTTTTGAGTTTAATTCATGGAATTTAGGGTTGAAATAGGATTATGATTATGGAAATTTATGAATGGGTTTGTTTAAAGCTTTATTTATGTAACAAAAGAAGACAATAAGAAAAATGAAAAATGAAGTAATTAGATTATGAAAGTAGCTTCATGTTGATTGATGAAGTAATTGGCATTTAGATGATAAATAATAATAATAATAATAATAATAATAATAATAATAATAATAATAATAATAATAATAATAATAATAATAATAACTATAAATTGGGGATATTGAAGAACGGGGTAAGAAGTATTATGTGTTGGTGATAATTTGATATTTTGAAAATAAAGTATCCTATATGAAAGATTGTATCAGTCTTTAATTTCAATAAAGTGAAAGAGAAAAAGGAAAAATACAAGTCCAGTTGGTTGGAGGTTGGCTAGTTGAAACTCGTAGGAACTTTAATTTACTATACAAGTTTTGTATGACTTTCAAAAATGCGAGGCCTATTTTTTTTAAGGAGAGAAGAATGTAATGATGTTGAATATATATATATATATATATAGAGAGAGAGAGAGAGAGAGAGAGATTTTAGGGGGGAAATGAGTATTTCATATATTAAATGAATTTGAAAAAAATAGAAGCAAATGAGGTCATATTTTGGGGCTGCAAACCCCTCCCCTATGTCTCACCCTCTCTATCTCCTCTTTTCTTCTTCCTTTCTCCTCTTCCCTCCAGTTCCACCCACTCCCAAAACTCCAACCTCAGAACAACAAATTTTCTTTTGGGATTTTCACAGTTAGCCATTAACCTCCCTATTCATCCTCCCTTAGTGAGAAATACATGGGTTTAGGTGGTGGTTTAAGAGGGGTTTCCAGCACCCATTCTTTCAGCCTTCGATATTTGACTTATAGAGGTAATTATTTATTCCAAAATTACAATTTATTGCATGACTGAGCATAAAATCAAAATTTGTCTTCTAGGTAAAGAAATTAGATGTTGAAACTTAGGGATTTTGTTTAAGAAATTAAGAATTTTGATGGAATGTGAATTGTATGATGAACTCATAGTTGATTCTAAAATTTTTATTATGTTGTGGGCTGTAGAAACACCAAAAGGACCCTCAAAGTGTTCATATGCATGGAAGGAAATGGATTGACTAAGAAGTTCTATTAGGGGAGTGGATAATTTACTTAGTGTTATCTTTTCCTCAATTTATTTTCACAGGAAAACAAAGCTTTCTAAGCATATTAATATTTTTTCCTCTTCAATATAAATTATATTTTAGTGAGGATAACTAACTTACAACTTTTATTGCCAATTTAAAATTATTAGTATTATCATATTTTTTATATATATGCATGAACTCGGATTCAATAATCATCATTTTATATATTATTCAATCTCTTTCATGATGGCCTTGATAATGTTATTGAGTTACGGTTCTAATAATAATATGGTTTATATGAGTTGCTACTAATGAGAATTAAATTATGATGGTTAGAATCTTATTTTGAAATTGTGGAATGAATATTGTTGTCTTTGATATATTGGATCTAATTACCATATTATTTTTAGTTGAATTTATATTTTAAATATCCATGATGGGTTTCGTGTTAGAACACCATTTACCATTAGAGAAGAGATATAATGGTACTGCTTGTCATAGCAAAGAGATATAGCAGCATATGTCCACATAGTCGATTTAGTAAGCTATTGGTGAGAGGACCCTAGCCATAAGATTTCACCACTTGTTGTAGCGAAGAGAAATAATGGCTTATATGCACATAGTAGATTCAAAAAGCTACTGGGTGTTAGGACCTAGCCATGAGATTTCACCGCTTGCCATAGCGAAGAGATATAATGATCAATATGCATATAGTAGATGTAGAGGTTTATCGGGTGAGGCAAGGCCCCCAGCTTGAGATGATATGAAATGAGATTTGTTAGGTGGAGTTGACTTCCCAATTTGTAGTATAGTTCCTTCAATTTAGGAGTAAACCATATGGATTTTTTTATATACGACTATCATTCTTAAGTTCCTTTATAATTATGAATTTATTTTTGGAAAGAAAAGCATTTAGCAAAGTGGTTTCATTCTTCGTTCCCTAAATTGTTATGTTCTGAGTTGTTTTCAACGTTTAAAATTCGTGTTATCACTTGTTTCTCCATCCAGTTCACTTTGTTTATTTTGTCCTCACTGAATCTATGTGACTCACGATGTTATATTTCATCAGACTTACTGGTTGCTAGTTAGGTTGATTGGGAGTCGTCCATCCTAAACAATGTCTTCGGTATGACTCCAACATGTTTTGGTGGATGCAGTTACTCCTGATTCCAAAGTCTGTAGGTATAGGGTTATAAGTTGGTTTACTCTGATAATGTTAAATAATTTGAGGTTATATACCTTATCTTGTAATGGTTATTGATTTTGTATTGAGAATTAATTATGTTTTTATGAGAAGTTAATATTTTGGAATTTCTTTCTGTGGTCAAGTTTGCTAGGCTAAATTATATTTTGATATTTAGTTCGTGCTTCGGTTACTGACCTTGAGGTGGGTCATGACTTATGCATTACCACTTTTCCCTATAAATAAGAAGTCTTGGTTACCAGATATCACCTTTTTTTTTCACTATAATTTCTAGCATTTCCTATATCTTCCTGGTCTAGACTAATCGTAGCCATAACCGTAGTTGTAGATGTAGATGGTAGCTTATCTCCATTTGTTCTTGGACTACATTATAAGTGTAATTCCAAATTCAATTTACATGCAATTGCATTCTTGCTCCCATTCACATGATATTTGATATCCGTTTGTTCAGTTTATCAAGTTTCATAGTGTTGACTGAGAGAAGCAAAAATTTGACAATGATGGTCACTCAAAAGAGAGTTGATTCCTCTCTCCACTTCAGTTAAGGGACTAAAATTTGGAAACTATTTGACTACATGTCAGTCTCACAAGCCACGTGTCCAAGAACATTTTCCTTCGGAAACACGCTTCAACCATTTTGTTTTATCTTGAAGTCATACTACTTTTCTTTGTAGTTGTCAAGTGTTGCCCTTTAGAGAAAATGGCCAACCTTAAAAAATAAAATCCATTTCACATGTTTTTGTTGTTTGTAATTCACCCATTACTAAAAGTGTATTTTTTCTGCTTTTTCTGCTTTTTCTACTATTTTAACAGTTTAAGTTTTGAGAAAAAGCTCTTTTTTTACTGTTTCAATCATGTTCGACAAATTATGTCTCAATTTTTGAATGAAATTCAATGTATTATAACAATTTTTTCATAAAACAAAGTTTGAAACTTTTGAATATTGATTATAGATTATTTCAAAAGTTTTGAGATATAAATATCATTTTATCTTTAATCAAATAACTTTTTTATTCATTATATATGTCTTTTGGTGATTTAATACATAAAAATAATTTTTTTATATCATTTAGACAAAATAAATTATTTTAAAATTATTTTTAAGTTAACATATACAAACATGAAATTGATTATATTATATTCAATTTAACAATAATTAATTATTAAAATAATTAAATTTTTACAACTAATCCAAACACATAATGTGATGAGTGATTCTAATTCTACTATAATCCTTCGCTCTAAACTTTTGGCTGTTGGCGCCTGTTTTAATCCAGTTACTTGAGATAATATATTGGAGGGTTACGTATATTATTGTAACAAATCATATATTAACTTCTTCCAACATTTTGAAATTTCAACTTAAAAATTTCCTGTTGGAGTCAAATTAAAATTCCAAATAATATCAATTTAAAATATGGGATGAGACAGACACCTTATTTGATGGGCCAATACAAATCTGGATTTGTTTTTTATTGCTTGAATTATAAGTATATCTTCTTTAGGGACACATTTTATTTGTAATAAGCAATAACAGAAAGAATAAGCACTTAATTTTGAATGATACTTGCATATAAAAGCTCATTCCAAGTATCAGGAATACCAGCTAGACACCAGTGGCTGCAATCCATGTCCCTATGCCCTCCATGTCCATAGACAGAAGGGTGGCCATCTTTCCTCAGCTGTGACAGGGTAGTAATGTTGAGCAAATACACAGGCTTTTGAATGGCTCCTAACACTTTCTCTAAAACCAACTCTGCTGGGTGTGGACCTCCTGGATACTTGAACCCCAACACTGGCCTCATTTGCCTCTCACAGAAGTTTGCATCTGGTTTCCCCCATTGCCCTCCACTGGAACAATTCAGACAAAGTGAATTCCAATTCTGCACAATTGTGCATTAATTTCTTGTTTAATTTCATTTCTTTTTTATAATGACAACACACCCTTTTGTAGATAATATTTTTCTTGTATGTTAAAGGAAGGTTAAGGCTATACCTCTTGCTTGAGTTCATTATATGTGTGGGTCTGGCTCGTGTTCTTGTTTGGGCTAACTTCTCAGTTCACTGTCTCTTGGACTGACGTATAAGGTTTAAGTTTAAAAATTAGTTTAAATATGATTTGGTACTTGGAGTTTCTATTTATTTGAGTTTAGGTTTGTATAGTTTGTTTTTTTCTAAGATATATTCATATATTGTTATTTATTTGAGTTTTGGTCCTTTAAAGACCAATATTTTAATAAGTAAAAATTATATGAACTAATTCTTTTAAAAAAATAAAGATTAATATTTTAATAAGTATAAATTATAGGAACTAAAATCTAAATGCATAAAAAATATAAGAGTCAATACTTTAAAGATAAGAACTAAAATTTAAATAAAAGAATATAAAGACCAATACCGAAAGAAAAATGTCTAGGGATCAAAATTGAAATTGATGAAAACTATAAGAATTAAAATCTTATTTAAACCTTAAAAATTTACAAGAAACGGAACAATCATTCCTTTCCTACCTCACGAAAAGACCATCAAGCTATGTATTGCAGTATTAGTTCCATGCTTTAAGTTCATCACTAATACTAAACATATAGAGTCACGGACTATAATTATAGGCATTGATAATAGGGTGAAGGGTATAAATATTTTTTTTTTCAGATTATGACTAACCATTCTAAGGGAAAAGCTTAAATACTAAAATGAATAAAAATCTTTCTTGTACTTGAAATTAAGATAATGATTTATAATAAAAAATTAACTCAAACTGGTGTCAATGTAGACTAATAAAAACACATTGTAATTACTATATCATTATTTTTAGGACAAATTATATTCACTTTCCTTGAAATTTGACTTAATTACACCTGACACCCTCTTTATTTTAAAAATTATACTGATCTCTTTTAAGATTTATATTATCATTATACTGTCTTTCACTTGAAGTTTATATTGTAATTACACTTACCTTTCCTCTCCATATATTTCATAGGAAATCAGTGTAAGAGTACAAACAAGTGAGTGTAAAGTGTAATTAAGTCAAACATAAAGAAAAGTAAGTGTAATTTGCCCTTATTTTTATGCGGCAAATCAGAAGTTAGGCTAATCTTCTTAAACAAAGTGATATAGGTTTTTCAGTGAATTATATTAAGTTCTTAAAATATAGAAACTAGCAGCAGATTGTAGCTAGCAAGAACGAACTTGGAAAGCAGGTTTGCAAGTAGATTCTCATTATTATAGTCCAGTTAGTGGCCAAGGGGCAGATACTTACTTTAGATGATCTGGAGATACTCCTTGGAAGAATACCCTTGTTTTGGTAGGGTCAACATTGTCATCAACCCATTTGGCCCATGTATTTAATCCTTTCTCATATGCAACCAAGCGATCCATGTCTTTGTATGTATGATTCCCTTCTTGAATGAAATCCCATCTGCAAACACATAGTATAAGTAAAGAGAACACAGAAAATTGATATAATTAAGTTTGCATGTGAAACAGGATGAAGATTGTGTCTGGCTATGGGGTTTAACATACGGTTGTTTTCTTCCTGTGTGAAGCCACCAATGCCAAGAATCAAATATCAATACGTCTATCCCTTTCCACGTTTTACCGGCTTCAACAGAATCAAGTTTCAGGACTCGACCAATACTATCACTTACAATATCCACCAGAAATGCATTGCGTGAGAACATCACCTTAACATTATAGCTCTGCAAATAATGTTGTACACAAGCAATGAGTTATGTGGTATTTGATATTTTGACCCAAGATATGAACTTGAAGTTAAGATTGTCACTGAAACAAGTTTCTCCTTGTCCTGGTTTGAAATTTAATTCATTATTATCAAATGAAGATTCTATGCAAAGCATTGACAAACTATGTTTCTGTACATGTCATGCTTTGTATGAGTCAATACCTGCTGCTATATCAAACGTATGCTAAGTGAAAATTCATCTTTTACAAATATGTAGAAATAAAACCATTTGCTTATCAGTCATTGATGATTGTTAAATATGTGAGGTGGTTCTTCCGAACAAGTTCCCAAAACTTCTGTCCTCAAGTTGAAAGAGTAGCTTATTTCTATTGGATCTAGCCAACAAATATTCTTAGGAAAAGCATCTAGTTCACCATTGCCAGAGTCTTTTCCCAACTGGGTCAGCGCCTGATAGTTCAAATTATAAATGATGGTTATCAACCTCATACATGAATAGTTAAACTAGCCATTATTCGTGGTTGTGGGCCAAGGCATAATGATTAGAAGTTGATTCAATAATAGAATAGTTAAGCACTAGGTTCCTAAAATGACGATAGTTTTCATATAACAGTATAATATTAAGACCACCACGTGTTCTGTTTCTTTGGGTTGGACCCATTTCAAGTCAAACTCATAAGAATTTTCCAAAAGCTTGATTCATTATTCATTTGCATATTATAAAATACCTTCCTGATTACTTCAACAATGTCAATTAGTACGGTTAGTATTTCACACTATCGATTAAACTATTTTCCGTTGTTGGAACTTGCATGTGAAAAGACCTCACAAATGAGACTTTTTCAATTGATTTAATAACAAGTTCTTAGTCAGGAATGCAATTATGCTATAACAAAAAGTATGCTGATAAGTTAGCATAGTTTGTTTTTCCCCCTAATTTTGTCGGTGTGTTTTCAATAATTATGTAGTTTGTTGTGTTTTCTTCTGTTGGTTACATTTTTTTGTTGCATATGCGGGAATATAATATCTTGAGTTAAATACTTAATAAAGAGACAAGCTGTTAGCAGTTATTATTCTATCATTGCATGATTGCATTAATATTGTGATTAGTTGACTGCAATCCTCTATTTAATTTCAAGATCATGCATGGTTGCATACCAATTATTTTTTTTATTTTATTTTGCAATTAATCATTTGGAGTCAAAGAAGGGGAAGCACAGCAACCTTGACATTGCCCAATTAGTTGTAGTGAATGTGAATTTGGGTATATGTGATGGGTTTAAGTTGTGTTAATGATTAAGAGAAGAGGAAGGGAAAAAAGAGTTGTGACAAAGGTCTAACCGGGAAGGCGAAAGTGGAGAGATCTCCAGTCCTCACTAAAGTGTATTGGGCTTGTGGCACAGCTGTGTGAAGCATGCAAGTGAGTGATTGCCATTGATTCAAACTCAAGGAGTCCCCCACGAACAAGATGCTCTTCCCTCTAAGTCTTCCTAAGAAATCTTCACCATTGAATCTGTACAACAAAGTTCGTTCCAATTTCCAAATCATAAGTGGGTCCAATTCAAATTGCATGGCCTCAATGATCATTTAAATGGTCTTTTGTTGGGATCTAATAAGGCATCTAATCCCTATTTGAGGACAAAATAGTTGAAAGCAACTTTACAACAGCATCCTCTCAATGGAGGAAGTCTCTGTTGACTTGTGCACTTAAACTTTAATGGTAGTTCAAATATATATATATATATATAAAAGCCTAACAACCTTACCTAATCATTGGTGTTTGATAAGAGAGAGTACAGGAAAAAGTTAAACAGATTTAATGTGCCGACAGAAGGAGCAAATTGTCTTCTGTTAATTAGAGGTTCGCAACTCAATCATTGTCATTCTTTAATTGATCTGATGAATAATGGGTTAGGAGAAATCTAAAGATGGTTGAATAAATTTAACTAGGGAAGGCAGTTGAAGAGCAGAACATACCCTGGATCTGACATATTTTGGAGATGATTGGTAACGCTTATGGTCCTCTCATAAGACAAGTCAAGTTCATCCTTTTTCAAACAAGAGCAAAGTTTGTTTGTTTCTTTTTTTATTATTTATTTTCTACTTTCTTTTCGTTTATGGGATGAGTAGAAGTTTAAATCAGTAAAAAAGTATTTGTCAAATGGCAATAAAGGAGGGAAAATTATGCCAAATTGAAGTTGGATCTCTAACACACAAAAGGAACAAACAGTATGAGAAGAGAAAAAGGGATATACAATTATACTTTCTTTTGTCTATAATTTTCTAGTAAGCCTTTTATTTGCCTTTAAAAAACAAGTAAAATGTCCTTTCATGGTTCAAATCTTTTCCTTTTAAGTAGTGGTTTCCTCTTGATAGGAGTAACAAGTGGACCATGAGGAATTGTGAAATCTCCATCATGTCACATTCGATTCAAGTGCAGAAGCTACGGTAAAATAGAAGAGATCCAAAACTATTATTAATCTTTTGGCCTGTCCCTTAATTTTTTTTTTTCAGAAAATCATTACTTGACAAGGTCATTTACCCATAAAAGGAGCACTGATTAATTGGTTGTGGATTGTTACCCTTCATGGATTGAGTCCTAAAATTCCAAGAGCACAAGGATCTACATTGAGTTTCCTCGAAGAAAAATAGTGGTTAAAAATACTTCCTTTCGGTTGTGTTTGAAATGAATTAAAATGGGAAATGATTTGATTTGATTTGAATTGAATTGATTTAGAAATCAAATTTTATGTTTGGAATTTTAAAAAAAAAATAGGAATTGAATTGATTTAGAAATCAAATTTTGTGTTTGGAATTCATTAAAATGAGAATTGATTTGATTTGATTTTATTATTTTACACTTTAATCCTTATGAGAGGTGATTAGAGAAAATTATTAAGGGTAAAATAGTCTATTCATTTCAAATCAAATCAAATCCTACTAAATTTATCAAATTTGATGGAATTTCTAAAACAAAAGGATTGAAATCCATAGGATTTTAAAAATCAAATCATTTCCTATTTTTTAATATTCCAAACACAAAATTTAATTAAATTTGATTTACAAATCAAATCATTTCTTATTATTTTACATTCCAAACACACTCTTCTAGTTTTAACTAAATATAAACCATGACTGGAATATCCTCTTTAATGGTAATTTCCCCTGAATTTGTTAGAAATTCAATGTTCTGAATTTTTATATTATTCAGGTGAGGGTGGAAGGCATGTTAAAAAGTTCTATAGGTTTTATTTGTGAGTGAGTGTTTCCTAGTTCTCAAATGGCCATCCTAGGTATGCAATTTAAGTTCAGAAACAACAAAGCTTGGTAATTTATAGAATTATAGTTGATAATTACCAACGAAAGGAAAGGACAATAAGGTAAAGTAATATAACATCAATAGAGTTAGAGACCTCTTCAATAAGTAAAAATCATATAGTTTTAGTCACCAAGAATTTTTAAGTTATGGAAGAAAAAAGGGCGGGAAAAGAAATACTGTCCAACAGAGTTTTTGCCAACCCTGCTAGACCTTAACCCCACCTTCACCCAGAAGAAACAATTTGCTTTGTTCCACCTTCTCACCCAGAAGAAACAATTTGCCTTGTTCCACCAAGGATTTTACTTCCAACAGTAAATTAGAAGTCATACAACCAGCAGTTTCAAAGTAACTGACATGTAATAGATTAAAATAACTGGCAACACATGGCCGAACAGATTAATTTTGGAAAAAGGAAAAAAAAAAAGAAAAAGAAGATATCACCACCAATAACCATGTATCTATGGCCATGTGATTGGGAGAGAAATAATCAAATGGCATGGCACTGATTTAAAAAAAAAAAAAAACCTAACACAATGAAAAAAAGAGAGCAAATAATGGATATGTACCGCGGTAAGTTGCATCCTATGGGCTGCCATCTATACTTGAGATAGAGATTATCTGGTCTACCATTCTTTTGACAATCAAATTCCTTCTCTATAAAGGGACATTCTGAGGTTTCATAAAGAGGGTATGAATCATCATAAACCCAGCTCCCCTGGAACAAATGACAACCACTCTTTGCAAAGCGTCTTGCCTGGTTGTCATAAAGATAATCCCTCCCATGTATCTGAATGACATGGGCAAGAAACAGCACACCAAATATGGCAAAAGACCCCATGGGAATGAAAGAAAGATGAAAGGTGGCAGTAACGGTTGGACGTGGAGTTTATAATGTATATGATAATCAACAGAAAGGGTGTGTTTCCTATTGTTGTTGTTTTTCTTTAAATGACGATGGAAGAAGCGTTTGCAGATTTTTTAAGTGGTTAATTTTCGACTCATGCATTAATGATGATGCAAGTGAGAGTCACTAATAGAGGAGAGGATGTAAGAGAGGGAGAAGCAAAATCAAATGGGTTTAAATTAAGGATCACTATGAATCTTGTTAGCTGTTACGTGTGGAGGACAAATTTTGTTCTTCTCACACCAATGGCTTAAGTGGGTGGTGGCGTGGTCCCAGGAGTGCTCAGTCCAATATTGATAGCAGTTAGAAGACGAGAGAGATGAAAAGGAGAGATTTTACCTGAACTCACAATAATGCACTATTCTAACTAGAAAATAACATGTAATAGTGAAATTGAATTTGTTGATTTTATAAATAAAATTGAAGTTGTAAAGTATATTATTTCAAAGAAATTTTTGTGTAAACTACATCATCATCGGGCATATTATCATTTTAAAAAAATAATCATACTTTTTTTATTAGAAAATAAATAATAATATTATTATTATACAATAAAAAATAATAATAGTATAATGTAATGTCGAAAATTCGAATCTTGCTGAAAAACTAGGGCTGCACAACCCGACCCGCGGATCCGCGAACCCGACCGACCCGACCCGACCCGATCGTATATATCCGGGTTGGTTCGGGTAGACGGTCGGTTCGGTCGATCTAATAAACCCGTCAGGTCATCGGTTCGGGTGACGGGTTTGGTGAACCAACCCGATGACCGACCCGATGACCGATTACCCCAAAAACGACATCGTTTTTGAGTAATTTCTATTGAAAAATATTCATGGGTCGGTCCAACCCGACCAACCAACACCAACCACCAACCCGATCACTAACCCGACCAACCCGACCACCAACCCGATCAACCCGACCACCCGATCATCCGACCCGAACCAACCCGATTGGTTCGGGTCGGGTTACACGAAAAAAATTAACACAACCCGACCCGACCCGACCCGACCTTATTTGATTGGTTTGGACATTTTTTACCCCCAAACCCGACCCAACCCGACCCGTGTGCACCCCTATGAAAAACACTTCCTGAAAAGAGATAACTTTAACACTCGAGTGATGATAGTCTCACATCTAAAGAGTATCAGAAATCTCATAAAATTAAAAAAAAATAGTATAATTCTTAAATGGGAGTTGTTATGGCACCCATAAATAGGGCTGCATAACCCGACCCGCGAATCCGCGAACCCGACCGACCCGACCCGACCCGATCGTATATATCCGGGTTGGTTCGGGTAGACGGCCTGTTCGGTCGATCTAATAAACCCGTCAGTCATCGGTTCGGGTGACGGGTTTGGTGAACTAACCCGATGACCCGATGACCCGATTACCCCAAAAACGACGTCGTTTTTGAGTAATTTCTATTGAAAAATATTCATGGGTCGGTCCAACCCGACCAACCCGACCACCAACCCGACCAACCCGATCACTAACCCGACCAACCCGACCACCAACCCGATCAACCCGACCACCCGATCATCCGACCCGAACCAACCCGATTATCATCGGGTTGGTTCGGGTCGGGTTACATGAAAAAAATTAACACAACCCGACCCGACTCGACCCGACCTTATTTGATTGGTTTGGACATTTTTTACCCCCAAACCCGACCCAACCCGACCCGTGTGCACCCCTACCCATAAAGATACGACAGTTAGGCGAATAGTTAAATATATATTATCAAAAACACAGTTATAGAATTAGTAAAATTGTCTTAAAGGTCAATTAATGATATGTAAAGTTAATTATTAGCTATTATTTAACAAATATTTTATCTGTGCATTTTTATTTGTCCATTAAAATTAATGAGCACAGATTAAAAAATTTATTAAATATGTTGAATGATAAAATAATATGATTTAATATGATTAAATTACTTTTTTTTCTTACTTAATTAATATTTTTCTCTCCCCTTTATTTTCATTAATCTTACATTCTCTCTTTCCCTCTCACTCCATTAATCTCACATTATCTCTCTCTTTCCAGAATATCTCATGCTCTAATAATTCTCTCTCCATTTCTGACAAACTAATTCTCTGTCTCCATTATTCTACCATCAATCTTAAACATTTCTTTATTTCTTAAATATGTATTTATTGAGTTTAATAGAGATAATAAAATATAAGAGTAAAGTTAAAAAAAACTAATAAATGCTCTTTAATTTTCTAAATAGATAAATAATATTAGACAAATCGAGATTCTTAAATGAACGGATAAAAGTAGGAGGAGAGAATACAAATAAACAATTAATGATATATAATATAATAATATAATTAAGATTAAGTTAAAAAGTTATTAATAAAATTATAGAAGTCAAAATAGACAACAACAATTACATAGGCTTTCCATTTTGCCAAAACCTATATATCTATATTCTATATAGAAGAGTGTTAGGAATATATTTTCTATTACATTTCTTTTAACACATTCTCTTCTATTAGGTCACGTCATATACTAAAACACACATTTAAACTTGATTACATGTTAATTAATCAAGTTAATTACACGTTGATTGATATTGAGTGTGTGTTTTATGTGACGTGACCTAATAAAAAGAGTATGTTAAAAAGACTGTGATAAAAAATATGTTCTTAACATTTCTCTTCTACATATATTATACTAATATTTGAACCCGTGCAATGCAGGGCTATATTCAAGAAAAAAATAATATGAATGGAATAAAATAAAATAAAATAATTTGTACTATTTTTTATAATTTAAAAATAAAATATTTATTGAATATAAGTTTATAACAAACTAAAAGTTATTTTTAATATTAAAAATATAATGAGAATAAATTGATATATGTAAAAAATTATTAATAATCTGTATCAAAGTTTAGTATCATAATTGAGATATTTGTATTTGATGAGACAAATGTATTGTTAGAAGTATTATATTGAGTACTCAATTTCTAATATAAATATAATGAGAAAATATTTGAATAAAAAAGTGACAATCTGCATTCATTTCACTTTAATCTGGTAACTTGTATTATGCAATGAATCTGTAAGGAAAATAATCAATATACTAATTAGTTAAAGTCAGTATTACAAAGAAACATTAAAGTTTGAATATACTTAGTGGAAGATTAGATGCTGTAATAATGAAAGAGCGAGTGTCTGAGCTTGAGATAATTGAGGCCTTCAGCATTAAGCGAGTTAGAAAAAAATAATGAAGCTGAAAGGTAATTAACATGAGCCTCAAGAAATTGAGTTGAAACGCCTAAGCCCTGTAATGCTATGATCAAGAAGCCATGCAGGAAGTCCAAAATATCACCAGCATCAATAGCTAAAATGAAGAAAAATCAATTGCAGTAAACTGAAAGACTTGAAGTTGAAAAGTTCAACCTCTCCTAGTTGTCCTTTTCTCTAAGTAATAATGTAATTGAATAATGATCATTTGCTTGTATTGTGTTATATACAGGATAATATAGAGGAGAACGAATCCCAACTAATGAATCCACGATGTTTATTTTCAAATACTCCCTCCCTGGTGGAAGAAAAGCAACTGGACCCTTCATAGAAGATATGCTAAGAAATGAATATAAATGTATTGTCAACAAAAAAAAACTTTTTTAATGAATTTTTTTAAAACAAATCTTATGGCTTAAAGCCTTAATTGATGTTAGAAATTAAAATATGAAAATGATAACAGTAATGTAGCAAGAATATTTTATGTTAAATATTGCAAAAACAATATAAGTATATTTAAGAACTCTATGATAAAAGTTCCAACATGAGAATATATTATTTACTAATATTTCAAATATGTTCAGTTGTATACCTACAAAAAATATTCCAATTAAACTTACTAACATTGACAAAGGTCCAGTACTAATTAATAAAATTATAATACAACATTAGCAAAGATACCTATTTACCTTAAGAAGCACACAATCTTTTAGACAGCTATAGGTTGTAGTCTTTAGAAGATGAGAGAAGGACTTTAACTGGGAATAAACCATTGATAAAAAGCTTGAACATTGAAGTTGACAGCAAGGTCCACCCATCAAAGCTTAATTTTATGATCAACAAATCAATGGACTAACATTTTTGTTGAAGATCAAAACAAATTCACAAAACCAAACTAGTTCGGCAAGTGCACCGAATCGCAACAAGTAATATAATGATGAGAAAAGAGATATCGTCTCCACAGGGATTGTAGTTATTTATCAAAGCAAAAGAAAAGATTGTTTCTACTTGAACTGAAAATAAACTTTTGGTAACTTGGAATGTATTAGTTTTAAACAAGTATAAGTGGAATGAATTAAAAACAAAACAATTAACAAATTAAAGAATATTTTTGGATTTTTAAGGAGAAGAAAATCTGTCGAGAAAAGCGGCTAGGGTCTGAATCCCATTATTTACCCTCTTATGTTACTGATTTACTCTCAATACAAGTGATAATTATGCATTTGAAGTTCCAATCAACAAATTAGACTTAGATCAATTCCTTGATTCGAAGCCCCTTTAACCCAAAATACAATTCCCAATTCCTTAGGTAATTGTTAATTCAGATTAAGCATTAATAGCAATGATTTCATGGAACACATAATTACAAGGATATATTCCTATATTCAATCATAATCATGCCAACCCAACTCAGTTCCAGTATTACAACCAATTTTTCAATTAGAAGAAATACCCAAATTCAAACCAATAGTGATCAAGTATTGATTAGCATTAAGTAAAGAGTAGAGTGCTCAAATACATGAAATTAACTTGTAAAGAAATAGTAAAACAGATTACATAAGAGTATCCACAATGTTCATCTGACCCTAACTCAAAAAGATCTAGCTACTCATGATAGAAGAAGAAGAGATGAGAGAAATCAAACAAAAGTAAGAAGAAGAAGCCATTGATTCTTCAAGGTATTGTTCCCAAGCTTGAATCATCAATGGAAGTAGAAGAAGATGGAACCCTAGCAGAGCTCTGGGTAAAAACCCCAATATTTAAGAGTTTAGAAAAGGAACAAAACAAAAAGCTCCGTCAAAAGTGTTTAGTCTGGCTATTTAAACTTGGATGGATAACGGCCATCGCCTCGCGATGGCCCTTCATCGCCTCGCGATGGCCCGCGTGTGAAGTAAGATCCAGCAGCTCCAAAGATTCTTCCAATCAGCATCTCGCCTCGCAATGGATGTTCCTCGCCTCGCGATGGAACGCACTCTCGCCTAGCGATGGAGAACCTTTGCCTCGCGATGGACGCATGAATGAGATTTTTCTCTTTCTTCCAAATTAAAACCAACCTGTTTCAATCAGAATTTTTCATTCTATTAGCCAATGAACATCAAAAACTTATAATACTCAAAATTAATGAAAATTTATCTAAATCCTACCTAAATTCTTTTATTCTAAAACTAATTTGACCCAAAAACTTACTTGTGCTAGAGATTCAACAATTTTCCACTTTTGTTGAAAACAGTTGGTTCAAGTGAAGACAAACTCCTGGTACCTACATAAGTGGAAATCGATCTTAAATATTGGTAGTCTTAACAGTTGTAGGCCTAAAGTTAAATTAAGAGTCTCTCTAAATCCTCTAAGCATCTCAATTTTTTCATGGTAATACAAATAATGGTATAAGGACACATTTTCATGAGAGGAGAAAAAAATCAAGGAACTATTTTCTTGGCAACTAAATTTAAATTGTCTTCAATATGTAACAAACATATCTAGCTTCTGGGATATGCTGAAGTTAAGATAACGAAAAAGGAAAAAAAACAAAATGAAAGAAAAAATAATAAAGAGATGTCATCTCCAGCAAACCGGACCCTGAATTTATATGTAATGAACATTCAAATGTACTGCAATTTCATAGAAAAGTGGACTAAATTAGATGAAAAGGCTATGTTTGTATTTCTTTCATTTTCCCTTATAATTCCTAGTATTAAACCTCATTAAACTTAGATCTAATACATAGTATGCCAACATAATTAGCAATATACACTCCCTAAACTGAATTATGCAAAATACAATTAATTCTACTTTTCTTATCCTGAAATTATGATAAAATGCTAAATCAGCCTTTAAAATCTTGTTTTAGTAGCTTCCCACAAAAATATTCAGAGATCTTTTCTTGAAGTCATGTAATTACCTTTTAGTAGGAAAACAATTTCGACTTTGAACTATTAAAAACTAGTATTTGAACCCGTGCAATGCACGAGGGCTATATTCAAGAAAAAAAATAATGTGGATGGAATAAAATAAAATAAAATAATTTGTACTATTTTTTTATAATTTAAAAATAAAATCTTTATTGAATATAAGTTTATAACAAACTAAAAGTTATTTTTAATATTAAAAATATAATAAGAATAAATTGATATATGTAAAAAATTATTAATAATCAGTATCAAAGTTTAGTATCATAATTGAGATATTTGTATTTGATGAGACAAATGTATTGTTAGAAGTATTATATTGAGTACTCAATTTCTAATATAAATATAATGAGAAAATATCTGAATAAAAAAAGTGACAATCTGCATCCATTTCACTTTAATCTGGTAACTTGTATTATGCAATGAATCTGTAAGGAAAATAATCAATATACTAATTAGTTAAAGTCAGTATTACAAAGAAACATTAAAGTTTGAATATACTTAGTGGAAGATTAGATGTTGTAATAATGAAAGAGCGAGTGTCTGAGCTTGAGATACTTGAGGCCTTCAGCATTAAGCGAGTTGAAAAAAATAATGAAGCTAAAAGGTAATTAACATGAGCCTCAAGAAATTGAGTTGTAACGCCTAAGCCCTGTAATGCTATGATCAAGAAGCCATGCAGGAAGTTCAAAATATCACCAACATCAATAGCTAAAATGAAGAAAAATCAATCGCAGTAAACTGAAAGACTTGAAGTTGAAAAGTTCAATCTCTCCTAGTTGCCCTTTTTCTCTAAGTAATAATGTAATTGAATAACGATCATTTGCTTGTATTATGCTATATACAGGATAATATAGAGTAGAATGAATCCCAACTAATGAATCCACAATGTTTCTTTTCAAATACCCCCTCCTTGATGGAAGAAAAGCAACTAGACCCTTCATAGAAGACATGCTAAGAAATGAATATAAGAGTATTGTCAACAAAAAAAAATCTTTTTTAATGATTTTTTTAAAACAAATCTTATGGCTTAATGCCTTAATTAATGTTAGAAATTAAAATATGAAAATGATAACAATAATGCAGCAAGAATATTTTATGTTAAATATTCCAAAAACAATATAAGTATATTTAAGAACACTATGATAAAATTTCCTACATGAGAATCTATTATTTACTAATATTTTAGATATGTTCAGTTGTATACCTACAAAAAATATTCCAAATAAACTTACTAACATTGACAAAGGCCCAATACTAATTAATAAAATTATAATACAACATTAGCAAAGATATCTCTTTACCTTAAGAAGCACACAATCTTTTAGACAACTATAGGTTGTAGTCTTTAGAAGATGAGAGAAGGACTTTAACTGGGAATAAATCATTGATAAAAAGCTTGAACATTGAAGTTGAGAGTAAGGTCCATCCATCAAAGCTTAATTTTATGATCAACAAATCAATGGACTAACATTTTCCACTTTTGTTGAAAAAAGTTGGTTCAGGTGAAGACAAACTCCTGGTACCTACATAAGTGGAAATCGATCTTAAATGTTGGTAGTCTTAACAGTTGTAGGCCTAAAGTTAAATTAAAAGTCTCTCCAAATCCTTTAAGCATCTCAATTTTTTCATGGTAATACAAATAATGGTATAAGGACACATTTTCATGAGAGAAGAAAAAAATCAAGGAACTATTTTCTTGGCAACTAAATTTGAATTGTCTTCAATATGTAACAAACATGTCTAGCTTCTGGGATATGTTGAAGTTAAGATAACGAAAAAGGAAAAAAAAAAACAAAATGAAAGAAAAAATAATAAAGAGATGTCATCTCCAGCAAACCAGACCCTGAATTTATATGTAATGAACATTCAAATGTGCTGCGATTTCATAGAAAAGTGGACTAAATTAGATGAAAAGGCCATGTTTGTATTTCTTTCATTTTCCCTTATAATTCCTAGTATTAAACCTCATTAAACTTAGATCTAATACATAGTTTGCCAACATAATTAGCAATATACACTCCCTAAACTGAATTATGCAAAATACAATTAATTCTACTTTTCTTATCCTGAAATTACGATAAAATGCTAAATCTGCCTTTAAAATCTTGTTTTTGCAACTTCCCACAAAAATATTCAGAGATCTATTCTTGAATTCATGTAATTACCTTTTGGTAGGAAAACAATTTCGACTTTGAACTATTAAAAATGCCCATCTTGGAAAGTTGTACCACTATCACTTGAAACCTCCAAAAACTGCAACTGCCATAACCTAGTTGCAAGCTTCCTCACCCAAGGCTCACTCTATGATCAGCCATCCTATTTCATAGAGCATAAAAGATAATTAGGTGCACAGGGATTTAAAAAAGACTCTAAGATTAACCTACATCAAATCATCAACTTGACTTTAGGCTTAATAAGTTTATCTCTGACAAAAATAAAAATAGTAACATAAAATTCAATAATTATAGCATGCCAAGTTCTAATAAGTAAGGAAGGAAAATTCAAGAGTTATGAGATTTTGATGGCAAACTTACTGATCAAATTAGAGTATAGAAAGAGGAAAAGTATTAGAAGAGGAATGTACTTGGTATAGTAGGTGGTGCTGGTAGCTAAATACCTAAAGTTCACCTAAATAGCACGAATGTACATGTTTAGATCCCACTTATATACATAATTGCACAAACATGTTAAAAGGTATAAATTAACATAAAAGAATAAATGTATAATAATAATTTTTAAAAAAAAAAGTTAATAAACTCACTAAAACTTGATTCAATATAATAATTTTCCAACTATTGCTTGCATTGCTGAATCAATAAAAATATGATGCATATATCAAATAGATCCTTTGAAATCATATTGTTCAAAATAAACAAAGTCTTCATATGAAGATCATAAAACATAGAATACCCTATACTTAAGTTGTCCATACAAATGCAGCATATAAGCCAAATAACCAAAAAAGTTTTCCAAAAAAACAACAAAACAACAATTAAAAGCTGTTTAGAATGCAGCAAGGTTGTATACAAAATTCCAAAAACATTAATCAGTCTATACAAAAGCAGCAAAAAAAGTCTCAAAAATGTTAACAAAACAGCAAATAGATGCATGCTTCCAATCATTCTTTATCAATCTTGACCTAAGATTGGAAGATGACATTTTACCAACTCCAGATCCAACCCCCTCATCAGATGACCTCTTAGCTTGTGTAGGATTAACTTCAGAGTAATCAGGCTAAGAATCCAAGCAATTATCACTATCACAAAATTGATATTAAGTCTTTCATGCATAAAAGACACAAAACATCATATAAAGAAAAATGAACTTAACAAATTAACCACATTGACATTAAATAAAGAGGAAATACCTTAGCTATTCTAGATTGAACTTCAGGAATTTCAGAACTCAAGTTGATCTCACAAATAGACAATCTAGGAGTTAGAAAAACCTAGATAATCAGTTAAAAATCAAAATCAACATCCAAAAAACAAATAAATTAAATCACATATTACAATATAGACTTATGAATTTAAACCTCTTTTGGGGTAAAGGCAGATACTGCTAGTTAGAATTGTTTGATAACAGTAAGATCATCACAAATTGTCGTGGTTAGAAATTATGTTTAGTGGCGGTTCAAACTGCTGCAAAAAAAATTTAGCGGTGGTTTTGAAATCGCCGCAGATACAGTCGTCCTTAAACCTTTTCGTGGCGGTTTTAGGCAACCGCTGGAAGAACCGTTATTATTATTTTTTAGCGGCAGTTTTCTTACATTTAGCAGCAGTCCATAACCGCTGCAAAAAATATTCGTATTTCATTATTATTAATTTATAGGGGTAGTTTCCAAACCACCGCTAAAATTGAATAATAATCTTATTTCTTTTTTTGGCGACGGTTTATAACTGCCACTATTATTTTTTAAAAATTAATGTAGTTTTTTCAACTTTGTTGACATGCCAATTTTAATACATTTCAACCTGTTTTATATTACAACCAGTTAACATATTCAAATGAAATTATAAAATAATTAAACTTTAAACAAATGCATTAATTTGTCAACACAATTTTAAATAAATATTTGAAGTGATGATTCAACATACAAACAAACTAAAATCTAGTACAAATAAAATAAACAAACTAAAATTCATTACAAACAAAATAATATATGAAGAATAAAATAGTAGCAAATCATTTTTCTATCATGAATCATTCACTTTTCACTCCGATTAGAATTATGTCCAATTTGAGCATCATGACTTGCTAAGGAAGATGGTCTGACACCTGGCGAAATTAGCCCACTTCCTTCATCTGAAGCTTGAAAATATAAGTAAATTATGAGCTGTATGCATTCGATAAAAGCACCATGGATTTTAAAACAAACACACCATGAGCACCCTAATAAAGCATAAAGGAGAAGAACCCAGTTACATGATCTACACGTATGGTCTAAAGAAAATGATAATGACAGAGTAAGTCTAAAAATATCATTATCTTTCCTTTATTGAAACTAATGAAAAATCAAAATCAAAATACTGATCTCACTCTCGCAGAGCTATTTATCACATTCAATTTGAAATAACATTAACAAATCCTATTCAATTAAAACAAGTATTATAAAGCAATAGTCAATAAGCATTATATTCAAAGAAATATTGTTAACCAATAGTCAATAAACAATAGAAATATAAAATTGATATCTATTATAAAACATATTCAATTCAATGTTATGAAATTAAAACTAAGTACATAAACACCTAACTACAACAAATAAAAATTAAACAAAATCCTCAGTCGCATCGATATTGTCAACATTAGTATTTATTGGAGGTTCATCTTCTATATCATCCCTTGTCAATTGTAAATCTTGATTGCTATCTTGAAACCACCTATCCAAGTCTTGTTGCAGAGAAGGAACAATATCATAAAGTGACTCTTCATCTTTGTCTTCTCCCATGTCATACAAGTCTCTTAGTTTTAGATGGACAACAACACTCCATTCTTTTTCCATTTCATCATCAACATAATATACAAGTTGGGCCTTTGATGCCAATATATATGGCTCATGATCTTCTCGATCACCAAGATGTATCAAACGAGAAAAATTAATACAAGTAAAGCCCAACTTATCTTTTTTTATGCCTTTATCAGTAGTGGTATTAGCCCATTGACATTTGAACAAGGTAACCGTGAATTGACCATTATAGTTCAACTCAATTATATCCACCAATTTTTCGTAATACAAAACACCTCTAATCGTCATATTGTTATCATGGTTGCTTGCATAACTTCTAGTATCAAATGTACCAAATACTCCACTATTTTGAGTTTTCAACCCATGTTCTCGTCTTAGAGTTCTGAATTTAAATCCATTCACATTGTATGCACTAAATCGTTTAGCTTAGTCAAGTGGTCCAAGTGCAAGCCACATAATTTCATTTGAATGTTCGTTGACTTGATTTATAATCTAATATCAAGAATGAATCATATTAGTTACATGCTCGATTAAACCTTTAAATAGGAAAAAAAAAGATGATAACATAACTTCAACTTACTCGCTTTTGAAACCAAGCTGCAAATTCTTTGTGTACAACTTTATCAATTTCATATTGTAACTGTGTACGGCTCCTTAACCTTCTTTTTGTCTTTGTCCTAAATTCTCTATATGCAAAAATTAATTTAACACAATATAGAGTATAATTGTTGAATTGTAATGAGATTTGTGTAAAATTTTATGATTTAGTTATTGGAGGAATGGGTCTACTGCTGCACAATTAACTAACACATGACGATGTGCTTGTAGCTTCTCCATCGATGTCAATTTAAAATATAAAAAAACCCTACTGGTCTACCAACTTTTGGGAACATAGTGTCCCTTTCATGATATTCCACATCCCCAGGTTGATCATCAACATGCACTAGCCGATTTATTCTTGTCTCAACATCTTCCAAATATCTTGAACAAAAGGTCAAAATTTCATCGGCCAAATAACCTTCAGCAATAGAGCCTTCTGGTTGTGCTTTATTACGCACATAAGACTTCAAACGCCCTACGTACCTTTATGATCAAAATATTATTGATTTAGGTAATGCAGTTTATTTAGCTAAAGAAAATGAATAAAGAATTTAGTATATTAAGTTTACCTTTCTATAGTATACATCCTTCAATAATGCACTGGGCCACCACGTTTCACTTCATCAACTAAATAAACAACTAAGTGAACCATTACTGTGAAAAAAGAAGGAGAGAATATCATTTCCAAATGACACAAAGTGAGAATGATTTGATTTTAAAGGTTATCAAGATCCTAAGGATTCAACACTTCACTATATAATTGTTGAAAGAACGAACAAAAATCAATTAAAACTGCTGACACTAAGCCAGGCATCGTATTCCTCAATGATACTGGTAATAGTTGCTCTATAAGAATATGAGAATCACGACTTTTCAACTCAAACAACTTACGTTGCTTCAAATTAACATATCTAAAAATGTTGCTTGAGTAACCATTTAGAACAACCACATTCTTCAAAGTCCTAAGAAATATATCCTTCTGTGCATTTGACATAGTAAAAATAGCAGGAGGATATTTTCCATTCTCATATGGCCAAAGATAAGATCTTATGCCCATTGATTGTAAGTCTTTTTGGGCATTAAGGTGATCTTTTGACTTCTCACTTTCATTAAGCAAAGTGTATATTACATTATCGCACACATTTTTTTTCAATATGCATTAAGTCAAGATTGTGACGCAGTGAGTTAAACTCCCAATATGGAAGTTCAAAGAATATACTCTTCTTTCTCTAATGTGAATCACCTCCTTTGGTATTTTGCTGCCCACGTCCTCTTTTCCCTCTAACTTTAACCTCTGGTTTCTTTCCAAATGAAACTTAAATATTCTCAACTTGTCCTAAAATGTCTGATCCTGATAATTGTACAGATGGATTTCTTTTGTCAACCTTACCATCAAATCGAACCTTGTCCAATCTAAACCTGTGACCAGCATTTAGAAAACAATGACGGCCCATAAAGCACCACTTTCTACTATGATGAAGTCAACAAGGTTCAGCATCGGTGTTGCATGTGGGACAAGCAAGCTTACTATATGTGTTCCACCTAGATAAGGTCCCATATCTTGGAAAATCACTAATTATCCACATCAACGCTGCTCGCATTTTAAAAGTCTCATTTGATGAAGCATCAAATGTTTTGACACCATCCCACAACTTCTTCAGCTCATCGATCAAACGTTGTAAGTAAACATCAATGTCATTCCTTGGCATTCGCTTACTTGGAATGATCATTGAGAGAATGAAAGAAGTTTGTTTCATGCATTTCCAAGGAGGGGTGTTGTATGGAATGAGAACTATAGGCCAAATGCTATAATTAGTGCTTATGTTTCCGAAAGGATTGAACCCATCACTAGCTAAGGCAAGGTGAACATTACGTGCATCCAAAGAAAATTCAAGAAATGTGGAGTCAAATATTTTCCATGTCTCAGCGTCTCTTGGATGTCTTAAGAAGTCATCTTTATTATGATCAACATCATGGCATCTCATATCAACAGATATCTTACTAGACATGAATAATCTTTGCAATCGTGGTATTAGAGGGAAATAATGAAGCACCTTTGCAGGTTGCGATTTTTTGTTTTTATCAACTTCAGGCTCATTAGAAGAATTTTTCTTAGTCTTTGGCTTCCATCTAGATGTGCCGCATCACTTGCATTCTTGTCTCATTTTATCTGATCCTCTATATAACATGTAATCATTTGGACATGTGTGTATCTTCTTATAACTAAGACCAAGTTTTTTTATGGTTTTCTTGGCCTTATATAATGATTCGGGGATCTTTGTATGCTCAAAAGCATCATGCAATAGCTCTATTATCATCGACATGGACTTGTCACTCATCCCACAAATGCATTTAATGTGATACAATTTCACTAAAAAAGACAATCTAGAGTACTTTGAGCATCCTTCATAAAGTTCTTGTTCCCCGTCTCTAACCAACTCATAAAACTCTTTAGCTTTATCACTTAGACCATCATGTAAATGTGGTATCCTTTCTTCACCTTCATTCATTGGTCCATGCGATGTGGAATGTTCTTCGTCAGCATGTTGTCTAGAGAAGTTGAAAGCATCATGAATCATGTCTTACATTGGATCTTCATAAGCTTCAGTATGTTGCATTTCATGTCTACAACAAGAAGTTTCTCCTACATCTCTCTCACCATGTAATAACCAAACAGTGTAACCTGTTGGAAAAAGGTCTTAAAAGTAAGTGATCGTACACCTCTTCTCTGGTTTGAAATAGCCTAAACCCGCAGTGAGAACAAGGACACTTTATCCTATTATCAGATGATGCATTAGCAAATGCAAAGTCTAAAAATTTTAGTAGCCCTTCTATATATTCGGGTATAGTTCGTGGCTTTAAAATCCAACTTTTATGCATCTCTAAAAACAAGATAAGATATTAAAAATAATTAAAGGCATGCCAGATTGGGGACTTCAAAATGAAAACTAAAGAACTCTAAAGAAGATCTTTCTTACCTTATCTTTCAATTCACGACAACGAAAAAGAGACTGAAAATGAGATAGTTGTTATTGAGAGGGGGAAGCAACCTGCAAGATTAAAGCCACATATAAATGATGGATAAAGATACCGATAATCTAATCTCATAATGCACACTCAAAACTATCAAACAGGATTTGGCGAATTTAGTAAAAAATAAAAGAAATTCTCTTTTCCAAATAATGCATATAAGGGGAGAATTACTATAAGTGGAAAAGTTTATTATTAATATATATAGCTTAGCTAGCTTCTCAGATTTTGGAATACTAAATAGAATTTGAAACTCTGGAGATGGAATAACCCATCTAAGAGATAACATGAATGAAATATATAAATGAATATGTTGATGGCAAGGGCTATTCAGAATATCCTGATTAGCATGCCATTTATCTTTCTTTCTTATTTGTCCAGTAAGGTGGGATAAGTTTCAAAGAAAGGGTAAATTCATTAATTAAAGAAAAAAATGATACTTGGAGACTTAGAGCAAGACTAGTGCAACATCTAGCTACCCCAGCATTAATGACTGCAAATGTGAAAGTAATCACATTATTAGTAGAAGAACCGTGAAAAGCAAAAATACCATTTTATAGTTACATATTTTATACCATTATCAAGAAAATGAGAGTCATGAGCCTAAGAAATCGATCAAGGAGTCTCTTGTTTAAAAGAACTGGCTCTGTGTTTTGAAGATTTCTTATATCTTGAGGTTCTTTCATTGTTTAGGGCACCTTGATGAGTGTAAATCAAATTTTTGTTTAATAAGTTTACTGTAATTGTAAGTTAGTGAATTTCTTTTACCAACCATGTATGTTATACGACAGGCAATATACATGTATGTTATATTTTCTATGTTCGTAACTTTTTCTATGTTATAGAGCATATAGTTTTCCATAGGCAATATAGACTACATCAATTATTATGGCTCATAACTATACTATTCTCAAATACCAGTCATAAACAGTTATAACAAACATAATTCAGCAGACCAAACACAACAATTACACTAACTGAAAACCAAAAACGTTCCTTATAGTGAACCACACAGTCTGATAATATGATAGATACCATTTTTCTTTCTTTCTATAAGCGAGCCGTTATAAATTCTGAATTAGCATCCTTAGAATTGTTTTTAAAATTTAGTATTTATATCCCAAATGTTTGAAGGCATTTTCTATTGGACCAACTTCTTATAAAAAAAGAGGCAATTTAATTTAAAACATTAGCAGGTTTCAGAAGCATTATGAATACAAAATACAAGCTTTAATTTTAAATTTTGGTTTTTAGCATTTGTCCTTATTTTGCTTTGATGAAGACAAGTTTGAACTTCCAAGAAAATTTTGTGGAATAGACCCACCTTCTGTGGTGGGCTTTGCAAGTGTCAAATGATGTTTAATTGCAACTGGTTAAGACTGGAGAAATTTATTTGATTAGTCTATTTGTCTATCATGACAATTGAAAGATGGGGGCAGGGAGGGTATGGATAAGCCATGCTAGAACTTCCTACGGAGGCTGATGGACATTTTGTATATGAGGAAACTTTAAAATATCAAAGGAATTTAGTTATAGGAATAAACTGTCTAAACAAAAGGTTGAGCATTAGAATGAAACTAGGGTGCATCAAGGTGATCATGATAGTGGGGAGAGAAGAAATATTATAGGAAAGAAAGGTAAATGAGTTGGAAGCCAATAATAATAGTAAAGTTACCACCAATAACATTAAGGACCACATATGGTTAAAAGGAAAACAAAAAAGAGAATGATTCTTACAATAAGCAATACCTTTTAGAGCTGAGATTGTGGGTGTGTTTTTGTGGTATTTTCCATCAATGTATTTCTTTTCAATTGTCAACTTAAATTAACTACAGGAATTGTAATATATATTGAGTACCATATGCATTATTTCATCAAGATCTACAGAATAATCTAATAACCCATTATTTCATCAAGAACTGTTTTCACCTGTTTATATATCACAATCATATTGGATTAGGTAATGGGTGAGAATTTCCACAATACACTCAAAAGACAACTGTTCATGCATTGCAAAATCTTAAGTTTGATAGAAACTGAGTAATAATAATAGGTGATCATCAACAGAGGTTAACCATAAAATTAAATTCAGAAGAAGTGGCATTCCTTGTATTCAACTAATAAAGCATTAAGCACCAAAATCACTAATAAAAGTTGGAATGGATTATTACTACATGCTAAAGACTTAAATATAATGCAACTTAAAATTTTGGAAGGCATGATAAGAGATCTTAGCTGTTTAAAAGATACATCTCAACAATTGAAAGATGTTTCAATTTGGAGCATTAAATATGAACCAATTTGAATTGGGGGATGTGGAATTTATTAGAAAATGGATGCTATAAGCCTTTAACATTGTTTTGTTGCTCCAGTTCATACGTTTTGAGGGGAAAGAAGGGACCACAGATATTTTGCCATAACACATTTTGGAGTCAAGTAAATATCAGCAGCTACACTTTTGAATGGAAAATCATCCTTTGTGAAACATTACACCAGAATTTGGGCTCTAATTAACAAGTAATTACCCAAAATTCAGGCCTTCAACAAAAATCTCACAACTAAATCCACATAATTGTTCTTTGCAAGTGCAGGCTATATATTGACTTTTTTTAAAAGAAGGCTCCATAATCGTGTCTGACTTTTATATATATATATATGATGACTGTTTTTAAAATAAGGCTCCATAATCGTGTCTCAAGTCAGACATATATTGAAAATGACATCACATATGGCCAACATAGTTTCTTTTGCGGTTAATAATTTCAAGTGCATGTTCATCTGTTTTATTATTATTATTATTATCATTGGTACATGTCCATCTATTTTATTTTGTATAACTAATTGTCACCAAAAAATTTTGTATAACTAATATCCAATTTAAATGACTTTTCATCATTTTTTATTAGTCAAATTGAATATTCTAAAAAAATTCATAAAAAGAAATTAAAAAAGAAAAAGAGAATAGATGCTAACCATCAGGACTTCAAAAGCCTCAATTGCTAATTTCTCCATCAGCCCATGGGTTATATCGTAAATAACTTGGTTCTTCACATCTGCAAAATATGCAATAAGAAAATAAATATTTTGATAATAATTTTCTTTTAAAAAGAGAGAAATTTGAGCAAAGGGCAGATGATGTAAATTGTTTGATGTTGTTTTGTTTGAAGAAAAAAGGCAAGAATATTTGAAGTGAAGGATAAGGAACCAAAAACGACATGAACGAGATGGATTGTAACTAGCTATCTCCCCTGCATATTATCCTATCAAGCTTCCATTTCTCTTTTAATCAATCTTCCTATTCTCTAAACCCCATCAAAAATTGTAATAATTAGCGAATTTATGTAAATGTAAGTGTTTAGATATATGCAGAGGAAAAAGAACGAAATAAGATTTGGGTGCACAAAAAAGAGTACAAATTGTTGAATCGACAGATAGGACAAAATCACAGTTACTATACACAAGAATCGAAGTCGAATAGATTAGACAAGAAATAGAGACTATGGCATCAGAACTCACAAATGAGTTACCACTATTCCCAACTTCCCAAACTAAAACACACCCCTGCTCCTTGTGTGGTGCCGCTGCTGCACCGTACTGAGAGGGAAAGGGAGATGTTAGGGTAGAGACATTGTTGCTGCTGCACCGTATTGAGAGGGAAAGAGAGATGTTAGGGTAGAGAATGAGAGGGAATGGTGAGAGGTTAAGGCAGATCAGAATGAGAGGTAAAGGGAAAAAGAGAGGGAATGAAATTTCAAGAAAAAAGAAAACGATGGGTAGTATCATTTTTAAGTATAAACCGCCTCTAAACACTGTGAAACCGCCACAAATTTTAGTTTTTTTTATTATTAAACTACCATTAAACAATATTAAATCGCCACAAAATTTATAATTTTGTGGCAGTTAAGAAAACTGCAGTTTAAATCGCCAGGAATTGTGGCAGTTTAAGAAACCGCGGCAAATAAACCACCATTATTTGTTAATTTTTTTAGTAAGTATAACCAAATAAGAGGAGTAGGATTACACCTGCAAGCATATACTTGATGTTCTGCTGCTTCATTATCTTCTCTACCAACTGAAGCATAGTAATAAATTCAAATTTGAGAACAAAGGAAAGAAGAGAAAATTAAGAGAGGAAACAAATAAATTATATCAATCAGTTTTTGTTAGGCCTAGCTTTTGTATGCCATCACGTATATAGCTTATATTTGACTGCCCCCTTTGCACTGCTAATACAACTATGAATTATGACCTTGCATGGTGAAATCATGAATCACTTATTTTTTTTAGCTTCAGTCTCAAGTTTTTTTTCTCTATATCTAATCTTCAGTTTCAAAATAAGATACATAGCTGGTGGTTTTGGGTGGAACCCATTAAAAAAATATGATTGAAAAAATATAGATAAAAAAACTACTAAAAAAAAATAAAGATAAAAATCAAATCATGGAACAGGTTTCAGTCGCAAAAAAAGAGAAATTAAACTGAAAAATTAAAAATTTTAAACTGAAGACCACAAATTTCCCATGCTTAGACCAAGGGTTTATGAAATTTCAATGCAAGGGGTACAATATTTGTAAAAAGAGATTAATACTCACCGAGCTGATTTTATGATCATAACTTGCCTAGAAATTAAGATACTATCCTAGAAAGATCAAAGTAAATTTGATTAAAATGGTGAATTACTCCTAAAGATCAACAAAGAGAAAATCCCAAAACACTCCCATTTTAAAGCCAATTAGCATTTAATTCAAGTGGAATAATGAAGCATAATGTAGAAGAGATATATATTATGTTAGTTCCAAAATCTACAATCTGCATAGTTTTATACCACAACCTATATGAAATCATCAATTTCAGGGCAGAGGATGTTTGATCTGTGCAAGCAAAAAACAAGTAAATGTGTCTTTCAAAAACCACCAAATAAAAGATCCACCAATTAAGTCAGATTCAAACAGCAAAAAAAAAAAAATAAATCAATATGTGTCAAATTCAGAAGAGATTAAAAGGGAATCTCTAATTGTTCATCGTCTAAGTCTACTTACCACCAGTGGCATCCTTCTTGTTCATAGAATCCCTACAAAAAAAATCTAAAAGATGGGAAGAAACAAAAACACTTCACCTGCAATATACGCATGAAGAACACCGCCAATGGCCGACGAAGAAACACCTTAATCTCACTCTCCCAACCACCCAAAACCCATCACCATCCCTGATGGCCATCACCCCGCAAGAGAACACCGTTGCCGCCAAACTCGAATCCACACACCCTTCACCTACTGATTGTTGTGACCAGAGTTGTTGTTTTCAGCTTCAAATGAGGCAGCTATGAAAAAGCGAGCAGGGACAAGCTACATAAATACAAAAAAAATTAACAAAAAAAAATTATAAAAATCCATTTATAAACACATTCATGCTAACACTTCGTGCTCATTGCTTCCCCTGTTTAATGAGCTTTTGAAGCAAAAATTCCATTAAAAATTTGAACAAAAACTGCTTGACAAAATGCCTAAAAGTGACATCAGAGAAAAAAAAAAGGTTAGAGATATGAGTACATTTGAGGGGTTGGGAGAATAGCAAAATGGAAAGCAGTATTTAAGGATTTTTCTCTAGGAACAGGGACTTTCACTACAAATGAACCCAACATCTTAGTTCAGAATAAAAAAAGGCCTAATTTTGTCATTGTCGAACCACGTGAACCTTCACCGTCAGCATTCCTTTACTGGCCTTTTACTGGAGTGATTTTGTCCAAAGCATTAATACTAAAGGCATAAAACATAGAAAACAGGAACGAATCAGAGAAAGGAATATTATGCAATATACGGTAAAAAATATGAAAGAAAGAACACACAACCTTAAGAAACTACAAACCATTTGCATTCAAAAATTCATTTATAGGCAACAAATTATAGACAAAAAATATAAGGTTTCGAACCTTTTGGAAATCATAACCAATCAACTGGAACACCATCAAATAGCCTGCAAATAACATATGCATGCGATTATTAGTGATTAAGCGAAGGAAACACAGAGTCACAATGGCAGGAAAGAGAAAGAGCATCAACAATAGAATCCAGGGGCTTTGGTTGCAAAGGGATGAACCCAGTGGCAAACCCTTGATGTCTTGCAAAATCCAAGTGAACCCCATTTCAGGAAATGGGCTAGAATCTTCGATCATTGCAATTTCTAGGTAGTTGCTTCGATGATGCAAATCATAGAAAAAGAGCGTCTTAGGGAAGAAGAAAAGCAGGCAGATGAAGGGTCAATGAAAAACATGCTTCTTGCCTTATAGGCTACGGTCCTTGAGTATACCTTTTGTTGCATTGTAGAATTCAAAAATGAGAAAAAGGAACAAACTTGTGGATTGGGACAATGAGAGGGTTCAGTATCAGTATCAGGTTATGACCCGAGACTTGTCTTTGGCATTGTTGAGTTAGTCAGAGCTTCTCGATGTAAGCAGCCTCCTCAGAAGGGTCTGTCATTGAGAGAGAGGCTCTACAATTTCGATTGCGAATTGAACAACAAAATTAGCATGCGAATTAAGAAGAGGGAAGAAAGAGAGGGCTAAAGAATGAATGGGTATAGGAATAAGAATGGAAGAACCAACGTGAATGGGTGAGTAAAAGGCTTGTCTAATGCAATAAAGAAAAATAAATACACGAAAGATCTTTTTTTAGAATTCAAATTTTGAAATTCAAAAACTAAAAAACATGGTAGTGGATTTTAGAACGCTATGGAAATAAAAAGTTTATTAAATAAGTTAGGTGGTTAGTTTGATAAAAAAGAGATGGTGGAATAAATAAACTCAAAAACATGGTAATGGATTTTAAAATGCATTGGAAATAAAAAGTTTATTAAATAAAGTTAGGTTGTCAGTTTTATAAAAAAGAGATAGTGGAATAAATGAATGTGATTGATTTAAAGCTTCTTTAAGAAGCTATATTTTGTTATGGTGTACAATTGTATGGCATAAACAATAATTAATTAAGAATTAAAATTTAACAAATAATTAAAATTAAAATGAAAAGGTTACTAAGAATAGAAAGGTGCAACTTTTGGCGGGAAAAAAAGCTACCAGAAGTTGACACTTGTCAATACTTTCCTTGAAATGACTCTTAATTATATATAGTATAGATTAGTAAAAATGCCTTAAAGATAAATTAATGAAATGAAATCAACAATTAATACACTTGGTAATTTAATTTAATGCAATTAAATTTTTCTTTTTTTTATTAATCCGTTAAATTTTTCTATAATTCAGATTATTTAATAATTTTCTTAAATCTTGTGCAATTAACTTAAACAAAAGATATTTAGAAATGAAGAAATTTCATTTATCAAATCTATAATACATGCATGTTGGGCACAAGTGGTTAATGTGCTGCTGTTAAGGACGAATGGTTCGTGCTTTGCATGAGTTCGATCCTTGGCAGCAACAACTCTTGGCCAAGCTTTACTTACCTCCCCCGAACCGGATTAGTCGGGTCAAAGATTTTGACACCGGGCGGGGTCAAAAAGACCCTCTGGACAAAATATATATATATATATATATATATATATATATATATACACACACACACACATTAAGTAGTAATAAATAATTATGAAAAAGAAAGTTATTAATAAAATTATAAAATAAAAAATGACAGTAAAGTTATGTTGATTTTCAATATTATATAATAATAACGACATAAGTACAATTTCCTTAAGTAACAATTAGTTATTAACTATTAATTTTTAAATATTACTTATCAAATGCAAAGTAAAAATTAATAATAATAATTGTTAAGAATTAATTATATAATTAAGATTGAGAATTATTTTTTTAATATATTTACAAAATTAGTAAAATTGTTTCAAAGAGTAATTATGATAACAACTACTAATTATTAACTATTATTTGTCAAATTCAAATAAATAGTTAATGATAATCATCAATCAATCATCAATATTATCAATATAATAATAATAATAATAATAATAATAAAAAGAAAGTTCTTGTTTATAGAATTCTGCTTAGTGACAATTTAATTTTATGACATCTATGTTTATGACAAATGACATGCTAATTGAGTCACGTGTCTTGCTCCATTATTTAAATAAGCAAGTTTAAATTTTAAATCTTCATTAACTTCATATTTATAGTAAGAGATTCATCAATGTTCATTACTTTAATATTCGTTATTTCAATTTTATTAATTCTATTTATTGTATTTGGTCAAAAAATTTCATAATTAATAGTAGTATTTTTCAAATTCTTTCACAATTATTATACTTAAATATATAGCATTAATAACAACACAAACGAAACAATTAAAAAGTAGAAATTCACCAATTTAGTAATATTGGACTCTATATATACGCTAAAATGATTACACTAAAATAGTGGAAATGATAATTATGTCCATTTAATTATTTGTTTTTTTTTAATTTGTTGTTTTGTGTGTGCATGCATTGAATTTAATATGTATACCCATTGTATGATATTCATTTGAGATTTTATATTCCATAGTTTATTTATAATGAGCACTAGGTTAGTCCATGCTTAAATATAACTTATATCTTATGTGAATTTATAATAAGTTATTCAAAAATTATCTAGTAATATGACTTTTATTTGACACTTGTATGATATTAATACTTTTTTAGAGCAATGAGTCTATTATGCAGGAAAAATTCTATAGTTCATCCAAATGTAAGTATAAAACTCATTCCATTATTAATATAGTCAAACTCATTAAATGATATATCAATATTGAATGTAAATTAATGCAATATTGTTTTACAAAGATAACACATCAAAATTAAATTCTTATATATATGTCCTAACTCTTTTTCTTCTATTTGAATGAGTTATGAATTATTACATTAATGATGATATTAAACTTAATTGTGCTAACATAAAAATAAAAGAAAAATATTTTTTCTTTCTATCATTTTAATTTAATAAAAAAATCTATCTTTGATTAAAACATGTCATATGAGATTTAAATTACTTCTCTATAAATAATGGTATAATTTATAAATTTATTATTTATTATTTATCATTTATATATATCTTATTACACAATCTTGTATAATAACCTATGCATCACACGATTGTAAAGCTAGTATTTATGAAATATAAGGAAAATGCTAATATGCAGTAGAAGCATTTAGTAAAAGTTGTACAAATTGATGTAATTGGCTAAATGTATCTGGTGAGTGTGTCTAGTTACTTTTAAAACTATTTTTCTTTGACCAATCTTGTATGTGTATGGAAAACGTTTTTCATCCAACAAAAATACTTTATAACTTTTGTCCATTATATCTCAATGTGAGATAAATGTCAAATTATATTGTATGAGATTGTAACATTCTCGTGGGATATAATATGAGTTTGTGAGTGAGTTAAAAAAAATTAAAGTATAAAAGTTAGACGAATAACGAAATTATGTATGTATGTTTGTTGTCTTTTCTTAGTCAACTTTGTGAAAAAAAATTAGTACCAAGTAACATTGCCCAAAATATAATTATAATTAAGAGTGTGTTTGAATTAGTTTATTTTGCGTTTAAAATAATATAATAAAAAACTGCTAAATATATTGTAAGTTAGAAAGTTTTCAATTAAATTATAAAATAAAAAAGACAAAAGTTATATAAGATTTCTTTATTATATATATCTATATATTTATACCAACATGAACAAAGCGTGATGGTAAGTGAGCGCACTCATAGAGAGAAGATCAATTTTCACAGTTTAAATTGTAGAGAAAGTAATTATTGGGAGGGCTTTCTAATTGAGATAGTACCTGAAGAGCTAGAATTTATTAATTAATTATGTATTTAAGACTGAGTTAGAAAGTTATTCATAAAATTATATAATAAAAAGACAGTAAAAATCATATAGGTTGTATCCTCACAGACATTTCTATCCTCTTCCTAAGATTATAACTCGTTTACCATTATATCAAACTTTTGTTGATATAAGTTTTAATTATTTATAATAAGAAAATTAATTTAACATCTGAACTAAAATTAAAGTGATTTTTTTTCTCTATCTACTAAACGTGCATATAAATATCAAATTGCATATATAAACTTTTATTAAAAGTTCACGAAAATATTGTCACAAACAAAAACATAAAATCAACTCATATAATCAGTAATTTTTAAATATGAGTCTCTGTATATTTTATAAGTTTAGAAGCATGTTTGCATTAATTTATTTTAGACTTAAAAAAACTTTTCAATTAAAAAATATTTTTCAAATATTTTAATTATAAATTTCTGAAAATAAAAAAAGCTAATTTAAATATGTTCTAAATATTTGACTATTAAATAAAAATTTGTAGTTATCTATTACTATTATGAAAGGGATTTGAGGATTTGGTATCCAATTTTTTTATTCCAAAAAAACCATCTTCTTTTACTAAATACAAATAATAAGGGATGTAAAATAATGAATAAAACAATAATTTTCACCACGTACCACTATCACTTAATTACCAGGGTGGTTATTTATAATTTACAAAATGGTAACTACCTAGAAGTTATCTTACCTTTTGGGTAACTACAAGCAAAAGCAATAATATCAAACAAAATGACAATAAATTATTATATAGAGATGGACTGTTACAAATAAAAGAATGCGGAGTGCTTATCAATCCACCAGCAAATATGAAATGAGAAATACTAACAATACATTTTTTTTACATTTATTTCAACACTTATTTTATTATTAGTTTAAAAATAAATATTATTAGTATTCTTCCTCTAATAATTTTTTTAAGTATATAAGATAAACTAATAATAAAATAAGTGTTGAAAAAAATATCTAAAAAATTTTGTTACTAGTATTCCTCATATAAAATTTATAATACCCATACAACGAACCCAAAAAAATAACTAGTGAAAGTTTGCATTTTTCTCATTTAATTTAATAAAGGTAATTACTAAGTAAGAGGTGAGCTTATGTGTCAGTAAAATCCGCAAACTATACAATAATAAAAGGCAATTACCAATGGAGGAAGGATATCTTTCTTGTTAGAATCAACAATACCAATCCATAATTTCTTTATTTGTGACATTAGATAATTATTGAGTTTTTCTCTGTTTTTCATTTAGAGAAAAGGACAAATTTTTTTTTTTGGGGTTAAAAAGTTATGGTTACAAAACTTCATCAAAATAACAACCTTGCCAATAGTTTTAAATAGTATTAAGTCTGGTTGGTTTGTATAGAAGACAAGTTACTGAAATAATAGTGTTATCTTAATTGCTATTTTTTCTGGGAGCATCAATGCGATGCATTTCAGGCAGACACACAGGGTGAGTCGCGTTCAGATTGAATTCACTTCTATGGTTACTCGGAATGCATCTGATGATTCTGATCACTGAATGCTCTTGTGCTAAATATAATTTCTCTATCTAATTAAATATGGAGGGTTGGTGGGGTAAAATATGGGCTCATTTAAACTGGTCTATTATTCAATCCCAATTTTTACGTGCATGGTTCATTGGAAATTTCGCTTGACACGTACGTTTTAACTTTTGGTTTATAAGGGTTGGTTAAATTTTCCTGTATCTAATGATTTAACCAATTGAAAGACAAATTTGTGATGAAGTGCTTCCACTAATTGCTTTTTTGGTAGTTTTCTTACAACAGGTTGATGTGTAAATTCTTGTTATTAATGGCTATTGGGTTGACACAAATGTTTGAAAAATTTGCAAAACGGAATTGTAGCTTGTATGATGCAATCCTATATTTAAGCTACATAATTGTTATACTATAATATCATTTTATTGTTGAAAGTAATCCTTAAAGAGGTTATGAAAATTGGAAGAATCTAAACCCGACGAAATTGGCATAGTGATTAAAGATGTGTACATATCTTAATTACTTGAGTCTGAAGTTTGAGTGAATGGAATTAATTCTCCTAAATGTATACGGCTGATATAAGAAGTGTGCCCTTAGATATCTCCTGGGAAAAAAACTTAATCTCAGTTAACGTGAAAACTAACTAAAAATTACCTTTATTGTTCAACTTTTTCTAACAGGAACATATGTTTAGAATTGCTTGAGGTATGTGATTTACATTTGATATGATGAAAGCAAACAAAGAAGTAAGCAGAAATACACGTTTAACTCTAAGAGATATGTGAGTTAAACAAGCATCTCTGTTAATTTCTGGTTATCCTTCAGCATATCAATTGTTAATGGCAAGAAAAAAAAATCATATCAATTGTTGGAAGAAGCATCCCACGCATCCCCTTGGATAATTCAATTAGTAATTATTTTTCTTGGTGAAGAAACTCACACACAGCAAGACTCTCTAGGTAAAATAGCATCGCTTTGTGTGTTATGAACATGCTATTTTACCATAGGCATGGGTGATATTATGATATAATAATGTCTTAGCTTTATTTAGTTTGCGTCTTTCTTAGAATTTGTGGGTTTAATATCCCAACCTATGATACCTATAATAGATGCAGCCCTTTAATGCTTGATGTGGTTCTTACATGTTCTATGAAATAAAGTTGCATCATCGCCTTTAGTTATAACTTTTAGTTTAATAGTAAACATTTGATTCAATAAATGATATCTAAGTAAAGTCATGGATTCAAATCTCTCGAGTAACACTAGAGAGGAGATTGTTGGATATATTTGAAATGGAAGAAATGTAACACTCTGAAAAATATGATAGACTTGTATATAATTACAAAGGTAACTTACTACTTGTTTATCATGTCTGTTAAGTTTTGTGATTGTCTAAACATGTTTAGGCACTTTGTTGTAATATTATGTATGAAATATAGCTGTTATTTGCTCTAGAAGTGGCTTAAACTGTTCAGTTAATGAAAATAAATGTGAAAAATATGTTTCTAGCTCACAAATGTGTGAACTATACTACAGTTAAAGTTTGAGGTTAATCAGAGTTAATTTGACATTTTTAAACATACTGATTGTGTGTTTTAATGTCAGTTTGACTAGCCGGTTTGACTCGCAGCTGATATGAAAAAATAAAGAAATGGTGAAACATAATTTTTTATGAATATTAGGATATATATATATATATATATATATATATATATATATATTTTTTTATAATTTATATAAATCAACTTTGTCTGTAAATATTAATTTAAAACTAAATTTAGTAGCATTTTAATTATAAAATATAGTTTAAAATCTTTTGTGAATAAAAAATTACCATTAAGATTAAAAAAATTTCCCTTAATTATTAATAATTTTATAATTTTTAAATTAAATATTAATCGATCTCAACCTCTCAATCTCATTTCCTTGCTCCCCCTTCCTCAATCCCTCCTCCGTTCTCCATCTCCCATGCACCTACCTTCCCTAAAATGAACATCAAGTGTTATGAGTCACATATTGAGTAAATAAGCAAGCTCAATGTGGTACTTAAACTATGAGGAGCATTCTTGCTATTTCACCTTAACCCAGTCTATAGTTATTCTATGGCTTAACTCTCAACGAAAGCACAAATTGTTATTACTTAAGCCCATGAAGAAAGCCAAACTGAAAAGATTAATCCATTACGTGGGAGAGTCTCATGGCTTAACTGCTACATTGAACTTCCTTATTTACTCAATGTAGGATCCATAACAGTAGCTTTTCCTTTGACACCCACCCTCTTCCCCTAACCATACCAGTCTTCCCCTCCCTTGTTCCATTTCTTCCTACACCCCCATTCTGCACGCCCACCTTCACCTTTGTTGCATTACTTCAATTATATGTTGTACTAAGTAACTTTGGTCTTTGAGGCACTTTTTGAGTTGCTGTGTTAGGAGAATGTGGATTAGTGAGTGTGTTTGCCACCATTAATGGTGAAGGTTCATGGAGGGATAAAACTATAATTTTACAACATCTACCTTGCTTTTCTCAATTTTATTCATACTTGAGTGAAGAAAATGTATACTTGAGACCCACTCATGTTTTTTTATTTTTTTTCTTTCTTCTTTCTTTTCTCTCGATTTCTAAACGAGAGAAAATGTCTTTTCTTATTCCTTTACTCCTCCTCCATTTTTTTATCTTTATTTTCTCTCCAACTAAATGCATGCTTAATGCTTGAAAAGTGTTGAGTTGATGTTAGCAAATTAGCTTATAGGCTACTAGTTTGAGCTACATTGCCAAAAGGTTAAAGCCAAAGAGGTATTTATTAAGTTTTCAAATAGCATTGGTTATGAAAATGAAAAGTAACTAGGTTTTATTTGAGAAGTATAATTATTATATTTTTTTAATTTTTGGTATGGGAGATTTATTGTAACATACTAGCTAGTGTAATCTTACCTCTTCTTATGCATTGAATTTGTGGAATTCCTATATTAATTTGTCCCCTGAAAATTATCCGAGAACCACTTATGCTTCTTGTTGAAAATCGATAATTCTCTAAATCACATTTTTATATTTGTTGGTACTTGTTATAAACAGGGTTCAGATGAATAGCCGAATAAGGTTGTTAAAGGTAGTTTCCTCTGATACATTATAATTGTGACGGTGGTGCGAGGGGTAGGTACCTACAAAAGACACTTTGATGCTCAAGTTAGACTATACACAAGGTGGGTAATGTTTGAAATTAGATTGCATGCCTTTGCTACCTTGTGTGGTATTTATAAGAGCGTGTTGGTTAATAAGAATCATAGTTTAATATGTATTAAATGTTGTTAATTGGGATAAGAATCCAATGAGATTGTTATGTCTTATAACTGATTCCTCTATTTATGAAAAATATAATTAATTTCCTTATCTATGAGGGATCCTGTGAGAGATTTACTTCTCATAAATAGGTAGATTTATTTATTTAATAGTACTCATAAATATCTGAGATCCTATTCGAGCAAGCCGGATTGTTCATGAACCACTAACTTGAAACTCGATCAAGAATAGTTACCCCCAGCTTGACGCTTAAATGTGATAGCTGAGTCAAGATATCCAAGTTTAACAGGAGAAAACGACAAGTATGGGACAAAGGGATTCAAGTCATAATATAAATGTTGGTTCTCATGATGTTTTTACCAAAGGATCGAAGTCTGTGATATATGGTAGAATGCCCTTAGTGTTAATGACTAATGCTGGGAACTGGAATGGATCACTTTGCATAAAGTCGATACACTGTCATCCGGAATTCATAGTAGGTTGCTCCCATACAAATCTTATTTGTGGGGTCCATTTAATTTTAAAAGTAATTTGATCTTAAATCGAGATCCATATTTCAAACATATCATTATATCATGACATAAGTCTGTGATCCGATTTGTATATCTTTTTGCAACGTCATACGTCGCTTCAATTTGAGCGCTTTCTCTTAATTGCTATGTCAGGCACATTCAACTGCGTGGCTAAAAGGTATTGGAAGCCGCTATTTGGGTTTTCTATCACCATGATTACTATTTTCAAATTTATTGCAAACTTTCAATTTTATCCCTCCTTATGGGATCCATTGAGAGAGGTTTTCAAGCGCTTATAAATAGGGAGTGAGGGAAAACCCCTTACTCTTCTCTCTTCTTCGCATTTCTACTTCCTTCTCCAGTGACCTTAGGCAATTTCTGGTAAGCAGAAGTATTGATTCTTGATGGGTTTTAACTCTTTTCCAGCCTTCATCATTGATTATTTTCAAGGTATTCTTTTTTCCATTCTTTTTTCCTTCTAAAAACACCATGTAGAGGGTGAGAATGTCACAAAATAGTAATGGAGAGAATAATTCCATAGAAATTCTAAGTGCTCCTCTGTCACCGCCACCACAAGCACAACAAAGGCATTCTTCTCATGGTGGAGATTTTGACAAAGGTCTGAGGCCGATAACCGGGATAGATATTCTGGAGGCATTACAGAGGGCGGATCATGCAAAAAAACTTACAAGACAAAGACTAACGCATCCGCTCTCCGCGCTCATGATTGAGTTAGAGAATCTTAGTGAACCTTCTTCTGATTCTAACGTGAGTGTGACTTCTGTAGTTAATGCTACCAATTCAAATGTGGCACATCAGAAGCGACTACTTCATAACCAAGGGAGTATATTTTCCCAAACAATGTTGCTCTATACTAATGGGTTGACCGAGAAGTCTTATGTACTCCTTTATGCATGGAGAGTTTAGAGGACGTCCGCGCCAAACAAGAATACCTTCACTTAACAGAGTATATATTAAAGGATGGGCAGTATGTTATCTGAGCTCTGTCAGATCAAGAGAGAGTGTGCTCAATGAGAACGAAGGGAAACCTCTTTATATACATGTATGATGCGTTATTCACCCGCATCGGGGTCCGACTTCCATCCTCTGAGTTCAAGGTCAAAGTCCTCAACCACTTGCATGTGGCTCCAACCCAGCTATATCCAAATGCTTGGGGTTTTATCCGAACATTTGACCTTATCTGCAAGATCTTCGGATCGCCATACTCCGTGAGGTCATTCTTCTTCCTTTTCACCCTATTCTCACCCTCCAAGAACAGTTTTAAAAAATGGTAGGTTATTTCACGTGCACAAGCAGGGTGGAAAATATTCAAACCATACCAATAGTTCTTCAAGAAGGATTTCTTTCGAATTGAAGGAGCTTTGGGGTTAATGTCTTTTCTTGGTACCCCAAATGATGAACTACAGATGTACTTATACAAGACCCAAGCTATGTGGGATCAGAGCTTAGAAGAGATAAAGACTCCAATGTCTACTTTGTCAAAGGATAAAGTCGATGTCCTCAATTTTCTAGTTGAGTGGACCAATAAAGGTGGGGCCATATACTATAAAGATGTCCTAGATGAGCCCTCTGACTCAATGAGGCCATTCTTAGGTATCCCATCTGAAATTTATTTGATTGATCTGTATTTCATAATTTTTTTCTAAGTGTTGTAATATTCTTGTTTCCTATTTACAGAGAGCTTGATTTCTCCTGGTGGGCTTAAAGCTCTTGCCTTACGATTGGCCCAAAGAAAAGTTGTGGCCTCGGGGTTTGGATCCTAGCCAATGGTCGCAATTCCTCCTCCTCAACCTGCTATTCAAGAGGCGGATCCCGAATCACTTGCTCAACTTCTTCGACCTCGGAAGAGGAAGGAGGACGACCGATGGGAGCAAAGGGGGAAAAATTGATGAACGAGGATGCTCTCCTCGATCTCACTACTGGCTGGGAAACTGAAATTCTGGAGAGCGCACCTATGCAATTTTCTAAAGGGTCAGTTTGAGGTAGAGGGGTTGATCTCAGGCATATCATTAACAATGCCTTTCTGTCCCCAGCTGACCAGGATGTCCTAATAGAGCAAGACTTGATCGAGCTTCTCCAAGATGCCCAGGTGCAGGCTTTGTGCAATGCTTCCATCCTCCGATTTATGGAGTCCACTTTTGAGTCTATTCATCAGACTCGGGAGTTAGAGAAGGAGTTGGATGCCCTCCGAGGTGAAAATAAGGAGCTCAAGCTAGTAGTTGCTCAGAAAGACGGACAGCTAACTCAAGTTAATAAAGAGCTTGGTTTGCGCAAAGCTGAGATAACTGGGTTCCAGGCCAGAATTACTAAAGGAGTTGCTGAGGTAACCGGGCTCCAGGCCCAAGTTACTGAAGGAGTTGCTTAAGAGAACAATTTAAAAGATAAGATGTCTTCTGTCGAGTCTATCCTAACTGCACTCTAAGTAGAGAATGAGATTTTTCTCCAATCTGAGGCTAAGATGAAAAGAGATATTATATATATTGAAGATGAGTGGGCCAACTCGATGGATGAATCCTTCTCCAATGCTCTCACTCAACTGTGCTTGCTGAACTCAGACCTTGTCATGGAAAGAACTAATCCAAGGAAGGTGGTCTAGGATGGTTGCATTGTGGACACCATCCCTGAACTTACTTTGATGAATCAGGTTCCAGCAGTAGGCGACAGCATAGAAGAAGAAAAAGAGAGCTTAGAGGGTAACTCTACTGAGGAGGCTGAGGCGAAAGAGGAGCCTACCCCTGATTCTTGATTCGTCTTTCTATTTTTTATTTTATTTTACCCTCTATGTAGGGTCAATTTCTTTTGTAAATGGACAAGTCCTAGGTTCCAGGCATTATTTATAATATTTTCTGCATATTCCTGTTACCCTTTCTTATTATAACCAATATAGGTCGAATGCTTAATCTCGATTGCTTCATTTATACTTAGCGTATATTCTTGCTTTTATTCTCCACTTTTGTTGACACTTAGTCAATTTTTTAAGTGTAAAACTATGAGGTGTGATTTTGACCCAAAAGCCTTTTAGAGTGGCATCCACATATCTCGGGCAACGATTTGCTATTCTTAACCTCTTTAAACCTTTTTTAGGATTATGGGTTAAGGTTAGGCTCAATGTATCAGAATATTCGACATTAATTAGATCTTGTATTCCTCGGACCTCTCCAAGGTACGATAACCTTGTGGATTGCAATAGTTACAGATGAATAAATAACCTAAGTATTGGAAAAATAATCAAAGGTTTAGTCATATCGGAACTCGTTACTTACATGATAAAAATAACAATTAAAGGCATCTAACTATAATGTCGGAACTCATTCTTGATAGTTTTTCCAGAAAGGGTTTCTAGAGTATAAGCTCCCACGTTTGTTTTGAACACAATTTTAAATAGTCATTCCCTATTAGGAGCTAACTTTCTGTCTTTCTCATTTTTACCTCTGATATCTACCCTGCGAAGTACGAGGTTGCCAAGATTAAATCTTTGTGGAATCACTTTAGAATTATGTCATGTTGTAATCCTCTGTTTAAGGGTAGCTTCATGAACATGAGCAATGCGGTGTTGTTCTTCCAACAAGTCTAAGTCATGATGGATGAGGTCTGGGTTGGCCTCCTCTAAAAGTTTTGTTTCCTCTAGCTCAGTTCTCCTATTTTCACAGGGATCATAGCCTCATAACCATAGGTCAATTTAAAGAGAGTCTTTCCTATGGAGGAATGATGTGTGTTCATATATGCCCATAAGACATGATTAAGCTGCTCCACTTAATTCCCCTTAGCGTCATTGAGCCTTTTTTGGATTCCTCGAAGTATGACATGGTTGGAGGTTTCATCTTCTCTATTGGTCTTTGGGTGTTCCACCAAGGTGAAGTATTGTTTGATCTTGAGACTTGATGTGTGTAATCCGCAAGTGTACGGTTTCGTCATCAAGTAATAAAAAGATCAAATCCACAGGGACTGTGTCTAAGAATATCAATTAATTAATTAATTCAATTAAATTAAACAAAGAGAATATAATTATTGATTGACAAGAACGTCGTAACAAAGCAATTAAATAAGTAAATATCAGAGTGCAAAATTGAGAAGAAAAATAGTAAGTTGTTAAGAAAGGTTTTTGGATTTAAGAAAGCTTCTAAGATTGGGGGTAACCACAATGATAAAAGACAAATCCTAATTAACAACTTTTTTATTAAAATTAAAATTCAATTGAAGGTGAATTATCCTAAATTAGTTAATGTTCTTTCTCAAGAGACAAGAACCATGCCCAATTAAACCAATTCCTACTCTCGTGATAATTGAATTTAAATTGAACCCATTACGCTTTATGGTAATTTATTAAATCCTCGAAAGGCTACACCTACTCTCGTGATTTAGACCTTAAGTTCAATTCTTATGGTTCCAACACCTAGGTTCACCTCTCAGTACGTCCCTAGATATCTATGAGATGCAAATATGAGGCCAGCAAATTCACATGAATAAGCGCAATAAGGATTGAATCAAAGAACATTCAAGATTAATAAAAATGGGGTAAACCAAGTCAATTAATTATTATCAATGTATCAAAGGGCATTGCCCAATCCTAGAAACAAAGAGAACTACTCAGACATGGAGAAGAAGAAACAAGAAAACAAAATAAAGAACATCCAAACTCGTAGCGTAGGGAGAAGAGAGAAAGAAGATGAAGATCCAGAGCCTCCAAACGTGCCTCCTTCAAATAGAAATTGGAACTCTAAAATTGTATTCAGAGCATCTATATATACCCCTAGGGTTTCAACTAGTCCCAGCCCATCAAAAGAAATAAAAACGAAACTTAAAAATTGACTCGGACTGCGATCCATGGCAGTGGGAAATTCTATGGCCAGGCCGTGGAATTCTCTGAAAAATCACTTTTGCTTCTTCACGCAGCTGCTCGATCCATGGCCGTGGGAAATTCTACGGGCGTGGAACTCTTTGGAATGAGTCTTTTTCCCCAATTTGCTATCTATAAAGCTCCAACTTCAATCATGCAAGCTTTCCATCCATTTCTAAGTCAATCTAGCACCAATCATGCACAACAATACCACAAACACCGTAGTTATCTGAACTAAAGGAAAAACAAATAAAAAGGGAAACTAAAATGCCTAAAATGCATGCAAAACAAGAACAAAATATGATGTTGTTTCACACACACATCAAATCCCCCCAAGCTTAAGATTTTGCTTGTCCTCAACCAATAACTAATGCCAAACCAAGAAGTGGGATCAAGAGACACTAATGAATGAGGAACCCGAGAAAACATCAAACTAAGCAATAGGCAAAGGCAAACCAAGAATTAGAGAGGTAATCAAAATCAAGTCCAATTAGAGGCTAAAGTTCTCAGAAATCACGCTCCTCACTAAATTAGGTTCACTCTACTAACCACACTTAAAGTGTTTAAGGGTGAAGATAATGCGCTCAAGATTCCTCAAAGAAAAAGCATTTCCATAAGCTTGATAAGAAACTAATTTTCCACTAATAATCAGTATGCATGCAAGAATCAAAAGATCTTTCAAGGGTTGTAATGGGGTCATGGGAATGATGTTAGGTAGGCTAAAGAAAGGAAGGTATGCACAAGATGTCAACAAAATTTTCAATAAGCACAAGAAATCCAATAGAACATAAATAGAGCAAAGGCATTTTTTAATTAAGAGCATAACTCCACATTTCCAAGCATTTTCTTCCTTACTTTTCCTTCTTCTCTTTCTCTTCTTTTTCAAGCTTTCATCTCATGATTTTTTTTTATATTTGCTTTTTTTTCATTTCATTTGAGAAAGAGAAGGATAAAAAACATATGATTTTCAACGCAACTTTACACAACTTTCAAACCCAATTTGCTCAATTTAATATTTTAAATGATTACCGATAATATATCATCATAGGCATCAAGAAAAACAATTATGCAATAGGTTCAAAATAGGCAACTAGTGGATGAAAGTGTGACAATTATTTCAGAAGGCCAGAAAAATACCTAAGATGCCTTAATCACACACCAGCATGCAAACAAAAATTTCACCTCAAAATGGTTTCAAAACAAGTTCTAGAGTACAAAATCAATGAGGAATTATCACTCAACACAAAGAATGGGAGCAAAAATCATATAGTGCATAAATCTTATATAGGCTCAAAACTCACATTTAGAGGTTCAAAAATAAATAGAAAGCACAAATTCAGAGAACATATGCTAATTATCAACTATTAAGAAATTACCTCCATTGTTAATTAAAACAATGCCTGTTACCTATCACAAGAATCAACAAATTGGGTTTCACATCAATACCATCTCAAAATCCTTAATGGAGAGGAACACAAGTTCAACCAAAAAGCTGAGAGATATGATGGTGTGAAAATGTAATAAGAAGATGCAGTGTAATATAAGACATGAGAATGCATAAAACTAATGATCTAAAATAAAAATAAAAATAAAAATACCCCCCTAAGCTTAGAACTTACATTATCCCCAATGTAAAAATCTATAACTAGAGAAGGGAGAAAAGAAAAGAACTCACTGCGGTGGTGGGAAAGGGTGCTGACTTAGATGCCAACTATAGATGGCCTGGATCATGCTCACCATACTCTGAACCGTGCCCTCCAATGTCTTTCTGACTTCACTCTCTTTCTAATTTGAGCTTCGAAAAGGGGGTCAAACCTAAACAAGATCCATGAGATAAAGATCAAACCAGCAATCCAACACACAAAATCAAAAGAAAAAGAAGAAATTAAAAGGAAGAAAAAGCAAAAAAACTTGGGTTGGGTCCTAAGAAGCGCTTGTTTAAAGTTATTAGCTCGACTTTGGTCTGGTTTCTGTGCTCAGGTGATGTTAACGGAGTAGTGCTCAGTCCCCACTCCTTCAAAGTGTTTCACTCATTGGTCATTTATTATGAAAGACTCATGGCCTTCTTTCTTCACCTCAAGTACACCATAGGATAAAACTCGAACAATCTCATATGATCCTGATAATTTCGACCATAACTTACCAGGACAGAAACATAGAAGCGAGTTATTGATAAGAACTTTATCCCCGAGTTTAAATTCATGCTTCTCGACACACTTGTCATTATGCTTTTTAGGTCCTTTCTTGCAAGGCTTGGACTTCTCAAATTTTGTGGTACCCTTGGGCAAGGTCTTTTCTAACATAGCATCAGTTACTGATTCCTGCACGCCTGAAAGCATAACATTATCCACAACATTAGTAGCATCTATGCGATTGCATGAATTTAAGAGATTAGAATTATTTTTAGAATTAAAAACATCAAAAACTACTTCCTCATCATTCAATCACAAAGTCAACTTCCCTTCGTGGATATCAATGATCCCCCTTCCAGTGGCAAGGAATGGAAGCCCAAGTATGATCAGTATTTTAGCATCAGCTTCCATGTTATGTATAACAAAATCCACCAGAATATAAAACTTACCAATCTCAATAGAAACATCCTCCAAGATGCTTACGGGGTACTTGATATACCGATCCGCCAATTCAAGTGAGATAGTTGTGGGTTTTAGCTCACCCACCTCCAACTTCTTACACACAGAAAGAAACATAAGACTAATCAGGATTGAACTAATCACCTCATTGCTGATAGAGAGGTAAGCATAAAGTGTTTCACTAAGATCTGGTCTTTTCAGAATCAGTGGTCTAGATAGCATCTTCTTCAGTTCTTGAAAAAGAAGCCTTACACTCTGAGGTCCATTCAAAACTCCTTCCTTTTTTATAAGGTTTTGAAGAAGGAAAAATTTTTTTGAGCGTCCTTGGCTAGAAAACGAGTGAAGACCGCTATCTGACTTGTTAATTGTTGCACTTCTTTCATAGATTGCGGGCTACGCATATCGAGGAAGACCTAAAATTTCTCTGGGTTAGCTTCAATACCTCAATTTGTTAACAAAAATCCCAAAAATTTATTGGCTTGTACACTAAAATGCATTTCTCCAGGTTCAGCCTCATGTTATGCTTTCGTATATGGGTGAAAACCTCTTCTAGATCTTAAACATAGTCACCGGTATCCATTGTATTGACTATCATATCATCTATATAGACTTCTAGTATCTTACCAATTTATTTTTCGATGAGTTTATTCATCATTTGTTGGAAAGTTACTCGTGTATTCTTCAATCCAAATGGCATGATATGGTACTAATAACTTCCTATCTCAGTTATGAACGTGGTCTTGTCTTTGTCCTCCGGGTTCATGGGAATCTGATTATATCTTGAATAGGTATCCATGAACGAGAGTAACCAAAACTTGGATGAATTGTTCACCAATTTGTCTATGTAGGGAAGTGGACAAGGGTCTTTTGGACAAGCTTTATTCAAGTCTGTATAGTTAACGCATATATGTAACACCCCTCCGTAGGTCATTACATTTCAGACTAACTCATTCTTTAAGGAAAACTTTACCTAAGTTATAAAATATTTGATATTATAAAATTACGAGCCTCAGGATTTCTTTTTCGCGAAAAACAAAAACTTACTAAAATAGAGAAACATAAGATATAAGAACTGAATAATATACATCTTATATACATAACATAAATTAGTAACAACTTAATTACACAAAACTTACGTACTCCCAAAAGACAAGAATGACTACCATATAAAAATCGAACCTAACCCAAGTCCAAACACTTGAAGAATGGGGTCCTGCACCCGATCTTCCTCCAAATCCTATTCGGGATCCCTAACGGACAAAACCCCCAGTCAGAGCACGTCACCACGAATGGGAGTTTGAGCAGTCAACTCTACAGAGTCCTCCCTAGGGATAGTTCCAAGATTACCCCATATCTCCCCAAAATGCATATAAAACTCCAAGAAAACAGCTGCGTCCACAGTAAACATAGCAGACCCAAACCAGGTCATACTCCAAAATAAGGTGACATCTCCGATATACTAAATGCGTCTCGTGTCCCAATGAACATTCCACGCTTCGATGCTCCCATGAAACTCTAGTCTAACAAAACCTCGTAGATCTTGCCTTGCCGTTATCACAGTTCTCTTAAAAACATAAGTATATAAAAGAACAAATAGAACAAGATAATAAAGAAGTGAGATCCCCTACATCAATACCAGCATGGCAGCAAGAAACAGTAATGACAATAATGTCATCCATATATAGCAATATCAAAGAACAGCAGATATAATCAGGTTAATACAGGAATATCAGAAAACAACAGGTATAATCATGTTATCAATTGATAGGTAAGTCAGCAATGTACATCAAAATACATGAACACCGACCATGCCACAATAATAAGTATACTGTCTATGCTACCATAATATGCACACTAACTATGCCACGACACGATGTACACTGACTATGCCTATGCACGATGTGTATGCTGACTATTCTTGTGCACAATGCACTCATTTCCTACTCCATGGAGCTAAACACAATTTCGGAGAGAATGATCTAGAAGACCTATCTGTATGTCATCAGCCTCAAGTCAAGTGCTATCATTTCTCAATTTGCGCAACACGGCTTATACAAGACAGTTTACACCAGATCGTGAATAGAGTAGTGTTTCATCGAGATCGTTAGGCGCGTTTGCTCAATCACCACGGCCCAATGGAGCTACCAACTGGCCACTTGTGGGATATCTGCGCCCCGATGCCTCCAAGGTCATTCATAGACCTTCACTTACGCAATTCGCACCTGCACTAAGGTGTAATTCAATCTCCTAGGCATACAACCTCAACAACAAGTCATTCTGACTTTCACAATGTATGATCACATGACAAGGATAAAATAATATTTATTAACAACATAAATTCCACCAAAAGGAGCCACACAGGGCTTAAGTCAAATCACTGACATTCTCGAGTCTAGTACGTCGACCCGATAGCACAATGCTATTATATTTATCCACAAGGTATCTCAATCCCGCAAATTCAAGAACCATCATTTTCAAATTTCATAAGGCATTCTCACAAATTTCTCTATCATGTAGGACCGTTATTTCACTTTTAGGCTTTAATCGTAATACCTTCAAGAATGAATGTAGAATTAACTCTAATCACCAGGCTCTTCTAAATAAATTCCTCTACTAACATTTCGTCATATTTTTCACGAAAAATCTAAAAGAAATCACATTGTCTTAAACTCACCATTCTTTTCCTTTTTCCCTAAGTCTTTAAAATTTTCACTATCTCTCTCTTAAGGTTATGTTCACTTAAGGCTGAAATCCTTCTCTTATAAGATACTTTAATTTCTCCTAAACATCATTCTAGCTTTATTTCCATTGATATAGCCAAAGGGTCATTACTCCTTTAAATTATAAAATGAAAATCCTTTAATCCTAATTTAGTCCCTAAATCATCTAAGTAATATTTCCTAACATTCATTCCAAAACTTTCATTATTCTAATTCTAATTAAAAACCTTTCCATTCAACTTATTAAAATTATCTTAAATACTCTAAATTTCTAAATTATTTCTCCATCCTATTCTCAAATATCATCCTAATAAAATATTCTAAGTCTCTAAATTACTTTTCCATTCCATTATCAAATATCATCCTAATAAAATATTCTAAGTCTCCAAATTACTTTTACATTCCATTATCAAATATCATGGCAAAAAATCATCTATCAAAGATCATCTTAATAAAATACTCTAAGTCTCCAAATTACCTTTCCATTTTTCAACTTATAAACTCATAAATCATATTCTTGCTTCCTAATCATTTAAGTTCTTAATCAATAAAATATTTTTCTCATGGATACTTCCTCCTAGGCCAAAAGCTGTGAGCCTCAAGAGATCATTGGAGCCCAAAATCATTCTTTTACAACATAATAGTAGCATGCAACATACTTTAATCATCACATATAACCATTAAGCTACCATAGCCATTTCATGCATACAAATAACATCATATAGTTGTACAAAATTAAACAAGCATAAACCAACAATCACACAATCGAGTGAATAAATTCTCACATGAATTTTTCACTCACAAACACAAATATTTCGTTCCTCACCACTATAACATGGTTGATGAGGTTAATCTCCCTCTTACCTTTGAGGATGTCCAACCACTACTTGGATATCTCCTTGAAACAAGCTTTCTCCTCTAAGAGCCTCTTGAAAATGAAAAACACATACAAAAGATCAACATCAAAGGCTAGGAGAGAATGATTATGGATCAAAATCATGATCTTAGAAAGAAGAAAAGAAAGGAGAAAAGAAAGAAGAATGAAGATGGAGAAATTTACCTTAAGAGTCTTCAAGCCCTAACTTGAAGAGATACTTGAAAAATGATGAACAAGTTAAGATCTTCACACCAAATGGTCTTAGAAAGAGATTTTGGATTCAAGAAATGTGAATAGTTAAAATTAAAGAAGATGAGATGGTGGATTTTTGGAGGGTGGCCGTGAGCCTTAGGGAGAGAAAATGGGAGAAGAAAATGAGAGAGAAAGTGTGTAGCTTTTGTTTGATGAGAGATAAAGAGAAAATGATGAAATGAGATTAAGGAAGCTTACTCAAGAAGCTCCTCCCTCCATCATGGCCGTGCACTCTCCTTAGGAAAGTGTCCAAGGCTTCTCCAACAAGCCTCCCAAGGCTTCCTTAGGAAGCTTCTCCTTTGGTCCAAAAAGTCAAAGATGATGTCATGTGAGTGATGTCACATGGATGATGTCATAAAGGTGAATATATAGAAACAATCTTCTAGATCCTTACTATAAGTTTTTATCTAATGGACAAAAGTTACAGTTAATAAAGCCGGTATCTATTGTTCAATGGATAATAGAGCGTACCCAAATTTTATCTGTCAGATAAAATCTCAGACAATGAAAACTTCAAAAACTATCTCCGGTTTCGGGATTAGTAAGATCCCCTAGCCATGCGTTAATAGTCCAAAATTTTCTAGAAATAATATTTAAATAATCCACATAAGCTAAATAATTCATAAAAATTTACAGAAATTCATAACAATACAGATAACACAGATAAACCAAAAATAAGAGAAAGTTGGGGCGTTACAACTCTCCCCTTCTAAAAAGGAATTTCATCCCCGAAATTCATCATACTTTAGAACAAATCCGGATATTGCTCTTTCATCTTGTCCTCTAGCTCTCACGTTGCATCTCCAGTCACGTCATTCCAGATTACCTTTACCAAGGCAATTCCTTTTCTTCTGGGTCGTTTCACTCGCCTATCTTTAATGTTAACAGGAAATGTCTCATAGGTCAAGTTCTCTTTCAATTGTACTATATTTGTACGTTAATTAGGAACATATTTTCTCAATTGAGATACATGGAAGACACTATGAAGGTTAGAAAGAAAGGTTTTAATAGGCTATCGGATCTATCAAACAAAAAATTTGACATGGTCCAATGAATTCAGGAGTGAGCTTTCTAGATTCAAATCCAAAAATCTCAATCTCAGGGAACAATAAAGTTTTATTGGAACAAAATAACAAGATATAGTTAAAAGATAACCAATCCATTCCTGAGATCATGTCTTTTGTGAAAGGGATAAACAAATCAAATTGGCAGAAAGGTTCCGATTTCCAACAGTAATAAGATAATTTAAATAGACTTAAGTAGTAACAACAAGCTTAGCAATAGGAAATAGTAATATTCGAGTAAAAAAGGAAATGAAAACATAGATAAACCCAAATGGTTCACACAGACATAGATTACAAAAGAATGGGTCACCCCCAAGTCAAATAGTACAATTTAAGGCTTACTTCCTATGGTCCAATTTACCTTATTTTGTCATTCAGGTTGGGAGGCTTCTGTTCCACTCATTGTGTAAACTTTCCCTCCTGCTTGAGGTCTTGTCGCACGTACATTGCTAACGGAAGACTCCTTCTTCGATTGGGTACAGCCTCTGGGGATGTGTTTGGGCTTTCCGCACTTGAAACAGATCATTTCCTTACTCGCACACTCCTTCGTTAAGTGATTTCTTTCACACTTCTTACAATATGGTAAGAGTTTCACAGTCTGATTGAGTTTACTACCATTAGTACTTTCTCCATTTATTACTGCTGTTGTTGATTCCCCAGTGGTTGTGAATATGGTTTCTGCTGGGATCGATTGACCTTACATTTCCTCCTCCTTTGGAACCTAGATGGTTCAAAGTTACGGGATCTTGTATCCTGAGATTGATCCAACTCCTTAATCCTGCGACACTTGTCCAAAAGGGCTGGGAACTGATCAATTCCCAAAGGCAATACCACTCTCTTCCACGCTTCAATCCTTCTTTGAACTTGTTGCACTTCCATTCCTCATTAGGCTGTAGCTGGAAATACCTTGAGAACTTTGACAAGCTTTCAAACCTAGCAGTATACTCACTGACCGTCATTCCCCCTTGTTTTAGCCTAAGGAACTCCATCTCCTTGGTGTGTCTCATACTAGTTGGAAAATACTTCTCCAAAAACTTGCTCCGAAAAACTTCCTATGTGATAAATCTCCCCTCAGCTTCCAACAACTGTTGCATTCCTCCCTACCAGTCCTCAGCGTCTCCAACGAGCATAAAGGTAGCATAAGTTACTTTCTTCTCATTTGTGTATCCCATTCCTCTAAAGATTTTCTCTAACTCCCTAATCTAAAGATTCGTTTTTTCTGGATCAAATTTGCCCTTAAACTGTGGTGGATTATTACGGTGAAACTTTGACAAATTCTGAGTCTCTGCTGTCACTTCTTGCTGTTGAGCAGCCCTCTGATTTTGTTGTGCAATCACGTCAGCCATCCTTTGCATTGCTGTTACTGTCGCAGTGTCATTGCCACGTCCCGTTTCCATATGTGCACCTTGACCATGAGCCATCACGTTCCTTTGAAATCAGACTAAACAATACACAATGAAATTCAGGTGAAATCATTTCAAATAATTGTCTCATTTCGAAAATCAAACATTACATCTCTGTGTTTGGTTTCAGAGAAACACATAGCACAAACAAGATAAGCCTACCCACAAACCCAAAAGACTCGAACTTGGGCTCTACTCACACTGGAGGTACCACTCCAAAGGGTGTAGATACAAACAATTCTACATGACTTCAGCCATCCAACTGGACCCTTACTAGAAGAACTCTAATTCTTCTAGTTCGTCTAGTTGAAGTCATAGTTTTCTGTCCACACAGAACATTACATATTGAGTGGGCCAATCCTCAATATCATGTAACCGTGTAACAGTAACTACTAACATCTAACCTAAAGCAACTTATGCAATCCTCTTTTAACATCTCAAACAAGAGACAAGGAAATGCAAAACACACATATACAAATTTCTATACGCATAAGCATAGTCAGTCCATATCCCAACTCAATAGGATGAACTACTCTGATACCAACGAATGTAACACGCCCCTCTGAAGGTCATTACGTTTCAGACTAAGTCCTTCTTTAAGGAAAACTTTACCCAAGTTATAAAATATTTGATATTATAAAATTACGAGCCTCAGGATTTCTTTTTCGTGAAAAACATAAACTTACTAAAATAGAGAAACACAAGATATAAGAACTAAATAATATACATCTTATATACATAACATAGATTAGTAACAACTTAATTACACAAAACTTATGTACTCCCAAAAGACAAGAATGACTACCATATAAAAATCGAACTTAGCCCAAGTCCAAATAGTTAAAGAGTGGGGTCCTGCACCCGATCTTCCTCCAGATCTTCTTCGGGATCCCTAACGGATAAAACCCTCAATCGGGGCACGTCACCACAAACGGGAGTTCGAGCAGTAGACTCTACAGAGTCCTCCCTAGGGATAGTTCCAAGATTAGCCCATAACTCCCCAAAAGGCACATAAAACTCCAAGAAAACAGTTGTGTCCACAGTAAACGTAGCAGCCCCAAACCAGATCATACTCCAAAATAAGGTGACATCTCCGACATACTGAATGTGCCCTGTGTCCCAATGAACATTACACACTTCGATGCTCCCATGAAACTCTAGTCTAACAAAACCTCGTAGATCTTGCCTTGCCGCCATCACAGTTCTCTTAAAAACATAAGTATATAATAGAACAAACACCACAAGACAATAAAGAGGTGAGATTCCCTACATCAATACCAACATGGCAGCAAGAAACAGTAATGACAATAATGCCATCCATATACAGCAATATCAAAGAATAGCAGATATAATCAAGTTAATACAGGAATATCACAGAACAACAGGTATAATCATGTTATCAACTGATAGTTAAGTCAGCAATTTACATCAAAATACATGAACACGGACCATGCCACAACAATAAGTATACTGGCTATGCTACCACAATATGCACACTGACTATGCCATGACATGATGTACACTGACTATGCATATGCACGATATGTATGCTGACCATTCTTGTGCACAATGCACTCATTTCCTACTTTATGGAGCTAAACACAATTTCGGAGAGAATGATCTAGAAGACCTGTCTGTATCTCATCAGCCTCAAGTCAAGTGCTATCATTTCTCAATTTGCGCAACACGATTTATACAAGACAGTCTACACTACATTGTCAATAGAGTAGTGTTTCTTCGAGATCGTTCGGTGCGTTTGCTCAGTCACCACGGCCCAGTGGAGCTACCAACTGGCCACTTGTGGGATATCCGCGCCCCGATACCTCCAAGGTCATTCATAGACCTTCACTTACGCAATTCGCACCTGCACTAAGGTGTAATTCAATCTCCTAGGCATACAACCTCAACAACAAGTCATTCTGACTTTCACAATGTATGATCACATGACAAGGATAAAATAATATTTATTAACAACATAAATTCCACCAAAAGGAGCCACACAAGGCTTAAGTCAAATCACTGACATTCTCGAGTCTAGTACGTTGACCTGATAACACAATGCTATTATATTTATCCACAAGGTATCTCAATCCCGCAAATTCAAGAACCATCATTTTCAAATTTCATAAGGCATTCTCACAAATTTCTCTATCATGTAGGACCGTTATTTCACTTTTAGGCTTTAATCGTAATACCTTCAAGAATGAATGTAGAATTAACTCTAATCACCAGGCTCTTCTAAATAAATTCCTCTACTAACATTTCATCATATTTTTCACGAAAAATCTAAAAGAAACCACATTGTCTTAAACTCACCATTCTTTTCCTTTTTCCCTAAGTCTTTCAAATTTTGACTATCTCTCTCTTAAGGTTATTTTCACTTAAGGCCGAAATCCTTCTCTTATAAGATACTTTAATTTCTCCTAAACATCATTCTAGCTTTATTTCCATTGATATAGCCAAAGGGTCATTACTCCTTTAAATTATAAAATGAAAATCCTTTAATCCTAATTTAGTCCCTAAATCATCTAAGTAATATTTCCTAACATTCATTCCAAAACTTTTATTATTCTAATTCTAATTAAAAACCTTTCCATTCAACTTATTAAAATTATCTTAAATACTCTAAATTTCTAAATTATTTCTCCATCCTATTCTCAAATATCATCCTAATAAAATATTCTAAGTCTCTAAATTACTTTTCCATTCCATTATCAAATATCATCCTAATAAAATATTCTAAGTCTCCAAATTACTTTTACATTCCATTATCAAATATCATGGCAAAAAATCATCTATCAAAGATCATCTTAATAAAATACTCTAAGTCTCCAAATTACTTTTCCATTTTTCAACTTATAAACTCATAAATCATATTCTTGCTTCCTAATCATTTAGTTCTTAATCAATAAAATATTTTTCTCATAGATACTTCCTCCTAGGCCAAAAGCTGTGAGCCTCAAGAGATCATTTGAGCCCAAAATCATTCTTTTACAACATAATAGTAGCATGCAACATACTTTAATCATCACATATAACCATTAAGCTACCATAGCCATTTCATGCATACAAATAACATCATATAGTTGTACAAAATTAAACAAGCATAAACCAATAATCACACAATCGAGTGAATAAATTCTCACATAAATTTTTCACTCACAAACACAAATATTTCGTTCCTCACCACCATAACATGGTTGATGAGGTTAATCTCCCTCTTACCTTTGAGGATGTCCAACCACTACTTGGATATCTCCTTGAAACAAGCTTTCTCCTCTAAGAGCCTCTTGAAAATGAAAAACACATACAAAAGATCAACATCAAAGGCTAGGAGAGAATGACTATGGATCAAAATCATGATCTTAGAAAGAAGAAAAGAAAGGAGAAAAGAAAGAAGAATGAAGATGGAGAAATTTACCTTAAGAGTCTTCAAGCCCTAACTTGAAGAGATACTTGAAAAATGATGAACAAGTTAAGATCTTCACACCAAATGGTCTTAGAAAGAGATTTTGGATTTAAGAAATGTGAATAGTTAAAATTAAAGAAGATGAGAGGGTGGATTTTTGGAGGGTGGCTATGAGCCTTAGGGAGAGAAAATGGGAGAAGAAAATGAGAGAGAAAGTGTGTAGCTTTTGTTTGATGAGAGATAAAGAGAAAATGATGAAATGAGATTAAGGAAGCTTACTCAAGAAGCTCCTCCCTCCATCATGGCCGTGCACTCTCCTTAGGAAAGTGTCCAAGGCTTCTCCAACAAGCCTCCCAAGGCTTCCTTAGGAAGCTTCTCCTTTGGTCCAAAAAGTCAAAGATGATGTCATATGAGTGATGTCACATGGATGATGTCATAATGGTGAATATATAGAAATAATCTACTAGATATTTACTACAAGCTTTTATCCAATAGACAAAAGTTACGGTTAACAAAGTTAGTATCTATTATACAATGGACAATAGAGTGTACCCAAATTTTATCTGTCAGATAAAATCTCAGACAATAAAAACTTCAAAAACTGTCTCCGATTTTTGATTTAGTAAGATCCCCTAGTCCCGCATTAACAATCTGAATTTGTTTTGAAATTAATATTAAAATAATCTACATAAGCTAAATAATTCATAAAAATTCACAGAAATTCATAACAACACAGATAACACAGATAAACTAAAAACAAGATAAAGTTGGGGCGTTACAACATACGCCACTTCCCATTAGACGTTTTAACTAGGACCATGTTAGAGAGTCATGTGGTATAAAAAACTTCTTTGATAAATCCAACGCCTAGGAGTTCTTTTACCTACTTCAAAATTACCTCTTGTCTCTCAAGTTTGACTTTCTTATTTCGTTGTGCTATTAGTTTCACACTGTTCAAGATAGAAAGTTAGTGGTAAATGAACTCGGGGTCTAGTCTAGGCATATCCATCGACATCCAGGAGAAGAAATCCTTATTTTTCTCAAGAAATTCAATTAATAGGGATCTTTTTTCCTGGTTCAAATATCCTCCAATCTTTGTTACTTGGTTGGGCTTGGCACAAAGTTGAAAGGACTGAAGTTCTCTATCAGGTTAAGGATGTGTACCATGGATCTCTTTACGAACATCTACCTTAATCAGGAGGACGTTGACATGGTAAAGACTGGAACTAGATTGTTATGTTACTCCGTGGTTCGAAGCTTCTTGGCAATATTCAGGCTTTCGTTATAACACTTCCTTATTATAGCATGATCTCCCATTAATCGTAACGACCTTATCATGTTAGTTGAGAAACATTATGGCCAAGTGGGGTGTAGAGATGACGGCCCTGAAAGCGTTGAGTGAGTGATGATCCAGTATGACATTATAAGATGAAGGGCAATCAACCACGAGAAATTTGACATTAAGTGTCTTGAAAAGAGAACCCTTCCTCAAAGTTAAATAAGTCTCGATGTATCCCACTAGGGTGATCTTGTTTCCAGTGAATTTGATCAACTCTCTGGTATACGGGATCAATTCCTTCTTTGATAGTCCTAACTTTTCAAATAGATCTAGGAACATAATGTCAGTCGAGCTCCCTTGGTCAACGAATATATGACAGACTTTAGCATTGGTTATTATTCCTGAGATCACCATGAGATCATCGTGATCCAGGATAGTGCATTTGTAATCTTCATCAGTAAATGAAATCGGAGGGGTCCTTCTTGCTCTGCTATCCTACTTAGATCCTGAAGTGATGTCACACTCAATATAGCTTGGAGTGCTTATTTCCTTGCATTTCCTAATTCATCACCACCTGCAAAGCCCCTCGAAAATGGTGTTAATTGTCTAGGTTACTTTGGTATGATGACAATCATTGTCCATATTAGGATTATCCCAGGATTATGCCCTTTCGTGGTTCTAGGCATTACCCCTAGATGGGCCTGCACCGGGATTTTCATTCCTCGTAGGTGAACATCTTCTCTAGTACAGTAGAGATGGGCTTCTCCAAGGGTTGTAGCTTTGTTTCATGTATTTATGTCCTCCCCTTTGATTATTATTCCAAGATTGATGCACATAATTGCCCAAATGGTCATTTCGAATCAAAGACTTAATAGCATCTTGGAGGTTGATGCACTCTTCAGTGTTATGCCTGTGACCTTCATGCCATGCACAATGTTTAAATTTATCCTTCTATGCATGTTTTCTCAAGGGGCAGGTCTTTGCACGTCCTTGAACTCTGTATCCATCACCTTTTGAAAAATTTGAGTCTGAGGTGTGTTGAAGGGGCCGTAATTCTCATACTTTCCCTTCAAAGGTGGCTTCGAGTTTCGGCCTTGTTGGGTGGGTTGTCTGAGCTTAGGTTTGGCATCTTCTCCTTTCTCTAGATGTTTCTTAGCCTGAAAAATATCTTCTGCATTGATGTATTTATCAGCTCTAGCATAGAACTCGTCCATAGTCTTGGGTTCTTTTTTGGAAAAAGAAAAAGAAAACGGCTTAGGGTTGAGTCCTTCCCTCATGTAGTGTAGTCTGAGTCTTTCATCTTAACCACAAATATTTATTATTTCTTTATTGAACCGAGATATAAAGTCTAGGAGAGATTCTTTCTTTCCTTGTTTAATCTGGGAGAGACATGAAATGAATTTTGACTGCACCTTATTAGTGGTGAAGTGCAGCGAAAATATTAAAGGCAAGTCTTCCTAGTTAACAATGGATTTAGGAGTCAAAGTGGTGAATCATCTTAGGGTGGCCTTTTTCAAAGAAGGAGGAAAAGCACGGCACATAAGCATATCATCTCTTCCAGCGAATAGAAGAACAGAAACATAAGCTTCTAAGTGCTCTTGAGGGTCCGTGGTGCTATCATAGGCTTCAATATTTATTAAAAATTTGAAATGCCTAGGGATCTCATAGGCTATGAGTTTGTCAGAAAAATGTTGGTTTCGTTTAAACGAGTTCCTTAATCCTTGATCTTGCTCTTTGCTTTCACGAACCGAGATTTTAGCTCTCCGACTGGGTTTAATGATCCTGGAATACTCTGGATGATGTACCAAGTCACAGGCTTGGTCATTTTGGTTTTCTTGATTCCTATTTGGAATTCAATTTTTGCTTTCTTTTTCTTAGTTAACAGTTCTCTCCAGGTTGTGAATACGTTCATCTTAGAGTCTAACAAAAGAGATGAGTTCTTCTGTGGATAGCTCAGGGAGACCGAATTTGCCTTGGTTGGACCGAACTTCATCACGATCCACTAATGAACCATTAACTTTTCATATTTTTACGGTTCAATTCCTTGATTTTTTTTTTTTTATGTTTGTTTTATTTTTATTGAACTTTGTTTGTAATTTTTGTTATTTTTTAATATTGTTTAATTATGTTTTTATTATGTGCTTTGTGTGTTTTTGTCAGGTAATTGCATATGGAAAAGACTGGACGTTCAAAGAAGCAAAGAAAAGAGAAAATTTCATCAGCGTCCAGTGCTTGAGCACTGAGAATGGAGCGCTTGAGTGCCTAAAGTGTATGCAGCAGCAGTGATTTAGTGGTCCAACGCTTGAGCACTGGTGGGGAGCGCCTGAGCGGGCAACGTGCAATGCAGCGCGTGTTGACTTAAGTAGCTGAGCGCCCAAATGTGCAAAATTGAGCGCCTAGGTAGTGGTTACGTAACAACAGACTTGAATTTCAATAAAAAGGAGAAGTTACACCAAATTCAACACACTTTTACACTTTTTTACACTTTGCACATCATGCAGAAAATTCCTAATCCTGAGAGAGTAATTTTGCGGCAGCAGACTTTGGAGGACGACTTCGAATGGAGGATTTGATTCTTGAAGGCTTGAAGATCAAATCTCTATTAAAGGGATTTTGATTTCTCTTTCCCTTTAGTTTTCCCCTTCCTTTGGGTTTTCTTTCCATGAGTTTGTATCTTGATATAAGTTTGTTTGTATTAAACATGAGTAGCTAAACCCATAGCTAGGGCTATGAGGGATCTTGTTTTCGTAATTATTTGGGTTTGATTTCTAATTTGATTAAGGTAATTCCTTATAGGGTTTATCATATTGCTTGCATTCTTATCATAACTTGATCACTTTTGGCATGTGTTAATTCATTGTTTAACTGGTGACCATCTACATTCAATGAGTGGATTTATATGATAAGCCTAGGATTAGATTAGTGAATAACCAAACATTAATTTTTCCTACCAATGAAATTGATAGGTATGTTAGTGCATCTCTTGAATTGAAGCTTAATGCATTCCTAATTAAATTAACTAAATGACCAAATAGGTAATTTAATTTAGGAATATAATATTGTTTCATCCATGACCATTGGGATTCAATAGCAGGTAAGAAAATATTAGCAAAAGAATTACCTTACATCATAAATGAAAGAAAATCTGAATAATTGAATTCAAGTGAACCTTGCGCCGTAGTCTCTCTCTCATTGATTATCTATTCTTTGCTTGATTGTTCATTATTTTTCTTCATTCGTTTTCTGATTTTATTTTGAATTTCTTCATACACTTTTGATTGTCTGGATAATAAAGGGTTATACGAATCTAGTAATTATCATTTATTCCTCGTGGGATCGATAATTGGGACTCAAGTCCTATATTACTTGGCGATAGAGTGCACTTGCTCTTAGTGTATTTTACACGTATCATCCACCCTTGCAGACCAAGTCATTACCTCATTAGAACTCGCCGCAGCATAGGAGAAAGATTTTTGTCCACACGGGAGGTCTCTACCCCTTTTTACCGGGGTTTCGATTGGGCTGCGACTAGCTCCTAGACTGGCTCCTGAAGTAAAAGAGGGTTAGTTTTGGGTGGCAGAGATGTGATTTCGCCTTGTAGTGACCATGATGGTGAATAATGGGAATCGAAGTTTGTCCCTTCCCACAGAAGGCGCCAATGTTCTGAACAGGATTCAGTTAATACCTGAATAAAGTTGTCACAGGTGGTTTCCTTCGATGCACAGTGGTTGCAATGGTAGTGCGAGGAGGTGGGTACCCGCAAAAGGTATTCCGATGCTCAATAGTTAAATTTGTATTAAATGTTGCTAATTGGGATAAGAATCCAATAAGATTGTTATTTCTTATAATTGATTCCTCTATTTATGAGGGATATAATTGATTTCCTTATCTATAAGGGATCCTGTGAGAGATTTACTTCTTATAAATAGGTAGATTTACTTATCTAATAGCACTCATAAATATCTGAGAACCTATTCTAGCGGGCTAGGTTGCTCATGAAGCACTAACCCGAAACCCAATCCAGAACAGTACTAATATACTTGATCCCATTAATTCACCTGATTGTTTAAATTGCATATCTTAATTCCTTTCTTGAATTTATCCATTTTTAATCCTATCCAGTTATTTTAACTTATTTAAAGCATATCGTTAGCGTCTTATTTTTAACTTAACTGATAACTAATTTCTCAAATTAGCAATATATAGTTGTTACTCTATTCTATAATATACTTAAGAGAATCCTTACAATTCCACAATATATTATACAACCTTATCAAAGTAATAATTACATTTATAACTCGGCCTAAAGGAAACTAGCTAAGTTCTGTACAAATAAGTCCAATAAGACTAGCATCATATGAGACTCCTTCCACATTAATGGATAACTTAGCCAATCTTCAAATTATGTACTACAACATTAATTAGTATCCAAAGAAGCGTCTAAATCACAGAATCTGAAAACACCACAGCAAATGGGGTGAGAATCAAAAAATTCTCAGTAGATAACACACAGTTTAAAAGCAGTGGAAAACATGGTATTTCTAGGAGTATTAAGTACCCAAAACATTTTCTATCTCATGCATGGCTACAAATATCAAATTGATACACAGAAAATAATAACTCATACTTACATTATGCCATAATAAGCAAGTAAAATTTTGTTTATTTATTTCTATAAATAAACTTAGCCTTTTTTTTCTTTTTTTTTCTTCCTTGTTATTCTCTTCTATGTAAGTAGGCCTTTTATTCTTCTCTGATTAACCAATCCTCTATGTCTAGTGTACTGGTCGTGAGCTTACATTCTAGTCAAGAGCGTCCCCTCGACTTTCTCTCTGGCACAGAGCCTTTATGGAACAAAGCCTTCTATTTGTACACCGACATGGCCCTCCTTAGATACTAATAAACAAAATTTTTATATATTAGTTAACTTTATATTTAGTCTCTTATACTTCTCATGAGCTTAATTAATTAATTTTAGCCACATTTTATAAGTTTAGGTTCAAATTGTGTTTATTTATATTTTTCAGCATTATTGAGAATTTTACACTATTTCTGTATTTTAGGCATAACTTGAGTTATAGACATCTAAAAATTATGAATTTTACCTTGTAAGAAAGCTAAGAGAAAGCTCTACAACTTTGGTGCAAAGCTTAAACAATGAATCAGATGCTTAGTAGGTCAAATTAGGCCTGGAAGTTAGAATAAAGATGTTATCACTGGGACCTAGATGATATGCAAAGATTGGGACATAATTTAGGATATAGGAGTCATATAAAGATTAGACCAGTGCCATTAGAAAGATAAGAAATAGATCTTAAACTATTATGAAGACCACTTATCAAAATAGTGATGATTTGATGGTGTTTTTTCCCTTTGAATTTGGTTGACAGGTCTAGAGAGTTGTTAAGAATATTTTAGGCATAATTCTCTCATTCTAAGCCCAAATTAGGCAAATTAGGTGCCCAATTAAAGCTATGAGGAAGATGATTAACCCTAAGTTAAGGAAAAACTTGAATTTTTAATTTTAGATATAGTTATTTAAGTAGCAGCAGCAACCACGAACCAACCCAAATCTTCTTTTAGCCGCTCTTTCTTGCACTTTCTCTCTTCCTCTCCCTTCTCTCTAGGTTTCTTTCTTTTCTATTTTTTTTCCTTTCCATCTATGGAGGGCAAGACCCTTTTTAATCAATCCTATAGATTTACAATCTTGATATTTAATTCTGAGATCTTGTTTAACTATTTTACATTTAATTGTTAATCAAGTTTCTCCTTTACTTGTTAATTAAGTTTCTCTTTTACCTCTTATGATTTTGTTAAATCTGGATTGAATTGCTTAATTTGATTTAGATGTTGATGTGATAATTGCATAATTATCACATGTTTAATGAGGATTACAGAGACTAAACAATGCATCAAAGGTATTTGATGGATTATTTAGCTTGGTTGAATTCTGGGTTTGAGGTTAATTTAGGATTAGATGGGTGCTTAATTCATTTAACCTTGATTAATTAAATTCTGGATGCTTATCTAGTAGAGAATTCATTGATCATCTTAAGGTTTCTTGATGTGATTTAAGGCCAAGAACTTGGTTAGCAATTGAATAGATTCTTAGTGATCAAGGATAGATTAAACTTAAGATTAATTGATTTTCTTAGATTAGTTATTTACTTAATTCTGCTTACAATTTTTAATTACTTTCTGTTAATTAATTTTGCTACTCTTTTCCCCCTGTTGACCTCTTAATTTGATTGCATGATTAGAGTGATCCAAGGGCTCGACTTGATTGTGCCTTATACTATAAGTATTTTGGTGAATCAGTTTATAAATTAAATAATTTGATAGTCTTGGCAGTTATCAAAATTTTGGCGTCATTGCTGGGAATCATTCTGAGTTTAATCAATCATATTAGGAGTATAATTAATTACTAACTCTTCACTAACCCATATTTCCTTTGTTTTAGGTAGTTTTTAGCTTAATTAAGGTCTTCAAGTGTAAGAACAAGTGTACGACCCAATTCATCTCTGATTAAGCTGGATTTTGGTAGGCAAGTAGAGGACCTTATTAGATGTCTTTAGATTGATCATATCAAGAACTTGTCTAACCCCTATCACCCTTGTCTGCTTTGTTTTGGAAGTTTTCAGTAGAATTAGGCTCTTTTTTTAGATTTTTATATAGACAAATAATTTCAGATTAGCTTGAAAATTGATCAGTTGAAGGAAAATGGTGTGTTCTACAAGACTCACTGTCTTGCAATGATCTCCACCTTATCTCGGCTAAATTCTAATGTTTAGACCACTTTTCCATTTTTTGAAGATTTTTATTACATTTTTAGTACCATTTTAAAGTAGTTTTAACCTTGTGGTGGTTTCATAATTTTTAAAATTGTATAGATAAGGTAACTAGTTTTATTTTAGTAGAATTTTAGTGTTGTGTAGTTCATTTTGCATATTTTGTGTTTCTACATTTTTGCATGTTGTATGGCCAGGTCTTCTAGTAATCATTTGCTTAACATTGACCCTGATATTGTGAGGACCTTGTATACACTTAATAGAGCTCATAGGCATAATGAAAGGATAGTTTCTAAAATTAAAAGTGACATTGAAATTGAAACTGAACTTGAGAATATAAGTAACACTGCAACTATGACTGATAATACTAAAATTGAACATGAGAATACAAATAACACTGCAAACATGGCTGATAATATGGATAATAGGACTTTTAAGGAACTAGCCACGCCTGATGTGAATTACCAACCTTTGTGCATTCAATATCCTGATTTAAAAATGATTTTGCATTAAAATTTGGATTGATACACTTGCTGCCAAAGTTTCATGGACTTGCAGGTAAGGACCCCCACAAGCACTTGAAGGAGTTCCATGTGTTGTGCTACACCATGAAACCACGAGACATTCCTGAAGAACACATCAAATTAAGAGCCTTTCCTATCTCATTAGATGGAGCAATTAAGGATTGGCTGTATTACTTGCAGCCAGCTGCCATAACATGTTGGAATGATATGAAGAGGTTGTTCCTAGAGAAGTTTTTCCTTGCTTCTAGAGTTACTGTCATTAGGAAGGATATATGTGGCATAAGGCAAATATCAGGAGAAACTCTACATGAGTATTGGAAGAGATTCAAGAAGTTGTTTGTAAGTTGTCCTCATCCCTTGATCAGTGACTAGTTGCTAATCCAGTATTTCTATGAGGGACTTTTACCCATGGATAGAAGCATGGTAGATGCTGCCTCTAGAGGAGCTTTAGTGGACAAAACCCCTGCTACAATAAGAATTTAATAGCAAACATAGCAGCAAATGCACAACAATTTGGCACACTAGTCATTACCTCAACTAGAGGAGTCAGTGAAGTAAAAGTTTCTAATGTTGATCAACAAAGAATTGAGAATAGATTGGAGGAGCTGACCTTCTTGGTTAGGTAACTAGCATTGGGATACAAACAAATTCACTCCACAGCAAAACTTTGTGGAATCTATTCCCTACCAGATCACCTAATAGACCAATGTCCTGCACTCCAAGAAAGTAGTGAAGCGGTAGCTGACATCTTTCCTAGAAAACCATACCAGCAGCAGCCAAAGTATGACCCTTATTCTAACACATATAACCCTGGATGGAGAGATCATCCCAATCTGTGGTATGGCAACAATTTTGCCTAATTTTAGTAATAGCAGCAATAGTAGACTAGATATAATGCAGCAGGCCCAAGCAAGCAACAGTTTCAATAACAAGTGAAACAGCCCATGCAACAAAGTAGCAATTCATAACCTAGCTTGGCAGACTTGGTGAAGTAGTTAGCAACCAATAACCTTCAGTTTCAATAGAGAACCAAGACCACCATTCAGAACTTGGAGACTCAAATTAGTTAACTTGCAACTTCCATCAATGAGTTGAAGACTTAATTAATTGCCTTCCCAAACAATTAACAATCCAAAAGGCAATATGAGTGCCATAACCTTGAGAAGTGGAAAAGATGTGAGTGGTCCAACCCAACTCCAACCAAAGATTGTGCAGTAGGATTGTGTAGAAAAATTTGATCCAGTAAACCAGGATTTTGAGAAGATTCAATACAGCAGAATATAGAACATACAGAGAATTCGAAGAAAAATTAGAAGTTAATGAAAAATTCTATAGAAAAATATACTATCAGCATTCCTTTTCCTTTTCCTAACTGAATGACTCAATCAAAGAAAATAGTTAAAACTGAATTTGACAGGGAAATTATGGAGACTTTTCGAAAAGTAGAAGTCAATATACCTCTCTTGGAAGCAATAAAGCATATTCCGAGGTATGTAAATTTTTCGAAGGAATTGTGCACTCATAAGAGGAGGTTGAAAGAAAATAAGAAAGTGAGCATACGAAGAAATGTTTCTGCCTTAATCCAACCAAATATGTCTCCTAAATGCAAGGATCCTGGAACATTTACCATTCCTTACACAATAGGCAATATGCAGTTTACACATGCAATGTTAGATTTGGGTGCCTCAATTAATGTGATGCCAAAATTAGTTTATGAATCTCTGCAGATTGGAGAGTTAAAGCCAACTGGAGTTATCATTCATCTAACAAATAGGAGCACAAGTCATTCTGCAAGAGTGCTTGATGATGTTTTGGTAAGAGTAAATAATTTAATATTCCCAACAAATTTTATGTTCTAAACATGGAAGATGAATTTGCATCTAGTCAAACCCTATTGATTTTAGATAGACATTTCTTGAAAACTGCAATAACTAAGATTGATATGCATGCTAGTACCCTTTCCATGAAATTTGTGGATAACATAGTTCAATTTAATATCTTTGATGCCATGAAATATCTCTTGAAAGAGAATTCTGTTTTTCAATTAGAAGTCTTTTTCAACCAGATTAATACCTTAAGTGTAGCAACCACCTATCCTTGATAGAAAAATAAGAATAGACTTTATCCTATTAATTCAAACTCAATTTAATTCCCAAGAATCCAAAGTCATGTCATAATTATACTAAGACCAAGCAAATATCAAAATGCATTAAACATCATAATTATAACATATCACTAGAATAATGTAACACATAAAATCAACTTCACCAGCATCTAATTCAACACAAGCTTGAATAATGTATGGTAAGAGAACGTACCTATTGGCAATAAAAGAAATCAGGAACTTCTATTTAGTTAACCCACAGACACCTCTTACCTTCTACTAATTTTCACCTTTAACTCTAACTCTTCACATGGCAAGCTCTTTTCTTGTATGCAATTGTGTGTAATTTTTTGTAATTATGTGTAGTTGTCCCCTTGTGAAAGGGTGAAAGTTCTATTTATAGGCGATTATTAAACTTTTAATTCCCATGTAAATATCAATCCATTAATTGATCACAAAAAATCTCAACAAAATTAGCCTTCTAAATTATCCCATGATTTATTTTAAGAAAATCTAATCATGATATCTCATTTAAAACACATTCTTCCTTTTTCTTTTTTATTAAACCATCACAATCTCGTATTTCGAGTCTTTCCTTTTCAATCTTGAATTTTTTTAAGAGTATCAAATCATAATTCCTCACTAAAAGCACGTCCTTCAATTTATTTTTTAAGAAAATTAAATCTTGATTTCTTATTAAAAGTATATTTCTTATTTTTCAAGAATATCAAATCATGATTTCTCATTAAAAGCATATTCTTCAATTATTTTTTAAGAAAATCAAATCATGGTTTCTTATGAAAAATATATCCCTTATTTTTCAAGAATATCAAATCATGATTTCTCATTAAAAGCATATCCTTCAATTATTTTTTAAGAAAATGAAATCATGATTTCTTATTAAAAGCATATCCCTATTTTTCAAGAATATCAAATTATAATTTCTCATTAAAAACATATCATTCAATTATTTTTTTAAGAAAATCAAATCATGATTTCTTATTAAAAGCATATTCCTATTTTTTTTTTTTTTTTGGTCCAAATAATAAGAAAAGTAGTGATCCAAATAAGATGGAAGTAAATAAAACCTGAAAAAAAAATTATGTATTCAAAACATTGCAATTAAACATCATTTAACAAAAATAAAAATTTTATGGACAAAATTAGATATCAACACAAGCTATTGAGATAATAGTGTTAACTTAATTGCTATTTTTTCTGGGTGCATCAGTCTAATGCATAGCAGACACACAAGGTCAGTCTCATTTAGAATAAATTCACTTCTATCCTTACTTGGAATGCATTTTTTTTGGGTTCGGAATGCATTTGAACTGAATGCTTTTCTGTTAAAGATATTTTCTCTATCTTAATATCGAGGTTTGGTAGGTTAAAATATTGGCTCATTTAAACTTCTCGTTTTTTTCCTAGTTATTTAAGTGGTTCATTGGCAATTTCCCTTGACACATTTTAATTTTCGGTTTATAAGGGTGGGTCATATTTACCTGCATCTGTTGACTTAACCAATTAATTGGATGAAAAATTTGTGATGCAGTGCATCCACCTAATTACTTGATTGGTAGTTTTCTTACAACAGATTGATGTGTAATTCTTGTCATTAATGGCTTTATATTGGGTTAACACTCAATGCTCTAATGACAATATTTGCAAACGCAATTGTAGTTTGTATGATGCAATTATATATTTAAGCTACATATTTGGTATACTTTAATCTTATTTTATAATGTTGAAAGTAATCCTTAAAGAGGTGATTGAAGTTTGGCATAGTGGTTGAAGTTGTGTACATATCATGATTACTTGGGTTTGAAGTTTGAGCGGATGGAACTGATTCCCCTAAATGTGTAAGGCTATAGGGAATGTACCTCTAAAGATAAAAGATTTAGTCTCACTTAATATGCGAAAATCAAGTTTCTTTTTCAAATAAGAACATCTGTTTAGAGTTGTTTGAGATATGTGATTTCAACATGTGTCAATGATAAGATAGCATCTTTACAGTACATGAAATCATGCTATTTTACACTAAGATTCTTGCAGCGTTTGAGCTTGATTTTCTTCATCAAGAAGAATAATTACCACTTGAACTTGAATTATCCAAAAAGGCTGTGTGAGACTCGTGTTCTTGAAGTTAGCAGCAACACAAAAAATGGGTTGAATTGTGTTCCTCTTTTTCTTCAAAATTAACCTTCTCACAACTTTTTTAAGATGTTCAGACTTAGAGGTGAGAAAGTTCAGAACAAAGTTAACAGGAAAAGGTGAAAAGGTTCATGAGAAGATTAACTGGTTAAGCCAAAGCAACTTTCTCACTACTCAAAATTGATCTTATCTGTTAAAACTGAACTTGAAATTTTCTTAGAGCATACTTAGTAGTAACAAACTTAGAAAAACTTGTTCAAAATATCATATTACACTTGCAACTATAGAGGCTTCTAATGAAAGTTTTATCAAAATTGATTTAGTCTCCAATTTCAGTTTTTTGACTTAATTTGACTGATTAAACAAATAAATAGAAAAGGGAAGAAAAGTTTTACACAAAGATTTATACTGGTTCATCCCTAAACCACATGGGGGCTATGTCCAATACCTAACAATAATAGGATTTTCCATTATCTTCAAGTATTCTTTTGCAAACAAGCCTCTTCAGGTTTCAACCTAAGTATTTTTTAACAACAACCTCTTTAGGCTAACACTAAGTATTCTTTGACATAGCTTCTTCAAGTTAAACACCAAGTATTCTTTAACGCAGTTAGCTTCTTCAGGTTAAACACCAAGTATTCTTTAACACAATCTCTTCAAGTTCACTACCTTAGAATAAATAAATGAAATAAAGTGTTTGTTACAGTTGTGTGCCTCTAAAAAACACTCTATGAGTGGATATAAACACTTAATCAAGCTTAGCGACAACACCTACTAAAGATTTACAGACTTCGAAGATAGTAGGTAAAGATGAGAAGGTTCAATTCGTAGTTCACTTGGTTAAATTGACTTCAAAGTTCATAACATTCTAATCTTCAAGCTTGAATCCTTTTATATATGCTTCGAAAATGTGATTATTGGATGACTTTTGCAACATCTGGAGATCTCGAAGATCTTGAATTTGTGGGTCCCACCAAGTGTGCCAAAAAGATGTTGATGTGAATAAAGCTAAGTTAGCTTCTGCCCGATAAGTGAAAGCAAACTCCACACTCTTACTATTGTCCTAATATAGTATAAACTTTGCCTAAAGAAACCCCCAAACAGGGGAACTTACCTTTCAGTGTGGGTTCTTGAGATAACTAAAGAAAGTACTCAAGTTAGGATTCAAAGTAAACAACTTGTGAATGTAAAAGAAATTAAATTGCTTTAATAAACTTGAATCTAGCAAAGTACATAAAATGAAGTGAAATATAAGGAAAGTAACCTATGCTTTGAAATACAAAGCAAGATAAAATTGCACAAAGTAAATTGGAAAAACCTATAAAAAAATATTGTAAACTTGATGGAAATATAAAGGAAAGTGGTAAATAGTTGGAAAAATAAAGGAAAAGCTATAAAAATGCTAAAGAACTAAAAACAAAGGAAAATGATGATCCTACACCTCTTTTAGAGGTGTAGGTACTGTACACGCTCTTTTTAAGGGCGTGTGATTGAGAGAGAGAAAGTGATAAGAAAAAGTAAATATGATGAATGGTATTAGATGAGATGTGAAAAAAGGTATATGCACTGTTTATGGTAAGAATATAAGAGTTGAAAAACAAAATGACTGAAACATGAATGATTCTTGGTGTGATTGATCGGGGGTCTTTTCTTCAATGTCTTAGAGACTTATTTATAGAGTTAAAGCAGAAAAAACTGCACCCTTGATGCTGTTTTAGGACATAAAGCACATTCTCCTACACACAAGGCTCAATGCCCAACTCAGCACCTCTGCTCCTTGGATGAATTGCACAGCATGAGAGGGAAAGCAACTGAACTTGGAGAAAGAGAATACATGTAGCAGAGGGATGAAACACAAAAATGAAAATCAGAGTGAGACCTAAGCTTTGTCAACCCCTGCAATCTCTCCACATGATGTACCAAAGATCCACGTTTTGCGTCTCATGCTACTAGACAACATAGAGGAAGCCCTCTTGCAGCCCTAAATTTCTCTATAAATACTAGAGGATGAAAATCAGAGCGAAAATTTGGAGTGTTTTTCTGTTGTATTTTTTTTTCGAAGTTTGACATCAATATTTTGAGAGATTGGGAGCAGGGTTTATTTTAGTTGTGGATTCATAGCCTTTGGGAGAGGCCTCTTTTAGGTAACATTTTTTTTTCTAGTATTGATGTATTTGGATGTTCAAGCAATGTAGAATCCATATCAATATAATATTTCTGTAGTTTATTGCATTTTTTTTATCTTGTTTTTCTGTACATTAGTAATCTGGGTTAGAAATGGGTTTTGAGGTGTGTTGATTTGATTCCTTTATTTAGTGTTTGCCTTTGCGGCATGTTACCTATTTGAAAAAAAATCCTGAACTGCCAATCTTTTGTTTCGTATGAAAACTTGTTCCTATTTGGTTCCTTTAGTTTTTTAAATAATAATAATAGCAAACTTAGAGAAAATGTGGATATGCTAAGTTAGATTAAAAATATATAACAAGTTCTTAATGTGACTTGAACTCCTTTTTAATCTTGCTCATGATATGATCTGAATCACAATGAGTATAGAAGAGATATTGGTATTGGTTCTTTGTTGTATTCTCTACAAGAATCATTGACGGTGTGAGCTGAATGTTGTTGTGCCCATATCAGTAAAAGTATGATGCAAATATGGTCTTTTGGATTGAATAATAATCTGCATTTGACCATGCTATTTGGACTACTATGAGTTTTAGCATTGAGAAATCAAGGACTTTGTTTTGTTGGATGTGTTTTTTGGGGATATATGGGCAGGTCATATTTTGGGAATGTCAAGCGTGTTTGAACTGTTTGAGTGTGTTATCTTTCATTTCTTGTCTTGTGAGATTGTGCATTGAGCAGGGTATTCAGGTTTGTCTCATTATTTAAAAAAAATGAAGAGATTTTATTTTTGTTATGATGATGCCTAATATTTGTTGACTCTTATTCTGTCATAGCACTTGATGCAGAAATCTTATCTATCTTTTTTATTATGGTCAAAGGAAACACTGTCAAGTTGTTCTTCAATCTAACCATGTGTACCTACTTGTTAATTTCAGGTCTTTGAGGTTTTATCATGTCAGCTTTTTCCTGTTTTGCTGTAACGAGTTGTCCAGGGTTGCTATATAGCTTGATTGGGGATGCTCTTATATATTGAGGAGCCTTTTGGTTGTTGTTTGGTGGTATGAATTGGTGAATCTCATTGTTTTTTTCTTTCTTTAGAATGTAATATCAAAAATGTTATAATACATCCTCTCACATGTGATGTAAAGACAAGGGACTCATCAAATAAAAGGCTAAAATAAAATGCTAATCATTTGAAGAATTACCAAGGATGTAGCTAAAATCTTTTGTTTCCAGTAGGTGTGTCGTGGCCTTAGATGTTAATCCATGAGCTTGATAAAATTCTAATAGTTGAGATTGATGCTCTTGTCTTATATTACATTGATATGTATTCTTTGTAATCCTAGTTTTTTTCTTTAATAATAATAATAATAATAATAATAATAATAATAATAATAATGATGATGATGATGAAACAACCTTGGACTTTTTCTTAGTAAGGTCTTGTTTTCTCCATAAAATAAAACATATAAAAATAAGCTTTTCTGTTGCCTAGTTCTTTTCTTACCTTTAATTCTTTGTTGCCGTTTCTTTTGTAGCTTTTATTTATATACAAAGAAAAATGAATAAAAAAACCATGTCAACTAACTCATAATTCTTGTTTAATAAATGGGACCACAGTTCATTTTCTCTTTATTAATTTACCTTTTCTTTTTAAATAAAATTAAATTCTTCTTTTATTCTCTTAATAAAATTTGGATTAGTTAAGTTGTAACAACTTGTTGGCTTCAAACTTTTTTATCTTTATGATAATAAGCAATTTTTTTATCACCCTTTTTCTAAAAAATAAAATAAAAAACTCAAATGAGGCTTTTCTTGAAATCTTTTCTCCAAAATCAAAATTAATCAAAATTTTCACAATTATTAAGATAATCTAAGTTGAGGCACCTTGATAATCTAAGTTTTTCAAATCAAACCAAATAAAAAAAATATTTTCTCTCTTTTTAAATAAAATCAATTAACCTAAAAATATTTAAGCTAGTTTTTTATATTTTATTTTGAGAATAATTGCACTTATTTGCATTCATCTTTATTTTAAAAAAGGGTAAAATAAATATTTTAAAGATAATCAATAATTCGCACAATTAACTCAACGTAGCAACCTCAAGGTGGATGTATTAGGTGTTGTGGGATTAAGTTTTCACTATTCTTTGAGTATAATTAGACTCTTGAATCCTATCTCATTTTCGAAAGATCAGTTTTGATATATAACATAGTTTTCTAATTTGTCCTAATTTAAATAAAATTAGTGATGACTCATTTTTTTTTATAAATTTTATCTTTGATCATTCTGTCGCAGTCTCAATCATGACAACCATAATAAGAACATGGGGAGTCATTAGGGAAGTTTACAATGTGCTTCTCGGAGGGTGCTACTATGCACTCTGTCAAGTTTGGGTGTACCATACACCCAAACTTTTACCTGCAATAGTAGGTTTTTTTTGGTACAGGTTGCATCTTTTTTTTTTTCAAGCTTATGTTTTTTTTAGGTAGTCAGACACTACTGCTGGAGGCCGGCCACCGGTCAACGCCGCCAGCCGCCATCCACCTCTTTTGATTACTGTTCACATATTTTAAAATTACACAGCTCTGTAAATAATGCCAGTTAAAATTATATCAGTCAGTCTTTATATTTTTTCATAAATAACTGTGCATACTGAATTTTCTTTTAAACTATTACTGTTGAAAAATCTTATAAATTTTAACTGATAATATTTCTAGAGTTATACAGCTTAAAAAAATTGGAACTGTGTAAATAATACAAGTAAAAATAATACCCGTTAAAATTATACTAGTCCTTATATTTTTTCATAAATAACTGTGCATACTAAAAATTCTACAAATTTTAATTGGTAATATTTACACACAATAAAATCTGTAGAGTTTTTAATATGTACAATTATTTATGAAAAAATATAAAGATTAGTATAGTTTTAACTGGTATTATTTTAATGACAATTTTTTACACAGTTATGCAACTTAAAAATAAAACAGTAACTGCGTGAACAACAACTCTGACTATGAACAGTACATTTTTTCGGCAATGAACATTATTTTTTTCGGTGTGAACAGTATTTTTTTTGCATGAACAATATTTTTTCAGCATGACCAGTGAGTTTTCGGCGTGAACAATAATTTTTTCAGCGTGAACAGTAATTTTGATAGTGAACAGTGATGGTGAATAGTATAACAGGTTACAGGTCATTAATCATAGTTATTGATATGTTTTTCAACACAATTAACGATTGAGATAGGCTTGGTATATCATACACCCTCTTTTAAAAGGTGTATATTAAAAATGCCCTGTACTTCCCTACTGAAAACTACCAAAACTTGGCCATGTTTGCCCATCCTTCTATTTGAACATTAGTCAATAACTACCTCTAACCTTCACTCCTACTTTTATGGGATATGCACTACCACACTCAATAACCCATTACTTTAATTTAGTGTACATGATGTCAGCCCAGCCTCCTCACCTAAAGCTTATCGTTTTGAGGCCTCAACCAATACGGGCCACCTTCCTAATTGAGCTACACCAGCCCATGTTCTTATCGCACAACTTACGAGTCATTGGCCCAATTGAATAATTTCATGTTGCCAGCACAAAGCAAAAGTTTAGTGGTGAAAGGAAAAAGATAGTCTTACACCCATTTTTAGGAGTGTATTACTATTCATATCATTTTTGATAAATGTGATTGAGTGAGAAAAAGTGATAGAAAAAGCATATATAATAAATGATATTAGATGAGGTGTGAAAAAGAATATATATACTATTTAATGTAAGAATATAAAGGTTGGTGGAGAAAAGTGAAGAGATATACCTTATCTTCAAAACTTATTTTAGCGTTGTCAATAGGCTAATGTGGGCAAGGGTCATTGGATATTTGACATTTAGGTTCAAGTGATTTTTTTTTAGTGTTGTCAATTCTTATTTTAAATAACTCAGAAAAAACTTTTTTATTGTAAATATTTTTTAATGAAAAAGAGAAAGTATATATTTTTTAATATTTTATTTTTATATTTTTGACTCAAATAAAATTAGGTACTAACAAGTATCAAATGAGAAAATAAAAGCATTTAATACATTAAAAATCCAAAAACATTTAATACATTCTTTATAAATATATGAGAAAATTATTAGAAAGATTTATTATGAGAATATAAAATAATATTCAAATTACATTCAAATTTCAACCAAAAAAATTATATTCAAATCTTGTAAGCTTATTAAATCTAAGATTTAACTAGGAACTTAAATAATCCTCTCCAAGCCACTGTCTAGTTATGGAGCCAAAGAAAAATATTTGAATTTAGATCTCATTATAATTATGAGGAATATTAGCAACATACTCTTTTAGATATTTTTTTAATATTTATTTTATTATTAGTTCACTTCAACACTTAAAAAATTATTAGAAAATGAATGTTAATAACACTTTATTTTAGACCAATAATAAAATAAATATTAAAAAAAATATTTAAAAAAGTATATTACTAATATTTCTCTTATAAAAATATGTTGTGATAGTGATTATTTAAGATATTATTAATAACAGTTAGTGTCCACCAAATATTTAATTTGATTTATTATTATAAAGCATATTATATGTATTGCTTTCTTTAATTTTTTTTATTCTATTTATTATTTATTATTTAGGAAAGTATAAAAGTCAACACAATTTATCCACAATAAATGATTTTTTTCAAAAAATGGGCACAATACCCCAAAAAAAGTCCATATAAAGGTGGTAACTGATAAACTTTGTTGTCTCTACATGGAAAGTTAGGTTGGTAAGAAAATAAGACCATGCATAAAAGAAGGAGACAAATGGCCTTGGTCATATATAGCGTCCGTTATTTATATATGAAACAGAGTCTTATTAATTATTTTTCATTATCGAACACCTCAAAACTTTGAACTTAAAATTCTGAATTTCTCTTAGCCTTGTTGAGCTCACAAACCGTGGTAGCAATGAATCCAGAATTGAATGTACAGATCTTTCTAGAAGAAAATGAAAACCAAGATAATTTGTTTGAAAACCAAAAGATGCTCACATCCATCTCTCCTGTGATAAAAAATGAAGGGGTAACTAAGCCTAATTGCTTAATTTCTTCTTTGAATTTTTTCAATCTATTCTTGTCATTCATATCTAAGGTTGTTCATTTCATTTTTCTATTTGCATATTTCATTCTTTGAATAATTGTGTATTTTTTTTTTATTTCTTGTGGAAAAGTATTTGCTATATATCTTTTCTTGTATAATTCTAGTAGTTTTATGAAACCCTTATCCTCCTCCTTGATCAATTATTTGTAGTTGGATTACAGTTCAAAATTAACAAAAATGTATACAATGTTCATTTCTAGCTACCATGGGATACATGTGGTTTTAGAAACCAGAGATTCTTAATTAATTTATCAAATAAGTTTTGTAGTTCTAGCTTAAGTGGCATCACTCTTTGCGATTTTTATCCAATAGTTGAATTTGGTCATATAACTTTGCCTTTTTTTCCCTCCATTTTTGACTATAAAGGATGGCATGCAGGAAGGAGATGTTAAGCAAACTAATTGGGAAAGCCATGGATGGGTAGTGGATTGGGTCAATTGGCAAACCTATGGGTTTTAATGCAACCCAATCCAACTTATAAATGGTGGGTTGGATTAAGTCTACGAGTAGAGTTGGGTGGAAAAATTCTCAACCTGTAGGGCATGAGTTGGGTTGCGAGTTAGGACTTTCTCAACCTACACAAGCTCAAACCAAAACACACACACACACATGTTAGCTCCCTAAATTCATCACCTTTGATTGCAATACGCGGTCGAGAAAATGCACAAAAGCATAAGTGGTTTTCTGCATGGAAAGCTCACCTTCAAAGTTGAGAGCTTGGATAGGAGAAAGCTTGTGAGAGGGTGCTATCTATTACCTAAACATTGACCTTTCACAACTGAATCTAGTGTTTGTTTGGAGCTAGCAAGATAGGTAAAGAGCCCCTTTTCAATTTTCACCTACACCCATGCATAATTCGTTTCACTCACTCCCACCATGACAAGATGAGGTTTTTGGTTGTAATCATTGACCATTTTAGCTATTTTTGATTTAGATAGTCGAAGGAGAGGAGGTGCCACCACCATGTATAGTTTCAACTTAGACTTATGTAATTATATTTATTTCATTTGAGTCTTATTATGTTTTGCATCGTATTAATTGATATGTCACTTATTATGTTTATTTCATTTGAGACTTGTTACACATAATAAGTTTTTACTTTTGTTTTTACAATAGAATTTTATTACGTATGTTAAACCCACAAGTACAACCTAACCCAAGACCCTAATGTCATGAGCAGATCAAGCAAAGGAACACCCAAAACCCCCCCTCAACCCAACTAATGCCTACTCCTATGTGGAGCTAGTAATGGATATGGATCCTCTCTTTTTACTCACTAACAAGAGAAGGTCTTTGGTCCTCTTATAATAGTAATAGATTCAAAATCTTTTATGAATTTGGTGGGTCCATCTTCAATTAATGTTATGTCCCTCCACAATATAATGCATGACTTTCTATATCTTAGACTAAGGTCTTCTCTTGTTAGTGAATAAAAGGAGAGGGTCTAACTCTGCTAATAGTCTGATTGGGATTTGATACTTAGGATCAAGTAGTCTCTAAAGAGACTTGGTACAACTTAAGCTAAGGCTATTAGTTGTGTTGCCTATATTTTAACCTATCATCTTTCTTTCTTGGATCTTAGACCTACTGTATAATAAAGAAAAAATTGTAACCATTTATATCATTTGATAAAACTTTATATTTCCCCTCCTTAATCGATTATTAGTAGTTGATATATAATTCAAAATTAACAGAAATGTAGATGATGTCCTTTCAAGTTACCTTGGGATAGATGTGGTTTTAGAAACTAGAGGTTCTTATTTTTTGTAGCTTTATCTTACATGGAATGAAGCATCTTTCAAACTATTTGGTTATAGAGTCAATTCTCTTTTATACCGCATTGTCTTGTATTTCATCCTATCATATCTCTTCTTACATGAAGTCTTAGCCTATTTTTTAACCCAAAAAAAAAAAAATGTAGCCCTCAATACCATTTGTTAGAATTAGCTTTCAATAGAAAAAATCTCACATTTGTGTGGAAGCCTTTTCATTTTAGAATCTATTTTTAATTGTTATTAAATCTTCTTATTCTCAGGCGATAGTACAAGTTAATGAAATAAATTAAAAACAAGTACTTTTGATGAAGAGTTCACAATGTTCAATACATATATAGTACTAGTTATGGTCTCAGAGTATCTCTATATTAATTGTTTAATATCTTCTACACATAAATGATAACTCAAACATATTTATTAGTATTCCTAATCACAAAATCACCATTTGTAATTTAAATATAGAAGATAGGTTTGATTCTCTCTACTAGGAATCCTTCTTTTGTTTAGGTGATTTGTGAGTACTATTATAAGTCCGATCCCTACTAAAACTTGTGGCATACCCTAGCTTTATTAGAATGGGGTAGCTTCCTTTACCCTTAAACTTTTTACCCAAAAAAATCTTTATATCTATATGGTCAACTTTTTTAAGTTGTGGATGCATAAGTATCCTTTCTTTCATGATGATGTTGGTATTATTCTTTTTCTAAAGTAGATAACACACCCTATATTTTGTAGATGTCAATATTATTGATTAATTGTTAATCAACCATCAAATGGGGTGTCATTAATTAGGTATTGGTAATACAAGCCCTAATTTTTAAATGAACTTGCCTCCAAAGACTTCTCTTTCTCTCTTTGAATGCCTTTTTTCCTCTACCTTTTTTATTTCTCTCTTTGAATGCCTTTTTTCCTCTACCCAATTTTATCTATATTTATTGTCTTCTCTTAGGGGTAGGGCTCGACAGGTTTTCTTGAGGGACTTAGTAAATTGTATTGAACTCAACTAACAATTAAAGAAAAATAGTTAATAAATATATTATATATTATATCATCTTCAATTGAGAAGACTAGGAAAATAACCTTCATTAGATCTAAAACTTTGATAATGCCTTTCTTCATCCATAATTTTTCCAACCGCAGCACAAGGGTCTTAACCTTAAAGTCCCACATCTTTGCCAACGTGATATACAAGGAGAGCCTGTTTCAAAGATTTACACCAAGTATCAAACTCCTATTGAGTAATGTTAATAATAGGATTAGGACATGAATCAAAATTCACATATCTTTCATACGCTTCCTCCTCCAAAGTCCCAATGTCATTCATCTTCTATGTCTTCGCTTAGTACATCCAAAAGTATATTATCCTAATCCTCATCAAGTACCTTTTTTAGCAAGGTGTCCTTGTATGATGTGGTTTGATATCCCCTTGGGATTTAAGACCCTCAACTTCTCTATAGAAATATCATCCTTCTCGTGTGGTGTTTTGTGAGAGATATACAAGTAATCTTGTATCTTCACCTAAGAGTATAAGTTTTTAGAAGAGTTGGCCATTGACATGAATAGTATTAGAACCTCTTTTAAGCTATTAGGTGAAGGTACAAGGTCGGTTTTATATATCTAACATGTTTCTATACTACCATCAAGATGTTGTGCATCTTACTGTTGTCCTCTCTTGTTTTAACTTTCTTCATACTCCTTTCAACCAAGTATTCTTCCTCTAGTATATTTGCAACGACACCAATCTTTCCTCGTTCTATACGCCATCTTTTCCATATAGAAGTAGACTCACTTTTATGAATAAATAATTAGATAAATGGAATTAACTATAGCCAATAAGAGTTTCCAATTGATGGGAAGCATTATATGCTTAACTTGATATCAAGCTTAAGTTTGAGTTTATTCATTCACAATACAAATCTTAATCTTTATGTTTTAAACACATGTGCTTCGTCAAATTTTGAGATATATATGTACAATTTAATCATGTACTTATTTGTGTTATGTTTAACTCAGGAACAACCCCAAACAACCCCAAGCATAGAGAAGGTAACAATTTATATTTCTTTTCAAATTTTAAATCCTTTCTTGACCAAACAGACTTTAATAGTTCCATTACACCTTAATTGAATATTCTAATCTAATCACATATTTGTATACTTTAATTCATGTTTTGATTTTCATAAATATCTTTACAACCATATATACCTTACATATTTTGTTGGTGCTATTATGCAATTAGAAAGGAAATCTAGTTGGGCAATCAACTTCAATCTCAGGAAAAGTAAAACACACTAAAACACCACCTAAATGGCTTGAAAATTGGGACATTCGACCTAGAGAATATAAAGGTGGCAGAGTTGATAAGGTATGTAGTGAAATTTAAAATTAGCACTTAATGTTCATTTATTTTCTTATTGTTAAGGCAAAACAAAATGATTGTTGATAAGTATTTTTTCTTCAACCCACAAGCTTTCTATGGAAACTTACTTACACCTTCCTAGAAGCTAATTGGTGAAAAAACAAATTTCTTTTTATAGTTAGAATTATATGTAAAGATCATAGAAAATATAGAAATGTGTTATCCTTAAATATGCTTTTTAAATGAATAGGTTGAACCGTAAGATGTACATTTAGAAAAAACAAATTATTATACATCTATTGAAAAGTATAATATCTTGTTGACTTGTCATTTGCTCTCTATGTACAAGTCATTAGTGTAATAGTTTTACATTAGCATGACATATAGTAATTTTAGATTGGAGATGATGATGATGATGATGATGATGATGATGATGATGATGATGATGATGATTATTATTATTATTATTATTATTATTATTATTATTATTATTGGTTTAGTGGTGAAGAAGAGCATGTGAAGTGTGGTTGATTAGACATAATATCAATGTTTAAATTATAATGTATTGAATTTCTTGGACTTAGGCGGTGAGAAATTTCCTGTGAATTTCTTAATCCAAGTGAATGTGACATTCGACTAGATTAAAGAGATGGTGAAGATAGAAAAAACAGGAAGAAGGGTTGAATTTGTACTTGCTCCCACCAGATTTCTTATTATTTGAAAATGAACTCTTTAGTCTAATAAAGGAATAAAGATTGTGACAATAAATTGAAATTATGCAAAAAGTGATGCAAGAAAAGAATCCAATAAAGTGATAGGAATTAGTATGAAGAGCAACCAAAAAATAAAGTACAAAAGAGCATAACAGAAGACTTAGTTTGCTACTTTAAATTCGATATCCACTTTGTGAAACACACATAAGCATAAAGTATAATGAAAGTATGATGTAGGAAAGCAAGCAAGCAAATTGAGACACAAGAGCTTAGACATATAATATATATACTGATATGGTCAAAACACTGCCTACATTTAGTCCACTAGATTAATTTTGAACTTTTACAACAACTTGTTTCTTCAACTATATCATGTTCAAGCTACATTACAAAGTAGTCTTTCTTCTATCATAACCTCTCCAGCTAGGATAAGTAGTTTCCTTCCACACTAGCCTCTCCAAGCTAGAACAAAATAAATTCTTCATGAATCTTTTATACAAAATTATAAAAGATTATTGCAAGTGTTGTACACAAACTAAACTCTTAATAGAATATAATTCTCTTTTAAACTCATAAGCTCTCAGCTTATAAAATGATACAACAGAAAGTTTCTATTGAAAGGAGCACAAAATAGAGTATGGACTCAAGATCTAAATAATTTCTAGTGTATTATGATGATAATTATTGTATAGCTCTTGAAAATATTCATTAGCATGTCAACTTTATACTTGGGAATGTCGTACTAATTATTAGGAACATAGGACAAAAGATAAAACCTTATAGAACCTTGTGCTAACAGGATAGTCAAAGTGTACTTAAGTTAATCCAAACACCTAATTGTATAATTACTAGAACAATAACAACTAAGTCTTATCCTACTAGCTAGCTAGGTTAGTCAATTGGGTCAAACAATACCATGTACTCTATCAAAAACCAAATATTTAAAAAAAATAATTTACATCGAGATCTTTTTAAAAGGTTTTTCTTTGAGTTTTCTTCAGTTTTGTTCTATCTCTTTTAATAAGATTATCGCTCCATTTGATCCACAATTTTCTTACTTGAGCCCATGTTTACTATATGGGTTTCTATCATATTTTTCTTAATAGTTATTACTCCAACTTTCTTCCCAATATATATATATATATATATATGCATTCTTCTTAATTTTATCTTTTCTTGCATTCCCTAGTCCTCCACAACATTCTAATCTCAACACTTATTCTTGTTTTGCTCTTGCAACCATGATGTAGATTAAAAGTTACAAATCTAAGTGTAAGTTATCTCAAGTAATAAATTCTCGGTAAGTCCGAGGTCGAACCACAGAGACTTGATGAAGAAAAATTAATTAAGGTAAAATAAATATTTTGTCACAACAAATAAAAAGATTTACTTGGGTTAGGTGATCCATTCTTGGTAAATAAAATAAGAACAAGATTAATTCTTTTTATAACTCAATTAGAATCCACATGTAACGGAGGTTTCAATCAGAAAATAGATCGTTCAAAGTTCATTAAACATTATATACGTAATTATATTATGTCTCCTTTAATCATCTATTAACACCACTACTCATAAATGGGATCAAGCATTCATTGTGCCAAAATCTTATCTACAATAAATCAAGATCTTCACTTTACAATGATAGTTTCTAACACTAATACTTGTAAATGGGTTCAAGTATTCATTATGTCAATCTCTTGTCTACAACAAATCAAGAACTCCACTTTACAAGGAGGGTTTCTAAATTGATTGAAAACAAAATACAACACGTATAATGACCACTTGAAAATATATCATTTAAGCACAAGAGAGAAATGAATCTAAACTTATTTCTTTACCAAGAGCTTCACTTTTTCACCTAAGTAAAATGAAACTTAGTTACTCATAGACAAAAAGAAAGAAAGAGAGAAGAAAAAGAAGAAAAACATAACTTCAATTTAGAACAAAGGAAAACTACAACAACATAATAGCATGATCTTGGCCTCTAAGACCAAGACTCCTAAATGAGCAGCCAATGGTGTCTTTTATAAAGGATTAGGGATACAAAATGACAAGGGAGCTGATTAGTGAGTGAGTGGATGAGTGGAAAATGAGTGAAAAATATCAAATGACTTTTGATGAGTGAAAAATTATGGAGATTCTTTGTCTCCCAAAATCATTTAGCTCTGAAGTCATTGTATTCGTCATTTTCTCACCAAGTGGTCTTCATGAAAGTTGTAGGCCTGGATATTAACTTTCAAATGCCGTTAGTTTGGGTCAAAAATCATTTCTACAACTCAAGATATGGTCTGATTACTGTATACTACTCAGGTCCAACCACAACTCTTCTGTTCTAACTTTTAAGCCCAATATGACCCATTAGACCTCCGATTATGGAAAAGTGTTCAACAAGAAAGTTGTAGATTTGGGTATTAGCTATCAACCATCAAAATATCAGCTTATTTGACATCTTATAGCCCGAGCTATGTCATGAACAGTACACATAGGTTAAGCTATCAAGATCAGCACCCTAGTTCTTGCTTCAACTTCAATTTGAGTTATCCAAACGTGTGATTTGACCTTTGAAGTCTCATGAAAGTTGTATGCAATTGTCTTAGCTTTCCTACAAGACCAAAATCACATCAATCAGATATTTACAACTCAAGGTATAGCCATTTTACTAAACACTATCAAAAAAATAAATTAAGATTAATTCATGCAATAATTCTTTCAATGATCCAATAAGGTCCAATATCATAAAATATGTCAAAACTAACTAAATTAAGCTTAATTGAACCTTAAGAAACCTAGTGAGAGGTTTATAAAATGTATAAAATATAGTGTTATCAAATTCTCCTACACTTAACTTTTACACTCTTGGGCAAAACACAAGAAACAAAAACTAGGGAACAAAGAAAAACGACACAGACTCAAAAACTAAAAACTCTAAAGGATTAAATGAATCAAGAAGAGCAACTAGACATTCAAGGGATCAAAATATTCATGAGGTAACATTTTTTCATATCTCAAACCAACAAGCAGAGATACTTTAGTTGAAAAGAATGAATCAAGAATGATAGATCCTCACAGAATTCACTCTCAATCTCTCAAGTGTTTAAAAAGGTAAGTATTTCACTCTATTCAACCCATGAATAATTGTAATACCATAAGCTTGCTTATATTCTACTTCTCCGCTACTCAAAAATAACATATATACACAAATCATGAGGACTTTATTCAAGGTTATAATGGGATTAAGGTAAAGGAGGAAGTAATATAGATAAGACAAGTTAAACACCAAAGAGAATAAAAGAGCATTATGTTACAGTTAGAGTGGAGAAGATGTTTGAGAACATTCAATTTTCCAAGGATTTCTTAGTTCTTTCTCATACAAGACAATGACCAATATCTGGATAATGTTTTGTTAAAAATCAATTGGTAGGTTGAATTCATTGTTAGGCTTGAACATTCTCTTGTTGTTTCCAAGCATCCACTGGTCAGCTCTTTTTTTTATATAGAAATACTTGCACACATACCCCCACACTTATTCAAAAAAACTCATCCGATAACAAAGTCAATGCTCTCTTATTCCCTAGGGCTGGGTAAAAACATGGTTTTTCATTTTAAGGCACATAATGAGTTCGAAATAAAGAATGGTCAAATAAACTCAAAGGGGCTAAGCAAAGGAAAATATGCAAGGTTGCTATTTGGTCAAAGTAGTTAATTCAAGAAAATTGCCTCAATCATGTTTATGTATACATGTGAAAATGTAGCTTCAAAAAGAATCAAAGCAAGTTCTAGAGTAATAATTCCATGAGAAAAAATCACACAAAAAATAAGAGAATGGTACAGATGTTCAATCCATTCATCGATAGGCTCAAAATCTCACAAGGCATATATTCATCATTCTTAGTCCACAAAAATTTCAACATCCATAACCAAGCATGTGATGTTTAAGAAAGAAGATAATTTACTCAATCATGTAAATTTCCCTGAATCCATTTGCTACTTCCACACAACAAAGTTATCTACCCTAATCTAGATGCGTCTCAAGAGTAAAATTACAATCACAGTAAAATTTACTTCTTACTCTACTATCCTTACTTAGTTTAACTATTAGAAAATTGCTGATAAACATATAAAAATGACAAACATAAACACACTTCCTAATTTTTTTTTGTTTTTTTTACACAATTATCCACATAACTATCATTTTCCCTAACCAAATCACAACATTGTCCTCAATGTTAAAACATAGAAAGGTAAATGATAGAAGATAGTACCTGTTATTCGAATTACTAAAAAGAGAAACCTTACATAAATTTAAATAAAGCCAAAATATATACATGTAGTTGTGATTATGACTCACATCTTCCTCTGGTTTTACGTCCAGTAACGGCTTAAACGCCTTCTATGAGTCGAGGATAAGCTTCCCATCTAATTTTCTTATAAATTGACAAACAGACTCTTTTTGAGTCAGATTCCCAAGACTGCAGAACACATTAAGGATGTAAACACATAAAAATAAAACACTAGGGATCTGACTTCACTTGATTCAATAATCTATCATAGACAATAGAGTAGTTTTGAGACCTTCATTCTAATTAATTTCTAATCATTCAATTGATGGGGAAAATCTAGTAATTAATTAAAACTTAATCCCTTGGTCTAAACCTTAATTCTTAAAGGCATGACCTTTACTCTTGTGATTCTCATGGAAAATACCACAGTTCTCCCACACAACCTATAACCTCCATTCTTAGACAATTATAAATCATGATACTTTATTATTTATGATTTGGGTCATATGCAAACCTTCTGATTCTACATACACCCACTAGATCAATTTATGAGTGGCCAATTCATAAAAACATTATGAACCATAATAAACACTCAAATTGAATAGAAAAAAGTTAATTATAATTTCAATCTTAATACATGTCAATTGAATCAAGTTACGTTTTCACCTTAAAAACACACAAATTTAACTACACATGACAAAAGAGAAAAAGAAATAACAAGAATAAAATAAAAAAATATACAGAGCTCAACCTAAAAAATATATATATTAACAAGTAGGTGGTATAAACCTGCCATGGTAAAAAGAAAAAAAAATAAAATTAACATTAACAAGTAGGCAGTATAAACCGCCATTAAATATTAACAAAGATGTGGTATAAACCAACCACTAAATATATATTTACAAAGGTGTAGTATAACCCAACCACCATATAAAAAAAAATAACAAAGGTGTGGTATGAACCAACCACCAAATAAAAAATAAAAATAAAAAATGCAAAAAGTAAATTATAGAAAAATAAAAGGAAAAGTTTTCCCCACTGTTAGTATGTACAAAAAAAAATAAAAGGGAAAGATTTCCCCCACTGAGTTAGGATGTACAAAAAGTAAAAGGGAGAGTTTTCCCTACTGTTAGTATGTGCAAGAAAATAAATGGGAGAGTTTCCCCCACTATGTTAGTATGTACAAATAGAAAAAAAATATAAATATATACAAAATATTTACACCATAAATGTGTTCTTCAAATCAAGTCCGCGGCAACGGCGCCAAAAACTTGATGCGGATTAAAAGTTACAAATCCAAGTGCAGGTTATCTCAAGTAATAAATTTTTGATGAATCCGAGGTCGAACCACAGAGACTTGATGAAGAAAAATTAATTAAGGTAAAGAAAATATCTTGTCACAACAAATAAAAAGATTTACTTGGATTAGGTGATCCACTCTTGGTAAATAAAATAAGAACAAGATTAATTCTTTTTATAATTCAATTAGAATCCACACATAATGGAGGTTCCAATCGAAAAATAGATCGTTCAAAGTTCATTAAAAATTATATACGTAATTATATTATGCTTCCTTTAATCATCTATTTAACACCACCACTCATAAATAGGATTAAGCATTTATTGTGCCAAAATCTTATTTACAACAAATCAAGATCTCCACTTTACAAGGATAGTTTCTAACACCAATACTTGTAAATGGGTTCAAGCATTCATTGTGTCAATCTCTTGTCTACAACAAATCAAGAACTCCACTTTATAAAGAGGGTTTCTAAATTGATTGAAAACAAAATATAACACGTATAATGACCACTTGAAAATATATTATTTAAGTATAAGAGAGAAATGAATCTAACATTATTTCATTACCAAGAGCTTCACTCTTTCACCTAAGTAAAATGAAACTTAATTACTCATAGACAAGAAGAAAGAAAGAGAGAAGAAGAAGAAGAAGAAGAAGAAGAAGAAGAAGAACATAACTTCAATTTAGAACAAAGGAAAACTACAACAATATAATAGCATGATCTTGGCCTCTAGGACCAAGACTCCTAAATGAGCAGCCAATGGTACCTTTTATAGAGGATTAGGGATACAAAATGACAAGGGAGTTGATTAGTGAGTGAGTGGATGAGTGGAAATTGAGTGAAAAATGCCAAATGACTTTTGATGAGTGAAAAATTATGGAGATTCTTTGTCTCCCAAAATCATTTAGCTCTAAAGTCATTGAATTCGTCATTTTCTCACTAAGTGGTCTTCATGAAAGTTATAGACTTGGATATTAGCTGTCAAATGCCGTTAGTTTGGGTCAAAAATCATTTCTAGATATGGTCTGATTACTGCATACTGCTCAGGTTCAACCACAGCTCCTCTATTCTAACTTCTAAGCCAAATATGACTCATTAGACCTCAGATTATGGAAAAGTGTTATACATGAAAGTTGTAGATTTGCTATCAACCATCAAAATTTCAGCTCATTTGACATCTTATAGCCCAAGCTATGTCATGAACAGTACACATAGGTCAAGCTATCAGGATCAGCACCCTAGTTCTTGCTTCAACTCCAATTTGAGTTATCCAAACGTGTGATTTGGCCTTTGAGGTCTTCATGAAAGTTGTAGGCAATTGTTTTAGCTTTCCTACAAGACGAAAATCACATTAATCAGATATTTACAACTCAAAGTATAGTCATTTTACTGAACACTGCCAAAAAGATAAATTAAAACTAATTCATGCAATAATTCTTTCAATGATCCAATAAGGTCCAATATTATAAAATGTGTCAAACTAACTAAATTAAGCTTAATTGAACCTTAAGAAACTTAGTGAGAAGTTTATAAAATATATAAAATACAGTGTTATCAAACCACTTAAGTAGCATTAATGCATCTAATATTTATTGTTTGTTATAATATCTATTATAATTTTTAAAAAATAAAGAAAAACATAGTTTGTAAGTATTGGTTGTTGCTTTTCAATATTTGTAGTAGAGAATTTTCAACAATTTTTTACTTCACTTTTTTCCCCAAAAACTTCAAAAAATTTACCTTTTATGTTTCTCTAATAAATTAATCAAATATTTAATTATATAAGGTTATAAGTATATAATTGAATAAGTAAAAAAAACTACTTTGGATAATTACTTTTTTTTTACCAAATTTCTTTATTTTCCCCTATTATTTCTTGTACTTTCTCCCATTTTATTTTATTTTTAATTTTCACACACTTTTAATTGTACTTTATGTATAGAAAAATAATTTCCATCTTTTAAAAATTCATATATTGCATATGCAAAATAAGTGAATGTTTTCACAAATAAAGATATTGACTAAATATCACCTTCTTTTATATTTCTTACTCCAATATTTTCCTTCCCTGTGATGCCATTGTTACATTTCCCATTTGACATGCTTTGAATGAATGTTACAGCAACATTAACAATTTTGAACACAGCTTCTCATCTTTGCTTATTAGCATGAGTCATTTAATTACAAAATTGCTACTTTGTAGTACTATTATCATCAGGAGATAGGCATTATGTGTCGATCTATGAAAGAGGTCGAGAGACATGAGAAGAACAAAATTCTTCCTAGGTATAAAAGAAAAACACAAGACAAAAAAAAAAAAGAAACCAAGGTGAGTATGCTTATTTTGAGAAATATAGAAGTTCAACGTTGTCAATTACAATTAAACAAGTTGTTTTACATTTTACAACTTAAATTCTTTAGAAATGCTTTCGAATGAGGAAAAGAAAGAATTACTAATTGAAGTGAGTATACTTATTTTGAAAGTTTAGCATTTTTAATTATTGTTCAATATGTTTTAGGTTTTTCTACTAAAACTTTCAAAAAATGTTTGCTAATGCAAAAAATAAAGAAGTACAAATTGAAGTGACTATGCTTACTTTGAAAGTTCAGTATTTCTCATTACTATTGAATATGTGTCTTAAATTTTATTGCTAAAATTTTCAGGAAATGCTTGCTAATGAAAAAAATAAAGAAGTACAAACTAGAGTGAATATGCTTATTTTGAAAGTTTAGCATTTTTCATTACTTTTCAACTTGCAACTCTAAGTTTTACTGCTAGAATTTCTAGAAAATGCTTGTTAATGAGAAAAACAAAGTACAAGTTGAAGTTAATATGCTTTTTTGACAATTTAGCATTTTTCATTACTATTTAACCTATTGTTCTAAGTTTTACTATTAAATTTGTCAGGAAATGCATGCTAATGAAAGAGAAAGAGAAGCAGAAAATATGCGAATTTTTGTTGAAGAGTTTCTAGGTGAAGCTCACTACAACCAACTTCATATGTTTGACGGTAAACAATAGGCATGAAAAGGAAAAGTTTTCTATTATAAAGATGGTAATAGAAAATACTCAAAGTAAATGAAAAAATTATCATCAATTTATTTTAAAATACCTATATTATAAAGAAAAAACCATCAATTCATTTAGGATTTTGGTAGGCGTAACATATATAATTTGATTTTGATTTTCTATTTTAGGTGAATTGACTTTGAACTTATTTCCTTTTTTTTTTCTATCTGACAACTTATGGTCTTATTTTTTCCCCATTATTTTAAGGATCTTGTTGGTTTTGCCTAATCAATATGATTAAATAATACTTGTTTTGACGTCCTCTAGATTTTTAAATCATACCCTTTATATAAAACATATCCTATTCAATTTTACTTTATAACATATGTACTTATTGATGTAGTTTATGTTGAGTAAAATGTGAGTTGTGTGTGTAAAATAAACTTCACGTTATATTATTAATATTCTTGTACAAGATAATTCTCTAAAGAAATCTCTTACACATATACTTGAGGACACTTCACTTAGTCACTCTTACTTTATCTTTCATTTTCTTCTCTCTCTTTCTTGTTATTACTTCTTCACTCCATGCTCTACATGCTAGCAAGTAATGGTATTTATAGGCTCTCATGACTACTTCCTAAGTGTCTAGACTTCTCCTCATTTATTAACTCTTAATTTTTCGTAACTGTGAACACCCAATTTTGACCGGACTAAAAAAAATAATAAAAAAGAAACAAAAAAGAGAAAAACAAAAAAAAAATAAAAAAAAAAGATTTTTGTTATCCTTTTTTTAACCCATCTTTTTAACCCAAATACATAAGTCCAAAATATAATAGAAAATGAAAAATAAAAAAAATAAAAAAAAAAAAAAAAAAGAAAGTAATAAAAAATAAAAAAAAAAATTGTTTTTTTTTTCGTTGGGATAAAAATCATTTTTTTTTCTTAGACATGCAACATCACCACCGGCAATAGGGACAAGCACTTTTGCCTCCCATTCTCTTTTTCCACAAAGGTACGCTTTTTGCTCCCCCACTTAGTTTCCCACTTGCACTATCGAACAAACAGATTCCCTCACTAATTGCACTACTACTCCTCACTAATTCACCCACTCCATTATCACCTGGCTGCTAGCAACTAATAAGAGAGGACCAACTTCAAGACCTTAGGGGGGATCTCTCCATCGGAGGCTAAAAAAAAAAAAAACTTTCAAAGACCAACCTTCACCAGGACTCTTCAGGCACACCAACTTAATCAACTCACCATCACCTTCTCTCTAAGCTTCAACCGTGAGCATTCTGCACTAACACCTACGAGCTTACCCATTCCCCTTCATCTTCATTATCAATATTCACCTCACTCACCAATTCACCCACCATCAACCATCAAACTATCATCCATGGCAAAGAAGCTCCCTTGGCATCCACCTTCCATCACCCAAGCATTTCTCGCCATCAACCTCCCAGCCGACCGTCGAATTCATCCTCTCATCCGACCGTCGGACCGCACGAAAGCCATCGCCTTTCAACCGACCGTTGAACCCCAGATCCTCCAAACTTCACCCCATTCTCATCACCTTCTGCCACCATAAGACCACATCACAACCGACCGTCGGGCCGTAATCCTTTAAACCAAATCCATCCCCTCACTCGACCAACTTCACAAAGCCCACCTTCACCTCTAACTCGACCGTCGAACCACCCCAGTTACTAGCCCACCTTCACCTCCAACTCGACCGTCGAACCATACCATTGTGACCCTCGACCAACTTCACAAAGCCCACCTTCACCTCTAACCCGACCGTCGAAACCATCCCACAAACCGGACCATCTACCTCTCTAAATCTCCAAACCACATTTCAAACACCATCACATACATCGACCGTCGAAATCCAAAGAGCCACATCCTTCCCCTTTCCGACCGTCGAACTCAAGCACAAACTCCATCACATCCGACCGTCGGACCCCAAAAGCAAGACCACCTACATTCTCCACCCGACCGTCGAACCGTGAGTTCCACTCCTCTCACCGACGAGCCATCCAAACCTCCATCACCATCAACCAAACTCCATCCTCTCACTCGTCCAAAACTCCATCCCCTCACTCGACCGTCGAATCCATCAACCTTCCTCACCGACCGTCGGACTGCATAGAAGCCAGATCCTTCACTTTACCACCCACATTCATCTCCAATTCGACCGTCGAACCGTGAGCTCCACTCCTCTCACCGACCGATCCAAGATCCTTTCCAACCGACCGTCGAACTCCAAATCCTTCCCAACCGACCGTCGGATCAGATACCAAATCCTTCAACCAACCGACTGTCGGATCAGATACCAAATCCTTCAATCAACCGACTGTCGGGCTACCAATACCAGATCCCTCTCCTACGAGTCACCTCTTGCATTACCAGAGTGTTTATTGAGCAGTCTTGTGCTCGACCGTCGGATCTCAGAAAGTAGCTCCCGACCGTCGAACTTCAGAAAGCAATTCGACCGTCGAACCGAAGAAGCCAGCCACCCTCCCTTGCTAATTTGACCGTAACGAAGTCCTTACTGTTGTATCTCTCAGTTTTGGTTTATCTGTTTCTTGGTTTTCTTTTTACATTTCCTTTTTTTTTGCATTTATTATCAGTTTGTTGGGCTAGAATTTGGGAGTTAAAAATGATAAATAAAAAATAATTAAACATTTTTAAAAAAGAAATAAAAATGGGTTACCTGAGTTGCGATACTTGCTAACCCTTATATTTTGTAAATATCTCGAATGCGGACAAGCTTGATGATTCAATGGGTGACGTCTCTAGCGTGACGCGAGCTTCACCTATTCAATTCTTAATTTGAATAACTGAGTCGCGACGGCTTGTTAATTCAAATTTTCAAATTTTTTATAAAATCAACCAACCCACATTATTTTATAGAGAACTACGTAACTTTGAGTTCCCCATTGCACCAGGGGATACGTAGGAGCAGAATTTCATTTCTGTCAAGCCAAAATTAAATTTTCATAATTTTGTGGTTTCGCTTTGTAAATAGTTACAATGTTTTTTTGTAAAAAGGGGTAAAATAAATATTCCAAGGATTGTTAATGATTTGCACAATTAACTCAAGGTACCGTCTTAGGACGGGTGCGTTAGGGGTGCAGTGGGATTAAGTTTCCACCCTTCCCTAAGCATAACCGACTCCCGAATCCAATCTGGTTCCAAAGACCATTTCCAAATAAGAGGTTTTCCAATTTTTCCTAAGTTAAAAATAAAATTGGTGGCGACTCCATTTTCTCAATTTCATATTCTAAAATCCTATCGAGTTGCTATATTTCGCTGCGATTTTTGACGGTCGCGACAGATGGCGACTCCACTGGGGATGCTTGAGAGTCAAGCCTGTAAAAGTTAGTTATGCAAAATTTTTGGTGATCTTTAGGTGTTTGTTTTACCCTTTTTTTTTATTATTTGATGATTTTTATATATATTATTTTTAGTGTTAATTGTTGTACTATCTGAACCTTAGGGTAGAAAATTTTTGGAATTTGTTCTGTATTTGCTTTGTTTTGCAGGATGTGGGTAGTCTATTAGGATTGTAAAGGTTTGTACGCTCCCAGCACCCACTGCACCTACACATAAAGCACACACAATCGAGTGGGGCCCTATACCCGGGTCTGAGTGAAGCTTAAGTTAAGTAGAGGTTGCGTAGTGGTAGCCATTTTGGATGTACTTCCTGTTTGGTTATCGCGAAAACCTCATCTAGAGTGTGCCTTTTTCATGAATGTCCCACACCTAGTGGTTTACCCACTATTTCGTGGTCAACATTCTGAAATAGGACTTGGCTCTAGAGACCTTTAGAACAGAAGAGCCACCCAATGAAAGTTCTCACGAATCAGAAGGACTTTTAGATCTTTAGGATAGAGAGTCCTAAGTTTAAGGCAATCCCATTAGGACACAAAGGGAGCATACTTCTTCTTTCCTCATGCTATCCATTCTTAAAAAAAAAAAAACTTAAAAAAAAATACATTTTCTTACATTCTTAAAAAAAAAAAAAATCATCTTGCATTTTTATAACCTCAAAAAAAAAAAAAAAAAAAAACTTGCATTTTCATGACATTGCATAAAGAAAATCATGCATTCCTAGCATTCTTTAAAAATAATAATAATAATAATAATCATGCATTTTCATGACACTCCAAGCATTCTTAAAAAAAAAATCATGCATTTTCATGCCATCCTTAGCAAAAAAATAATAAAAATAAATCAGGCATTCTCATAAAAAAATTTTCATGCATGGCATCTTTAGCATTCTAAAAAAATATATAAAAAAAATAAAATAAATCATGCATTTCATTCCATGCATTTGAAAAGAAAATGTTTTCATTTCATTCATCTCATCTTATGCATGACATTCCTTGTATGATGTTACCGTGTTCGGCAACTATTGCGCGACTAAGGAAAGAAGACACCGCCTCAAACAGTTTCAAGAACTTCCAGAGAATGCAGAAATGGAGGTGATGAACCTTCTCCATCCGCATTATGAATAAAAAAAGAAGAAAAAAAAAGGAGACAGCTGTGTACCCGACAATGAGGTAGGTAGTGCCATTAAATTTTATCGGAATCATGTGGAGGTCATTTTTTTCAGCGACAACAACTGCGAAAATCTTGCAGTATGGATTTTATTGGCTTTCTTTATTCAAGGTCTGTTACACCTTTTGCAAAAGCTGCGGAAATTGGTCAATAAAGTTCTGCTTTGAGATTATCATCTGCGCCTACTCCTTGGAAAAATTGAGATCTAGGTGGTGCGGTTCTTTGGTTGTCAAACACGTGGGGCCATAGATATTGAGGATCCTAGGAATGGTAATGCGCTTAAAGTTAATGACCAAAGACTCAGCCATTCCTGGAAAACCAAGTTATTGAGTTCTTTGTGTTGCCGGTTAAGTGGCGGATAACGGTACTCCGTGACTCTCAAGTCGGTTTGTTTTTCAGTTACCCAAAATAACTGAATCCTTCTTCTCCTTCAAAATGGATGTCATTCTTTCAAACCTGAGCAAATATTTTCCTTCTCTTCCTCAAAATGCTCTAAGAAAAATCTACAAAGTTCGATGTGAAAGATTGAGACTGTTAATGCACAAAGGTATGCCAGAATATGTACGCTGGATAATTGAAGCAAAGGTCCGATTAGTAGGTGAGTCCTCAATTTCATTGGACTCATATATGCCCGGTCTTGGAAGAAGTTCATATTCTAAAAGGAGAAGAGCAAAAAGGTTACAAGTCTGTCACAAATGTGGACGATGGAACTGTAACAAGCGATGTCACTCTTTGGGGATGGTTTCTGTAAATAGAGAAGATAAAATATTCTTCATTAAGAATGGACTGAGTAAGGAGTCATTAGACAATATCTTATTGACTCTTGAGACGCATTCTTGTGGAGTTGTGCAGCGTGAACTTCTTAGTTTGTGGAATCTCTTCAAGGACGAGCAAGAGCATTATAGTCTTGGGAATCTGACTCAAAAAGACCCTGTTTGCCAATTTATAAGAAAATTGGATGGGAAGCTTATCCTCGACTCATAGAAGGCATTTAAGCCGTTTTTGGACGTGAAACCAGAGGAAGATGTGAGCCACAATCACAACAACATGTATATATTATCTTGTATATTTTTAAAAAAAAAAAAAAAAAGAAAAAAAAAAAAAGAAAAAAAAAAAACCGAAAACTAAAAAAAAAAAAAAAGGGCGAAACTTCGGTTGTACTTGGTCTTTAATTAGATTAGAGCCCCCTGCGGTGGAGTGGCAGCACCCGTCATTGACTCGGGTGGACCTTCGCACGCCGGTCGGTAAATAAGGTTCGTGTGCCATGCTGCAGAGAGCCGCGCAAGCATTCCTATGTTTTAACCAAAGGCTCTGCTTTGTGATGGACAGAAAGAAGCGTCCCGTGCTTGCATTCTCGCGTGACAATGCCTCTGAGCTGAATCCTGTGATTTAATGCCATGGGCTCTTCAGCGACCTCTCACTGGCTGTGGTCGTTGGTGGTAGCTGTCAGATTTACGCACTTTAATTAGTGGCATCGTAGCTCAATCCAAAATATCCCACAAGCGGGAGGGAGAAGAATACCCAGATTGGCTGAGCCGTCTTAGTATTACTGCACTCATGACGCGCAGTATAAAGATCTGCCATGAAACCTGTACATAAAGGTATGTAATCATTTGTTATTATTTTTGATTTTGTTGAATTTTGGTTTTGGACAGACGATCCTTTGGATGGGATCCTTCGGGGGTTTCTAGACTTCTTTACCCTGATGATTTTCTTGAAAAAAAAAAAACAAAAACAAAACAAAACAAAACAAAACAAAAAAAAAAAACAAAAAATTATTATCATTTCAAACTTTTCTGACAACAGCCCACCTACCCTTCTAGGTGCAATTATTTCCCTTTCCATTCTTTTTCTTATTTAAACACTCTATTTTCTCCTTCATCTTCAACTCAGAAACACTCAAAGAGAGAAAGAGTATAGAATGGGGCCTTCTATTCGTAACCTCAAAAATGTCTGTGTTTTTTGTGGGTCGAGTTATGGGAAGGGATTAGAGTTTGTAAACGCAGCTAGCACTCTTGGTCGATCACTTGTCTGCGAGGAATATTCATCTTGTATATGGGGGAGGTTGTCGTGGGTTAATGGGGGTCTGTTTCACTTTCTCGCTTTTATAGGAGGCGGTCGGGTTTTAGGTGTTATTCCTAAACCTTTAGCGAAAATAACATCACCGGCAAGACAGTTGGAGAAGAAATTAGGTAACATCTATGCATGGACGCATGAAAATAATGGTTGACAATTCGATGCATTTCTTGTCTTACCGGAGGTTTTAGTACTTTGGAAGAAATTTTTCAAATTGTCTCTTGGTTGAACCGAACATCCACCATAAACCCATTGGTTTGTTGAATGTTAATAATTTCTTTGACCTTTTGTTATTTTTTCTTGACAAAGTCGTGGAGAAATTTATCACTCCTTCGGCAAGACAACTTCTTATCTCTGCCTCCACTATTGATGAGCTCATTAATAAATTGGAAGCTTTTGAGTATGTACCTGATAAGGTATTGGCTCAGATAGATTGGTTAATAGGAAGCAGCAAAGGAAGTAACAAGAAAAGCAAGCCAGATCTGACACTTTCTCTTTAATCGGTTTGATTTTATTGTACTTTGTTTCTGTTTAAATTTGTGTCCGCTTTCTCCAACAGGTAATTTATTCTATCCTTTACTCATCTATATTTTAACATTAAGGACAATGTTATGATCTGGTTGGGGGAAAGGATCGTTGTGTGCCTAAATATAAAAAAAAAAACAAAAAAAAACAAAAAAACAAAAAAATTCAAAAGTGTGTTTGTTAATATGTTTGTTGTGTTTGTCATCAATTAACAACAAAAGTAAATAGGGATGGCAGAGTAAGGAGTAATTTTTCTCTTGAGACGCATCTTAATTGGTGGCGAGTAAGGAGTGTTTTTAGGTAGTAATTAATTAGTATTAAATTGTGGAAGTACTTAAGTTTTATTATCTGATTTCTTTTTAGGGTCTGATGTGGCACTGATTGTGTGCTTTTTTTTTTTTTTACTTGGTGTTGATTCACTTCTTATCGTGGTCGATGCGACACCGATGTGTGCTTCTTTTCTCGCTTGGCGTTGATTCACTTCTTATCGTGGTCGATGCATGTGACCTGATGTGTGTTTTTTTCTCGCTTGGCATTGATTCACTTCTTATCGAGTTGTTTTGCTCTTTTCTATATCATATTGAGGATAATGTTATGATCTGGTTGGGGGAAGGATGGTTATGCAAAAAAAAAAAAAAAAAAAAAAAAAAAAAAAAAAAAAAAAAAAAAAAAAAAAAAAAAAAAAAAAAAAAAAAAAAAAAAAAAAAAAAAAAAAAAAAAAAAAAAAAAGGTGTGTTTGTCAGTAATTTTCTAAACCAGTTAAGGATGGCAGAGTAGGGAGTAAATTTTACTCTTGAGACGCATTTTAGTTGGGGTAGATAACTAGTTTGTGTGGAAGTAGCAATTGAAATTCAGGAAATTTGCATGATTGAGTTAATTGTCTTCTTTCTTAAAAATCATATGTTTGGTTATGGATGTTGAATTGGTGGACTGAGAATGATAGAACTATATCCTGTGAGATCTTGAGCCTAATGGATGGATTCAACATTTATGCCATTCTCTTCTTTCTTGTGTGATTTTCACTCATGATAATGATCACTCTAGAACTTGCTTTGATTCTTTTTGAGGCTACGTTTCACTTGCATGCATGAACATGATTGAGGCCCTCTTTCTTAGCTAGTTTAACCAAATAGCCAACCTTGTTTTCAATATGATATCAAGCACTCTTTTGACTTCTTGAAAATTTTCTGATTCTTGCCAACCTTGTATATTTTCCTTTACTTAACCCCTTTGAGCTTATTTGACCATTCTTTGTTTCTAACTCATTACGTGCCTTAAATGAAAAACCATGTTCTAACCCAACCTTCGGGAATAAGAGAGCATTGACTTTGTTATTGGATGAGTTCTTGAACAAGTGTGGGGTGCATGTGCAGATTGGTTATATATAAAAAAAAAGAAAAGAAAAAGAAAATATGTTTCTATAAAAAAAAAAAAAAGAGAGCTGATTATTGCTACAATCAAAAGAATGCATCATGTGATATATTCATACCTAGAATGAGGGTGGATGATTGGAAATAACAGGAATAGAAGGAGGATGTTCAAGCCTAAAGAAATTCAATCTACCAATTGATCTTTAACAAAACATTAGTTAGATATTGGTCATTGTCCTGTATGAAAAAAAAAAAACTAAGAAAATCTTGGGAAAGTTAGACTGAATGTTCTCAAACATCTTCTCCACTCTAACTGTATCATAATGCTCTTTTATTCCCTTTGGTATTTATCTTCTCATATTCATTTTATCCTCTTCTGTTACCTTGACCTCACTACAACCTTGAATAAAGTCCTCATGATTTGTGTGTGCATGTGTTTTGAGTAGTGGAGAAGTAGAAGATAAGCAAGCTTATGGTAGTGCAATTTTCATGGGTTGAATTGAGTGAAATACCTACCTTTTAAACACTTGAGAGATTGAGAGTAAATTCTGTGAGGATCTATCATTCTTTACTCATGCTTTTCAATTAAAGTATCCTTGCTTGTTGATTTGAGATGTGAAGATGTGTTACCTCATGAATGTTTGATTACTTGAATTATTAATTGATCTTCATTCTTAAATATTATTAGAAAGTAAGTCTTTTAGAATGTTTAACTTTTGAGTCAGTTTTATTTTGTTTTGCCCGAGGACGTGCAAAAGAGTAAGTGTGGGGGGTATTTGATAATTAATGATGTCCAGTTGTCAAGTCTTGACTGGGGCAAAAAAAAAAAAAAAGGAAAAGAGCCTGTAGTCTGAAAACCCAAAAGGTTGGTCTAAGCAAAAGTTAAGGCAAAATCTCAGAGGAAGTTGGCCTGAAACACCTTGAAGGGTGCACCCAAACTGGGGCAATTTTGAATTACGTGTAATCATCTACACAGGGACAATTTTGTTTGCATTTAGTTGGCCATACTGGGGCAAAAATTTTTGAAGGATTAAGGAGAAGCTGTGTTATCAGACAGTTGCAGGAAATCAACTAGATGAGGGATAAAGTTAAACACTAGGGCAAGATTTTCTCTCAAGGAATCAGTCAAGCAATGGTTCATCCCATTTCTTGAAAGGAGAAAGTAAAAAACAAAGAAAAAAAGAAGGAAAGGAGAAGAAGAAGGAAAGAACCGAAGGGTCTAAGGAAGAAAAGCATGTGAATAAAGTTTGAGTGGTCAAAGCTTTCCAAAGTCGTCCTTGGTTCGAATGCTTTTAAATAAAATTTAGAAAATAAAAAAATAAAAAAAAAAAAAAAAAAAGAAGAAGAAAAAGAGAAAGAAAAAAGAAAGAAAAATAGAGAAAAAGAAAAAAAAAAAGAAAGAGAAAAGGAGAGAAAAACAAAGGAAAAACAAAGAAAAGAAAATGAAAAAAAAAACTTTTTGATCAAGATGCTTATTCCATTGTCTTTTAAATTTCGGGCCAAGCTCACTGTCTTTAAATTTCGGGCCAAGCCCATTGTCTTTTAAATTTCGGGCCAAGCCCACTGTCTTTCAAATTTTGGGCCAAGCCCATTGTCTTTTAAATTTCGGGCCAAGCCCACTGTCTTTTAAATTCCGGGCCAAGCCCACTGTCTTTAAATTTCTGGGCCAAGCCCACTGTCTTTTAAATTTCGGGCCAAGCCCATTGTCTGTTAAATTTCGGGCCAAGCCCACCGTCTTTCAAATTTTGGGCCAAGCCCATTGTCTTTTAAATTTCGGGCCAAGCCCACTGTCTTTTAAATTCGGCCAAGCCCCATGTGTTTTTAAATTTCGGGCCAAACCCACTTGTCTTTTAAATTCAGGCCAAGCCCTTTGTCTTTTAAATTGGGCCAAGCCCACTTGTCTTTAAATTTGGGCCAAGCCCATTGTCTTTAAATTCAGGCCAAGCCCATTGTCTTTTAAATGCAGGCCAAGCCCATTGTCTTTAAATTCGGGCAAGCCCACCGTCTTTCAAATTCAGGCCAAGCCCATTGTCTTTTAAATTGGGCCAAGCCTTCCTTTGTTTTAAATTTCGGGCCAAGCCCACCGTCTTTCAAATTTCGGGCCAAGCCCCATTGTTTTAAATTTCGGGCCAAGCCCATTGTCTTAAATTCGGGCCAAGCCACCTTGTCTTTTAAATTTTGGGCCAAGCCCATTGTTTTAAATTTCGGGCCAAGCCCACCGTTTTAAATTTTGGGCCAAGCCCATCGTTTTTAAATTTCGGGCCAAGCCCATTGTCTTTTAAATTTCGGGCCAAGCCCATGTCTTTCAAATTCTGGGCCAAGCCCATCTGTTTTTAAATTTGGGGCCAAGCCCATTGTTTTTAAATTTCAGGCTAAGCCACTGTCTTTCAAATTCTGGGCCAAGCCCACTGTCTTTTAAATTCTGGGCCAAGCCCACTGTCTTTTAAATTCTGGGCCAAGCCCACTGTCTCTCAAATTCTGGGCCAAGCCCACTGTCTTTTAAATTCTGGGCCAAGCCCACTGTCTTTCAAATTCTGGGCCAAGCCCGCTGTCTTTTTAAATTCTGGTCAAGCCCCTTGTCTTTTAAATTTCGGGACGCAGTTGCCCATTGTCTTTCGGGACTCGGTCGCCCATTTTTTTTACTTTCTGTTGAGCTTATCGACTCCATGCATTCTAATTTCTTTTCATTGTTTTGCATTTATCCTTTCATGCATTTCGGACAAAATTGGAGTTCATTTCTTTACTCGTTTCTTACGACGATAAAATGAAAAAACACAATTTTCCTTTTTATCTAATAAGAAACAAGTAAAGAGGGCAATCTGTGAACACCCAATTTTGATCGGACTAAAAAAAATAATAAAAAAGAAACAAAAAAGAGAAAAAAAAAAAAAAAAAAAAAGATTTTTGTTATCCTTTTTTAACCCAAATACATAAGCCCAAAATATAATAGAAAATAAAAAATAAAAAAAAAGTAAAAAAAATAAAAAAAAAGAAAGTAATAAAAAATAAAAAAAATTGTTTTTTTTTCGTTGGGATAAAAATCATTTTTTTTTCTTAGCCATGCAGCATCACCACTGCAGCAGGGGACAAGCACTTTTGCCTCCCATTCTCTTTTTTCACAGTGCACAGTTTTTGCTCCCCCACTTAGTTTCCCACTTGCACTACTGAACAAACAGATTCCCTCACTAATTGCACCTACTCCCTCACTAATTCACCCACTCCATTATCACCTGGCTGCTAGCAACTAATAAGAGAGGACCAACTTCAAGACCTTAGGGGGGATCTCTCCATCGGAGGCTAAAAAAAATAAAAAACTTTCAAAGACCAACCTTCACCAGACTCTGTGCACACCAACTTAATCAACTCACCATCACCTTCTCTCTAAGCTTCAACTGTGAGCATTCTGCACTAACACCTACGAGCTTACCCATTCCCCTTCATCTTCATTATCAATATTCACCTCACTCACCAATTCACCTACCATCAGCCATCAAACTATCATCCACGGCAGCAAGCTCCCTTGGCATCCACCTTCCATCACCCAAGCATTTTCTGCCATCAACCTCCCAGCCGACCGTCGAATTCATCCTCTCATCCGACCGTCGGACCGCACAGAAGCCATCAGCCTTTCAACCGACCGTTGAACCCCAGATCCTCCAAACTTCACCCCATTCTCATCACCTTCTGCCACCATAAGACCACATCACAACCGACCGTCGGGCCGTAATCCTTTAAACCAAATCCATCCCCTCACTCGACCAACTTCACAAAGCCCACCTTCACCTCTAACTCGACCGTCGAACCACCCTAGTTACTAGCCCACCTTCACCTCCAACTCGACCGTCGAACCATACCATTGTGACCCTCGACCAACTTCACAAAGCCCACCTTCACCTCTAACCCGACCGTCGAAACCATCCCACAAACCAGACCATCTACCTCTCAAATCTCCAAACCACATTTCAAACACCATCACATACATCGACCGTCGAAATCCAAAGAGCCACATCCTTCCCCTTTCCGACTGTCGAACTCAAGCACAAACTCCATCACATCCGACCGTCGGACCCCAAAAGCAAGACCACCTACATTCTCCAATTCGACCGTCGAACCGTGAGTTCCACTCCTCTCACCGACGAGCCATCCAAACCTCCATCACCATCAACCAAACTCCATCCTCTCACTCGTCCAAAACTCCATCCCCTCACTCGACCGTCGAATCCATCAACCTTCCTCACCGACCGTCGGACTGCATAGAAGCCAGATCCTTCACTTTACCACCCACATTCATCTCCAATTCGACCGTCGAACCGTGAGCTCCACTCCTCTCACCGACCGATCCAAGATCCTTTCCAACCGATCGTCGAACTCCAAATCCTTCCCAATCGATCGTCGGATCAGATACCAAATCCTTCAACCAACCGACTGTCGGATCAGATACCAAATCCTTCAACCAACCGACTGTCGGGTTGCCAATACCAGATCCCTCTCCTACGAGTCACCTCTTGCATTACCAGAGTGTTTATTGAGCAGTCTTGTGCTCGACCGTTGGATCTCAGAAAGTAGCTCCTGACCGTCGAACTTCAGAAAGCAATTCGACCGTCGAACCAAAGAAGCCAGCCACCCTCCCCTGCTAATTTGACCGTAACGAAGTCCTTACTGTTGTATCTCTCAGTTTTGGTTTATCTATTTCTTGGTTTTCTTTTTACATTTTCTTTTTTTTATTGCATTTATTATCAGTTTGTTGGGCTAGAATTTGGGAGTTAAAAATGATAAATAAAAAATAATTAAACATTTTTAAAAAAGGAATAAAAATGGGTTACCTGAGTTGCGACAGCTTGCTAACCCTTATATTTTGTAAATATCTGAATTGCGACAGCTTGATGATTCAATGGGTGACGTCTCTAGCGTGACGCGAGCTTCACCTATTCAATTCTTAATTTGAATAACTGAGTCGCGACGGCTTGTTAATTCAAATTTTTAAATTTTTTATAAAATCAACTAACCCACATTATTTTATAGAGAACTACATAACTTTGAGTTCCCCATTGCACCAGGGGATACGTAGGAGTAGAATTTCATTTCTGTCAAGCCAAAATTAAATTTTCATAATTTTGTGGTTTCGCTTTGTAAATAGTTACAATGTTTTTTTGTAAAAAAGGGTAAAATAAATATTCCAAGGATTGTTAATGATTTGCACAATTAACTCAAGGTACCGTCTTAGGACGGGTGCGTTAGGGGTGCAGTGGGATTAAGTTTCCACCCTTCCCTAAGCATAACCGACTCCCGAATCCAATCTGGTTCCAAAGACCATTTCCAAATAAGAGGTTTTTCCAATTTTTCCTAAGTTAAAAATAAAATTAGTGGCGACTCCATTTTCTCAATTTCATATTCTAAAATCCTATCGAGTTGCTATATTTCGCTACGATTTTTGACGGTCACGACAGTAACTATCCACCAATTAGAGAATTCCATCGTCCACCATATGCTAAATAACTTTCATATGCTCATTGTCCAACAATTGCACCACCCTCCAATATGTTTCATGTGATCACTGTCCAAGGAATTAGTATTAAATCTTTAGTTCTTCCCCTCAACACTAATTCTTCTATGGCCTTGATCTATACCTCCTTTTGCGAGACTTCCTTATATGTTGTGAGCTCCATTACTTCTATAACTTGTGCAAATTTCACATACTTAGGATTTGGTATTCTTTACTTGGTTGATCTTTTGATTATGGTTGTTCTTCAACTTCTTCTTCTCTATTATCATGTTGATTCTCTTGTTCTTTTGTATGTATTCCTATTTACTAAGGACTATTCTTTGTTTCTACTTGTTTACTCGATGGTTTTTCTTACTCCCTCATTTCTTCTTAAACCTTATCTTGAATCTCCCTGGAGTTTGATAAAATCACTTGTTGTGGTGACCACTAAGAGGTAGCTTAATCAAAACCACATTTTGTGATGTGTATCAATGCTCTATTGTAGAATCATAGCATCTCCATCCATTCCTTTTATTATCATATCCCACAAAGATACAATGGATGGCCTTCTTATCGATCTTGCTTCTCAAAGGATTTAGAACAAAGACATAGCACACACTTTCAAATACTTGAAAGTGACTCACTATGGGTTTAAACCTCCATAGTTTCTCGAACGACGACACAAATCCCAACTTGGCTTGTGGAAGCCTATTGATAACATGAGCTGCATCTTCATGCACTTGGCCTAAAATCTACTTGGTATGTTCTTGGAATGCAACATGCTTCGACAAATCTCTGTTAGATAATGATTCTTTCTTTTTATGATGCCATTTTGCTGACTAGTATTTGGACAGTCCAAGCACATCCAAGTGAACTAACTCCAATGATTCTTTTGATTGAAACTTTGATCCTTCATATAGAAGTTGGTGTGTCTTTCCATGTTGGCATCTAGCATATATAACATTTCTCGTGCTTCAAATAGAGGGAGACCCTTGAGCATTAACTTCTTCATCATTACCTTGAGCTTGTGATAGCTCAGATGACCAAGATGCATATGCTATAAATTTATTGTCTCATTCTTTCAAGTGTTATCTACATAAGCAGTCTCTGTAGACATTATATATATTAACTCTAAATGATTTCTTTCCATCACGGGTGCACCAATAATCTTCAACTTGACATAAATCTTGACACCCTCTGGGTCGAGCACCACGTAACTACCAAATCTTTTTAATTAAGATACCGACAATAGATTTTTCTTCATTCTAGGTATGTGATAAACATTTTGTAAGCATACAACGTTGTTACCATGAGGAGGCAAGAACATTGCCTTCCCAATATGAGCAATTAGAAACCTTGAATTGATCGCAGTTATCACCACCCGATTTCCTTTGTACTCTATTGTGCTCTTCAACTTTTCTTTGTCACCAGTCATATGGTTGGAGCATCAAGAATCAATGATCCAATCTTTGTTATAATCAATAGTTATTGGTGCATCATTATGAGTGCCATATATGCCTTTGATGACTCCTCGTACTCTTCGATAGTCATTTTCAACCACGAATGATGCGAAAGCCCCCATTCTTCTTGATAGTCATTTTCTTTTTCCCATGGACAACTTGATGTTGCAATATTGCTCTCTGATGTCTTCTTCTTAAATTAACAATCTTATACAAAATGTCCTTTTTTTTCCACAATTGAAGTAGACACCATCTCATTTCTTGATATTGTCTTGATGAGGTCTTCTAGAGTTTTCTTCTTGATCTCTTGGATTCAATTGGGGTCCCCCTTATTGTGAGCCACTCCCTTGCCAACCTTATCACAAATTATGTTGATGTCCTCTTTTCTATCTAGATTTCATAATGATGGCCTAATTTTTTATATATTTCTTTTTTACTAAAGAGAGCTTAGTTATCTTCACTCTTAAATGGCACCCTAACCATTAATTTGGCTAACACCTCTTGAATGGACAATAAATTTTCTAACTATAAAAGTGAAGGTTGAGTTAGCCAACCTTGAATTTTAGCAAAATATCCTATATTCTCGAGCCTTAGGCCATGGGTAATAATTCTCTTTATACGTTGCTAAGAAATTTTGCTATTTGGGTCTAATTTAGAAACTTCTTAACAGAGAGACTTCGCCTTGGCAAAATACTAGTTGATCGTCAAGTTTCCTTGTGAGATTGACAAGAGCTCATTCTCCAATAGCTGTAGTCTTGTATCATTCTTCATTGAAAAAAACATCACAAAGGTGTCATAAGCTCCCTTTAGAGATGTCACCTTTCTTATATGCTATAACATCTCATCCTTAACTGTAGTCTTGATTGTGAACATAGCCTTTATTGCTTTAATTTTTCATTTCCGTAATGCTTTAGCTTTAATAGGTGACGAGGTCTCATTACCATGAACAACTTCCTACAAATCTTGGGCTTGGAGATATGATTCCATACATGTCTACCATGTATTATAGTTTTGGACATTGAGCTTCCTTTTTCCATTAATCACTTAGGCATTGGCTCTGACCATCTATTGAGTACTTAGTATAACTCATGAATTTTAGCATCCAACCAAGTGCCTAAGCAACAAGGGTAGGACACTACTTTGAGTTTACTATTCTTAACTTATTATCTTTGAATATTTTTGTGCTCTTCTTATATATCCTAGGCAAATTTGTGGAGGTGAAAAGAAAAAGAGACATTTTTGTGGTTTAATGCATCCTTAAGTTCTAGGCTAATATTTTCCTATTATCTCAAGATAGAGAGGTTATTACTTTTATTTCTTCCCTAAGTTAACAAATCATTTAAAATTGGCCTTAGGATTGTGATTTGAAGGGCTTCATATTTTTCTTGTTGGATTAGGTCATTAAATAGTTAATCTACTAGATGTATATCTGAGTTGAACTATACTAGTTTGATTCACTACATTCTAGTATTAACACAAGAGCATAGAAAAGAAACATGCATTAAACAACAACCACCATAATGTCTGGATTACAAAAGTTCCATAATAAGATAAACTATGAGAGCACTAATGTCCCAAAGAGCAAAACACTAGAGCTCATAAGCATTTTTACCATACCACGATCAAGGAGGCTCTAGAAATGGTGCTTTCTTACTACTAGAATTAAATGTCCATAATTAAAGAGAAGTAGCTACATAGTTCATATCAAGTTTCCTCATAACATCTACATCCACATTTTGAAGCTTCCTCATAAAACCTTCCACTCCTTAGAGGAGTAAATTCATGCATAATAAAGCACTAAGAATATGGTCATGCAAGGCATAGCTAATCCTTAGCTCTTGAGTCTAAAAACACCACCATGGGGTGACAACTAAAAATATTATCTATAGTATAAATACAAAGTATAATTTATAGCAATGGTGTTCCCAGCTGTAGCACGTATAAATTTGAAAACAAGGAAGAAAAATAATATCACATAGCTATACTTATTCAAACATGGATTTCAAATCATAATTATAACATATGCATGCTTCTCATGTAAATTTCTTAGCTTAATTTATAGAGGAAAAAATTAAACATATCTCATTCATTTATCCTTGAAGGCTTTATCTCTTTGCCCCTCATGTGCTCGCCAAGGGCCTTCATGTCCTTCATGTACTTAAGAATTGAGCTCAATCTTTGGCCTCTTTTATTTGCCATACATGGTACCTTTCTTTCTAGTACATCGTAGAAAGATGTCATTTCACCATTTCTCTTGGTGATCTTTGATTAGAAATGCCTCTTACACCTTCATTTCCTTAAAACACGTTACATGAATCCATAGAAACATAAAACAAAAAATTGAAGCTCATGATAAGGCCTTAAACGATTGGTCATAACAACAACAACAATCTTGATCCCTAAGCCATGAAGGCAGCATGTGCACTTAAAATTTAAAACAAGAGTTTCATCATATCAAAAATCCCATGTCATATGCTTGTTGGCCAAATGGTATTTGCCATCATTTGTTAGAATTAGTCAAGAAAATCTTAATAAGGACCTCATAAAACAAGATTATATACAAATATACATATGCTTCCATGAAACAAGGTAAATACCACCATATTTATCACAACTTTTGTCATACAATCATAACAAGTTTCTATTTTAAGCCTTAAAATGCTTTCAAGTCCGAAGCCTCTTGATCATGAATCCTACAAGCAATTTTAGCACATTCAAGGAGAAACCATGGACTTCCAATGAGATCCTTACTTGGCTGAAATTTTAATGGAGGAATCCATGAACTTAAAACTAAAAAATAAGCTTAAATGCACAAAAAATAGCCACTGTTTGTCCCAAATTAAACATGCAGCCACCCTTCTTCTTAGTTGCTTTCCTAGAAAATTACTTTAGGATAGTAAACCTTAATCACTCAAAATACAAATTTTACAAAATCCTCTTCTTATTCTTAGTTTATCAATAGGAGAAGAAGAAATTAAAACAAAACAAAAATGAAAACTTCTCACTTCCTTTCTAGTTTTGCTCCAAGGTGGTCATCTTACCCAATGGTTAGAAAACGAAAGAAAACATACATGCAGCCCCTTGGACCCCATTTGTCTCAAGAGAAAGATTTCAACTTTGTTCAAGTTTCTTAAGAAAATCAAGGGGCTGCATGTATCCCTTTCCCTTCAAAAATCAAAGATTAACTTGATAACTCGATTGATGTGCAAAAGATAAAAAATAAAACGCCAAAAAAGTATTCAAGTATCAATGTATGCAAAATCAAACATGCATGAGAGTGAGGTCTTCATTTTGGTCAAATGATCATTCTTAAGAGTTAAAAATCATTTCTTTCACATCTTCTTACTTGAAGATTATCCAAGGATTCAAAACATGCCTTTTGTGAAAAGAAATTTCATGAACACCTTTCTTTCCCATGGAACCCGAGGTTCAAATCTTCATTGAAAACAAATTGCATGGGTCCTTAAACCTTTTTCAAGCATGAATATGTGATGATTAAGGTGAAAAAAAAGAGAAGAAATAAAAATTTTCCCCCTTCAAACTAGAAGATTGTAAGTATGGCTAGATGTAAGGCCTGCCTCCTTGTTCCTTGTTTGATCTTAGGCTCCAAACAACTTGTTCTTCACATTCTCTCTCTCTCTCTCACTTTTCTTTCTTTTTGTCAACTAAGGTTGTGAGTGAGAGTTATATGGAGTGAGAAGGGAAATATTGAGTGTAGAAGGGAGCATCTTGGACACTATTTAGGCATAGGTTTGATGCAAGAGGGGTGGTTGGGGAAGGGTTTCTTGAGATGTATGTTTTGCTTGTTGTAGTAGACGAGATAATGAAGGTTTGAAAATGGGAGAGAAATGGGGGAGACCGTGTGGTCTCATGAGGGATAGAGAGAGAGAGAGCTTTTGTTTTTCTTTTCATTCTAGTTCAAGTGTGTAGTTTCTTCCATCTTTTGGCCTTCCTTGGTAGTTTTCCATAATGAGAATTAAATCTCCTTCTTCTCTTCCCTATGTTAATTTGGCCAATAGGACTTAAGGTTTTTTATGGGAGTTGTGAAAACTCCTCTCTTTCCCAAGTATCCTTAATAATCACTATCAATTCATTCTAAGCCATATGCTTTTTGCCTCAACCCTCCACCTCCTTTTGAATTTCCAACACCTACATTTTAACTCTTCAAATTCCTTTCCCCATTCCCCTACATAGCATGCACTAGAAAATTTATTTCTTTAGTTACTTCTCCATTTACTTCATCTTGGATTTAATCCTATAATTATTTGAAATTTTGGTTGTATGTCTTCCTATATGAAAGAATATCTTTATTATTAATTAAAAGCCCCAATTTTCAATATGCTTAAATCATGTGATTACTATTGATCATTGATTTTTATTCTTCCATTTTATTCCTTCCCCTTTTCTCCTATACCATGTTCGCCTCCCTTAGGCTACCATGTGTATAAAATTTCTTTTTGGTATTCTAAGCTATATTTCTATAATTTACAATCTTAAACTTCACTTCTATTATCTTATATTCTAAGCACACATATACACATATGCATATATGAACTTATTATAAGCATTATCCAAAAATAAAATTATCAACCCCTAAATTCAAACAAGACACTTAACATAGCACCAAAAAAAAAAAAAATCTAAGGCAACCGAAACTCGAATTTGGCCCTAACAAAGGAAGGGATATTACATATTTCCATTGACCGGATGGTGGGAGCAAAAAGTTTAGGATATGTTTGGTGTTTCTTCCATCAATCATCCATATATTGGCACGATCTCAGCCTTGAATCAGCCCCAAACCATCTAGTTCTAATACCAAATTGTTGAATAAAGAGTGAGTTGTATGTATAAAACAAACTTCACTTTATATTACTTATATACTTATACAAGATTAATCTCTAAACAACTCTCACACACATACACTTAAGGACACTTCTCACTCACCCACTCATACTTTATCTCTCACTTTCTTCTCTTTCTTTTTTGTTCTCGCTTCTTCACTCCATGCTTTACATGCTAGCAAGTGATGGTATTTATAGGCTTTCAAAACTACTTCGTAAGAGTCTAGATTTCTCGTCATTTATTAACTCTATATTTTTATTAAGTATCCACTAATTAAAGAATTCCCCCATCCATCATATGCTAAATAATTTTCATAACCTAACCATCCAACAATTGCACCACCATCCAATATGTTTCATGTGATCACTGTCCAAGAAATTAGTATAGAGTCTTCAGTTTATTCACACACACACACACACATAACACATTGAACTTATTTTAGCTTTTACTATTGAACCTAAAAATTCTTAAAGTAGGCCCTTGGAAATATATATATAAATTTGGATTATCTTTTTTTTTTTGCAAATTTAGAATTTTTTTTACTTGATCTAATTTGACTAGTAAACATGTGGTTTAACATTTGATTTTGAAAATTTAGATTCATTAAGAATGGATGATATTTTTAATTCATTACTTGTTTGTTAATTAAAGTACTACCCTACAATTTGGAAATGAATAGTTTTGCATCTTTGGTATGATATGAATAGTTAGATTAATATTGAAAATTTTGTAATTAATTTTTAGGGAAAAATCACTTTTCTTTTTATCAAAAACTCTTTCTGTAAGGTCTTGATTATAAGCTATTTTGAATACAAAATAAATTAATCCAAACTCATATTAAATTGTTAGGTATGGATTCAAACTGAAGTAAGATTATGGCCGAAAAAAGATGATGTTAGAATATTATTTAAATTTTTTTGGGGTTTATAATCACTAGTTAACAATCAATAATGAAATAATCATTACTTAATATATATTCATTTATTCTTTAGTTAGCATGGACATCATTCAACAATTTTGTGTGATGATTGACAAGCTGCTGATCTTTAACTATGCTTGTTGTATATTGCTTGATTTAATTATTTAAGTCATTCGAAGTTATTCTATTCTATTTATTACAATTATGTACAGTTTTTTAGTAATTAATTTGAAGAGAAAATCCCCATGCCTAGTTTTGCCTTCTTACTTTTGCTATAATGCATATTATCAATTAACTAACACTTTTAACTCATTCAGACGTTTCAATATAGGTACTAGTAGGACGGGTTCATCATCAATATCTTAGAAGAAGGTTGATTCAACTCTTGGATTCTCAATCTTCTATCTGTCTTGAAATCCTTTGACTATTAGACTTAAACTGCATTTAGATATTTCACATTTGTGACTTATTATTCTAGATTTGTAAATGTTGAAATTGTTGCTGTTTGGATATTGTTAGTTAATGGTTCTATTTTATATAACTATTGAGGACATATTTGCATGAAATTTGTACATGCAAATTTAAAGGACTAATTAACTAGTCTAAAAGCTTAAGGTATTAAGTGAATGTACGAGATTTGTTTTATATCTATAATGCGTCCTTTTAGTATTGAAACAATGATAATGCATAGCTCCACTCTATAATATATTGGGTTCTATATGTTTTTAAGAAATGAAGAAAGAAAGAGTGAGAATCATAAACTCATCTTGATCCAATCCCTTGTCTTCTCATAAAATCTCATTAATTTGTAGCAAATCAACTAGAAACCAATTTTAGTCTAAGTATAGTGTGTCTACTATCATGAAAATCCATATTGCAATTCAAAAAGTTCCCTTCATTTTCTTATATTATGTCAAAAACCAAATATAACAACAAAAGGGAATAAATAAAAAAAATAAAACTTAAAACTTGCCATAGGTTCATGGGTGGCTGAAATTAGGGGCGGAGCTAGAATATTGTCCTTGAGGGTGCTAAAGGCTAATAAATTCTAAATGTTTTACACGTATATTTTTTAATCAGTCATTGACCTAAGTTAGTAATAGTATAGAAATTCTTTAGTTTTGGGTGTTTTGGTACATCAAGTTTATGATGCACCAATTCACTCTTCAATTGAATTTATTATTACCCTAGAAAAATTATAAGATAAAACTTCTAAATAAGTGTAAATATATTTTTTTTTTGTGAGACCACGAGGTTTCCTCATAGGTTCAACTCATTTGAACTGCTTATGAGACTAATCCTTATTCGACCTCATGATCATGAGGGTTATGCGGTCTCCTCATATCCTTGTCCTAGGGAGTCGAGGTTGCGTACCACCTCGACCCACCCTTTGTAGGTTAAATAAGAGTAAATAAATCATCAATACTAAAATGACTTGTAGCAATATTTAGCATCTATAGTTATGCTCAATACAAGAACTATGCATTACTATTAAAATCTTTCAATTAATAATGTATAATTGTGAATACTCCATTTTGTCCAATGTACAAGTTCAATTTTTTTTTACAATATCATATGATGTTAAATATTAAATAAAATAAAATTTCAGAAAATTGAAAATGATATCCAAGCCCATTTAAATACGGCCCAACATCTAAAGCCCATATACCCATAGCAATTTAGTAAAAAAAGAAAAAAAGATGTTGCAAGAGTTCCCAGCATGAGGAAAAGAGAGTAGGAAAACTTTTAATGCAATACAAAACAAGAGTGCAATTTGGGGACAACATTACCTGTAAATCTAGGAAAAAAAATGGAGCCAAATCTTGAAACAATCTTGCAAAAAACTTAAAGTAGAAAGGAGCTACAATTGAAACTAGCCACCCAATGATCTAAAAGATTTTTTCCCCTATGTTCCCACCAACACAACCAACTGGAGCTTCTTAGGGTCTATAAAATAGAGAGAACTGTGGAAGGAGTTCTTCTGTTGAAAACCCAAAAAGAAAAGAGTGAAGAGTTATGCAGTCGAAACAACAAAGAGAAATGGGAGCACTCTCAGTAAACGAATTAGGAAAGAATCCAAAGTGTAATTGATAGTAAGAGTGAGTGAGAAAAAAATAATTATTTATCTCTACGTGCTAAAAATAACTATATTTCCTTTTTTCTCTAGTTTTATTTGTCAGTGCCTTTATCATTAGGTCCCAGTGTTCTTGTGTTTCATTGCTCTAAAAGAAGACACCTTATTTTTGGCTAAATTTGACCATGGGTTTTGTTTCCTTTTTCTCTATACTAATGTACCAACACAACAAACACAACACATGGACATATATTCTTCACTCACAACACCCTCTATCATAGAAACCTATAAACTTGAACCCTACACAACCACCACGCACCAAACTCCTCATAACCAACCTCTATGAACAACTACCCATATAGAAATAACCCACAACCATCAACACAACCGGCCAGTTATAAGACCTTAACTTTGAACCACCACCATCATCGCATTGAGCCTTCACCAAGCCACAATCGAAACTACTATCTCTAGTGTCATTCAACTCGATGGAGCACATCTTCCTTTAGTCATAAGCTCACCCTTATAATCAATGAACTAGCATCAACCCTAGGTCACCACTGCCTTCCCTATAGCAACCTTGTCACCCGAAACAACCATCATAGCTTCACCATAATTGAAACCAAAGCCCAAACTCACAGGCTCATCAACAACCTTGTCTAGCCACTGAACTCAGCCTAGCAACTATCCCCAACACATGACCAAGACCTCTACCGCCTCTTCCACCTAATCGAACCATCTTTGTTGTGACACCCCTACCCTATATAGTCCACCTTATGCTCAACCAAGCAAACTAGATAGGATAAAGTTCTCCACATGTTCCTTTCTAATTCCATTACTAGTTTCTTACCTTTTTTACTTGTTTTAACCATATTTTATTTTAGCTTTATTTGATCCTCTTTTAAATGGTTCATCCAAATACCTTTCCTTTTAACTTCATTTTATCTTAAACTTTAAGTTTTTTAGCTCTCAACGTAAGCTAAGACAAAATCCCTCAATAAGCGTATAATAAAAATCTGGTTTATAGAGCATATCTACCATCTCAAAGTGAGTCCTTTTTATTAGAACTCTATCTCTAGCATTAATATACATACACATGAACATGGATATCAATGATACCACCCTTCTGGGCCTTCCACTATACCTTATTTATCATAGTTTGTACATACATCATCAAAAGTATAGATATAGGCCTCAGTACCTATGATACAATCATTCATCAATGTCATTATTCAGAATAGTAAGATCCATACAAAGCTACAAAAAGATAGACATCACTATCCAAATACATCAACATATTCTTTATTATTCATAAAATGCTAATTTATATCTTAATAATTACAAATAATGTTATTTATAATTATCTTAGCAAAATCTTTATTTATTCCTTATTATCTCATATTTTAATTAATTATTTTACTTAATCCTATGAGATAACTTGCACGCTATGTTATTTTCCTATAGGCACATATATCATAGACATGGACATACAATCATAACAACAGTTGCTAAGCAATTCTTAAAATTAAGCTGGAAATGAGGTTGTTATAATTATTCCTTCCTTTTAAAAATTTTGCCCTCAAATTTGGTTACGTAATAGAAACAATTCTAGGTAATCCTACTTCATACTAGTTTCCAACTCCCATATAGCTTATTCAGAGTTCATGCCTTCCTAAATCACTTTGACTATAGGAATGTGTTTTCCTCTGAGTTCTTTAACTCACTTATCTGTTGGTGTATGCCCTAGAGGCCAGTACATTTTCTGTATTTACATACATTCTGTTATGCTATTTTTATATATGAGGCATTTCATTTATTGTGTTCTTTTTTGATAAACATAATAAAGTCCTTAGAATAGTAAGTTTGATGCCATAGGACATCAAGTGGATGACTTGATCGTGAGATCATTTTGGTTACAACACTATTCTTAAATGTCCCTAGTCAAGTATTATTGTTAATTAGGACAACAATAATACATTGAGACTAGTATGTGCATAGACTGATGACCATATCTCACGGGTCATGGATATGAGATATCAAGTCTTCACATGGGTACATATTAGAGTAATGATGTACTGGACTAACCCACCATGAGAACGCTACATGGATCATTACGTGAGTGTCATAAGCGATTCTCATAGTGACAATGGTGTTTGTGGTCCTTTGACCTGAAATCACTACGATTCCTACATGAGGAGTTATGTGTTTTAATGCCATCAAATGTCATCTATAACAAGGTGATTATAAAGTTGGTTATTGGATATACCGCGAATCATGCAGAGGGATGTGAGTGACCTAGATGGGATTTGTCACTCCTACATAACAGGAGCAACATCTTCGGGCCCCCTGATTGAGTGAGACTGCGAAATGCATGACCATGCTCAAATGAGTCAATATGAGATATTGATCTCATTTGTTGTTACAAAGTCTACTCGAGTATTAGGAAACCAATGATTGGACTATACAAGGGTGACGCATTCCATGCCTTGTGTTCAATCTAGATATCTTGACAAAGGGACTAAACGACAAGGAAACATTGGTCACGGAAAGGTTATGTCAAATCACTGACATTCTTATTACTTGGGTAGCAGCGATGTGTTACTAGATACCACTCACTGCTTGTAATATTAAAATAGAATTTTAATATTACTGCCAACGTAATAAGAACCTGCAGGGTCACACACATAGAGCAGACTAAAATTGGAGCAATGGATCCAAGTTGGACTCGGATTCAAATATGGGTCAGACTCATAACAGATGGGTCTAGGGTTGCCTGACTTACCTTCTGTCTTTGCTCACACTCACTTAAGGCAGTCACTATTATAAATAGTACTGCTAAGGGGCTGCTAAGATACATAATTTCTGAACCTTAGTCGCACCTACAGAAAAGTGAGTGAGAGAGCGACAAGTTTCTTCTCTTCTCTTCGCAGCTAGCACTATGTGAGAGACGTGAGGCTCCTCTTTGCGGACGTTGGACATTCGTGAGTCTATTCGTATGGATACCTCAGAGACATTGTTCCTATTACGGTGTTGGTGATTCACGCTTCAAGAGGTAAATCTTTTAAAAACTCGGATTATGGCTTTTTCGCATGGATCCTCGGTGGGAATCCCTGTTTTCCACTGCGTGATGTATCCGCAAAAATTCCCAACATTATCCACAATCCATACAAGCTTAATCTTATAAGTTAAATAATATTTTACATGTGTTGATTCATTTTCTATAACTTGTGAAGGATGAAAAATATGATTTTTAAGTTGTGACACATGAAAGACATTATGAAGATTTGAAAGACTCAGTAGAAGGGTTATCTGGTAAGTTATAGGCTCAATTCTCTTAAGAATTTGAAATGAACTTAGAAAATGAGGACTCAATTTTCCTAGCTTCAAGACTTTGCTAATCCCAATTATAGGAGTGATCCTAAAAAATACATGTTCTCTCTCTTCACACTATAAGGGTTCTTTTCTCTTGTTAGCATAACTCTTTTGCCTAGAATGGGCAATATCTAATGTTTTTCTAATTAATTTGATTTGCTTTGTGGTTTTCTATACCAATTTTGCCCCAAATATCATTTTCTCTCTAACTTTAAACCAACATAGAGGTAATATACACTTTCTTCCATAAAGAGACTCATAGGGTGTTATCCCTATGCAAGAGTTATAACTATTATTATAAGCAAATTCTGCCAATGACATATATTTATCCTAACTACCTTGGTTCTCTTAGTTTGGCCATCTATTTGTGGGTGATAAGCTGTACTAAGGTATGACCTAGTCCCAAAAGCTTTATGTAAAGTTCTCCAAAATCTAGATGTGAATCTAAGGTGTGTGTCAAATATGATGTTAGAGGGTACACCATGTAACCTCATAATCTCTTAGATGTACAACTAGGCTAACTTGTCCATTGGATAATTTGCTCTAAGTAGTAAGAAATGGGCAAACTTAGTCAATCTATCCATAATGACCCATATGAGATTATAATCTGATTATGTTCTAGGCAAACCCAGGACAAAGTCCATGGATATACTGTCTTATTTCCATTTAGGGATCTCTAAAGGCTGTAAAGATTCTGATGGCTTCTGATGTTCTATCTTGACTTTCTAACACACCAGACACTTTGCCACAAATTGAGCAATGTCTGCCTTCATTCCTAACCACCAGAACATAGTCTTTAGGTCTTGGTACATCTTTGTTGAACGAGGATAGATGGTGTAACTACTCTTATGGGCTTATTCTAAGATCTTAATTCTTAAGTATGCCTCCTCTAGTACACATATTTTGCCTCGAAACAAAATAGTTCCATTAGTTGCCTCACTAAAGTCCTTTCACTTTCCTTATAACATTTTTTCCTTTAAGGACTTAAAGACTTGGTCTTTCTCTTAGGCTATTCTAATTAGAGTCCTAAGATCACATTCAACTTTTAAGTTATTGACATAGAGACTATATGGTGATATAGTCACTGCTAGGTTCAAGTTTCTAAAGCTCTTTAGGAGGTTCATTTCCTATATCATCATATAGGACACATGTAGAGACTTTCTACTGAGTGTATTAGCCACTAAATTGCCTTTACATGATGATATTTTAACTCAAAGTCATAATCCTTCAGAAAATCCATCCATTTTCTTTGCCTCATGTTCAACTCCTTTTGGTCAAACATATATCTTAAACTATTGTGGTCACTGAAAACCTCAAACTACACTCCATAGAGGTCATGCCTCCATATCTTTAAGGCAAAGACCACCACTAGTAGCTCCAGGACATAAGCAGGATATTTTTCCTTATGGGGTCTTAATTATCTAGAAGCATAGGAAACTACTTCTTTATTTGACATCAATACATAACTTAAGCATTTCTTTGAATCATCATAATATATGTAATACCTCAAAAATTATTTATTTTAATATTAATCATCATTTTATAATATTTATAATTTTTAAGAATTTTTCTGGATTTTTTTTAAAAATGTTGAATATTTTAATACATTCTTCGTTTTATGTGCACGCTGAGCAGAGCCGGGAAAATAGAATATTTTTCTTGAGGCTGGTAAACTTTGAACTGTTGAGACATCGACGGGGGATCTTACTAAACCCGAGGCCAAGCACACTTTACGAGGTTTACATTTTATGAGATTTTATCTGATAAATAAAATCACTGTATCATAAAATTATCCGATGAACAATAAAATATTATTTTCATCAACTGTAATTTTCATTCACTAGGGGAAAATAATTCTAACAGTGTAATGAATCATCTGTCTGGTGTATTTAATTAAGGAGACAAGCTTACTATGCACTTTATCGAGAAGCGCACGAAGCTTCTCAAGGAAGCTTTGAGGGAAGCTTCTAGGAAGCTTCCTTCCCAACCACTTTTCTCTCTCCTCCCTTTTTGGTGCTGCACGGTTGGCTAAGAGGGATATTACATTTTCATTCTCTCATTTCCTCTCCTCCCATACGCAGCTCACCCCTCTTTCTCTCTTCTTCACACGGTTGCACACACCCACAACCACCATTGTTGATTTCAAGCTTCCTTTGCTCAACCCAATAGAGACCATTGTTTCCCATCTCCATCTTCAAGCTTTCCTTTTGTGGGACTCCTCCTGGCATCTTCATCTTCGTGTTCCACAGCCAACATCAAAGCTTGGAGCTTTAAGGTTTTGGTGGTGGTGAAGCACGAGATTTCCTAAGCAAAAAGGAGCATCCTTTCCTTGTGTTTCACTAAGGTAAGAGGAAGACACTCCTCCTCAACCTCTATTAGCATTTAGAAACCTTGTCTGTGATTGATTAAGAGAAAACCCTATTGAGGCTTATTCTTTGTTGCATGATTAGTATGTTTGCATGTTGTTTATAATGTGTTTGTGCTATTAGATTGTTTGTTTGTATATATTGATGTATTTAAATAGATCAGAATACATGAAATGGAAGAAAATGATGTCGGATTGGTTATCAGATGGCCACGGCTTTGAGGCCCAAAATTGGGGATTCCTTGTGAACAATTGTAACGATTAGAATTTCTGACCATTTAGTCCAATGTCAATATCCGTCGAATTTGAACTTCTGACCATTTAGTACCATGTCAATATTCGTCAAATTTAAACTTCTGACCATTTAGTACAATGTCAATATCCATCGAGTTTGAACTTCTGACCATTTAGTACAATGTCAATATCCGTCGAGTTTGAACTCCTGACCATTTAGTACAATGTCAATATCCGTCGAATTAAAATCTCTGACCATTTAGCACTTTCGTTAGTTCAACACGAGAGAGAACGTTTCTAATGTCAATATCCGTCGAATTAGAATTTCTGACCATATAGTACTTTCGTCGGATCAATACTTGGAAGATTTCTCTAACGTCAACATCCATTCGTCGAATTAGGATTTCTGCTGACCTTCTAGTATATTCGACAGTTTTTGATCTTCATTCACCAGAATCTTCATTCGACAGAACTTGACTTTTAGCCATTCTTGTGAAATAATGTCCTCCCATCTTTCATCATTCTGTCATGTTATTTTTCGTCGAAAGGTAGCCTCAAAATTGTACACTAGAGGCATTTTCTCCGTCGAATCCAAAATTAAAATTTATCACCTAACACCTAGTGATTAAATTAATGGTAATAGGATGCAAGGATTAGTAAATTGAAAAATTTAATTGTACTTCGAGATTCATAAATTTTAACGAACCAAGAAGGGAATTTTCATAAAACTTAGGATAATTTTGATTAGGTTAAGAACAAGAGAGTGTGAGATTTCGAGATCTTAGAATGACCTTCTAAGTATGTGAGAATAAATTACCTAATAGAATTTAATTAATTAAGAGAATTCCTTTAGAGACAAACCTTGTAAGAAAAGCTAAACCTAAGCAAGAATTCATAATACACTTTAAAATTGTATTAGTTTATTTAGTAACAATATTATGTTATTGTGAGTCCATGTGGGTGACCAATGATTGTGTTGATTCTTGCTTTGGCCAATTGTGGCATATTGTGGAATAGTATGTAACAATGATCATACATGATTATGCATAGAGTCTGTATGCATTGTGAATGTCCGTTGGACTATGTTAAGGCCGAGTTGCCTAGGAGTTGAACGCACCTTTGTGCGGATGCGATCAGACAAATGTAGGTCGTTTGTTGACCTTGGGGGTGTCGGGGTGCGGGTACCTCGCAATGGACAGTTGGTAGCTCTTCTATCCGTGGGGCAGATCGATGCAAACACACTGACGATCCGTACTGAGACACTGTCCTATATCGCGATCTAGCGTAGACTATCTGTACAATGCCATGATGTGCACGTGGATAAATTGATTAATTATAGCACTTTGGCCTCGGTAGCCAAGTTGCAGACGTGTCTCCTGATCTTTCTCTCTGACCGTTTGTGTCTAGCTCCATGGAGTAGGATTTTGACTATTGTATGCATGTGCATAGTGAGTCCATGAATTATTTGGTATTTATTATTATTATAATTGGAACTGTTGGATTACTGATATATATAACTGCCTGGAACTGCTTGGTTGATTATTACTGCTATTTAATATTTATTATCATTATTGCTGTCAAAAATGCTAAGTAGGCGCTTTGCGCCATTTTGTTTCTGGCTGCTATAACTGTTAATGATGGTAGGATGTCTTACCTCTTTTCTGTCTTTCCATTACTGTTTGTCTGTATATTGCGTCCCATCAAAGACGACGACAAGGAAACGGAAGCTCCAGATTTCCCCGACTTCTGGCCTGATCATGATTAGCAACTATCGTAGAGCATGGAGGCACGCATGCACAGATTTCTGGGAGATGTGCATCTGACCTTCCTAGAAGGGCCAGAGTGCTAGCACATTAACCTGAATTTTGATTGTTGTGTCTACTTGGGTGACGTGTCGATCTCTCTAGCTTGGAGGCGCCATGAGCCGTCGATCTTCACCTGCTGCATCAGCCTACGTTTGAAATTTTATCTGCCTATTCATGAGATGTGGGGTAACCGCTTCTACACCCCACAAAAGGACTCTTTTGATCCACAACTCGGGCCCCAGCCCGTGGCTCTGTGGCTCCTATGGAGGTTTCCTCTGATGAGGAAGACCCCGAGGAAGTCCCCGAGGATGACCTCGCAGAGGATCCTGATACGATTCTTCCTCATCTGAGGGACTGATATTGCTGGTAGCTACTGATGGCTGCCAGTGTTTTTATTTTGGAGGCCTGATGCCTTTTGTAGTGGGCTGTATATTTCTGATACCGTGGGGATGTGTATGTATAATCCTTTGGGGCAGGTATAGTTTTACTTTTTGGTATACCAGGCTTGTAATCAAACAGTTTGACAAATATATATATATGAATATACATTGTTAATTCCAATGTATGCTTTACTTCTGTCTGCTCTTTATTTCCATTTATGTTCCGTCGCCGTGGTTATTGTTTATTGTCATTGTAACAAAAAAGTAAAATAAAAAATATTCACCGATTTAATTACATGTCTATAATCAAGTAAATTTAAGTCATATAATAATGAACTGGGTCTTAACTTATAGAATTTTTATTTCCGCATTGTAATTGACAATGTGACGTTCCTTCCCAAAAAAGGGCGTTACAATAAGTTGGTATCAGAGCCCCGGTTTATGTTTCTTTAGGTCTTGTGATTGAGTCTATCTTGTTTGTGCTGTGTGTTCTCTGAATAATAAATGCAAAGGTGTATTGTTTGGTATTCCTTGTGGATGCAACTGACTTTTCTGTGTTTTCAGTTAATCTGATCTAAGAAAGTAAGATGGCGCGACGGGAATATATGGCAGCTGCTATAGCAGCGATGCAAAGGATGGCTGAGGTCGTCGCACAACAGACTGAGCAACCTACACAGCAGCAAGAGAGAGTTGCGTAACAGTAAGAACGAGCTACTCAATAGCTTGAGGCTACTGCAGATGCTCAAAATTTGGTGGAGTTTCGACGCCATAACCCTCCTCAATTTAAAGGAGAGTTTGATTCGGACAAGGCTAGTCTATGGATCAAGGAGTTAGAAAAAGTCTTTCGAGGGATGAACTGCGTTGAGAACAAGAAGGTGAACTATGCTACTTTTATGCTGGTGGGCAATGCCGAAAACTGGTGGAACGAAGTGCAATGAATATTAGAAGCTGCAAACCACGAGATTTCTTGGGACTTATTTAAGGAGAAATTCCTAGATAAGTATTTTCCTGCAAGCGCAAGACACGCGAAGGAGTCAGAATTTCTCAACTTACAACAAGGAAATATGATCGTTAGTGAGTATGCGGCCAGATTCGAAAACTTGTCACAGTTTTCAACGTACTTTCAGAATCAACCAAATGAAGCATGGAAATGCCGAAGACTCACGGAAGGACTGAGGTATAAGGTGAAGAAGGCTGTGATCACCCTGAAGATCAATGAGTTCTCAGAACTGCTGGATACATGCTGTGATGTAGAAGCTATGGAGCAATCTAGAGATACAAGGAACAGAAACTTTGGGCCTATGAGGTTCCAGAGAGGTGGCGGTAACAGTTCTAAGCACTTCCAAAAGAAGCCGTATTCCCGACCAATGGGAAATCAGCAACAAACCATGGGTGGAAGTTCTGGTGGAGGTTCTACTGGGAACCGGACCGGCCAGAACGTGGCGTATTCTTCCAAATGCCTGAAATGTGGGAAGGATCATCTTACAAGGGACTGCACCATAAAGGGGATCATCTGCTTCAAATGTGGCAAACCTGGCCACGTGTCCCGAGACTGCAATCAAGCGAAGGCCGAACCTTCAATGAATGCTGCAAGAGCTGAGAAACCACAAGCTGGAGGGCAAGTTTACACTATAAGTGGAGCTGAAGCCTCCGAATCCGAAGATTTGATACAAGGGGAAGGCACCATAGAAGGTAATCTTTTAATTGTACTGTATGACTCTGGGGCAACCCATTCTTTCATATAATATGACTGTGTGCAAAAACTTAGTTTACCAGTGTTTACCTTACCTTTTGACCTAACTGTTTCTACCCCCACTGATAAACTAGTAGTTACTACCAAAGTCTGTCTAAACTGTCCATTTGGTTGTTGAAGGTCGAACCTTTTCGGTCGATCTGATTTGTTTACCCCTTTCCTAACTAGATATTATCTTAGGGATGGACTGGTTGTCTTCCAACCATGTTCTGTTAGACTATTCCAGAAAGACCATAGTTTTTTCCATATATGAGAATTCTAGATTTCTGACGGCCAACCGAGTTCAAGCTCTCTTGAAAGAAAGAGCTCACGGATACATGCTACTGTCTTCTTTGAAAGTCGAGAGAGAGGTTGATTTGAACACAATTCCAGTGGTGAATGAGTTTCCTGAAGTCTTTCCTGAGAATGTACCTGGGTTACCACCGGCTCGAGAGATAGAGTTTGCTATCGACCTTGTACCAGGAGCTGGTCCCGTGTCTATAGCACCCTATAGGATGGCACCAACAGAGTTATCTGAGCTCAAGAAACAGTTAGAGGAGCTTTTGGAAAAGCAATTTATCAGACCAAGTGTGTCACCGTGGGGAGCGCCAGTACTGTTAGTTCGCAAGAAGGATGGTACATCAAGATTATGTGTGGACTATCGGCAGCTGAACAAAGTAACGATCAAGAATAAGTATCCACTCCCGAGAATTGACGATTTAATGGACCAACTGAAGGGAGCAGCGGTGTTCTCAAAGATTGATCTGCGATCTGGGTATCATCAGATACGAGTAAAGATGGAGGATGTACCCAAGACTGCTTTTCGTACCCGATACGGTCATTACAAATACCTCGTGATGCCGTTTGGCATGACGAATGCATCAGCTATTTTTATGGACTACATGAACCAAATCTTTCGTCTTTATTTGGACAAATTCGTTGTGGTCTTCATTGATGACATTCTGGTATATTCTCAAAATTAGGAGGACCATGCTGAACACCTCAGTATAGTTCTTCAGATTCTGAAGGAGAAGGAACTGTATGCCAAACTGTCAAAATGTGAATTTTGGTTGGAAGAAGTTAAGTTTCTGGGTCACGTGATCTCGAAGGATGGGATTGCAGTGGATCCATTAAAGGTGGAGGCAGTGCTACAGTGAGAAAGGCCTACGTCAATGACAGAAATTCGTAGTTTCGTGGGCTTAGCAGGATATTACCGGAGGTTCATTGAGGGATTCTCCAAGATTGCTGGACCTCTTACACAACTCACAAGGAAGAACCAAGTTTTTGAGTGGACCGATAGCTGTGAGCAGAGTTTCCAAGAGTTGAAGAATCGACTGACTACCTCACCAGTGTTAGTGCTACCCGACTCGAATGAGCAGTTTGAGGTGTACTGTGACGCTTCATACCAAGGACTAGGATCTGTACTTATGCAGCATGGAAGAGTAGTGGCTTATGCTTCAAGGCAGTTGCGAGTGCACGAGAAGAACTACACGACGCACGACTTGGAGTTAGCGGCTACAGTTTTTGCTCTGAAGATATGGAGGCATTTTCTCTACGGCACGACGTTTAACATTTTCAGTGATCACAAGAGTCTGAAGTATTTGTATGATCAGAAGGAGTTGAACATGAGGCAGCAAAGGTGGCTGGAGTTCCTGAAGGATTATGATTTTCAACTTCTGTATCATCCTGGCAAAGCAAATATTGTGGCAGACGCCCTAAGTAGGAAGATGATTAGTGTCTCTACCCTGATGATCAAGGAAAAGGATATGTTAGAGCAGTTCAGAGATATATGGTTTTTTGTGGAGTTAGAACCAGGGAAGATTTGCATGAATATGGTTACCATCTCAAGCGAGCTAATGGATAACATAAGGGAAAAGCAGAAGGTTGACAAGTTCTTACAAGAAGTGAGAGAGCAAGTGAAGCAAGGTGATGAAATAGCATTTACGAAAGGAACAGACGGAATTCTAAGATTCCGTGGGAGAGTTTGTATTCCCCGTGACCAAGAGCTTAGAGAATATATTATCAACCATGCTCATACAAGCTAGCTGAGCATGCATCCGGGCATAACAAAAATGTATCAAGACTTGAAGAAGTTGTTCTGGTAGCATGGAATGAAGAGTGACGTCACTAGACGTGTATCGACTTGTCTGGTTTGTGAAAAAGCTAAAGTGGAACATCAGAGACCAACAGGATTGCTACAACTGTTGTCTATTCCTGAATAGAAGTGGGACATCATTGCAATGGATTTTGTAGTCGGATTGCCAAGAACAAGAAAAGGTCATGATTCGATTTGGGTAATCGTGGACCGACTCACAAAATCAGCACATTTTCTCCGATCAACATAAGATACAAACTGGAGAGACTGACTCAGATCTATATTGGAGAGATTGTTAGACTACACGGTGTGCCTACGAGTATTATTTCGGATAGGGATCTGAGATTTACTTCAAATTTCTAGAAGAGTTTGCAAGAAGCGCTGGAGACGAAGTTACATCTGAGTTCTGCTTATCATCCACAGACCGATGGTCAATCAGAGAGGACAATCCAATCTTTGGAAGATTTACTTAGAGCCTGCACCATAGAATAGATTGGAAGTTGGGATGACATTCTACCGTTGATAGAATTCACCTACAACAACAGTTATCATTCGAGCATAGGGATTGCACCCTATGAGGCTCTGTATGGACGACGGTGTCGGACACCTCTATATTGGTACCAAGACGGTGAGTGCCTTATTATTGGACCAGAGATTATACAGCAGATAATTGAGAAGGTTAAGATGATTCAGGAGAAGATGAGGATGACTCAGAGTCGACAAAAGAGTTATGCAGACCAAATGAGAAAGCCTCTTGAATTTGAGGAAGGTGAGCATATATTCCTGAAAGTCATACCCACGACTGGGGTAGGCCGGGCCTTGAAATCTAGAAAACTCACTCTGAAATTTCTTAGACCATACCAAATTATTCGCCGAGTAGGTCTTGTAGCCTATCAAATAGCCTTACCTCCTTTCTTCTCAAACATTCATAATGTTTTCCATGTGTCTTAACTTCGAAAATACATTCCTGACCCAAGTCATGTCATAGCACCAGACACAGTACAAATAAAAGAGAACTTAACTTATGTGGCACCTCTTGTAAGAATCGAGGATAGAAGGATAAAGCAATTAAGGGGCAAGGATATCGCATTGGTGAAGGCAATTTGGAATGAGATGACTGGAGATGCAACCTGGGAGCTAAAAGACAAAATGAAGGAGCAACACCCACAATTATTCTAAGGAATGCAAATTTCAAGGACGAAATTCCTTTCTAGAAGAAGAGTGTTGTAACACCCTGAAAATTATTTATTTTAATATTAATCATCATTTTATAATATTTATAATTTTTGAGAATTTTTTTGGATTTTTTTTGAAAATGTTGAATATTTTAATATATTTTTCATTTTATGTGCACGCTGAGCAGAGCCGGGAAAATAGAATATTTTTCCTGAAGCTGGTAAACTTTGAATTGTGGAGACATCGACGGGGGATCTTACTAAACCCGAGGCTAAGCACAGTTTACGAGGTTTACATTTTACGAAATTTTTTCTGAAAAATAAAATCACTGTATCATAAAATTATCCGATGAACAATAAAATATTATTTTCATCAACTTTAATTTTCATTCACTGGGGGAGAATAATTCTAACAGTATAATGAATCATCTGTCTAGTGTATTTAATTAAGGAGACAAGCTTACTATGCACTTTATCGAGAAACGCGCGAAGCTTCTAGGAAGCTTCCTTCCTAACCACTTTTCTTTCTCCTCCCTTTTTGGTGCTGCACGGTTGGCTAAGAGGGATATTACATTTTCATTCTCTCATTTTCTCTCCTCCCATACGCAGCTCACCCCTCTTTCTCTCTTCTTCACACGGCTGCACACACCTACAACCACCATTGTTGATTTCAAGCTTCCTTTGCTCAACCTAATAGAGACCATTGTTTCCCCTCTCCATCTTCAAGCTTTCCTTTTGTGGGACTCCTCCTGGCATCTTCATCTTCATGTTCCACAGCCAACATCAAAGCTTGGAGCTTTAAGGTTTTGGTGGTGGTGAAGCAAGAGATTTCCTAAGCAAAAAGGAGCGTCCTTTCCTTGTGTTTCACTAAGGTAAGAGGAAGACACTCCTCCTTAACCTCTATTAGCATTTAGAAACCTTGTCTGTGATTGATTGTAAGAAAACCCTATTGAGGGTTATTCTTTGTTGCATGATTAGTATGTTTGCATGTTGTTTATAATGTGTTTGTGCTATTAGATTGTTTGTTTGTGTATATTGATGTATTTAAATGGATCAGAATACATGAAATGGAAGAAAATGATGTCGGATTAGTTCTCGGATGGCCACAGCTTTGAGGCCCAAAATTGGGGATTCCTTGTGAACAATTGTAACGATTAGAATTTTTGACCATTTAGTCCAATGTCAATATCTGTCGAATTTGAACTTCTGACCATTTAGTACAATGTCAATATCCATCAAATTTGAACTTCTGACCATTTAGTACAATGTCAATATCCGTCGAGTTTGAACTTCTGACCATTTAGTACAATGTCAATATCCGTTGAGTTTGAACTCCTGACCATTTAGTACAATGTTAATATCCGTCGAATTAGAATCTCTGACCATTTAGCACTTTCGTCGGTTCAACATGAGAGAAAACGTTTCTAATTTCAATATCCGTTGAATTAGAATTTCTGACCATATAGTACTTTCGTCGGTTCAACACTTGGAAGATTTCTCCAACGTCAACACCCATCCGTCGAATTAGGATTTCTGCTGATCTTCTAGTATATTCGACAGTTTTTTATCTTTATTCAACAGAACTTGACTTTTAGCCATTCTTGTGAAATAATGTCCTTCCATCTTTCATCATTCTGTCATGTTAGTTTTCGTCGAAAGGTAGCCTCAAAATTGTACACTAGAGGCATTTTCTCCGTCGAATCCAAAATTAAAATTTATCACTTAACACCTAGTGATTAAATTAATGGTAATAGGTGCAAGGATTAGTAAATTGGAAAATTTAATTGTACTTCGAGATTCTCAAATTTTAACGAACCAAGAAGGGAATTTTCATAAAACTTAGGATAATTTTGATTAGGGTAAGAACAAGAGAGTGTGAGATTTCGAGATCTTAGAATGACCTTCTAAGTGTGTGAGAATAAATTACCTAATAGAATTTAATTAATTAAGAGAATTTAATTAATTAAGAGAATTTAATTAATTAAGAGAATTCCTTTAGAGACAAACCTTGTAAGAAAGCTAAACCTAAACAAGAATTCATAATACACTTTAAAAATGTATTAGTTTATTTAGTAACAATATTATATTATTGTGAGTCCATGTGGGTGACCAATGATTGTGTTGATTCTTGCTTTGGCCGATTGTAGCATATTATGGAATAGTATGTAACAATGATCATACATGATTATGCATAGAGTCTGTATGCATTGTGAATGTCCGTTGGACTATGTTAAGACCGAGTTGCCTAGGAGTTGAACACACCTTTGTGCGGGTGCGAACAGACAAGTGTAGGTCATTTGTTGTCCTTGGGGGCGTCGGGGTGCGAGTACCTCGCAATGGACAGTTGGTAGCTCTTCTGTCCGTGGGGCAGACCGATGCAAACACACTGATGATCCGGACCGAGACACTGTCTTATATCGCGATCTAGCGTAGACTGTCTGTACAATGCCATGATGTGCACGTGGATAAATTGATGTATTATAGCACTTTGGCCTCGGCGGCCGAGTTGCAGACGTGTCTCTTGATCTTTCTCTTCGACCGTTTGTGTCTAATTCCATGGAGTAGGATTTTGACTATTGTATGCATGTGCATAGTGAGTCCATGAATTATTTAGCATTTATTATTATTATAATTGGAACTATTGGATTACTGATATATATAACTGCCTGGAACTGCTTGGTTGATTATTACTGTTATTTAATGTTTATTATCATTATTGCTATCAAAAATGCTATGTGGGCGCTTTGCACTGTTTTGTTTCTGGCTTCTATAACTGGTAATGATGGTAGGATGTCTTACCTCTTTTCTGTCTTTCCATTACTGTTTGTCTGTATATTGCGTCCCATCGAAGACGACGGTAAGGAAACGAAAGCTCCCGATTTCCCCGGCTTCTGGCCTGATCACGATTAGTGACTATCGTAGAGCATGGAGGCACGCATGCACAGATTTCTGGGAGATGTGCATCTGACCTTCCTAGGAGGGCCAGAGTGCTAGCACATTAACCTGAATTCTGATCGTTGTGTCTACTTGGGTGACGTGTCGGTCTCTCTAGCTTGGAGATGCCATGAGCCGCCGATCTTCACCTGCTGCATCAGCCTACGTTTGGAATTTTATCTACCTATTCATGAGATATGGGGTAACTGCTTCTACACCCCACAAGAGGACTCTTTTGATTCCACTGCTCGGGCCCCGGCCCGTGGCTCTGTGGCTCCTATGGAGGTTTCCTCTGATGAGGAAGACCCCGAGGAGGTCCCCGAGGATGACCTCGCAGAGGATCCTGTAGAGTATCTTGATACGATTTCTCCTCATCTGAGGGACTGATATTGCTGGTAGCTACTGATGGCTGCCAGTGTTTTTATTTTGGGAGCCTGATGTCTTTTGTAGTGGGCTGTATATTTTTGATACCGTGGGGATGTGTATATATAATCCTTTGAGGCAAGTATAGTTTTACTTTTTGGTATACCAGGCTTGTAATCAAACAGTTTGACAAAAATATATATATATATATATATATATGAATATACACTGTTAATTCCAATGTATGCTTTACTTCTGTCTGCTCTTTATTTCCATTTATGTTCCATCACCGTGGTTATTGTTTATTGTCATAGTAACAAAAAAATAAAATAAAAAATTTTCACCGATTTAATTATATGTCTATAATCAAGTAAATTTAAGTCATATAATAATGAACCGGGTATTAACTTATAGAATTTTTATTTCCGCATTGTAATTGACAATGTGACGTTCTCTCCCAAAAAGGGGCATTACAATATACTTCAAAATGTTCTTGTGGGTCTGGGATTACTAACACTAGCGTGGTAGTTAACTAATGTTTTAGTTCTTGAAAACTATCTTCACACCCCCACGTCCAATCAAAGGGATTACCCTTACGGGTAAGTCTGGTCAGTGGCATTGCCAATTGAGAAAATCTTTTTGATGAACCTTCTATAGTATCCACTCAATCCTAAGAAACTTCAGATCTTTGAAACAATCTTAGGCCTTTCCCATTGTACTATTGCCTCTATCTTGTAAGGATCTACTAATACTCCTCCTTGCAATGCTATATTGCCTACGAATTTCACTTTATGCATCTAAAACTCATATTTTACCAGTTTAGCAAACAATTGCTTCTCTTACGGGATTTGTAACACCATTCTAAGGTTTCTTTCATGCTCTTATTTTATTTCAGAATAAATGAGGATATCATCTACAAAGACCATACTACAAACTAGTTAAGGTATGGTCTAAAGATCTTGTTAATGTAATCTGAGAGCACTGTAGGAGCATTGGTAAGATCAAAGGCATTGCAAGGTATTCATAATGCCCATATCTAGTCCTAAAAGCTATCTTAGAAATACCTTTAGTTCTTACCCTAATCTGATGGTATCCCAACCTCAAATTTATTTTCGAGAAGATTGTGGCTCCTCTCAATTGATCCATCAAATCATATATACTAAGGAGAGGATACTTGTTCTTGATTGTCACATTATTGAGTTATTTGTAGTCTATACATAGTCTTAGACTTTCATCCATCTTTTTCACTAGGAGCACTAGTGCTCCCCAAGGTAACACACTAGGTCTTATGAATTGCTTAGCTAACAGTTCCTCTATATGTTTCTTAAGTTCACTTAGCTCTAGAGGAGACATTCTATAAGGTGCTATAGAGATAGGTCATGTTCTTGGAACTAGATCTATTGTAAACTCAGTCTCTCTCTCAAGAGGTAAACTACTGACATCCTTTGGGAAAACATCTAGGTATTCTCTTACCACATGTATAGTATCTAGGCCTTGTACAACCTCAGGTTCCAAAGAAAATAGGAGAACATAACTTTAAGTACCTTCTAATAAACAATGGTTAACATAGGAGGATTCAGATACATGGACTTAAAAGAATTTGAAACACTTGGACATCTAGATAGGAAAATAATGTTACTAAGTGGCCTCAATACTCAAGAGGAGGTGAATTGAGTTTATAAAATATTTTCACAAATCTTTCACAAGTTACTTGTTTATTAATTTTTGTTGAAGCTATTGATCGATAGAGATGAATGGATAGAGAAAATTGAATACTTGCGCTCACAAATGAACTAACCAAAACAGATAGTATTCAAGCAAGTATATAAAATAAATACAAATGTTAAGGAGATGAGTTTAGAAGATCAAACACAAAGTTTATCCTAGTTTAGCCACCAATCCACTTGTGGCCTATGTCCAGTCCTCAAGCAATCACTCGAGATTTTTTACTATACCTTCAAGCTTCAACAAGTGCTTGCAACCTTTATAAGTTAGAGCACTCAACAAACCTTGGGATACCTCACCCATGTGCTTGAGCCTCAATTTCAAGGGATACCTCACCCTTACAAAATGTTTGAGGGATACCTTACCCTCTTTACAAAGAATTGAAGTGTATATAAGATGAAACTCTCACAAGAGTATGTAATACAATTTGAAGCCCTAGAATGCTCTTCAAGAATATCTCAAATATTGCAAAAATAGAGCACAAATGGTTTGAAGGATTGATTTACGGATTAGAGTGATAGAAGTATGTTTTCAGTTGTTGGTTAGTCATTAATGATGACCCAAGACATGTATTTATAGTGTTTTTTTATCAATAAAGTCATTGGGTACATTTAATGGTAGCATTAAATTCTAAGAAAATAGTCGTTGACTATTATCAGACCTGTTGCAATCGATTACATGGTCTATGTAATCAATTACATGGCTCTTAGAATATGTTCATGGTTTTCTAGGCAGGAATGTAATCGATTACAACCTTCATGTAATCGATTACAGAGCCTTTAAACACAATTTTCAAGCCCAATTAAGCTTGATGGCCATTTCCAACTTAGAAAATACTTGGATTTAATAAGATATAAACTTGAGTAACAAAATCCAAGATTAAAATCAACATTTCTTTAAAATATGAACTTTTAACTTCAAGTTGATTTTAAAAGGATCTTTCAAAAATCATTTAGAGATAGTTGAGATATATTGAAAGCATTTTACATTAAGATTCTAAGACTTATAACCTATACCAAATATACTTCTTTTGAACTTGGTCTTCGTTGAGATATATTGAGAGCATTTTACATTAAGATTCTAAGACTTACAACCTATACCAAATATACCTCTTTTGAACTTAGTCTTCGTCTTGACTTTGTTATCATCAAAAACTTCATTCACATGCTTCATGACATAAGCATTCACATTCTCCCCCTTTTTGATGATGACAAAATAACATAAGAAGAAGAGAGTAGCATTGTGTTTATATGTCAGAGATTTAAGTGCAATTCTCTCCTGTAGTTTATGCATGAGATAAGACAAAAAGAATTTCATGTAAAAACTCCCTCTACTCATGCAATGTATATGTTATCTAATACTCTCCCTCATTGGCATTATAAAAAAGACATAAGCATTCAATATTTTAGCAATAATACTAACAAAAATTTCAGCAGCATTTCAGTATGATGTAGCCCATAAAACCAGTCATCGCAATAACAAAGGACAACAACAGAGCAAAATCAGAGGATAATCAGTCCAACAGATTAACAACAGATGCATATGAAAATCAAATGACCAGATTGTATAATCATTAAAAGCAAAATAACCAGTCATATACAAAGTCAACAAAAATAATAAGCTGCTAATGGGTTAGACAGAGTATAGAATGAAAAGAAACATCAAGACTAAGCCTCATGGTCACTCAGTCGCCTTACTGTCACTATCACTATCAGTAGACATATCATCAAGATCCACATCATCGTCGTCTGTGTCAAGATCATCCTCAGAGCCAAGAATCTCCTCATTATCATCACGAATGCCAGTTGTAGCACCGGAGGACCAACAAAGGATATGGGAGCAGGAGGTGCAGCAGAGGAGGTGGGAGCACTGGCATCTCTTCTCGGTACATAACCTGGTCCCTCTAGGAAAGATCGAATAGAGGCTAACTCTCAATTAGAATGATCCATCCTTAGCTCAAGATGATTTATCTTCTACTCAATGCAATCCATCTGTTAAGTTAGAATTTTATGCTTTTGATTTATATGTTTATGCTTTTGATTTTAGGACTTTTTTTTTACTTTTGTTCTATTTTACTACCTTTTTGCTTTGTTTTGATAATAGGTGGAAAATAAGAAAAAGTTGGATGGAAACAAAGAGAATTATGGCCAGGCCATGATGGCCATTATGGCTGTAATTCGTGCCAGCAAAATTACAAGAAGCCAACCAAAGAGAATTATGGCCAGGCTGTAATGGCCATTATGGCCGTAATTCATGCAACCGGAATTTGAAGGGCCAACCAGAACGAATTACTACCTACAAGTAATTGCCATTATGGCCATAATTTTGATCAGTTTTATAATAGCTCATTTATTTTTGAAGAAACTAAAGAGGTGTTGTAATGAGTTGTAAATGGGGCTATAAATAGGCTTTAAAGGAGTGGTTTTTTGATAGAAAAAAGGGGTGGGAGAGACTGTACGGGAAGACAAAAATTTCTTCTATTTCACTTTTTAAGAGAAAATTAGATTCCTTGTTATTTATTTCTGGATAAAAGTTCTTGTAACTTAGTTGGAATTTATGCAAGCTGGTTAAGAATCTCTTTTCTTCTCCTTTATTATCTATCTCCTTCCTTTTCTTATATACATAATTGTTCAATTGTATTTGGTTGTTTCTATTATGAATATGATTGAGTAATTATCTAATCTTGGGATTGTGGGTATTCTAATGAAGGGTTGTTTCTATTTCTGATTTTCCCTTTTTTATAGGTGTTGGTCTTTTTAATTCGATCTTAGTGTTTTTACTTGTTTGCAAATATATGTTCTATGTTGCATGATTTCAGATATTAAGTGAAGAACCGAAATGTGAAGTTTGGTATTAGAACTATAACGTTGGACAAGGGGAATGAATCATGAAAATAGATTTTATTCTCTTGAGGTTGTGATAAATATATGTTCTTAATGGGTTTTCGCTAATGAAAATAGGTCGCTCATAAGCTTAAACACGTTATTATTCTTTGAAAGAAGGCAATAATTACATTTGCTTATTTTACGTTTAAAAATCCAGCATCCATAGCATTAGAAAAATTAGTTTAAGTGCCAATCATCATTGTGAAGAACCACAATCCCAAGAGTTTATTTTCTCTAATATTAAATCAAATCTTTATTCAGTTTTCCAATAATTTGCCTTTTTAAATACGATTTTAGTTTAGCTAATCACCATTGTGAAAAGAAACTAGTAATCAATACTAAGTCTCTGTGGGAATGCTCTTTTATTACGTGATACAACTATGCACTTGCGGTAAGCATCAAATTTTTGGCGCCGTTGCCGGGGACTTTTTGTTATTGATATCAATTTCTTCTCACTATTCCGGTTAGAGTAAACTTTTCCTTTTTCTGTTGTTATTTTGCCTTGTTATTTGTTAATTCTTCTGTTGAATGCGAAGGATCCGAAGTCTCATGGACCTTGTTGAACTAGTACCTGAGATAGAAAGGTTTTTCCATAGAAGGAGAAGAGAGCAACGCAAGGCAAGGACATAACAAAAGGGCGAACCAAGCATGGCTGAAGTGAATAATAGAACTTTGAAGGATTTTGCTACTCCAAATACTAGTGGCTTACACTCTAGCATTGCGCGCCCAACAGTTGAAGCCAACAATTTCGAGTTAAAGTCATCCTTGCTCTCAATGGTGCAACAAAATCAGTTTGGAGTTTCTCCAATGGATGACCCTAATCTTCACTTGTCGGTTTTCCTAGAATATTATGATACTCTCAAGCTCAACGGGGTTACATCGGATGCAATTTGATTAACGCTTTTCCTTTTTTCCTTGAGGGATAAGGCTAGAGCATGGCTGTACTCACTTCCAACGGGATCCATAACTACATGGGATCAACTATCCCAAGCCTTCCTAGCTAAGTACTTCCCTCTGAGTAAAATCGCACAACTTAGGAACCAAATCACAAATTTTGCTCAGAAAGATGAATAGTCACTTTATGAAGCATGGGAGCGTTTCAAGGATTTGTTGAGGATGTGTCCTCATCAGCTGATTGTGCACACATTCTATAATGGACTTAGTTACAACACCAAAATGATGGTTGATACCACTGCAGGAGGAGCTTTGATGAACAAGAGCATAGAGGAAGCCTATAATCTCATTGAAGACATGACACAAAATCTTTACCAATGATCGAGTGAACGTTTTCAACAAAAGAAAGGCGGCAGGTATGATGTCGATGCTTTAGACCATATAACTTCCAAGGTCGATGCATTATTTCAAAAGTTTAAAAAATTGAGTGTGAATACTATTACACCAAGTGCTGCATCTTATGAAGTTTGTGGTAATGTTGGTCATTCTGCTGTTGAGTGTCAACTGGGTGCTTCTAATTTTTCTTCTAATGAGGGGTCTAGTAATGAGCAGGTTAACTTTGTTAACAATTTTAACTAAAATGGGTCCCATTTTCTAACACTTTTAATCAAGGTTGGAGGAATCATCCAAATTTTTCATATAAAAATCCTCCCTTTAATCCCATTCCCCTATCAATTTCTAAGCCTTCTAGTTTTCAAGGACAAAGAGTTTTTAATCCTCCTCAAAAATCTAATTTGGAAAGTCTACTTGAAAATTTTGTTTTAACTCAAAGTAAGCAAAATGAGGAGTTTAAGTATTAAAATCAAGTGGTAAGTGAGGCCAATAAGCAATTATCATCTAAGGTAGACTCCTTGGTTATACATAATAAGATGCTAGAGACACAAATTACACATGTGGCTCAACAAGTTAGTTCCTCTTCTAGGACTTCGTGTATGGTCCCTAGTTAACCCGAATCGAATCCTAAAGGGTATGCAAATGCCATTACTTTAAGAAATGAGAAGCGACTAGAGGAACCTAAGGGTAGTGAAAAAAAAGAGAGTGAAAATGAGACAAATGAAATGGTTTAACCATCACTTGAGAAGGTTAAGAAGGAAAAGGGAAGTGATAATGAGAAAGAAACTCCTTATGTTGCCCCTACACCATATAAGCCGCCCTTACCCTTTCCCCAAAGATTGGCTAAAGCTAAAATTGAAAAGTAGTTTAGGAAGTTTTTGGATGTTCTTAACAAGCTGTATATAAATGTTCCATTTACTGAAGCTTTGTCTCAAATGCCATCATATGCTAAATTTTTGAAAGAGATTTTGTCAAATAAAAGAAAGCTTAATGACTATGAGACTGTGGCATTAAATGAGGAATGTAGTGCTATAATTCAAAATAAATTGCCTCCTAAGCTCAAAGATCCTAGTAGCTTCTCTATTCCATGTGTTATTGGTGAAATGAGTTTTAACTGAGCTTTGTGTGATCTTGGAACTAGTGTTAGTCTCATGCCTTTGTCGATTTGTAAAAAGCTTGAGATGGGTGATTTGAAGCCCACAACCATTTCCTTGCAACTAGCAGATCGTTCGGTCAAGTATCCAATTGGTATATTGGAAGATGTGCCTATTAAGGTAGGTGTCATTATTGATGTGAAAAATGGCAAGCTTTCTTTGAATGTAGGTGATGAAAGGATAGAATTTAATTTGCCTAATGTTATTAAATTCCCTTCTCTTTTGCAGGATTGATTTGATAGATTAATATGTCAAGAAAGATCTTGTTGAAATATTTTCAACTGATGCATTGGAGGTCTGTTTAGTGAGAAGTGGTGATCAAGGAGATGAAGATGGAGTTATTGCATATGCACAGTTGTTGGATGCCAACCCTTCTACTTCAAAGTTTCGATTTGAAAAGCTAAAAGCTGAGACTGAAGCTTCATCCCTTAAAGAAGTTCCACAGGTAGAACTCAAATTCCTTCCTTCAAATATTAGGTATGAATTTCTTGGTCCAAACTATACATTCCCCGTGATTGTGAATACTAGTCTAAGTGATGTTAAGACTACAAAATTACTTGAGATTCTTAGATTGCATCAAAGGGCCATCAGGTACACAATAGATGACATTAAGGGGATTAATCCATCCATTTGCATGCATCGAATTCTGTTGGAAAATAACTATAAGCCCACTATTGAGCATCAAAGAAGGTTAAATCCTAACATGAAAGAAGTTTTGAAAAAAAAAAGGTACTTAAGTTACTTGATGCTGGGGTAATTTACCCCATCTCTGACAGTGAATGGGTTTGTCCAGTTCAAGTGGTCCCTAAAAAGGGGAGTATGACTGTTGTTAAAAATGAGAAAAATGAACCAGTTGTAACTAGAACAGTCACGGGTTGGAGAATGTGCATTGACTATAGGAAGTTAAATAAGGCAACCTGGAAAGATCATTTTCCCCTTCCATTTATTGATCAAATGTTAGAAAGGTTAGCTAAGCATTCATATTTTTGTTACTTGGATAGTTATTCCGGATTCTTTCAAATTCCCATTCATCCTAGTGACCAGAAGAAAACCACATTTACATGTCCCTATGGTACTTTTGCCTATAGGAGAATGCCTTTTAGGTTATGCAATGCTCCTGCTACCTTTCAACGTTGTATGATATCTATATTTTCTGATTTTATTGAGAATACAATGGAAGTGTTCATGGATGACTTCTCTGTGTATGGTTCTAGTTTTGATGATTATTTGACTAATCTTATTAAAGTGCTTAAAAGATGTGAACAGGTCAATTTTGTCTTAAACTAGAAAAAATGCCACTTCATGGTAAGAGAAGGTATAGTTCTTGGACATTTAGTGTCTAAACGTGGCATTGAAGTTGATAGAGTCAAGGTTGAGGTAATTGAGAAGATGCCGCCTCCTACTTCTGTCAAAGGAGTGCAGAGCTTTTTGGGCTATGCTGGCTTTTATCACCATTTCATAAAGGATTTTTCTAAGATTGCAAAGTCATTGACTAACTTGCTTCTTAAAGATGTGCCTTTTAATTTTGACGAGCCTTGCCTTGATGCATTTTGCAGATTAAAAGAGGCATTGATATTAGCCCTAATTATACAGCCACCAGATTGGAGTCTTCCTTTTGAAGTTATGTGCGATACAAGCAATTTTTCTATTGGTGTGGTGTTAGGGCAGAGGAAGGACAAGAAAGTTCATATAATTTACTATGCCAACAGAACCTTAGATGAAGCCCAAATCAACTATGCCACAACAGAGAATGAGTTGTTAGCAGTGGTATTTGCCATTGATAAGTTCCGGTCATACTTGGTGGGTTCAAAGATAATTGTGTACATGGATCACGCTGCTATCAAATGCCTGTTGAACAAGAAGGATGCAAAGCCAAGGTTGATTCGGTGGATACTTTTGCTTCAAGAATTTGACCTTGAGATTCGTGACAAGAAAAGAGCTGAGAACGTTGGAGCTGATCACCTTTCAAGGTTAAGATAATAAATGGGTGAGACAAGTGAAGATGAGCTACCCCTTGATGATTCTTTTCCAGATGATCAACTCTTTGCCATTTCAAAGTTGGAAGCCACATGGTATGCAAATTTCATGAATTATCTTGCATGCGGAGTCTTACCCCCAGATTTGAATTACTAGTAAAAGAAGAAGTTCTTCTCTGACCTCAAGCACTACTATTGGGACGAGCCTCTACTCTTTAGGAGAAGTGTTGGTGGTATATTCAGATGATGTATTTCGAAGGATGAGGTTGAAAGCATCATGTTTCATTGCCATTTCTCTGCATATGGTGGACATGCTAGCTCCTCTAAAACAGCTGCAAAAATCCTCCAAGCAGGTTTCTATTGGCCCACATTATTCAAAGATGTGCAGCAATTTGTGCTTCAATGTGACCGATGTCAGCAAACCGAAAACATATCAAGAAGAAATGAAATGCCTCTAACATACTTGAGGTAGAGGTGTTTGATGTTTGGGGAGTCAACTTTATAAGCCCATTTCCACCATCAAATGGCAACAAATACATACTTGTTGCAGTTGACTATGTATCCAAATGGGTAGAAGCTGTTGCTACCCCAACAAATGATGCCAATGTGGTAATTAAGCTATTCAAGAAGACAATATTCCCTCGGTTTGGAGTTCTAAGAGCTGTAATTAGTGATGGTTGATCTCACTTTACTTCCAAATAATTTGAAACTTTGTTAAAGAAGTTTGGGGTGACTCACAAAATTTCTTTAGCATATCACCCCCAAACCAGCGGTCAAGTGGAGATTTCAAATAGAGAAATAAAAAATATCCTTGAAAAAATAGTTTCCAGAACAAGGAAGGACTGGGCCATAAAGTTAGACAATGCACTATGGGCTTATCATACTACTTATAAGACTCCCATCGGTATGATTCCTTTCAAATTGATCTATGGGAAGTCTTGTCATCTTCTAGTGGAGTTAGAACATAAGGCCTACTGGGCAATCAAGACCCTTAATTTTGATTTGAAGGCTATTGGCGAAAGAAGAAAGCTCCAGATTAATGAACTTGAAGAGTTGCGATTGGATGCTTATGAGAATGCCAAACTCTACAAGGAGATAAAAAAGAGATGGCACGATAGGCATATTATTCTAAGAGAGTTTAAAGAAGGTGACCTTGTACTACTCTTCAATTCTAGATTGAAGCTCTTTTCGAGCAAACTCTGATCTAGGTGGTCTGGACCTTTCCAAGTTCAGAAGGTTTATCCATTTGGTGTAGTAGAGATACGGAGTGCAGCTACCAGTTCTTTCAAAGTCAATGGTTAGAGATTAAAGCATTATGCAGCTAGAGATCCAATAGAGCAGGGAGTAAGCTATACCCTTCAAGCTCCACCATGAACATGTCCAGGGGTCGAGCTAATGACCATAAACAAGCGCTCTTGGGAGGCAACCCAAGTTTTGATTTATGTCTTTTATTTATTTTGAGTTTTCTAGTCTTTTACTTATGTTTTTTAAGTAGTTTAAATTTTGTTTAAATTTATTTTTGTAGGATGATGGTAAAACGTGGAGACTAGAAAGGGTAAAGATTTCCTAAATAATGAGGTGCAATCAAAGACAGAAGGAATTATAGCTCAGTAGTATTCCTCATTATGGCCATAATCTAAAAGAAAATTAGGGATTACACTTGAACCAGAGGGAATTAACCGTATTCCTCATTACGGCTGTATTTCAAGGCCTTAGAGCAGAAAGTAACAAGGCTAGGCCATGTTGTGCATTAAAACATAAAAAGAGAAGACAGAAGGAATTACGGCTAGGCTGTATTCCTAATTATGGCCGTAATTCGGCCTACTAAAAAGCCTCAAACCAACCGTAATTGCCCTGCTCCCAAATTGGCTGTAATTCCCTATTTCTTCCTTCTCTCATCTTTTCCTCTCATCTTTTCCTCAACATTTTGAGTCTTCTACTCACACCCACCCCACTTCCTCTTCTCTTTCACCATTCTTTTCTCTTTTTCTTGTAATTCTCCCTACCTCCTTGTGCATGCTACAGTACCCATCTGGCATTTTTGTGACTTTGTGCACATCCTCTTCCTCAATGGCTTCCAAGAGGGCAAGGACAAGTCAAGCTTCATCTTCTCAAGGTAGGCCTACTCCTACCTCAAGAAAACCAAGAGATAATCCTGCTCCTAATCTTTATGATATTATTTTTTGAGATAATGTCCAAAGGAATAGATATGACATGCTTGTGAAAAAAAGAATTCTAGCAACTAGGTATGTTGATGAGGGTACATTGCAAACCCTAGGATTGTTAGATGATGTTAATTGGATGTTTGGGCAAGTGGGTTGGACTTATTTCATGTCTTTAAAGCTACCCACTTTTGTGAAGGTAACTTTAGAATTCTTAAGCTCTATTTAAACCCAAATTCTTTAAGGTAAGGATTGTCAACAAGGTAGTATCTCTTTTCACTTGTTCAATACTGAATATAATTGGTCTTTGGAAGACTTTAATATTGTGTATCAGTTACCTATAGGGGGTGTGATGCGTGAGGATATAGTGATTAAAATTCAGATAAAAATCAGTTGTCAGGCCCACCAGAAAATAAAAACCTTACAACTAGTTGTAGTTAGTAAGGGTCAATCCACAGAGAATCAATTCAATTAACACTATTAAACAATTCCCAATTTAGACTCTGATTAACAATAAACAGTAAAAAGGGGGGTTTTGGAGTTTTGATGAACAATGAACAGCTTCAAAGACAATAACAATAAATAAACTGAAATCAACAATATAAGAAAATTAGTTAAGAGATTGAATCCACCACTAGACTTATATGATGATGTAAATCCACATATCCTTTTATTTCAACATGCTCAATTATGTTTTTACGCAATTATGAGAGTAAATCTGTGTTTTCCTTACGTGTTGGCCAATTCAGCAACCGCTCAAATCAACTCCTAATTACTGATTAGTCATAAAGCAACCACTCTTACAACTATTCAACAATTGCATTAAGTTTTAGAAAACCAATTACACTAAGATCTAATCACACACCGGGATTAAATTACTTAGAACATATATTTCTCTAGATCTATTACCGCAACCGCGCATAATAAACCCAGATCTACCACTTTTATAACTGACAAATAGCACAAAGATAATTATACCCACATGAACATCATATATTCTGCTAGATCTACTACCGCAACCGCGTATAATAAATTCAGATCTACCACTTTGAAAGTGGAAACAAGTACAATAATCTTCATACCAACAATAGATTCAGAAATATATGAATAAAGACATAACTGTGTTGAAATAATTAAATATGCAAGATTCACAACATTAATACTAGTGATTTCATCACCCCCTTAACCAAGGGAGGTTTAGTTACACATAGCTAGAAGGAAATCACAAGAAAAACTGAGAAAGAACAACATAAGAAACAAAGTGCAGAAGAAAAACTAAAGCAAACGAGTTTCTGAGGATTGAGGATGATGGATCTCCGATTGCTCGAACCTGAGACTCCAATCTTTGATCCAAGACTCCCCTCTCCTTCTCCAAGGAGTTGTAGCTGCTCTCCTAGGTCAGAACTCCCTTCAAAACGTGCCAAGAGTGTCAATATATAGGCCTCCAACACAAACTTCGCGCAGAAGTTTGCAATAATTGATGTCTGGAGGTCATACACGGCCCTGTATACGTACACGGCCTAGGCCGTGTATGACACTAAGTTAGGGGTCCAAAATTCACTATTTCAAATTCAAAGTCAAAGGCGTACATGGCCTAGGCTGTGTATTCTCACATGGCCGTGTATTTTTACGTAATCAAGGCCCTGTATTCTGACGCAGGTCCTGTATTCTGACTCTGGCCCTATAATCTGACGTCCAAGCCCAATAAGACCCATTAGACCTCTAAATCTAGAAAAGTGTTCAACATAAAAGTTGTAGATTTGGATTTTAACTATCAACCATCAAAATTTTAGCCCATTTGACAACTTGTAGCTCGAGATATATCATGAACAGTATGCAAAGGTCAAGCTGTCAGGATTAGCACCCTAGTTCTTGCTTCAACTCCAATTTGAGTTATTCAAACGTGTGATTGGGCCTTTGAGATCTTCATAAAAGTAGTAGAGAATTGTCTTATCTTTCCTACAAGACCAAAATCATATTAATTAGATATTTGAAACTCAAATTATAGCTAGTTTACTGAACATTGTCAAAGAGATAAATTAGGGCTAATTCATGCAATAATTCCTTCAATGATCCAATTAGGCTCAATATCATAAAATGTGTCAAAACCAACTTAATTAAACCTAATTGAACCTTAAGAAACGCAGTGACTGAAAAGCATAATTCAATTATGAGTACTAATGAACACATTTAAGCAAAGTTTCACAGTAATGTTCCAATTAGGGTTTGATATCAGAAACTAAGTTAAATGATGACAATTAAGCACAAATGGAGTTCAATGAATCAATTACAAGGCGATTAAAATATAGGAATAATTAACAGATCAATTACCCCTACACTTAGCCTTTTGCACTCCTGGGCAAAAATATACAGTTCAACACAGTTTCACAACAAGTCAAACAAATGCAGAATAATGAGCAAATGCTTTTAGTTTTCAAAGAATTTAAACAATCAAGAATTCCCTTTCTTAGCAATCCAAGTTGACAAGCAAAATCAATCAAATTTCAGGGTTCAATCTACATGATAAATCCTCACTGAAATGCTCTCTCACTCAAGTGTTTCAGGCTTGTGTTTTCACTTAACCAACTCATGAGAATATGCTTTACCATAGGCTTGTCAAGCCTCTACTTCTCCACTACTCAGACCACATGCAAACAGAGATCAAAAGAACTTTATTTAGGTTGTAATGGGGTCAGGGTTAAGGTAGGATACATCAAAGATAGACAAAGTTAGACTATAGGAACTAGAAGAGCAAAATGGAAAAATATTCAATCATTACACAGAATTTCTCAATAATCTTCAATTTCAAATTCCTATTATGTACCTTTTCCTTTTTCTGACTTTTTTTTTTATATATACACCTTGCATCCTATTTACAATGATATTTTGCCTGCATGAGACTTTTATATACAAACATAGCTAGGCAAATACATCATTAATTCAAATACCCCCACACTTATTCAAAAACCATTTTCCAATGCAATCCTTAAGCTCTTTTACTCCCTAAGGTAGGGTAGTAAAATAGTTCTTTCACTTTTAGGTATAAATTGAGCTTAGATAGAAGGAAATTGTGTCAATTAGGCTCAAAGGGGTTAATCAATGGATAAAATGCAAGGATGGCTATTTGGCCAGTAATTATTTAAAAGAAAAAATGCCTTTATCATTTCAAATGCATGCAGTGGTCATTAGCAGCTTAAAAGAGAACCAAGACAAGTTCTGAAAAGCACAACAATCATGAGTGGAATCACACAATCAAGGATCCAAAATGGCCTATAGTTAGCCATTTACAACAAAGCCCAAAAACTCACTAGGTTTCGATTTATTATTTTCAATTAAACCCTTTAATTTTTTAGAATTTCACCCGACAAAATCAATAACTAGAAAGTTCATTCAATCATGCTCAAAGTTTTTTTTATAATTTAAATATTTTTTTTCGGGTCAATTGCTCACTAATCACATCACTTGAAAGCTTATTGGAAACTTTAAAAGCCCAATGGAGAAGTATCACAAGAAGAACAACATCATCAAGATCAAATACACTCACCCTAAGAGAGTCAATATAGTTCAATCAGTCATTCAAACCCTAGGAGAACAATCAAAATATCAACAGTATTCACAATAGAACAATGGAGAAGTATCCACACCCCCACACTTAAAACAAGCATTGTCCTCAATGCTACACACATCCAGAAAAGGAAAAATAATGACAAAGAGAATGCTACACACATCCAGAAAAGGAAAACAAGCAAAAACAGCTATACCACAATCGAAAGCAGAAACAAGGTAGCCAGTAAATCAATAGTGCAAACCAAATCCCAAATATACATAATACAAGAGAATGAAAATACAATGGAAACTAAGGGGGTACATTTACTCATCATTCTTGAGGGAATGTCAAAAATCTACGAAGTTCATAAGGCACAAGTTCATATGAATGCGTCTCAAGAGTATAACTCTTTACTCAGTCCATTCATCATGAACTTAAAATTTAACTTCTCAATTGAATGAAATCATTCCCAAAGAACATGGTTCAGCATTCAGAAGAACAAAACAACAATTTACAAATGAACTAATTCCTATAGTTTCGCTTAGTTTCCACTGTACTTAATCCATGCAAATATCAAACAAACAATCCATGCATTCCAACACACATTTAATCAAACCAAACACAAGGTTTTTTAAAGATGCAAATGCTTATAACCAACAAACAGATAAAAACATAATCTAAGAAACTAATAAAAATGTAAAATAAAAAGGGATAAAGAGAGCAAATCTGGTTAGGTTGCCTCCCAATGAGCGCTTAGTTTATTGTCCTCAGCCTGACGTTGTGACACTTTCAAGGCTCCTCATATTGTGGAAGGATGAGGGTCATCACTTCCATCTCTACACTGTCAGGAGGTTTATGATAAGGTTTGAGACGATGACCATTTACCTTAAATGCTTTACCTGAAATTTCACTCCTAATCTCAACTGCACCAAAAGGAAAGACATTAGTTACCACAAATGGCCCAATCCACTTAGAACGCAGTTTACCTGGAAACAATTTGAGTCTTAATTGAATAGCAGAACTTTTTGTCCTCTGTGAAATTTCTTTCTGGAAATCAATTGGTCGTGGAATGCCTTAGCTTTAGTTTTATAAATCAGGGCATTCTCGAAGGCCTCATTTCTTAGTTCTTCCAGTTCCTGTAACTACAACTTCCTTTGCTTTCCAACACCTTCCAATTCCATATTTACTTGTTTAATGGTTCAGTAAGAGCAATGTTGTAACTCAACTGGCAAATGATAGGGCTTTCCATACACCAACCGAAATGGTGACATGCCAATGGGAGTCTTATAGGCAGTCCTATAAGCCCATAAAGCATCTTCAAGTCGAGTGCTCCAATCCTTTCTTGAAGGATTCATTGTCTTTTCAAGGATTAATTTAATCTCCCGGTTGGACACTTCAGTTTGCCCATTTGTCTGTGGATGGTAAGGAGTGGAAATTATGTGCATTACTCCATATTTCTTTAATAGAGCATCAAAGGTTCTGTTGCAAAAATGGGTCCCTTGGTCACTAATGATAGCCCTTGGGGTCCCGAACCTGGAGAAAATATGTGTTTTAACAAAATCTGCAACAATTTTAGAATCATCAGATCGGGTGGCTTTTGCTTCCACCCATTTAGACACATAATCAACAGATAAGAGAATGTATGTGAAACCAAATGAGGGAGGGAATGGTCCCATGAAATCAATGCCTCACACATCAAAGACTTCCACAAAAATGATCAGAGTCTGAGGCATTTGATTACGAGGACCAATGTTACCTGTTCTTTGACAGCGTTCACAAGACTTATAGAAGTTGTAAGCGTCTTTGAAAATTGTGGGCCAATAGAAACCACTGTCAAGCACTTTGTTGGCTATCCTTTTACTGCCAAAGTGTCCTCCACATGCATAGGTGTGACAAAAGGAGAGGATGGAGTGTGTCTCAGAATCAGGAATGCATCTCTTAATGACTTGATCTGTACAATGCTTCCATAGGTACGGGTCATCCCAGATATAGTATTTACAGTCACTCCTTAATTTATCTCTTTGGGCCTTGTTCAAACCCTCCGGAAAGTCCTTAGTAACCAGGTAGTTAACAATGTCAGCATACCAAGGGATTATGGCGTTGACAACCAGCAAATATCCATCCGAAAAAGATTCCATGATAGGCATTTCTTCCTCTTCAGTTACCAACCTACTCAAGTGATCGGCCACCAAGTTCTCACTCCCTTTCTTATCTTTAATCTCCAAGTCAAATTCCTGGAGCAATAAAATCCATTAGAGCAATCTAGGCTTTGCTTCTTTCTTTGTTAGGAGATACTTCAAAGCTGTATGATCTGAAAACACAATTACTTTAGAACCAATTAGATATGATCTAAATTTTTCCAAAGCAAATACAACAGCTAGAAGTTCTTTTTCTGTGGTTGAGTAGTTAAGCTGAGCATCATTTAGAGTCCTTGATGCATAGTAAATGGCATAAGGAACCCTATCAACTCGCTGTTCCAAGACAGCTCCTACTGCAAAGTCACTGGCATCACACATTAGTTCAAATGGTAACTCCCAATTGGGTGGCCTGATGATAGGCGCAACAGTTAACAACTTCTTAAGTTTATTGAAAGCTTCCATACATTTCTCATCAAAGTTAAAATTGATATCTTTTTGAAGCAGTCTGCAAAGGGGCAATGAGACTTTAGAGAAGTCTTTAATGAATCTCCGATAGAAACCTGCATGACCAATAAAAGAACGAATCTCCCGCACACTAGTGGGTGGGGGCAAAGAATGCATGAGCTCTACCTTACCTTTATCTACTTCAATTCTCCTAGCAGAAATTACATGACCTAACACAATACCTTCCTTAACCATGAAATGACATTTTTCCCAATTCAATACCAGGTTAGTGTCAATGCATCTTTTAAGTGCTAATGTTAAATGTTCCAGGAAATTTTCAAAACCATTTCCAAAGACACTAAAGTCATCCATAAAAACCTCAATAATATTTTCAATGTAATTAGAAAATAAACTCATCATGCATCTCTGGAAAGTTCCTGGTGCATTGCAGAGTCCAAAAGGCATTCGCCTATATGCAAAGGTACCAAATGGACAAGTGAATGTAGTCTTGTCTTGGTCTTCTGGAGCTATGGCAATCTGATTGTAACCTGAAAAACCATCCAGAAAATAATAATGAGAATGACCAGCTAATCTCTCTAACATTTGATCAATGAAAGGTAAAGGAAAGTGGTCTTTTCTCGTGGCGGCATTCAATTTCTTGTAATCAATACAAACACGCCACCCTGTTTGCAACCTAGTGGGAATAAGCTCATTTTCAGTATTTCTTACCACAGTAATTCCAGATTTCTTTGGTACTACCTGGACTGGGCTTACCCACTTGTTGTCAGAAATGGGGTAGATCACCCCCACACTTAGGAGCTTCAGTATCTCCTTTTTCACAACCTCCATCATGGGAGGATTCAACCTCCGCTGGGGGTCTCTCACAGGTTTAGTATCCTCCTCCATTAATATCCTGTGCATATAAATGGAGGGACTAATACCCTTGATATCAGCTATTGACCAACCAATGGCTGTCTTATGTTCCTGCAAAACAGCTACCAGTTTCTCTTCTTGCTCTTGGGTGAGTGACTTTGCAATTATTACTGGAAGGGTGTCCTTCTCCCCCAAGAAGATGTATTTAAGATGATCAGGCAGTGCTTTAAGTTCCAATTCAAGTGCCTACACAACGGAAGGTTGAGGTATATCAGTAGTAATAGGTAAATCAACAAAAGTTACCTCATGCTCTTCTGGAGTAGAAGAGAGCTCTTGTAAGGCAGTAACAATTTCATCAATGTCTTCACTCCATGGCTCTTCTTCACTCTTCTTCTTTTCCTCCTGTATATCTAAGCTATGAGTTAGAATTGTATCAAGAGCATTAAAATGGTCAGTATCAAAAGCTACAGAAATTAAAGAATCAAAAGGATCAAAAGAATCAATTAAACAAGCAGAGTGCACATCACTTGGGTATCTCATAGCTTCAAAAATATTGAATCTAATTAATTCCCCATCAAATTCCATTGTTAGAGTTCCTGAGTGCACATCAATTTTTGTTCGTGCAATCTTCAAAAATGGTCTCCCTAACAAGATAGGAGAAGATTTGGGAGACTCATCCTTTTCCATGTCCAAAACATAGAAGTCTGCCGGAAACACTAATTCATTCACCTGCACCAAAACATCTTCAACCACACCCTTAGGGTACGCATTAGATCTATCAGCCAATTGAATAATAACACCAGTAGGTTCCAAAGGACCCAAGTATAAAGATGCATAAATAGAATATGACATGACATTTATAGATGCACCTAAATCAAGCATTGCCCTTTCAAACCTTGTGTTACCTATAGTGCATGGAATGGTGAATGTGCCAGGGTCCTTACATTTGGTTGGGAGTTTCTTTTTAATTACAGCCGAAACATTTTCTCCCACTTGGACCTTTTCATTTCCTTTTAACTTCCTCTTGTTAGTGTATAATTCTTTCAAAAAATTTGCATATCTAGGTACCTGCTTAATGGCATCTAACAAAGAGATATTAACCTCTACCTTCCTAAAAGTCTCAAGTATTTCTTTTTCTGCTTCTTCTTTCTTGGTTTTAACTAACCTACTAGGAAAAGGAGCTTTAGTGACATATTTAGGAAGGGGTTCAGAAATACTTACCTTAGGGGCTTTGGAATTTTGCCCTTTATCATTTACTTCTTTGGGTGATTCATCTTTCTCTTGAGTGGTTGGTGGAAGAGATGTAGGCTCATCCATCGTCTTCCCGCTTCTCAATGTGACAGCACTAGCATTTTCTCTCGGATTCACTTCTGGCTGTAAGGGTAGTTTCCCTGAAGCTTGGCTTTGAAACTTATTGAATTCTGTGGACAGTTGCCCTATCTGATTTTGTAAGTTATTGATTGCAGTCCTTGTTTCTTGTTTATAACTTTGTATGGTTGCATTTGTTTCTTGTTGGAACTACAAATTATTAGTGGCCATTTGTTTCACTAGCTCCTCTAGTGAAGGCTCAGGTTGCTTAGGAGCTTGAACTTGCTGCTGTCTCTGAGGGAAAGGTGCTTGCCTTTGTTGGAATCTTGGAGGTCCATAAGCTGGAGGTTGATTTTGAGGTTGCTTTGCATAGCTGAAATTAGGATGATCCCTCCAACCCGGATTATATGTGTTTGAGTAGGGGTTGTAATTTTTTAAAAGTCCAGCATATCCTCCTACTACTCTTACCTCCTCATTTGTGTCCTCTTGGAGAGTGGGACACATATCAGTGGGATGTCCAGATGAACAACAGATCCCACAAGCATGAACTGGTGCTTTGCCTGTATCCATTAATCGCTAAACTATAGCAGTCAATTGAGTCATTTGCTGCTGTAGACTGGTTGTCTCTACTTCTTTCACTGCTCTCACTCCAGTGTCATTTCTAGAGTAAAATTGTTGAATATTGGCAGCCATTCTTGAGATCAAGTTTCTAGCTTCTTGAGGAGTTTTATCAACCAATGCTCCTCCGCTAGCAGCGTCAATCATGTTGTGATCCATCACTTGTAAGCCTTCATAGAAATACTGAATTAAAAGCTGCTCACTTATTTGATGATGAGGGTAGCTGAAACATAGCTTCTTAAATCTCTCCCAGTAGTCATGGAGTGATTCCCCATGCCTTTGTTGAATACCATGATTTCTTTTCGATTGTTACAGACTTTTGAGGCGGGGAAGTATCTCTGTCTAGGATAGTTCGGGCCATGTCCTGCCATGATTGGATGGATTCGGGTGGTAAGTAGTAAAGCCACTCATTTGCTGAGTCTTTCAATGAGAATGGAAAAGCTCTCAACTTGACTTGCTCTACATGAATTCCTACAGGCTTCATGCTAGAACACACTACATGGATTTCCTTCAAGTGCTTATTGGGGTCCTCTCCGGGTAATCCATTGAAAGATGGCAAGAGATGGATTAAGCCGGATTTCAATTCAAATGCCTCTTCATTTTCAAGAATGTCTATGCATAGAGGCTGTTGATCTAGATCTGGAGCCCAATGCCCTTAAAGTGTTTTCTGCCATTGTCACTTCTTCAGATATTTTAGACGGCTCAAATGTCTCTGAACTTGATAGATCAATGTAACGGGCAGCTTCAATGTCAGCAGGTGTGAGTTTGAAGTTAGCTGCATGGAAGGGAAATTGAGGATGTGAAGTGAGTTGATCAATATAGTTCCTCAAATTTAGCAATCCTTCATCTACCCCTTCAAGGGACATCAACACCTACAAAACACTCAGAAAGAAAGATTCAAAACTAAAAATAAAATAAAAACAGAGTAAAAATAGAAAATAAATTAACAGTGTAATTGAAAAATTGGTTCCCCGGCAACGGCACCAAAATTCTGATGCGTGAGGATATAGTGATTAAAATTCAGATAAAAATCAGTTGTCAGGCCCACTAGAAAATAAAAACCTTACAACTAGTTATAGTTAGTAAGGGTCGATCCACAGAAAACCAATTCAATTAACACTATTAAACAATTCCCAATTTAGACTCTGATTAACAATAAATAGTAAAAAGGGGGGTTTTGGAGTTTTGATGAACAATGAACAGCTTCAAAGACAATAACAATAAATAAACTGAAATCAACAATATAAGAAAATTAGTTAAGAGATTGAATCCACCACTAGATTTATATGATGATGTAAATCCACATATCCTTTTATTTCAACATGCTCAATTATGTTTTTACGCAATTGTGAGAGTAAATCTCTGTTTTCCTTACGTGTTGGCCAATTCAGCAACCGCTCAAATCAACTCCTAATTACTGATTAGTCATAAAGCAACCGCTCTTACAACTATTCAACAATTGTATTAAGTTTTAGAAAACCAATTACACTAAGATCTAATCACCCACCGGGATTAAATTACTTAGAACATATATTTCTCTAGATCTATTACCGCAACCGCGCATAATAAACCCAGATCTACCACTTTTATAACTGGCAAATAGCACAAAGATAATTATACCCATATGAACATCATATATTCTGCTAGATCTACTACCGCAACAGCGCATAATAAACCCAGATCTACCACTTTGAAAGTGGAAACAAGTACAATAATCTTCATACCAACAATAGATTCAGAAATATATGAATAAAGACATAACTGTGTTGAAATAATCAAATATGCAAGATTCAAACATCAATACTAGTGGTTTCATCACCCCCTTAACCAAGGGAGGTTTAGTTACACATAGCTAGAAGGAAATCATAAAAAACACTGAGAAAGAACAACATAAGAAACAAAGTGCAGAAGAAAAACTAAAGGAAATGAGTTTTTGAGGATTGAGGATGATGGATCTCCGATTGCTCGAACCCGAGACTCCAATCTTTGATCCAAGACTCCCCTCTCCTTCTCCAAGGAGTTGTAGCTGCTCTCCTAGGTCAAAACTCCCTTCAAAATGTGCCAAGAGTGTCAATATATAGGCCTCTAACACAAACTTCGCGCAGAAGTTTGCAATAATTGATGTCTGGAGGTCATACACGGCCGTGTATGACACTGAGTTAGGGGTCCAAAATTCACTATTTCAAATGCAAAGTCAGAGGCATACACGGCCTAGGCCATGTATTCTCACACGGCGGTGTAATTTTACGTAATCTAGGCCCTGTATTCTGACTCTGGCCCTATAATCTGACTTCCAAGCTCAATAAGACCTATTAGACCTCCAAATCTGCAAAAGTGTTCAACATAAAAGTTGTAGATTTCAATCTTAACTATCAACCATCAAAATGTCAGCCCATTTGACAACTTGTAGCTCGAGATATGTCATGAACAGTATGCAAAGGTCAAGCTGTCAGGATCAGCACCCTAGTTCTTGCTTCAACTCCAATTTGAGTTATCCAAACGTGTGAGTGGGCCTTTGAGGTCTTCATGAAAGTAGTAGAGAACTGTCTTAACTTTCCTACAAGACCAAAATCACATCAATCTGTCTACCCAAGAAAACCCATAAGGGTAAAAAAGTCTAGAAACCCCTGAAGGACCCCACCCAAAGATCATCTGTCCAAAATCAAAATACAACAAAATCATACAAAAATAAAATTATAACAATAAATGATGACATACCTTTATGTACAGTTTTCATGGCATATCTTTATACTGCACGTCATGAGTGCAGTAGCCTTCATAATCTTAGTGCCTCTTGAAAGAGACATTGAATTCCCTTAAGGAATTTCAAACTTAAGGCACTCCTCCCGCTTGTGGGATATCCCAGCCTATGCATCGTCCCTCTAGTTAAAGAGAGAAAATCTGAATACGATGACCAGTGACCACAACAGTGGAGCTATGCTCAGGAACCTAATAAATCAATACCAGGAATTGAGCTCAGAGGCATTGTCACACGAGAATATAAACACGAGACGTTTCTATCTGTCCATCAGCAAGCATAGCCTACGGTTAAAACCTGAGAATGCTTGTGCGGCTCTCTATAGAGCGTAGCACATGAATCTTATTTATGGACCGGTGTGTGAAGGTCCACCTGAGTCAATGACGGGACGGACATCTACTCGGGGCTCCTAATCTAATTAAAGACTAAGTACAACTGAAGTTTCACTTTTTTTTTTTTTTTTTTTTCTTTTTTTTTCTTTCTTTTTTCTTTCTTTTTTTTTTTTTTTTCTTTTGAAGATGTACAAGATAATATATACATGTTGTTGTGATCGTGACTCACATCTTCCTCTGGTTTTACTTCTAGTAACGGCTTAAACGCCTTCTATGAGTCCAGGATAAGCTTCCCATCCAATTTTCTTATAAATTGGCAAACAGGGTCTTTTTGAGTCAGATTCCCAAGACTGTAACACTCTTACTCGTCCTTGAAGAGATTTCACAAACTAAGAAGTTCAAGCTACACATATCCACAAGAATATCTCAAGAGTTAATAAGATATTATTTAAGAAGTTCATTCTTAATAAAGAGTATTTTATCTTCTCTGTTTACAAAAATCATCCCCAAAGAATGACATTGCTTGTTACAAGAAAATTGATAATATTAGTAAACCAAGGCATGGAATTGACAGAAATAAAAATTTATCAAGAAAATAATCATTGATATGTGTGATATCAGAAGGTGAGCTTGTTATAAGTATAGACAAATGATCTGCAACAACATTTTTGACTTTTTTCTTATCTTTTATTGTGATGTTGAATTCTTGAAGCAACAAAAATTCACCGTATCAACCTAGGTTTGCAAAAACTTGTTGAGAAAATCGACAAGTGCACTGAATTGTCAAAGTAATAAAGTTAACGATTAAGAAGGAAAAAACACACACGAAAATGCACAAAATTAAGAGGGAAAAGAGAGAACAAAGTACATGAATGCAAAACACATTAAGGATGTAAACACATGAAATTAAAACACTAAGGATTTGACTTCACTTGATTCAATAATCTTTCATAAATAATAAAGTAGCTTTAGGACCTTCATTCTAATTAATTTCTAATCATTCAATTGATAGGAAGAATCCCTTAATTAATTAAAAATTAATTCCTTGGTCAAAACCCTAACTCTTAAAGGCATGACCTTTACTCTATGGATTCTTATGAAAAATACCACAATTATCCCACACAACCTATAACCTCTATTCCTAGATGATTATAAATCATGAAACTTATTATTTATGTTCTAAGTTATATGCAAATCTTCTAATTCTACACACATCTCACTAGATTAATTTATGAGTGACCAATTCATAAAAGCATTAAGAACCATAATAAGCACTCAAATTGAATAAAAAAATAATTAATTAAAATTCTAATTTTAATACATATCGATTGAATTAAGTTACATCTTCATCCTAGAAACGCACAAATTTAACTACACATGACAAAAGAGAAGAAAAATAGGAAGAAAAAAATAAAAATATATACAGAGCTCAACCTTCTATAAAAAAAATATTAACAAGTAAGCGGTAAACCTGCCATGGTAATATATATATATATACATATTAACAAGTAGGCGGTATAAACCAGCCATTAAATATTAACAAGGGTATGATATAAACCAACCACCAAATAAATATTAACAAAAGTGTGGTATAAATCAGCCATCAAATATTTATTAACACGTAGTAAATAAATATTAACAAGGGTGTAGTATAAGCCAACCACCAAATAAGATAACAAATTAACAAGTTTGTAAGCAGGTAAAGTAAAAAGTTAGATAGCTGATAAAGTAAAAAGGTTAGATAGTTTGTAAGAGAGTTAGATAGTTAGTAAGTTAGTAAGCAAGAAAATTAAAAAGTTAGTAGGTTAGTAAGTTAGAAAGTTAGAAAAAAATATAGAAAATAAAATACGAGAAAATAAAGTGTAGAAAGTAAAGTGCAGAAAGTAAATTGCAGAAAGTAAATTTAAAATAAGAAAATCAGAGAGAGGCAGAGCCCCACCAGAGCCGGCGAATGAGGAAGAAGAGAAGAGTCAAAATTAAGATATTATTAAAATATAAAGTAAAAACCAGAGAACCGACAAGCCGATTTTTTGCTCCGGTAAAAGAGAAGATAAGAAGAAAGATTATTTCATTCATGATTAAAGATTACAAAGGGAGAGAGGAGAGTTTCTCTCACTAAATTAGCACATTAGTATGTACAAAGAGAAAAAAAAATAAACAAGTAGAAAAAAAAAAAATATATAGATATATATATATACAAGATCCTGAGAAAAAAATATAAAAATATACATACAAAATATTTACACAATAAATTTGTTCTTCAAATCAAGTTCCCCGCAACGGTGTCAAAAACTTGATGCGGATTAAAAGTTACAAACCCAAGTGCAGGTTGTTTAAAGTAATAAATTCTCGGGAGTCCGAGGTCGATCCACAGGAAATTGATGAAGAAAAAATTTATTAATGTAAGAAAAATATTTTGTCACAACAATAAAGGTGATAAAACTTAGTTACAAATAAAAAAGATTTAATTGGGTTAGGAGATCGACTCTTGGTAAGTAAATAAAGGACAAGATTAATTTTTTTTATAACTCAATTAGAATCCACACATAATGGGGGTTCCAATAAGAAAATATAACATTCAAAGATAATTTAAGATTATATACGTAATTATATTACGATTTCTTTAATTATCTATTAACACTACCACTTATAAATAGGCTCAAGCATTCATTGTGCCAATATCTTATCTATAACAAATCAAGATCTTCACTTTACAAGGAAGGTTTCTAAATTGATTGGAAACAAAATACAACACGTATAATGACCACTTGATAATATATCATTTAAGCACAAAAAAGAAATTAATATAACCTTAACTTATTACTAAAAGTTTCACCCATTCACCTAAGTAAAATGAAAATTAATTACTCATACACAAGAAGAAAGAAAGAGAGAAGAAGAAAAAGAAAAAGAACATAATTTCAATTTAGAACAAAAAAAACTATAACAAGATAAACAAACAACACAATAGCATGATCTTGATCGCTAGGACGAAGACCCCTAAACAATCAGTCATGGCTCTCTTTTATAGAGGATTAGGGGTACAAAATGATAAAGGGGCTGATTCATGAATAAGTGGATGAGTGAAAATGAGTGGAAAATGCCAAATACCTTTTGATGAGAGAAAAATTATGGAGATTCTTTGTCTCCAAAATCATTCAGTTCTAAAGTCATTAAATACTTCAGAATATTAAAATGTGGTCTTCATGAAAGTCATAGGATTTTTTCTTAGCTTTCAAATGCCACTAGAATCACCTTAAAAGGCCACCTACAGCCCGAGATATGGCTCAATTATTGCAAAGTATCAAGCCCAGTTACAGCGCTCTGTTCTGACTTCCAAGCCCAATATGACCTCCAAGGATTCTGAATTGAGTCTTGTGTTCTTCATGAAAGTTGTAGATATGGGTCTTAAAGATACTAAAATTTCAGCCCAATCCAGATCTTACAGCCCGCGTTATGATCTAATTACTGCACACTATTTAGGTTCCAATCACAAAACCTGTATTCTGACTTCCAAGCCCAATTAGTTCTACTAGATGTCCAATTTTCACCTAGAGTTTTTCATGAAAGTTTTAGAGCTCTCTCTTATATTTCTTACAAGGTAAGATACATAATTATTAGACATCTAGAGCTTAAGATATAACCAAAATACAGAAATAGTGTAAGACGTAAATCTTGCTTAAAAAAAATTAATTAAGTCCAATTTGAGTCCAAATTTACAAAACATAACCAAATTCAATCAATTAAGTACATGGAGAGTGTAAATGACTAAAAATAAGAGTTTATTAATTTATAAAATATGTGATTATCAAAGCATAAAATGCACCTACCATTGAATGTGGTTTGAAAGTGAGATGGAGCATAAAATACACTCACCAACACTCCTCTTCAAAAGAAAAAAAGAAGAAAAAAAAAAAGGAAGAGAAGAAGAAGAATAAGAAAAGTTCATGCATCTACTTTAGGGAGATCCAAAGGCTGAGAATTTGTTAAGTTAGAATTTTATGCTTTTGATTTATATGTTTATGCTTTTGATTTTAGGACTTTATTTTACTTTTGTTCTATTTTACTACCTTTTTGCTTTGTTTTGATAATAGGTGGAAAATAAGAAAGAGTTGGATGGAAACAGAGAGAATTATGGCTAGGTCGTAATGGCCATTATAGCCGTAATTCATGCCAAAAAAATTACAAGAAGCCAACTAGAGAGAATTATGGCTAGGCCATAATGGCCATTATGGCCATAATTCATGCAACCAGAATTTGAAGGGCCAACTAGAACGAATTGCTAGCTGCCAGTAATTGTCATTATGGCCATAATCCTGATCAGTTTCATAATAGCTCATTTATTTTTGAAGAAACTAAAGAGATGTTATAATGGGTTATAAATGGGGCTGTAAATAGGCTTTAAAGGAGTGGTTTTCTGATAGAAAAAGGGAGTGGGAGAGACTGTACAGGAAGACAAGAATTTCTTCTATTTCACTTTTTTGAGAAAAAATTAGATTATTTGTTCTTTATTTCTAGATAAAAGTTCTTGTAACTTGGTTAGAATTTATGCAAGCTGGTTAAGAATCTCCTTCCTTCTCCTTTATTATCTATCTCCTTCCTTTTCTTATATATGTAATTGTTCAATTGTATTTGGTTGTTTCTATTATGAATATGATTGAGTAATTATCTAATCTTGGGATTGTGGGTATTCTAATGAAGGGTTGTTGCTATTTTTGATTTTTCCTTTTTTATGGGTGTTGATCTTTTTAATTCAACCTTAGTGTTTTTACTTGTTTGCAAATATATATGTTCTATGTTGGATGATTTCAGATATTAAGCAAAGAACTGAAAGGTGAAGTTTGGTATTAGAACTATAAGGTTGGACAAGGGGATTTGTTAAGTTAGAATTTTATGCTTTTGATTTATATGTTTATGCTTTTGATTTTAGGACTTTATTTTACTTTTGTTCTATTTTACTACCTTTTTGCTTTGTCTTGATAATAGGTGGAAAATAAGTTAGAGTTGGATGGAAACAGAGAGAATTATGGCCTTTGGTATGAGTATCTAGGTGGATGCAAGTTCTAAAATGTAGGATGGAGCATAAAATGCACCTACCATTGAATGTGGTTTGAAAGTGAGATGGAGCATAAAATGCACTCACCAACACTCCTCTTCTAAAGAGAAAAAGAAGAAGAAAAATAAAGGAAGAGAAGAAGAAGAACAAGAAAAGTTCATGCATCTACTTTAGGAAGATCCAAAGGATGAGAATTTTGTTTGAGTGTTTAAAGGTGTAGGTATGCATTCTATATTATTTTTTGATAAAGCTTGGGACCGCCTCTAGCTAATTGGAGACTTGACATTGTATATTTGTTTGTTTGTCTTTATGTTGGGTTGTTAGGATGGAAAGTTGTTAATTGTTTTGTGCAAAAGAATAACCATAAGTCATTCATGAATAGACATTTTGCTTGAGGACAAGCAAAGGTTTAAGCATGGGGAAATTTGTTAAGTTAGAATTTTATGCTTTTGATTTATATGTTTATGCTTTTGATTTTAGGACTTTATTTTAGCTTTGTTCTATTTTACTACCTTTTTGGCTTTATGTTGATAATAGGTGGAAAAAAAGAAAGAGTTGGATGGAAACAGAGAGATTTATGGCTAGGCCGTAATGGCCATTACGGTTGTAATTCGTGCCAACAAAATTACAAGAAGCCTACCAGAGAGAATTATGGCTGGGCCGTAATGGCCATTATGGCCGTAATTCGTGCAACAAGAATTTGAAGGGCCAACGAGAACGAATTACTACCTACCAGTAATTGCCATTATGGCCATAATTCTGATTAGTTTCATAACAACTCATTTATTTTTGAAGAAACTAACGAGGTGTTGTAATGGGTTGTAAATGGGACTGTAAATAAGCTTTAAAGGAGTGGTTTTATGATTGAAAAGGGGAGTGGGAGAGACTGTATGGGAAGGCAAGAATTTCTTCTATTTCACTTTTTGAGAGGAAATTAGATTCCTTGTTCTTTATTTCTGGATAGAAGTTCTTGTAACTTGGTTGAAATTTATGCAAGCTGGTTAAGAATCTCCTTCTTTCTCCTTTATTATTTATCTCCTTCCTTTTCTTATATATGTAATTGTTCAATTGTATTTGGTTGTTTCTATTATGAATATGATTGAGTAATTATCTAATCTTGGGATTGTGGGTATTCTAATGAAGGCTTATTGCTATTTTTTATTTTTCCTTTTTTATAGGTGTTGATCTTTTTAATTCGACTTTAGTGTTTTTACTTGTTTGCAAATATATGTTCTATGTTGGATGATTTCAGATATTAAGCGAAGAACCGAAAGGTGAAGTTTGGTATTAGAACTATAAGGTTGGACAAGGGGATTTGTTAAGTTAGAATTTTATGCTTTTGATTTATATGTTTATGCTTTTGATTTTAGGACTTTATTTTATTTTTGTTCTATTTTACTACCTTTTTGCTTTGTTTTGATAATAGGTGGAAACTAATTTAGAGTTGGATGGAAACAGAGAGAATTATGGCCTTTGGTATGAGTACCTAGGTAGATGCAAGTTCTAAAATGTAGGATGGAGCATAAAATGCACCTACGATTGAATGTGGTTTGAAAGTGAGATGGAGCATAAAATGCACTCACCAACACTCCTCTTCAAAAGATAAAAAGAAGAAAAAAAAAGGAATAGAAGAAGAAGAATAAGAAAAGTTCATCCATCTACTTTAGGGAGATCCAAAGGATGAGAATTTTGTTTGAGAGTTTAAAGGTGTAGGTGTGCATTCTATATTTTTTTTTATAAAGCTTGGGACCGCCTCTAGCTAAATGGGGACTTGAAATTGTATATTTGTTTGTTTGTCTTTATGTTGGGTTGTTAAGATGGAAAGTTGCTAATTGTTCTGTGCAAAAGAATAACCACAAGTCATTCATGAATAGACATTTTGCTTTAGGACAAGCAAAGGTTTAAGCATGGGAGAATTTGTTAAGTTAGAATTTTATGCTTTTGATTTATATGTTTATGCTTTTGATTTTAGGACTTTATTTTAGTTTTGTTTTATTTTACTACCTTTTTGCTTTATTTTGATAATATGTGAAAAATAAGAAAGAGTTGGATGGAAACAAAGAGATATATGGCTAGGACGTAATGGCCATTATGGCTGTAATTCGTGCCAACAAAATTACAAGAAGCCTACCAGAGAGAATTATGGCTAGGACGCAATGGCCATTATGGCCGTAATTCGTGCAACCAGAATTTGAAAGGCCAACCAGAATGAATTACTACCTGCCAGTAATTGCCATTATGGCCATAATTCTGATTAGTTTCATAACAACTCATTTATTTTCGAAGAAACTAATGAGGTGTTGTAATGGTTTGTAAATGGGACTGTAAATAAGCTTTAAAGGAGTGGTTTTATGATAGAAAAGGGGAATAGGAGAGACTGTACGGGAAGGCAAGAATTTCTTCTATTTCACTTTTTGAGAGGAAATTAGATTCCTTGTTCTTTATTTCTGGATTGAAGTTCTTGTAACTTGGTTGAAATTTATGCAAGCTGGTTAAGAATCTCCTTCTTTCTCCTTTATTATCTATCTCCTTCTTTTTCTTATATATGTAATTGTTCAATTGTATTTGGTTGTGTCTATTATGAATATGATTGAGTAATTATCTAATGTTTGGATTGCGGGTATTCTAATGAAGGGTTGTTGCTATTTCTGATTTTCCCTTTTTTATGGGTGTTGATCTTTTTAATTCGACCTTAGTGTTTTTACTTGTTTGCAAATATATGTTCTATGTTGGATGATTTCAGATATTAAGCGAAGAATCGAAAGGTGAAGTTTGGTATTAGAACTATAAGGTTGGACAAGGGGATTTGTTAAGTTAGAATTTTATGCTTTTGATTTATATGTTTATGCTTTTGATTTTAGGACTTTATTTTATTTTTGTTCTATTTTACTACCTTTTTGCTTTGTTTTGATAATGGGTGGAAAATAAGTTAGAGTTGGATGGAAACAGAGAGAATTATGGCCTTTGGTATGAGTACCTAGGTAGATGCAAGTTCTAAAATGTAGGATGGAGCATAAAATGCACCTACGATTGAATGTGGCTTGAAAGTGAGATGGAGCATAAAATGCACTCACCAACACTCCTCTTCAAAAGAAAAAAAGAAGAAAAAAAATAAAGGAAAAGAAGAATAAGAATAAGAAAAGTTCATCCTTCTACTTTAGGGAGATTCAAAGGATGAGAATTTTGTTTAAGTGTTTAAAGGTGTAGGTATGCATTCTATATTATTTTTTGATAAAGCTTGGGACCGCCTCTAGCTAAATGGAGACTTGATATTGTATATTTGTTTGTTTGTCTTTATGTTGGGTTGTTAAGATGGAAAGTTGACAATTTTTCTGTGCAAAAGAATAACCACAAGTCATTCATGAATAAACATTTTGCTTGAGGACAAGCAAATGTTTAAGCATGGGGGAATTTGTTAAGTTAGAATTTTATGCTTTTGATTTATATGTTTATGCTTTTGATTTTAGGACTTTATTTTAGTTTTGTTCTATTTTACTACTTTTTTGCTTTTTTTTATAATAGGTGAAAAATAAGAAAGAGTTGGATAGAAATAGAGAGATTTATGGCTAGGCCGTATTGGCCATTATGACCGTAATTTATGCCAACAAAATTACAAGAAGCCAACCAGAGAGAATTATGTCCAGGCTGTAATGGCCATTATGGCCGTAATTCGTGAACTAGAATTTGAAGGGCCAACCAGAACGAATTACTACCTGCCAGTAATTGCCATTATGGCCATAATTCTGATTAGTTTCATAACAACTCATTTATTTTTGAAGAAACTAAAGAAGTGTTGTAATAGGTTGTAAATGGGACTGTAAATAGGCTTTAAAGGAGTGGTTTTCTGATAGAAAAGGGGAGTGGGTGAGACTGTACGGGAAGACAAGAATTTCTTCTATTTCACTTTTTGAGAGAAAATTAGATTCCTTGTTCTTTATTTCTAGATAGAAGTTCTTGTAACTTGGTTGGTATTTATGCAAGCTGGTTAAGAATCTCCTTCCTTCTCCTTTATTATCTATCTCCTTCCTTTTCTTATATACGTAATTGTTCAATTGTATTTGGTTGTTTCTATTATGAATATGATTGAGTAATTATCTAATCTTGGGATTGTGGGTATTCTAATGAAGGGTTGTTGTTATTTCTAATTTTTTCCTTTTTTATGGGTGTTGATCTTTTTAATTCGACCTTAGTGTTTTTACTTGTTTGCAAATATATGTTCTATGTTGGATGATTTCATATATTAAGCGAAGAATCGAAAGGTGAAGTTTGGTATTAGAACTATAAGGTTGGGCAAGGGGATTAAATCATGAAAATAGATTTTATTCTATTAAGGTTGTGATAAATATATGTTCTTAATGGGTTTTCGTTAATGAAAATAGGTTGTTCATCAGCTTAAACATGTTATTGTTCTTTGAATGAAGGCAGTAATTACATTTGCTTATTTTACCTTTAAAAATCCAGCATCCATAGCATTAGGAAAAATGGTTTAAGTGTCAATCATCATTATGAAGAACCACAATCCCAAGAGTTTATTTTCTCTGTTATTAAATCAAATCTTTATTCAATTTTTCAATAATTTGCCCTTTTAAATACGATTTTAGTTTAGCTAATCACCATTGTGAAAAGAAACTGGTAATCAATACTAAGTCTCTATGGGAACGATCTTTTATTACGCGATACAACCGTGCACTTGCGGTAGGCATCACCATCCCAGTCCGCAAGCTGTACATGTCTTGGAGTAGAAGTTCCAAATTAGCTAGAGCAGGGACTGGCTGCTAGCCTTCTTCTTAATTAGCATCCTCAGCCTCTTGAGGAATGTGTCCATAACTTCTATGAATGAGATAGTACCATTTGTCGTCAATCTTCCTTAGCTAAAGCTTTTGTAGAGTACGCAGACCAATGGACTGTGGCCCTTTAGAACTAGTATCCTTTGTCTCCCCAGACAAAGAAATGTTGAAATGCTCTAAAATAGCAGTGACTAGCATGACATAGGGCAGGGCATGAGTTTTCTTTCTCGCTTGCAACATATGCTGAATAATGTAGTATGCCCAGTTGATTGGCCTACTAGTGTTCATAGCCCACAAAGTTAGCACATCACCCTTTAAAACTTGGGAGTAGTTGCCTCCCCTGAGAGCCAATCCCCTAGCCACAAGGTAATGCAGCACAATATTTCCATAGTCAGTCTAGTGGCCATCACTCTGTGTTTTCCTCTAGGCATATCATATCCAACTCTCAATAATGGAGTCAAAGCAGTCTTGTATTCATACTCATCTCCCTACACATTTTCACGACCACAAAAACTTACACCTTCAAAAGTCATCTTAGTCAACCTATGTCATATATCCTTAGTGACTATGATCTATTTCTTTTTTACCTCAGAAATTAGGCATTCATTCTCATATTTTAGATTGGCATAAAAGACCTTAACTAAATTCGAGTATATGTCCTTTTTAATACTCAAAAAATTTAGTAATCCAAGTCTCTTTACCATTCTAAAACTTTCCAGAGGTTCACTAGAGCAAAAGTCCTGAGTGAGATACCTGGGTGAGATGATCTTCCTTAATTGAAATTTTTTTCAGAAGAAGTCAGATTTCTTGGTGGTGTTGAAGTTTTGCGTGAGGTCCAACCAGGAAATGGTGAGTGGAGGAGCGCTAGAAGACGTTCCCACTGAGGCCCTTATTCTTGGCGTCTTTGTTTGCTTTGAAGATTCAGCCATTGTGATGAAATGAGAGGAAAAGAATGTAAGGAAGGTGGAGGGAAGGTGTTTTTGTGGCGTTTGGAGGTGGAAAATGATGGAAGTCGTGAGTTAGGGCTAGAGAGAGAAAGCGCTATGTGATAGGAGATGAGGGATGAATTTGGGGTTTTTTTATAGAAATTTATTGGGGCTTTGGTAGAAAGGAGCAATTCGAGCAAAATAGAGGTGGAATGGTGGGATTTGGGCAAGATTTGAGAGAGAAATTGAGAATTTAGGGTGAGGGGTATCGTGAGTTTGTAGAGAGATAAAGTAGTTTCAGAGTAAAAATGGCTACTTTGCGCATCTGGGCCCTTTTAAAACCTCAGTGTAATCGATTACATTGGGGCTATAATCAATTACACGTGTTCTGGGTTCCTTATAATCAATTACAAGGTGAGTGTAATCTATTACATGTTTTTTGGAAACGTTGTAATACATAGTGTCTGTAATCGATTACACACTTTCTGACTTTGCTAGGAACGCTTGGCAGAACCTTTGTAATCGATTAAAAAGGACTTGTAATTGATTACAAGCCTTCTGAACATGGATTTTGTACTTGTTGTGATATTGGTAAGTGCACCAAATTATAAAAGTAATAAAAAGTGAATAAGAGTATCGTTCTCACAAGATTATATTGTCAATTACTAAATTCGCCAAACTAACACTATCCAAGTTATCAAAAATAAAGTTTGTAAAAACAATAATAAGAAAGAATAAATAAAAATAACAAAAGTAAAATTTAATTAATTGGGTAAAGTTGGAAAACAATGATATGAAAGTGTTAGGGGCCAGATTTCACTTGAACTTTTCTGATGCAAAATCAAATATTGGTTTAATCAAGTTCTATTCCAATGATTCATGATCAATTCTCAAAATTAATTAATATTCAATCCCTTGGTATTAATCCTCTCCACACTATTTAGAATTAACTAATCTCCTAGTCTAACCCCAAATAGAGAAGTCATTATTAAAAAGGAAGGAATTAAGAGAAAGACCACACAACCCACAACGTCTATTCCTAGTGATTACATAAATTATGGTGTTTATCACAAGTTCTAAGTTCATGCAAATTTTTTCAAATCATACATCAACCCAAAAATCATTCCCAAATTGGCCAGATTTAGAAAAACATTAAGAAAAGAGATAAACACATAAATTATGAAATAGAAACATTGATTAAACATAATAATGAGTTTACATCATCAAAGAATAAGATCCATCATCACCCTAACGAAAAAGGTTTAGTTACACATGAAAAAAGAAGAACACAAAGGGAAGAATATGAAAAACTCCATTGTAGATAAGTAGAAAGGTTGAAGAAAATTCCTAATCTCCAAGCCTAATTGCGCCTACGCCACTTTAAGGTTTGTGCCTCTTGATGGTTGCTGCGTTCTGTCCAAGTGCATGTTCAATTTGGCAAAACTTTCTTATTTATAAAACAACAACGCTACTGTTTATGCATTCAATGCTCAAGCGCTGGCATTCCAGCACTCAAGTGCTGGGACACTAATTAGAGTTCTTCTACACGCAACGCGTGCTCAAGCATTGAGACTCTAACCCTTGAGCACTAGATGTCTGATTATATTTTCTTCTTTTTCTTGCTCATACAAGCATCTAATATTTTCCATGTGTAATTACCTATCAAAAATATGAAAAACACGTAATAAGAACACAATTAAAAATATTAAAACATAATAAAAATTAAGAACAAAACTCAATCAAAGAGATTAAAAGAGGATAAAAATATAAGATTTTGAACTGTGAAAATATGTGATGTAGATTAAAAGTTGCAAACTCAAGTACAGGTTGTTTCAAGTAACAAATTCTCAAGAGTCCGAGGTTGATCCACAAGAAATTGATGAAGAAAAATTCTTTGACGTAAAGTAAATATTTTGTCACAACAATAAAAGTGATAAAACTTGGTCACAAATTAAAAAAACTTGCGTTAGGAGATCCACTCTTAGTAAATAAATTAAGGATAATATTAATTCTTTTTATAACTCAATTAGAATCCACACATAATGGAGGTTCCAATCGAAAAATAAAACATTCAAAGTTCATTTAAGATTATATACATAATTATATTATGATTTCTTTAATCATCTATTAACACTACCACTTATAAATGGGCTCAAGCATTCATTGTGCCAATATCTTATCTACAACAAATCAAGATCTTTACTTTATAAGGAGGGTTTCTAAATTGATTGGAAACAAAATACAACACGTATAATGACCACTTGAAAATATATCATTTAAGCACAAGAAAGAAATGAATCTAACCTTATTTCATTAATAAGAGCCTCACTCTTTCACCCAAGTAAAATGAAACTTAGTTACTCATAAACAAGAAGAAAGGAAGAGAGAAGAAGAAGAAGAAGAACATAACTTCAATTTAGAACAAAAGAAGATTACAACAAGATAAACAAACAACACAATAGCATGATCTTAGTCTCTAAGACCAAGATTCTTAAATGATCAGCCAAGGTTCCCTTTTATAGAGGGTTAGGGATACAAAATGACAAGGAGGCTTATTCATGAATGAGTGGATGAGTGGAAAATGAGTGAAAATGCCAAATGACTTTTGATGAGTGAAAAATTATGGAGATTCTTTGTCTTTGAAATTATTTAGTCCTAAAGTCATTTAATATGTCAAAATATTGAAATATGGTCTTCATAAAAGTTGTAGGTTTGGATCTTAGCTTTCAAATGCCACTAGAATCACCTCAAAAGGCCACCTACAACCTGAGATATGGCCCAATTACTACATAGTATTCAGGCCCAGTTACAGCTCCTCTGTTCTGACTTCCAAGCCCAATATGACCTCCACGGAGTCTGAATTGAGTCTTATATTCTTCATAAAAGTTGTATATATGGATCTTAACTTGTACATACCAAAATTTCAACCCAATCCAGGTTTTACATCCCGAGTTATGCTCTGATTACTGGATATTATTTAGGTTCCAATCACAAAACTCGTATTCTGAATTCCAAGCCCAATTAGTTCCACTAGATGTCTGACTTTGGCCTAGAGCTCTTCATAAAAGTTGTAGATATCTCTATTGTATTTCCAAGAAGGTAAAATTCATAATTATTAGACATCTAGAACTCAAGATATGGCCAAAATACAGAAATAGTGTAAGATATAAATCATGCTGAAAAAATCAATTAAGTTCAATTTGAGTCCAAACTTACAAAACATAATCAAGTTCAATCAATTAAGTACATGGAGAGTGTAAATGACTAAAAATGAGAGTTTATTAATGTATAAAATATATGATTATCAAATTCTCCCACACTTAGCTTTTTGCACTCCTGGACAAAACAAATAAGACCAAAACTAAGGAACAAGGAAAAATAACACACACTCAAAAGCTAGAAATTCTAAAAGACTTAATTTCTAATAATATTTAAAAATGAAGAGCAACCAATCATTCAAGGGATCAAAACATTTATGAGGTAACGTTTCTTCATATTTCAAACTAACAAGTAAGGAAACTTCAATTGAAAAGCATGAGTCAAAAATGATAGATCTTCACAAGATTCACTCTCAATTCCTCAAGTATTTAAGAGGTAGGTATTTCACTCAATTCAACCCATGAAAATTGTACTACCATAAGCTTGCTTATCTTCTGCTTCTCCACTACTCAGAACACATGCACACATAAATCATGAGGACTTTATTTAAGGTTGTAATGGGGTTAAGGTAAAGGAAAATGTAATATGGATATGACAAGTTAAATATCAAAGAAAATAAAAGCGCACGAAAGCTAAGTTCAATTAACAAGCATGAAAGTTCATCTCAACTCCACCTAATACAAATTCCCTTTACATATTCTTTTCCTTTCCTCTATTACCTTGTTGGCCCTTATTTACATTTTTTTATTTTATTTTTATTTTTTTAAGAAGAACATAATATATATATATATATATATATATATATATATATATTAAGTAAACATTTTTTTTCAACCATTCTGCACAAACACCCCCACACTTGTTCAAGAACTCATCCAATGACAAAGCTAATGTTCTCTTATTCCCTAAGGCTGGGTAAGAACATGATTTTTCATTTAAGGCACATAATAAGTTTGAAACAAAGAATGATCAAATAAGCTTAAAGGGGTTAAGCAAGGGGAAATATGTCATTTCCAATGCTTTACATTGGCTATTTGTGTGCTAGTCATTCTTGGCTATTTGGTTAAAGTAGCTATTTCAAGAAAAATGGCTCAATCATGTTTATGTATGCATATGAAAATGTAGTCTCAAAAGAATCAAAGCAAGTTCTAGAGTAACAATTCCATGAGTGAAATTCACACAAGAAAGAAGAGAATGGTACAAATGTTCATTTCATTCATCAGTAGGCTCAAAATCTCACAAGGCATAATTGTATCATTTTCAGTCCATCAATTTCAACATCCATAACCAAGCATGTGATTTTTAAGATAGAAGACAATTTACTTAATCATACAAATTTCCATGGATTTGAATTGCTACTTCCACACAAACTAGTTATCTACCTAATTACTCCTTACTCTATCATCCTTAACTGGTTTTACTGTGAGTAGGTTTCTGACAATGATATCAATAAACATACTCCCCAACTAAGATGCATCTCAAGAATAAAATTTACTCCTTACTTTGCCATCCTTAACTGGTTTAGTAAGTTACTGACAATCATATCATACTTCCTAATTTTTTTTTGAACAATTATCCTTCTCCCTAACCAGATCACAACATTGTCCGCAATGTTAAAATATAGATAAGTAAAGGATAGAAGACATTACCTGTTATAGCAATTACTGAAAAGAGAGACCTGACACAAATTTAAATAGAAACAAAATACAATAAATAAAACCAAAGCTTGTAATTATCTAAATAGTTGGAATATCTGATCTAGCTTACTTTTCATACTGCTTTCCTCACCGCTTCCTTCTGACCAATCTATCTGAGCTGTTACTGCATTAGGTTCATAAACAAAAGCTTCTAATTTTTCAATCAACTCATCAATAGTGGAAGTAGAGATAAGGAGTCGTCTTGCCGAAGGTGTGATAAATTTATGTTCCACAGCTTAGTCAACAAAAGATAACAAATTATTAAAGAAATTATTAACATTCAACAAACCTATAGGTTTATGGTGGATGTTCAGTTGGGCCTAAGAGATAATTTGAAAAACTTCTTCCAAAGTACCAAAACCACCAGATAAGGCAATGAATGCATCAAAGTTGTCAAGCATTGCCTTCATTCGTCCATGCATAGATGATACTTGAAGTTCTAGCCCAATTGTCTTTCCAATGATGTTCCTTCGAGTTAAAGGTTCAAGAATGATACCTAAAACTTGACCACCTCTTATATGTGCAGAAAATGATACAGCTCTCATTAACCCAATGCTACCTCTCCTATATACTACACAAATATTTCTTACAGCAAGTGTTCTACTAACAGTGTTTGCTGCATTTACAAACTCTAAATCATTCCCATAACTTGTCCCACAAAATACACAGATACTGGTAAATCTACGAACCAAAGAAGAAGCTCCCTCCATTTCTACACTCACACTTTCTTTGAATGATTATGAGTTACAGGAAAGTGAAAAAAATGCAGTGTTCAAATAGGGAAGAGAATAGAAAAAGTAATAATAGCTCCTATATGGGTAGGTTGGCTGTTGTTAGAAAAATTAAGAAATATAATTTTTTTGTTTATTTTTATTTATTTTTTTACTTCAAGAAAACCATTAGGGTAAAGAAGCCTATAAACCGCTGAAGGACCCTGCTCAAAGGATTGTCTGTCCAAAACTAAAATACAACAAAATCATACAAGATAAAATTATAATAACAAATGATGGCATAACTTTATGTACAGCTGTGTATCACCAGTGCAATAAACACTCACTCCCATTTATTTAAAGAAAAGAAAAAGAGAAGAAAGAAACCGTCGTGGGTTTCCATCCTAGGTCTGGAACCTGGAGAGCTTACACTTGGGTTCGTAACATCAACAAAGATGCTAAAATATGAAACCCACAATGTCAAGATCCTGAACGCCCCATCCCAAGGTGCTGAGAGCCCCTTCTAATAAAAGAGAGGATCAAGTTTAGATACCTCATACGCTTTGGCAGCCGCGGGTTACTTCTCACTAATAACCAGAGTGGGACGCTTCTGCCTGTCCATCAACTCCACAGTGCCTAGATGGTGAACATTGGGTTGTGGAGTGCGATTCTCTACAGAGCATGGTACACGAACCTTTTTTAAAGATTGGCATGCAAAGGTCCACCTGAGTCAATAACGGGTCTGCCATTGGCAAGGGGTCCACACTTAATTAAGAGCATGGTACTCTTTCGATCGCCCATTTTTTTCTTTTTTGTTCTTTTTTTTCTTGAAGATGTACAAGATAATATATACATGTTGTTGTGATTGTAACTCACATATTCCTCTGGTTTTACGTCCAGTAATGACTTAAATGCCTTCTATGGGTCGAAGATAAGCTTCTCATTCAATTTTCTTATAAATTGGCAAACAGGGTCTTTTTGAGTCAGATTCCCAAGACTTAATGCTTTTGCTCGTCTTTGAAGAAATTCCACAAACTAAGAAGTTCATGATGCACAACTCCAAAAGAATGTGTCACAAAAGTTAATAAGATATCATCTAATGACTCCTTACTCAGCCCATTCTTAATAAAGTATATTTTATCTTCTCGATTTGCAGAAATCATTCCCAAAGAATGACACCGTGTGTTACAATTTCATCGTGCACAGTTGTGACAAACTTGCATTCTTTTCGCTCTTCTTTTTTTAGAATAAGAACTTTTACTGAGACCCGGCATGTATAGGACAAATGAATCTGAAGATTCACCAGCTAAACGAACCTTTGCTTCGATTATCCAGCGTATATCTTCTGGGACGCCCTTGTACATTAACAGTCTCAATCTTTCACACTTAGCTTTGTAGATTTTTGTTAAAGTATTTAGAGGAAAAGAAGGGAAATGATTTCTTAGATTTGAGAGAATGACGTCCAATTTGAAGGAGAATGAATTAGTTATTATGGGAAACTGAAAAATAAATCGACTTGAGAGTCATGGAGTACCATTATCCGCCACTTAACTGAGGGCACAAAGAACTCAAAAACTTGATCTTTCATAAATGGTTTGAGTCTTTGTCTATCGACTTTAAATACACTATCATTCCTAGGGTTCTCAATGTCTATGGCCTCATGAGGATACACATGTTTGACAATAAAAAGGTCACGCCACCTAGATCTCAATTTTCCAGAGAATAGGTGAAGACGAGAATTATAAAGCAGAACTTTTTGACTAATTTCAAAAGTTTTTCTCAAAATTGATTTGTCATGAAAAGCTTTTGCTCTAGCTTTATAAATCTTTGTGTTTTCATATGCATCATTTCTCAATTCCTCAACAATCAAAAATTTTAATGACAATAATAGGGTTCAGAGGCATCCTGTTTCGCTTAGAAATGGAACCCTATTTTTGATAGTTTTCACTACTTTTTCAAAATGTATAGCTGTCTCTAAATAAAGTGGGCCAATAAAATCCACACTGCAAGATTTTCGTAGCTATTTTCTTTGAAGAAAAGAAACCTCCACATGCTTCTGAGTGACAAAATTTAATGACATTACCTACCTCACTGTTGGGCACACATCTCCGAATGATTTGATCAAGATAATTAAGGCAAGATCTTTCATATTGCAAGAAAATTGATTATGTTAGCAACCTAAGGCTTGGAATTGACAGAAAATAAAAATTCATCGAGAAAAGAATCATTGATAGGTGTGATATCAAAAGGTGAACTTATTGTAAGTATGAACAAAAAGTGATTCAAAATAATTAAAGACACAAAATTATATATAAAAAAATAAAAAAACAAAAACAAAAACAAAAACACAAACACACTAAAACGCATGAAATTAAGAGGGAAAAGAGAGAACAAAACACATGAATGCAAAACACATTAAGGATGTAAACACATGAAATTAAAACACTAAGGATCTGACTTCACTTGATTCAATAATCTATCACAGACAATAGAGTAGCTTTGGGACCTTCATTATAATAAATTTCTAATCATTCAATTGATGGAGAGAATCTAGTAATTAATTAAAACTCAATTCCTTGGTCTAAACCTTAACTCTTAAAGGCATGACATTTACTCTATGGATTCTCATGGAAAATACTACAATTCTCCCACACAACCTATAACCTCCATTCCTAGATGATTATAAATCATGACACTTATTATTTATGGTCTAAGTCATATGCAAACCTTTCGATTCTACATACACCTCACTAGATCAATTTATGAGTGGCTAATTCATAAAAGCATTAAGAATCATAATAAGCACACAAATTGAATAAAAAAGAAATTGATTAAAATTTCAATCTTAATACATGTCGATTGAATTAAGTTACGTCTTCACCCTAGAAACACACAAATTTAACTACACATGACAGAAAAAAAGAAGAAATAGGAAGAATAAAATAAAAATATATATAGAGCTCAACCTTCCATAAAAAATATATATATATATATTAACAAGTAGGCAGTAAACCTGACATGGTATATTAACAATGGTATGCTATAAACTAACCACTAAATAAATATTCACAAGGGTGTGGTATAAACCAACTACCAAATATATATTCACAAGGGTGTTGTATAAACCAACCACCAAATAAGTTAATAAGCTAATAAATTTAAAAGTTAGTAACAAGTAAATTAAAATGTTAGAAGCAGGTAAATTAAAATATTAAAAGCAGGTAAAGTAAAAAGTTAGATAGTTAGTAAGAGAGTTAGATAGTTAGTAAGTTAGTAAGCAAGAAAATTAAAAAGTTAGTAAGTTAGTAAGTTAGAAAGTTAAAAATAAAATACAAATAGTAAATTACAAAAAATAAAGTATAGAAAGTAAGTTATAAAAAATAAAGTGCAGAAAGTAAATTTAAAATATGAAAATCAGAGAATCGGTAAGTCAATTTTTTGCTCCGGCGAGAGAGAAGAGAAGAAGAAAGATTATTTCATTAATGATTAAAGATTACAGAGGGAGAAAGGAGAGTTAGTACATTAATATGTACAAAGAAGAAGAAAATTAAAAAGTAGAAAATATATATATATACATATATATATACAAAATATTTACACAATAAATTTGTTCTTCAAATCAAGTCCCCAGCAACGGCGTCAAAAACTTGATGCGGATTAAAAGTTACAAACCCAAGTGCAGGTTGTTTCAAGTAATAAATTCTTGGGAGTCCGAGGTCGATCCACAGGGAATTGATAAAGAAAAATTCTTTGACGTAAAGTAAATATTTTGTCACAACAATAAAAGTGATAAAACTTAGTCACAAATAAAAAAACTTACTTGGGTTAGGAGATCCACTCTTGGTAAATAAATTAAGGACAAGATTAATTTTTTTTATAACTCAATTAGAATCCACACATAATTGAGGTTCCAATCGGAAAATAAAACATTCAAAGTTCATTTAAGATTATATACGTAATTATATTATGATTCCTTTAATCATCTATTAACACCACTGCTTATAAATAGGCTCAAGCATTCATTGTGCCAATATCTTATCTACAACAAATCAATATCTTCATTTTACAAGGAGGGTTTCTAAATTGATTGGAAACAAAATACAACACGTATAATGACCACTTGAAAATATATCATTTAAGCACAAGAAAGAAATGAATCTAACCTTATTTCATTACCAAGAGCTTCACCCTTTCACCCAAGTAAAATGAAACTTAGTTACTCATAGACAAGAAGAAAGGAAGAGAGAAGAAGAAGAAGAAGAACATAACTTCAATAGAGAACAAAAGAAAATTACAACAAGATAAACAAACAACAAAATAGCATGATCTTGGTCTCTAAGACTAAGACTCTTAAATGATTAGCCAAGGCTCTATTTTATAGAGAGTTAGGGATACAAAATGACAAGGGGGCTGATTCATGAATGAGTGGATGAGTGGAAAATGAGTGAAAAATGCCAAATGACTTTTAATGAGTGAAAAATTATGGAGATTCTTTGTCTCCGAAATCATTCAGTTATGAAGTAATTTAATGCGTGAGAATATTGAAATATGGTATTCATGAAAGTTGTAGGCCTAGATCTTAGCTTTCAAATGCTGCTAGAATCACCTCAAAAGGCCACCTACAGCCCGAGATATGGCCCAATTACTACACGATGTTCAAGCCCAGTTACAGCTCCTCTATTCTGACTTCCAAGCCCAGTATGACCTCCAAGGAGTCCAAATTGAGTCTTCTATTCTTCATGAAATTATAGATATGGATCTTAACTTGTAGATACAAAAATTTTAGCCCAATCCGGATCTTACAACCTCAGTTATGCTCTTATTTCTGCATACTGTTCAGGTTCCAATCATAAAACTCGTATTCTGACTTCCAAGCCCAATTAGTTCCACTATATATCTAACTTTGGCCTATAGCTCTCATGAAAGTTGTAGAGATATCTCTTATCTTTCCAAAAAGGTTAAATTCATAATTATTAAACATCTAAAACTGAAGATATAGCCAAAATACAGAAACAGTATAAGACGTAAATCATGCTGAAAAAATCAATTAAGTCCAATTTGAGTCCAAACTTACAAAACATAACCAAGCTCAATCAATTAAGTATATGGAGAGTGTAAATGACTAAAAATAAGGGTTTATTAATGTATAAAATATATGATTATCAATATGAATTTTTGCAGGTTCATCAGCACTTCAAACAACAAAAGACCTATTCCAGAACTACCAAAATACTTCCAAAAACACTCAAATCAATTCCAAACCTCATGTAGGCATAAAAACTAACTAGTTCTTGACCCAAAACACATGTTCTTGCAAAAACATCATCTTTACCTAGGATCAAACCACTTGAGCAGAAAAACACTTGTCCAACTAATATGTTAAGCTATTTGGAGGACTTAGTCATGATGAAGTACTTGCAAAACAAACTTAGGAGAGCCTCTGATGCTCAAGTTAGTATTGGATTCAAAAAGTGATTAAAACAAGATAATTGTGCAATAAAAATAACACATAATGTAGAAAATTTTGAGATTTATGCAACAAGACAATGACCTTATGCAGAAGAACATGACTTTATATAGCAAAATAGAATTATGCAGCAAGAGTTATAAAAGAAATCACCTTTACTCAAAGAAGGCAAAAGAAATTACCTTTATTCAATTTCTTCTTATATAAAAGAATGCATCTTTATTTGAAGGCTTAGTAAAGATATTAGCTAGTTGTTTAGTAGTTTCAACAAACTCAAGCAAGCAATCACCTTTTTGCACATGATCTCTTATGAAATTATGTCTTATTTCTATGTGCTTTGTTATTGAGTGCAAAATGGGATTTTTAGACAAATTGATTGCACTAGTGTTATCACACCTTATAGGAATGTGATCAAGCTCAAGACCATAGTTTAGAAGTTATTTCCTCATCCAAAGGATTTGAGTACAACAACTCTTAACTGCAATATATTCAGCTTTAGCTATAGACAATGCTACACTATTTTGTTTCTTGCTATGCCAAGAAACTAGTGAGCTTCCAAGCAAGTGGCATGTCCCACTAGTGCTCTTCTTATTCATTTTGCATCCAATAAAATCAAAATCAGAAGAACTAATTAGGCTACATGAGACACCCTTAGAGTACCACAAACCTATTTGTGAAGTGTCTATTAGATATTTCATAATTCTTTTTATAGCACTTAGGTGTGATTCTTTAGGATTTGCTTGAAATCTAGCATACATGCATATACTAAACATGATATTTGGTCTACTTAATGTAAGATGAAGGAGTGAGCTAATCATACCTCTATATTTTGAGATTTCTACAGATTTACCTCATTCATCATTGTCCAAATAACAAGAAGTGTCTATTGGTGTAGCCATATGCTTGGCATTGTCCATTCCAAACTTTTTGAATAACTCCTTGCAATACTTGGATTGACTTATGAAAGTCTCATCCTTTGTTTGCTTGATTTGGAGACCAAGGAAGAAGTTGAGCTCTCCAATCATAGACATCTCAAACTCATTTTGTATAATGTTAGCAAACTCCTTGCAAAGAGACTCATTAGTAGCATCAAAGATTATATCTTCAACATATATTTGAACAAGAAGTATGTCATGCTTTTTATTCTTGATGAAGAGAGTAGTGTCTACCTTGCCTCTAGAGAATCCTTTTTCCAAAAAGAACTTGCTCAACCTTTCATACCAAGCTCTAGGAGTTTGTTTTAAGTCGTACAAGGCTTTTCTCAATTTAAAAACATGGTTAGGCAGTTCAAAGTTTTCAAAACTAAGAGATTATGCATACATATGCAAGTAGCATTCTTATGGCCTCTAATCTAGCTACAAGAGCATATGTTTCCTTATAATTTATGCCTTCTTCTTGATTATAATCTTTAGTAAGAAGCTTAGTTTTGTTTCTTATTATTAAGCCTGTTTCATCAAGTTTTTTCTTAAGACCCATTTGGTGCCAATTATGGGATGATCATTGGGCCTTAGAACTAATTTCCAAACTTGATTTCTCTCAAATTGATTTAGTTCATCTTGCATGGACAAAATCCAATGTTCATCATTAATGGCCTTATTTATGTCTTTAGGTTCAACTTGAGAGACAAAAGTCATATAGTTACATGCATCTCTAAAAGAGAGTTTCAAGTAGTTACCCTTTTTGATACATTACCTATCACTTTGTCAAGAGGATGATATTTTGAAGTCCTCCATTCCTTGGAAAGGTCCATGATTTGTGACTCATCTTATCGTGGGGGGTCAAATGGGTTTTTTTCTTGCTTCTTGGCCTCTTTCTCTTGGTTCTCCAAGTGTTTTCTTGACAATATTTTTGCATCATCAACCAAGTCCTTTCTCGGGCCATTTGGGTTAGTTTCATCAAATACAACATGAATGGACTTTTCTATGGTCCTAGTTCTTTTATTATAAACTCTAAGTTTTACTATGCATGGAATAGCCAAGAAATATTTATTCATCAAACTTAGCATTAAACTTTCCCAAGTTATATTTTTCATTGTTTAAAACAAAATATTTGCATCAAAAAACATGAAAGTGTGAAATATTTAGTTTTCTTCTCTTGTACGAGTCATAAGGGATGTTGGCTTCATTGAGCATAGTTTTTGTCATTTTTTCTAAAGATTGATTTTTTCTTTCTACAACCCCATTTTGTTGTGGAGTTCTAGGGGCATAAAAATTATGCTCAATGTCATGTTCATCATAAAAGGTTTCAAAATCATGATTTTCAAACTCACCACCATGATCACTTCTTATGGATGCAATGCAAAAACCTTTTTCATTTTGGATAACTTTGGCAAGTCTTTTGAATGATTGAAAAACATTTTTTTTTGTGAGCTAGGAATAATGTCCATGTAAAACTAGAGAAATCATCCACAATCACTAGTGCATAGTAATTTCTCCTAAAGCTCATAGCTCTAGAGGGACCAAGAGGCAGTGGTTTCCTGCAACATGCATTCAACATGTAATCTCCTCCCAATCTGATTAGCCTCATCATGGAACTTGGGATAACTGCTAGGGTTTCTCACGTAGCTCCCTAAGGTTTGCATGTGTTTCTCATGGCTGCCAATCATCCCCTTATTTGTCCATGGTGTTTTCTGGCCACTCCTCCTCTATCTCTCACTCATCATTCTTCGTCATCCTCCCCTTTTTAGAGTAAAACTTTTATACAGGCTCTAAGCAATTCTTATGATATATCATTCAGTTAACTCCCTCGTCCTTGTCTAAAGGGAGATGCAATTGCGATCAAGATCCCGGAAGATGAGTATCAAGCAGGTCTTGCAAGATGCAAGAATAATCTTCATGGTAAGTTGATTTAATCCAAAGGTGATGCACTAATCAAATTCGCTGACTTGAAGTCTAAGTTAACTTCCCTTTGGAAACCAATTAATCAATAGAATAAGATCTCCTTAGGAAAAGGCTTTCATGAATTTTCGTTCTCCTCATCAGAAGATCTCAGAAGTGTTTGGGCCATTGGTTCATGGAATTTGAAACCAGGTTTCTTACGTTTGTCTTCTTGGACACCGAATTTTAATCCCAATTTGTAAAAACAGACGCATGCTCAATGCTGGGTGCGCATATCTGGCCTTCTTCAGGAATATTAGAGTCCCCAGATTATATTTGCTATTACTGGTGGCATTTGAATTCCTATTGTAATCGATGAAGCCACTAAAAAATGAACTTTTGGCCATCATGCACGAGTTCTGATTGATCTAGGCTTTATAAGAAGCTTTCGGGACCAAATACTAGTGGAAAGGGAGAGGTTTGGCTTTTTTGTAGGGCTTGAGTATGTGAACTTGCCTCCTTATTGTTCTGTCTGTGCGACAATTGGCCACTCAATTACAAATTATAGGAAGTCAAAGAATATCAATAATGTTATGGAGCAAGAAACTAATAATGTGAGAGTTGTTAACACTCGAAGAACTATGGTGAAATATATCCCACTAACATCTTCTATTGATAAGGAAAAAATCATTGAGAATGAGGGTTTTATTGGGGAAAAAATATTGCAATTGGAAGTCTTACTAATGATGACAGTGAAGGAAATAATGCAGCATCTGTTAATGCTGGGCACGAAGTCCCTGATGGTAATGTAGTTTCTGTTTATGAGCAACAAGTCATTAATGATCATGTTAATGAAGGAAACAATGATCCTGTTAATGTTTCTCAGCTTTTGCAGAATATTAACTCTTTGCAAGGATGTTTAAATGTTGGGGCAGTTTTAGAAGGAAATAATGTATAGGCTCAGCATAATGATAATTTTTGTTATGCAAAGGATAATGCATTGAATGATGATGTGAGCTCAGAAGATATAGAGGAAATTATAGCTGAAGATTCTTTTAATAATTCTCCTGTCATCAATAATTCTACTATGCAGAATACAGGTGGCACAATTCCCTTTGAAAATGAAACTATTTTAGGCTATGAGATGGCTACTCCTGCATGCAATGGCAATCTAATTCCAACTGCTCAAATAGTCTCTCCCACAGAGCAGTTTTCTAATCCTATTGTTGCTCAAGATATGAGGATAATAGGTAAGTTATGGGAAGAGGCAGGGAACACTGAAGTTGTTGTAGAAACTCAGATGACAACCCTTGCCAAGGTGGCTGAGGAAGTAAATAATCATTTAAATGAATCCTTAGGTGCTAATCAGGGTTCAGATGCAGCTTTTACTGCTGTCATTTCTAAATCTCAGAAGAAGAAGATGAAGCAATTAGCTAGGAATGCTAGGAAACTTAAAGCTCAAGCAAGAGTTGGCCCTCAAAACTCTGCTTAATGAAGATAATATACTAGAATTGTAGAGGTTTTGGTAATACTGATACAAGGTTAGTATTGAAAAATTTTTGTTTGTTGCACAAACCAGATTTTGTCTTTCTTGTCGAGCCTTAGATCTCAGTGGATGATGTGCATGTTTCTTTTTGGAATTAATTAAGGTTTAAGCCTTTTGTTACTAATAATAGAATTAATCAGCTCCCTAATCTTTGGGGTTTGTGTAATGATCAAGTTTCATCTACTGTTATAGCAAACTCTCCTCAACAGATTTCAATCTCAACTGTCATAGATGGCCAGACTATTTTCATATGTGCAGTGTATGCAAGTGCTACATATTTAAATAGAAGGTGCCTCTGGACTGATCTAGCAACTGTTCAGGCCTCTAATCCTGGTCCTTGGTGCCTGCTAGGTGATTTTAATTCTGTTTTAGGCTCTCATGAAGTTAGAGGATTAACTTTACCTCTCAAAGGCTTGTGATGAATTTAAGGCTTTCTCTGATTTGAATAAGCTTACTCATATTAACACTAGAGGAGCTGAATTCACTTAGAGTAATGGAAAAAGAGGAGCTGCTCACACAGAAAAAAGGCTAGATAGGAGTCTTTGCAATGATGATTGGCTAGATTATTGGACTACCACTGCTTACTGCATTATTGTTAGAAGCAAATCAGACCACTTCCCATTGATGTTGGTCTCTAAGAAAGTAAGTCATTCTTTCCCTTCTTCTTTCAAATTTCAAAAAATGTGGATTAAGCATATGGATTGTCAAAGACTTGTCACTGAAGTTTGGAATAGTCCAATTCATGGTTGTCCTATGTATGTGCTTTCTCAAAAACTAAAAGCATTGAAAACTGAATTGAAATAATGGAATAAGCTAGTATTTGGTGATATTCATTTGAGAGTTGAAAAAGCTATGGCTGTTGTAGATAACATATAGCAGCAAATTAGTTTAGTTGGAGTCTCAAATGATTTGATTGAGCAGGAAATATCAACACAGTTTAATCTTCAACAAGCTTTAAATGTTGAAGAGGAGTTTTGGAGGCAAAAGTCTAGATTGAACTGGCACTGTAATGGTGATAGGAACACTGGATTTTTTCACAGATATACTAAGATCAGATATGCTTCTAAGGCAATGACTGTGCTAAAAAATGGAGATTCAGTTCTTGTGGATTTTGAGGAGATAAACCAACATGTTATCAACTAATTTTCTTCTCTTTATGCCACCTCAAATGACTGTGCAGAGAATGACCTTATTGCTAAAGTTGTGCCTCCTTCTGTCACTTCTGTAGATAATAGTCTCTTAACTAGCATTCCCAACTCTAATGAGATTAAGGAAGCAGTGTTTGTTATCAATGGAGATGATGCTCCTGGTCTGGATGGCTTTGGATGGTGTTTCTATCAGACTTACTGGGATATCATTGGCCATGATGTTTGTAAATCTGTGTCTCAGTTCTTTGTAAATGGTTGGATGCTGCTAAATATGAATTCAAATCTGGTAGTACTGATTCCTAAGACTTCTACAGCTGGTAAAATCGAAGATTTCAGGTCAATAGCTTTAGCAAACTTCTAATTTAAGATCATTATAAAGGTTCTGGCTGACAGACTTGCATCAATTGCCCCTAGACTAATATCTCAGCAGCAGAGAGGATTTATTAGGGAGAGGCACATTCATGAATGTATATGTATTGCTTCAGAAGCCATCAACTTATTGGATTATAAATCATATGGAGGGAATCTAGCTTTGAAATTGGACATCAGGAAAGCCTTTGATACCTTGGATTGGAATTTTCTTCTCAGAGTCTTAGAAGCTTTTGGATTTAATAGCAAGTTCTGCAACTAGATAAGCACTATCATTAACTCAGTCAAGCTCTCTTTTCTAATAAATGAAAAACCAGTTGGCTTTTTTCCTTGCAAAAGAGGGGTTAGACAAGGTGACCCTTTGTCCTTTTTACTGTTTTGCATAACTGAGGATGTCCTTAGTAGAGGAATCACCCATTTGGTAGAGACTCGATCCCTGCAAACAGTCACTGGCCCAAAGAATCTCTCAACTCCAAGTCATGTCATGTATCCTGATGATGTTTTGATTTTTTACAAATGGACCAAAAGAAACCTGGAATCTTTGATGAATTTATTCAAGGACTATAGTCAAGCCTCTGGTCAGTTCCTAAGCCTCAACAAATGCAAATTTTTCTCAAGAAACTTGGCTCTTAGTAAATCTGCTATGATTGCAAATCTGTTAGGCTTTTCAGCAGGATCTTTCCCCTTCAATTATCTTGGTGTTCCTCTATTTAGGGGTAAGCTTAGAATGGCTCGTCTTCAACCTATTGCTGATCGAATCATCTCCAAATTAGCCTCTTGGAAGGGCTCTCTGCTGTCCATTATGGGCAGGGTTGAATTAGTGAAGTCTGTCATCGAAAGTATACTTCTTTATAGTTTCCATGTCTATGTATGGCTAATCAATCTCATAAAGTATCTTGATAAATGTATTAGGAACTTTATCTGGTCTGGAATGATTAACACCAGGAAATTAGTCACTGTTGCTTGGCATAGAACTTATTCCCCTTTGATGGATGGTGGCTTAGGCATCAAATCCCTTAGAGATCTTAATGAAGCAGCTATTTTGAAACTATCTTGGGAAATGATGGCTTCTAGCAAGAAATGGGCAGTCTTTTTGAGATCCAGGTTCACTCATGCTAATAAACCTGTGGTAAAGTATGTAAAATCTGCTATATGGCCAGGTATAAAGATAAACTTGTATACAGTTTTAACAAGTTCTGTTTGGCACTTAGGTGATGGTATAACTATAAACTTTTGGCTGGACAAATGGTTAGTTGAACCTCTGGTGGATATACTCCACATCCCTGCTAGAATACATAAGTTTTTAAAAGGCATATGGTTGACTTCATTCAAAATAAGGATTGGAAAACCCCAGCAAACCTAATTTTAAATTTCCCTGAAGTGGCTGATATCATTGCTCAGGTAGCAATTCTTAAATTCCATGCTAAGGATCAATTAGTGTGGCAGTCTTCAAATTTGGGAATCCTATCTTTTAAGGAAGCTTATCTTTATTTGAAGCCTTCTCAATCTAACTCTCCTTAGGGCAAATTGATCTAGAATTCAATAATTCCTCCATCAAAATCTTTTATTGCTTGGAGACTCCTAGACAATCGGATGCCAACAGATGACAACCTGCAATGCAGGGGTTGCACTCTTGTATCAATATGTTATTTGTGTTATAGTGTAGTGGAAACATCAAACCACCTATTCCTCCACTGTGAATATGCTCGAAAATTCTGGTCTTGGCTTGGACATTTAGTTCATTAAACATTAATTGTTCATCTCTCAACTCTATATTCTCTATTTGCAACAGAAGCTGGAGTATACAGCTCAAAGATGTTATAGCAGCTGCAATCATTAATATCCTTTGGGTGATCTAGTTCTGCAGAAACAAAGTAAGGTTTGGTAATAGGAAGGCCTCTTTCCAGTCTGTTATCTCAATTATATCTACTTTAATCTCTCTTTTAGGGAATCTATCAAAGAAGCAAATGTCCTCTTCCATCAAAAAGTTGGCTATTCTGAAATCCTTTGGTGTTATAGGTCATCCTTGCAAGGCCCCGGTTGTGGTTCAGGTTAATTGGTCTCCTCCCCCTTGTGGCTGGATTAAGGTGAACTCTGATGGTACTGCAAAAGGGTAGCTTGGACCTGCAGGAGGGGGTGCCATCTTTAGGGATAAAAGTGGTGCTATACTTGGTTGTTTTGCTGATTTTTATGGCAACACAGACTCTTTTAATGTTGAGTTATTAGTAGCTATGTGTGCAATTGAATTAGCTCATAATAATGGCTGGCACAAGCTATAGTTGGAGTTTGATTCTTCTCTGGTTGTTTAAGCATTCTATTCTCCATAAATTGTTCCTTGGAAACTTAAGAACAAGTGGAAAAACTACCTGCAGATAACATCATTTATGTATTTTAGGGTCTCTCATATTTTTAGAGAAGGGAATGCCTGTGCAGATAAATTGGCTTCCTCTGGGGTAGTTTCCAAATGTTATTCTTGGTGGGACTTAGTTCCTAGCTTTATTAGGTTAGACTTCTTCCGTGATAGTTTGGTCTTCCTAATTACAGGTTCAGATAGTCTCTTTTTGCTCTCATGGGTTTGGTCTTTGCCCCCCCATGATCTTGTTTTCTTTACTTTATTATTCTTCAATAAATCTTTGATATGCTGCAGATGATTGGTGGGGTTTGAGGTGCCAACCTAGTTGGGAATTCTCTCTCCATTGTGATGCCTCTGCATATCATTCTTTTGCTTAAAAAAAAAAGAGGGACCAAAAAGATTCATGTGCAAAAGTTGTAAAGGTCTAGTAGTTGAAACAACATTTTAGCTTTAAAAGATACTTTTACTTGCTTTCCCTTTTGACATGCATTACAAAGTTTATCTTTTTCAAATTTGAGCTTTGGAAATCCAATTACTAGCTCTTTTGTGACCAACTTATTTAAGTGATCCATGTGAATGTCAACAATCCTTCTATGCCATAACCATGAATCATCTTCTTTACTCAAAAAGTATTTAACATCATTTGAGGATATATCATCAAGGCTAATCATGTATATGTTATTGACCCTATGACTAACAAACTTAACTTGCTTATCATCTTTTCTTTCGATTATGCAACAATTAGAATAAAATATAACTTTATTTCCTTTATCACATAATTGACTAATGCTAAGCGAATTATGTTTAAACCCTTCAACAAGTTAAACATTATCAATAGAAGATGAAGGGATTTTACTAACTTTGCCAACTCCAAGGATCTTCCCTTAGTTGTTGTCACCATATGTTACATGTCCATTCTTCTTGGGGACAAGGAAGGAAAACTTGGAGTCACAACCGGTCATGTGCTTGGAGCAACCACTATCAAGATACCAATTTGAGCTCTTGGCCTTCAAGCACACTTACAACACACATTCAGATTTTAACTTTTAGTACCTAAAATTTCTTGGGTCCTTGTGTGTTAGATTTAGGCAATGTGCCCTTATGTGTAACATCCTCTTCAATATGTTAGACTTGTAAATAGTTACAGACATAACTTAATACTTGCTTAACATGCCTGCTTAATTTTGTGATAATTTGAGTTAGTTTAAGCACTTTGCTGCAATCTGAAAGGTGAAAAGTAGCTTAAAATGACCCAGATATTAGCTTAATTAGCTTAGCTAATGGAAATAAATATGGATAATTTATTTCTAAGTCACAAATATGTATTCTATGATGCGTTTAAAGTTTGAGAATAATTATAGTCCATTTGGCATTTTTAGGCATACTGATCGTGTGTTTTAATGCCGGATTGACCAGTCACAAATATAAAAAATTATGATACTTGTGAAATAACTTTTTTAATGAATCTTAATATTTATTTTAAAGTTGTTGGAACTTGAAAAACTTAGTTTAGCTAAAGTTGAGTATTTTTAGTAGATCGAGAAATATCAGTGTGGTATCACTTGGCTTAAAACTGTCCACGGTTATAGCCATCCTTTTTTACTTTCTTATTTGTGATTTTGTTTCATATTTCCTCATTTTTCTCTCTTCTCTTCACAGCTGAAACAAAACAGCATCAAGGGAAGGAAGCTCAAGTGGAGGAAAGGGAACCAAGAAGCAAAGGAAGAAGGGGAAATCCAAGGCTAGAGATTGAGGATCAATCTGCAACATCAGGGCAGCATCAAGGAGCTTGAAGGTAGGGTTCTTGAGCTTAAAACTCCATCTTCCTCATTTTTCATGATTAGCTTATTTGAGGGTTAATATGCTAAAATGAGATCTTGAGGTGTTTTAATCAATTTTCTTGCTTGGATAAGTTTTAAATGGTGTTTATGACTTGTTCATACCAAGGGTTTAGATTAAAAATTGAAAATTCTTCTTTTGGACCATTAAAGCTCAAAGTGTTGATTTTAGGGGTTTGGATGTGGGATATACTATTTTGATCCATTATTAATGAAATCAATTAGTGTTTTAAGTTTCCTTCATATTTGTGAACTTCTTTGGGACTTGAAATCACCTAGAGATTAGATTGGAGTGACCAAAATCCAAGAATTTAGCCAATGGAACAGTGCCATGATTATGCAGATTTTGCTGCAGTGTGTCTAGTTCAGAGACACGGCCTTGTCTGGAGAGACGGGGGGGCTGTGTCCCTCTCTGCCTGCCCTAATTAGTGAAATTATGTTAACAGAGTGAGACACGGGAGGGCCGTGTCATCAGACATGGCTCGTGTCTGAGGCCAGAGTCTTCAAAAATGTCATTTTTTATGTTTTCAAGTTCTTGGCTAGTTAGGATCATTTGTGCAAGTCTTTTAAGGTGTATTGATGCACTTTTGAGGATATTTCTTGGAGAGAATCATCAACTTGCATAAATGTAAAGCTTCAGAAATTTTAGATGTCCAAAGAATGGGAAATGCTTAGGACAAAGTCAGAGGACTCAAGACACCCAAAGTATGGTGGTGTGTCAACGGACGATGTGTTGGGACATCTTAAGCATCCTTAGTGATATGCTATGCCTGCCTATATGCAAAGATTACTTCTTTAGAGTTAAATATGAGTTTGGAATGCATAGTTAAAGTATATTTCCTTGCTTGCTCAGGTTAAGTTTCGTGATTAGAAACCTGTATTAGTTCCTTTATGGGTTTTGAGTTGAGCCAAGAGTGTAAGTTCTCTAGTTATTTCCTTTTCACTTGGTTGGGGTTAACCTTGTGATGGAAGTTGGTGAAACCTTGTGCATCCAAGTGTTATGGAATGCTATAAAGTAGTATTTAGAACCTTGAGCAATTGGTGGTTGCCTTGTAATCACTTGGGAAATGATGGTGTAAAATACTAGATATGAGGACAATAGTGATATGAGTTTTACTACTTATGTGTTAAGTTGGAGTAAAGCCTTGAGTCACTAGTCTTTGCTTTTCATTTGGTTGTGGTAAACCTTATGATAAGTGTGTATATTTTGATAGCAAACCTGCATATTTGGTTTTCAAACTTTTCATTTGTTGTTTCCTACGTATTGTAACCTCAAATGGTGTACACAACCATATAGCTTGGGAATCATGTGTTGGATTCTTATTCTCCTTGCATTTATGCTCGTATGGTCAGGGTTACCAGTATGGTGGTAGTGATAATACTCTTTTGTTGGTGAGAGGAAAGTACTCACCTATTACCAAGTGGGCTTACGCTTGTAGGCCTAACCTGCTCAGTATATACAAGGAACGTGGTTCCTGGGAAATAAATAAGTGGCATATGTTTTTAAAAACTAAAATCTTCATTTGCACGACATCATTATATTATTAGGACTTTGTTTAAGTATAATCATACTTCATAACATAAAGTATTGTATGGTTGACACTTGTATGGGCATTTGTCATGGCCTAATCGATTGATTGTTTAGTTGCTCGTTCGATAGTATCTTAGGATTGTATGGGTGACTCTTTGATGTTGTTGATTATCGGGTATTCTTTTACATCGAATATATTTTTGGTGTTCAGTTGAATTATTTATTATAAATGATTAATTGCTGGTCTTGGTATGCTTATACTGAGAAATTATGATTTCTCACCCTTGTGTGTTCCATGTAAATCTAGGTAATGTCCCTAAAAAGGGTAAGGGCAAGGAAAAGAAAAAACAGAAAGTTTAGATTAGTGTTTTGTTTCCTTGTGGACCAATTTGTATGTGTATATATTTCTGGTTGTTTAGAAAAGCTTATGTATACTTTTTGGCGTGTTAGCCAGTGATAGTTGTATATATGACTTTTGATCATTCGTGACTCTCTATAATGGCTGTGTAAGTTATTATGGGTTTTCATTTTTTGTATTTTTTTTAAGTGACATTTCTAATGCCATTTATTTTATGATAATTCGTATTAGGGTGTTACATTATGGTATCAGAGCAGTTCATCATGTTGAGTCAGGGTATGGACTGACTATGCTTAGGCATGTTTAGGAGTTCTTCTTTGTGTTGTGTATTTCTTTGTCTTTTGTGTGAGATGTTTGATTGAATTACATAACTTGCCTATGGTATGACTGTTTTTAGCTACTGTTGCACAGTTACATGATATTGAGATTAGTTACCTTAATATGTATTATTCTGTGTGTACAGAAAACTATGGCAACTCCAAGGCAAACCCATGGGGATAGGAGCTCATCTAGTGAGAGCCCTACTTTGGCAAAAGCAATTATGGCAATGGCAACGGCTATGAGGGAGAAGGTTGTTGTGGTTAATAGGATGCTTGAGAGGATAGAAGCAGATCCATCTCAATCGTTAGTTTCTCCAGTGGTAGCTGAGGAGCAGTTCAGTGAAAGTGATACCATTTTAGTAGGCTCTCTAAAATGGAAAAAATCAAAGGTTGAAGATAGTGAGAGTATCTCTTGGTCTCAGTTTCTACCTGTTAAAGGAAAGCAGACTCAAGTTGGAACGTGGAACTTAAAGTGCTTGAAATGTGGAAGGCAGCATGGCCAGAGGACATGTCCAGTATGTTTTGTGTGCAGTCAGCAAGGACACTTTGCAAAACAGTGTTCCCTAAGACATAGAGCTATGCTCGACCCTATGCAAGGTATTCTTTGGTGTGTGCCATTAGTTTGAAACTCATCAGGATATTCTCATAGGTTTTGTATGAGTGTCTGTTGCCTAAGATAGATGATCTAATGGATCAGCTGAGAGGAGCTGCGGGTTTCTCAAGGATTGATCTTCGGTCTGGTTATCATCAGATAAGGGTTAGGGAAGAAGATATCCCCAAGACCATTTTTAGAACTAGGTATAAATATTATAAGTATCTCGTGATATTCTTTGGGTTGACGAATGCTTCGGCATTGTTCATGGGTTACATGAACTGGATCTTTAGACCCTACTCTGATCAATTTGTTGTGGTGTTTATCGATGATATCTTAATCTATTCTAAGACGATGAAAGAGCTTAAACAATATTTGAGGATAGTGTTGGAAATTGTTAAGGAGAATAGGTTGTTTGTCAAGCTATCTAAGTATGAGTCCTGGCTTTCACAAGTGTAGTTTTTGGGATATGTGATATCTCAGGGTGGGATTTCTGTGGACCTAAGTAAGGTTGATGCAGTGTTACAGTGGGAGAGACCCACCACTATGACCGAGATCAGAAGCTTCATAGGCCTTGCAGGATACTATAGATGGTTCATAAAGAGTTTTTCTCAGTTAGTGCTACCCTTGACTAGATTAACTAGGAAATGAAGTTCTTTCGAATAGACTCAAGCTTATGAGGATAGTTTCTAAGAGCTTAAGATGAGGTTGACTACTACACTGGTGTTGGTAATTCCGGATCCTTCGGAGATCTTTGAGGTGTATTGTGATGCTTCAAAGATGGGTTTGAGTTGTGTTTTGATGCAATATAGGAGAGTTGTTGCCTATGCATCAAGGTAGTTGAGACTTCATAAGGAGAACTACCCTACTCATGATCTGAAGTTAGCCGCAGTAGTGTTTTCCCTAAAGGTTTGGAGACATTACTTGTGTGGAGTTCAATTTGAGGTGTTCAGTGATCATAAGAGTTTGAAGTACTTATTTGATCAGAAGGAGCTGAACATGAAACAACGAAGATGGATGGAGATTTTAAAAGACTACGACTTTGAGTTAAAGTACCATCCGGGTAAAGCCAATGTGGTGGCTAATGCATTGAGTAAGAAATCCATACATGTGTCCCGTATGATGATCCAAGAGAGTGAACTTCTTGGGAGTTTTAGAGACATGAGTCTTGTGAATGCTTATGTCCCTAAAGCATGTCAAATAGTTTTTGATGATAACAAAGGCCAAAGTGAAGATCAAGTGTAAAAGAGAAAATCAAACGCAAAAGGAAAAATCAAGATCAAAGAAAGAAGTCAAGAGGTTTATTTAGTTATAAGACTTAGAACATTAATGTTAAATGCTCTCAAGATTTCTCAAATGGTTTTTCAATATAACACTTCAAAATAAATGGGAAATTTCAAAGTTAAACATAGCTTTCAAGAAAACTTGAGTTTTAATCTTAAATCTAACACTCTTAAAAGGATTTATGTTTAATCAAGTGTCTTAAGGTGTTAGAAATGACTTACAAGCTTTATTGGACTTGAAAAATGTGTTCAAAGGCCAATGTAATCGATTACATGATATTTGTAATCGATTACACAGCAAACAGAGGCCTTGTAATCGATTACATGAGTAATGTAATTGATTACAAGCAAGTCAGAGGCCATGTAATCGATTACACAGTATATGTAATCGATTACAATAAGCCTAGAAAGGCAAGAACACGTTCAAAGAGTTATGTAATCGATTACATAGATATTGTAATCGATTACACAACAAGTCAGAAGTCATGTAATCGATTACATGGATATTGTAATCGATTACAAGCAAGTCAGAAGTCATGTAATCGATTACACCAATAATGTAATAGATTACACACAGCCCAAAAAGCTAAGAACACGTTGGAACAACAATGTAATCGATTACATGAGTTGTGTAATCGATTACACGAACCCTGACAACGTCCAACGGCTATATTAAATGCATTTAATGCATGGTCAAACTACCCCAACGGCTCTATTAATTGAGAAACTTATAAATACCAAAGATGGGTCTTCATTTGAGGTTGACCTTGAACTAAAAACTGATCATCAATACTTCCAAACGTGAATCAATTCTCAAATCCATTTCTTGCTCTGTTTTTTGTTGAAAAAGTGAAAAATCTTTGAGAGCATATTAGAGCTTCAATTTGTAATCATCTACTCTAGTGAGAGCTTCATTCAATCAATCTCTATTGCTTTGTAAAGAGGGTGAGGCATCCCTCCAAAAGTGTAAAGGGTGAGGTATCCCTTAGTTGAAGAGACTCAAGCTCCAAGGGTGAGGTATCCCAAAGTGTTGAGTGCTCAAGATTGTAAAGGTTATCAAGCACCTATTGAAGCTTGAAGAAATAGTGGAAAATCTCTAGCGGTTGCTTGAGGACTGGACGTAAATCACAAGTGGATTGGTGATCGAACCAGGATAAATCATTGTGTTTGTTTTCTCTAAACCCTTCTCTTTACATTGAGTACTGTTTTATTGATTTGTTTGAATATTGGTACCTTTGGCTATTGCATTTATAAGTGAAAGTGTTTATCTCTTGTATCCAATCATCTCTAATCATCAATTAGCTTCAATGAAAATTGTTTATCAAACGATTTGCGAAAGATTTACGAACTTAGTTTTCATACTCAATTCACCCCCCCTCTTGAGTATTGAGGCCACTTGGTAACAAGTCTTTCGGTAGCTGTATTACTACATAGTCTCAGTGTGAGTCGAGTGGACATAGTGAGTGACTTTAGGACTTAGATCTTGGAAGCTCAAAAGGAAGATGAGACTCTTAGGGATGTGAGTGAGCAGATCTTTTTAGGTAATTCTGGTGAGTTTGATATGTCGGATGATGGGATGATCAAGTTTAGAGATAGAATTTGCATTCCTTATGAATTTGAAATCAAAGATAGGATCCTTAAAGAAGCTCATAATAGTTAGTACACTATCCATCCTGGGGCTACTAAGATGTATTCAGACTTGAGAAAGTTTTTTGGTGGTCTAGTATGAAGAGGGACATAGCTGAGTTTTTGTCTAGGTGCCTAACTTGTCAAAAAGTCAAGATTGAACACCAAAAACCCTCTAGACCTCTTCAAATCTTTGGGAGTCCCTGAGTGGAAATGGGATCGCATCACAATAGATTTTGTGATGGGTTTGCCCAGAACTTAGTTAAGATTTGATAGAATATAGGTTGTAGTGGATAGACCAACCAAGTCTGCCCATTTCATACCTATTAGAGCTAACTACTCCATGGATAGACTTTTCCAGTTATACCTTCAGGAGATAGTTAGGATGCACGGTATACCTCTTAGAATAGTTTCTAATAGAGACCCTAAATTTATATCTAAATTTTAGGGAGCCTTGTAGAAAGCTTTCAGAACAAAGCTTAGTTTAAGTACAGCATACCATCCACAGACTGATGGTCAAACAGACAGGACTATTCAAACCCTTGAGGATATGCTGAGAACATGTGTGCTAGAGTAAAAAGGGAATTAGGATAAGTTCTTACCCTTAGTGGAGTTTTCCTACAACAATAGTTTTTTATACTAGCATAGGTATCCGTATGAAGCACTTTATGGAAGAAAGTGTAGGTCCCCTTTGTGTTAGTATGAGATTGGAGAGAAAACTTTTTTAGGTCCTGAATTGGTACAGCAGACCATATATCAGATCAAAATGATCCGAGATAAGTTGGTTATAACTCAAAGTAGGCAGAAGAGCTATGCTAATAAGAGGAGAAGACCTTTAGAGTTCAGTGAAGGAGATCATGTACTCTTGAGAGTCACTCCGACAACTGGGATTGGTAGAGCATTGAGAACATAGAAGTGGAATCCTCGTTTCTTTGGTCGCTACCAGATCCTAAAGGAAATTGGACCCGTAGCCTACCAAATTGCACTTCCACCTAGTTTTTCAAACCTTCACGATGTATTCCAGGTGTCACAGCTTAGGAAGTACAATCCAGATCCTTCATATGTCATAAAAAATGAATCTGTACTGTTAAGAGATGATTTGTCTTATGCTATGCAGCCGATGAGGATCGTGGATAGAGAGGTCAAAGAGGTCAAAGAGCTTAGAGGTAAGCGGATTCCTCTGGTGAAAGTGCTTTGGGATGGCGTTAGCTTTGAGGAGGTGACTTAGGAGTTGGAGTCCCACATGCAGCAAGACTATCCATAGTTGTTTATATGAGGTAAGTAATTTTTGGGACAAAATTTTAGAAAGGGGGGAGAAATGTGACATCCTCTTCAACATGTTAGACTTAAAAATAGTTACAGAAGTAGCTTAATACTTACTTAACATGCCTGTTTAATTTTATGACAATCTGAGTTAGTTTAGGCACTTTGCTACAATCTGAAAGGTGAAAAGTAGCTTAAAATGGCCCCAAATGTTAGCTTAATTGGCTTAGCTAATAGAAAAAAATATGGATAATTTATTTCTAAGTCACAAATGTGTATTCTATGATGTGGTTAAAGTTTGAGAATAATCGTAGTCCGTTTGGTATTTTTAGGCATACTGGTTGTGTGTTTTAATGTCGGATTGACTAATCACAGATATGAAAAATTATGATACTGGTGAAATGACTTTTTTAATGAATCTTAGTATTTATTTTAAAGTTTTTGGAACTTAGAAAATTTGGTTTAGCTAAAGTTGAGTGCTTTTAGCAGATCGGGAAATAACAATGTGGTATCACTTGGGTTAAAACTGTCCACAGTTACAGTCATCCTTTTTGACCTTCTTATTTGTGATTTTGTTTCACATTTCTCATTTTTCTCTTTTCTCTTCATAGCTGAAACAAAACAGCAACAAGGGAAGGAAGCTCAGGTGAAGGAAAAGGAACCAAGAAGCAAAGGAAGAAAGGGAAATCCAAGGCTAAAGATTGAGGATCAATCTGCAACATCAAGACAGCATCAAGGAGCCTGAAGGAAGGGGTTCTTGTGCTTACAACTTCATCTTCCTCATTTTTCATGTTTAGCTTATTTGAGGGTTAATATGCCAAAATGAGATCTTGAGGTGTTTTAAGTGATTTTTTTACTTGGATAAGCTTTAAATAGTATTTATGACTTATTCATGTCAATGGTTTGGATTAGAAATTGAAAATTCTTCTTTTGGACCATTAAAGCTCAAAGTGTTGATTTTAGGGGGTTTAGATTGAGGATTTAGTGTTTTAATCCATTATTAATGAAATCAATTAGTGTTTTAAGTTTCCTTCATGTTTGTGAACTTGTTTGGGACTTGAAATCACCTAGAGATTGGATTAGAGTGGTCAAAATCTGAGAATTTGCCCAATAGAACAGTGCCATGATTCTGCAGATTTTGCTGCAGTGTGTCTGGTTCAGAGACACGGCTCGTGTCCGAAGACACAGGGGGGTCCCTCTCTACCTACCTTAATTCGTGAAACTGGGTTAACAGATCAAGACACGGGAGGGGCATGTCATCAGACACGACCCGTGTCTGAGGCTAGAATCTTCAAAAATGTCATTTTTTATGTTTTCAAGTTCTTGGCTAGTTAGGATCATTTGTACAAGTCTTTTAAGGTGTATTGATGCACTTTTGAGGATATTTCTTAGAGAGAATTATCAACTTGCGTAATTGTAAAGCTTAGGAATTTTTAGACGTCCAAAGTATGGGAAATGCTTAGGACAGAGTTAAAGGACTCAAGACACCTAAAGTGTGGTGGTGTGTCAACGGACAATGTGTTGGGACATCTTAGGTTTCCTTATGGATATGGTATGCCTACCTATATACAAAGATTACTTCTTTAGAGTTAAAAATGAGTTTGGAATGCCTAGTTAAAGCATATTTCCTTGTTTGCTCAGGTTAAGCTTCGTGATTGATTAGAGACTTGTGTTGGTTCCTTTATGGGTTTTGAGTTGAGTTAAGAGTGTAAGTTCTCTAGTTATTTCCTTTTCACTTGGTTAGGGTTAACCTTGTGATGAAAGTTGGTGAAACCTTGTGCATCCAAGTGTCATGGAATGTTGTAAAGTAGTATCTGAAACCTTGAGCAACTAGTGGTTGCCTTGTAATCACTTGGGAAGTGATAGTGTAAGATACTAGATATGAGGACAATAGTGATATGAGTTTTACTACTTATGTGTTAAGTTGGAGTAAAGCCTTGAGTCACTAGTCTTTGCTTTTCATTTGGTTGTGGTAAACCTTATGATAAGTGTGTATGTTTTGATAGCAAACCTGTATATTTGGTTTTCAAACTTGTCATTTCTATTTCCTACGTATTGTAACATCAAATGGTGTGCATAACCGTGTATCTTGGGAATTATGTGTTGGATCCTTATTCTCCTTACATTTATGATTGTATGGTCAGGATTACTGGTATGGGGGTAGTAATAGTACTCTTATGTTGGTGAGAGGAAAGTACTCACCTATTACCAAGTGGGGTTATACTTGTTGGCCTAACTTGCTCAGTATATACAAAGAACGCGGTTCCTAGGAAATAAGTAAGTGACATGAGTTTTTAAAAACTAAAATCTTCATTTGCACAACATCATCATATTATTAGGGCTTTGTTTGAGCATAATCATACTTCATAACATAAAGCATTGCATGGTTGACACTTGTATGGGCATTTGTCATAACCTAATCAATTAATTGTTTGGTTGCTCATTCGATAGTATCTTAGGATTGTATGGGTGATTCTTTGATGTTATTGATTGTCAGATATTCTTTTACATTAAATGTATTTTTGGTGTTCAATTGAATTATTTATTATAAATGATTAACTGCTGGTCATGCTTATACTGAAAAATTATGATTTCTCACCCCTGTGTGTTCCATGTAAATCCAGGTAAAGTCCCTAAAAAGGGTAAGGGAAAGAAAAAGAAGAAACAGAAGGTTTAGATTAGTGTTTTGTTTCCTTGTGGACCAGTTTGTATATGTGTGTATTTCTAGTTGTTTAGAAAAGCTTATGTATACTTTTTGGCGTGTTAGCCAGTGATAGTTGTATATATGATTTTTTGATCATTCGTGACTCTCTATAATGACTGTGTAAGTTATTAAGGGTTTTTATTTTCTGCTTTTCTTTAGAAGTGGTATGTCTAATGCGATTTATTTTTGAATATTCTGTTTATTTTACTGAAATTCATATTAGGGTGTTACATTAGGGACCCAAACTATTTTAATCCCAACCTTGGTGTTTATGTTCTTCCTAACATTGCATGTTGAGACACTATGCTCTTTCCTCCCACAATGAAAGCATTTGATAAAGGGGCTACTTGTTGTACTTGAGGAAACAAAGAGATTCTTGAGAAACTTTTGTTGGTTATTGGTAATATACCCTAAACTAGCCTTTTGGAAAACACATATTTGTTTCCTTAGCAACACAATCAAGTTGTCTTTTCCAAAAGTAAATTTTGCAAGAGTGTTTTTCAAATCTTCAATTTCATTTTCAAATGCTTTACATGATGAGCAAGATGAGGGTGTGGGTGCATTATCATGTGAAGAACAAATCATGTATGATGAGTTAGCATCAATAAGTCCTAAGGTCTCATTCTCAATTTTGAGCTCATTAATCTCCTTGTTTAAAATAGAAACTTTGTTTACTAATAAGGAGATTGTTTTATTGGAAGATAAAATCATTTTTGTGAGCCTCATGGATTCATCATGCAATTCTTTAAAAACATCTTGTAATTCACTATAAGAAGGTGAAGAGTCTAGGTTAGAGGAAGTTACATCGGTGTCACTTTCTTCTTCTTCTTCTCCTCTAGCCATAAGACATAGACGGGCTTCTTCATTCTCTGAACTATCGGTAGAACCCATACCATTGCCCTCCTATGCTATGTAGGCTATCATTCCTTTCTTTTCTTTAGAAGGTGTTTTATCAAACTTCTCTGTCTTCTTTAGATACACGGGACATTCCATCTTCATGTGTCCTGACTTTTCGCATTCATAACATATTGGAGTAGATGAAGTTTCTTCCCCTTTATGATAGGTCTTCTTAGGAGGAAAATGTGGCTTTGAATTCGTTTCTTCTTAAGGAATCTTCTAAATTTTCGTACAAGGAGACTAAGATTCTCCTCATTTAGCTCAAGGTTCTCTATTCCATCTTCATCATCTTCATCATTATCATCAATTGTGGATTAGGTGGTTTTGAGTGCAATCCCCTTTTTCTTCTTGTCATGCTCCTTATTTTGATTGAAACTATTTAGCTCCAATTCATGCTCTTGGAGATTCCCAAATAAAGTGGCTAGTGTCATTGTTGATAAGTTCCTTGATTCCAATATAGCCGTCACTTTGAGTTGTCAATTCCTACTAAAACATCTCAAAACTTTGTTAATAAGATTCTTATTAGGAATTTTTTTCTCAATGAAGTAAGATGATTTATAATATGAGTGAGCCTCTTTTTCATTTCTTAAATGTTTTCTCCTTATTTCATTCTAAACAATTCATATTCATGAGTGAGAGTGTTTATTCTTCATCATTTTACCGCACTTGTGCCCTCATGGATTACTTGTAAGGTATCCCATATTTCTTAGGCAGTCTGACAATTTGACACCCTAAAGAATTCATCATACTTCAAGGATGTGGTAATGATGTTCTTGGCTCTCAAATTGTATTGAACTTTTTTTTTTGTCCTCATCGGTCCATTCACTTCTTGGTGTATTAGTTCTTACACCATTAACAATATGTGTGGGAATAAAAGGACCATTTTTAATGACATTCCATACATCAAGATTAATAACTTCAATAAAAAAATTTATCCTTTCTTTCCAATAGGTGATAAGCCAATATTTTATAGTCCTATACTGGATAAATTATGGCGATTTGCTTATATTTATTGGTGAATTTTAGATGGATCCTTAACACATATGGAGTGAAAGCAAGCAAATACACTATGATTTTAGAGTAAAAGAATACCATTTTGGCTTAGACAGGGTCTTGTGAGCGATTGAGGAGTTAGACATGGCCATGTCTAACTTTAGACACGACCATGTCTAACTTGCAAAATGCTTCTGTGTGACTCTTTTCAAGAGACACGGCCGTGTCTCTTGGTCACACGGTTGTGTCTCATTTACGATGTGAGTTATGCAATTCAGGCTCACACGGTCGTGTCGAGCTTAGACACGGTCGTATGAGGTCTCATATGACTAAAAATAGTAATTTTTTACTCCAAACATTATAAATAGAAGTGAATCCATAATTCTGAAGCACACTTTTGCGACGGTAGAAAACTAAAGATTGGAGGCAAAGGTTCTAAAGAGAAGAGCAAGTGTAACTGAAGTTCAACCATTGAAGACATCTTCTCCTTCTTCATTTTCTTTATCTTCTCTTTTTATTTTATTTTCTCTATTTTCTTGAGATGGCATCATGGTTACATTGGCCATGAGCAGCTAAATTCCTTTTTTTAAGATTATGGTGCAACTCTCTACTTTTCTATATTGAATTGTTAATTTGATTCTTTATTAATGAGAAATTATTATTCTTAATTTATTCTTGGTATGCTTAATGCTTGTGGTATGTTGATGGCCATATTTATATGATCTTAGGCTTTAAGTGAAGGATCAAAAGATGAAGCCTCAATGCTAGATAATCCAAAAATTGAACTTAGGAATTGAGACCTAGACATAGGCTTAAATCTTTCGAGGATAAAACAATTGTCATAAAACTTAATAGGTTAGAACTTGGATTAATTGCCATGAGAATGGGATTGATAAAGTTTTAGCACATTTTTAGTGCCAAGAAATTAGGCTTTAAATAATTTAGGACAAATTGCCTTCAAGAGCATAATTGAACATTAGCAAAGATAAGATTACAATTTATCATAGGGGGTAGTGTAGTGAATTCCTAGTCTTAGTCCTTTAAATCTTGGTTGAATCTTTAGCTTTTCTTGATTTATTTGCTTACTTTATTGCTTTGATTTTCGTTCTGATTTTGATCTAGTTTCTCTAATGATTTTAATCGCTTGAATAATCAAAGTTGTTGTAAGAGTTGGTAATCAATTGATCCTCATGGAAATGATCTCTATTTTACTATTTGTACGATTCATGCGCTTGCGAAAAAGTTACAACAAGTTTTCTCTTTATTAACACTAGCCAGAAAGTGAGTTCTGAGCTTTAATGATTGGATTTTTCATAAACAAAATCCTATTTTTCTTCTAGAGTGAAATTTCTCTTGATTGATGTGCGCTAGAACTTGCTTTGACATCTTGTTGAGACTTTAATGATTCACACACATACTTAAACATGATTAAGGTAATTAGGATTAATTCTTTCTTGACTTTCAGAGTTGCAATGATAAAATAATCCCTTAGTTGCCTCATTTGAGCGTGAAATTAATTTCTTTGAATACCTAATTGAATAATCAGGTTGGATTCTTTAGAGCAGCAAATGTGTTAATTGAAAGGTCTTAAAAGGTAGCTTTTGTCTTCAAGGGTTGAAAGAAAGAAAATAAAAAAAAAATGAAAGATGAAAAAAGAAAAAAAAAGAATGGAAAAAGAAGAAGAAAGAAAAGGATTATTGGTGAAGAATAATGAGAATTTTTGGTTGAAAGTGAGAATCTGTTATACCATTGTACATAATGTAATATATATTATCTTCTCAACCTGATTCTATTTTTGTGTCGATTTATCCATGAGCATTCTTTACTCTTAATTATATTTTTCCTACTTTTCTATTATACCCTTGGGTCCGTTACAACCAAAGAAAGTCCTTTTGATTCTTATGATGTATGTGAACTTAGAAGTGGAGATGAGATTAATAACCAAGCCTATGGTTTTGCATTTTTCAAGAGAAATTTGAGTGACCTCTTTGTCCTTAAACACTAGAGCGATGGAAAGATGAGTGATCTAAAATGGTTGGTAAAGAGAAAAGATGCAAGTTAGACTTAAGCCTCTAATTGTATTAAGTGCTAAACTATCTTGCTTGATTGGATTTGATTGCTGAGCTTAATTGCATTATTAAATTGTGAAATTTCCCTTGATTTATGTTTCTTGATGTTGAGTTTAATCTTCTTTTTGATATTCTTTACTTGAGGACAAGCAAAAGCTCAATTATGGGGGGTTTGATAAGCCTATAGTTTATAGTCCTATACTGGATAAATTATGGTGATTTACTTATATTTATTAGTGAATTTTAGATGGATCCTTATCATTATCTTTATTTTTACAGATTTAAAGAGATTTAACACATTTGGAGTGAAAACAAGTGAAGACATTGTGATTTTAAAGTAAAAAAAGGACCATTTTGGCTTAGATAGGATCCTGTGAGCGATTAAGGAGTTAGACATGGCTATGTCTAACTTTAGACACAACCATGTCTAACTTGCAGAACGCTTCTGTGTGACTCTTTTTAAGAGACACGGCCGTGTCTCTTGGTCACATGGTCGTGTCTCACTTACAATTAGAGTTACGCAATTCAGGCTCACACGATCGTGTCGAGCTTAGACACGGCCGTTTGAGGTCTCTTGTGACTAAAAACAGTAGTTTTTCACCCCAAGCATTATAAATAGAAGCGAGTCCCTAATCCTGAAGCACACTTTTGCTACGACAGAAAACCAAAGATTAGAGGCGAGTGTTTTGAAGAGAAGAGCAAGAGTAATTGAAATTCAACCATTAAATACATCTTCTCCTTTTTCATCTTCTTCATTTTCTCTTTTTATTTTATTTTCTCTATTTTCTTGAGATAGAATCATGGTTGTTTCTTTAACTTTTGTTCTTGCTTATGTTACATTGGCCATGAGCGGCTAAATTCCTTTTTCTAGGATTAGGATGCAACTCTCTACATTTCTATGTTGAATTGTTAATTTGATTATTTGTTAATGGAAAATTATTGTTCTTGATTCATTCTTGGTATACTTAAAACTTATGGTATGTTACCGGCCATATTTACATGATCTTAGGCTTTAGGTGAAGGATCGAAAGATGAAACCTTATTGTTAGATAATCCAAGAATTGAACTTAGGAATTGAGACCCAGACATAGGCTTAAATTGTAACACCCCATTTTTTTATTTTTTTATATAAATACGTTTTATAATATTTGTGAGTTTTTGTGAATTTTTGGAAAATTTTAATTATTTTGATTATTTTAATTATTTTAATATTATTTTTATTATTTTTGAACTGTATGCCTAAATTTTGTTTTTCTAAAAATATATAAATTTTATAATTTTGATGATTTTTGTGAATTTTTATAGATTTTTCTGAGTTTATGATTATTTTAATATTATTTTGAGTTGTATGTGTGTTTGAGGCGGCCTGAAAAAATAAAGATTTTTCCTGGACCAGAAAGTTTTGGACTGTCAAGACGGGATCGAGGGATCTTACTAACTCCGAAACCGGGAACAGTTGATAGAAATTTTTTCTATCTGAGTTTTCTATTATCCATTGAGTAATAATAGCAGTAGTTATTGTCCATTGGGTAATATCTTCGGGAAAATATCTTGATGGCGATGACTCAAAGTGATGAACCAATGGCAAGCATGAAGAAGGCAAATTGACTACTCAAGCTAGAAGACAAATTCAAATTGGCTACCTACTCTTTCAAGCTTATCTTATCATTCTTTTCTAGAAACTTCTCTATGATGACTCACTTAGTAAAATATCTACAGATAAATATCTAAGGATAAAATATCTAACAGAAAATATCTCAGTAAAATATCTTAGTAAAATATCTAGATGAAAATATCTTTTGAAAAATATCTAAGTTAAATATCTTAAGTGTAATAATGAACCATCATTACATAGATTAATGACTAACCAATAGAAATTGGTCAAGTTTAGTGGCATGGACTTTGTTGTGAACCGTTGGATGGCAAACTTGATGAAGAAACCTTAGATGATCACCATTGATCTAATCAATGGTGTGAGAGAAAACTTGATGAGGAAGCTTAGGATATCTACCTTAGATTAAATCAATGGTTAGGAGATGAAGTCAACAAAAATGGTTAGACTAGTTAGCAAAAAACTAGATAATCTAACTAAGTTACTCTAAAAGCTTAAGTAGTAACTAAATGAAACAAACTAAGTTTATTAATACTTAGAATCCCTAGTTACAAGTAGGATCTAGAATTTTCTACAATGCATGACTCTAGTGTGACCAATGCATGACTTAATCATGTAACTAGATAGTTAGATATGTAACTAGATGACCTAACTAAGTTAGTTTAAATGTAACTAAATATTAAATGGAATCAAAACTTTGCAAGCATTCCATTGAGCTCCACGGCTACCTAGAGTATTCTAGGATGTTCATGAATAAGATATTTATCTAGTTTATGACCAATAGGTACCACTTGATGACCTATGCCATGTGAGACCATGTGATAGTTTTCTATCTTGCTAAACAAGCTTCTATCTCTCCATTCACTTACCTACACAGACAAGGCTTAGAGAAATAAGCTATTTGCATTTCATTTCCAACACTTTGTGACAATAAATCTATCATCTTTTCTCTCTCTAATCCAAGAACACCAAGAACAAACCAAAAACTCCATTTTTTACTTCTCTTGAAGGCTCACGGCCAACCACCCTAAAATCATCTTCCAAGTTTGTTTAATTTAAACTAACCATACTTCTTGAATCCTCTCATCAATCCAGGACACTTTCATGTTGTGAACTTCTCAAGATTCATCATATTCACCTTTCCATCAAGCAAAGAATAAAAAGCTCTTATTTTTCTCTCCTTGTGTAGCTTACGGCCTCACTCTCTAAATTATCTTCCAAACACTCATAATTCCATATAACCACATCACTTGATCCTAAACTTCATCCTAAGCAACTTTCATGTTGTGATCAAGTTCTAAATCTATCATCTTCAAGCTTGATTCTTGGATTTAAGTTCTAGGGTTTCAAGGTAAAAATCTTGAAACTTGATTTCTTATTTGATTCTTGGAATCCTAAGACCATGTTTGATCTATGGTCATCTTAATCAAGCCTTAGATACTAATTTTTATGTGTTTGTTTTGATTCTAAGATCTACTTAGTGGTGAAAGTTTGATACAAAGAGGATTAAATAAGGAGCTTAGGAAGCTACACACCAGGTAAGAGGGAGATTAACCTCATCGGCCATATGTGGTGGTGAGGGAATGGATTTGTTTGTGTTTGTAAGTGAAAAATCCATGTGAGGATTTATTCAATCGATTGTGTGGTTATTGGTTTATGCTTGCTTGATTATGCATTTTTATATGATGTGATATTATGCATGGAATTGTTATGGTTGATTTTTGGATATATGTGATGATATGTAATTTTGATAGTATGTATGAATTGTTTATGGTATAGTTTTGATGATTGACATATGTTGCATACTATAAATCACATGAGAAAGGAAAAAAATTTTGTTCCAATGACCAATTGATGGCTCACGGCCTCAACATCACCAAGGGAGCCAAGTGTTCTAAATTATTTTCCTAAATATGAATTAAATGGTTTAATGATAAGAAATTGAATTAAGAGTTTTTGTAAAGAATAAAGTGATAGAAAATAATAAAATGTGATTTGAGAAACCTATAGTGAAATTTTGACCAACATGCCATTTTTAATGTCTTAGATCCAAAATTATTTTACTAAGTGTAAACTTAGGTATTTGATTAATAGGAAAATAATTTGATAGGTTTTTAGACCTAGAAAGAAAGTAAACTAATTTTTAGAATTAAATTAGTGTAAATAAGTTATTAAGTAAGATAAAAGTTAAAACTTGAAATTTACTGATGTATAGCTCACCCTTTAGGTTTTGAAGCTCGTTAGAAAATTTTGAGCTGTAATATTCTATTTTAATCAAAGAAATGTAATTTGGTGGAAATAATAGAAAATACTGATCTTAGTGAGAAAATGTTAGGAATATTATTTAAAGATGATTTATTAAGGAAATATTAGAAATAAAGTCCAAATTTTGATATTAAATGAGAAAAGTTTTAATTTAAACTTAGAATATGATTAAAATATTTTACGCAATTAAAAATACGTAGCAAAACTCTTACGCGATTTAAAAATAGTGATTTTTAGCTACGCCATTAAGAAAATGTTGAAAAATCATTACGCGATTTGAAAACGTAACTAAAGTGTTACACGAATGTGAAATGTGATAAAATCGCTATGCGATTGAGAGGAACAACGTGTTGTGCTGTAGAGCTGGCGTACTATACCTAAGTAGTTGTGGTTTAGCATTGTGCTTATGGGACCAAAGTTCTGGAGATCTTTGGTATTATGTAGTTGTATGGGCAGTTATATAATATCATTGATACTAATGGTATTAGACAATTGAATGGGCGGTTGATTTAATATCATTGGGAACGGTACAACGGTAGTTTGATTTCATTGAATATGCATTTGAGCATTATACAGCTGGTGGCTGTTGTGGTGCTTTATGCCTAAAGAGTGAACGGGAACTCACAGGATAGTGGATCTGGACCAGATCTTGGGGGATGTCAGGGCGCGGTGATTCACTTTGTGATGATGATCTCACTATATATATATACCCCTGACCGTGATAAACCGACTGCAACGCACTAGCATCCTGACAACTACTATTTCTTTTTATGATCTGGCGTAGACTGTCTTTTAGGGGGGACAGATCTTCTGGAACATTCATCTCTGAATTTGAGTCTAACTCCATGGAGTAGGAACTGGTTGCATTGTGCATAAGAATGGTCAGCATACACATCGTGCATATGCATAGTCATCATTTATACTGTAGTGATATAATATTATTGTGGTTCTGTTAGTATGCCATATCTTGTGTTGCAAGTTTATTAGATTATTTATCTATTAAATGTCATGAATATATATGCTGAATTTATATTAATTTATGGATTGTATGTATGGAACGACATTATTGTTCGTATTATTTCTTTGCTGCCATATTGGTATGCGATGTAGGGGATCTCACCTCTTTGCTGTATTGTTCTATTTGTTTCTATTTTATGCCTACGTTTGTGAAGACTGCAATGACTGCAAGGAAGGATCAGCTAGGTTTCTTTAGACTACAGTTTCTTGAAGGTGTTGCTGCTTGGCGTGTCCGTTGGGACTCAAAGTATGTAGAGTATTGTGGTGACATTACTCTATCCGCAAGTAGGACCCGCCATGGGGTCATTACTTCTTCTTTTACGGTTGCATATATAGAGTTTGTTTTACCTATCAGAGAGTTATGGAATGATCTTCACTATACTCCTAGGGAGGACTCTGAGATATCGCTTGCTCGAATTTCTATTCGTCGAAACATTCCCGGCTAGGAAATTTGTCTTCTGAGAAGGACTTATGTCTTTAGGTGTTGTGAACTTGGGTCAGGTCAAGTTTTTATATGGTAATTATATTTTATTTAGAATACGAGAGTTTTATGTAATGAAGATGTTATGAATCTATGTTATATACGAGAGATATATTTAATCCAGTCATTATATCTTGTGTTTTTCTAATTCAGTAAAGTTTATGTTATCCGCAAAAAAGAAATTTTGAAACCCGTATTAAAATAATATTAAATATTTTATAACTTGGGTAATTATTAAAAGGAGTTAGTCTGAAATGTGATACCTTAATGAGGGTGTTACATAAATCCTTCAAGGAGAAAATGATTATCATAAAACTTAATGGGTTGGAACTTGGATTAATTGCCATGAGAATGAGATTGATGAAGTTTTAGCACATTTTTAGTGCGAAGAAATTGGGTTTAAGTAATTTAGGACAAATCTCCTTCAAGAACACAATTGAACATTAGCAAAGATAGGATTACAATTTATCATAGGGGGTAGTGTAGTAAATTCCTAGTTCTAGGCCTTTAAATCTTAGTTGAATCTTTACATTTTCTTGATTTATTTGCTTACTTTATTGCTTTGACTTTTTTTTATTCTGATTGAGTTTCTCTAATGATTTTAATCGCTTGAATAATCAAAGTTGCCATAAGAGTTGACAATAAATTGAACCTCATGGAAATGATCTTTATTTTACTACTTTTATGATTTGTGCACTTACGAAAAAGTCACAACAATAGGCATAACCATCCCCATTGAAATTGAGGTATTTATAGAAGAACTTTCGGAAGTAAAACTATTTGAAGTCATCACTTCTCTTGAAGTTTCTAAGCTCTTTACACAAGAGTCTAACTCTGATACCACTTGTTACCAAGTGGCCTCAATACTCAAAAAAGGGGGTGAATTAAGTTTATAAAATATTTTCGCAAATCTTTCACATAACACTTGCTTATCAATTTTCGTTGAAGCTATTGATTGATAGAGATGAATGGATAGAGAATATTGAGTACGTTCACTCATAAATGAACCAACCAAAATAGATAGTATTCAAGCAAGCATATAAAACAAACACAAATTTAAAGGAGATGAGTTTAAAAGATCAAACACAAGGTTTATCGTGGTTCAGCCACCAATCCACTTGTGACCTACATCCAGTCCTTAAGCAATCACTCAAGATTTTCCATTATATCTTCAAGCTTCAACAGGTTCTTGCACCCTTTACAAGTTAGAGCACTCAATACACTTTGGGATACCTCACCCTTGTGCTTAAGCCTCAATTTCAAGGGATACCTCACCTTTACAAAATGTTTGAGGAATACCTCACCCTCTTTACAAAGAATTGAAGTGTATATAAGATGAAACTCTCACAAGAGTATACAATACAAATTGAAGCCCTAGAATGCTCTTCAAGAATATATCAAATATTACAAAAATAGAGCACCAATGGTTTGAAGGATTGATTCATGGATTAGAGTGATATAAGTATGTTTTCAGTTGTGGGTTAGCCATTAATGATGACCTAAGACATGTATTTATAGTGTTTTTTATCAAGGGAGTCATTGGGTACATTTAATGATAACATTAAATGCTAAGAAAATAGTCGTTGGCTACTGTTAGACCTGTTGTAATCGATTACATGGTCCATGTAATCGATTACATGGCTCTTAGAACGTGTTCCTGACTTTCTAGGTAGGATGTAATCGATTACAACCTTCATGTAATCGATTACAGAGCATCTGACAGAGATGTAATGGATTACAACACTTGTGTAATCGATTACATGGCCTCTGTCAGGCTTGTAATCGATTGCAACATCAATGTAATCGATTGCAAGGCTTCTATTTGACTTGTAATCGGTTATAACACTTGTGTAATCGATTACAATTACCTTTAAACACATTTTTCAAGTCCAATTAAGCTTGATGGCCATTTCCAACTTAGAAAGTACTTGGATTTGATAAGATATAAACTTGAGTTACAAAATCCTAGATTAAAATCAACATTGCTTTAAAATATGAACTTTCAACTTCAAGTTGATTTAAAAAAATCTTTCAAAAACCATTTAGAGATAGTTGAGATATATTGAGAGCATTTTACGTTAAGATTCTAAGACTTACAACCTATACCAAATATACCTCTTTTGAACTTGGTCTTCATCTTGACTTTGCTATCATAAAAAACTTTATTCATATGCTTCATGACATAAGCATTCACAAATAAGAGATTTATCCAAAAAATTAAGCACAACATGTTTGTGGATAACCAATCCATTCCCAAAATGATATCAATTCCAATAAGGGGTAAACATAAAAGATCAACAACAAAAGACTTATTTTCTACCTATATAGAACAATCCAAATTGGTATGGGAGGTTATTACTAGCTTTCTTGTTAGTGTAGACACAAATAAGTCATGTGGAAGTTTTGACAAAGGCAAGTCTTGTTTCTTCACACATTCAATAGAAACAAAGAAGTGTGTGGCTATTGAATCAAACAATACAATTAAGAAATTATTACCTATTAAGCATTTACCTTGTATTAGTTCAGGAGATTGAGTTGTCTATTCTCCACTCAGAGTGAACATTCTTCCCTTGATCTGTTACTTGAGGTTAGGCTTTGCCCCTTCTTTTAGGGTACAATCTCAGTACTTGTGCTTAGTTTGTCCACATCCATAGCACACACCTGCTCTTATTAGACATAGCCTAGTTCCATGGTTCCTACCACACTTGGTATAAGTCAGTCCATTGTACTCTGTTTGCGCTTGCTTACCCTTGTCCTGGTGATACTTGTGTCTAAAAGAATCTTACAGCTTGTCATCATACTTTTTCCTCTTCTAGGAGCTCTCGTCTCCCACTTCTATTGATCCTGGTACACCATATCCTTCTATAATCCTACACTTATTTACTAGGGTTAGGAAATCTCTGATCTCTAAAGGACTATTAGACCATTTGTGTACCGCAAGTGCATGGGGTCATTCAAGTAATACAATGAAGAGTAAAGTTCGTTCCCACAAGGATGTTGGCTTCCAAAGCTAAGTATCAATCAATAGCTTAATTAATTCTATTCAAGAACATAAAAATAGAGAAAGTACAAATAAACTAAATCTAAACTATAAAGCAATAAAGATAATGCTTAGAGCTTTAGAGAATCCTTCTTCACCTCCTATTTCAACTAATAACATGCAATCCTTACAAGCAACATCAATGAATTATTAAGTTAGCTTGAGAATCTGATTTAGTTAAAAGTCTATGTCTAGGTCAATCAACCATAGTTTCATTTACCGAAAACTCCTTAGTTAGATATAAAATCCACTCATGAAGATCTATTCTCAATCACACACTATGCATGGCTAAAAGGTATATTTCTATCTAGTTAGCGAATCAATTTATCCAAGCTAATTGAATGAAATTGAACATACATCAATCATATATATGATCTTAAATCCAAATTCCTATGTCTAGGTTCATTAGATTTTATCAAATCACTTTTTTAAAACCTGATCAAACAATCAAGAACATTAAGAACAATATGATTGAACAAAATCGAACATCAATATATACTCAAAAGATTACAAAATCATTAATATTCATAGGAGGATTCAAAGTAAACCCTAAATATAGCTTAGCTAATCATTGAACACGAAAATAGAACCACATAACTCATGTTTAAGATAGATGAAAGAGAGAAAAGAGAAAGGAGGAGGAAGAAAGCTCATAGATTTGGCTCTTTGATGCTTGAATCTCCTTCCATGATGATGGCCTCCAACCTTGCTTCCCTTGACCTCCTCAACCTCCAAACAGTAAAACCTAGTTGCAGCTCTCTAAACTAAGTAAGTCCTCTTTTACAAAATATGATAAAACAATATTTATAGGCTCAGAAAAATAGGGAATTTCACGACGTTAACATGCCTACGCCACGACACGCGTTCAATTAGGTCACAGGTGCCGTGGCATCCATTCTTTGCATTATGACTCTCTAGCCTCGGGTCCTATGTACTGAAGCAGGGAATGTGCACCACATCGCGGCATTGATGTGCCTGCGTCACGACGTTAGTAGCTTGGATGCTCCTTTGGCTTTCTCTTCCACTTTTGGCTCAAATGCTCCATATTTCATCTTGTTTGGAGCGCTTCCTAAAATAAAGAATTCACCAAATCAATAACAGATACAAATCCACTTAATCACTTACCAAATAAACACAATTTGCTCAAAAATATATAAAAAAATATCCAAATTAGAATGTGACAAATATAAGCCTAAAACCTTCTATATATGCTTTGTAAACAAAGACTAAGCATTATTTATACATAAATATAGGGTACAAATAACTACATTATATGGAGTTATCAAGGACCCACTACTCTTAGTATGTCTTCTCTTAGTCTTACCTCAAACTTGACACATTTCTATTGCTCATTAGGGTTATGCCTAAAGTAAGAGGAGAACTTAGATAACTCCCCAAACTTGGTCATATACTAGACAACAGACATATTGCCATGGTCTAACTTCAAGAACTCTAGTTCCTTGGAACTCTACAAGTTTCTAAGAAAGTAGTTGTCTAGGAAAGCGGTCCTAAACACTGCCCAAGTAATCTTGGTTCCTGTTGCCTCTAGTTATCCCCTTGCATTAGTCCACCAATACTTTGTTTCCCCAACCAGCATATTGATAACTCCATAAAATGTAGTTATTTGTGCCCTATATAAGTGCTTTATTGATTGCTCAGTCTTTGTTCTTAGACATAATTAGAATACTTTAGCCTTATTTTCATTCAAATGTTTGTTGATGTCTTCCTCTTTGTTTTGTGAACATATTTCCAATTCTTTTGTTAGATTATGTTGATTTTGCACTTTTGATTAACTGGGTGGATCATAAATTGTAGGATAGGCTAAAAAATAGATGAATTGGAGCAACCTATAGCCCAACATGGGAAGAGAAGAACTAGGAGACATCTCAGTCTCTCACGCCGTGGCGTGATAATTTGCACGCCACGGCGCGTGGATGCCAACAGCGCCTGTAAATACGATGTTATCAAATCAGAAAAAGAGAAAAGTTTTGGGTCGTGAGAAAATGTAGCTAGGGCTCATTTGTTGACATTTTGGAGAGCTGTGAAGGGACTAGAAGTGGAATCCACCATACTTCAAGGAGGATCACTCTTCCAAGCACTGATGCGGATATCAGCAAGTGCACCGAATCGACAAAAGTAATAAAAAGTGAGTAGAGTATCATCCCACGAGGATTAAGTTATTAATTACTAAATTAACTGAAAATAACACTATTTAAGCTAACAAAAAAGAGTTGGTAAAAAATAAATTAAAAAGAAAATAAAAATTAGCAAACAATAAATCAAAGGGGTGAAAAACAATAATGTTAAAGCATTAGGGTTCAGATTTCACTTGAACTCTTTAGATGCACACTCAAATATTGGTTTTACTATGTTCTATTTTAATAATTTATGGTCAATTCCCAAAATTAATTAATACCCAATCCCTTGGTATATTAATCCTCTTACGCTGATTGAAATTAACTAATCCCTTAGTCTAACTCCAATTAAAAAGGCATTATCAAGAACAAGGGAATTAAAAGAAAGACCACATAACCCACAACGTCTATTCCTAGCGATTGCAGAAGTTATGGTGTTTATCGCAAGTTTTAGGTTCATGCAAATTTTTCCAAATCATACATAAACCCAAAAGATCATTCCCAAATTGGCCAGATTTAGAAGAGCATTAAGAATAGAGATAAACACATAAATCATGAAATAGAAACATAAATTAAACCCATAAAAGAAAGTTACATCATCCAAGAACAAGATCCATCATCCCCCTAACAATAGGAAATTAGTTACACATGGAAAAAGAAGAACACAAAGGGAAGAATATGACAAACTCCATTGTAGAAAGGTGGAAAGGTTGAAAAAAATCTCTAATCTTCAATCCTAATTGCGCCCACACCACATTAGGGTTTGTGCCTCTTAACGTCTACTGCCTTCTCTCCAAGTGTCTAAAAGTATGTAAAAAGAAAAGTGTGAAAAGATGTGCAAGACTTTCTTTTTTTATAAGAAATTCACGCTGCTGTTACGCGTTCAGCGTTCAAGTGCTCCTCTTTCAGCGCTCAGGTGTTAGCCCACTATTCAGGAAACCCATCTACGCACAACGCGCGCTCAAGCGGTAATGGCCCAGCGCTTGAGCGCTGGGCTTCTGAATTATTTTTCTTATTCTTTCCTGCTCCTTAAATACCCAGTTTTTTTCATATGCAATTACCTATAAAAAATACATAAAAACACGTAATAAGAACACAATTAAAATAATAAAAATATAATAAAATTTGAGAACAAAATTAAATCAAAAAGATTAAAAGATGATGAAAACTCAATATTTTGAACCGTAAAAATATTAATTTTTGCAGGTTCATCAAGCACCAATATTATAGTGTTTCCTCTCTTCTCTCTTTACTCTCTCTCATTCTAGGGCATGGGCACAAAAATGGTTGTGACATTTTCATGTTCCATGGCTAACTAAGTTAATTTTAGGGATTCTTTTAGATCTTTCTATGTAAACTTGATGATTTTGTAACCTTATGATTTATTTATGATGATATGGTTTGTTCATCCATATTTCTCTTAATGCTCATGAATGTGTGGCCAACATTTATTATGTTTTGGTTGAATCTATTGAACTAGACATAGGGATTTAGGTTTTAGATCATGAATATGGTTGATGCATATTTAATTTCATTGTAATGGATGAGTGAGCTAATTAGCTAACGGGATATAAAATATACCATTTGGTCATGCATGGCAATTGTTAAGAATCAATCTTAATGCATGGAATTTGCTCTAGTTTCCATGGATGCATAACGCTCACATTGGTTGCATATTATCAAGTAGAATAGTTAGTGAAGAAGGAATCCCTATTCTTCAATCCTTGACTCTTAATCTCTTATTAAAGTTTTCTAGTCTTTTAATTAATTCACACTTTTTCTCCCAATTTGAATGTCCTTGAATAGAATCTCTTAAACTACTAGTTAATAGTTAGCTTAGATACTAATCCTAATCCTCCAGGGAACGAACTTAACTTCTCACTTTATTACTTATGCGACCCGTACACTTACAGTACACAAAAAGTGGTCAACAAGTTTTTGACACCGTTGCCGGGGATTACGGCTAATTTCTGCTTTGCTAATATTAACAACAAGTTTGATTAGTTCTAGTTCAAGTTTTCCTGTTATTTCATTTTAATTCAAGTTTCATTCTTTGTCTGTTTTAGGTACACTTACAATGGTGGATCACAATGATCACACAAGGCCTTTGAGGAAGTTTGCTACTCCTCAGATGGGTAATCTTCAATCGAGTATCACAAGGCCTCCCATCCAAGCTAATAATTTTGAAATCAAGCCTACCATCATACGGATGATACAAACATCGGTGCAATTTGGTGGCTTGCCAAGTGAAGACCCAAATGCTTATCTATCAAATTTCTTGGAGATATGCGACACCTTCAAGCATAACGGTGTTTCTGAAGACGCCATCCGTTTAAGGCTCTTTCCTTTCTCTCTCTGGGATAGAGCTAAGAGCTAGTTGCAATCTTTGCCAGCAGGGTCTACAAGCACTTGGAATGATGTATGTGGCAAGTTTCTGAACAAATACTTCCCACCTGCCAAGACTGCGGAGATGGTGAATGATATCACCTCATTCACATAAGCTGAATCTAAATCCTTGTATGAAGCCTGAGAGAGGTATAAGGATCTTCTAAGAAGGTGTCCTCACCATGAGATACCACCATAGCACCAAATCTATTCATTTCATAAGGGCTTGCTGCCTCACCACCGTCCAATTATGGATGCAGCTTCCGGTGGTTCATTGCTTAGCAAATCATTTGATGAGGCATACCAATTGTTGGAGGAATTGGCCGCTAATAGCTATCAATGGCTATCTGCAAGAAATACTCCAAAAAAAATGGCTAGAGTGCATGATGTAGATGCAATTACGTCACTTTCGGCTCAAGTGGTTACAATTGCTAACAAGTTAGACAGTTTGGGTGTAAGCTCTCATCAAAGCCCATTCGTGTTATGTGACCGATGTGGGGACAATCATGCAACGGATAGAGGCCCATCTAATATGGAGAATGCTCAATATGTGGGAGACTATCGTCCTCCTCAGAATAACCCATATTCACAACAGTATAATCCTGGGTGGAGGAATCACCCAAACTTCTCATGGAGGGACAACCAAGGAGCGACTTCTTCATCAGCTGGAAATGAGAGACCATACTATCCTCCCGGTTTCTCTTCACAAGCAAGACCACCACCACAAGAGAAGAAACCATCACTTGAGGACATGTTCATGCAGTTTATGGTTAAATTCAATACATATATGTCTAAAATCGATGCTCATTTGGCTAGAAATGATGCAATGATTCAAAGCCAAATAGCTTCAATGAGAGCATTGGAAACACAGATGGGGCAATTGGCAAATACTATCAACAACCGACCTCTGAGGTCATTTCTAAGTGACACAATTAGTAATCCAAAAGGTGACCCAAATGATTGCAAAGCTATTTCTCTTAGAAGTGGGAAGAACATAGAAGGGAATCCCAAGACCAAACTACTTGTTGATGATGCTGAGGTGACACAAGAAGAAGATATTGTGTACAAGGAAGAGCAAAGGAGTAAGGTGATTGCCAAGAGCAAAGATAAGCCAAATAAGGAAGAAATCAAGAAGAAAGAAGAAAGCTTTTCTCCCGCCTTGTCGTTTCCTAATCGCTTTGCCAAGCATAAAATGGATGCATAGTTCAAGAAATTTTTGGAAGTCTTCAAAGAGCTTCAAATAAACATTCCATTTGCAAAGGCATTAGAACAAATGCCTAGTTACGTGAAGTTCATGAAGGATATATTATCTAAAAAGCATAAACTAGTTGAGTTTGAGACAGTGGCATTGTCAGAAGAGTGCAGTGCTGTTTTGCAACAGAAGCTTCCTCCAAAATTGAAAGATCCAGGAAGCTTCACAATTCCATGTGCAATTGGAGAAAATTTATGTGGACAGGCCTTATGTGACTTGGGGGCAAGTATTAATCTCATGCCTCTATCCATTTTTCAGAAGCTAGGTTTGGGGGAATGTAAGCCGACATCAGTTACCCTCTTACTAGCGGATCGCTTCTACTCTTACTCGAAGGGGATTGTTGAAGATGTCTTACTCAAGGTGGACAAGTTTATATTCCCTGCAGACTTCATAATTCTGGATATGGAGGAAGATCGAAATGTGCCTCTAATCCTTAGCAGACCATTTTTGGCCACAGGAAGAACACTCATTGACATCCAAAAAAGTGGATTGACTATGAGAGTTCAGGATCAGGAGGTAATTTTTAACATTTTCAAGACAATTAAATTTCTTCATGATCCTGCAGAGTGTTCATATATAGGCATGCTTGATAATATAATTGTTAATGCATTTCATGCTAACTTTCCTGATGACCCTCTTGCATTAGCATTGACTACTTCAACTGACCAGGAAGATGATACTAGGGATGTTGTACTTGATTTTGTTAAACGATTTGATATACTTCCTAAGTATTTCGGGTCATCCAAGTTTGAGCCTCTAGAGTTCCAAGCATCTAAGGAGTTGCCTAAGCCTTCTATTAAGGAACCCCTAAAGCTTAAGTTGAAGCCTTTGCCGAATCACTTGCAATATGCTTACTTGGGAGTAATGTCTACTTTACCAGTAATCATATCATCATTAATCACTGATGAGTAAGTGGAGAAACTTTTTCGTGTGCTTCGGAAGTACAAACATGTCATTGGATGGACTATTGCTGATATTCATAGCATTAGCCCTCCATTTGTATGCACAAGATTCTATTGGAGGATGTAACACCCACCGTAGGGTATCACATTTATGTTACTTAATTACCAAATTACCCCTTCATTAAAAAGTATGCTTTATAATGTAAATATGAGTTGTAAAATTCCTAAATATTAATAAGATAAACTTAGCAAAAAATAAAAACATTATAACATCAACACAAATAATTTACATCATATATATATACACAAGTCTTAGTACTGTCATACTTAAAATATTTACAGACCAGGTTCTCAAAATATTTGAACATTACTTAAAACTAACATACTGCCCAAGCATTACTAAACAGCAGAACCCTCAGACGAGTCCTCCTCAGATTCCTCAGTAGGTAGGAATCCGATCTGACGCAAAGTCCTACGGACAGGTGTCCGCGCAGATGACACTATACTAATCTCACTAGGTGTACGGTAGTAAGTTCCCCAGTACTGCCTAATGGATAATGGAAACTCTAAATGTACATTAATAGTTACACTAAAGTAAGGGTTTCCGTGATAAAGTCTACTTAAGGTAATATTTAAGTCTCCTATATAGTAAATACATGCTCCATCAAGATCAACGCGCCACGCTTCCAGTCCTCCATGAAACTATAACCTCATGTATCCTAAGAAACTGGGCATCTCCATCTCCTTAGAATTCAGCTTCCTCCACAGGAATCTGCTCCTCCTTACCTTCTTGCTCAAGTCCTTGCTCAACGTCTTTACAAATATAAATACAGTACAAAATAGGCATACAAAGAGGTGAGATCACCTACGCCAATACCAGTATGGTATCATGGAGATAAACACATACAATATATCATACAGATACATCATACCATAATCACAATCATGTCATCAACATTATTTATCATCACAATATATAATAATCAATAATTACGATCATACCCTCAATAATATCCAATTATTCAACAGTTCAAATATCACACTGATATCAATATTCAATAGTTATGCATATGCACATAGACTCAATTTCCTACTCTATGGAGCTAAAACTCAGATCGGAGAGAGTGATCAAAAAGATTTGTCTGTACCAACATGCCTCAGACCACATGTTATCATTTGCACATTTAGCATATACACGACGGTTTTTATCAGATCTTGATTAAGAATAGTGTCTCGGTCAGGATCATCGGTGTGTTATATTGGTCAAACCTACGGTACAGAAGAGCTATCAACTACCCATTGTAGGCAACCTGCACCCCAATGCCCCGAAAGTCAACAAGTGACTTACACTACGCATATCGCACCCACTCAAGAGGTGTATTCTCTCCTAGACAATTAGCCTCATACAGTCCATCGGACCTTTCCAATGCATGTACAATGCACCATTCACAGTTCGAATTCATTATTTCATATTCAGGGTTCACACATTGGTTCAACAGTATCTTTACCGTAATTTCATCGCGTAATCACATTTTCACATTTTCTCAATCACGCAACAATTCTGTCACATTTTCAAATCGCGTATTGATTTCTCAACATACTCTCAATCGCGTAAAATATTTCTCACACGTTTTAAATCAAAAATACAATTTTCTCATTTAATACCAAAAATTGACTTTATTTTTTATATTTGCATAATAATCCCTCTATAAAATAATATTTACATTATAGTCTTTGTTTAAATAATATTTTCATAATAATCCTCTTAAAATAATATTTACAAGATAGTCCATCTTTTATAAAATATTTACAACATAGTCCCTCTTTAAATAATAATTACAATATAGCCCTCTAAAAATAATATTTGCAATATAGCTCCTCTAAAAATCAGTATTTTTACTATTTTCCAGAAAATGGTAATTCTTCGCTTTACTTAAGATATTACAGCTCAAATTTTCCTAACACACTTCCAAACCCATAGGGTGAGTTATACGTTAGAAAACTTCAAGTATTGACATCTATTTTTATTACATAACCTAATTATTTAATTATATCATTTTATTTTCTAAAAAGTATTTTGCTTGCTACTAAATCCAAACTCTTTCAAAATACTTTCCTTCTCAATTGAACCTTTAAATCTACACTTAATAAAATAATTTAGTTCTACATTATGAAAAATGGCATGTTGGCTAGATTTTCATTCTTGCTTCAAAACTCATTGTAATTCATTTTCTAACACTCTAAATCCTTGTAAAACATCTTAATTAATTTTAGTGTCATGGAACCTTTAATCCTCAATTTGAAATCATCATTTTAGGACTCTTAGTCCTCTTGAACCTAGTGAGGCCGTGTGCCTCTAAGCTCTTTGGAGCTCTCATGTAACCTTTCCAACATGTTATTCACATTTTAATTTACACATACATTTGCATACTTCCAAAATCATACATACAAGCATATTATCAAAGCTATAATCATACTATCACACATGCAACCATAAATACAAACTCATAAACACTACAATCACAAACAAAGAAGCATCAAACAACAAGTGAATAAACCCTTATAGGTTTTTCACCATACAAGACCATCTCCTCACCACCAACACTTAGTTGGTGAGGTAAATCTCTCTCTTACCTTAAGGAAGACCAAATCTTCAAGTTCCCTCCTTCTCTTGATTTTGTGTGAACCCAAATAAAAACCTTAAAAATTCTTAAACAATTACTAAAGTCATGATCAAGGCTTAATAACAAAGAACCATAGAACAATCATGGTTTAGAAAATCAAAAACTCAACTTAAAACCATAAAATCAAAAGTTTACTTTTAGGTTAGTAAAACAAAGCTTGAATTTTGAGGTACTAGGAGTAGGATTTTGACAAAACTTTCTAAATGAAAAGTGTTTAGAATATGGTTTAGGTTTAGGAAATGTAGAGAAGAAAAATTATAGAAGATTGAAACTAGGGTTTGGGTGGTATAACCGAAACTCCAAGGAGAAAAGAAAAGGAAAAGTGTTCTTGTGTTCTTGAGATTTTTGAGAGAAAATGAAGGCTTAGCTTTCAGGTGAGAGAAAATGAAATTTGAGAGTGAATGAGGGAGGGTGCAGCCATGTGAGTAGTGTAGGGAAATTAGGAGATAAACTTGAAAATAAAATATCACACTTTGTGTTCACATGCAAAGGTACATGGCTTGATCATCAAAGTGTCATGCAATGGTCACAAAAGACCATTCAAGAAGGCTTGAGAAGCCTCTTGGCCGTGTGGCCCTCTACGAAAGGCTAACCTAGTTTGTTTCTATTTTAATTCTAGTTACACTTTAATCAAATAACCACTAACTAGATTAGGTTTTCTAGTTACTTGATTAACTATCTAGTTACATGGCTAACTAGTTAAATAGGTCATTGCATATGTCATGCCTAGTCATGGCTTCTAGATGAAATTAGGATATTTAACTAGTAACTAGATCCTAACTAATTAGTAACTAGGTTAGTTCATTTGGTTCCTTAATTAGGCAATTTAGGTAATTAAATTAGGTTTATTTAGTTACTTTATAACTAGTCAAATATTTCAACTTAGACCATTTCTTATTGGTTAGAAAAGTCCAACCATCATTTTTGACTTGTTTCTATTGGTTCATAATTAATTAGGTTACAGAAAATATTCTAAGTATATTTTTTGTCAATTAAAATATATCGGGTCCAATAATTTATAGCAGAAGCTGCTATAAATAAAATAGCAGATATTTTTTGTGAAATATTTTTATTTTATGGATAAATTCTAAAAATTAAAATATTCTTTTATGTGTCTCTCAGATTCGGGTTTAGTAAGATCCTCCGTCTCCGAATAAATCAAATAAGATTTTTTTCGGTCCGAAAATTATTATTTTCCTGACCTAGAGCAAATCTCGCACAATGATCAAAAACAATCTCAGAACAGTCAAAATATTATTCTGTAACACAAAAAACACAAAACAGTGGAATTTAGTCATTACTATAACATAGTCTAAAATTTAGGATGTTACAGAGGATAATCTGAATAGACTTGTGGAGCACCAAAGGCCATTGAATCCAATAATGAAGGAAGTAGTGAGAAAAGAGATAATTAACTGGCTTGATGCTGGCATAGTCTATCTTATTTCCGATAGCCCGTGGGTTTCTCCAGTCCAATGTGTTCTAAAGAAATGAGGTATGACGGTGGTTACCAATGAAAATAATGAGCTCATCCCTTCTCGTAAGGTCACTGGATAGAGGATATGCATGGATTACCAGAAATTGAATAAAGCTATCCAAAAGATCATTTCCCACTCCCTTTCATTGACCAAATGTTGGATAGATTGGCTGGAAAGGCTTATTACTGCTTCCTTGATGGTTACTCCAGATACGACCAAATTGTCATAGCACCTGAAGATCAAGAAAAGACAACATTCACATATCCCTATGGTACATTTGCTTTCTGGAGAATGCCATTTGGGTTATGTAATGCACCAGTAACCTTTCAGCGTTGCATGATGGCTATCTTTGCGGATATGATTGAGCATGGCCTGGAAGTCTTTATGGATGATTTTTTGGTGTCTGGAGATTCTTACAATAGCTGTCTGCAGATTCTTTCTTCTGTATTGAAAAGATATGAAAAGACCAACCTAGTCCTAAACTGGGAGAAATGTCATTTCATGGTTCAAGAAGGCATTGTTCTTGGCCATAAGGTTTCTATCAAGGGGTTGGAGGTTGACATGGCAAAGATTGAGGTGATTGACAAACTTCCTCCACCAAATGTAGTAAAAGGAATTCGCAGCTTTCTTAGTTATGCCAGTTTTTATCGAAGATTCATAAAAGACTTCTCTAAGATTTCTAAGCCCCTTTGCAACTTATTGGAGAAGGACATCTAGTTCAACTTTGATGAATCATGCCTGGATGCATTTGTGGAACTAAAAAGGAGACTAATGTCAGCCCCGGTGATAATCACTCTGGATTAGGAATTGCCCTTCTAATTGATGTACGATGCCAGTGATTATGCTGTTGGTGCAGTTTTGGGGCAGAGGAAGGATAAGGTGTTTCGCTCCATATACTATGCAAGCAAAACTCTCAATGATGCGCAACTAAACTACACAACAACAGAAAAGGAGCTTCTGGTAGTTGTCTTCGTATTTGACAAGTTTCGGGCATACTTAGTGGGCACTAAGGTGATAGTCTACACGGATCACTCCGTAATTAAATACCTAGTGAGCAAAAAGAATGCAAAACCGTGGTTGATTCATTAGGTCTTGTTGTTGCAAGAATTTGATTTAGAGATTCGGGATAAGAAAGGGGCAGAGAATCAAGTTGCAGATCACCTCTCTAGATTGAAAAATAAGGAATATCAAGTTGAACTAATCACAATTAATGAGGCATTCCCTGATGAGTAACTCTTTGCTATAGCAACTTGTCCATACCCTTAGTACGCTGACATTGTGAATCACATAGTGGGTGGAGTGTTACCTCTGGATCTTACCTCTCATCAAAAGAAGAAGTTCTTGCATGATGTCAGGCACTATCTCTGGGATGAACTATTCTTGTTTAAACAGTGTCCTGACCATATGTTGAGGAGATTTGTGCCTATGAAGGAAGTTGAACAAATTTTGAACCAATGCCATTCTTCTCCGTATAGTGGACACTATAGTGGGGAGATGACAGCAGCCAAGGTGCTACAATCTGGCTTTTATTGGCCATCTCTCTTCAAGGATACACACTTTCATGTCAGCAAATGTGATAGATGCCAAAAAATAGGAAACATCTTAAGGAGAAATGAGATGCCCCTCAATTCCATTCTTGAGGTTGAGATTTTTGACATGTGGGGCATCGACTTCATGGGCCCCTTTATCCCCTCCTATAGGAATCTGTACATTCTTGTGGCAGTGGACTATATGCCCAAGTGGGTGGAAGCGTGTGCATTTCCTACCAATGGCTCTAAGGTAGTGATAAACTTCATGAAGAAACATATCTTCACCTGCTTTGGTACTCCTAGGGCCATTATTAGTGACGGAGGGTCACATTTTTGCAAAAAGTACTTTGATGCTCTCCTGGCCAAGTATGGGGTAACTCATCGGGTTGCCACCACGTACCATCCATAGACAAATAGGCAAGCAGAGGTGTCCAATCATGAAGTTAAGAGAATACTTGAGAAGATGGTATGTCCATCCCATAAGGACTGGTCAAGAAGACTTGATGATGCACTATGGGCATACAGGACAGCTTATAAAAACCCCATTGGTATGTCTCCATACAAGCTTGTATTTGGGAAGGCTTTCCATTTGCCCGTTGAGTTGGAGCATCATGCTTATTAGGCCATAAAGCAGTTGAATTTTGATTTACAAGCTACTGGTGAAAAGAGATTATTGTAGCTCAATGAACTTAATGAATTTAGGGTTCAAGCATATGAAAATGCAAAACTGTACAAGGAGAAGGTGAAGAGTTGGTATGACAAGAAGATTGTGCCTAAGAGATTTGAGCTAGGCCAAAAGGTCCTCATTTACAATTCCAGGCTCAAACTCTTTCTAGGAAAGCTAAAATCAAGGTGGTCAGGTCCATTTCAAGTGGAAAAAGTGTTTCCCTATGGAACTGTTAAAGTCACAGATCTTGAGGGAAAGTTAACCTTTAAAGTTAATGGCCAACACTTGAAGCCTTATCTAGGAGGAGAAATTGATAGGGGAAAACCTCCCTCATATTGGTTACCCCAGCATAGTAGCAGAAAAAGTCCTGCTTGGACTATAAAAAAGGCCCTTACTTTTTTTTAGAGGGAACCACCCTTATTCTTACCCCTTTGATTTTGAGTCCAGCACAACTAATGCCTTTAATTTTAAGGTTTCATGCTATTTTGATCATGCTTACAACAGTTGTGCTAGTTGGACTAATTTTGCAGCTGGTGGAGACCTCTGGGAAGCAATTGCAGTTGATGAATCAGGTTTGCTGCATAATTTAGCAATCTGGTGTCTCACGCCGCGGCGTGCTAATGTGCACGTTGTGGGGTGCCTGTCTTTATTTGATCAAGAATTTGAGGCCATGAGCAGCACGCTGCAGTGTGGTATAGTTAACGCTGCGGTGCCATAGTGCCAGATTCAAAAAAAAAAAAAAAGAGCACTTGCTCTACATGAAACGTGTGTTTCACTGAAGAGCCCTAGCTGCTACGTTAAAATGGGCGTGAGCCCTCATTCTCCCATTTCATCTCCATTTCTTCCTTTTTCTCTTCCTTTCCCCCTACTCTCCCCACATTCTGCTCTTGATTTACTGCATTTTCTTCCACCCACACTCTCACGCTACCTCCAGGTAACACTTCGTTCACCCTCTTCTCCTTTCACTTTGCCTTTATTCTCCTTTTCTTTGTTATTTCGCAATTTACTTACTTTTTGTTATGATTTTTGCTTTAAATTTTATTTTTGATTGATGATCATGAGAGAAAATGCTATAAATCTCTATTTTTTGGGCTGTTTATATTTGTTTTTGGTGGAAATTGAGGTGCCATTGGTGGCTGTAACCCCCTGGCATGCGCGTCGTCACTGCACATGCGCACCGTAGGGTAAGAATTTGGCGCCACGGAGCAAGAATTTGCACGCCATGGTGTGAACCCTTTTATATGCCTGTTTCTATTTTGTGTTGGTGCTTTGTTATTTGCTCTAATTTACATGTTTTATACAATTGCCACCATGTTTTGTATTTAACTTAATTATTTTTTCTATTTTTATACATATCTTAGGCACTTTGGTTGTTCTAACTTTGGCACTTTGTTTTCGACAGAACTAGGTACCCTATTTTCACTGCACCATGACTCATAAGCGCCAAACGGATGATAGTAGCCGGCGCAACAGGGCGCCTTCTCTGCCTCACCAATTTGATAGGGTGAAATTCGTTTCAGCCAAGGTTGAAGTGAGGTACTCTGCACTGGTCACTAAACCAATAATTCCTGAGAAGGGGTTCAGCTTCAAGCAGGCTATCCACCAAGAGATCTGGCGGACCATTGACCACTACAATTGGAAGAGGTTTGCAAAACACCCAGTGTTTGCCGTTCTTCTGATCGTTCGCGAGTTCTATGCGAACGTGACATTCTCTAACTGGCAGCCTTCTATAGTTAGAGTGCGTGGCCTCCAGGTCTCCTTCTCCATTGAGGATATTCGATGAGCATTAGGCTTACTTGCTCCTGAAGAGATATGTGAGTACTCAGAGTTCCTCCACGTGGGGCCGGAGGAGGGCCTTGACCCGGATGTTATCACTGCCCGTATCTGCATTCCAGAGGCACAACCTATGCAATGGGTCCTCAGTGTTCAAGATCAGCGGCCAAGGAACTTCCCTCGTTCATATTTGACTCCTAAGGCTCACGTTTGGTACCATTTCATCAGGGCCCGGATCATCCCTTCTGCCAACATGTCCGAGGTGACTAGCGATCGGGCCATCCTAATCTATTCCATTCTTGAGCATAGGTCCATTGATGTTGCTAGGATCATCTATGAGCAGATTAACAAATCAATAAACGAGTCTAGGAGCCTTTTTTTCCCGTTCCTCATCCAACAGCTTTGCCACAAATGTCAAGTATAGTGGGGCCCTCATGAGGACCTCGTTTATATCAAATAGCCTCTTAATGATACCATCTTGCAGAAGCTTAAACATCCTCCAGCCCTAGGACAGTGGCAGAGGCGGGGGCAGAGAGCAGCCAGAGTGGCCCCTCCATCTGATGATGAGTGGCGTGCTTCTGTGGATGCTCAGCTGACTCAAATGACTGCCATGCTGAGGTGGTTGGCTGAGCGTACGGGATTTCCCATGGACAGCTTTTCGGTGTCTGACTCCTCTCCCTACGATGGTGCTGGACCCTCCCATTAGCCCCAAGATCCAGCAGCTGACGATCAGGATAGCGGTGGTGATACTGAGATCATCCCAAATAACCTGGACGATGATGATGCGTAGTTATGGTGCAGCCAGGACATCTTTCTGTCTTATTTTGTCATTACTTTTCAGATATTTTGAGCAGTGAGAACACTGTTTCCCTCAGATTTGGGGGGTATCTAACATGCTTTGTTATTTTTGTATTTGGTACTTCTTATATTTTGAGTATTGCTGGTAGTAGTGCTGAATCTTTTTAATTTTGAAGTTAGATGGCGCACATGATTGTTTTGTTCTTAATGCATGTTGAAAAGTAAAATCTTTTGGAATGCATTGTTTATGCCAATTGCTAGGGCATTGATGGCTGTCCAATGATGAGTATGGATGCGTTTTGATCTCATTATTTATGTGAATCCATATGCAATCTCTAATGCATGATGAAATAATCTAGTATGAGTTACATCCCACTTGTATGCATGTGTAATTTTGAAATGGTTTGAGTGTGAATCTAGAAAATGTTTATGAATTGTACATGTGGAGATTTCTTTTATCCAAAAATATTGTCTTGCAACTCTTTTGAGGTGAAATCCTAGGTTGTGCTTGATTGAGGAAATGATTAGGGTATTGTTTGGACCGATTGATCCTAAAAAGCTTACCTTTACATGATTATATCCATAAGTCCCCTTTGAAGCTTTATAAATGTTTGGCCTTCTATTTTCTTTCATCACCTTCATTTCTCCCAACCCATGTAACCATTATAATGCATATGAAATTTCATTGCATTTTCATTTTACCATCAATGTTGTTTGTTGAGTGCATAATATGTTATTTCTTGATTTGAGTCCAATGACTAGGGTGTTATGTTGTTCAATACAAGAGTGACTTGAAGGAACCATTTGCTGTGCAATAAATTGCTTTTGTTTGTAAAGAAAAGAAAAGAAAATAGGAAAGTCAAAATTCAAAATCTATAAAAAAAACAAACAAAAGAAAATTCAAGAAAATAAGTAAATGTGAAAGAGCATTAAGTGGTTCTGGATAGTGTTGTTTATATCATTTTGCATACCCTTGTTGTGGCTTAAGTCTTGAAATGTTATGTTATGTTCTCAATGTATGTTTTCTTTTCCCCCTTGTTCTTCACCCCCATCACTTGGGCCTTACATTACAAGCTATTAAAGTCCATTTTGATCCTCAGTTATGTGCAATTTACATTAGTGGAGAAAGAGTTGAATTACAATCATATGGATTCTTTGATTCATATCCATGTGTATGCTTATAAACTCATCTGGATGAACATGATTTGATTAGAAAAGTTAGCTTGTATGCTTGTGGGAAAAGTGATTTACAAGAAAAGAAGCTGTGATTGTTAACATGATAGGGATTGTATGTGTGTGAAGTAGATTGTGAGGCATAAGTATTCTTTGAGGATTATGCAACCATTATGCACTAAGAGAGGTGAAAGTGAATTTGGAATCCATATTAGCTGTTGATTGCATGATGGGTAGATTTTATCAATGCATGTGCGCTCATACTTGGTTTTGCTCGAGGACTAGCAAAAATCTAGGTTTGGGGGTGTGATAACTCCGTAAAATATAATTATTTGTGCCCTATATCAGTACTTTATTGATTGCTCAGTCCTTGTTCTTAGACATAATTGGAATACTTTAGCCTTATTTTCATTCAAATGTTTGTTGATGTCTTCTTTTTTGTTTTGTGAACATATTTCTAATTGTTTTGTTAGATTATGTTGATTTTGCACTTTTGATTAACTGGGTGGACCATAAATTGTAGGATGGGCTAAAAAATAAATGAATTGGAGCAACCTATGGCCCAGCATGGGAAGAGAAGAACTAGGAGACTTCTCATTCTCCCAAACCGCAATGTGATAATTTGCACGCCGCGGCGCAAACAAGTGCACGCTGCAGCGGGTGGATGCCAACAGCGCCTATAAATACGATGTTATCAGATCAGAAATAGAGAAGAGTTCTGGGTCGTGAGAAAACGCAGCTAGGGCTCATTTGTTGACATTTTGGAGACCTGTGAAGGGACTAGAAGTGGAATCCACCATACTTCAAGGAGGATCACTCTTCCAAGCACCAACATTGTAGTGTTTCGTCTCTTCTCTCTTTACTCTCTCTCATTCTAGGGCATGGGCACGAAAATGGTTGTGGCATTTTCATGTTCCATGGCTAGCTAAGTTAATTTTAGGGATTCTTTTGGATCTTTCTATGTAAACTTTATGATTTTGTAACCTTGTGATTTATTTATGATGATATGGTTTGTTCATCCATATTTCTCTTAATGCTCATGAACATGTGGCCAACATTTATTATGTTTTGGTTGAATCTATTGAACTAGACATAGGGATTTAGGTTTTAGATCATGAATATGGTTGATGCATGTTTAATTTCAATTTAATGGATGAGTGAGTTTATTAGCTAACGGGATAGAAATATACCCTTTGGTCATGCATGGCAATTGTTAAGAATCAATCTTAATGCATGGAATTTGCTCTAGTTTCCATGGATACATAGTGAGCTAGGCAAACAACATAGGGTTAATTGACCTAGACATAGGCTTTTAGCTAGTGGAGTTTCTTATGCCAACAAATTCATTTATGCATAACGCTCACATTGATTGCATATTATCAAGTGGAATAGTTGGTGAAGAAGGAATCCCTTTTCTCCAATCCTTAACTCTTAATCTCTTATTAAAGTTTTCTTATCTTTTAATCAATTCACACATTTTCTCCCAATTTGAATGTCCTTGAATAGAATCTCTTAAACTACTAGTTAATAGTTAGCTTAGATATTAATCCTAATCCTCGAGAGAACAAACTTAACTTCTCACTTTATTACTTGCGCGACCCGTACACTTGCGGTACACAAAAAGTGGTCAACACATATAGAAAGCAAAAGTAACTCTATGCTCATCCATGAAGTTCATAATCGTGAAAATCTTCTCCAGCTCCTTCAGCTACCACATGATTATACTTTCCTCTAAAGGTGGGAGGTCTGGCCTTTTTTGAATTCAGATAGACCTTGGAAATTTGGATTTCTAGTAGGTACCTAATTAGTAGAATCTGCGTTACCTCCATGATGCTGGGGTCTAGCTTGGTTAGCTTGGATCTGGTCTAGCATTTTGTTGGTTGTTTGAGTTGATTAGTCTCAATATAATGTAAATAGTATGATAGAAACTTGTAATAAACACACCACAAGTAATTATGCATTCCTATATTACACAAAATTCTCATCTTCAAGATAAGAAATCACAATTACATAACACAAATAAGGGAACTTTAACTAAATTTAGCATAGTCAATCTATTCTCCATGACTGTTCAAGATAAACTACTCTAATACCACCTAATGTGACATCCTCTACCTTATATAGTCTACCTTACGCTCAACCAAGCAAACCAGATAAGATAAAGTTAACCACATGTTCTTTTCTAATTCCCATTACTAGTTGTCTACCTGTCTTACTTGTTTTAACCATCTTTTATTTTAGTTTTATTTAATCCTCTTTTAAATTGTTAACTTCATTTTATCTTAAACTTTAAGTTCTTTAGCTCTCGAGGGGAGTTAGGTCCAAAGTCCTCGATAAGCATGTAATAAAAACCTGGTCCATAGAGCTTATCTACCATCTCAGAGTGAGTCCTTATTTTTAGAACTCTAACTGTGGCACTAATATACATATAGAAGAACATAGATATCAAGGATAGAAGACCTCTAGGCCTTCCACTATACATTATTTATCAGAGTTTGTACATACATCATCAAAAGTATAAGAATGGTTTCGAATCGGGAGTGCAATGAGGACATTCATTCAATGTGATCAATAGTTGGTATGTGAAATTTCATTGTCTAAATGAGGATAGTTGAGGTAGAAAATGAGGAAAAAGGGTAAGTCAAGAGGACTCTAAGTTAGCCGAAAGGTTCTATGAAGAAAACACGTGAACAAGGGTTTGATTAATCAAAGTTTTGTCCAAAATTGTTTAGTTTAGCATTTCCTAATAAAAAAGAAGAAAGATTTTCTATTGCATTTAGTTTTAAACTCAGAGGCCTAATACATTTAGTCTTATTAGGCTCAGAGGCCCATTGCATTTTGCTTTAGGCTTAGAGGCCTATTGCATTTTGCTTTCAGGCTTAGAAATCCATTTCATTTTGTTTCATGCTTAGAGACCCATTGCATTTAGTTTTCAGGCTCGTAGGCCTATTGCATTTAGTTTCAGGCTCAAAGGGCTATTACATTTAGTTTCAACCTCATAGGCTTATTACATATAGTTTTAGGCTCGATGACCCATTGCCTCTTAGGTTTTATGTCTCCATATCACCCTTTGCATTTTATATTTGAGCGCATCGGCTCCCTACTTTTAATTTTCCTGTGATTTATCTTAAAGCACATTGGCTCCTGTTATTTATGTTTGAGCGCATCAGCTCCCTTCTTGTAATTCTCTGTCATTTCTGTTTGAGTGCATTGGCTCCCAACATTCATGCCCTTGGCCTATTGATTTTCTAAACACCCAGGTCCTTGGCCTGTTGACTCACAAAATATCTAGGTCCTTGGCCTATTGATTTTCTTGAAGCATCTGAGTCATTGGCCAATTAATTTTCTAAAAGCATCTAGGTCCTTGGCATATTGATTTGCCAAAAACATCTTTGTATTTTAATTTTATGTCATTTACTTTTGAGCACATCGGCTCTTTGCATTTCATTTTTTTTGTCATCTAGTTGTAGCACATTGGCTCCCTGTCATTTCAATTTCATGTCATTTACTTTTGAGTGCATTGGCTCCCTGAATTTTATTTTCTTGTCATTTAGTTTAAGTGCATCAGCATCATGTCATTTCAATTTCATGTCATTTACTTTTGAGTTTATCAACTCCCAACATTTTATTTTCCTATCATTTAGTTTATGCGCATTAGCTCCCTATCATTGCAACTTCATGTCATTTACTTTTAAGCGCATCAGCTCCCTGTGTTTTAATTTCCTGTCTTTTATTTTGAGTGCCTCAGCACCTTGTATTTTAATTTTCTATCATTTTACTTTGAGTACATCAACTCCTTGCATTTTATTTTCCTGTCATTTACTTTTAAATGCATCGCTTCCTTGTATTTTATTTTCTTATCATTTTATTTTGAGTGCATCAACTTCATATATTTTATTTTCATGCAGTTTATTTTTGTGTGCTTCGGTTCACTACTTCTTCTTAACTTTTAGTAATTTTATTTTATGTAAAAAAATAAAAATAAAAAATAAAAAATTATCATTATGCCCGCATCGTTTGCATTTATTTTCTTTTGCATCGTCCATGCATTCTTGGACAAAATTAGAGTTCATTTTCTTTACTTATTCCTTACCATGATAATATAAAAAACTATGATTATTCTTATTATCCAGTAAGAAACAAATAAAGAGAGACAACTATAAATACCTCATTTTATCCAAGGTACAAGTTCAAAATTCTTTTACAATATTAAATGATGTTAAATATTAAATAAAATAAAATTTCTGAAAATTGAAAATAAAAAATGTTATCTGAGTCCATTTGAAGATAGCCCAATATCTAAAGCCCACATTCCCAAGGCAGTTTGGTAAAAAAAAAGGATGTTGTTAGAGTTGCCAGCGTGAGGAAAAAAGAGTAGGAAAGGCCTTAATGCACTACAAAAACAAGAATGCAATTTGGAGACAAGACCAGCTGCAAATCTTAAAAGAAATGGAGCAAAATCTTGAAACAATCTTGCAAAAATCTTGAAGCAGAAGGGTGCTACAATTAATACTAGCCACCCTATGATGTAAAGGATTTTCCCTCCTGCATTGCTACTAGCACAGCCAACTTGAGCTTCTTAGGGTCTATAAAAAAGGATGAACTGAGGAGGGAGTTCTTCGGTTGAAAATCAGAAAAAGAAAAGAGTGAAGAGTTCAGGTTAAACAATAGAAATAAAAGGGAGGACTCTCAACAGTGTGACTCTTGTGAGGAACAATATGGGTGGGCATGGTTTGGTTCAGCATGAAAATTGAACCGAACCGAACCAGTAAAACGGTTCGGTTTGAAAACCAAATCGGTTTTTTTTTAGGCCGAACCGGTTTAAGTTCAGAAAAATCGGTTTGAACTGGTTCAGAACTGGTTTAGGTTTGAAATCGGTTCAGAAACCGATTTGGGTTTAGAACCGGTTCAAAAATCGGTTTGAGTTCGGTAAACCGGTTTAGAAACCGATTTGGGTTCGGTAAATCGGTTTAGAAACTGGTTTGGGTTCAAAAACCGGTTTCTGAACCTTATGCATTCTGATTACTTTATCAAACAAGGCTCATATATCAGAATATCAACATACTCAAATGAAGTTTTACTATTGCATGCATTTGTTGATAGTACTGCCTATACCTCCTATAAACCTGTTCATGATTAACAAAGAAGAATTCTCACAATTAGGATTAAATATCAAGCTTCATCGTAGTTATGAAATGCTTTTCTAAGCAAGAAACTAAAAATTTTGAAAACCACCAATCGATAGAGCAAATATATTACAACACTAGATCCCAATTCAATTAAAGCCTACAGTAAGGACTACGTAATTTACCAACTATATGTTACCAAGTGGCCTCAATACTCAAGAGGGGGGTGAATTGAGCAGTTAAAAATAAGTTGACAAATCTTTCGCAAATCGTTTGACAATCAATTTTCGTTGAAGCTATTGAATGATCAGAGATAATTGAATAGATGAGTTAAGGTTTAACGTAAAATCGGACAATATCCAAATAAAACAATTTGCACAAAGATAAACAGAGGGTTTAGAGAAACAAACACAGTTGTTTATAGATTCAATCACTACCGGTTCAAGCAACACCTTGAGATTTTTCACTATATCTTCAAGCTTCAATGGGTGCTTGAAAAACCACTACAACCTTGAGCACTCAACAAGATTATGGGATACCTCAAGCCTCTATTTTCCAAGGGATACCTCACCCTTACAACATTTGAGGATACCTCACCCTCACTAATCGAATGTATAAGATTTAGAAGAAGCTCTTCTAGAGCAAGGTTCAAAAACCTAATATGCTTCAAAACCGTTTTTTATGCAAGAAATGATTTTAAGGATTGATTCGTTTTGAAGATTGACAGTTTTTTTATCAAACAAGGCTCATATATCGAATATCAACATACTCAAATGAAGTTTTACTGAACCGCATGCATTTGTTGATAGTATCGATTACAATGATCGCCTATACCTCCTATAAACAATATTCATGTAATCGTTCATGATTAACAAAGAAGAATTCTCACAATTAGGATTAAATATCAAGCTTCATCGTAGTTATGAAATGCTTTGAGATATTTGCTTCTCTAACCTGTCTAAGCAAGAAACTAAAAATTGATGTGCAAAGAGAAATGATTACTCGTACTTGTAAGTCACCCATCCGATTGAGCAAATATATTACAACACTAGATCCCAATTCAATTAAAGCCTACATTTGAGAAAGGACTACGTAATTTACCAACTATATAACATTGAAGGACTTAAAACAAAAGAAAAGCAAAAGAAAAGCAAAAACTCTTTACTGCTTTTGTTACTCTAAAATTATCAACACTTCAAATTTAATTCAATGTAGGATTTTCTAACTTCTTTACATTTATTCATTAGAAGCAACACAAAATCATATCTAAGTGGGCTCCTATACATTTGGACCATCCATCCTCACAGTAAGGAAAGAATGAAGTAATAATTGGATAAGCATCAGAACCATATCAAAATTGCTTCATTGATATATCTTGCAGTTATTCTCATAACAAAATAACAACAAACATGCAGTGTCTTTAGCCCCAGGAGAAATGGATACCTTCCTTGGAGCTGTAAGAGTTCCATCAACATCAAATAAAGCAATTAAACCAGGTTTCCTAGCAGCCATTATAGCTTATTGTTCTGCACCCGACCGCAAAACCTTCAACCTTTTTCACCAAGTAATGATGAATAACAAAAAACAGATTTTCATCAAGGTTTAAGCAAATCTATCTTCATACTTGTACACAAGCTGATTTTCATCAAGGTATCATGATACAAAATCATAGCACCAAAATAAACCAAGTTGGGATGCCAAATATCTCATGCGCTACATGGATCATCAACATATCAGCATAAGAGAGACAACCATTGAAAACATCAAACGGGATATGGTTTGTTTGTTTTTTGTTTTTACCTGATTTCTACCCTCGTCCCTGCACATAGGATCAAGCTAAGGAGCTCATAAACACATCTTTTATGATTATAAAAAGCAACGTGACTCCAAACCCATAGCACTTCAAGCAACAGTAGCCAACACATTTTGAATTCCCAAATTTAACATGCCAACAGTAGCCAACACATTTGCATTCCCAAATTTAACATGCCAAAGAAAGCAATGATACAAGCATTCAAAACCCACTCTTTATGCATTACCTATTTGCAAACTAGCTATCATAGCTAAACAACTTCTGCCAATCTTATTTTTCAATTTCTAAAGACCCCAAATGTAAAAACATTTCGTGACTAACCATAAAATAAAAAGGTTTCATGAACCAAATCCAACTTGACCCCAATATTGAATGGAAAAATAGAGAGTTATCAAATACCAATGGACTAAAAGCAAGGAAGGCCAAACGGGCAGAGAGGTTCAAACATCAGCAGAAGCCAAATTTGAAGAGAGCAGTGGTTTAAGCATTTTATCAAACAGGGAATAGGCAAAACAAAATAGAACCTGAATTAAAGAGAAGAATTTACACATCAGGAACCAACTTCATACAATTTGCAACCCCTATCAGAAGTTCAGATTTCATAACATCACAGAAAAAGAATGCCTTGAACCCCAAAGGAAATTTGTTTATAAGCAATTCCATCATTAAACTGAATCAGAGAAGCAGAGCTCCTATATTCAGCTAATAAGTTACAGGTCCAAATTTTAATCAAACCACCAACTAAATGCCCTTCAATCATCAAGAGAAATAGCCGAAGAACAAGGAACATCTTGTTGAGAAACCATCTCTGCAAAAAAGAAGAACACCATCTCATTACTTATGAAAACATAATATAATAAGCAATAAGTAATAATATAAATGTGGAACATTAATATTGACTTACCTTGTTCAAATCTCTCAAGCTGCTCAAAGTCCTCTTTAGAAAGCAATGAGAATGGTGTTCCTTTCAGCCAATCTTGTGTGCAGACAAGTGCTTCCACCATTTTAGGTGTTAGGGAACTACGATAAAGATCAAGCACTCTTCCTCCTGTACTAAATGCAGACTCAGAGGCTACAGTGGAGACAGGTATGGCCAACACCTCCCGAGCGATGTTTGCAAGGATCGGAAATCGACTTGAATTTACCCTCCACCAACTTAGAATATCCAAGTCTGGATTGGTCTCTAAATCTTCCTTCAAATATTTCTTTAGCTCAGATTTGGCATTCGATTTGCACCCAGTTGATTTTAAAAATTGATTCCAACAAAAAGGATCATCATCATCAGTTTCAACAACTCATGCTTCTTGTGTATCACTTTGAGACCCTCCCTCCTGACTATTATATTCCTCAAAAAGTGACTCCAAACAAGAATCTAACTTATCTTGCAATTTAACCACCTCGTCCAAATCAAAGATCTGACTAATTAACCAATTGACATATCCTTGTTTATACCTAGGATCAAATACAACAGCAATTAACAACAACATGTTTAGACCATTGGGATTTCCCCAATATTTGTCGTATTTCTTCTTCATCCTTTCAGCCATCATACTTACACTTATATCCTCGGAGCCACAGGATTGGCGGATCCTCTTCCCAATTCCAAATACCGCTTGCATATATATATTGCTGGTAACATAAGAAGTACTAGAAATGCGCAAAGTAGCATCATAGAAGATCTTCAAAAATGGTAAAATTAAGCAAGCATAATCCCAATCTTCATATGTAGGCACACCCTTTCCTTTTTCCAATTCATCAACATATTTCTTGTCTAGCATCTCAAGCTCTTCAAATGCTTTTCGATGCTTCAAAGCTGCCTCTAACATAAGATAGGTCGAATTCCACCTAGTTTCAACATTTAAGCAAACTAGACCCTTATAATCAATCTTCTCTTGCTCAACACATGCCTTAAATTTATTTAATCTAGAAGGAGAAGATCTTATGTACTTCACTGCACCTCAGATTCTCAAAACAGAATCATCAATCTCTTTCAACCCCTCTTTCACAATCAAATTCAGAATATGCACACAACAACACATATGAATGTAATCTCCCTTCAGAACTAAGCTGTTCCAAGATGCTAGCCTCCTTTTTAGGTGTTGAATCCCGACATCATTTGATGAAGCATTATCAACTGTCAAACTGAAAACGCGATTCAACTCCTAACGACTCAAGTGCATCTCAACAGTCTTGGCCATAACCTCTCCTGAATGATTTGTAACTTGGCAGAAATTCAAAATCTTCTTATGAAGTCCCCAATTATTATCAATGAAATGGGCAGTCAAACACATATAACTCATATTTTGACATGAAATCCATGAGTCAGTAGTGAGACAAACTTTTCGACAATGTATCGAAAGAAACTTCTTCAAGCTCGTTCTTTCTGTATCCCATAGCGTGAAAATGTCACACGCTAATGTAGTGCGTGAGGGGATATTGAATCTTGGTTACAACACATTCGTGTATTTCCGAAAAGCTACATTCTCCACAAATCGAAAAGGGAGCTCAGCTACCACGAACATCTTTACGAGTTCATTCCGACAGGCCTCTTGGTCAAATTTGACATATAAAGGAGAAGAAACAACATGCCCTTCTGCAGTCCCCGTTGAGGATGGAACCGATTTTTGCCTTTTGTTATTATCCGGATTATCCTTGCATCTCTTCAAATGAGAACGCATGGCACTTGTTCCGTTATCATACTTAATCAAGATACCACAATAGTTGCATCTAGCTCTCTTATCTGAACTAGACTCCGCAGAAAAATGTTTCCAAGCCTCAGACCGATTTCTACGCCCATCAGTGCGAGGCGGTAACACACCAGCAGTGTCAGAGACAACTGGTGGAGTAGAAACCAAATGCTCTGCTGTCTCTGAGACTGAAAAGTCATTCTGATCACCCATTGATGACATCTGTATATAAATTAAGATGTCAATAAAAAAATAAAGAAATACCCCCCAAAATAAAGAAACAAACACTAAGAAACACTCTGAAAGGAAAAGGCCGCGAAAAAAGAGATTTCATACATAGCAAGCATTTGAAGAATCAAGGAAGTAAAAAAAAAATACAAACTGTTGAATGTGGTGAAAGAAACAAACACTGGGAAAAGCATGCATTTAGAGGATCATGAAAATAAACACTTGGAGAACTCATGAAACAAAGGTATTTGAGAAATAGAAACAGAACATTTTGAAAACAGAGAACTTGATATATAGTAAGCAATTAAATAATCAAACTTGCCAATCATAAGGAATAACCGACAAAGGTCAAATGTAACATAGTGAGACAAGAAGGGTCCGAGAATTACTAGAAACTATAGAACGTGACTAAGAAGAAAAAGCAAACCTTGAACGTGGTGAAAATGAAGTAGAAGGAGAAGATGAAGAAGAGAACCGCTAAAATCGTAAACTGTAATGTACACACAGTATTTCAGAAGAAAAAAAAGTAAAGAAAGAAACAAACACTTCAGAGGAAGATGAAACAAACAGTTGGAGAAATCTTGAAACAAAGAAACAAAGAAATAGAAACAAAAAACTGTGAAAAAAGAAAATCCCAATGAAGATACAGAGACAACGTAGTAAAATGAGAGAATGCTTGGAAAGGATACTATTGATCAATAGAAAAATTTTATTTTAGACTTAACGGCAATAAAGACAACGTAGAAAAATGAGAGGTTGTTTGACAAATCAAGTGATGTTATGGATGACGATGATAGCCATGGCGGAAGTTCACCTTTAGTCCCTGTTTTAGCCATGACAAATCAAATGAGAACTTAGGCCCCCAATAGAAAAAGGAAGGCTTCCTGTAATCTGGTTATGCATCAGATCTAGAAAAACAAATTGAGAAAGACTACCAATTGATTCTGGAATTCTTCCAATAATCTGATTAGCAGAGAAATTTAAATATTTCAGATTTCTAAGATTGCTTTTTCCTATAACACCTAATAATTTGTCTAGTAAAATTAGATTGCTTGTGAATTATAGGACAGAATATAACATAACAGAACCAAATACAGGACAGGGTGAATCTGTTTTAAACCCCTGCCCTCCATCAACAGCTTGACCTTAAAAAAATGCTTGCTTGGCATGAAAGTTGAAGCAACGAAACCATTATTGTAAACAAATGACAATGACAGAGTTTGAGACAACACTTTGAGAATTCCCAGAGGCTGCTTTCATGCCTTAAACTCAGAATATTGTAAACAAACTAATAGAAATTAGAAACCCAAAAAAGAGAAAAATAAATAAAATAGAAAAGGAGCTAAACTCATTTCAAGATACAACAAACGAAAAACCAATCGCACCAGAAATCAAAATAAAAAATCAAGGGTTCAGTGAGGAGAAGAAATCACCACTCACGACAAAAATGAAGACCCGGCACTAGGAGAAGCGAATCGCACAAGAATATGACACTGAGCAGCACGAGAAAATCAATGGAGAGTTGAGATGAACGCAGATCAGCAGAAAAAGTAGAGATGAACGTAGATCGACACAAACGAGCAAATCGATTTGAGCATATCGATCGCTACACGGCTACAGTGAGTAGTGTGCCTCCAATTGAGCAGATCGACGCAGTTTCATGGTGCTCGATTTGGGTCAGGTTTATTGAATTGGGGTTAGGGTTCGGTGATTTGGGGATGGATTTTTGAAAAGTTAAATGTCAAATTTGTTTGGACTGATTTATGAAATCTAGAGTGGTTTGGTTATTGGAAGTGAACCAAATTTGAATGAAAAATAGGTAACCGAACCACTTTAAAAAAAATCGGTTCAAGTTATAAAATTAGTTTAAAAAAATATGGTTATTTATGGGGTGGTTTGATTCAGTTTAAGGTTTGGTTCTTTTGAATTTTTTGAACACCCTAAGGAACAAAGAAAGAATCCAAAGTGTAATCTGTACTGAGAGTGAGTAAGGAAGAAAAAATTATTTGTTTCTTCGTGCTAAAAGCGGGTATATTTCCTTCTTTCTCCAGTTTTCTTTGACGACGCCTTTGTCATTAGGTCCTAATGTTCTTGTGTTTCATTTCTCTGAAAGGTGACACCCTATTTTTGGCTAAATTTGACCATGGGTTTTGTTTTCTTTTTCTCTATACCAACATAACAACATAGCAAACACAACACCTGAACATACACACTTCACTCACAACACCCTCTGTCATAGAAACCCATCAATCCGAACCTTGCACAGCCACCACACTCCACACTCCTCACAACCAACCACTGTGAACAACTTCCCAGACCGAAACAACCCACAACCATCAACACAACCGACCAATCATAAGACCTCAACTTTGAACCACCATTACCATCCCAGTGAGCCTACACTAAGCCACAACCGAAATAATGCTTTGGACCATGAACCATCGTCAACCCTGTAACCCATGAACCATCGTCAACTCCAGGCCACCACTGCCTTCCATGTAGCAAACTCGCACTCGAAATAACCACCATAGCTTCCCTATAACTAAAACCAAAGCCCAAACTCACAGCCTCGTTACAACACCGTCCAGCCACCAAACTCAACCTAGCAACCATCCACAAAACACGAACCACAACCGCCATCACATTTGCCACCCAATCAAACCATCTTTGCCACCATTGCCACCTTTTTAAACCACAGACCCCGCACAGCAGCCAGACATCATCATCGTCGACACAAAAACGCGACCCAATTTACTCGACCCAGTAACCGAACTACCACTCAAGTTGCAACTCCAGCCATGAAATCGCCTCAACTACCACCACGCCTCAGCCCTAAACCGCCACGCCCTTCTGCTTCACTACGCCCCATGCCGTCACCTAACCCGAGTGATTTGCTGGTCACCACCCAGCCATTGACCTCGGAGCCCTATTCTCTCCCCTGTTCCTCTTTTCTTCGAAGACCAGTCTCATTTTTTTTTCTTTATGATCCCCTTTGATTTATTTTATTTTATTTATTCTTTTTTTAAATAGTTTAGGATTTATGTTTTAAATGGGTTTGGGCTCATTAGAAGGGTTTGCAAATTTATGGGAAGGGGATGCTTTTGTTTAAGTTTAGGATTAAGAAAGCTTAGACCACATGTTTTGTTTCGTTTTAAAATGGGGATGACTCTTTTCTTTCTTCGTTGTTTTTTTTAAATTGTGATTTGCAATATCCAGATTTGTCCTAAAAAAAAAACGTTTCTTCAGTTCTTTATATTTTGTGACATTGGATCTTGTCTTTGGTATTGAATTGGGCTTTATCTTAAAGAGAGTTTTGGACTCACAACAAATTAGTGAGTCTTAGGTGTGTCTCTAGTGGGCCAAGGTTTAAGCATTTAACTATTAACAAAAATAAATAAATAAAGTAAAATAGAGTTAGGAAGAGTTTTTTTTCTATAAAAAAAAACACTTTGAAAAAAATAGCTTGCCCTTTTAGACAAATAGAAATAAAAAAATGTGTTTTGAGTTGTTTTGTTTATGTTATTTAAATTCAATTTAGTTCTTGTTTTATTATATTTAAGTTGCTCGATGGTATAATTTCATGATTATTTTAGAGTGTGGTTGTTTATCACAGTGCATATTTCTTTATCTTTGATAGTTATTTAAAAAAAATGATAATTTCGTATTTGTTAAATAAAAGTGTTAAAAAAAAATATAATCCATGCAACAATCTATGATGTTGATTATGGTTTACCATCACTAAGTATCATATGAATTGCAAAAGGTTATCATATAACTTTGTTAACTTGAATTTTGTGCAATAGTGAGTTAGTTTTCAAATAATGATTTCTATTCAAAAATCCTTTTTAACAAAAATCTTTTTAATATTAAAATCAACTAACCTATAATTATTTTTTAAAAAAATACATTGACTTTGAAATTCTGATTGCACTTGGGGAATACATAAGCCAAAATGTAAATTTTGAAAATTAATTTTCTTTTCTTGTTAAAAGAGGTGAAACAAATTTTGTTAAGATTATTAATAAATTACACAATTGACTTAGAATAACCGTTTTAGAATGAATGTATTAAGGGTAATGTGAGATTAAGTTTTCACCCTTCCTAATACATAATCTGACTCTCAAATTCAATCTTATTTTTAAAAGATTAGTTTTTATAAATAAAAAGATTTTTAAATTTTTTTAATTTAAATAAAATTAATGACGAGTCTATTTTTTTTCTTAAATTTTACTTTTCTTAATCCCCACCCCATCTTGATCACATCAATAACAGTTGCAAATATATCTATCAAATGGTAGTGTTCAATTATTGTAATACTTTTTTGACAACAAAAACAAATTATATCAAAGAAAAAAATATTCATATAAAAAAATTGAATACTTTAATTTTTACATAAACAAATAAAATTATCATTACAATATATTTTATTGTTAAATTATTACTATTTTAAATTTATACGGCATACTGTGCAGGTCAAGGTTAGGGGGCCATCCCTAGCCTCCTTGCCTACACCCTTGGTTGAAATATGAACAACGGCTACAAAGTCGGCTGCAATATTGTTTATTCTGGCCGTCACTAACTCCTCTCCATTTGAACCAATGCCTTCATCAAATCAGGTAACACATGCTATGGAATAGGAGCCAAAGAAGAATTGAATAATAAGCTGGAGAGAGTAGCTGAGTGAGTGACTATTGAAAAGAAGATATTCTGGGATTTGTATTCCTTTTTTTTTTTTTTGAATGATTTAAAACAAAACCTATTTTTTTGTGCTGGTTTGGTGGACATTAGCATATATAATGGTAGGTTATATAAAAAAATAGTATTTTTCTCCTTCATATTATAAGAAAAAATTTTGCATAAATTTGTTGTACTTAAATTGAGTGTACTAGTTCAATTATAATATTAATTGATAGAGTTAAATACAATTATCTATTAATTAACCATGGTAGTTACCTATCAATTAATGTTGTGATTGACCTAGTACATCTAACTTAAATACTTTAGGTTTATATAAGAATTTCTCCATATTATAATATCATAAAGAAGGTAGACTATTAAATATATGTCACATATGCCAATGCTCTTAAATCGCTATATATATAAATACTATTCTCACCTCTTATAATAAACATTTATCTCACCAGATACGCTCCCTATATATATATATATATCTATCTCGTAATAAACACTTCTCTCACTTGAGTAAGATCCTATATATATATATATATATAAGACATATCTAATGAGAGAAGTTTTTATTGTGAGAGGGTAAAATGAGTAAATCTTAACCATATAATCTTACATGAATGGTCAAGATTAAAAGTTACTTAAAGGTCATGTGACTATTTAAAAAAGTCATATATTTATATTTTAATTTTGACCATTCATGTAAGATCCAATGGTCAAAATTCACTCCTCTAACATCACCTCTTATAATAAATAATTCTCTCACCATATACACTCCCTATATATATATATAGACACACAAACACACATGAGAGGGATCAAGTTAAACTAGTCTAAGATTTGGTATACTTACACTACCCAATAACTTCTTATAAAATGTTATTTTTATCGATTTGTCATTAAATTATAACTATCCAACATCTTGATCATTTGTGTCAAATCTTAAAAAAATTAAATATCAATAAGAATCTAATCAAATGATTCTTATTTTTATATGTTTCAAACTATATATTACATTAATGTTTATGCATATCAATGAAGTAGTAAATACTTTTGGATTAATGTAAAATTTTATAGATATAATCTATATGATATGAAATTTCAATCTAATGGTAGATTTAGTGAAAATATTATTTAATAAAAAATTATTCAACATCAATGTAAGTTATATATATATATAAGATGACTTTGACTTGTATCAATGTAAGTTATATATATATATATATATATATTGATAGGAGTGAAACTTTTAACAATTTAGATCACACTTGAGTTTGGCTATATGATATTATAAATTTAATTTGATGCTACACATTCTTTTTCTGTTATAGTTTTGTTTTCTTTTTTATGTAATGCATGTTACGTCAATTATGTAAATCATTATTGTCTATAATTAGTTATAAACTTATTAGCTCGAATAAATCACATAAGACATTTTAATTTATGTGTTTTAAAGTATAATACTTTAAGAAAAAGGAAAAAAATCTAATTCGACATTTTTTACTTGAAAAAAAAAAAAACATACATGGACCCCTTGAATCTAAATATCTATTAATACTTGGAAGTTGGAGTAATTATTTATTTGAGAACATGAGAAAATAAAATAAGAGAAAAGATAATATGTAAAAAAATTAAATTTTACATTGTTAGATATTTCTTTTTTTCTTACTTTTATTGTCATATTAAAATTTTCCCTTTTTTCCCCACTTAATTCAAACATAGGATATGTCACAAGTCGATCTTAAGTTGTAACTGGCACACAGGCTAGAGCTACTCAACACTTAGTTAGCCTAGCAAGCCTAACCATAGAACACCAATAACAGAAACTATTTTGAAACTTAGTTTAGGGCTACTAAAAATTTAATATAATTTCTCCTAAAAGCTGAACAAACTAAATATTTCATTTCAACCTCATTAGTCATACATATCTAGAACCATCAACAATCATAAGCATTCTCACTTAAGCATGAGTCACTAGTACAAACAGAATCAACTACACAAAGGGACATATCAAGACTTAGTAGTCATATACACATTAAAAAATATAAAATAAAATATAAACCCTATTCCCTATAGCTGCAAAATATTGGAGTCAAAATATAACATTAGCCACTCATAGCAATGAAGGCCTACTAAAAAGACAATCACTCCTAGGTAGAGTAGCAAATCTTTGAAAACCTGCTGCTTCACAACCTGTGAATCTAAAGGAAAAGAAATAGGATGAGTCATATAGACTCACTGAGGGCATAATAAACAAAATGAATAAGTAGGAGAAACAAACAATAACACGAATTTTAATCCTTGCAAAACACTCAAAGAATGCTAATTGAAGAGTTAACAAGATAAATGAAACCATTATGTCAAATGCTTGATTTTCTAAAACTTTTCATAAATGTACAAGTAGTCAAGATTCAAGAACACAAATTATATATGTAAAATAATCCATATGAGTTAAACCTAAAAGAACTATAATACAAATTGGAAAGTCAACACCACCCAACAAATCATATTTCATATCTCTAAAGTCGGGGGCCTCGCCTTACTTGACAAAACCTCTACATTTATTATATGCATATAGGTCGGCCATTACGTCTCTTTGTACAGCAACGATGAAATCTCATGACTAAGGTCTTTTCACCTAATAGCTTATTGAATCTACTATGTGCACATAGTCTATTATATCTCTTTGCTATGGCAAACGATGAAATCTCATGACTAGGGTTCTCTCACCCAATAGCTCATTGAATCTACTATGTACACATAGGCCGTTATATCTCTTCCCAAATGGAAAATCGTACCATTATATCTCTTCACTTATGGTAAATGGTGTTTTAACACAGAACCCATCAAGGATATTAAAAATTTAAATTCAACTTGAAAAACAATAATCAAATCCAATCCATCATATTCATCAATCTGCTAGAAAATCCCGAATCAATTTAATAGAATAAAATGTATTGAGTTAGGATTAGCTAGAAAAGATGACGATGAGACTGCCATTTTGAATCCTTGAAAGTGACCTTGCTAAGGGAGAGAAACTATTTTTATCTCATAATAGTCGCTCATGCGTCAATGTCAATAGGGCAACTGTACACACCAAAGTAATTAGGAATAAAAGTCTCTCCTTGTATATATAAAATAACAAATGGTCTAAACCTACCTATTATGGTAAGCTCATATACAGAACCCATACACTAAACCCTCATATGAGCAGTGCTTAACAATAATAAGCCCAATAATAATATTGATCACAAATTTTGGTTAAACAACATGCTCTAATAATTTTGACATCCAAGTAATCTAGGTTTTATAAAATTTATTAAAAAAATTATAATATGATTTATGTTAATCCATATAAATTATCATAACATTCTCTCACTTGAATGACATAAGTCATATTTCTTTATTTCAATAATAAAACAATTCTCTAGATTAATCAAACAACATATGGCCATAATATGATGTCAAAATCGAGCTAGCACTCTCAACTACTGAACCAAAATGAGACTACAAACACCTTAAAAATACAGAAAATCATACTTGATAGGAGTACTTGTTGGTGTATGCCCTAGAGGCCAATACATTTTCTGTATTTACATACATTCTATTATGCTATTTTTATATATGAGGCATTTCATTTATTGTGTTCTTTTTAATAAACATAATAAAGTCCTTAGAATAGTAAGTTTGATGCCATAGGACATCAAGTGGATGACTTGATCGTGAGATCCTTTTGGTTACAACACTATTCTTAAATGTCCCTAGTCAAGTATTATTATTAATTAGGACAACAATAATACATTGAGACTAGTATGTGCATAGACTGATGACCATATCTCACGGGTCATGGATATGAGATATCAAGTCTTCACATAGGTACATATTAGAGTAATGATGTACTAGACTGACCCACCATGAGAACGCTACATGGATCGTTACGTGAGTGTCATAAGCGATTCTCATAGTGACAATGGTGTTTGTGGTCCTTTGACTTGAAATCACTACGATTCCTACATGAGGAGTTGTGTGTTTTAATGCCATCAAACGTCATATGTAACAAGGTGATTATAAAGTTGGTTATTGGACATACCGCAAATCATGCAGAAGGATATGAGTGACCTAGATGGGATTTGTCACTCCTACATAATAGGAGCGATATCTTCGGGCCCCCTAATTGAGTGAGACTGCGAAATGCATGGCCATGCTCAAATGAGTCAATATGAGATATTGATATCATTTGTTGTTACAAAGTCTACTCGAGTATCAGGAAACCAATGATTGGACTATACAAGGGTGATGCATTCCATGCCTTGTGTTCAATCTAGATATCTTGACAAAGAGACTAAACGATATGAAAACATTGGTCACGGAAAGGTTATGTCAAATCACTGACATTCTTATTACTTGGGTAGCAGCGATGTGTTGCTAGATACTGCTCACTGCTTGTAATATTAAAATAAGATTTTAATATTACTGCCAACGTAATAAGAACCTGCAGGGTCACACACATAGAGCAGACTAAAATTAGAGCAATGGATCCAAGTTAGACTCGGATTCAAATATGAGCCAGACTCATAACAGATGGGTCTAAGGTTGCACAACTTACCTTACTGCTGCTCACACTCATTTAAGGCAGTCACTATTATAAATAGTACTGCTAAAGGGGCTGCTAAGAGACACAATTCTGAACCCTAGACACACCTACAGAAAAGTGAGTGAGAGAGCGACAGGTTTCTTCTCTTCTCTTCGCAGCTAGCACTGTGTGAGAGACGTGAGGCTCCTCTTGTGGACGTTGGACATTCGTGAGTCTGTTCGTGTGGATACCGCAGAGACATCGTTTCTATTACAGTGTTGGTAATTCACGCTTCAAGAGGTAAATCATTTAAAAAAATCAGATTATGGCTTTTTCGTATGGATCCTCTGTGGGAATCCCTGTTTTTCACTGTGCGTTGTATCCGCAAAAATTCCCAACAGTGGTATCAGAGACTCTTGCGAAACCATGATTCGGTTTTCTATTTTCGTTTACATGAGATAACATGTTTTCTGTTCTTGTTTTTGACAAAAGATATGACCTTTAATATGTTATTTCTAAAAATCGTATGAAATCCTTTGCAAAAACATATTCTGTTTCTTGTGTTGTATGCAAAACCGTGATGTTGTTTTCAAAAACCAATGAAGATGTTCATATGTTTTGTGAAAACCGTTTTGTTTTAAGATATATGTTTTTGCGAAGCTTTCTGCTATGTATGTGATACGTACAACGTTATGAAATCCTTATTCTCAATGTGCAGCGCAAGGGTTTGGAAAACCTTGTTCTTGGTTTGCGGCAGCAGGAGTTATGGAATCCTTGTTTTTGCACAAGAGGCGCTGCGCAAGGGGTTTTGGAAACCCTATTCTTGTTTTGCGGTAGCAGCATCAAGTGTTGATGTTGTTGAACAACGGCGCCAGAGGTTCAAGTGTTGAACGACGGCGCAAGGGTTCCCCGTGGCACATGAAGTGTTCATGTTGTTTCGGGCTTAGGATTCCGCGCCGCACTGCGGGACCCCCGTGCTACCTCTACGTAGTGTGTTATTCGAAAGCGCAATATTTTCTATCCTTTTATAACTCACGAAAAATAATTATGTATTATTGTTATGAGTTTATATGTTCTTTGTGATGCATGGTGCATGGTTATGACCTTAGTCCTCTTTTTATGTCTTTTGGTTTTAATAAATATGACCTGCGTGTTGTGCCTTTCTCTCTACATTCTGATTGTACATTCTCTTCTCACCTAACTCCCCTCGAATGCAAAAGAGGTTTCTATATAATGTAATTATGATGTGGAGACAAGAAGGCAGCATCAAGTGAGGACATTGGTGGGAGATGCTTGGTGAAGCTGGCTTAGTTAATGCTACTCTCTTAGGGGCCATAACCATGTCACTTTTATTATATACTTTTTATGTATGAGATGCATGGATAATGTTTATGGTATGATAAATAGTTTAATAAATGGTGAGATCTAATAATGTTGGGAATTGCGGATCAAAATATCTCGCAGCGGAATAATAGGATTCCTACACAGGATCCATGTGAAAAGTCCATAATCCGAGTTTTTAAAATTTACCTCTTGAAGCGTGATAAACACAAGCGAGGTGAATCACCAACACCGTAATAGCGACGATGTTTCTGCGGTATCCACACGAAAAGACTTGCAAAAGGAGTCACGCCTCTGTTTCGCGGTGCTAGCTGCGAATAGAAGAGAAGAACCTTTCACTGTCTCTCACTCACTTTCTTAGGTGCGGCTAGGGTTATGATGTAACATCTATAGCAGCCCCCTTAACAGTACTATTTATAATAGTGGCTGCCTTAAGTGAGTGTGAGCAAGAGGCAAGGTAAGCTGTGTAACCCTAAAACTCATCTGTCATGAGTTAGGCCCACAATTGAATCCAAGTCACAACTTGAATCCTTATTGCTCCAATTTAGTCTGTTCTAAGTGTGTGACCCTGCAGTTCTTATTACGTTGGCGTAATATTAAAATCTCATTTTAATATTACAATAAAGTTGTATCTAGCAACACGTCGCCGCTACCCAAGTAATAAGAATGTCGTTGATTTGACATAACCTTTCTCGTGACCAATGTTTCGTGTCGTTTAGTCCATTTGCCAAGATATCTAGATTGAACACAAGGCATGGAACGTCACCCTTGTATAGTCCAATCATTCGTTTCCGATACTCGAGTAGACTTTGTAACAATAAATGAGATCAATATCTCATATTGACTCATTTGAGCATGGCCATGCATTTCGTGATCTCACTCAATCGTGGGGCCCGAAGATATCGCTCTGTTATGTAGGAGTGACAAATTCCATCTAGGTCACTCACATCCTCCGCATGATTTGCGGTATGTCCAATAACTAACTTTATAATCACCTTGTTACAGATGACGTTTGATGGCATTAAAACACACAACTCCTCATGTAGGAATCGTAGTGATTTCAGGTCAAAGGACCACAAACACCATTATCACTATGAGAATCGCTTATGACACTCACGTAACGATCCATGTAGCGTTCTCATGGTGGGTCACCCAAGACATCATTACTCTAATATGTACCAATGTGAAGACTTGATATCTCATATCCATGACCCGTGAGATGCGGTCATCGGGCTCTCTACACATACTAGTCTCAATGTATTATTGTTGTCCTAATTAACAATAATACTTGACTAGGGACATTTAAGAATAGTGTTGTAACCAAAAGGATCTCACGATCAAGTCATCCACTTGATGTCCTATGGCATCAAACTTACTATTCTAAGGACTTTATTATGTTTATCAAAAAGAACACAATAAATGAAATGCCTCATATATAAAATAGCATAATAGAATATATGTATATACAGAAAATGTATTAGCCTCTAGGGCATACACCAACAAATAATAATAATAAAAATTCCCTTAAAGCAAATATTAAGTCATTATGTGATGCCTTCCAATGTGTGGCACTCGTCAAGACTAGTATCGATCAAGTGCAGGTCTGCCAAAGTAGGATGCCTTTATCTATATTAGTAAGACGCGATGGGATAAAGGTAATATCCAACTGCCAACTATTGGGTCTGACTTAACTAGGCCATTTCAATAGGATTGAAGGCTTAGAGGCATGAAGTTGGGCTTTGGTCCATTAAATGGACTTGAATAAGTGTTATTCACCCAACTATCCAAGAGTTACATGTGATGTAATTGGAAAGTGTTTCCTACCTAAATAACTGAATTTTGGGTGATCAGCCAAAGCTTACTCAAAACTAAGTGAAATATGGATCTTGGCCCACTAGGAAATCTTACGATGGGATTTTCTAAGTCAATGCTGAGGGTCATTGACTTGAATAAAATAGTGGGAGACATATTTAATTAAAATACCTCATTAAATATATTTATGGCATGATACTTATATTTTGCATATTTCTGTTAATAGATTACCATAGCAACAAACACATCAGGTACTTTATCATTGCGATCCATCCTTGAGAAGGACAAGTTGTCTGGAACGAATTTTCTAGACTGGTACAGGAATTTGAGGATTGTCCTCAAGCAAGAGAAAAAGCTGTATGTTTTGGAACAACCTATTCCTGAGCCACCTGCTGTTAATGCTCCTAAAACTGAAAGAGATGCTTATAAGAAGCATCAAGATGATGCCTTGGACATTGGATGTCTAATGTTGGCCACCATGAACTCTGAGCTCCAAAAGCAACTTGAGAACATGGATGCATACTATATAATCGTACACCTTAAGAAGCTCTATCAAGAGTAGGCCAGGCATGAGAGATTCGAGGTCTCTAAAGCACTGTTTCAGTGCAAGCTGGTAGAAGGAAGCCCTGTTGGTGCTCATGTCCTCAAGATGATTAGGTACATTGAAAACCTAGAGAGACTCGATTTTCCTTTGGGCCAAGAGTTGGCCACTGACTTAGTCCTACAATCTTTGTCGAAAAGTTTTAGTCAATTTGTCATGAATTACAACATGAATAAGATTGACACATCACTACCAGAGCTGCTAGGCATGTTGAGAATTGCTGAGCAGAACATTAACAAAGGCAAAGGGAAGGCCATAATGATGGTCCAAAAGAATAAGGGCAAGAAACAGCAGAAAAAGCCCAAGGACAACTAAAAGGGCAAGGGCAAGGATAAGTCCAAACCCGACACTTCTGGCTTAAAACCAGTGGGTGGAGTGGCTAAGGAAGGTACATGCTTCCATTGTAGTCAGACCGGACATTGGAAGAGGAACTGTGCCAAGTTCCTAGAGGAGCTCAAAAAGAAGAAGGGAAGTGAGACTTCCACTTCAGGTATTTTTGTTATTGAAGTCAATTTATCTACTTCTGCATTATGGGTATTAGATACTGGATATGGATCTCACATTTGTGTAAATGTGCAGTATCTAAAGAGCAGTAGACCATTAACGAAGGTTGTTGCATTAGCCGTAGGGACTTATTTATTATCTTTGCCCACTGGGCTTGTAATAGAGTTAGTGAACTGCTATTTTGTGCCTGCTATTAGTAGGAATATCATTTCTGTTTCTTGTTTGGACAAGAAAGGTTTTTCTTTTATTATAAAGGACAAGTGTTGTTCTTTTTATATGAATGATATTTTTATGGTAGTGCACAATTGAGTAATGGACTTTATGTACTTGATCTCGAAACGCCCGTCTATAACATAAATACAAAGAGGTTTAAATCAAACGATCTGAACCTAACTTTTCTCTGGCATTATCATTTGGGCCACATAAATGAGAAACACATCTCCAAACTCCATAAAGATGGATTCTTGGACTCGTTTGATTTCGAATCATATGAGACATGTGAATCTTGTTTATTGGAGAAGATGACAAAGGCCCCATTCACTGGACAAGGTGAAAGGGCTAGTGATCTTTTAGGCCTTATACATAGTGATGTATGGGCCACTAAACACAGTCGTAGAGGCGGTTTTCAATACTTCATTACATTTACTGATGATTTCAGTAGATATGAATTTGTATATCTTATGAAGCACAAATCAGAATCCTTTGAAAAGTTTAAAGAGTTCAAGAATGAAGTACAAAACCAACTTGGCAAGAGTATTAAAATCCTTCGATCAGATCGAGGATGAGAATACTTAAGCCAACAGTTTGATGATCATCTGAAAGAGTGTGGGATAATATCTCAACTCACTCCACCAGGAACACCACAATGGAATGATGTCTCTGAAAGGAGGAACGGGACCTTATTGGACATGGTCCGATCCATAATGAGTCATGCAAACCTTTCAGGCTCTTTCTAGGGACATGCTCTGTTAACAGCAGCTTTCACACTTAACCGTGTTCCATCTAAGATGGTTCAAAAGACACCATATGAGATATGGACTGGGAGACGGCCCAGTATGTCTTTCTTAAAGATTTGGGGCTGCGAAGCTTATGTGAAACGTCAAGTTTCTGATAAGCTTGGACCTAAATCAGATAAATGGTCCTTTGTGGGGTATCCAAAGGAAACCAAGGGATACTTTTTCTGTAATCCTACCGAGGGCAAAGTGTTTGTGGCACGGACAGCTGTGTTTCTAGAAAGGGAATTTATCTCCAAAGGAACCAGTGGGAGAAAAGTAAAACTTGAAGAAATTCAAGTTTCATAAAGCAGCAATGAACCAATGGTGGAAATAGAGCAGCCTCCACAAAATGTTGTGGAACAAAGAACTCTGCTTCTAGTAGCACAAGACTGCGTATAGTCTAACAGGATACATCATCAACCAAAGAGATATGGATTTCTCATGACCCAACAAGGTGACGTATTGCTCATGGATCAAGATGAGCACGTGACTTACCAGGAAGCCATTATTGGCCCATCCGAGAAATGGCTTGAGGCCATGAGATCTCGAAATGGATTCCATGTATGCCAACCGGTATGGACCTTGGTTGACCCACCGAAGGGTAAACCCATTGGGTGCAAGTGAGTTTTCAAGAAGAAAACTGACATGGATGGTAATGTGCATACCTTTAAGGCGCGATTGGTGGCTAAAGGTTTCAAACAAATTCATGGTGTAGACTATGATGAGACTTTTTCCCCAGTTGCAATGCTTAAATCCGTTCAGATCTTGCTTGCTATTGCAGCATACCATGATTATGAAATCTAGCAAATGGATGTCAAAACTGCTTTCCTTAATGGAAATCTTCTCAAAGATGTGTACATGACACAACCTGAGGGTTTTGCCACTCCAGAGGATGCTAGAAAAGTATGCAAGTTGCAACGATCTATTTATGGATTGAAGCAAGCTTTCAGAAGCTGGAATCTTCGTTTTGATGATACAATAAAACAGTTTGGTTTCATCAAGAATGAAGAAGAATCTTGTGTCTACAAGAAGGTTAGTGGGAGCACTATTGTCTTTCTGGTATTGTATGTGGATGACATACTACTTATTGGAAATACATCCCTACCCTACAGTCCGTAAAGACTTGGTTAGGGAACTGCTTCTCTATGAAAGACTTGGGCGAAGCCACCTATGTATTAGGTATCAGGATATATAGAGATAGATCACTGATACTGCTTAGCCTAAGTCAGAGTACATACATAGACAAAGTGTTAAGACGATTTAACATGCATGAATCCAAGAAAGGACTATTGCCTATGTCACATGGTGTAAGCCTATCTAAGGCTCAATCCCCTTCCACCCAGGATGAGAGGGATCGCATGAGCAAGATTCCATATGCATCCGCAATTGGATCTATCATGTATGCCATGTTATGTACTCGACCAGACATCTCGTATGCTTTGAGTATGACGAGTAGGTACTGAGTCCGATCCCGGTGAGAGTCACTGGACTGCTATCAAGAACATCCTTAAGTACTTGAGAAGGACTAATGATTCGTTCTTGGTATATGGAGGCGAGGAAGAGCTAGTTGTAAAAGGTTACACTGATGCTAGCTTCCAAACCGATAAGGACGACTCCAGATCGCAATCGGGTTATGTTTTTTGCCTAAATGGTGGGGCTATGAGCTGGAAGAGTTCAAAGCAAGAGATAGTCGCCGATTCTACCACAAAGGCTGAGTATATTGCTGCCTCCAATGCAGCAAAGGAAGCCGTTTGGATCAGGAAGTTCATTACTGAACTTGGCACTATTCCTAGCATTGTGGACCCAGTGGACCTCTATTGTGATAATAATGGAGCCATTGCACAAGCTAAGGAGCCAAGATCTCACCAGCGATCCAAACATATACTTAGGCGCTTCCATCTTATTCGAGAGATCATCGATAGAGGAGATGTGAAGATATGCAGAGTACTAACAGATGATAACATTACGGATCCACTGACAAAGCCTCTTGCACAGCAGAAGCATGAGGGTCACACTAGGTCTTTAGGCATTAGATATATGCCTGATTGGCTCTAGTGCAAGTGGGAGATTGTTGGTGTATGCCCTAGAGGCCAATACATTTTCTGTATTTACATGTACATTCTATTATGTTATTTTTATATATGAGGTATTTCATTTATTGTGTTCTTTTTTATAAACATAATAAAGTCTTTAGAATAGTAAGTTTGATGCCATAAGACATCAAGTGGATGAATTGATCGTGAGATCCTTTTGGTTACAACACTATTCTTAAATGTTCTAGTAAAGTATTATTGTTAATTAGGACAACAATAATACATTGAGACTAGTATGTGCATAGACTGATGACCATATCTCACGGGTCATGGATATGAGATATCAAGTCTTCACATGGGTACATATTAGAGTAATGATGTACTGGATTGACCCACCATGAGAACGCTACATGGATCATTACGTGAGTGTCATAAGCGATTCTTATAGTGACAATGATGTTTGTGGTCCTTTGACCTGAAATCACTACGATTCCTACATGAGGAGTTGTGTGTTTTAATGCCATCAAACGTCATCTGTAACAATGTGATTATAAAGTTGGTTATTGAACATACCGCGAATCATGCAAAGGGATGTGAATGACCTAGATGGGATTTGTCACTCCTACATAATAGAAGCGATATCTTCGGGCCCCCTGATTGAGTGAGACTGCGAAATGCATGGCCATGCTCAAATGAGTCAATATGAGATATTGATCTCATTTGTTGTTACAAAGTCTACTCGAGTATCAGGAAACCAATGATTGGACTATACAAGGGTGATGCATTCCATGCCTTGTGTTCAATCTAGATATCTTGACAAAGGGACTAAACAACATGGAAACATTGGTCACGGAAAGGTTATGTCAAATCACTGACATTCTTATTACTTGGGTAGCAGCGATGTGTTGCTAGATACCGCTCACTGCTTGTAATATTAAAATAGGATTTTAATATTACTGCCAACGTAATAAGAACCTCAGCAGGTCACACACATAGAGCAGACTAAAATTGGAGCAATAGATCCAAGTTGGACTCGGATTCAAATATGAGCCAGACTCATAACAGATGGGTCTAGAGTTGCACAGCTTACCTTACTGTTGCTCACACTCACTTAAGGCAATCACTATTATAAATAGTACTACTAAAGGGGCTGCTAAGAGACACAATTCTGAACCCTAGCCGCACCTACAGAAAAGTGAGTGAGAGAGCGACATGTTTCTTCTCTTATCTTCTCTTCGCAGCTAGCACTGTGTGAGAGACATGAGGCTCTTCTTGTGGACGTTGGACGTTCGTGAGTCTGTTCATATGGATACCGCAGAGACATCGTTTCTATTACAGTGTTGGTGATTCACGCTTCAAGAGGTAAATCATTTTAAAAAAATCAGATTATGGCTTTTTCGCATGGATCATCGGTGGGAATCCCTGTTTTTCGCTGCGTGTTGTATCCGCAAAAATTCCTAACAGTACTGATATCATACATACAAGATACTCAAATCTCAATGACCCAACAAAATGTGGTATATGGGTAATGGGAAGCACAATAAAATTGCATGCTAATATATGATCAAAGTGCAATTCTTAACAAAATGGCCCAAGCATCTGTCCAAGATGCTTTCTGAGATTTAACAAAACATCTTAGCACAATAACAAAATGAGACTTCATCCAAAATGTCTCCACAATATGCCATAATACAAACAAATAAAACTACGTAGATAACAATATTATATGGCAACAACAATAGTAGCAACATTTAAGGTTTTGAGACATAATAATAAAATGAGGTTATAATAAAATCATAAAACAAACTCCCACTAATCCAAAATATCAAAAGACCTCAGTATACCCATAGGGGTTACATGATCAACAAAGACTTTAACAGCTAAACCTTTGGTTAGGGGATCTGTAACCATAAGTTCTGTAAGGATATGCTGAACATGAGTCAGAAACTCCTGAATATTCTCTCTAACAAACATATATTTTGTGTCAAAATGCTTTAAGCACTTAGAGCTCTTATTGATTTGAGAGAAGCACACTATGGCAGAGATATCACAATAGATAGTAAAAGGCCTGAAAGAGAATCAGACGTATGACCTGGTGAGATTACCAGATGGATGAAAAGCATTGAAAAATAAGTGGGGGCCGTTTCTAATATACACCCTCCAAAGGAGGGTGTATCATACACCTTATGTTATAAGCCATTGATTTATTCATAAAATAAATCAATGGCTTGGATTAATTCCATGAAACCTGCTTAGCAGGTTTCTTTTTTTTTCAGTTTTTTTTAGTATTATATTTTTTATATACTATCACCATCATTGTCACTACTGCTTCCTAACTACCACTTTTGTAATTTTTTTAAATTGTCGTATAAATATTATCGTTAAAATTTATAAAATTTTTCAAAAAATACGATTATGATTTTAGAAGACTCGCGTATAAATATCATTAGTTAAAATTTATAAATTTTTTCAATTGAAAGTAATAATTTTAGAAAAAATTTTAGTATATACGCTTATTTATGAAAAAATATAAAGACTAATTGATATAATTTTAACTGGTATTATTTACAGAGTTGTGTAATTTTAAAATATATAAACAGTATTCTTTTCCGGCATGAACAATGTTTTTATCCGGCATGAACAGTGATTTTTTCGGAGTGAACAGTAAATTTTCCAGCATGAACAGTGATTTTTCCGGCATGAACAGTGATTTTTCCGGCGTAAAAAGTGTTTCCGTCATGAACAGTACTTTCTTGCAGCGTGAACAGTGCACATGGTTTCTGAAAAAAAAAAAGAACCTGCTCAAAAAAAAAAAACCTGCTGTTGCAGGTCATGGTCAATGGTGTATGATACACCCTAACTTAATGGGGTGTATAGTAGCAACGGCCAATAAGTGGGTATTCAAACTCAAGACTGAAGAGAACAACTCAAACCCCAAGTACAAAGCAAGAATTATTGTGAAGGGGTACAACCAGAAGAAAGGCATAGATTTTGAAGAAATCTTCTTACCAGTGGTGAAGATGACATCCAGTAGAGCGATCCTTAGTCTAACTGCAAAACTAGACTTGGAAATAGAACAGCTTGATGTTAAAACAACATTCTTACATGGAGACTTAGAGGAAGAAATTTATATGGAGCAACCAGAAGGTTTCGAAGAACCAGGCAAAGAATACCTAGTGTGTCGTCTAGAGAAAAGCCTCTATGGTCTGAAGCAAGCTCCAAGGCAATGGTATAAGAAGTTTGATCTCTTCATGACCCAACACAATTTTAAGAAGACATCCGCAGACCATTGTGTGTTTGTGAAGAACTATAGAAATGGTGAATCCATCATACTATTATTTTATGTTGATGATATACTGATTATTGGGAAAGATAAGACAAAGATAACTGCTCTCAAGAAGGCATTGAGCAAATCATTTGCCATGAAAGATCTGGGTGCAATAAAGAAGATTCTTGGAATAAAGATCATTAGAAATCGTTCTAGAAGAATGCTGTGGATGTCACAAGAAGACTATATCAAGAAAGTTCTTGAAAGGTTCAACATGCATTAAGCCAAAACTGTGCATGTTCCATTACCTGGTCATCTCAAACTGAGTAAGACGCAATGTCCAAGAAATGACGAAGAAAAAGAAGAAATGAGCAAGGTGCCCTATTCTTCTACTATTAGTAGTCTTATGTATGCAATGGTCTGTACAAGACCAGACATTGCTTATGCTGTAGGAGTTGTGAGTAGATTCCTATCGAATCTAGGAAAAGAGCATTGGAATGCTATGAAATGGATACTAAGGTATCTTAGAGGAACTACCAAAAGGTGCTTGTGCTTTGACAATGGAAATCTAATGCTCACTGGGTATTCAGATGCAGATATGGCAGGAGATGTGGATTCAAGAAAGTTTACATCAGGATATTTGATTACTTTTGCAGGGGGAGCTATCTCATGGTAGTCACGACTACCAAAGTGCATTGCTTTAAGCATTACAGAAGCTGAATTCATCGCAATCAATGAAGGATGCAAGGAGATCCTATGGATCAAGAAGTTTCTATAAGAGTTAGGCCAGAATCAAGAAAGCTATGTTCTCTATTGCGACAGTCAAAGCACAATACATCTCAGCAAGAACTCGACATTTCATTCAAGGTCGAAACACATTGACGTAAGGTATCATTGGATCTGTGATGTGTTGGAAAGTAAACTGTTGTAGATTGAGAAAATACATACCAAAGACAACGGGGCAGATATGATGACAAAAGCGCTAGCAAAAAAGAAGTTAGAAGTTTGTAAAGAAGTTGCAGGCTTAACATTAACCCCAAATTGATCCAAGGATATTTTCCCTTTGGCTGGAGGGAGAGAATTGTGGGATCTAGCCAAAGAAAATAAGCACCGAAGGGGTTCAGCCAAAGAAAATAAGCACCAAAGGTGCAAGTTTTCAACCCAACAGAAAACCACTTTTGGTGCACACGATTTGCACCTTTGCAGTGCACTCATTTTGCTTCTATAAATAGAAGCAATTGAGAGGAAGGAAAACATATCAAATCCTCACAATCAAAAGAGGAAAAGAGTGAGAGAAAATAGAGAGAACCTTAGAAAGTGTTTTCTAAGAGAGAAAAATAGTGAGCCAATTTATGAGAGTTTTATCCACAAATTGAAGAAACAATATTATTGTATTTTTGTATTCTCATTATTTTATAGTGGAGGTTTAAGTGGCCTACAGGTCCTGTGATTTTTTCTTACTCACATTGGGAAGGTTTTCTACGCTAAAATTTTCTGTTGTTATTACACTTGTTTTACGCTTCCGCATAGTGCCTATTTTTGAGTTCACAAAGGAGAGAAATTATGCTGACATTTCCCGACAGAAGAGGATAAAAATATTTAGATGACAACAACTTCCCTTCTTGCCTTCTTGTTATGGAAAAGATAGGTAACAATTTGCTTTCTCTTCTTGAAAGCAGGTTCTTAACATTTGGTAGGAGTATTCAAATTCAATTCAAATAAAAAAATCAAACCAAAAGTCTAATCAAAAGTTGTGTTTTAGACCGTGATCCGGGATTCCGCTCCATGGGATCAACCCGACATGCACACTACTGGATTCCTCCAAGGCTGGCTTAGAGGGGAGATTCACAACGTAGTCCGGACATCGGAATACGGTCTCCCAAGTGGCGTTGGGTCATGATGTCATGATTGGTAGGTTCATGCAGAGGATAAATCTCTAAATATCCGTAATTGCTAATCATCAACTTATGATATTATAGAACTCATAGTTATCTTTGATGGCTAAATACTTTCCATATCTTAATCCCAAATTTACAGGGATATATCCTCTAATAATGGAAATGCGATCTTCATCAGGATACTAATTCTAAATTACCTGCATTCAGTAAGGATCCCATTAAGATTCTGTATACGTTCTATAAATATGAGGTTAAGTCATCTTAATAAGGTAACCTTTAATACAGTCTCATAAGCCTACTTGGGTACGACCTGATTTGAGCGTTGGAGTCTCTTTTGTAGGTACTCACCCCCCTGCGCAATTCACTCCGCTGCTGCCTAAGGAGGAAACCACTGTATATGTATCTATCACAGGTACTCTTTGGATCCACTTCAGAACAAGTTGAAATCTAATTGAAATTAAATAAATTTAATTTATTTTAGTTTGATTTTTTTAAAATCAATTGGGTTAGATTGATTTTTTTATTTTGATTTTTAAAATTAATTCAATCCAATTTAAATCGATTAATATTTATAATATATTTATTTGTTATTGAGTTTATATTTTACTTATAGTAAATCTAATTTCTCATGTACTTCTCTCATTTTATTTAATTAAATATTATTTCAAGTATGTAAGGTGAGCTATTTTTATTTTTTATTTTTTTTATTTCTTGGTTTTTCTTTTTTAATAGACTACATTGCTTTTAACTCATAAAATTTTAATTTTAAAATTTTTTTAGTCTAAACTAATTAAACAAATATAATCCAAACTGATTTGGCTTGATTTTTAGAACGTAATTAATTTAATTCAATTTAAACCAATCAAAATAATATTATTTGAATTAATTAACTTTTTAACTCAAAACAAATCCAAACCAAATCGCGAACATCCCTAACCTCTGGTATGTCTAGCAATGAGTTTGAAATTCATCAATTGTTGTAATTGATCACTAATTGAGAATTAATTGATATTCATGGAAATTTCCTATCTGATTAAGAAAATTATGCCAAAAAAAAAGGAATTAATTGATATGAAATTGATTTTTTTATAGCTAACATAGAAGAGAAGGGAGAAGAAAGAGGAAACAATAATGTTGTTAGCAGGCAATGAAGAAGGAAGGTAGCCAACAAATAAAGAATTGTGTGGTGAACTAACAAAGTGACATGGTTAATTGAGAGAGAGAGCACACAAATAATTGTTTTTACTTTCAAGAGAGAATGCATGTGGCCAAAGCAGGAAGAGAGTACTAAAAAAGAATCAGGAAGAGAGTTCTCAACTTTATAATATAGAAATGAATTTATCATATAGAGGTAGATTTGCAATGCAATTTAACTATTAATTTTTTTTCTCTTAAAGTGATACTAAAAATAAGTTATTTGCCAATGCATTAATAATACACATGACTTTTAAAAAGACAAGCATAAGCCGAACAAGGGATTAATTTTAAAGAATTTAATGATCGCCCAACAAAATTACTATTTACTAGTTAAATATAACAACTGTGCTATTTTTTACGAGACGAATTGTACAAAAATGTGCAAAAAGAGAAGGAAAAATAGAAATCACGGGAGAGAAAAAAGTGAAAGAGAGAAATAAATGAAAACTCCTCCAACCATAACGATGATGCAAAAGTAAAGAATTAATTTTTATACTGCTTAGCATTTTCCTAAATATAAATTCAGACTCGTTATATTAAAAAAGTTTACACTTCAAATACTTTCAACCAATTGATTCAATGATGTACCTATCATTAATTTAATTAAAACATATTATAATTTTAATTTATTAAAATTTAATAATAAATATCTTCTTATTTATTTACTTTAGATATCCTTAACTTCTTTATTTTTTTTTTCTTTTATGTTGAAAGCAAAGTTTTTGCTTTCACTTTAAATTAAAATAATTAACATATACTAATTTAAATAGAAAGAATTCGAATTATTTAAATATATGATAATAAATTTAATCTAAAGATTTTTGTTTATAAAAATAATAATATTAAAAAGAATTTTTATTTAGATAATATTTTAAAAAATTAATCTTTTATTTATCAGGATATTTTGAATATATATATATATATATATATGTTAAAAAAACAAAAAACAAAAGGAAAGCACAAAATCAATCAATATTAATATAATAATATTAATTATGTACCAAAAAAAATTGTTAATAATAATTAGTTAGCAATCAAATAATAGCATGAGGCCATTGGTTCCGGTGTAGGACATCAACCTCCGAACCAATTCCTCTAAACGTCTAACGGTCGCATCCAATTCCAAACCGAGGTTCAGATCCGACTCACTCAGATCAGATCTCTCTTCCTCTATCTCTCTCAATAAGCCCCAGGTTAGTTCTATGCTTCATGAATAATTAAATGTAGTAATCAAATTTCATAGTTGGTGTGAGCAAAAGCTGTGTGTTTGATCTCCAAGATTGCATTTTTATTGAGCTTCTTCATGTTTAAGGAGCACGAGCTGATTTTAATTCAAATGGGTTTTTATATCATTCATTTTTTATCAAAATGATGGTCTTTTTATTGAGCTTCACGTTTGACGGGTATGAGCTGATTTTAGTTCAAATGGGTTAGTGTATCTCATTCATTTTTACTCAAAATGGTGATCTGAATAATTGTAGAAAATAACCCAGAACTTATTTTTTTATTTAAAAAATTTCTTAATTAAATTCCTTGACTGTTGGTTGTGTGTGGCTTGGCAGAGCATCAGGACATTAGTTAGCCAAATGGGTTGTTGAGGGATTAGTTTTTTATTTTTTTAAAATCAATTTCAAATTCAACCCAAATTTTGAAGAATTATATTTCCTCTATGCTTTCTCAGAAGTTTGTATTATGGCTTCATTTGAATATAATTTGGGCAGATTTAGCCATCTACTATGAAAATTTGTGACTTGTACTTACTTGTACAGGTGAAGTTGGAGTCTTCAGTTTAATCTGAGTCTAACTATATAGTGGCTATCTAAGAGCTCTGGAGCAGTTGCTTCTTTTGGATTGAAATATATCTTGGTATCTTCTTAGGACGTGAAGGCATTCTATATTTAGTTACTGACTATTGGTTCATCCAGATGTGACTGACGATTTTGTGATTATGAAGGCAGGTCCCGCAGTTCATCTACTAGCTGTGTTATGCACCCCAAGTGAACTTATGTTGTTGGATTTGGTGACAAGTGATGATATTAAACAGCAGTTGGCTGGAAAGATTTGTGTTCGAGTACATACATGGATATAACACGATATACAGAAGGAGATGGTACAGAGTGAATTGAATTCAGAAAGGGTTGACTTCACAAGGATTGATGATGTCAACAATAGAAGCCTAGGCTCTGGCATTCGTAGAGAACTTTCATTTTCACGTTGGTGTGTTGATGATGGTAGGGTCCATTTGGATCAGCAATTAGGTAATGGAGATGTTAGTGTAGAAGAAGATTCTGATTTTGAGTTACCTTTTCCTCAAAAGAATGAGCTGCAAAGCAGACCTTTAGATAGAGAGATATTCTTTCACCTAAAGTTTCAACAAAGGAGTATGCTAATGAATGGTACTGGTACCATGGATGATGATTCTATTAATCAGAGAGGTAATGGATCTGAGAAGTATGTGCCTTTTGACATTGAAAACAAGTCTGAAAGGGGAACAACTGATGTTGACCCCTCCATTTCTTTGGGTGGTGATGGATCTTTGGGAAAAGGCTCCCAAAATCCTATTTCTGTAGCAAATATCTTGAAGACATTGTTTTTTGTACTTGTGTGGTACACTTTCAGTCTATTTTTGACCTTGTAAGTTCCTTGTATACACTGTTGGTCAGTGCTGGCAAAGATACCCTGTTTAGTGTTATTTGTGATACAAATTCTTTTTCCTTTATCTCTTATTCTAAACTATTTTGAACAGGTATAATAAAAGCCTGTTAGGAGATCATATGGGAAAGTTCCCAGCTCCTTTTTTGATGAATACTATCCACTTTGCAATGCAAGCTGTTTTATCAAAATTTATCACCTGGTTTTGGTCTCGTAGATTTGAATCTAGTGTTGTCATGTCTTGGAGGGATTACTTTTTGAGAGGTAAATTTTCAATTCTTCTACCTCGTTCTTTCTATTCTAACTCTGCCCTCTTTATTATGCTGATTAGATATGCCATGCTGTAAATTCTTAATACATTTTGGCTAATAATTTTTTTCTATTGACTGCTATTGATGCAGAACATCTGTTATATTTAGAGTGCTTTAGATTTAAAATAATTTGTAATTCTTTGTGGTTATAGCTCTTTCTAAATTAGAAATTGTTTTTCTTAACGTTTCTTTCATTTACTTACTTATCAAGAGTCTAGTGGTGCAGTGATCCAAAACATGTAACATTTTTGTGGCTTGGAATAGAGACTGAGGCAAACATACTAGGTTCTCACGCTTGAAGGTCGAGTGGTTCTTTGACATGTTTAGACATATCAGCTCAACTTGTTACCCATTGCTTATTAGCTCAACTTATTACCCATTGCTTATCAGCTCACCTTATTACCCATTGCTTGGTCAACTACATGAAAGCAGACAAATATTGGAATTTGGTAAATCAATCCTTTTTTGTCATTAAGTTTCTTCTGGAACAATGTTCAATATTTGTCTCAATGGATAGTACTTCTAAGTTTTATCACTTCTAAACATGTCATTATTTTTATCGACAAAGATTTTCTTGAAGAGGAATGACTTGATCAACTATATGAAAGCAGACAACTGAGTTTCTTCTGGAACAATGTTCATTTTTTATTTTTAAGTTTCCCGACATAACAACAGCTCCGTGGTAAAGACTAGGGGAGATACCAGTTGAGCTATGCTTCACTGGTGGGACAATGTTCAGTTTTCGTCTCTATGATTATGTACTTCGAAGTTCTATCACCTCTAAACTTGTCATTTATTTTAAAAATAAAGATTTTCTTTAAAAGGAAAGAAGTTATAAACTATCCAAGTCATTCTTTCCCTACTTCCAAGAAGTTTCCAGCCATTCTGCACCATTGTGTTTCAAGTTATTCTTGGTTTAGAACACTCTATTTTTCAATAGATTTCCCATCATAGCATTATCATTTATATCGCCAACTATCTTTCTCAATAATCTTATCTCTACCACATCCTGTATCTAAACATCTTTCCTATGAATAGTGCTACACAGCCAGAAAAAATCTGATATGACATTTCTCATTCCATGGGATGGGGGATTTCCATGTTTGTTAGCAAAAAGAAAATGTAGAATGATGATTCCATTTCATGCCTCATTCCTTAGAACCAGGAATGGAGAATAGAATCTGTTCCTTCCTAGTGAGGTGAGATTGGGATTCATGCCCCGTGGAATGAGATTTAATTTTTCTCCCAACATATCCACATCAATTTTACAAAATGACAACTATTATCCTTGTTATATTTAACCCACTTAAATCCCATGAGCAATATAGGGTGCTATCACTAAAATATTAATTAAAAGGAAATATGATTAAAAGTTTAATGTCTGTATTTTACCTATATTTCAAATGACAATTTACACACTTCAAATTTTTTTCTCACAAATAAAACAATGTTTTCTCTTTTTTATTAGTGACAAAATATTTTGTTGTCAAGTTATTAAAAATTAAACTTGAACATTAATTTCAAGAATATACATTCGTACTACATATGTAAGATACATATGTAAAAAAAAATATTTTTGTTTTCTTATGAAGGCCATTTTCTGATCTGGATCAACTTTGATTTCATTCCACATCGATTCCATGTATCAAACAACAAAGCCTCCAAACTGGAGATTGGGAATGATCATTCCATTCCATTCCATTCCAACTCACTTCATTCCATCCCTATTCCATTCTCATTCCGTGGAATCACCATTCTGTGTATCAAACGTGATAGAGTTTATCCAAATTCAAGAGTAGTTGTTGGAGGAGACTAAGTGGTAGGCCATTCATCTATCCATGAGTCAATAATAATGACAACTCATTCTAGCTCTTGTTCTATCAAAAAAAGTTCTAGCTGTCTAGTATTTTCCCTTTCTAGTTTACATCACTTAATACAACAGCTTAATGTCAGACATTTAAAAGGAATTTTCTCCCTCTTTTAATCTATTCAAAGGTTTTTTTTTTTTGTTACACAAAGGTGTTTTTAATTTCTTGGAACTCCGGCCACTGTCAGATTTGTGTTTATCTATATGGATGCTGACCTATGTTCAAATTTTGAATAGTTGACCTAATCATCAATTCTTGTTATTTGCTGATTAAGGTGGTGTTTGGTTTGTTTCTGTTTTCAGTTTTAGTTGGCATTGTTTTCACCATTTCCTTCACAAAATCTTGAAAACAGGAAACAAAGTGAATACAAGGTGGCATATTTGTAATTACGAGTGAAAATATATCAACTAAAAATGAAAACAGAACAAACCAAACACCACCTATGTATCATTTTTTCATTGAAATGCACAAATTTGCTAGCGATATGAAATGATCCTACTTTACCTAGGATGATTGAATGTGCCACTTATTCTGTTATTTTTACTTCTTTCCTTTATCTTGTTGATCTTCCACCCTGAAGCACACTTTTTTGCTAATTTCTCACCACTTATTATAATAACTTTTCTATCAACTAATGCCACAGATGGACTTTGCCTTTCACAGTTGTACCAACTGCTCTTGGAACAGCAATGGATGTTAACCTAAGCAATGCATCTCTAGTTTTCATCTCTGTCACATTTGCTACAATGGTTGGTGACATTTCTTTTCTTTTCATTTAACATGCAAGAATGTTAATTTAAATTTATTTTCTTTTGTAATGTTACATCAGAATCAGATTCTACATTTTCCCCAATTTTTGTGGAAGTAACTATCCTCTTTCTCTTTATTTACTTTTCCTTTTCTCTTGCAGTGTAAATCTGCTGCTCCGATTTTTCTCCTTCTGTTTGCTTTTGCTTTCAGGTGAATTTCTTGTCATTCGGTCTTTGTAACCACTCCGATTATGTGATTCTTGTGATTCCTTGAGATAATTGTTGAACATTTTAAAATTTAAGGAGCTACATCACTAAGATAATTTGTGGGAGTATTACATTATGGAAAACAAATTTTATATTTTGAAGTCTTGCATAACTCAGAGGACATTATGTATGTGTAATCATTATGCACACCAATAGTTATTTATTCTGTAAGCAGGTAGAATTCTTTTAGAGTTGAAGCTTTTAAGACAAAGTGGTCTTGAGACTCAGAATTGCAGGAACCTTCCTTCAGCTTTCAGAAATTGTACCCTCCTCCTTCTCATTCTGGGGTTATCATTCTTTTTCTTTTTCATTTTTTGGATAGGAAAAGAAATATTATTAAAGGAGAAGATAAGAAAGTTCTCTTCCTCTTTCTCATTCTGGGGTTATCAAAATTACTGGAGTTCTCAATTCTATAGTAAATTTATACGTTGTTTAGTGTTAGTAGCCATTAACAACAATTCAATATTTACAATATACAGGGGTGACAAAATAATTGTGCTGTCACAAACAATTGATAAAATGGTTGAAAAGTATGGTAATTTTTCCTAAAGTTTAAAAAATGCTTTGAGAGAACTGAGAAATATTAATGCCATTTATTTTTAAAAAAGGACCTTGCTTTTGTAAATTGTAATTTCAATCTACCTCAGATTCCAAATTGGAGGAAAGTGATGAATTTTATGGATAGAGTTTTCAATTCTAAAGTTGAGTTTTAACTGCCTAGAAATTGTCCAAATGAGTTTTGATAGTTGATGTATGATGTTAAATCCTCGTGTAGTAACTCTCATAAATTACATCCACTGATCACTGTTGTATACTACAATAATCTCCCAGCCCAATCCATTGTACTGTAAAATAAAACAATACAATTCTTTCTGCCAATGTCAGATCATTGATCTTTTTTTTTAATAGAAAAAGAAAATTTAATAGGGAAAAAATAGGGGAAGTACAACTAGGGGGAGGATAAGAAGATGTCCTCCAAAGATAAGCCATGAAAATTTTAAAATGCAGCAAGGCTTCCCAGTCTCTCTTTATATCAGAAATGGCTACTCCCTTGAGGCAGCCATGAGTAGGATACCAAAGAGAAGCCATAACAGGTCTGAGGGCAAAGAGACACTCTTAAAGATGCAATCATTCTACTTTAACCAAATGCACCAAAGACTTGCATAAACTGCAGGCTGCCACAAAATTTTAGCCTTATACTTAACAAAATCTTTATAATGAACCATAAAAAGCTGCTATGAAGTAAAAGGACATTCCCAATTCTCATCAAGGATACCAAAAGGATGATTTCATAGGAAAGTAGCTGCTTTACAATGCCAAAATTGGTGGTCTCCTGTTTATGAACTAGATCTTTACATAACACATTGGGAGAAAGAGTGGTGTGTGAAGCCTACAAATCTGGGCCATAGCACTAATCTGTCACTTTGTAACATTTTCACTTGATGCCATGAGATTCCAGTTGCTGTTAGAATAATTTCGGCATTTCATACCTTTGCTCAACCATAAACATGCTAACAATTGTTTCAATTGATATTTCGGTATTCTATAACCTGTCATATTTTTGTGCTCCTGTATATTTTTTGTTTTGGTTGTACATCTTTTAGATGAAGATTAATTTTGTGTGTCTGTCTGTCTGTCTGTCTTCATTTTTACCTGTTTTCTGTCATTTAATCCTGTAAATATTGGGTGGAAGGTTGGAGACACCAAGCTTTAAATTATCGGGCATCATCTTAATCATCTCCATTGGGATATTACTAACAGGTATAGATGTCTTCCTTCACTTTCACAATAGAAATTTATCGTATCAATATGCATTGATTTGTATTTAGGAATTCAGAACATCTGAACTAGTCTGGATGCCTACAAGCTCAGTGGTTAAGTATACAAAGCGAGGGCACTTCACTTGGGAAGACTATAAGGAGGATATTTATTATGGTTGTTTCCATCTTAACATGCCATATTGAATAGAATATATTTCTGAAATTTTTTGTGTGAAACATTGTACTATTCCAAAATGAAATAGCTTCGAGACAGAAGTTAGGACTTAGGATAGATATTTTATACTGATAAGTTACTTTGAAAAATAATTAACTAAACAATTATCATATTTTAGAATAGCCAATAAGTTCTTCCTCATATTGTCTTTGGAGTTCTCTATCATTTATAAGTAGTGGTTTCAGAACAGTGATAAAAATTTTGATTGGTGAAAGATTCTCAGTTTATATTGGTTATGTTCTTTTCCCATGGCTCTCTTGTTCTTTAATTTTCAATTGAAACTTATCAAGCACATTTTGCTAGGAATTTATACCACAATGAGAATTCAAGCTTGTTGAAAGAAAGAAAAGAAAGACATGTGAAGAAAATGATGTGTCTGAATTACACAACAGGGGCTGAATTATATAGAGTTATTGTAATAAATACAAAAATTACAAAAGATCCTAATTACTGTAATTGCATGATTTGGTTATGATTTAGTTAGCCTATACAATGAATCTAGACACTATTTACATAGTTTTCAACAAAACCTTCCATCTGGAATTTTGTTTTGGTGTATTGCAGTTGCAAAAGAGACAGAGTTTGACTTTTGGGGATTCATACTTGTTATGCTTGCTGCTGTTATGTCTGGGTTTCGTTGGTGTATGACTCAGATCCTTTTGCAGGTATTATATTTGCATTTTCCTTTCTCTATATATTCTATATCTACATGTCTATCTACACGCACAAACACATTCACCTTTTTTTTCCACCCCTTAATAACTAAACATTCTTGCTTCATTTTGCTGGGTTGGAACCTGATTTTCATTCTCGTCATGCATGTTGAACTGAAAACGAAATTGAAAGAAAGAAGCCTATGGTAAGTGCCCTGCATAACTCCATGTCAATAATTTATGGAAAATATGTAGTCTTATTTGATTTATATGATATATTGGATGAACAGTCTCACTTGATTAAAATGATCACTATTTTTTTCATTTATTTATTTATGGTTCTTGTTGGTCAATCAATCCATAAATTTGACATTAATTTGTGCCAGTTTAAGTATTTTTTTATTGACAACAAAATCTTTCTGCCTTTTCTGGAAAAACACATGTAATTTTCCATAACTAGATAGTGTAAAATTGTAGATTCAGAAGATGGCATATTATGCCTAAGCATTTGAGATATTTAAGTTTTGAGAAAACTAATTACCAGATATTTACCCCAAAAAAAAAAACTAATTACCAGATATTTTAAGAGGTTAATTGTACATTTTTTAGTTGAAGTCTCCTTGCTGGAAAGCTGATGGATCAACAGTGCCAATGGTAACTTTACTGTCAGAGAGGAAGAATAGCTATGTTAGTATTGAACTTACTGCCCTCTCCATTAGTTATTCCCTCATCTCATCAACGAAATAGTCCCTATGTTGCTTAACAGATTTATAAAGCTGGCTTCTCCTTTGTGAAAAACAATTACAATTTTTTTTTCTTGGCAGATGGGCCTCACTTATAAAATCTTGGAAATATATTTTAAGCAACTACCTTTTATATTACAAGACAGAGTGACGGACCTTAATTAATAAGCTTGAAAGCTGAATTAGGTTCAGGAACTAAGTGATGATTATAGGGGGAGGATCCATCAAAAGATACTTTTCAATCTTGGAACTTTTAAATACAGGGTTATTGACTATTAAGCTCTGAAAGAAGTTAATACATGAAGTTAATAAATATAAAATAAAGTTTCACTATGGATTTAAAAAGTCATCAATTTCAAGGATTTGATCATTTTCTTTTGATAAAAGAATTTAATAAAAGAAACGGCAAATACAGAAGTGGAGGATCAGGATTCCTTACAACAGCCCCGAAAACAAGGATAAAAGAGAAATAAAACAAATAAACAATCAGCTCAATAGAGCATAGAGCACTCGAACTCCATGCATTTGATGTTGGATTTTGAGTTTTGAAATTATAGAGGGTGATTGATCATTGAAGACTTAGTGAGGCTAACTCTGTAAATTTCCATATTCCAGTGTTTCCCTCTTTTTGAATTCTCTTTCTATCTTCCCTTGAGCTTTTAGTTAGCCCACGTTCAATTTCCAGATAGAATTTTATAAGTGCTGTTATATTTTAGCAAAACTTCTATACACTTTTTCAAATGATTTCAGGTCTGAAAAATCCACTTACCCTGATGAGCTATGTAACTCCAGTAATGGCAGTGGCAACTGCACTTCTTTCTCTTGCATTAGATCCATGGGACGAATTCCGAGAAAACAAGTATTTTGATAATTCATGGCATATAACTCGAAGTTGCTTGCTGATGCTTTTTGGTGGGACACTTGCCTTTTTTATGGTATGAGTACTTGTTCCCTTTCAGATGCGTATATAGTCTTTTGGCCCTATTTCCTTGCCCCCCCCCCCCCCCCACACACACAAGGAGGAGTTTAACATTTTTATCGCTGTTAGTTATTGCTAGACTTGCTTCTTTTTTGACTTGTCTTAAACAGGCTTTTGTTTGTATACAGTCATATTAGTTAATTACTTAATTTTAGTCTTTGTTCTTCCCAACATTTGGATCTTTTTCTTGTTCCAGGTATTAACAGAATATGTTCTGGTATCAGTAACTAGTGCCGTCACAGTCACAATCGCAGGGGTTGTCAAGGAGGCCGTCACCATCTTGGTATTGATTTATGTTTTTTGATGATTTCTGTTTGTTGATATGAATATCCAGTGGCTTCCCCCTTACTATTTGATCAGATATTTCTAGACAACCTAGTTCTACTTCTGTGGTGTAATTCTATCAAGATTACTTTGTTGTGGCATATGCTCTCATTTACCAATAGTATATACTATGATACTTGCTAAGTAAAACATGAGCATTCATGGAATGGTTAGATGCAAAATCAATTATTCTAATTTGTGTCTCTTTTTTATTGGTATACTCGTTGCATGTTATATGTATATAAGACAGAAATTGGTGCAGGATCAAACAGACCTAGAAAGCTTAAATCTACGAAATTTCATATTTTGGCTTAATCCCGATCCTGGGGGCCAGCTGTAGTGTTTTATATACATAACTCAATACTCATTTGTATTTATATTTTAGTTATTTTCTTGTATTTAGCATTCTTTAGCATTGAGTTAGGGGTAATTTGGCAATCTGCCAATTTTGTATTGCAGTAGATTTTGGCAGGTTATTAAACTTAAGCGCTAACTTACTTGATTCCTGAGTTTCATTGTCAGCTCTTAAGATAGTGTGACCTATCATAAAATACTAGTAGTCAAAATGACTTAAGAGAGTTGTATCAAGGGAAGGGTAAAAGAAAAGAAAGATTACATCAGAGAGACAGTTATTATGTAAACTGGTCTTCTTCTGTCATCAGCTTTGACAACTTTAGATACAAAAACTATTTGTTCAAAGTTCAAACCCTAGGGATTTTATTTTCACAGGCTCAACCTAATTTTATTCAGGTTGCCACCATTTCTTTGATCTTAAAGCTGAAATTCATTAGTCCTGCTTCAAAGGTGGATCTGAAAAACTTAAACCTAGTTGTCCTGCACAGTAGGAGGCTGTGATTCAGCTTTACAAATGGCATAAATTTATGCTGTCGCTTAAATAAACAGGGTGGAGAGGGGATAAGGAAAAGGGGGGGTATTAGACTTTTACTATATGCTTCTTAGTCTGTACAGATTATTATTAGAACTCATGCTAAACAGAGCTTCTTGCTGCTGATAGTATGATTTTCCACGTAAATGTAGATTTTTAAACCTGTCTGTGTAAATGTTTAGAGCAAATCCTGAGAAAAATTTCAGGGTCTTTAAGAGTAGTTTTCTACATACTATATGATGATGATGATGATGAAGGCAGAAACAAATGTGGATCTTTAGTGTGATATCTCATTATTTTATTATTCTTTGTTATAATGTTTCTTGAGAAACTAGCAGCTTGTTAGATTGCTAGTCAATTTAAATAAAGGGTTTAATTTTGATCCACTGTTAGTGTAAAACTTGTTTAATATCATTCAATCATATATTGCCATATCATTAGAAGAGTTTGACCTCTTAAATTGTCGTTACATAGTCATACACTCTTAATGATGTGACAATATATGATTGGATGATATTGTAAAAGAATTGTATATTGAGAGTTGATTAAAATTAAATCCAAAAATAAATACCCATCTGTTCTATCATAACAGATATGTAGTATTCTGCCTTTATAACTGTTTTTGTTTTTATTAAATCTTCTCGCATCAAGGTTGCTGATTGTACATCTACTTGAGCTTAATCTTCTGGTTTCATGCTGTTTGTGTGCAGGTTGCAGTATTGTACTTTCATGATGAATTTACTTGGTTGAAAGGATTTGGTCTTTTCACTATTATGGTTGGTGTCGGTTTATTTAATTGGTACAAGTAAGTCATCAGCAGATATATATTTCAAGCAACAATCTCTAATTTGTGCTCATTCTTTTCTCACCTTTCTATTTATGCTCTGATACTTGCAAAAAGTTGTGTTATGTTATCTTTTAAATTGTTATTGTGGGATTTTCTGCCTTTTAAATTTTCAGCCACACCGAGGGGGATAATTGAATAATCTATATTCCTACTTCCAAACCCCATTGGGATGCTATCTTTTGTAGTGTAGTTTTAGAGGCTTTGGGCATAAGGAAGGGAAGATTTTTTGCAGTGTAGTCATTTATGGCTTTGCACGGGTTTAATGCCAATGGCTTTTAAGGGGAGCTTACTCTGCATTTTCTTTTTGTTGCCTTACGTACTTCAGTTATTTTTAATAAATATTTCAAGTCTAATTGAAAAATAAATAAATAAAATGGTTTGTGTTTATTTTTTGTTTCTTCATAAGTTTAAGAAAGAACTATTTTATCAGACCCTTCATTTTGCTTTACTTTCTTTTTCTTTTTTATCAGCAAAACTTACAAAAAAGATAATGAAGCCACCTTTATATACCTTTGTTTATAATATGTAAAACAATGTAACTGCTAATTTTCAGATCAAATAATAGTATATTAGAGCTAAAGTTACAACATGCTGCTGTACAAATCTTGTACAGATACAATCTTGTTTACCAAAGCCGTACTGGTGTAACTCAGACATAGTAATACTTCCTTTCTCCTTTTTCAGATACCAGAAGCTTCAGAAGGGCCATACAGGTGACAATGATGTGGCAGAGCATCTTACAACAGATTCTGCGGTCAAATACGTTGTTCTGGAGGAGATGGATGAACAAGATGATGGTATCTGAAACTCTTTATGAACTAAATAATTCAAATCCAAAGTAAGTCTTTTTCTTGGATGCCAGTTAAATTAATGAAATCATAATCTAATGATTTATATATTTACAAATGCATTAATATATTTTGGCTTTATACTCTTGTTTTCATCCAGAGGTAGTAGATGCTACATGTTATTAAAATCCTTTGAATGACATCCTTGGTTCTTGTGTTAGAGATAAAAATGAAGGCTGGAATAATGAAAGTCGAAGTTTCAATTATAAAGAATTGCCTTCTTTTGCATTGGCAAGGAAATTTGCAATACGCTTTAGCTACGGAGCATCAATTCTATTTGAGATTGAAATGTTTATATATTACTAAATATCTTTTGTATTTTCCAAATGTTGCATGTTATTTGTCCTTAATTTGATTATAATTCTTAGTCAGTTAATTATTTACTGAAGTATGTTTTCCTGAATTATATGTATATTCAAACAATGATTTCTAAAGACCAAAGGGGACAGAATGATCTTCCATTGACTTGCCTGTTGGCCGGCGTCATCTCTTGTTTTCAGTAGTCGCATGTTTATGTTCCCTGTTGGGGTTGTGGTTTCGAAGTTCTTTCAATTATATCGAACTGGAGTAAACAAATATTCGAGATATATTGCCTGCACACGAACAACTTCAAAGTTAAACGTATGAGTTGCAGATTTTGGCATTCTTTGGAGTTGAAAAGATATATGTTGTAGATTACACAGGTTGTAATAGATCAATATTCTTCATTTTTGCTTTCTAGTATCGTATGGAATTTTATTTCTGATCATGTTACCGTTATTTTGCTTGTATATACTGAATGCAGTTCTTAATTTCTTACCAATACGCAAATTGGTAGTGGGTATTCAACAATCTTTTCTTGAAAATGTAGGTGCCATTTTCATTGACATAATGGAAAAGCAACTTAACACCAACCAGACTTGTACACTCACTCATAACGGCCTACATATACTATCGTCATAGGCATGGCAAAAATCATGGCTTTTCCATCTTCAAAGGCAGTCCACTAATGCTTACTGTGTTGTCTTGTGTTGGCTACTTGCCTAAATCTTTATATAAATGAAGCCTAAAAATTTTCAAACTACATTCCACATTTTATTAAATTTAACAATAAAAAAATAATAAAACACCAAATTTCTGTTGTTGTTTTAGCTTTGATATTTCAAAAGTCTATGTCCCACATTGCTCAATCTTCAAAGTTTTAAAGAGTTTATATATCAATATGTGTTTTGGGCTTTGTAAGAAACAAATGAGGTGGTGGGGCTGTAGCACAAGACAAAATGACAAATTTGGAGTTTCATGCATGTTAGTCAAATCATCGATTTGCCCCCCCTGTGCGTGATTTCAAGAGGCCCGAATCTTTTGTGAAATAATTAATTAATTTTTTTAAGCTTACCGGAAAAATGATGTTTTTGAAGAAGTCAAAACTGACTTGGTAAATGGGCAGATTTGTTACAACGTTTTAATTTGTTTCAACAGACAAATCTGTTTTAACGTTACATTTATTTCCTAACGTTCTAATTAGTTTTCAACAACCAAATCTGTTTCTAACGTTATTATTCCAATAATCATATTTTCTAACGTTATTTTCTGCTTTCCCAACAAATTTCTTTTTGCCTTCTTTAAATACTTTTTCTGACTGAGGTTTTATATAGAAAAATACGACTTCTCTTCCTCTTCTGAAAATAATAACACTCTCTTCCTGGGTTAACTAGATTTATTTAAATTTCTCTGCTGTTCTGCTACCTCGGACTCTGCCAGGACGAGCCTGTTGAATCCTGGGGGATTCGCACACCCGTGCGATAAAATCCTTGAGGACAGTGTCTTCTCGCACGCCTCGGGCTATTCTTTGATCGTGACTTTCTGCGTTGTCTCCTATTAATATCTACAACAATCTCAAGGATTTTATACTATGGCTGACAACAATGCTGACAATCAGGTTATTGCTTTCGCTCCCTCTCCCAACAACCGTGACGCTGTCCTTTCGCCGCCTCCAACTCCAGTCACCTATGCAAAGCCATTTCCAGATATCTCGAAAATAGAGCTCTTCGGTGGCCAAAACTTCAAAAGGTGGCAGGAACGTGTTCACACCATCCTCGACATGCACGGAGTCGCTTCCGCACTTACCGAACCCAGACCGCCATCAACAGCCAATCCAAAATTGATTCAGGATTGGACACATGCAAACAAGGTATGCCGTCACACAGTTATTAGCACACTTTCTAACGATCTGTTCGATGTGTACTGTTCTTACAAGGATGCGAAGGAGATATGGGACTCCATGACCATAAAGTATACTGCTGAAGATGTCGGGAAGCAGAAATTTGTCATTGGCAACTACTACCACTGGGAGATGACCGAGGACAAAGATATCAAAGTTCAAATCAATGAATACCATAAGCTATTGGAGGATCTCAAGGCCGAAAACATCACCCTCCCGAACGAATTTGTTGCTGGACTTTTCATCGAGAAGCTGCCTCCATCATGGAAGGACTACAAGCAACAGCTGAAGCACAAGCACAAGCAACTGTCACCCTCAGATCTGATCACACACATTATCATGGAAGACACCAACCGAAGAGAGTATCAGGCTGCAAGGGCGAAGGCTTTGGATTCTCGAGCAAATCTGGTTCAAAATAAATCACCGAAAAAAAGGTATGACAATAACAAAAGGTCTTCTGATCATTTTCCTAGAGTTACTAATCCCACTTTCAAAAGAAAAAGTGCTTGCTATGTTTGTGGAAAGCCAGGTCATCATGCTCCTCAATGCAGACATAGAGTGAGAAACGATAATCCTCCCAAGCCAAAGGCAAATTTGGTGGAAGGAGATGATATTGTGGCTGCGGTCGTTTCTCAAGTTAACATTGTGACCAGTGTGAACAAATGGGCGATAGACTCTGGTGCTACCAGACATATTTGTGCGAACAAAGATGCTTTTACCTCTTACACTTCTGTAGGGGATGATGAAGAACTTGTGTATCTTGGAGATTCTCGAACTGCTGCAGTTTCGGGAAAAGGGAAAGTTCTTCTAAAGTTCACATCTGGGAAGACCTTGGCTTTGAATGATGTACTCCATGTGCCTAATATTAGGGCCAATTTGATTTCTGTATCACTGTTGGGAAAAGCTGGGATTAAAGTGTCATTCGAATCTGACAAGATAGTAATGACAAAAAATAATGTCTTTGTGGGAAAGGGATATAGTGATCAAGGACTTTTTGTACTCAGTATTTCTGAAATTATTAATAAAATTGCATCTTCTTCTGCTTACTTGATTGATTCCATTGATATGTGGCATGTTAGATTAGGACATGTTAATATTTCTTATATTAAGAAAATGCGATGTCTTGGTTTAATTTCTGTGAATAGTGATGTATGCTTAAATAAATGTGATATTTGTATTGAATCTAAGTTAACTAAAAAATCTTGTCTTTCTGTACATCAACGTGAATCTGAATTACTTAGTTTAATTCATACCGATCTAGGAGATTTAAAAAATACAATGACTAGAGGTGGTAAAAAATATTATGTGACCTTTATAGATGATTTTTCTAGATACACTAAGGTTTATTTAATTAGAAATAAAGATGAAGCTTTTGAAATGTTTGTTTCCTATAAGGCAGAAGTAGAAAATCAATTAAATAGAAAAATCAAAAGGGTTAGATCCGATAGGGGTGGTGAATATATCTTATTTAATGAATTTTGTGAAAAAGAAGGAATAATACATGAAGTAACTCCCCCTTATTCACCTGAATCTAATGGTGTAGCTGAAAGAAAAAATAGAACATTAAAAGAAATGATGAATGCAATGCTAGTTAGTTCCTCAGCACCCGATAACCTTTGGGGAGAAGCCTTATTAACTGCATGTTTTTTACAAAATAGGATACCTCATAAGAAAACTGGTAAAACACCCTATGAATTATGGAAATGTTATATGCCTAATTTAAAATATTTAAAAGTGTGGGGGTGTCTAGGTAAGGTTATGCTTCCTGATCCTAAGAAAAGAAAAATAGGAACCAAAACTTCTGATTGTATGTTTATTGGTTACGCTGAACGTAGTGCTGCTTATAGGTTCCTTGTTTTGCGAAGCGATGTTCTTGATCATAATACAATAATAGAAACTAAAAATGCTGAATTTTTAGAACATATATTTCCTTTGAAATCTAGAAATAAACAATCTTTAGAAAATATTTCTTTAGAAAATATTTTTTCAGGAAATTATTGTGAAAACTCATATGAGGATTTGAGAAGGAGTAAAAGACAAAGAAAAGTATCATCTTTTGGAAATGATTTTTATACTTATCTTGTTGAAAATGATCCTTTGTCGTTTTCTGAAGCTATTTTATCTTCTAATGCTCTTTTTTGGAAAGAAGCTATTAAAACTGAAATTGATTCTATTTCAAAATGCAACACTTGGACTTTAGTTGACTTACCTCCTGGAACAAAACCTATTGGTTGCAAATGGATTTTTAAAAGAAAACATAATCCTGATGGTTCGATTGAAAAATACAAAGCTAGATTAGTAGCAAAAGGTTTTACTCAAAAACAAAATATTGATTATTTTGATACCTTTGCTCCTGTGGCCAGAATTTCTTCAATTCGGATTTTGATAGCCTTAGCTTCAATTTACAAACTTGTTATTCACCAAATGGATGTTAAAACTGCTTTCTTAAATGGTGATTTGGAAGAAGAAATTTATATGACACAACCTGAAGGATGTGTAATTCGTGTCAAGAAAATAAAGTTTGTAAACTTCTCAAATCCTTATATGGTTTGAAACAAGCACCAAAACAATGGCATGAAAAATTTAATCAAATTTTGATTGATGAAAGTTTTACTTCTATTGAAGTTGATAAATGTGTTTACACTAAATTAATGAATGGTGAATGTGTAATCATATGTTTATATGTGGATGACATGCTTATTTTTGGTACTTGTAATGATATTGTGATAAGAACAAAATCTTTCCTTACATCGAAGTTTGATATGAAAGACATGGGTGAAGCAAGTGTAATACTAGGAGTCAAGATCATAAGGAAGGGTGATAGTATAACACTATCCCAAGAACATTATGTAGAGAAACTTCTTAGAAAGTTTGGTCATTATGACTCGAAACCAGTGAGTACTCCTTATGATTCTAACTCTCAATTAAAAAAGAATAGAGGTGATTCTGTTGCTCAATCTGAGTATGCCCAAATTATTGGAAGTTTATTACATTTAATGAATTTTTTAAGACCAGACATAGCATATGCTGTGGGGAGATTGAGTCGATATACTCAAAGTCCAAATCAGGATCACTGGGCCGCACTTGTTAGACTCATAAGATATTTGAGAGGTACCATGAACTATGGTATAGTGTATAGTGGATTTCCCGCTGTATTAGAAGGATATAGTGATGCTAACTGGATTTCAGATTCAGATGAGACAAAATCTACTAGTGATTATGTATTCACACTTGGTGGTGGAGCAGTTACTTGGAGATCAGCCAAACAAACTATAATTGCAAGATCTACTATGGAGTCAGAGTTTGTAGCTCTGGAGTTGGCTGGTAGTGAGGCTGAGTGGTTAAAAAACTTCTTGGCAAATATTCCTTTAGGAATAAAACCAACACCATCAGTGTCAATGCATTGTGATTGTCAAGCGGCAATAGCCATTGCAAAGAATAAGACCTTCAATGGTAAAAACAGACATATACAATTGAGGCATAATGTGGTAAAGCAGCTGCTAAAAGATGGAACAATATCAATTGATTATGTGAAGTCAGAAGTGAACTTGGCCGATCCTCTAACAAAACCTCTTAGGAGGAAACCAATATATGAAACATCGAGGGGAATGGGACTTAAGCCAATTTGAAATTAACAGTGATGGTAACCCAACCTTTGTGATTGGAGATCCCATGAAGAATGTTCATATGGGTAAAAACAAGTCACTTGTTAGTTCTGCTAGCACTAATAACTTTGTCCCTTCCTATGGTGTGAGATGTGCTAGACTGCATTATTGAGAGGATAAGCTTAAAAGCTTTTAATGATTTTCATATCCCTTATGGGTGGTGTATGATTTGCAGCATACACTTGATGAAATCACCTATATGAGTGTCAAGTGGGGCCGCTTGTATGAGATTATGGCATATCTCTAGAGCACTCATGAATTACCAGGCGCGCGCATGGCCTATTAGCGCAACACAGCGACAACAGCAAGAATTGTGGGGGTGTAGTGTGACTGGTAGACCTCTAATATACACAAAATGTTTTTGGTTCATAGAAGTTTACTTCACCAACTCACTGTATGTTATGTCTCATCCGTCTAGGTCTGGTTCATAGTCCAAAAGACACTAGATTCGATGCATTTACACCCATGGTGTTAACCCAGGAAAAATCTTGTTTTAAAATTTTCTTAAATTTTCTTTAAACTTTTGAAATATGTGGGGGATTGTTGTTGTTTTAGCTTTGATATTTCAAAAGTCTATGTCTCACATTGCTCAACCTTCAAAGTTTTAAAGAGTTTATATATCAATATGTGTTTTGGGCTTTGTAAGAAACAAATGAGGTGGTGGGCTCGCGCGCACAAAAATGGGCTGGAGGCTCATGGCTAGTGCAAATCATCGATTTGCCCCCTTACGCGTGATTTCAAGAGGCCTGAATCTTTTGTAAAATATTTAATTAATTTTTTTGAGCTTACCGAAAAAATGATGTTTTTGAAGAAGTCAAAACTGACTTGGTAAACGGGCAGATTTGTTACAACGTTTTAATTTGTTTCAACAGACAAATCTGTTTTAACGTTACATTTATTTCCTAACGTTCCAATTAGTTTTCAACAACCAAATCTGTTTCTAACGTTATTATTCCAACAGTCATATTTTCTAACGTTACTTTCTGTTTTCCAACAGCTCTTTCTTGCCTTCTTTAAATACTTTTTCTGACTGAGGTTTTATATAGAAAAATACGACTTCTCTTCCTCTTCTGAAAATAATAACACTCTCTTCCTGGGTTAACTAGATTTATTTAATTTTCTCTGCTGTTCTGCTACCTCGGACTCTGTCGGGACGAGCCTGTTGAATCCTGGGGGATTCGCACACCCGTGCGATAAAATCCTTGAGGACAGTGTCTTCTCGCACGCCTCGGGCTATTCTTTGATCGTGACTTTCTGCGTTGTCTCCCATTAATATCTACAACAATTTCATCCTAGTATAAGCAGCAAATTCATGTATAGCTCAAATAATCCAAAACGTTGATATAACCAGCGAAAAATGAAGAACGGAGTAAATATACATCTTAACGAAAGAAAAATATAAAGAAAGCATCAACTTAAAGTACAACATTCAAACTTTAAATACACTAGTTAAAAAAGCAATAAAGATGTAATGGTTCGGATTTTCAGGGAGTAAATCCGAGAACAATCCTGAGCTCTGAGCAGGGATTCCAATGGAGGAATGGAATTCGGTGCAGGGAGTCGATGAGTGTGTGCAGAGAGAATTGTAGAGGTAAGAGAAATTATTTTACTGAAATGATGAGATGATCTTTGCATTGGCCACTTGGCCCTACTAATAAGCATGGTAGTTACACAATTACTAAACAACAAATGAAATATTCTAACAACCTACCACTACTACAAGCCACCTCAGCTTGTCATAACAGAAAGCATACTTACCTATTTTGTATTGCATCATCTCATAACATGAAGATTGCTAACTTAGGCATAAAAGGAAAATACATAAAATGAAAATACTAAAGTAGCAAAAGCAAATATAAACCATAGACTAAACTGGTAATTGTTAACAGTATGCAATTACTGTAACAATACCCTCCCCTTCAAGCACACCCTTGACCTCAAGGGTGAAAATTAGGAAATTGTTGAAGAAGGTCATAGTAGAATTCCCATGTAGCTTGATCACTAGGCAAATTCTTCCACTTGACCAACACCTTTGTAGCAGCTATGCGTCCCCTTTTCACTATTTTTCTGTCTAAAATCGCTTATGGTTCCCTTCTTGGAGAAACCATGTCCTGGAAGTGAGGTAATGGATGAGCAGGGCTGTTAGCAGGATCCCTGCGAGGTTTTAGCTGAGATACATGAAAGACATTGTGTATTTCAGCAGAAGAAGGTAATTCTAGCAGATAAGTAGTCTTCCTAATGCGATCTAGCACCTTAAAAGGACCATAAAACTTAGGAAGGAGCTTGTGAAAGGAGTTGTTGCGCATGGAATATTGCCTGTAAGGCTACAGCTTAAGATATACAAAATCACCAATGGTAAAATTCCTGTCACTATTATGTTTGTTGGCTTGTTGGGACATGCAGTTCTGAGCACACAACAAATGAAATTGTAGAAGCTTAATGATAGCCTCTCTTGCATTCAAAGTCCTGTCTACAGAGACATTAGAAGATTCTCCTGGAAGATAGGGAAGGTGAATAAGAGGTGATTGGCCATAAACCACTTCATATGGAGTAGTTTGAATAGAAGTGTGGAAGTTGGTATTGTACCTCCATTCAGCTAAAGAGAGCCATTGAGACCATGAAGAAGGCTTCTCAGAACTCATACATCTAAGATAAGTCTCAAGGCATTTATTGACAATCTCATTTTGGCCATCCGATTAAGGGTGGTAAGCAGTAGATTTGTTCAATGACACTCCTTGAAGTTGGAATAAGTCACTCCAAACCTTGCTAAGGAAAATGGGATCTCTATCGCTAGTAATTGTACTATGTAACACCCCAAACTTTGACTGTGTTACAGTAATGGTTAAACTATACTATTTTTGTGTTTTCTGTTACAGAAAAATAATTTGACTGTTCTGAGATTATTTTTGATTGTTTTGTGTGATTTGCTCTGGGTCAAGAAAATAATAATTTTTGGGCCGACGAAAATCTTATTTGATTTATTCGAAAACGGAGGATTTTACTAAACCCGAATCTGAGAGACACGAAATAAAATCTTTTAATTTTTAGAATTCATCTGTGAAATAAAAATATTTCATGGAGAAATATCTGCTGTTTTATTTACAACAACTTTTGTGACCAAGTATTGGATCCGGTATATTTTATCTGTTAGAAACTATAATAATAATAATAATTTTAACATAATTATTTATGAATCAATAGAAACAAGTCAAAAATGATGGTTGAACTTTTCTAACTAATAAGAAATGGTCTAAGTTGAAATGTTTGACTAGTTACAAAGTAACTAAATAAAACTAACTTAGTTACTTAATTGCCTAAATTAAGAAACTAAATGAACTAACCTAGTTATTAATTAGTTAGGATCTAGTTACTAATTAAATATCCTAATTCCATCTAGAAGTCATGACTAGGCATGACATATGCCATGACCTAATTAATTAGTTAGCAATGTAACTAGATAGTTAATTAAGTGTAATTAGAAAACCTAATCTAGTTAGTAGTTATTTGCTAATAAAGTAACTAGATTAAAATTGAAAACAAACCTAGTTACTTTTCCTAGAGGGCCACACGGCCAAGGAGGCCAAAGTAGCTTCTCCAAGCTTCTTGAACACTCTTGCATGACTATTGTATGACATTTTGATGACCAAGTCATGTGCAATTGCATGTGAATACAAAGTGTGATATTTTGGCTTCAAGTTTATCTCCTAATTTCATATACACTCTTTCACACGAATGCACTCTATTTATTCACTCTCAAATTTCATTTTCTCTCACCTAAAAGTTAAGCATTCATTTTCTCTAAAAAATCCCAAGAACACAAGAACACTTTTCCCTTTCTTTTCTCCTTGAAGTTTCGGCCATATCACCCAAAACCACCTCCCATCTTCTATAATTTTCCTTCTCTACATTTCCTAAACCTAAACCACCTTCTAAACACTTTTCATTTAGAGAGTTTTGTCAAAATCCTACTCCTTCTATATCAAAATCCAAGCTTTGGTTTACTTCCCTAAAGGTAAACTTTTGATTCTATGGTTTTAATTTGAGTTTTTGATTTTCTATACCATGATTGTTCCATGGTTCCTTGTTAATTATGATTTTGATAATTGTTTAAAAATTTTAGGGATTTTATTTAGGTTCATACGAAATCAAGAGAAAGAGGAAAAGCTTGAAGATCTTGTCTTCAAGAGGGAGATTTAACCTCACCAACCAAGTGTTGGTGGTGAGGAGATGGTTATGTATGGTGAAAAACCCATAAGTGTTTATTCACTTATTGTTTAAATGCTTCTTTGTTTGTGATTGTGGTGTTTATGATTTTGTATTTATGATTGTATGTGTGATAATATGATTTTAGTTGTGATAATATGTTTGTATGTATAGTTTTGGAAGCATGCGAATGTATGTGTTAATTAGGATGTGAACAACATGATGGAAAGATCATATGAGAGCTCCAAAGAACTTAGAGGCACACGGCCTCACTAGATTAAAGATGACCAAGAGTCCTAAAATGATGATTTTAAATTAAGGATTAAAGGTTCCATGACACTAAAATGAATTAAGGTGTTTTACAAGGATTTAAAGTGTTAGAAAAATGAATTACAATGAGTTTTGAAGCAAGAATGAAAATTTGGCCAACATGACATTTTTCATAATATAGAACTAAATTATTTTATTAAGTGTTAATAGAAGAATTCATTTTGGTAAGTTTGGGAATTTAGAATGAAAGTCACTTGAATTACAGAATTAAAATTAGCTTACTAAGCAATGTAGTAAAACAAGTATAAATACTTGAAGTTTTCTAACGTATAGCTCACTTTATGGGTTTGGAAGCGCGTTAGAAAAATTTGAGCTGTATTATTTTAAGTAAAGGAAAGAATTATCATTTTCTTAGAAATAGTAGAAATATTAATTTTTAGAGGGGCAATATTGTAAATATTTTATAAATGAGGGGCCATATTGTAATTATTATTTTTAGAGGGGTTATATTACAAATATTTTATAAAAAAGGGACCATCTCGTAAATATTATTTTATGAGGGACTATTATGAAAATATTATTTAAATAAGGACTATAACGTAAATATTATGTTATAGAGGGACTATTATGCAAATATCAAAAGTTAGGTCAATTTTTGGTATTAAAATGAGAAAAATCGTATTTTGATTTAAAATGTGTTAGAAATATTTTACGCGATAAAGAAACGTTGAAAAATCGATACGCGATTTGAAAATGCGACAAAATTATTGCGCGATTGAGAAAACGCGAAAATATGATTTTGCGCTGAAAATACAGTAAAGATACTGTCGAATCAAGGTGTGAAACCTGATTATGAGATAATGAAATTGAACTGAGAATAGTGCATTTGTACATGCATTGGAAAGGTCCGATGGACTGTATGGGGCTAATTGCCTAAGAGAGAATACGCCTCTTGAGTGGGTGCGATACGCGTAGTGTAAGTCACTTGTTGATTTTGGGGCCATTGGGGTGCGGGTTGCCTACAATGGGCAGTTGGTAGCTCTTCTGTACTGTAGGTTTGATCGATGCAACACACCGATGATCCTGTCCGAGACACTATTCTTAATCAAGATCTAATAAAGACTGTCGTATATATGCTAGATGTGCAAAGTATAGAGCACGTGGTCTGAGGCATGTTAGTACAGATAGATCTTTTCGATCACTCTCTCCGATCTGAGTTTTAGCTCCATGGAGTAAGAAATTGAGTTTTAGTGCATATGCATAATTATTGAGCATTGATATCAGTGTGATATTTGAACTGTTGAATATTTGGAGAATACTGAGTGTGTTATTGTAATTATTGCTTATGATAATTGAACTATTGAATAATTGGATAATGTTGATGGCATGATTGTAATTATGGTAGGATGTATCTGTATGATATATTGTATGTGTTTATCTCTATTGTTACTATACTGGTATTGGCGTAGGTGATCTCACCTCTTTGTATGCCTATTTTTGTACTGTATATATATTTGTAAAGATGTTGAGCAAGGATTTGAGCAAGAAGGGGAAGAAGAGCAGATTCCCGTAGAGGAAGCAGAGTTCTGAGAAGATGGAGATGCCTAGTTTTCTAGGGTATATGAAGTTGATGTTTCGTGGTGGATCGGAAGCGTGGCACGTTGATTTAGATAAAGCGTGTTTTTATTACATAGGAGACTTAAATATTGTCTTAAGTAGGCTTTATCTTGGACATCCTTGTTTTAGTGTAAACATTAATGTACACTTAGAGTTTCCATTATCCATTAGGCAGTACTGGGGAGCTTACTACCGTACCTCTAGTGCGATTAGTATTGTGTCATCTGCTCGGACACCTGTCCGTAGGACTTCGCGTCAGTACGGATTCCTACCTGCTGAGGAATCTGAGGAGGACCCGTCTGAAGGTTCTGCTGTTTAGTAGTACTTGGGCAGTATGTTAGTTTTTAAGTATTGTTTAAATATTTTGAGAACCTGGCCTGTATATATTTAAGTATGGCAGTACTAAGATTGTGTATATGATGTAAATTATTTGTGATGATGTTGTAATGTTTTTATTTTTCGTTAAGTTTATCTTATTGTTATTAAGAAATTTTACAACTTGTATTTACATTATAAAACATTATTTTATAAGGAAAGGGTAATACGGTAATTAAGTAACATAAATGTGATACCCTACGGTGGGTGTTACCTTAGTTCGTATCAAAGCCCAAGTTAGAGTCTTTTTGGGTTTGTGGTTAGGTCTATCTTGTTTAAGTTGTGTGATTCTCTGTGTTTGTTTTATGAAAGAAAACAATATTTTTTGGAGATTGACTTTAACTCTTCCTTGTATTGTTCAACTTGATTTGAGAAAAACGTAATGGCTGGACGAGGAAGAGGACGCGCGAATACGAGAGCAGGATTTGGAGATGTTGGTGACGATAACCAAAATCTGGCTGTAACTGTAGCAGCGATGCAACGGATGGCTAAAGTTGTTGTACAGCAAAACCAAAAAGCAACTGAGGATGCTCACAGTTTGTTGGAATTTCGAAGGAACAATCCACTGAAGTTTCAAGGAGAGTTTGACCCAAAGAAAACTGATTTGTGGATCAAAGAACTGGAAAAGATATTTGAAGGTATGAGTTGTACTGATGAGCAGAAGCTGACTTTTGCAACATTTGTGTTAGTAGGAGATGGAGAAGCTTGGTGGGCAGGAGCCCAGAGATTGATTCAAGCTGAGGGAAAAGTTGTGACGTGGCAGCTCTTTAAGCAGAAATTTCTGGGAAAGTATTTTCTAGCTAGTGTTCGTCATGCTAAGGAGATGGAATTCCTTAGTTTGAGGCAAGGAGCGATGTCCATAAGTGAGTATGCTGCAAAATTTGAAAGCTTGTCTAAGTTTTTGAGGTATTTCCAGATGCACCCGGATGAGGAATAGAAGTGCAGAAAGTTTGAGAGGTTGAGGCTTGATATTAAGCGAGCTTTGGCAACCGTGGATATCGACCAGTTTCCAGCATTATTGGACAAGTGTCGTAAGGTTGAAGAGATTGATAACCAACGTGAGGCAAGGAATAAGAACTTTGGACTTACACGGTTCCAAAGGGGAAAGGGAAGCGGTGGCAACCGTTATCAGTATAAACCGTATACCAGACCAGCAGGAGGTCAGAACCAACAACAATCTTTTGGAGGAAGTTCTAGTGGCAGCAAGGCGAGTCAAGCTGGGACTTCTACACTTAAATGTTTTAAGTGTGGGAAAAATCATCTTACCAAGGACTGTCAACATAAAGGGGTGATATATTATAGATGTGGGAAGCCTGGACATTTTTCCAGAGAATGTGATCAACTGAAGGCAGAACCATCAGTGGGAAGTGTTCGTACGGTGAGGTCACAGGCGGGGTGGTCATGTGTATACTATGAGTGGGGAAGAAGTCGCTAAATCGGAGGACTTGATTATGGAGGAGTGTGCCATCGAAGGTAATCTTTTAAAAGTGTTATATGATTTAGGAGCAACACATTCTTTCATTGCATGTGATTGTGTGTAGCGGTTGGGATTGACTGTGACCATATTGCCTTATGATTTGAGTGTTGCTACTCCTACTGATAAGCTTGTGATAACTACAAAAGTATGTTTGAATTGCCCTGTATGTGTTAGGGATAGAATCTTTTATGTGGATTTGATTTGTTTGCCTCTTTCCAAGATTAATGTAATCTTAGGAATAGATTGGTTGTCTTCTAACTATATCCTGATAGACTGTTCCAGTAAGACGTTAGTCTTTCTTGAGGTTAAGGATTCTAGATTCCTAATGGCTACTCAAGTAGAAGCTTGTTTGAAGGAAGGAGATCAAGGGTACTTGTTGATGTCATCTTTGGAGGTTCACTGTGAAGATGTCTTGAAGGATATTTTCGTAGTTAATGAATTTCCTGAGGTATTTCCTGAAGATATACCTGGACTACCACCGGAAAGAGAAATCGAGTTCTCTATTGATTTAGTACCTAGAGCTGGGCCTATATCTATAGTGCCTTATAGGATGTCGCCAGTGGAGTTGGCAGAGCTTAAGAAACAGCTGGAGGATTTATTGGAGAAGCAATTTGTGCAACCAAGTGTATCACCATGGGGAGCTCCAGTATTGTTGGTAAAGAAGAAGGATGAGACTTCTCGTCTATGTGTAGACTACCGATAATTGAACAAGATTACGATTAAGAACAAATATCCGCTTCCAAGAATCGATGATTTGATGGACCAATTGCGAGGAGCTGTAATATTTTCCAAGATTGACTTACGTTCTGGTTATCACCAGATAAGTGTGAAAGCGGAGGATATTCCTAAAACTGCGTTTCAGACACGTTATGGGCATTATGAATATCAAGTGATGCCTTTTGGTGTGACTAATGCACCTGTAATATTCATAGACTTTATGAACAGAATTTTCTGTTCATACTTGGATAAGTTTATTGTTGTCTTTATTGATGACATTTTGATTTATTCTTAAAGTCAAGAGGAGCATGCTGAGCATCTCAGAATGGTTCTCTAGATTTTGAAGGAGAATAAGTTATATGCCAAGTTGTCCAAATGTGAATTTTGGTTAAGTGAAGTTCAATTTTTGGGACACATCATATCGAAATAAGGAATTGAAGTTGATGCTTCGAAAATGGAGACAGTTGTCGAGTGAGAAAGACCGAAGACTGTATCAGAGATCCGTAGTTTTATCGGATTAGCCGGTTACTATCGATGATTTATTGAGGGGTTTTCGAAGATAGCAGGACCTCTTACCCAACTTATACGAAAGAATCAACCGTTTGTATAGACTGAAGCATGCGAAGAAAGTTTTCAGGAGTTGAAAAGATGACTGATTACTTCACCGGTTTTGATTCTACCTGATTCGAACGAACCTTTCGAGGTATATTGCGATGCTTCGTACCAAGGATTGGGTTGTGTACTTATGCAGAACCGTAAGGTTGTAGCGTATATGTCAAGGCAGTTGAAAGTGCATGAGAGGAATTATCTGACTCATGATCTGGAGTTGCCAGCTGTAGTGTTTGCATTGAAAGTATGGAGACATTTTCTGTATGGAGCAACGTTCACTGTTTTTAGTGATCATAAAAGTTTGAAGTATCTGTTTGACCAAAAAGAGTTGAACATGAGACAAAGGCGTTGGCTAGAGTTTCTGAAGGACTATGACTTTCAATTATAGTATCATCCCGAAAAGGCGAATGTTGTAGTGGATGCTTTAAGTAGGAAAACGCTTAATGCTTCTGTTATGATGATTAAGGAGAATGAGCTAATAAAAGAATTTTGGGATATGCGTTTATCTGTGAAGTTGACACCAGGGAAGATGTGTTTGAACACGATCACCATTTCAAATGATTTAATGGATAGAATACGAGTGGAATAATACAGTGACCAGTATTTGCAAGAAGCAAAGGAAGCAAGGAGCCAAGGAGCAGAATTGGAATTTAACGAAGGTGCTAATGGAATTCTGAAGTTTAAAGGAAGAGTTTGTGTACCAAACTATTCAGAACTTAAGAGATTGATTTTGGATGAAGCTCATAGGAGTAAATTGAGTATGCATCCAGGAGCCACGAAGATGTATCAGGATTTGAAACAGTTATATTGGTAGCAAGGAATGAAGAGGGATGTCGCTGAATATGTATCATCCTGTTTAATTTGACAGAAGGCTAAAGTGGAACATCAAAGACCATCGGGAATGTTGCAACCTTTGCCTATTCCTGAATGGAAATAGGATGACATAGCAATGGATTTCATAAATGGACTACCAAAAACTCAGAAAGGTCACAATTCTATTTGGGTAATTATTGATCGGCTTACAAAGTCGGCGCACTTTTTGCCGATTAATCTTAAGTACTTAATGGAGAAGTTAGCCCAAGTGTACATCAATGAAATTGTTAGACTTCATAGTGTACCATCCAGTATTATTTCTAATCGAGATCTGCAATTTACATTAAGGTTTTGGAGTAGTTTGCAAGAAGCGATGGGAACAAAGTTACGTCTAAGTTCTGCTTACTATCCACAAATAGATGGTCAGTCAGAAAGGACGATTCAATCATTAGAAAACTTATTGAGAGCTTGTGTTCTGGAACAAACTGGTGGTTAGGATGAATTTTTGCCACTAATAGAATTCACATACAATAACAGTTTTCATTCGAGCATAGGGATGGCACCCTTTGAGGCATTGTATAGGAGACGATGGAGAACGCCGTTATGTTGGTATCATGATGGTGAAAGTGCCGTAGTAGGACTAGAATTTGTACAACAAACAACTGAGAAAGTGAAGATGATTCAAGACAAGATGAAGACGACTCAGACTCGGCAAAAGAGTTATGCTGATAAAAGACGAAGACCGCTTGAATTTGAAGAAGGTGACTATGTATTTCTACGTGTGACACTTATGACTGGAGTTGGACGAGTGATTAAATCAAGGAAACTCACTCCAAAGTTTATCGGGCCGTATCAGATACTTCGTCGGGTAGGTCCGGTAGCTTATCATATTGCGTTACCACCTCTACTATCAAATCTTCACAATGTATTTCACGTATCACAACTACGGAAATATATTTCTGATCCTACACATATGATCGAGCCAGACACCGTACAATTGAAGGAAAATTTAACCTATGAGACGTTTCCAGTCAAGATTGAAGATCGAAGGACAAAGCAACTTCGAGATAAAGATATTGCATTGGTTAAAATAGTTTGGAACGATGTAAGCAGTGAAGCTACATGGGAGTTAGAAGATAAGATAAAAGAGCAATACCCATATTTATTTTGAGTAAGTTTCGAGGACGAAACTTCTTTTTAGAAGGGGAGAGTTGTAACACCCCAAACTTTGATTGTGTTACAGTAATGGTTAAACTATATTATTTTTATGTTTTCTGTGTTACACAAAAATAATTTGACTGTTCTGAGATTGTTTTTGATTGTTTTGTGTGATTTGCTCTGGGTCAAGAAAATAATAATTTTTGGGTCGGGGAAAATCTTATTTGATTTATTCGGAGACGGGGGATCTTACTAAACCCGAATCTGAGAGACACGAAATAAAATCTTTTAATTTTTAGAATTTATCTGTGAAATAAAAATATTTCATGAAAAAATATCTGTTGTTTTATTTACAGCAGCTTCTGTGACCAAGTATTGGACCCGGTATATTTTATCTGTTAGAAACTATAATAATAATAATTTTAACATAATTATTTATGAACCAATAGAAATAAGTCAAAAATGATGGTTGGACTTTTTTGACTAATAAGAAATGGTCTAAGTTGAAATGTTTGACTAGTTACAAAGTAACTAAATAAAACTAACGTAGTTACTTAATTGCCTAAATTAAGAAACTAAATGAACTAACCTAGTTATTAATTAGTTAGGATCTAGTTACTAATTAAATATCCTAATTCCATCTAGAAGTCATGACTAGGCATGACATATGCCATAACCTAATTAATTAGTTAGCTATGTAACTAGATAGTTAATTAAGTGTAATTAGAAAACCTAATCTAGTTAGTAGTTATTTGCTAATAAAGTAACTAGATTAAAATTGAAAATAAACCAAGTTACTTTTCCTAGAGGGCCACATGGCCAAGGAGGCCAAAGGAGCTTCTCCAAGCTTCTTGAACACTCTTGTATGACTATTGTATGACACTTTGATGACCAAGCCATGTGCAATTGCATGTGAACACAAAGTGTGATATTTTGGCTTCAAGTTTATCTCCTAATTTCCTATACACTCTCTCACACAACTGCACTCTATCTATTCACTCTCAAATTTCATTTTCTCTCACCTAAAAGTTAAGCATTCATTTTCTCTCAAATATCTCAAGAACACAAGAACACTTTTCCCTTTCTTTTCTCCTTGAAGTTTCGGCCATATCACCCAAAACCACCTCCCATCTTCTATAATTTTCCTTCTCTACATTTTCTAAACCTAAACCACTTTCTAAACACTTTTCATTTAGAGAGTTTTGTCAAAATCCTACTCCTTCTATATCAAAATCGAAGCTTTGGTTTACTTCCCTAAAGGTAAACTTTTGATTCTATGGTTTTAATTTGAGTTTTTGATTTTCTATACCATGATTGTTCCATGGTTCCTTGTTAATTATGATTTTGATAATTGTTTAAGAATTTTAAGAATTTTCATTTGGGTTCATACGAAATCAAGAGAAAGAGGAAGAGCTTGAAGATCATGTCTTCAAGAGGTAAGAGGGAGATTTAACCTCACCAACTAAGTGTTGGTGGTGAGGAGATGATTGTGTATGGTGAAAAACCCATAAGGATTTATTCACTTATTGTTTAAATGCTTCTTTATTTGTGATTGTGGTGTTTATGATTTTGTGTTTATGATTGCATGTGTGATAGTATGATTTTAGTTGTGATAATATGTTTATATGTATAATTTTGGAAGCATGCGAATGTATGTGTTAATTAGGATGTGAACAACATGATGGAAAGATCATATGAGAGCTCCAAAGAGCTTAGAGGTACACGGCCTCACTAGATTAAAGAGGACTAAGAGTCCTAAAATGATGATTTTAAATTGAGGATTAAAGGTTCCATGACACTAAAATGAATTAAGGTGTTTTACAAGGATTTAAAGTGTTATAAAAATGAATTACAATGAGTTTTGAAGCAAGAATGAAAATTTGGCCAACATGCCATTTTTCATAATGTAGAACTAAATTATTTTATTAAGTGTTAATAGAAGAATTCATTTTGGTAAGTTTGGGAATTTAGAATGAAAGTCACTTGAATTATAGAATTAAAATTAGCTTACTAAGCTATGTAGTAAAACAAGTGTAAATACTTGAAGTTTTCTAACGTATAGCTCACCCTATGGGTTTGGAAGCACGTTAGGAAAATTTGAGCTGTATTATTTTAAGTAAAGGAAAGAATTATCATTTTCTGGGAAATAGTAGAAATATTGATTTCTAGAGGGGCAATATTGTAAATATTTTATAAATGAGGGCCATATTATAATTATTATTTTTAGAGGGGTTATATTACAAATATTTTATAAAAGAGGACCATCTCGTAAATATTATTTTATGAGGGACTATTATGAAAATATTATTTAAATGAGGATTATAACGTAAATGTTATGTTATAGAGGGACTATTATGAAAATATCAAAAGTTAGGTCAATTTTTGGTATTAAAATGAGAAAAATCGTATTTTGATTTAAAATGTTAGAAAAATTTTACGCGATAGAGAAACGTTGAAAAATTGATACGCGATTTGAAAATGCAACAAAATTGTTGTGCGATTGAGAAAATGTGAAAATATGATTTCGCGATGAAAATACAGTAGAGATATTGTCGAATCAAGGTTTGAAACCTGATTATGAGATAATGAAATTGAACTGAGAATAGTGCATTTGTACATGCATTGGAAAGGTCCGATGGACTGTATGAGGCTAATTGCCTAGGAGAGAATACACCTCTTGAGTGGGTGTGATACGCGTAGTGTAAGTCACTTGTTGACTTTAGGGCCATTGGGGTACGAGTTGCCTACAACGGGCAGTTGGTAGCTCTTCTGTATCATAGGTTTGACCGATGCAACACATCGATGATCCTGACCGAGACACTATTCTTAATCAAGATCTGATAAAGATTGTCGTGTATATGCTAGATGTGCAAAGTATAGAGCACATGGTCTGAGGCATGTTGGTACAGACAGATCTTTTCGATCACTCTCTCCGATCTGAGTTTTAGCTCCATGGAGTAGGAAATTAACTCTTAGTGCATATGCATAATTATTGAGCATTGGTATTAGTGTGATATTTGAACTATTGAATATTTGGAGAATACTAAGGGTGTTATTGTAATTATTGCTTATGATAATTGAACTATTGAATAATTGGATAATGTTGATGGCATGATTGTAATTATGGCAGGATGTATTTGTATGATATTGTATGTGTTTATCTCCATTGCTACCATACTGGTATTGGCGTAGGTGATCTCACCTCTTTGTATGCCTATTTTTGTACTGTATATATATTTGTAAAGACGTTGAGTAAGGATTTGAGCAAGAAGGGGAAGAAGAGCAGATTCCTGTAGAGGAAGCAGAGTTCTAAGAAAATGGAGATGCCCAGTTTTCTAGGGTATATGAGGTTGACGTTTCATGGTGGATCGGAAGCGTGACACGTTGATTTAGATAGAGCGTGTATTTATTACATAGGAGACTTAAATATTGTCTTAAGTAGGCTTTATCATGGACATCCTTATTTTAGTGTATACAGTAATGTACACTTAGAGTTTCCATTATACATTAGGCAGTACTGGGGAGCTTACTACCATACCCCTGTGCAATTAGTATTGTGTCGTCTGCTCGGACACCTGTTCGTAGGACTTCGCGTCAGTACGGATTCCTACCTACTGAGGAATCTGAGGAGGACCCGTCTGAGGGTTTTGCTGTTTAGTAGTACTTGGGCAGTATGTTAGTTTTTAAGTAATGTTTAAATATTTTGAGAACCTAGTCTGTATATATTTAAGTATGACAATACTAAGATTGTGTATATGATGTAAATTATTTGTGATGATGTTGTAATATTTTTATTTTTTGTTAAGTTTATCTTATTGTTATTAAGAAATTTTACAACTCGTATTTACATTATAAAGCATTATTTTATAAGGAATGGGTAACACAGTAATTAAGTAACATAAATGTGATACCCTACGGTGGGTGTTACATACTAGGCATGCCATGCAATTTGAAAATGTTGTCCAAGAAGACTTGTGCAACATCAAGGGCTGTATAAGGGTAGGATGATGATCACATATTTGATACATTAATAAGCTTTCATTCTTAGTCATTTACACTCTTTATGTACTTAATTGATTGAGTTTTATTATGTTTTGTAAGTTTGGACTCAAATTGGACTTAATTGAATTTTTTAGCATAATTTACGTCTTACGTTATTTCTGTATTTGGACTATATCTTGGGATTTAGGTGGTCAAATGAGGTGAATCTGATGGCATTTTAAAGATAAGAGAGAGCTCTATAACTTTCATGAGGACCTCAAAGGCCTAATCACACGAGTAGATAACTCAAATTGGGGTTGAAGGAAGAACTAGAGTGCTGTTCCTGGCAGCTTGATCTATGTATACTGTTCATGCCATATTTCGAGCTATAAGTTGTCAAATGGGCTGAAATTTTGATACTAAATAGTTGAGAACTATATCTACAACTTTTATGTTGAACACTTTTCCAGAATCTGAGGTATAATGGGTGATATTGGGCTTGAAAGTCAGAACAGAGGAGCTGTGACTGGGCCTGAACAGTGTACAGTAATTTGAACGTATCTAGAGTTATAGAAATGATATTGGACTCAAACTAAAGCCATTTGAAAGTCAAGATCAATCCCTATAACTTTAATGAAGATCATATTGCTCATTCTGAAGCATTCAATGACTTAAGAGCTAAATGATTTCGGAGACAAGGAATTTCCATAATTTTCCACTCACCAAAAGTCATTTGGAATTTTCCAATCATTTTCCACTCATCCACTCATCCACTCACTAATGACTCAGACCCCTTATCATTTTATATCTCTAATCCTCTATAAAAGGGGGTTTTGGTAGATCATTGAAGCTGTTAGGTGTTAGGTACCAAAATAATGTTAGTTTGTTACTAGGTTATCTTGTAGTAAATTTTCTTTGTTCTAAATTGAAGTCATGTTCTTCTTCTTCTTCTTCTTCTCTCTTTCTTTCTTCTTATCTATGAGTAACTAAGTTTCATTTTACTTGGGTGAAAGAGTGAAGCTCTTAGTAATGAAATAAGGTTAGATTAATTTCTCTTTTGTACTTAAATGATATATTTTCAAGTGATCATTATACGTATTGTATTTTGTTTCCAATCAATTTAGAAACCCTCCTTATAAAGTGGAGTTCTTGATTTGTTGTAGACAAGAGATTGATACAATGAATGCTTTAACTCATTTACAAGTGGTGGTGTTAGAAACTCTCCTTATAAAGTGGAGTTCTTGATTTGTTGTAGACAAAATATTTGCACAATGAATGCTTTAACCCATTTATAAGTGGTGGTAATATTTTTTGGAAACATAATATAATTAGGTATATTATTTTAATTAGACTTTTAACGTTGTATTTTCTGATTGGAACCTCCATGTTGCGAGGATTCTAATTGAGTTATAAAAAAAATTAATATTACCTTTACTTTATTTACCAAGAGTGGATCTTTTAACCCAAGTAAATAATTTTTACCGTAGTAATAAAATATTTATTTCACCTTAATTAATCTTCAACAATTCCCTGTGGATCGACCTCGGACTCTCGAGAAATTTATTACTTGAGACAACCTGCACTTGGGTTCGCAATGCAACAATTAATCTCGCATCAAGTTTGTAGACTTGTTTGAAACTTTTAATTTACATCAAGTTGTTGGCGTCGTTGCCGGGGACTTGATTTGAAGACTGAATTTATGGTGTAAAAATTTTGTATATATACTAACATACTAACTAGTGGGGGAACATCTTCCTTTTTAATTTCTGTGCATACTAACAGTGGGGGAAAACTCTCCCTTTTATTATCTGTAATCTTCAATCATTAATGAAATAATCTTTCTTCTTCTCTTCTCTTTCACTGGAGCAAAAAAAATCGGCTTGCCAATTCTCGATTTTCATATTTTAAATTTACTTTCTCGTACTTTATTTTCTCGTATTTATTTTCTGTCATTTTTTTGTTATTTATTTTTTATCATTTTTTTTGTTTACTAACTTACTAACTCTCTTACTAACTACTATCTAACTTTTTACTTTATCACTATCTAACTTTTTATTTTTTCTCGCTTCTAACATTTTAATTTATCTGTATACTAACTTTTTAAATTTTATGCTTATTAAATTATTTGGTGGTTGGTTTATACCACACCTTTGTTAATATTTATTTACTAAGTGCTAATATATATTTGGTAGTTGGTTTATACCACACCTTTATTAATATTTAATGGACGGTTTATACTGCTAGCTTGTACATTTTTTTTTCTATTGTAAGTTACTTGTTTATGCTTAATTAGTATCAGGATTTAAATTCTAGTCATTTGGTTAGAGTTAATCTAGGTACGTTACATATTAATTTGTTTGAATCACAACTACACACATCAAATACAATGGCTGAAAATGAAAGTGTGCATGATGAACATGAAAATCAACCGTTGTGAACCATGCGTGAGTATTCGTAACCATCTCAAAATTCTAGTCCATCATGTTTTATCTTTCCACTCAATGCAAACAATTTTAGATTCAAGCTATGTATGATTTCTTTACTTCCTAATTTTCATAGTTTAGAATCTGAAAGCCCATATTTACATTTAAAAGAATTTGAGGAAGTATGTACTGCTTTTTATGATCAAACTTGCACTGAAGAGGTTGTTAAGCTTAAATTGTTTCCTTTTTCTTTGAAAGATAAAGCAAAAACTTGGCTTAACACTTTGAAACCAAGATCAATTGGCACATGGCAAGAAATGCAAGGTGAATTTTTAAAGAAATTTTTTCCAACACATAAAATCAATACTTTGAAAAGACAAATCCAAAATTTTTCCCAAAATTCAAATGAAGCATATTTTCAAAGTTGGGAACGTTTTAAAGATTTGTTGAATTCTTGCCCACATCATGGTTTTGAAAAATGGCGCACTATAAGCTTCTTTTATGAAGGGTTAACACTTGAAACCAAGCAATTTGTGGAAACAATGTACAATGGTGAATTTCTTGATAAAGAACCCAAAAAAGCTTTAAACTATTTAAATCATTTGGCTGAAAATTCTCAATCTTGGCATAGTACTAATCCTTCTGAAAATTCAATTAGATATAACCTTGTAAATGCTAGTAAAGGAAAATATCATCTTAGTCAAGAAGAAGATTTAAATGCTAGATTTGCTTGTCTGGCTAGAAAGGTTAAAGCCATGGAATCCGGGAAAGTAAAAGAAATCAAATTTGTGCAAAATGAAGAAATTTGTGGCATTTGTGATGAATTAGGACACTTAACAAATGAATGTCCAAAAATTCCTGTTTTTAAAGAAGTTGTGCATGAGAAAGTAAATGCAATGAATAATTTTAAAAAGCCATTCACTTTTTTTTTCAGATACATACAATCCGGGATGGAGAAATCACCCGAATTTCAATTGGAGAAACAGCAACCAGGCACAATTCATGCAACCACCACCTCCTCAGGCATAGCAAGATTCTCAAAATCCTCAAGGATATGCACCCTATATCCCACCATATAGGAAAAATCTTGAAGGAACATTGCATGCATTCATGGAAAAATAAGAGGCCATCAATAACCAAAACACTTAAGCTATGATTGATATAAAAGATACTTTTGCTAAATTTTCTTCTACATTTGCCATTCACGAGAAAGTAAAAATTTCCCTCTCAACCTCAACCAAATCCCAAGGGTCAGTTTAGCCTAAATGAGGGTGGTTCATAAAGTCAAAAAATAGATCAAGTCCACTCAGTGATAACTCTTAGGAGTGGAAAGGTTGTTGAAAAACAAATTCCTGAACTTTTTGAGAAAGATGATAAGTCAATTCCCAAAGATGAGGAAGGGGTTGATAAGCCACCTAGTCAAAAGGAGATCAAACCCTCGTCTTCACCCTCATTTCCTCAAGCATTAAACAATTCAAGTAAAGTGAATCATAACAGTGACATTTTTGAAATCTTTAAACAAGTGAAGGTCAATATTCCTCTGTTAGATGCTATCAAGTAGATTCCTTGTTATGCCAAATTTTTGAAAGACTTGTGCACTGTTAAAAGGAAACATAATGTGAAAAGGAATGCATTTTTGACTGAACAGGTAAGTTCCATTATTCAAAACAATAATGAGTTGAAATATAAAGACCCTGGTTGTCCTACAGTTTCATACATTATTGGTGAACATAAAATTAAACGAGCTTTACTTGATCTTGGTGCTAGTGTTAATTTGCTTCCATATTCAGTTTATCAGCAACTCAACCTTGGTGAGTCAAAACTAACTTCTGTAACTCTTCTACTTGCTGATAGATCAATTAAAATTCCAAAAGGAATAGTAGAAGATGTGTTGGTACAAGTTGATAAATTCATATATCCTGTGGATTTTATTGTCTTGGAAACCGAATCTATGGTTGATAGTTCTAAGTCAGTTCCTGTTATTTTGGGTCGCCCATTTTTAGCAACATCTAATGCTTTGATAAATTGCAAAAATGGAGTGGTGAAGCTAACTTTTGGAAATATGACACTGGAGCTTAATGTTTTCAACATGTGCAAGAAACCACATGAAGTTTATGATGAAAAGGAAGAGATTGAAGGGATTGAGGCCATTATAGATGATCATCTTCAAATCGGGAGTTCTTCTGACCCATTAGAAATCTGTTTAATTGATTCATTTGATTCAGCTACATAATTAGGTGATGATGTTTCTGAAATATGCTCTTTGCTTGGCTGTACACAGGAAATGAAATACAAAGGAAGGAAGCCAAGATTCGAAGAGCTAAAATCCATGAATGATGATGCCCATGAAGAAGTACCCACACTGGAACTGAAGCCATTACCAGATGGGTTGAAGTACACATTTTTGGGAGAAGAACAAAGCTCTCCAGTGGTAATTTCCTCATCCTTGACCAAAGAACAAAAATTTAAGTTGATAGAAGTACTTAAAAGGTATAAAAATGCAATTGGATGGACATTAAAGGATATAAAAGGCATTAATTCATTAATTTGTACACATAGAATACATTTAGAGGATAATGCTAAAACATCTCAACAACCTCAAAAAAGATTAAATCCACACATGAAAGAGGTAGTTAGAGCTGAAGTTCTTAAATTACTTGATGTTGGAATTATCTATCCTATCTCTGATAGCCAGTGGGTAAGCCCTACACAAGTTGTGCCTAAGAAATCTGGAATAACAGTGGTTGAAAATGAAAAAGGAGAATTAATACCTACCCGAGTCTCATCTAGTTGGCGTATGTGTATTGATGCGGCCACTAGGAAAAACCATTTTCCATTGCCATTTCTTGATCAGATTCTGGAAAGAGTAGCAAGACATCCCTACTATTGTTTTCTTGATGGTTATTCAGGGTATAATCAAATACCAATTGCATTAGAGGACCAAGAAAAGACCACTTTTACTTGCCCCTTTGGCACTTTTGCATATAGAAGAATGCCTTTTGGTCTTTGTAATGCTCCGACAACTTTTCAAAGATGCATGTTAAGTATTTTCAGTGACATGATTGAGCATTATTTAGAGGTTTTCATGGATGATCGACGCTTTTGAAAATTCTTTTGAAAATTGTCTTGATAATTTGGAAAAAGTTCTTAAAAGATGCGAAGAAAAAAGATTTGTGTTAAATTGGAAAAAATGTCATTACATGGTTACCTCAGGAATAGTGTTAGGTCATGTGATATCTTCTAAAGGAATTGAAGTTGATAAGGCCAAAGTTGAATTAATTGCTCATTTGCCTTTCCCAAAAACAGTCAGAGAAATTCATTCCTTTTTAGGACATGCAAGATTTTACAGAAGATTCGTAAAGGACTTTAGTGCCATATCTAGACCTTTATGTAATCTTCTAACAAAAGATACACCATTTGATTGGACTCAAGATTATCAGAAATCTTTTGAAAAATTAATTGGTCTTTTGACTTCTACTCCTATCATGCAATCTCCTGTCTGGTCTTTGCCTTTTGAGTTGATGTGTGATGCTAGTGATTTTGCTGTTGGCGCTGTTTTAGGCCAAAGAAAGGAAGGTAAGCCTCATATAATTTATTACGCAAGTCGAACTTTGAATAGTGTACAAATGAATTACACCACTATTGAAAAAGAACTACTTGCTGTAATTTTTGCGTTGGACAAATTTCGAGCTTGTTTAATTGGTTCATCCACTGTTGTTTTCACTGATCATGCTGTTGTTAGATATTTAATGTCTAAACAGGATGCCAAACCTAAGTTGATACGGTGGATCTTGTTGTTTCAAGAATTCAACATCACAATAAAAGATAAGAAAGGAGCCGAAAATGTTGTTGCAGATCATTTATCAAGGCTGACAATAGGCTCATCTTTTGATAGCACACCTATCAATGATTCTTTTCCCGATGAATTTTTATTTTCTGTCAATTCCATGCCTTGGTTTGCTAACATTGTCAATTTTCTTGTAATAGGTAAGATGCCGCCTCAGTGGACACACCAAGACAGAAAAAAGTTTTTGATTGAGGTGAAAATTTTCTTTTGGGATGACCCATATTTATTCAAATATTGTCCTGATCAAATCTTTTGGAGATGTGTACCCGACAATGAGGTAAGTAGTGTCATTAAATTTTGTCATTCAGAATCATGTGGAGGTCATTTTTCTTCAAAGAAAACAGCTGTAAAAATCTTGTAGTGTGGATTTTATTGGCCCACTTTATTCAAGGACAGTTATACTTTTTGTAAAAGTTGTGAAAGTTGTCAAAAATTGGGGTCTATTTCTAAAAGAAATATGATGCCTTTGAACCCTATCCTTGTCATTGAAATTTTTGATTGTTAGAGAATTGATTTCATGGGTCCATTTCCATCATCTTTTGGATTTGTGTACATTTTGGTTGTAGTTGATTATGTCTCAAAATGGATTGAGGCGATTCCATGTCGGCACAATGATCATAAAACTGTTCTAAAATTTTTAAAAGAAAATGTTTTGAGTCGATTTGGAATTCCTCGAGCTATCATCAGTGATGGGGGAACACATTTTTGCAATAAACCATTTGAATCCTTAATGAAAAAATATTGCATTACCCACAAAATTGTAACCCTTTATCATCCTCAAACAAGTGGACAAGTTGAATTGGCAAATAGGGAGATTAAACAAATTTTGAAAAAAATGGTTAACCCAAATCGTAAAGATTGGTCTTTAAGACTAAATGACGCACTTTGGGCTTACCGTACTGCTTTTAAAACATCTTTAGGCATGTCTCCCTATCGGTTAGTTTATGGAAAACCTTGTCATTTGCCTGTAGAATTGAAGCATAAAGCATTTTGGGCCATTAAAGCTTTCAACTTAAGTCTTGATGATGCTTCCAAGTTACGCAAATTGCAATTGAATGAACTTGAGGAATTAAGAAATGATGCATATGAAAACTCAAAGATTTATAAAGCTAGAACAAAAGCTTTTCATGAAAAATCAATTTTGAGAAAAGCTTTTGAAATTGGTCAAAAAGTTCTGCTTTATAATTCTCGTCTTCACCTATTCTCTGGAAAATTGAGATCTAGGTGGATTGGTCCTTATATTGTCAAACATGTGTATTCTTATGGGGCCATAGACATTGAGAATCTTAGGAATGGTATTGTATTTAAGGTCAATGGACAAAGACTCAAACCATTTTTGGAACATCAAGTTGTTGAGGTAGAATCCATTTCTCTTTCTAATCCTTGTTATGAGTAGAATTTATTTTAATGTCGTTTCTTTCTTTTTGCAGTTTTTTGTGTTCCCGGTTACATGGCGGATAACGGTACTCCGTGACTCTCAAGTCGGTTTGTTTTTCAGTTTTCCATAATAACTGATTTCTTCTCATTTTAAAATGGATGTCATTCTCTCAAATCTAAGAAAACATTTTCCTTCTCTCCCTCTAAATGCTCTAACAAAAGTCTATGAAGCTAGGTGTGAAAGACCGAGATTTGTTAATATATAAGGGCATCCCAGAAGATATATGTTGGATAATCGAAGCAAAGGTTCATTTAGCTGGTGAATCTTCAGATTCATTTGTCCCATACATGTCTGGTCTCAGTAAGAGTTCATTTTCAAAAAGGAGAAGAGCAAAAAGAATGAAAGTTTGCTACAAGTGTGCACGATGGAATTGCAACACGCGATGTCGCTCTTTGGAGATGGTTTCTGTAAACAGAGAAGATAAAATATTCTTCATTAAGAATGGACTGAGTAAGGAGTCATTAGATAATATCTTATTGACTCTTGAGACGCATTCTTGTGGAGTTGTGCAGCGTGAACTTCTTAGTTTATGGAATCTCTTCAAGGACGAACAAGAGCGTTATAATCTTGGGAATCTGACTCAAGAAGACATTGTTTGCCAATTTATAAAAAAATTAGATGGGAAGCTTATCCTCGACTCATAGAAGGCGTTTAAGCCGTTTCTGGACGTGAAACCAGAGGAAGATGTGAGCCACAGTCATAATAACATGTATATATTATATTGTACATCTTCAAAAAAAAAAAAGAAAAAAAAAAAAAAAAAGAAAAAAAAAAGAAGAAAAAAAAAAAAAAATAAAAAATAAGCAATAAATAAAATAAAATAAAAAGAGGGCGAAACTTCGGTTGTACTTGGTCTTTAATTAGATTAGGAGCCCATGCCAGTGGCAGACCCATCATTGACTCGGGTGGACCTTTGCACGTTGGTCGGTAAATAAGGTTCGTGTGTCATGCTCTGTAGAGAGCCGCGCAAGCATTCTCAGGTTTTAACCAAAGGCTCTGCTTGCTGATGGATAGAAAGAAGCGTCCCGTGTTTGCATTCTCGCGTGACAATGCCTCTGAGCTGGATCCTGTGATTTAATGCCATGGGCTCTCCAGCGACCTCTCACTGGCTGTGGTCACCGGTCGTCGTATTCGATTTTTCTCTTTAACTAGAGGGATGATACATAGGTGGGATATCCCACAAGCGGGAGGGAGAAGAATGCCTAGATTGGTGAGCCGTCTTAGTATTACTTGCACTCATGATACGCAGTATAAAGATCGCCATGAAACCTATACATAAAGGTATGTAATCATTTGTTATTATTATTTTATCTTTTGTATGATTTTGTTGAATTTTGGTTTTGGACAGACGATTCTTTGGATGGGATCCTTCGGGGGTTTCTAGACTTCTTTACCCTGATGGTTTTCTTGAAGTCAAAACAAAAAAACAAAAAAACAAAAAAACAAAAAAACAAAAAAATAAAATAAAAAAAAATATTATTATTATTATTATTTTAAAATTTTCAAACTTTTCTGACACCAGCCAACCTACCTGTATAGGAGCTATTATTACTTTTTCTATTCTCTTCCCTATTTAAATACTCAATTTTCTTCACTTTCTTGCAACTCATAATCCTTCAAAGAGAGTGTGAGTATAGAAATGGAGGGAGCTTCTTCTTCTGTTCGTAGATTTGTCAGTATCTGTGTATTTTGTAGGACAAGTTATGGTAAGAGTTTAGAGTTTGTAAACGCAGCAAGCACTGTTAGTAGAACACTTGCTGCGAGGAACATTCGTGTAGTATATGGGGGAGGTTGCCTTGGGTTAATGGGGGCTATATCACTTTCTGCATTTGTAAGAGATGGTCAAATTTTAGGTGTCATTCCTGAACCTTTAACTCGAAGGAACATCGTTGGAAAGACAATTGGACTGGAAATTCAGGTATCATCTATGCATAGACGAATGAAGGCGATGATTGAAAACTCAGATGCATTCACTGTCTTACCTGGTGGTTTTGGTACTTTGGAAGAAGTCTTTCAAATTGTCTCTTGGGCCCAACTGAACATCCACCATAAACTCATAGGTTTGTTGAATGTTAATAATTTCTTTGATAATTTGTAATCTTTTGTTGACCATGCTGTGGAACAGAAATTTGTCACACCTTCTGCAAGACGACTCCTTATCTCTGCTTCTACTATTGATGAATTGATTGATAAATTAAAAGCTTTTGTTTATGAACCTGATCCAGTAACAGCTCAGATAGATTAGTCCGAAGGAAGCGGTGAAGGAAGCAAAATGAAAAGAAAGCCAGCCAAGACACTCCAACTATTTAAATAATTACAAGCTTTGGTTTTATTTATCGTACTTTGTTTCTGTTTAAATTTGTGTGAGATTTTTCTTTTCAGTAATTGCAGCAACAGGTAATATATTCTATCCTTTACCTATCTATGTTTTGACATTGAGGACAATGTTGTGATCTGGTTGGGGGAAAGGATGGTTGTGAAAAAAAAAAAAAAAAAAAAAAAAAATATAGGAGTGTGTTTGTTAATATGTTTGTTGTGTTTGTCATCAATTTATTAACAACAAAAGTAATTAGGGATGGTAGAGTAAGGAGTAAATTATTTACTCTTAAGACACATCAAAAACTGATAGCATAGTAAGGAATAATTGGGTAGAAAACTAGTTTGTGTGGAAGTAGCAATTCAAATTTAGGGAAATTTGCATGATTGAGTAAATTGTCTTCTTTATTAAAATTCACATGCTTGGTTATGGATGTTGAATTGGTGGACTGAGAATGATAGAATTATGCCTTGTGAGATTTTGAGCTTATTGATGAATAGATTGAACATTTGTACCATTCTCTTCTTTCTTGTATAAATTTCACTCATGGAATTGTTACTCTAGAACTTGCTTTGATTCTTTTTGAGACTACATTTTCATATGCATACATAAATAAGATTGAGGCATTTTTCTTGAAATAGCTACTTTAATCAAATAGTCAGCCTTGCTTAGCAGCATGTTGTCTCAATATGATATCAAGCACTCTTATGACTTTTTGGAAATTCTCTGATTCCTGCCAACATAAAGCATTAGAAATGACTCATTTCCCCTTACTTAACCCCTTTGAGCTTATTTGACTATTCTTTGTTTCGAACTCATTATGTGTCTTAAATGAAAAACCATGTTCGTACTTGACCTTAGGAAATAAGAGAACATTAGTTTTGTCATTCGATGAGTTCTTGAACAAGTGTGGGGGTGTGTGTGCAGAATGGTTAAAAAAAATGTATATATGATGTTCTTTTTGTAAAAAAAAAAATCAATCAAAAAAATTATAAAAAGAAGAGGGTCAACAAGGTAATAAAGGAAATGAAAAGAATATGTAAAGAAAATTTGTATTAGGTCGAGTTAGGGATGAACTTTCATGCTTGTTAATTAAACTCAACTCTCATGTTCTTTTATTCTCTGGTGTTTAACTTGTCATATCCATATTACCTCCTCATTTATCTTGATCCCATTACAACCTTGAATAAAGTCCTCATGATTTATGTGTGCATATGTTCTGAGTAGTGGAGAAGTAGAAGATAAGCAAGCTTATGGTAGTGTAATTTTCATGGGTTGAATTGAGTGAAATACCTACCTTTTAAACACTTGAGGAATTGAGAGTGAATCTTGTGAAAATCTATCATTCTTGACTCATGCTTTTCAATTGAAATATCATTGCTTGTTGATTTGAGAATTGAAGATATGTTACCTCATGAATGTTTTGATTACTTGAATGATTGATTGCTCTTCATTTTTAAATATTATTAGAAATTGAGTCTTTTAGAGTGTTTAGCTTTTGAGTCTATTTCGTTTTTTTTTTTAGTGATCTTATGTGTTTTGCTCAGAAGTGCAAAAAGTTAAATGTGAGAAAATTTGATGATCACATATTTGATACATTAATAAGTTTTCATTCTTAGTCATTTACACTCTTTATGTACTTAATTGATTGAGTTTTATTATGTTTTGTAAGTTTAGACTCAAATTGGACTTAATTGAATTTTTTAGCATAATTTACGTCTTACAATATTTCTGTATTTGGGTTATATCTTGGGATGTAGGTGGTCAAATGAGGTGAATCTAATGGCATTTTAAAGATAAGAGAGAGCTCTATAACTTTCATGAAGACCTCAAAGGCCCAATCACACGAGTAGATAACTCAAATTGGGGTTGAAGGAAGAACTAGAGTGTTGTTCCTGACAGCTTGATCTATGTGTACTGTTCATGCCATATTTCGAGCTATAAGTTGTCAAATGGGCTGAAATTTTGATGCTAAATATTTTAGACCTATATCTACAACTTTTATGTTAAACACTTTTCCAGAATCGGAGGTATAATGGGTGATATTGGGCTTGAAAGTTAGAACAGAGGAGCTATGATTGGGCCTGAGCAATGTACAGTAATTTGAACTTATCTAGAGTTATAGAAATGATATTGGACTCAAACTAAAGCCATTTGAAAGTCAAGATCAATCCCTACAACTTTGATGAAGATCACATTTGCTCATTCTGAAGCATTCAATGACTTAAGAGCTAAATAATTTCGGAGACAAGGAATCTCCATAATTTTCCACTTACCAAAAGTCATTTGGCATTTTCCAATCATTTTTCACTCATTCACTCACTAATGACTCAGCCCCCTTGTCATTTTATATCTCTAATCCTCTATAAAAGTTAGTTTTGGTAGATCATTGAAGGTGTTAGGTGTTAGGTACCAAAATAATGTTAGTTTGTTACTAGGTTATCTTGTAGTAATTTTCCTTTGTTCTAAATTGAAGTCATGTTCTTCTTCTTCTTCTTTCTTTATTTCTTCTTATCTATGAGTAACTAAGTTTCATTTTGCTTGGGTGAAAGAGTGAAGCTCTTGGTAATGAAATAAGGTTAGATTAATTTCTCTCTTGTACTTAAATGATATATTTTCAAGTGGTCATTATACGTATTGTATTTTGTTTCCAATCAATTTAGAAACTCTCCTTGTAAAGTGGAGTTCTTGATTTGTTGTAGACAAGAGATTGACACAATGAATGCTTTAACCCATTTACAAGTGGTGGTGTTAGAAACTCTCCTTATAAAGTGGAGTTCTTGATTTGTTGTAGATAAAATATTGGCACAATGAATACTTTAACCCATTTATAAGTGGTGTTAATATTTTTTGAAAACATAATATAATTACGTATATTATTTTAATTAGACTTTTAACGTTGTATTTTCTGATTGGAACCTCCATGTTGCGAGGATTCTAATTGAGTTATAAAAGAAATTAATATTACCTTTACTTTATTTACCAAGAATGGATCTTTTAACCCAAGTAAATAATTTTTACCGTAGTAACAAAATATTTATTTCACCTTAATTAATCTTCAACAATTCCCTGTGGATCGACCTCGAACTCCCGAGAAATTTATTACTTGAGACAATCTGCACTTGGGTTCGCAATGCAATAATTAATCCTGCATCAAGTTTGTAGACTTGTTTGAAACTTTTAATTTGCATCATAGGGCAAAGGTAAAAAGTGAGCATACTTGCTCATTCTATCCACAACCACCAAGATGACTTGCTTGCCAGAAGAGGAAGGTAAGCCCTCAATAAAATCCATACTAATTTCATCCCAAATCCTATTAGGAATTGGTAGAGGCTGCAATAAGCCAGGATATGCTGCCAAATATGGTTTGCACCTTTGGCATACATCACAATTTCTCACATATTGTTGAATTTCTTTAGTCATGCCCTTCCAAAAGAATAGGGATTTCACCCTAGCTGCTGTCACATCTCTGCCAGAGTGACCACCAAAAGGAGAATCATGCAACCACTTCAAGATAATGCTCTTGAGTTCTGAATTATCACCAATGACTAGTTTCCCTTTTCTTCTCAACTCATCCCTATGCCAAGTAAACTTAGGGTGAGAGTTAATATTCTACTGCAGCTCTTTAATCAGCACCTGAATCTTAGAATCATGAAGCCAATAAGTTTTTATTTGCTCCAAAAACTTTCCTAAGCATTGTCCAACATCAAAGGCAAAAGTTCAGCCCAGATTTCCTAGAAAGTGCATCAGTTGCTATATTATCCACCCCTTCTTTATATTGAATCTCAAAATCGAATCCCATGAGCTTAGACATCCAGACCTGCTGAAATGGGGTATTGAGCCTTTGTTCCAAAAGAAACTTGATACTTTTCTGGTCTGTTTTGATAACAAAAGGCCCATGAGACAAGTAGGTGCCCCATTTTTGGACTGCATACACAATAGCAAGTAATTCCCTCTCATAAATAGACATAGCTTGTTGTTTAGGGCCTAGAGACTTACTGATGTAAGCAATTGGATGCTTATCCTGCATCAGTACAGCACCAATTCCCTTCCCTGAAGCATCAGTCTCTACTACAAAGGGCTTGGAAAAGTTAGGAAGTGCAAGAACAGGTGTTGTAGTCAAGGCTTATTTCGAAGTTTGAAAAGCAGAAAGAGAAGCAACAGACAAATTAAAACTGCTTTTCTTCAACATGTCAGTCAGTGGCTTGGCAATTTTGCCAAATTTTTGTACAAACCTCCTATAATATCCTACCAACCCAAGAAAGGCCCTCAATTGCTTGATGTTCTGTGGTTGTGGCCAGTCTGCCACTGCCTGCACTTTAGAGGGGTCAGTGGATACACTCTCTTTAGTAATAAAGTGACCAAGGTACTCTACTTTTGGAGTGGCAAAGCTATATTTGTCTCGATTGAGAAACAGCTTCTGTTCTCTAATAATTTGGAATACCATTTCTAGATGGGCTGCATGATCAGTGACAGTAGGACTGTAAATTAGAATGTCATCAAAGAAGATGATTACAAATCTTCTCAGAAATAGGTGAAAGATGTGATTCATAAGAGCTTGGAAGGATGCAGGGGCATTGGTAAGCCCAAATGGCATCACCAAATACTCAAAATGGTCAACATGAGTTTTGAATATTGTTTTGTACTCCTCACCAGCCTCCATTCTTAATTGATGATAGCCTGATTTCAAATCAAGCTTAGAAAAAATTGTAGAACCACCCAACTCATCCATCAAGTCCTCAATTAGGGGAATAGGGAACCTATATTTAATGGTATATTGGTTGAGTCTCCAGTAATCAACACACAACCTCCAGGAACCATCTTTCTTTCTCACTAGCACTGCAGGAGATGCAAATGGACTATTACTATATTGAATTACTCCTTGTTGAAGCATGTCTTTAACCAGCTTGTCAACAATATCTTTCTAGATAATTAAGTATCTGTAGGGCCTTAAATTAAAAGGGTTGGTTCTTTCCTTCAAGGGAATTCTATGGTCAAAACCTGGTCGGGGTGGTGGTAACTGTTTCAGGTCCTCAAAAATATCAGCGTACTTGTCAATAATTTGCTCAAAATTGCTAAGGGTACCTTATGCAATGTTTTAGTAGGGATGTGCATTTGGCAAGTAGGCATCTCCAAATGATTGCTGAATTAGTCCATATAGAGGAAGCACATGTGAGCTCCTTGTTGAATTGCTTGAGAAAAAGACTTGTTGTTAATGAGTTTAACACCAGCAGGCTTAGCTCCCCTGAGTACAAACTTCTTTCCTTTAATTGAAAACTCCATTTGTTGCTTGGTGAAATCCCACAATATTGGACCTAGGGATGTTAACCATTGTATGCCTAATATTAAGTCATAGCATCCCAATGGCAAAACTATCACAACAACAGTGAAGGTTGTCTGCTGTAACTGCCAGCTGAATCCCTTACAAATGAAAGGAGCTTCCAACCTAGTGCCACCCCCTGCTGTTACAGCTATTTTCCAGTTTATAACCCAATTTCTTGGTCACTTCTAGGTCCAAAAAATTATGTGTACTACCACTGTCAAGTAAAATCTACAACATCTTCTTATTATACACACCAGTGACCCTCATTGTATGATAACTTGATATTCCTGTCATTGCATTCAGGGATAATTGAGGGGTCTCAGTTGTTGAACTATCCACACGCACTACTCTAGGATCTTCAACTGAGTCAGTTTCTTCTCCAATTGATTCCTCCTCATCCAATTCCATCACTAAGAGTTGAGTTCTTTTATGCTTCAATTGGTGCCCAGGTGTAAAGGGCTCATCACAGAACATATAAAGGCCCTTAGCCCTTTTATCAGCCATTTCAGATGCATTATAAGTCCTGGGTATCCTGCTAAGTAATGGCTTCAGGTTCTGGGTTTGGTTTGCTGGGTTACTAGCAAAAGGGGGTTTAGGTGTAAGGTTCACAGGTTTGACAACTAAGAAATTGGTGCGATTACCAAACTTATTCACAGAGAGTTTTGAAGCCTCATGCAATTTAGCTAAACTAGCAGCATGAGAAATTGAAGTAGGACTAAACATACACACATGCATCTGAGTGCTATGTTCCAAACCAGCCAAGAAAATGCTCAATGAATGTTCAGGGGGTAATGATACCTGGGTCAGGGCTAGCTCGAATTCATCCACATAGTCCTGGACCTTGTCGATTTGCTTCACTTGAATCAATGTTGAGAGGGGATCATCATAGGCTTCTCCAAAACGTAGAGTTACATCAGTTATATACTGAGGCCAACTCGGGTAAATGTCAAATTTGGAGCGCATGTAGTTCAGGTGCCATTGAAGAGCACTACCATTCAGGTGAATGGAAGCCAAACAAACTTTTGATTCAGGTGGTGTTCCGTCCAAGGAAAAGAATTATTGGCACTTATAGAGCCACTCTTTCACCCTATTTTCGTCGAACCGTGGGAACTCAATCTTAGAAATGTGTGTTGAGTATTGATTCTGGGTCGCATTGTTGATTCGCTGATTATTTCCATCATGACCCAAAGTTTCATCACGATTCTCGACATGGGGTTGGCCAGAATTATTCACTGAAAAATCATCGTTCTGGTGCTGCGATGATTGATTGCGCAACAAGTAGCGAATCTCGTCAAGGCTTGCGCTCATCTGGTCAAACTTGATTTGGTTCACAGCCTACGCATCATCAAGCTTCTTGGAGAAAGCTTGCTCGAGTTCAACCATGGAGACTTGGCTGCAGGTAGCATTGGACATCTTCAAAGCCTCAAGATGAAGCTTTGATACCAATTGTAATGGTTTGGATTTTCAGGGAGTAAATTCGAGAACAATCCTGAGCTCAAAGCAGGGATTCCAATGGAGGAATGGAATCCGGTGTAGGGAGTCAATGAGTGTGTGCAGAAAGAATTGTAGAGGTAAAAAAAATTGTTTTACTGAAATGATGAGATGATCCTTGCAATGGACACCTGGCCCTACTAATAAGCATGGTTGTTACACAATTACCAAACAACAAATGGAATATTCTAACAACCTACCACTACTACAAGCCACCTCAGCTTGTCATAACAGAAAGCATACTCACCTATTTCTCATTGCATCATCTCATAACATGAAGATTCCTAACTTAGGCATAAAAGGAAAATACATAAAATGAAAATACTAAAGTAGCAAAAGCAAATATAAACCATAGACTAAACTGGTAATTGTTAATAGTATGCAATTACTGTAACAAAAGAACATCAAGATTAAAAACAAAGTCATATTTATTACAAATCATGATAAATTGCAGGCCTAAACAATCAATGTTGCTCCTTCCCTGTCTTGTAGGTATGTACGCCTCTTGAGCAAGATTGTCCTTTCAAATTGTTCAAGCATCAAAAGTCTTCATATCCTATCAACATTCAAATTTTCATCAAAATTGTCTACTATGTCTTCTAAAAGATTAAGTGACATTTCACTTCTAAAGTGATTATGAAATAAGCAACAGGTAGACAATTTTTTAAGTACATGTCCTTTTTTATCATCCAAAGATATGCACTATCAAATTAGTCCTTCAATGTCATATTTTTATCATCAAATTGGTCTTTGAAAGATAAAACTAATAGCATTAATTATTATTGAAGGACTAATTTGATTTCATTGATAAATGAAAAGTCACTGTAATGTGGAGCATGTATCCTTTGAAGACAAAATGGGTGTTTTTGTTTTTGTTTTTGTTTTTTTTCAAAGCCCCACCTTCCTGGTGAGTAATGAGAATGAGAGATACCATTTGAGGTATGCTCCACCCATGAAGTAGACAATATTCTACATTGTGTCTTCATAATAAAAAAAGAATTTGACTCTTTAAATACCGCATCTTCTTTTCAACAAGCCAAATCTATGACATTCCTAGCAAAAGTATTTCATGTTAAAAAATTTGGTGCTTAAGAGTTATAAATTTTTAAATAATTAAATTAAATTATAATATAATAAACATTAGATAAATTTCTAGATTATATAGTGTATTTATCTAGATAAATAGTGCATTTTAAATTTAAGTAAAAATTTCAACATAAAACTATTTTTTTTATTAACAAAAAGGGGTGATACTTTTCACCGCTTGATATTTTACTTGGGAATACTTTTAAAATATTAATCAATTAATAAAATAAATTGAAAATTAATAATAAATTCTATTTTATTTTTATACTCTTTCTAAAAAAGTATCTCCTTTATTTGTTATTATTTCTTAATAATCAAGATTTTTACACATCATTTTTATCATATTACTTTTATATTAATTCTTTTTTAGATAATAAAACCAAAAAAAAAACACACATTTCAATATATTATCTCTCTATCTTTCTTTTCTTAAAAGTTATCTGAAGAAAAGTGTAAAAAAAATTAGTGTGAATTGATCACTTTTTTATTTCTTAATGATTAATTTTCCTATAATTAAAGATTGGATAAACGAAAATTTGGAAACAAAAGACTGAAATCACAGAAACTGGCACTCACTAACTAATTCACAAGTTGAATTGATGAATCACATTCTAAACCAACAACTAGAGACAAATGAAGTAGTAGAATACCAGACGTGTTGAGGCAGACTGTGGTAATCGAAGATGAGGTATATTTGGGGCAATCTTCTATCTCATGATCAGATTTGAATTCATACCCTGGGAAAATTACAGTGAGATTTGGCAACTTTTGGAGTGCTAGCCATGACAGTTGCGGAAACAATACATGCTTCCCATGCTCACCATCAACAACAACCGCTCTTCCACCTTCTCCTGCAGCTTTTTGTTCAAATTTAACAACCTGCTCAAGTTGAGAGCAGGATTCTATGAATAAATCTTGCAGTGAAGGACAATGACAAGCCACAAAATAAGAGAAAATGTATTTCAATTTGTCGCATCCTCCAATAAGAATCTCCTCCAGTTTGGGGAAACAGACTTGTTGGGAAGGAGCATATAGGTTTCTAAGTTATTCTGCATACTCTGAATCTAAAGAAATTATTTCCTTCAATTCATTGCAATCCTTTACAATCAGTTGTCCAAACATCAGTAGGCATGTAACAATGGTCGCGGAGACGATAGTTTTCAATTTGTTGCATCATTCGATATTAATCTTCCATTGCTTGGGGAAACAAACTTGTTGGGAAGGAGTAGATAGGATTCTAAGTTGTCATGCTTCCTCTTAATCTAAGCAAATTATTTTCTCCAATTCATCGCAATTGTATACAAAACAACTCTTGCAACTCTGGTAGGCTTGTAACAAAATTGTCAAGGGAAAGATAGTTTTCAATTTGTTGCATCTTTCGATCTTAATCTTCCACAGCTTGGGGTAACAAACTTGTTAAGAAAGAGCATATAGGTTTCTAAGTTGTCCTAGTTCCTCTTAATCTAAGCGAATTATTTCCTCCAATTAATTATAATTGTATACAAACAACTATTGCAACTTCGGTAGGCTTATAACAATTGTCACGGGAAGATAGTTTTCAATTTGTTGCATCTTTCGATCTTAATCTTCCACAGCTTGGGGTAACAAACTTGTTGAGAAAGAGCATATAGGTTTCTAAGTTGTCCTAGTTCCTCTAAATCTAAGCAAATTATTTCCTCCAATTAATTATAATTGTATACAAACAACTCTTGCAACTCCGGTAGGCTTGTAACAATTGTCACGGGAAGATAGTTTTCAATTTGTTGCATCTTTCGATCTTAATCTTCCATAGCTTGGGATAACAAACTTGTTGAGAAATAGTAGATATATTACTAAGTTGTCCTAGTTCCTCTGAATCTAAGCAAATTATTTCCTCCAATTAATTGCAATTGTATACAAACAACTCTTGCAACTCCGATAGGCTTGTAACAATTGTCACGGGGAAGATAGTTTTCAATTTGTTGCATCTTTCGATCTTAATCTTCCACAGCTTGGGGTAACAAACTTATTGAGAAATAGTAGATAGGTTTCTAAGTTGTCCTAACTCCTCTGAATCTAAGCAAATTATTTCCTCCAATTAATTACAATTGTATACAAACAACTCTTGCAACTCCGGTTGGCTTGTAACAATTGTCACGGGGAAGATAGTTTTCAATTTGTTACATTTTTCGATCTTAATCTTCCACAACTTGGGGTAACAAACTTGTTGAGAAAGAGCAGATATGTTTCTAAGTTGTCCTAGTTCCTTTGAATCTAAGCAAATTATTTCCTCCAGTTAATAGCAATTGTATACAAACAATTCTTGCATTTCTAGTAGGTTTGTAACAATTGTCACGGGGAAGATAGTTTTCAATTTGTTGCATCTTTCGATCTTAATCTTCCACAACTTGGGGTAGCAAAATTGTTGAGAAAGAGCAGATAAGTTTCTAAGTTGTCCTAGTTCCTCTGAATCTAAGCAAATTATTTCCTCCAATTAATTGCAATTATATACAAACAACTTTTGCAACTCCGGTAGGCTTGTAACAATTGTCACGGGGAAGATAACTTTCAATTTGTTGCATCTTTCAATCTTAATCTTCCATAACTTGGGGTAACAAACTTGTTGAGAAAGAGAATATAGGTTTCTAAGTTGTCCCAGTTCCTTTAATTGCAATTGTATACAAACATCTCTTGCAACTCTAGTAGGCTTGTAACAATTGTCACAGGGAATATAGTTTTCAATTTGTTGCATCTTTCAATCTTAATCTTTCGCAGATTGAGGAAACAAACTTGTTGGGAAGGAGCAAATAGGTTTCTAAGTTGTCCTGCTTCCTCTGAATCTAAACAAATTATTTCCTCCAATTCGTTGCAATTGTATACAAACATCTCTTGCAACTCTAGTAAGCTTGTAACAATTGTCACCAGGAAGATAACTTTTAATTTGTTGCATCTTTTGATCTTAATCTTTTGTAGCTTGGGGAAACAAACTTGTAGGGAAGGATCTAATGAATGAAAATGAAATAGCCTAGCTTGGACAAGATGATTTGGGCAAGTTGGTTGGAGAGAAAGGACAACTGGCAAACAATGTTGAAAATAAGGATATGTTGAGAAAGAGTAACAAATTTCATCGAGAATAAGGATATGTTGAGAAAGAGAAACAATGCTAAAAAGACATGGAATGAGAGGAATTAGTCAAACAAATACTGAGAATCAATCTCCTTCTCTCTAAACATTCTTTCTCTTCTCTCCAAGCTTCTTCTTCTCCCTCTCTCTTGATTGTATCTCAATTCTATTTCTGAGTTCATCCCCTTGCTCTTAAGGATTGACTCTTACCTCTTGTTACTACTCATATCAGTTGTCTTGAATTGGTTTTCATATAGTTGTTTACTAAATTTTTGTATTAATTGATCCATTGAACTCTCATTATATCTGTGAGCTACCATTACATTGGTGCTTTCATTGATCCCACATGGATGATGACTTCACATAAGAGGATCTTGACCAATTAGAAGCCTAAGTTAAACGTCTATCTCAGCTTATTGATTGCCAACATGCTCAAGACATGGCTCGCTTTGACCATCTAGATGACCATCTAGATCAAGCCTTAGCTCAACTCACCAAATCTGTTACAACTTTGAACGAAAAAATGGAGCAACTATGCATCATCACCTCAGTCAGTGGGAAGAACTCAAGCATGGAGGTAGTTTCAACCATACCTAACCACTCGGTCCTTCCTGCTCGAGAAATAGCGATTACACCAACCTCAAGACCTATGGAGCAAACGAACCCCTTTGACAACAACCTCTCAGATCGACTAGAACAAGCATCTGAGATGATATTTGAAACTATGAAATCCATAAATCTGGTAAAAGAGGGGCAGACAGATAGAAAATCCAACCCAACAATCGGATCTTTCTATTGGTGCTATAAACGTAATAAGTGAAGTAGTTGACGATCTGACAGAAGAAGAAAAGGAATTAAGGGGTTATGCACTTGATTTTCCATCTCACAACTTCAAGGTTGCCATTGACACATCTCAGATTCCACCTCTAAAGAGTCTTGATAGTAACATTAAGGATGCGTATGACTTATGGATGAGTTTGATGGAAATGACATATTAGTGCTTGATTCTGCCAAAGGTAAAGGTTATTGCTAGAGAATATGGCTTAACCAAGAAAGATGGTGCGCTGGTTATTCTTATCTTTGATCCTGAGGGTTAAGATATTAACGTTAGCACCTTGACAATAAACAATGGAGCCCTTATGGCCCTTACTATGACTCACTTTCAAGAAAGAATAGAGGTGGGTTGCAAACAATTTGCAGCAGCAACGATGCTGAAACCAGAACCTCAAGGATTTCGATCAAACAATCAAGAATCATTGCAATATTCTAAGAATTTCAACTCTAAATCATCAAGGTTCCCTTCCTACATCTCTGTGATTTCCTCTAAGATGCAAATCCATGCAGTGATGATGGTAAGGGAAACTCTAGTCCTAACATATATGGGTGGATTTTTTGTCAAGAAAAAATCGAAGCCTAAGCCACCGTGGGTCGTGCCGGTGTTGATTTTTGTCACCAAAATGGAAGTCCCTGCAACAGATAAGGAAAAAGAAATAACAACTGAATGTAATATACAAATGACACTCAATGAAGTGTGGGTTACAGCTACTAAGTTCTAGTGGTTGTCTCAATGGCCCAAAGCACTGATATCCGACCAGATTTACAACTTTGTGGAAGAAAAGATCAAGATTCCTATTGTCAGAGCAGCGGTAGTGCATAACAACCACAATCTTCTTCTTGTCTAGGTTTTATAATATGCTCATTGGTTCACTATGAAGCACAATTTGATTTTGGAGAGTTCTGGTGTCATTTATTTGGATGGTAAAGTTTTCAAGACTTGTCATGTTGCCTATGCTTATTGCAGTTCACAAATATTTGGGAGAAAATGTGGATTTACTTGAGAATGGTCCACTGTTCTTAATTGAATTAGAATTGGAGTCTTATAGGTTGGGTGCAAGTTACAAGGGGGTTAGGTTGAAAGTCTTGTGGAATGCTTCAATTTTTTATGCAAACAAGGTATTGCTGAATTATGAGTTTAGTTGGGACTATAAACTTTTGATGGTTACACATTCTGATGCCAAATTTATAGTGGATATAAGATTAAAAAAATGTAATGTGAATTGCCTCATGAAACTTCAAACGTTGTGTGTGTATGCTTTGGATAAAAATGACTAAATTCTGGCTTTGCCAAGGATAGGTTCTAACAACTTTTACATTACTCTGGTGCCTAGTAGTAGTCTTTTGCTTATCTGTGATGTATGGAAGCCTTGGGTGCCAGTATTACAACGGGTGCAGGGTTTGGATGGACCATTCCAATACGACATAATTTTATTATCCTGGCCTATGTTCAAGTACCACTCATGGAAAGTTTAGGATGTTGCTAGTGCTCCTATGGCAAGAGCCTAGATTCTTGTACTTGTACATTGTAATGATGAAAGGGATAGAACAAGTCATTTGAGTTCACTTGCTAATATGGTTGTAAAAGAGCTTTTATACATGCATGAGAAGGCTAGTCCTTACACTATGCATCGGGACATTAAGTCAAGCCATGCACTAATTTTTGGTGAGGATGCTGTTAAAATTGCAAATTTTGATTTGTAACATTAGGCTTGTGACATGGCTATGTATCTTCATTCCAACAATGTCCTTGGAAACTTTGGTTATTACGCACCAGAATATGCAATGAGTGGGCAATTTATTACATTTATCTCACCTTCAGAAATAATGGGGCATCATTATGTCTTTAGAGATGGGTACTCAGAGCATATTGTAGAGGCTTTGTTTGAGATCACACTTCATAGATTTTCTAGGAACATACTGTCCAAAAGGACTTATAGCATACTTTAGAAAGTTTCTAATGGACTAGATAAACAAGTAGGTTTAATTACTTTTAGTTGTCAACCTAGTTCCATAAATGCTTCATTTGGTTTGGGCAGAACCTCAGATAGTATTGCGCATTTGCTAACGAAAAATGAGATTGTTCTAGGTAGGAGTAAACTTTTGATTGAGACCCTTACTTTTGATGGAAATATTGTAAAAGGAGTGGAGCTTGATACCTGATGTGTGGATAAAATACACACATCTTATACTTGATTTAAGGTGGATTTAGGTGTACTTTGATGATTTATATTGGAATTTATGCCACATTTAATCTAATTATCCTTTGTATTTCATGATTCGTCTTTCTCTATGTTTTTAGATCCAAAAGAGGTGTTTTGACATGGCTCTATGAAGCTTTGGATTGATTCACTGTAATAGAGTTAAGCTCGAAATTTATATGGCTAAGATTCACAGAGTTTTTGATCTTTACGTAATAAAATAAGCATAACTTGAGCTATAGAAGTCGAAATGAGGTAATTCTAGTGGCATTGGAAATCTAAAAAAAAGAGCTACAACTTTCATGAAGACCACTTATTCAAAAAGTGATGTTTTGAGTGATTAAAGAGTTACACACGGCCGTGTGTAACTTGGAAAACGCTTCTGTCAAGCTCATACGACCCTGTCTAACTTCAATGAAGCTTCTGTGTGGGAGACACGACCATGTCTCTTAGTCACACGATCGTGTGGCCCCTAAACATGCAAATTACGCTATTTTTAAAGCTTACACGGCCGTGTCGAGCAATCACACGGCCGTGTCAAGCAATCACACGACCGTGTCGAGCAATCACACAGCCGTGTGAGGCTTCCTGGTGTGAAAATTAAGTTGTTTTGCCCCCAAATCATTATAAATAGGGCAAATCCTTAAACCTAAAAGGGGTTTTTTGGTAGAAACTTGTGTGATGGCTAGTTTCGACACAGAGGCTGCAAGAGACTTTAAGAGGCACGAGGATTGAAGACTAGAGCTTGGAAGGCAAGAACAATAGTCATTGAAGATCAACCAATGAAGTCTTTTCCTCCATCTTCATATTCTCCATCTTCTCTTTTTGTTTTGGAATCATGGTTGTTTCTTTAACCTTTGTTCTTGATTGTGCTATATTAGCCATGAGCGGCTGAACCCTTTTTTCTAGGATTGGGATGAAACTCTCTATTTCTTTATGATGAATTGTTAATTTGATTCTTTGTTAATGAGAATTATTGTTCGTAATTCATTCTTAGTGTGCTTAATGCTTGTGGTATGTTGCGCGCCATATTTACATGATCTTAGGCTTTAGGTGAATGATCGAAAGATGAAATCTAATTGCTTGATAATCTAATAATTGAACTTAGGAATCCTTCGAGGAACCAACGATTGTCATGAATTTTAATGGGTTGGAACTTGGATTAATTGTCATGAGAATGAGATTGATGAAGTTTTAGGACGTTTTTAGTACTAAGAAATTGGGCTTTAAATAATCTAGGACAAATCGCTTTCAAGAACATAATTGAATATTAACAAAGATAGGGTTACAATTTAGCATAGGGGTAGTGTAGTGAATTTCCAGTCCTAGGCCTTTAAACCTTGGTTGAATATTAACTTTTCTTGATTTAATTGCTTATTTAATTGCTTTGAGTTTTGTTTTGCTTTTAATTTAGCTTTTATTATTGATTTTATTCGTTTAAATAATCAAAATCGCCGTAAGAGTTAGTAATCAATCGATCCTCGCGGGAACGATCTTTATTTACCACTTGTACGATCAGTGCGCTTGTGAAAAATCAATAATAAGATTTTGGGGCCATGACTGGGAATCGTATTGATATTAACACGAGTGGTAGCTTGGTTTATTTAAACACTTTTTATTTTATTTTATTTTATTTTCACTTTATTTTTTTCTTTGAATTTTCAGGTGTTAATTCATTCTTATGCATAGAGCGAGGAGTCAAGAAGATTTTATTATCCTCATTAATCTTGAGATCGAGAGGACACTTCGTAACATTAGAAAGGAAAGAAGAACACAGAGAATAGAGGAAGACCACATGATGGACAACATAAACCAAGTCGATAATCAAGAGCGAAGGCTGAGGGATTATGGAACTCCCAACGCTAACGCTCGTCAGTCTTCCATTATACGGCCACGGGTGGAGGCCAAAAATTTTGAGATACAGACATCACTAATCTAGATGGTCCAACAATTACAATTCAGCGAGTCAACAACTGAAGACCCAAATTAGTATTTGGATGAGTTCTTGGAGTTATGTGACACCATAAAGATTAATGGGGTTTCAACAGATGTTATACAGATCAGACTTTTTCCCTTTTCTCTTAAGGGGAAAGCAAAGAAGTGGATTTACTCGGAAGTCCCAAATTTACTTACCACCTGGGACTTTATGGAGCAAGCTTTCTTGGACAAGTACTATCCAATTGGAAAAACAATCAAGCTCTATCAAGACATCACTACATTCTCTCAATAAGAAAATGAATCACTTTATGAAGCATAGGAGAGGTACAATGATCTCATTTGTCAGTGTCCACATCATGGCCTACAAGATTTTGTTGTTATACAAATATTCTATGCTGGGTTGACTTTCTCTACAAAGGCAGCTCTAGATGCTGTAGCTGGCGGTGCTTTGATGGCCAAGACTCCAACAGAGGCAAGGGCCTTGATTAAAGAGATAGCTTCGAATATTTATCTGTGGCCAAGTAAGAGACCAACTTCAAAGAAGCAAGTCGGAATGATAGAGCTTGACGCCATTACCATGTTGAATGCCAAGTTTGATGCCTTGACCAAGTCACTTAAGAAGCTGAATGTCAATGTTGTCTCTATCCCTAACATAGCTTGTGAAACATGTGGAGGAAGACATTTGACATCGGAATGCAATGCAATGGAGACATATTCTCAAAACCCGTCTTTGGAGCAAGTGAGTTATGTGCAAATGACAATTTCAAGGCTCGAGGTAATCCCTTCTCCAACATATATAATCCCGGATGGAGAAATTACCTCAATTTCTCATATGGTAACCAACAAAATATAAGGGTTTTATCCAACAATAGACCTCCACCTGGATTCCAACAACCTCAATAATTTTCTCAAGGTGCGAAGTCTAATTTAGAAGCCCTCATGGAGAAATTCATTGTTACCCAAAATGAGAAAAATCAAGCCATTTAAGTACAAGTTCAACAACATGGGGAGTCCATCAAGCAAATCAATACTTGCCTAGATCAAATGGCCACTCATTCCAAGATTCTTAAAACTCAAATAGCCCAACAAGTAAGCTTGTTCAACATGGCTCAAGGGAGAAAACTAAGTCAACCGGAAGCAAACCCAAAGGAGCACGTTCTAGCAATCTCAATGAGAAGTGGTGAGCAACTTGAAGGCTCCACAAGGGAAGAAAAGTTTAACGATAAGGAAACCCATGAAAATGAGGAGAAACAACATAGAGTGAAGAAGGACAATCAAGAAAGAAAATTCTCTAAGTTCCTTGATGTCTTCAAAAAACTTCAAATAAACATTCCATTTGTTGAAGCATTGAAACAGATGCCCTCTTACATTAAGTGCATGAAGGAATTGCTCTCAAAGAAGAGGAAGCTGGAGGACGGAGTCACTGTGGCACTTGTTGAAAAGTGCAGTGCTATTTTACGAAAGGAATTACCACCAAAGCTCAAGGACCCCGATAGTTTCACCATTCCTTGTGAGTTCGGTTCACAATTTTTAAGAAAAGCACTTTGTGATTTGGGGTCTAGTGTCAACTTGATGCCATTATCTATCTATGAAAAATTAGGTTTGGGAGATCCAAAGTCTACCTTCACTATGTTACAACTTGCTAATAGATCATATCTAATTCCTTGGGGTGTAGTCGAAGATGTGCTTGTAAAGGTGGATAAGTTCATTTTTTCCATGGATTTCTTCATTGTGGATGTGGACGAGGATGCTAATATTCCATTTATATTTGGAAGACTGTTCTTAGCTATTTCTGAAGCACTGATTGATGTGTCGATAGGCGAGCTCATTTTGAAGGTGGATGAAGATCAAGTGACTATCAAGACTTTTGATAAATCTACCCCAACATCAGATCTTGATGCCCCCATTACTTGTATTCAAGACAAATCTTATAGGGATTCAATTGGTAAATGTTCTATATCATCAAGCAATGTTGATCCTCCTACTTCCAAGAATATTGTTGAATCAGAGAAAGGTCCTCCCATTAGTCATGATTTATTGCGAACTTGTCCGTTATCTTCTGATAATTTGAAACCTGATCCCTCATCAGTTAATAAATTAAAACCACCATGGTCTGGTGGAATTTCTTATACCAAGATGAATTTTGGATAACCAAGCTCAGGTCAAGTTCAAAACACCTTTGGGGGTACTTCTATGGCTATTAACTGAGAATGGAGGAACAATTTTGAAAAAGGAAATGGGTCATCCTATTTTGGTGCTTTAAGCCACCTTGATTTTCCTGAACAAAAGGCAACGCCGAGCTAATAACATTAAACAAACGCTTCACAGGAGGTAACCTGTGTTTCTATCCCTTCTTAACTATTTATTTTAGGTTTCTTTAGCATCTATAGTCGTTACATTTAGTTTTTCCCTTGTTTTCTTTATTTTTCCCTTTTCAGAAGCGATTGAGGAGTTAGACATGGTCGTGTCTAACCTCCAAAATGCTTCTGTATAAATTTTAGCAAGTCACACGGCCGTGTCCCGGTTTCACACGACTGTGTCCCCCTAATTTCAAAAGAAAAAAAAAACTTTGTTGTTATCCTGTTATTTCTTATTGACTAACATTTTCTCTATTTTTGTTTTGAAGGTCATGTTAAGTCGGTTTAAGTGCCTCCCTGAGTTCGGAGCTTTTATAGGGGGATGTATATAGTTGTCGGCCATCAAAAAGATTTTCTATTCTTGCATTTTGTTTTTCAGTTTTTACTTTGTTTTTCTTATGCAGTTTTTGAGATCATGAGATCGCTCAGTTTAACCAACTATTTGCTTATGGCTACACACCTCCCTCCAGGTCCCCCTCACCCACCACCTTCGTGATCTTGCGTTTCCATTTTTCGGGAAAGTATTGTTGTCCTTTGTTCTGCTATTTTTCTTATTTAAACATTGAGGACAACATTTATTTTAAGTGTGGGGGGAGTATTCTTAAATTTGGTGAAATTTTTTTCGTGAAATTAATGAACACTTGAGTATTGTTAGTAATCAAGCAGGAATTATATATTAATTTCTTGATTATTTCTAAGTTGATAGAAATATGTTTAAGAAGGGAATCCACTGCTCATGAGTTGATTTTGTGGAAAGTAATTTTTTTTTTCAATTCAGTATTGAAACATTTAGTATCTTATTTAGAAATTTGTCATGTCTGCTTGTATTTTTTCTCTTTATTAGCTCAATCAGAAAGTGAGTTTTGAGATTTAATGATTAGATTTTTCATATAAAAAATCCTATTTTTCTTCTAGAGTGAAATTTCTCTTGATTGATGTGTGCTAGAACTTGCTTTGATATCTTGTTGAGACTTTATTATTTTACATACATACTTGAGCATGATTAAGGCAATTAGGATTAAATTCTTTCTTAACTTCTAGAGTAGCATATGATAAAATAATTCTTTAGTTGCTCTATTTGAGCTTAAAATTGATTTCTTTGAATACCAAATTGAATAATCAAGTTAAATTCTTTGGAGCATCTGATGTGTTAATTGAGAAGTCATAAAGGATTGTTTCTGTCTTCAAGAGATTTATTGCTTAAAAAAAATAAAAATGAATGAAGAAGGAAAAAAAAGAAAAAAAAGAAAAAAAGATTATGGTGAAGAATAATGAGAATATTTGGTTGAAAGTGAGAATTGGTTATACTCTGGCGCATTATGTTCTATTGTTCATCTTTTCAACCTGATTCTGTTTTATATTGATTTATCCATGAACATCCTTTACCTTTTTTTTAATTTTTTTTCCTACCTTTCATTATACTCTTGGCCCCGTTACAGCCAGAGGAAGTCCTTTTGATTCTTGTTATGTATGTGAACTTGGAAGTGAAGATTAGGTTGATAACCAAGCCTATGGTATTACATTTATTAAGAGAAATTTGAGTGATTTCTTTCTCCTTAAACACTTGAGCGTTGGAAAGATGAGTGATCTCAAATGGTTGGTAAAGAGAAAAAGTGCAAGCTAGACTCGAGCCTTTAATTATATTAAGTGCTAAATTATCTTACTTGATTGGATTTGATTACTGAACTTACTTGAATTTTTAAACTGTGGAATTTCCCTTGATTCGTGTTTCTTGATGTTGAGTTTAATCTTGTTTTTTATTCATATTCTTTACTTGAGGACAAGCCAAGTTCAAGTATGGGAAAATTTGATGTGTGGATAAAATACACACATCTTGTGCTTGATTTGAGGTGGATTTAGGTGTGCTTTGATGATTTATATTAGAATATATGTCACATTTAATCTAATTATTTTTGGTATCTCATGATTAGTCTCTATCTATGTTTTTAGGTCCAAAAGAGGTGTTTTGACATGGTTCTATGAAGCTTTGGATGGATTCATTGTAATGGAGTTAAGCTTGCAATTTATATGGTTAAGATTCGCAGAGTTTTTGACCTTTGCACGATAAAATGAACATAACTTGAGCTATAGAAGTCTAAACAAGGTGATTCCAGTGGCATTTGAAATCTAAGAAAAAGAGCTACAACTTTCATGAAAATCACTTGTCCAAAAAGTGATGTTTTGAGTGATTAAGGAGTTACACACGACCGTGTGTAACTTGAAAAACACTTTTGTCAAGCCCACACGGCTCTGTCTAACTTCAATGAAGCTTCTGTGTAGGAGACACGATCGTGTCTCTTAGTCACACGGCCTTGTGGCCCCAAAATGTGTAAATTACGCTATTTTTAACCGTGTGAGGCTTCCTGATGTAAAAATTAAGCTGTTTTGCCCTCAAATCATTATAAATAAGGCAAACCCTAAACCTAAAAGGGGCTTTTTGGCAGAAACTTGTGTGATGGCTAGTTTCAACACAGAGGCTGCAAGAGACTTTGAGAGGCACAACGATTGAAGGTTAGAGCTTGGAAGGCAAGAACAAGAGTCATTGAAGATCAACCATTGAAGTCTTTTCCTCCATCTTCATCTTTTCCATCTTCTTTTTTTTTTGGAATCGTGGTTGTCTTTTTAACCTTTATTCTTGATTGTGCTATATTAGCCATGAGCGGCTAAACCTTTTTTTTCCAGAATTGGGATGAAACTCTCTATTTCTCTATGATGAATTGTTAATTTGATTCTTTGTTAATGAGAATTATTGTTCTTGATTCATTCTTAGTATACTTAATGTTTATGGTATGTTGCGTGCCATATTTACATAATCTTAGGCTTTAGGTGAATGATCGAAAGATGAAATCTAATTGCTTGATAATCTAAGAATTGAACTTAGGAATTGAGACCTAGACATAGGCTTAAATGCTTCAAATGAACCAATAATTGTCATGAATCTTAATGGGTTGGAACTTGGATTAATTGTCATGAGAATGAGATTGATAAAGTTTTAGCACATTTTTAATGCTAAGAAATTGAGCTTTAAATAATTTAGGACAAATTGCCTTCAAGAACATAATTGAACATTAGCAAAGATAGGATTACAATTTAGCATAGGGGGTAGTGTAGTGGATTTCCAGTCCTAGGCCTTTAAACCTTGGTTGAATCTTAACTTTTCTTGATTTAATTGCTTATTTAATTGCTTTGAGTTTTGTTTTGATTTTAATTTAGCTTTCATTATTAATTTTATTCGTTTAAATAATCAAAATTGTTGTAAGAGTTAGTAATCAATCGATCATCATATGAACAATTTTTATTTACTACTTATACAATCTGTGCGCTTACGAAAAATTAACAACAATACCGGACTTGCACAATGGGGAATTCTCTGTGTAATTGAACTTATTGATAAGGTGACACTTTCTGAGCAAGGCTGTGAAGCACCTCCTCGTCATTGTGATTCTTATCTTCCATTATTATTTGAAGTTTGCAATGATGAATGTCTATATTATAAGCAAATAATTGATGATGGGGTTGGTGTTTGTGATGAGAGTCTGAACCCAATTGTTATATGTCTCAAAGATGCTAAAAATGACAAAAGTAGTGTCCATGATGTTGTACAGGTGACTAACCACCACTTGCTTAATTGGGATAGTCTTTATCTTGTAACTCAAAATATATTAGTTCTAATAATCATAGACCTTGAGAACAAGGTCTGTCTCAATGGGGGCGACAATGTAATGAATGAAAATAAAATAGCCCAGCTTGGATGAGATGATTTGGGCAAGTTGGTTAGAGAGAAAGGACAACTGGAAACCAATGCTGAAAATAAGGATATGTTAAGAAGGAGTAACAGATTTTGTGAGGTAGAATGGTGGGAAATAAAAGGGCATGGAATGAGAAGAATTAGTCAAGCAAATACTGAGAATCAAGTCTCCTTCTCTCTAGACGATCTTTCTTTTCTCTCTAAACTTCTTCTTCTCCCTCTCTCTTGATTGTATCTCAATTTTATTTTTGAGTTCATCCCGTTGCTTTTAAGGATTGACTCTTACCTCTTATTACTACTCATATCAGTTGTCTTGAATTGGTTTTCATATAATTGTTTACTAAATTTCTGTATTGATCCATTGAACTCTCATAACACATGTGAGTTATTTTACAAAAAAAAGAAACAAAAAAAAGAAGAACAAAAGTTATGATAAATTCATAATTTTCCCAAAAAAAGAAAGAAAAAAAGAAAGAAAAATCACGTTAGGCTAAAACCCTAAGGGACAGTCTAAGCAAAAGTTAGGGTAAAAAAAAAAAGACCCATTAGGCTGAAAACCTATAAGAGCGGTCTAAGCAAAAGTTATGACAAATAAATCGGCAAGATATTAAGGAAAGTTGGTCTAAGAGTCCTAAAAAGATCCATATACACTGGGTCAGTTTTGTTTACATTCAGTTGACTACACTAGGGCAAATTTCCAAGGATTGAGAAGAAAGAGATATGTTGAAAAACTAACAACAAAGACAGTGGTTGTATTATCAAGTAGTCACATGAATCAATTGAATGAAGGACAAGAACCAACACATTGCAACTTTTTATGTTTCTTTATTCTGTTTTGTCCCATAGTTTTGTTGTTTCTTGTCTAACCAAAGTACCATGTTTAGTTAAATTCTTAGATCAATAAAAGAAGCATGTTCATTCAACAAGTTTCTTTCCATGTATAAATGCATGTTTATTCATTAAATTATGTCTCAAGTAAAATAAATTTAAGTTCAACAATTTAACTTGACAATTCTTGTAGCAATCCTTCAATGATTGGATCAAACCAAAGGAACTTAGTGGTGCCAAACAGGGGATGCAATTGGGCTTTCATCTGAAATGATCTATACTGGATACGTGAGCTTTCATTGTCAAGACAAGAATGGCTGAAATAAGAATGTGGAACGTGAGTACATAAGGAGAATGAAAACATATCCAAAAGTTCAATGGAAAATGTGAGCAAGGGTTTGATAGGACAATACTTTTCCAGGAAGCATTATGGTTCCACGTTTTCAAAAAACAAAAAAAAATACAGAAGAAAAGAAAAGGAAAAAAACAATCCTCTATTTAGTTTCAAACTCAAGGACCATTGCATTTAGTTTTATAAGCTCAAAGCTCATTGCATTTACTTTATAGGCTCAAGGCCCATTGTATTCAGTTCTACAAGCTCAAGGCTATAGCTGTCAAAATGGGGTGGACATTTTTTGGGTCAGGCCAGATCGGGTTATGTGAGTTTCGAGCTGACATTTTGTTAGCCTAGCCCGGCCCATTACGAGCTGATCCATTCGGGTCGGGTTAATTCAGTCTATTTTAAATTGTGTTCAGTTTTATTGGCCTAACCTTCCCATTTTGTCGATCTATTCGGGCCGATCCATTGAGTTTAGCCCATTTTGACGGCTCTACTCAAGGTCCATGGCATTTACTTTTCAAGCTCAAGACCCATTGCATTTAGTTTTCAGGCTCAAGGCACATTGCTTATACTTTTCAGGCTCAAGACCCTTGCTTTTAGATTTTTTCACATGACTAGTTGCATTTAGTCTTTAAGCTCATGGCCCAATGCTTGTAAGAGTATCCCAATTGTGAATCAATATCTAGTTGGTTTGCTATGCTATCTTTTCGTTTCCAAAATTATGGGTCTATATCCAGTTGGCTTATAAGTTTTCTTTTCTTTTTCGAAATTGCGGGTCATATCCAATTGTTATGCAATTCATCTTTTCCTTTAAAAATTATGGGTCATATCCAATTGCCGCACAATTCGTCTTGTCTTTTCAAAATTGCGGGTTATATCCAATTGCCATGCAACTTGTCTTTTCTTTTCGATTGCATGTCATATCCAGTTGCTGCGCAATTCATCTTTTCTTTCGAAAATTGTGGGTTATATCTAGTTGTCATGCAATTCGTCATTTCTTTTCAAAATTGCTAGTCATATTCAGTTTCCATACAATTCATCTTTTCTTTTTTTATTACGGGTCATATCCAGTTGTCGCACAATTCGTCTTTTCTTTTTAAAATTGTGCATCATATCTAGTTGTCATGTAATTTGTCTTTTCTTTTCAAAATTGCGGGTCATATACAATTGCCACTAAATTTGCCTTTTCTTTTTCAAAATTGTGAGTCATATCCAGTTGCTGCACAATTTGCTTTTCTTTCCCCAATTGCGGGTTATATCTAGTTGTCGTGCAATTCATCATTTCTTTTTTAAAAAAAAAAAATTTGAGGGTACACATCCAGTTGACTTACAAACTTTTTTACATTTTATTTTCCTGTTATTTATTTATAAGTGCTTCGTCTAACTACAATTTCCTTTTTTACCTTAGCCCAAAAAATAAATTAAAAAATCATATTTGTGTTGTCTGCATTTAGTCTTATTTGTATCTTCTCATGCATTCCTAACAAAATTAGAGTTTATATATCTACTTATTCCTTACAATGATAACACAAAAAACTATAATTATTCTTATTGTCTAATAAGAAATAAGTAGGGCTGCACATGGGTCCGGGTCATCCCGTTGACCCGGACGACCCGAGCCGACCTAATTGGTTCGGGTTGGTTCGGGTAATCGGGTTAGTTCGGGTAAAATCCGACTAACCCATCCAGTATTTGGTTCGAGTTACGGGTTCAAGGGTCTGACCCGATGACTCGACCCGATGACCCGATTAAAAACGACGTCGTTTTACGATGATGCACATTACAAACGTTTATACCACTTTCTTTTTTACCCTACCCGAGCGTCCTCCTCTCTCTCAAATTCATTTCTCCTGATTTTTGTGGTCACCACTCACCTCACCCACCCCCATTCCTCCTCAGTCCTCCTCCTCCCCTCTCAGCCGGTCAGCCCAGCCACCACCGGCGACGACGAGTGTGTGACACGATGACAGCCACCACTTCTGCTCACATTCTCCTAATTTCTCCTCTTTCTTCCTACAAGATCCTAAATTAGAAACCCTAGGCACCACCTATTCTCAATCTCAACCCTCTCTCACCAGAAATCCTCCTATCCTGTCGGCCCAGCCACCATCGGTGGCGTCTTCCACCAGAAACCCAGTCCACCACTTCTGCTCACGTTCTCTTGATTTCTCTTCCCTTCTTTTTGCAAAATCAGAAACTCTAAGCTCCACCTTTCTCAATCCCAACCCTCTCTCTCAGTCTCATACCAGAATTTCTCCTCCCCTCTCTTTCTCTCACTGTGGTACCTGGCTCAGCCTATCGTTGTGGCCCTTGTGGGTTAGAGGTTATCCGTTTGGCTTTTTTTTTGTGTTTGACTCTTTGTTATTATTACACTATTTTATCCTTTGACAGTGTCTCACCCTCATCGTTACTGATTTCAGTTGAGACTTGGGAGTGAAATTTCTTTGTTGACCAGTTCGTGGGAGTGAAATTTCTTGGATTTATGTTAGGTACGTTTTTTTTTTGGGTCCTTTTTTATACAACTAATTGATATACATACTATCTAATATGTTATGGTGTTTTTGGCTTTGCCTTGTCCTCCCTTCACCTAGTAATTTGCATGAACAGATATGCCTTTGTTATCTTCAGTTTCAGTTTCTCTGGAAGTGTGTTATTCAATTTTGTTATGGAATGCAATAAATAAGGTTTTCAGTAATTTACTCAAATACTATTCACACATAAAAATTCTACATCAAATGTCAGTTTTCTTGTGGTTAGCAAAGGATCTGGAGCTTGTGGTGCCCAACACCAAATGACTCCACTAGTGTTGGGTACACACATGTCAATATTCATTTACTTCTTTCAAATGTTTTAGACTTTTAGTGAGTGTTCATGAGAAACTTGTCAATTTATTTTAGGTAAATGAAAAAAATATATAAATTTTAGCAATAAGGTTTTCAGTAATTTACTTAAAATGTTAGTGAGTGTTTCTATAGGGTAGATGTCCACACAAGTCCTGTCATTTTCTCTTTTTGCTTTCATGTTTCAACTCAAAGTTGAAAAGTAAAACTTTTGAATCATTTCTTTTATTTGAACTCAAATTCTGCTACCTCCAAATCTGATCTATTTGGATATTAGGCTTATGCTCATAACTTGGTATTGCACATATATTTTTGTGTGTTATTGTGAAGCACTGAAGTGTGAGCAATAAAGGTTGGATGTGATTGGTGGGAGGCTTTGCCTTTTGCTAGGGACATTTCTGATTGTAAATTTCTTATTGTTAATTTAAGGGATGATAAATGCTTGTGTCTGTTGGTGTATGCCCTAGTGGCCAATACATTTTGTTTGTATTGACATACATTATATTATGCTATTTTTGATATATGAGGCATTTCATTTATTGTGTTCTTTTTGATAGACATAATAAAGTCCTTAGAATAATAAGTTTGATACCATAGGACATCAAGTGGATGACTTGATGGTGAGATCCTATTGGATAAAATACTATTCTTAAATGTCCCTAGTCAAGTATTATTGTTAATTAGGACAACAATAATGCATTGAGATTAGTATGTGCGTAGATCGATGACCACATCTCACGGGTCATGGATATGAGATATCAAGTCTACACATGGATACATATTAGAGTAATGATGTATTGGACAGACCCGCCATGAGAACGCTACGTGGATCGTTACGTGAGTGTCATAAGCGATTCTCATAGTGATAATGGTGTATGTGGTTCTTTAACCTGAAATCACTACGATTCCTACATGAGGAGTTGTGTGTTTTAAATGCCATCAAACGCCATCTGTAACAAGATGATTATAAAGTTGGTTATTAGACATATTGTGATGCATGTGGAGGAATGTGAGTGACCTAGATGGGATTTGTCCCTCCTACATAACAGGAGTGATATCTTCGAGCCCCCTGATTGAGTGAGACTATGAAATGCATGGCCATGCTCAAATGAGTCAATATGAGATATTGATCTCATTTGTTATTACTATGTCTACTCGAGAATCAGGAAGCGAAGATTGAATTAAACAAGGGTGACACGTTCCATGCCTTGTGTTCAATCTGGATATCTGGACAAAGGGTCTAAACTACATGGAAACATTGATCACGGATAGGTTATGTCAAATCATTGACATTCTCATTACTTGGGTAGTAGTGATGTGTTGCTAGATACCGTTCACTGTTTGTAATATTAAAATGAGATTTTAATATTACTACCAACGTCATGAGAACTCGTAGGGTCGCACACTTAGAACAGACTAAATTGGAGCAATAAGGATCCAAGTTGGACTCGGATTCAATTGTGGGCCTAACTCATGACAGATGGGTTTTAGGGTTGCACAGCTTACCTTGCTACTGCTCACACTCATTTAAGGAAGCTACTATTATAAATAGTACTGTTAAGGGGGCTGCTATAGATGTTACATCACAACCCTAGCCACACCTAAGAAAGTGAGTGAGAGACAGTGAAAGGTTCTTCTCTTCTATTCACAGCTAGCACCGCGAAACAGAGGCGTGACTCCTTTTGCAAGTCTGTTCGTGTGGATACCGCAAAAACATCGTCGCTATTATGGTGTTGGTGATTCACCTCGCTTGTGTTTATCACGCTTCAAGAGATAAATTTAAAAAAAAAAACTCGGATTATGGACTTTTCGCATGGATCCTGTATGAGAATCCTATTATTCCGCTGCGAGATATTTTGATCCGCAATTCCCAACAGTGTCTTAAGATACTTTAGTTGTTAGTCATCCTATATCACTATTATCCCTTGTTAGCTTATTAGTTACATTTTAGTTGTTAGTTATTTCTTTTATTGTAACTTGTAAATGTTATTGTAGTGATTCTCTTTAAATGGAAAATCTGATGGAAACTCACAAGAGTCACAACACTAGTGGGACTCAAGTAGGAAGTGCTCCCACTCCACCAACACCAACTGGATTGCAAACTGAAGGAGTAGGATCACAGTTAGCAGCAACACCACCATCTTCTTCCAATCTAAATTTCACTCCAACTCCATTATCACAAGCTCAAGAAGCTGCTCCATCTTCACAACAAGAGGTAGGTAAACGAAAACCTTCTAGACCTCCTTCAAATGCTTGGTCTCATTTCACTAAAGATGGTGATAGAGCTAGTTGTAATTATTGTGGAAAGTCATATGCTTGTAATAGCTCTAATCACGGTACTACTAACCTTATAAAACACTTGAAAGTGTGTGCAAAGAATCCATAAAGGGAGGTTGACAAGAAGCAAAAAATTATTGCTATTGGAAAGTCAAGTGAGGATGACCCTAGTAGTGTTGTGAGTATAAAGCTTGTAGATTTCAATCAAGAACAATTTAGGCATGAGCTTTGCAAGATGATAATCATAGATGAGCTTCCCTTTAAATTTGTTGAGAATCCCAGATTTAGAGGTTTCATGAGTACTACTCAACCTCGATTTAGAATATCCGGTCGCATGACTATAGCAAGAGATATCATGCAACTTTTTATAGAGGAAAAAGTGAAGTTGAAGTCTGTATTGTCTTGCAACCAACAAATGGTCTCACTAACAACTGACACATGGACATCGATTCAAAACATTAATTATATGTGTGTGACTGCACATTTTATTGATGGTGGGTGGGAATTGCATAAGAAAATTTTAAGTTTTGGGTTGATTGGTGACCATAGGGGTGAGACCATAGGGAAATCTTTAGAGAAATGCTTGAAAGATTGGGGTATTCTAAAGATTAGCACAATCACCGTGGATAATGCTAGTGCTAACAACTCGGCTCTATCATATTTGGTGAGGGGAATGCAGGATTGGAATGGGTGCACCTTGCTGAAAGGGGAGCTCATGCACATGAGGTGTTGTGCTCATATTTTGAACTTAATTGTTAGTGATGGGTTGAAGGAGTTAGATTGCTCAGTTGCTAGGATTAGGGGTGCATGTAAGTATGTGAGGTCCTCTCCTTCTAGATTGGCTACTTTTAGGAGGTGTGCCCAAGAGGCAAATGTTGTTAGTAATCATATGCTAATACTTGATGTGCCAACTAGGTGGAATTCTACTTACTTGATGTTGGATGTGGCTGAACAATTTGAGAAGGCATTTAATCGCCTTGAATATGAGGATCAAACTTACTTGCATGTTCTTGACAGTGAAGGAGGACCTCCTAATAATGATGATTAGAACCGTGCTCGTGTTTTTATAAAGTTTTTGAAGATTTTCTATGATGCCATACTTACTTTTTCCGGTTCTTTGCATGTGACCTCTAATACTTTCTTCCATAAATTGAATGAAATTCAAAGTTCGTTAACTTTGTGGATTGGAAGTGAAGATGTTGTGTTGCAAAGAATGGTAATGAACATGAAGGTAAAGTTTGATAAGTACTGGGATATTAATGGGAGTTTAAATTTTTTGTTGTTTGTGGCTGTTTTTCTTGACCCAAGGTATAAGTTGGATTACATTGAATTTTGTGTTAGTGAAATGTATGGTCAAGATAAGTGCAAGGATATCGTAAAAAAAAATAAAAGATCTCATAAACAGCTTATTTGCACAATATGTTACATTGTATCCCATTATCCCTGATACTTGTGATTCCAGTGTCACTTCATCAGATGTTAGCATACAAACAAATGTTGGTAGTAGTAGTGAAGGTGGTTTTAATTTGGAAGATGAGTTTAGGTTAAAGTTGAAGAAAAACAAGGTGAGCAAAAGAAGAATGAGTTGGATAGATACATGGAGGATGACGTTGAAGATAATTATGAGGGGTTTGACATCTTAAAGTGGTGGAAAGGGAAGACATCGAAGTACAATATTCTTTCTCGTATGGCTAGGGACATATTGGCCATTCCGGTGTCTACGGTGTCATCTGAGTCTGTTTTTAGCACTGGAGGTCGTATCCTTGATCCATTTCGTAGTTCTTTACATCCCACCACAGTGGAGGCCTTAATTTGTACCCAAAATTGGTTAAGGCCTCCTAAGAAGGTGGATGATCTACTGAGTCAAATGGAAGAGATTGAGCGGGTTGAATCAGGTATACAATCATCATTTTTTATTTTTAACTTTTTTATTTTACATGTAGTTGATCATTTCATTCATTTGACATTTTTAATTTTATGTTGTATTCTGTTGTTGTATTATTAGAAATGTCCGGAGTTTCTGGACTTCAAGAAGTTGAGGTTGCTAGTGATTTTAAGAGCAAGAGGATGAGGTAATATCATATATTTTAAATGTTCTTGTATTTTTGTGAATGTCAATTAACATATAACAATTTATTTATCATATTGCAGGAAGGGCTAGAAGGATTGACTTTGAGGAGTTTTACTCTTGTTTCTACTGGGTTTTGTTTTGTTTTTGGAGGATTCAGTTAAAGTGCCACTTGAGGTCTGTGACTCTGTGTAGTCAGTTGGGTTTGCTTTCTTTTTTGTTTTGTGGCTTTGTGCATCGCACTTTGACAAATGTTTGAGATATTTGGTTTGTTCACTTTGTTGTTACTCATTGCTATAAAACAGAATTGTGTAGTCACTCACTGGGCCTGAGCTTTAGTGTTGTTGCTTTCTCAATTTCTTGCATTTGTTTTGTTACTTATTATTGTTAGTGTTACTTATCTGTGTAGTTACTTTAGTATTTTATTTTGTAAAACAGAGAAGTAGGACATTAGAATTGTGTACTTTCTGTCTTTCTCAATATGAATTATGAAATATGAATTCTGTTTTCACAGTTTCACAAAGGAAATTAGAATCCATTTGAAATTTGAAGTTTGAGCTCATTTAACAGTGAATATTATGTGCTTTTGTTGGGCTATCTGCAATTCTGCATATTATGGTGATGTGTTTTATATTGGATAACAAGCCTTCCTTTGAGGATATGTCTTTTCTAAAAGTCCTACTCTTGCGTTTGTATTTCATATTTGAGGAGCATTTGTCTCCATTTTGTTCACTTGCTGGGCTATCTGCATTTTATTGCAAAATTTGGGTGTGTATTGAATATAAGAATGTGGGTAATGTGTGACTCACGTTTATCTTGTAAGAAGCAGAAGCAATAGCCTGTATATTTATTATTTAAAATGACCAAATGACTATTTAATTTGAGATTTTGAAGTATATGGTTATTATCATTTATCAGGATTCAGGGAACACCCACACAGTAAGTAAGTAGTTGAAAAAATTGGTGTTATTTTGTTCAACCCGTAGAAGCAACCCGATTTATTAGCCAGATTGAAATTTTGAGCAACCCAACTCGACATTGATTAATTGGTTTGGATTTTTATTTGCTCTAAACCCGACCCAACCCAACCCGTGTGCAGCCCTAGAAATAAGTATAGAGAGGTAATTGTATGAACACCTAATTTTATCCAAATAAAAAAAATTAAAATTAAGATAATTAATTTGTCTTTTCTTTAAAATAACAAAAGAAAAGGAAAAAATGATTGTTTTGGGCTTGTAAACACCAAAAACCCATTTGGCCTCATTGGAGGTGTCGTCTGCAAAAAAGGTGGCAGAGCAGGATCAAATGCAGAGGATCATCATCTTTTTATTTCTCTCCCACAAAAAGCAAAAGCCAGATGCATCCAGCACCTTCACAATAAGAAGAAAAACACTCTCTGCACTAGCTCATTCTCACCAATTTTCCACCCATTCTCTGCAACTAGATAACTTTCACCATCAAACTCCTGCCACACTCGCAGCAATCTCCACCCAACCAGCAAAGCCACCCATTCTTTACAACCACCACTTTCACCATCAAGACAACACTCCTCAAACCACTTCATCAACATCCTCTGCATCAAACCACAACACCACCAAAAAGCCATCAACCACCTAAAACCACCAAATCACCTCTACACAACCACCATTGAACCCAACCCGTAGCCACCACTAAGCTCAACCACAAACAGCCCCTTCAACCCCAAGCAACCTAAACCAACCCACAGCACCATCAACACCACCAGGCACCATCAAACCCGCCACCAGCAATCACCCAATCACCCTGCAAACCCGTCATCATCCTTGCCACCCGACGAACCTCCATCAACGACCAGCCATATCTAGAGCCACCGCTTCGCACCATCTGGCTCTGCCACTGCAATGAAGCTTCAGCCATTGCAAGGAGCCACCAAGCCCCATTGCGTCTGATACAGTGTTGCTACACCCAAGTACATTTCCCTTTCTTTTTTAATTTTAGTTATTTGTTTTCTTCTTTTTATTTTGGACAAAATCTGCATGGGCTGATACAAAAAAAATTCTACATGGGCTGATGCTGATAGGGTACTTGATTTGAGCTTGTTACATTTCAATGTGGTTGGTTTGTGAGGTGATAAATGAGTCTATTGCAGATAGTGAGCTTAGTTTTTGTTAGAAGTTTTATTTTTTATGAATCAATTGGATTTAGAGCTTTAATTTTGTTTTTGAATTGGATTCTTTTGGACTTGTTAGGGGAAATGATCAAAAGGTAAAATATATTAAAAAATTAATAAAAAATAATAAATGATAAAATGGATTAGAGGGTGAAATTGTTAAGAAAAATGAGATTGTGTAAGTAGCAGAATGTAGAAAATATGCTTAATAAAAAAATATGTTGGGTTTAGTTTGATGAAAATTTGGACTAAGGGTTACTCTTCATTTTGGGCCTAAATGAGCATAATTAGTGTTAATTTTGTCTGCAGTTAATTAAGGTTAGAGCTCCTTTGTCTTTGATGTTGTAAGTTGTTAAAAATTAAAAAAGGTAATAAAAATGAATAATAAACACAAAAGTATAAGTTAAAAAAAATTAGAAAAAGAAAAAAAAACAAAGAGGTTTTAGGAATTAATAGACAAGCAACCAAAAATAAAAAAGAGATATCCTAGTTTTCTTTTGCTTGAGTTGCTTAGAATTAGTTTAGCTCTCCTTATTTATGTTTAATATGCTAAGTGACATAATTTGGTGTTAATTTTAGAGTGTTGTTGCTATTTATCTTAATATGTGTTTCTTGCTTTTAGGGATAATTGTTTAAATAAAAAAAATAAAAATAGGGATAAAATAAATATTGCCCCCTATTGAAGACGGGTATATCAGGGATATTGTGTGATTTAGTTTCTAACTTTCTCTATACACAATCAACTTCTGAATTTAATTTAATTTCAAAAATTATTTTTTTATAAAAAAATATTTTTTAATTTTTTTAATTTAAATAAAATCAATGACAATTCTATTTTTTTTTTTTTTAAAAATATTTTTGTCGCTGCTTCTGCCACGATCCTAACCGTGACAAGACCAAATTTTTAAATATTGCATTATGGTCCCTAAAACAAATGTTGGGTATTACAGGAACAAAACATTAGGTTGAATACTATTTGTGAGCTAGTAGAAAATCCAACAAGGACTCTGACAAGGGTTAAAGTAGAAAAATCAATATCAACCACCACCGACCCACCATGGCAACCTGGGAGGAACTCTTGCATTGCTGAGCTTTTGTCGGTGAGCCCGAAGACAAACTGCCGCCATGTTCCGCCGAAGCCCCGTTGGCATCCTCCGGCATCCTCATGGTGTCGCTATCAAATACTTAGGGCCACAAAAAAGATGATACTGCCCTTGGTTTTGGCCCTCAAGACTAAGACGTTTTCCACACCCCACCGGATAAATTGTCGTCACTCCCCACCTCCGGCGATGAGCCGTTGGATCATTGCACCATTAATCGGGCGCTTGATGTTGATGATGATACTCTCCAATTCTTTTATTTGCGTGGTGATACCGAAGGAACAGTGTGCGTCGATTTGGGTAGGGATTCTGATTTAAGGTTTTTGGAGGTCCAGTTAACGAGGTGATTGACGCTGAATTGGTCGATGGGAGCTCACGGGGGATCAAACGAGATGCTGTTGGCGACAAATTTGAGGGTTTTGAAAGGGAATTGGCTTCGCAGGATGGTATTGGTGAGTTGTCGATGAAAAGATTGAAACTTTCAGACCCAAAATCAGGTTTTGATTCTTGAAGGGCTTGTTTGGGGATTGAATTTCAGAAGGTCAAAGAAGGTAATGGGAATTGTAAGGGGATACCAGATTTGCCATTCCATTCACTCCACCGTTACTGAACTGACGTGGTGCAGAGGAGGTGTGGGCCGTCACATGGATCTTGGCAGCAACGCCGCTTATTCTGATCGAGCCTCTTGGCGGCAACACTGGTGCTGGTGCCAACATTGACGGCGTTGGGTGTGTTGAGAACTTTAGGGTTTCATGTAAAAATATCAATAGTTGAAGTTTTAAAAATAATAAAAAATTGAATTTTTTTACAAAATTAAAAACTTATTAAAGTAGGTAAAGTCAAAGGGTCTATCAATGAACTTTGAATGTAGGATCCATATTAAAAGCACCATGGAAGGGGATGCCAAGAACGTGTACAACATTATCTTGGAAGGGAAGGATCTTTCCTACAATGGAATAATTCTCAAGGACATTTTTTCTTTTGCATCTTGGTTTTTTCGGTTTGAATGTAATTTTATTCCTAAAACTTGCAACAAGGTGGCAAATTCTCTGGCTCATTATACAAGGAGCAATGAGTCTTGGGTCTGGTTAGAAGATCTACCACCTTTTTTTTTCCTTTGCTTTGTGTTAATGCTTCATTTGAATAAAGCGTATCTTCTGCATAAAATAAAAAACTTAAATTTAGTTTATTAAATAAGTTAAGGAACTGTGATTCATGCTTTGATAATTTAAATTTAAACCATAAATACTATTTAATAAATTAAATCTTCTAAATAAATTAGGTCAATTTGAAGATGTGTTATTAAAATTATCCATTGTGGAAGTTTAAATTAAAAGTTGTGATACAAATATACTTGTGGTACAAGTTTAATTCTAAATGATATTCGTTATCTGTGTGGAATTTTTATCTAATAACGTGTTATCACATTATTTAAAATGACTTTTTATTATAATAATAGTTAACTTATAATTTGTTGTTAGTATAATTTTTTAAATACTTATTAAATTATATATTATTATATCATTAAAAGAACTTAATATATTAACTTTATTTATAATGTCAAGGGTTCGAATTTGCAGTCGTAACTTTGAGGAGAATTTTACTTAACCACCACCGCAACCTGAAATTGGATGAGCATTGGTCAAAGACCGAAAAAAGAACTTAATATATCAAATGCTTATCATTGTAATCAACTTTTTAATGATAGTAACTTTTAAGATTATCAATATTCAAAGAAGAAAGGAGGAAAAAAATTTGAGTATCTTACTAATTGCTAGGGGTGTTTGCGGATTAAATTGAATTGGATTTTAGGAAAAAAGTCAAATGATCTAATCAAATTAGTTTTTTAATATTATTATCCCATCAATTTGTATCAACATGAAAATCGGATCAAATCTAATTTAAGTTAGTTTAGATTGAATCGATTTTTTGATTTTTTGTTAACATTTTTTCAGTGCACAAAGTATCAAAATTCAACTAAATACCAAAATTTAATCCAATAGTGGTTGATTATAATGAAAGTAGAGTGTGACCCTAGTCAATTCTTATCAATAATGTCTTGAGTTCAAATCACAAAGTTATTACTTTGGGAAAGTTTTACCTAACCACCACTCTCAACCCAACATTACATGAACAATTGTTAAAAATCAAATAGAAAAATTTAAATTCATCAAAATACATCTAAAATACAACAAATATAAATTCAAACAAATTTACTGAGATACAAATTCAAATTCTAAATACAAGTCATATAGTTGTTAATCCTGCAATACATGTCTAAATTAAAGAGATGGAATTGAGTTTGACTTTGCGTATAATAGGAACGTTTCTAAATAAGCACGAGATGGGTAACATTGGAATTTTTTCAGGCAAAGTATTATTTTTAAAAATATATATGAATTTTTAGTTTGGTTTAGATTGAATCAATTTTCAAATTTAGAACAGAAAACGTATCTAATCTGATTAATTTTTTATTCTTTTTCTTTTTTATTTTTTGATTTATTCAATTTTTAATTTTTAGTCTCAATTTTTTAATTTTTGATTGAATTGATTTAATGTTGAACACATTGTTAATACCACACAAGAGTAAGTATACGTTTGGTATTGATTAATTTAAATTTTGTTTTTAAAATAAACTACTAATCTAAACATAACCCCAAAGTCCCAAACACACATGAGATCAGAAGCTTTCCTCCTTAAACCCATTTTTCCTTCTTATAACAAAAGTCGATTTCCTACTTTTAATGCAAACTGGTATCTTTTACTCGTGCATTATAAAAGTAAAATTAATATTGTACAAAAAAGTAAAAATAATATAGAAAGAAATATTAAATTTAATTAATTTTGATTGTGTGATTTATAATTATAATTTAGAATCGTTATAAAATATAAGTGAAAAATAGCTGTGAAAACCAAATACAAAACTGATAAAAGTGAACACTAATAACAAAAATATTGAATTGGGAACACTTACAGCAGAAATATTAAGTTCTCTTTTGTTCTATAACGTAGAAAAGCTTTCTTGGTTAATGATAAGGAGTTAAATTAATAGCAAGCATCACTTACCCTGCCTCTACCTGCAGCCTCAGTAACTCTATCCCATTTTTCCTGCTCACGGCATGTTGGTGCCTATTTTGGACTGGGATTTTGGATTATCAGTCAGGAGTAATCTAACTTACCAGAATAATACTCAAATATTACTACGCACTATCTTGATGAGTATATCTAGCTATTTATTAGAAAAAATTTCTCAAGTATTTTTTATGGATATAAAAGCTAATTACATCCCACATAAATAGAAAAATTAGTTAAAATGAATCACAATTTCTAATGGATTCTAATTCTAAATAACTATATTTAATACAAATTGCACTCATCCTAAGATGCTCTTATAAATACCATGTCAGGTCTCAAATGTATACATTTTCTCTAATATACAGACTGTCTTCATTGAGCAAAGTCTAACTTGAGCGTTGGAGTGCCTTTTGCAGGTACCCACCCCCTCGCACCACCATAGGAGCAGCTATGTCACGGAGGAGTCCACCACATACGTGTCTATTTCAAGTACTCCTTTGAATTTAGTTTAGAACATTGGCGTCATCTGTGGGAAACGATAAATTTCAAATCCCACCACTACCACTAGATACGGTTGCGTAAAAAACATGAACCATATGCTAGATTCGACAATCCGTTCATCATATCAACGCAAGCTGCAACCAGCTATGACAAAAACATCGTCGAGTTCCTCCACAGTGGCAATAACAGCCACCATCTCACCAAACCTACCTCGAGATCGACCGACTACCAAAGCTTATGAAGTCTAGCGGTGGTTTGGGGGCGGATTGCAGCTAGTAGAGCACCATCAGAGGCTAGCCACCATTGCCACTCTCGTTCCACGTACGAAACTACTAGATCTCCTAACTCTACAACAGCTTGTTCACCGTGACAGAGCCTATCCTACCTAATGTCTCATTCAACATTGCTTAAAGAAATAAATGAGCATTTTACTATAACTTTGCATACTTAATGAATATGACAAGCGTACAAGTCAACATTCATCCTATTGTGTATTCTACAATGTACAAGGTCCCGTTTAACTAGAGACTTAGTACATAACATTCTCTCTTTGGAACTAAATACACAACCTTATCTCCACTTAAGTGATTCTAACTCAAAGTGGTTTATACTTACAACTCTTTATTGCTTAAGGTTCTATGTACCTTCCCAAGGTAATCCACTACTATTGGATATCCTAAGGCTCATACCTTCCTTATTCTTACTAGAGTGAATCCTACAATCCATCCTAGTATACTTGTCTCTATTGCACTATCTCATCACATTTTGAGTAATATTTAATACAACACTAGGTTGCCTAAGGTATTATGTCTTTATCTAGGGCAATCCTTCACTTTTGGATGCTTAAAGCCTAAGCTTTCTCATTCCTTCTAGGTGATAATTTCCCTCTTAAAAATATCCTCATTTGTGCCTTAACACGTTTTAGGAAACATCTACTAATGATCCCATCTAGTCCATAGCTTCAAAATATCAAAAATGACATTTTTGAAGATTCTGGCCTAAAACATGGGCCATGTCTGAAAACACGCCCTACCCGTGTTTTGCTCTGTGAGTACTGTTTCACAAATTAGGTCAGGTAGAAAAGGACACGACCCCCTCCCCTGTGTTTTAGGACACAGGCCGTGTCTCTAAACCAGACACTCTGCAACTCACTCTACAGAATCAAAGCATTGTTCCATGATTCAAATCTTACTTCCAATCATCTAAAAATTGATTTCTTGGTGATTTCTAACATCCATCCATGCCCCTAAACTTGTTGTAATTCAATTGCAACCTATGGATTCTCTTAGGCAAAGATTTAGGTCCAAGTCACATAACTCCAACCATTTTCCAATTCTTAAATTTATGGATCCTAATGGTTGATCTTGAGCCATAAATGATCATTTTAGGTTTACTAAGCTTAAACTATCCTAACCTAGCCCTTGGAATCAAGAACCAAGTCAAGAACATGGATTTGACTCTCCAAACCCCTATTTCTATTCAAAACCTCTAACCTCATTCAATGAAAATCAAAGAGGAGAAAGATGAATAGAAACCCCTTACCTCTTGAAGAAGATGAAGATCTTGTACCTTAATCATCATGCTCTTCCTCTCCTCCTTCTCATTCTTCCTCTTCCATTCTTCCTCTTTCATTCTTCCCTTTTCTTTCTTCTCTTCCTTTGTTTCTTCTTCTCTATTTTTCTTTTCTTTCTTTTGCAGCTTATGCTGCTTATACGTGAGAGAGAGAAATGAGAGAATTACTATCATGTCCTTTACGATATTTTACTGGAACTTCCTTATCTGCTAAGAACACTTGAATTATGCTAATTCAAGTTTTCCAAATTTCAACAACTCTAGAATAAATCATAAAATTCAAATTATTATTTCACCATTTTCATGATTTTTCATATCTACTAGTAGTCAATTTGGTATTAAATGCACAACTAGTATGCCTTAAAATACTAAACTAACTCAGATTCTCTTGAAACTTTAACTGCATCTTACTTTGCTCGTTTGTGACCAAGAAACAAACTCTCTATGTTTATTTCTCTCAACTTAACCTTATAAGCCATTATCTGAGTCATTTTAAGCTACCTTTTAACTTCTATGTTGCAACTAAGTGCCTAAACAAACTCAGATTGTCACAAAATTCACAGACATGTTAAGCAAGTTATATGCTACCTTTTGAACACATAATCAAGTCTAACATGTTACTAAGGGTATTACAGCAACCCCTTGCACTGTATATCTAAGTCGTGGCCCAGTGCAGTGGGTCGCGGGCTTGTGTGGTGGTTCGTTGGAAACATTGATGTCTCAAAAACTCAAAAGCGGTCTTCAAATGGAAGGCATGTAGCACTCGTCCACCATGCTCCACTCCTCTATGAGCCACAAGAAAGTGGAGGATCTAAGGTAGCTGAAGAATCAATGATAAATATAAACAAAACTCTAAGATCTCTTCTCGATGCCTCTCTAATGATGTGGGTCGCCTATTAACACAACAATGATGGCTTCGTTAAGATGATGGTATTGTTTGTCCTACCTAAATACTTGGGGTCTTCAGGAGCAAATTATGTTGCATGTAGCAGTCTTTATGCAGTATATTCCCAGATTATGTAAGAGTCCTCTCTTTTGCTTTGACAACAATTTATGACATCCTAATGGACTCACACGTAGGGAAATCCACTGCAGCAGATAAAACTGAGAATAATACTCGATGAATTCCACTTCTGATCAATTTTCTTATGGGATCTATGCCAATGTTGTACCACTTACTACAGAAACTAACGTCAACAAATATGTGTTGTTTTGGGGCTTCAAGCAAATCAGTATTCTGCCTGTGTTCCTGCACCTTGAAAACCAGACTCAACATCTCCCAAGACCGCTCGTGGGCAGGTATGTTCCTACCCACCTCAGAAGACATCAATAAATCTACTGAAGATATGCTCAACAATAGTCTCAATCAAATGGTAAATCTCAAGAAAGAGATCACAGTTAGTGCCTCAAAGCAATCCTACTCCAAAAGTACTCCAGACGCGACTCTGAGTCCACGAGTATTTTGGTCTGACATCATCTCAATCAGTACTTCGAACCGTGACCTCGAGTCCACGAGTACTTTGACTTGACGTAACCTGCAAGGTTATCACACCTTGGCGAGGTTTGAGGAATACAAGGTTCAAAGAGGATAAACTATTCTGACACCAATACATGACAACCAAACTGGGGAATCCACTTGACCACCCTTTGGGGGCAAGTAGCGCATTCAAGGGTCTTAACCCGTGCCCATGTGAGTTGCACCTTAGACGGCCAAACAGGGGAGTCCACTTGGCTACCCTCTAGGGGCAAGTAGCGCATTCAAGGGTCTTAACCCATGTCCATGTGAGCTGCACCTTAGATAGACAAATAGGGTAATCCACTTGACCACCCTCTAGGGGCAAGTAGCACATTCAAGAGTCTTAACCCATGCCCATGTGAGCCGCACCTTAGACAACCAAATAAGGGAATCCACTTGACCACCCTCTGGGGGCAAGTAACGCATTCAAGGGTCTTAGCCTGTACCCATGTGAGCTGCACCTTAGACAGTTAAACAGGGAGCCGCCAATGGGATTAGCGAGTGCCTTATGTTCCAAGTTAAGAGGGCAACCCACCAAACCCTTCTCAGCGAGTTGGTCGCGAGTCGCAAAACCTCGACACTTAGCTAAAACCATCACGTGGTTATTGGCAGCATGGATAGTGAAATCCATGCATAAGCCATTACGATACCCACCGAGAGTTATCTTATATTAAACAAGTCGTGCAGTAGAAAAATCCCAAGTCTTGAGAAAATTCACACACTAAACTGTAAACATAAAAGACCCTGGCAATGACCACTTATACCAAAGTCCGAAGGATCCTAAACGCCCAAATAGTTGGTGACGGACCCCGGATATGGTTTCTTTTATGCCTAAGTCCTAACAGGGATCCTAAATGCCCAAATAATTAGTGACGGAGCCCGAACAAGGTTTCACTTATGCCAAGGTCAAGAGGGATCCTAAATGTCTAAATAATTGGTGACGGATCACAGACAAGGCTTGAATTAAATCAAAGTGACGAGGAATCCTAAATACCAAAGCAAATGATAATGGACCCTGGACAAGGTTTCTAAACCAAAGTCACGAGGGATCATAAATACCAAAATGAATGATAATTGACCTCGGACCGTGGTTTCCCCTCGATTGGAAATATTCCCAAGTCTATAAAATGGTTGCGAAAAGCAACACAATGAGCGTTGGACCCAGTACGGACCATGGAAAAAGAAGTAAACACGACAACAATTCTGGCATATTCTGCGAGACCTGCCACTTATGGCCAACTGACGCATGAACCCTGTCTGGACTACGACGTAAACGCCTCCATATTAGAGCTCGTAACCCAACGGAGAAGCACAGATTACGGCTTCAAGTAAAGCACAAATTTTGTTGCCTGGAGGCATCGAGACTTGCTACTTCGCTATACTAGCCAAACACCGAGTTGGGGGTAATTGTTCTGGACCATGATCCAGAATATTATCACACAGGTCAATCCGATACACATCCGACCGGAGTCCATCATTGACACCCCAGCAGGAATTCACTCAATGTATGGTCGAGATCCCCCGAGCACATGGGGGCAACGTATGACACACCTCGGACAGCGAAATGACAACGTAAGCAAAGCGATCCAACTTGGACCCCGGCCTTACACGTCAATCCAAGAGTAATACTATGATATATTACGGACCTCGGCCTTTTCGAAAACATTGTGAGATTCGGCATTAAGTCTGACTTGGATCCCTTTGTTCACTGCTTGCTGTGTGCTCCTACTAAATATGAGTATTTTGACACTTAACTGTCCCATCTAAGTGTCAAGTTGGGGGCAACTGTTCTACACCGAGATTTTGGGTTATCAGTCAGGAGCAACCCGGCCCACCAGAATAATACCCAGATATTACTACGTATTATCTTAATGAGTATATCTACTTATTTATTAGGAATAAATCTCTCAAGTATCCTTAATGGATATGAAAGCTAATTATATCCTACATAAATAAGGAAATTAGTTAAAAAGAATCACAATCCCTAACGAATTCTAATCCTAAATAATTACATTTAATACAAATTGCACTCATTCTAAGACGCTCCTGTAAATACCATGTCAGGTCTCAAAGGTATGCATCTCCTTTAATATACAGACTATCTTCATTTAGCACAGTCTAACTTGAGCATCAGAGTACCTTTTGTAGGTACTCACCCCCTCGTACTACCACATGAGCACTTGTGTCATGAAGGAGTCCACCACATACGTGCTTATTTTAGGTACCCTTCTGAATTTACTTCAGAACAGTGTCAATCTCCCTCTTACTCTTTTGCTTTTAGTCATCTGATCACCATATCAATTGAAAAAGAGAAGTAAAAAATATGAAAAAATCATATAAGATATGATATACTTTTTTAGATAAAAGTCCAAAGAGAAAGAAAAGCACAAATAAATACTGAGTTTATATCAGATGTCATAAATCCATGAGATATAATTATCAGGTCTAAATCTAGAGCAGAGGCAAATTTGTTACATCAGTTGGTGCGTCGATTTGCTGGTCTAGATTATGGTTTGCAGGAGCCAAGAGTTCTTTGCTCAAATCAACTTCCAAACTGGAGTCCACAATCCAAATAAACTTTAGAAAAAGAAAGAATGAAAATTAAGAGTGATGCCGTCACATATAAAGGATTGAATTAGTGTATTGTAGAATAAGACCCGAGGCTCATGACACTATTTAATGTGCCACATCCACACAATGACAATATGTGAATGAAATGTAAAAGTTGATTTTGTCAGTTTCATTTAATTTCCATTATTACTAAAAACTGAATCACCTAATGTATACATTTTTCTGTCGTTGCCCAGAGAGTCTCAATAACCAAGTAAAACAACCCACAAACAAAAAGCAATCTGCATAATGATTATTACCACTCAAAGTTAAAAAAGCTTGGTTTTGTTAATTCCATTGCCATTGCTACCAAAATTAGAAACTGAGTAATATCCACAAACACGGAGAGCACTCACTAGCATAAGTATAACAGTCAGTTAAAAAAATTAAAGAACCATAAACAAGCTAATGAGTGCTTGGCTTAAAAGAATAAAAATAAAAATACATGAGATCAAAGATCAGGAAAAAAAAAAAAAGAATAGCTGAAACTTGCTTGAAATCCTTTTAAACTTTTAGGATAGTTCTACATAAGAAAAAACTTAACAAAAATAAAACTGATCGTCATATGAGTAGAGAGGAAAAATTAAAAATCATAAGCAACATTTGCAGAATTCAAAATCAGCAATTGAAAGAAAATTTTGAATAATTACAGCAACTAAAAAAGGGCGCAAATAAAAAAAATTTAAATTGAAAAATGATAATAACCACTGTAATCCACCAAACAATGCACAAAGTCCCACATTTGGGCATTCAATCTCCACTTTCATACCATTCATAGGAAACAAATAAGGCACAAACAAAGTGTCTTGCAAAAAAAATCTAATCAGACCTCAAAAGCTAAAAGAAAACTAAATTTGACTACATAAACATAAAAATTCACCTTAAGAGCAAAATCCCACTGCTTGTATAAATATACTTATATATATATGCCAATGTCTTGCAGTGGGAATTGTCTAATGTTTTCCATCTTGTATGAATTTTGAACTATTCCAAGTGATGCCATTAGAATGAGATAACACGTTTGGTTTTGTAAAAAGGTAAAATTTATTTTATTTTTTTTTTTTTTTTTTTTATATATATATATATATTTAAATATAATATTAACCACATCACTTTACATATTAAAAAATGATTACATCATATGACACGTGCTATTTGTCACATGTCAACAAACCAAACCATATATTTGTTGACAAAGAAGATACATGACAATTTTTCAGGTTATATATCTTTCTTTTATACATTATATTGATGATTTGTCACATGTCATCAAAACAAATTATGTACTACTGTTAAGGAAAATACACAAAATCAAATCATGTAATTTTTATATATTATATATTACATATTGATTGATCACATGTCATCAAAATAAATTATCATGTATCTTATTTTTATATATCTTTTTTATATATATATATTACATATTGATTAATCACATGTCATCAAAATAAATTATGTACTTACTTGATAAAAAAGATACATGATAATTTTTTAAGTCATATATCTTTTTTTTATATATTATATATTATATATTAATTGATCACATGTCATCAAAATAAATTATATACTTACTAATAAGGAAGACAAATAATAGTTTTTCAAGACATGTTTTTTTAATAAAGACACATGATAATTTTTTAAGTCATATATTTTTTTATATATTATATTGATGATTTATCACATGATATCAAAATAAACTATGTACTTACATGATAAGAAAAATACATAATAATTTTTTAAATCATGTATTTTTTTATATATTATATATTATATATTAATTAATCACATGTCATCAAAATAAATTATATACTTACTTATAAGGAAGATAAATAATAATTTTTTAAAACATGTATTTTTTTATATATTATATATTATATATTGATTAATTGATCGCAAAAGAAAAGAGAGAGAACACGTGACAATTGTTATTGTTGGGGACTTTAATTTGGACTGAGATTTCAAAGACAACCAAAGCCATCATCAAACACAACAGGAAGTAGAACACTTCCCTTTACCATCACGCTTTTACCACCAAACCCCCACAGCAGAGTCCTACTTCTACCAAACTTAATTTGATGTTAATATATACATAGAAAAAAAATAAAAAAGAGCCATCAACAGCAACGATTTTCCAATCATAGTGCCATTTGACCATAAACGCTAGTGTTGATCATTTTTAATCCTGATACCAGATTCCAAGGTATCATTCCCTAAAGTTACCCCCCCCCCCTTTTTTTTTCTATAATTTAGTCTTCAACTTTTAACAACGATAATTCTCTATTTTTTTTCTTCTTTTTTGCAGTGTTTTGGTTTGACATAAACCTTTCAAGATCTCAGAGGGGCATAAGATCAGAAGCTAAGAGACATTCTTATATATAAACAGAGTGTTCAGGACCGTGAGATTTAATTTCACGACCCTGACACAAAAGGGGGTGTCTCTGATTTTGATTCCTTTGTTAATCTTTTCCTTAAAATTTTCAGCAGCCCATTAAGGTTTTGATCAGAAAGTTTGGATTTTTTACAATGATTTCCTTGGTGAGACAACCTGGTATAGGGATCAGTGGTTCTGATGTTGTTTTGAGGCAAAAATATGCAACCCCAGTTCAGCCACGCTCATTTTTACCTTCTCTGGCAAGAGAAAAAGCTCAGAGATCTCTGGTTTCAGTGCAAAAACCTCTGCACCTTGCTTCTCTTGGTGTTGGGAATTTTGGGTCAGTGAAGAATTTTGAGTCAGTGAAGAGTTCTGGAGGGAATGATTTGGTGAAGTGTGGAGCGTATGAGGCAGATAGATCAGAGGTTGAGGATGCAGGAAGCACGCCATCAGAGGCTGCAAAGAAGGTGAAGATTGGGATATATTTTGCAACCTGGTGGGCTCTGAATGTGGTGTTCAATATTTATAACAAGAAGGTTTTGAATGCCTACCCGTACCCTTGGCTTACTTCAACTCTCTCACTTGCATGTGGGTCTCTTATGATGTTGATCTCTTGGGCCACCAGGATAGCTGAGGCACCTAAGACTGATCTTGAGTTTTGGAAGTCTTTGTTCCCTGTAAGTGAAAACTGAATTGGTTTTTGTTTGTTTCTTGAGAAAAAAATTGATGGGAGGATGTGAAAGCTTTGTTTTGTTTGCTCATATGTTTTTTTGTTCTGGAAAAAAAAAATTTAAAGAAATTTTGGACATATTTCTGGATATCTATGTTGGTTGATTTAAGGAAAAAAACAAAGTATAGAAAATTTAGTCCATTCAATTCAAACCATGTAGCTGAATTGGGCAGGGTTTAGTCTGAGATTTTGGTTTATTAATTAAAATTTTTTTTTAAAAAAAGTTTTGGAAGAGTAATTCACCTTAGCTGGACAGTTGACAGCCAGCAAAGTTTCTTTACCCCCAACCCACCTCCCCTTTTCTCTCTGTTGGTATGCATAATGGATTCAAAAAATCTTAAAAAGTTTGAGTTTTTTCCTTTATTTATTTATCATTTTGAATGGATAGTGACCTTAGTCTTTTGTGTTTCTTCTTCAGGTTGCTGTTGCACATACAATAGGACATGTAGCGGCAACGGTTAGTATGTCAAAAGTTGCAGTATCATTTACCCATATTATCAAGAGTGGTGAGCCTGCTTTTAGTGTACTGGTTTCGAGATTTCTTTTGGGTGAGAGCTTCCCTGTGCCAGTCTATCTGTCTTTAATTCCAATCATTGGTGGATGTGCACTTGCTGCTGTCACTGAGCTCAATTTCAATATGATTGGTAATGAACTCTTCTTTTGAAGAATATTTTGCTAGCTGCATTCTGTTTCTGTTTGTCTTCCTGTTGAGCACAGTAAGAAGTTGGAGATTGGATGATAAACTGACTTGAACTTTGAATTTGACCTGAGAAAAGAGAATTTGTGTTTAATTAATTGGGTTACGGTAATATCACTTTTCTTTCTCGTGTTAGCAAAATGGCCTTTACTGTGCTTTGTAGTCTATTCTTGCTTGAGTTTAGCCCCCAACGGCAGGGGTGATTTACTATGAGTTACTTGGGTTAATTATGCCTTTAGAGGAGGTTATTTGTGCTGGAATGTATTTCTCATAATTTTGCTGCTAGCAGTTCTTTGCATCCTCCTGACTTTGATTTCATGACTTTTTATTTTTTTTTCTAGGCTTTATGGGGGCTATGATATCCAATTTGGCATTTGTATTCCGGAACATCTTTTCAAAAAGGGGCATGAAGGGAAAGTCTGTCAGTGGAATGAATTACTATGCTTGCTTATCCATTTTGTCCCTTGCAATTCTCACACCGTTCGCAATTGCTGTGGAAGGACCACAGATGTGGGCAGCTGGATGGCAAACAGCCCTCTCTCAAATTGGACCCCAATTCATATGGTAATTACAAGATGACTACTCACTCTATTGTTATCCCTATTATGTTTGTTAATGTCATCATGGTTGCACTCATCTTAATCTGGATGCATCTCTATTTCCATGCTAGAGATAGGTGATAACTTGAAAATTTAATATTTGATTAGGTTCAGACAACTATTTTCTAAATCTCTTGTTTGTCGTTATGAGGAAATGCAAAATATTTGTTATCGCCTGAATTATTGGTTCTTTTGTTTTAGAAAGACATATACAACATCAGTGTGGGGAAAGGGGGAAGGGACCAGAAGAGGAAACTTGGTGTCCTGCCTGAGACAATTGCCGTGTCCCATTAAGCCAAAGATGGCTTAAACTGTTGGTAGTTATTGAGGATTTCTAGTTTGGACCAGAAATTTATCCAGTTTGGCTTGTTGTATTTATACATTAACTGATGTTTTCTTCATTTATTTCTCCTTTATAAATTGGAGAAAATATGAACTAACTTCAGAAATTCTTTGTAGGAATGCATGAGAACATATTTATCGTGCTAGAATTAATGCCAATTGTCAACTTCTATAGTTGCATGACTGGGATAATTTTGTGTCTCAAATTGATGCCATGTCGTTATTTGAGACTTGAGAGCCTGATATATTGTCTGTAAGGAGCAATGGACTAGTGATCAAGTACCCAATTTTATGTATATTATTACGTAATTAGAATAAAAGGAGCCGACCCACCTAGTGGGAAAAACTTTGATTGTTGTAATTAGAATAAAAGGATAAACCTTTATTGCAGTTAAAAGTGATGTTGATGACACCTGATTAATGTGTTTGAATTTTGTAACAGAAAATAGATATATTTTTTTATTTTATATTTTGAGTTATCTGTTGTTCTCATCCTATATCTTTTGGTTCTAAAAGGTTCTGCACTTCTCCATATTATGACTAATGTATGGCTGGTAATTGTACACAACAGGTGGGTAGCAGCTCAGAGCGTATTCTATCATCTGTACAATCAGGTGTCATACATGTCTCTGGATGAGATCTCTCCGTTGACATTTAGCATTGGAAACACCATGAAACGTATATCTGTCATAGTGTCTTCAATTATTATCTTCCACACACCAGTACAACCCATCAATGCTCTTGGAGCTGCTATTGCTATCCTTGGAACCTTCTTATATTCACAGGTATTTTCTAGTCATCATTTTTTAAAAATTTTTATTTTTAATTTTTAATTTTATATGTCTCGTTGTTTATTGTGTCCTTTGGCCTATTATTTACTACCAAAAAAAAAAATGCTACCTATGTTTGAAACATCAAACATGCACATAGTCTTACATATTATTGGTTGGAGGATCCATTGCAGAGAGAATGTGTGTGTTAGAGTGGTTTTGGATGCCCATTATAGGATGGTCGGTTAGGTGGACTGGATCCTCAAGGTGGAGAACCCGTCGAGCAAATTACATTGTTGGATGAAGGCATTTGTTATTTCGTCTGAAGTGCAATCTACCTTAGGATTTTAAACTTATTCTCATTTAGCAAAGGGTTTGTTGGAAGAAAATTTGATTTAGTAAGAGTTTTGCAAAAGAAAAAAAAGAAAACACTAGTTGCACGTACTTATTTTCTATCACATCTCTCACATCAATTAGGTGGAAAAATCAGATTGTAGGTGTGTAGAAAATGAGGTAGGACAATTATAATCATAAGGTAAAATCTGTGTACAAGTGAAGTGATGTATGTGTAAGTGTGTCAATGTAGTATTATTCAAGAAAAAAAAATAGAGACTCATTGGGTAGAGTTGGGTGTCAATGTGCCTCGGGATATCTTCCCTTCCCCATCTGAATCATCTGATGGTGCTATTCTGAAGTTAGGTAAAGCAGTGTTTTATTAATAGCTGGAGTTTGAATTGCCACCTTATTCCTATTGGTTTGAACTTTGAACCTACCGTCATTGAATTCTTTTCGTTGACCGCACCGAATGACTTGAGCATATGCTTTGGTTCATACCTCCACAGTGAGGCTTCTGATAGGAGCATCTATGGTACCTTTAAAAGTGGTTGCCATGTGGGGCCTTGGAAAATAGAGAAAAAGAAGGGTGGTGGTTAGAAACAAAGTAGGATATTGATTAGATTACATTTGTTTTTCTAAGATTAATATTTGTGGTTTTCTTTTAGAAATAACAATTTTGATTGGCGGGTATACTTATTCTTATTTCTCATTCTACTCATTTTTTGCAGGCAAAGCAATAGAATCGAGGAACTACGATTCCTCTAAGGACTTGTCTGTTTCTGTTGGTCTTGCTCAGCCACGAACAAGGAAGTTGATTTTGAAATATGTGACGGCTGGATTTTTGTAAGACTAGGGTGATCCGGCTGTTATTCCATCTGTAGATAATAATAAGAATAATAATTCTGGGGAAACATTATTATTATACAGATGATTAGTTAGTATTTTTGTTTTTTTAATATTTCTGAAATGCTAAGGAGTTGAAGGAATAAATGATTTTGTTATATAGTCTGAGAATGATTTCTCAAAACATTGTTTATTACAAGGAGTTTCTAAGTATCTGATCAGTGAGTATGATCTGTTTGATACTCTCGTTATGATTCACGGAATATATAAATGTTTGCTGACATTAGTGAAGATGCTACTTCGGATTTAATATTTTAGAGCATTGTTATTTTTATTATTATTATTATTTTTTGAGACAACGAGATATCTATAAGACTGATATCTGTTTGACTGGGAAAGGATCAGGGTTATATAATTTTTTCACAAGAGTTGTTTTCTACAAGAGTTATTTCTTTGAGATTTGACATTGTGTTTTAAGAAAGTAATTTTTGTGAAGAGATCACATAATTTTTGTATTTTTGTAATTGAATAAAAATTAATTCCATAGGTAATATAAATAAATCGAACTTGGGGACATACCTATGATTAAAAATAAGTAACAATGCTTACGTTTTTTTTTTTTAAGCATTGTTACTTTTGAGGTTGAAGTTACGCAGGGAGGTGCATTTTGGCCCTTTCATTTTTGTCTGCCCTATAACCTTTCCATGTGATGTTAACCTTGTCCAGTGAGAAAGCGACTCTTCACTTTTCCAAAGGACATGTTCCCATTTGTGCATGTGTTGTTCATTATTGATATTTGCATTCTTAATACATTCACTTTTCATGTTTTTATTTTTTTATTTTCGAGAATTACGAAAAAAGAATTACTGATAAAGATACGGATAACAAAGGAAGATAAAGTGATTTTGTAAAAATAAAAAAGGTAGCTATTTTTTGTTGGTAGTTAATTTTTTTGAGGAGTTTTGTTAAGGGAAGTGTTTCAAATGACTCTAATTTCTCATGTCTCAAATTTGATGATAATATTTGACAATAACTTTTTTTTATGAGAATATTTAAGAATAATTAATTTGGGATGGGTGGCATATGATTTTTGTGTGTTTCAGAGCATGCTAGAGATAGAGTACTGGGGGCAATAAGCTCCTTTACGAGTAAATCAGAAATTAGGGCCTAATGGTAAATTTCGTAAGGTTTTTCACTGTTATTACTTTTTACAACTATATGGGAAGTATAATTTCAGTTTGGTTCACAATATAAGAGAAAAGAAGTGAAAACATTTGGGGAGGATTTCTTTTAAGTGCGACCCAGTCTCAGGGATTAAGTTATTCGGCCTAATTTTTTTTAAGAAAAAAAAATTAAGTGAGAACAATGATAATTTATTGCAACAAAACATTTGTTTCATAACAAAATGACCACCTTGGTTAGCCAAAGTGGAAGCATACATGTTAACATACAGGAATGCATCCTTTCATATAAATTTTTACATGACCTTGGGGATAGATATAAAGACTCTTAACATACAGTCTTACAAATTTTAAGAGGATTATACCAATTAAAGATTTTGTATTTCTCTCTCTTTTCACATGACAAGGTGTTTGCTAAAAAAATATTCCGCCTTCAACTGATAAGGTGAATATGCCTTAACTATTTCTACAAACCTTCAATTCCCAATAAATCAAGAGAAAACACTAAGGAAGGGATTTTGTCTCTCAGCTATGGGTTCCTAAGAAGACTACATAAAGCTCCTAGCTGGAAAATAGCCCTCAAAACCTCTACCACTCCAACTAACAGTTTGCAAGGTTTGAGGAAAGCAAATGAAATTAAACTGAACTAATAAAGTAAATAGATTAAAGTAAAGGACAAAATTGCTAGTTAAGCAAGTAGAGGTGATTGTAAGCAATGAAAGAGCAAAGAAATGCTGAGAAATTTCAGTGTATATTGTTTTGATGGGTTGAATGTGTGTCGTCCCTTTTTACAATTGAACTCTGCATATTTATACACAAAAATTACACCGTTAATAGACTGTTACAATATCTGCCACGTCCTAAATGGTTCCTATTTTCATGCCAAGTGGCTAACAACATAGGTATTCACTAACTAATTCACTCTTAGCTAGTTGTACGTTAATATATCTTCAAACAATGCACCAGCCAACTATAAGAATAATTGCTTCCTAAAATTTAGGATAGCAACAAATCACTTCATGCATATGGGAATCTGCTCTTAACCGTCCACAACAGCTCCAAACTCTTCCACAATATCAATCCCTATTTTCAAGGGATTTTATGTCATTACAGTTAACAATGTGCCTAAGGCTTCCAATCAGTTCATATTTTCTAAGTTTAGTTATGCAGCACCTTGGGCCCATGAATTTGGTCCAAATCTGGCCCATAAAACCTCTCTGTTTTCAACTTGGAAATATTCCTTCGTGTAACATTTTTTAAATAAGAAAATATGATAGAAAGCTTTGCATGAACTGCAAAATCATCCCTGGAGAGAGCTTCACTACTCAACACAGAGTTTTGGTTATGGATGTACGGATCAAGATGAGAGTAAGAAAAAATTGTCGAGACAGAGAGTCAAGGATCAAATGGTGGTAATTAAAGAGAGAAAAACAAATGCTATTTCAGAGGAGGATTATGAAGGAAGAAATTTGAGAAGTACAAGAGAGTGCTGATGATATGTGGGACGAGATGGCTGAAGGAATTAGAAAGGTAGCAAAAGAGACACTCGGTGAATCAAGAGACTTCGGACTCAAGGATAAAGAATCTTGGTGGTGGGACACAAGTGTACAAGATAAGGTTAAGGTTAAAAGAGAATGTTATAAAGCTTGGCACGTGTGTAAAAATGATGAAAATTGAAAAAAATATAAGGCATCTAAAAAAGATACTAAGAAGGCGGTGAGCGAGGCGAAAACTAAAGTGTTCAACGAGTTATATCAATCGTTGGGCACCAAAGAGAAAGGAATATCTACAGGCTTGCTAATAGTAGGGAAAGGAAGACAAGAGACTTGGATCAAGTGAAATGCATTAAGGATGAAGAGGGTAAAGTCTTGATTACGGAACAAGACATTAAGGATCGATGGAAGGGTTATTTTCATAAGTTATTTAATGAGGAACATGGGGTATTAGAGGACTCGGACATTCTAAACACTAGAGAGGAGAACCAAAATAAAACCTTTTATCTTAGAATCAGGGAGTTTGAGGTAAAAGAAGCATTGAATAGGATGGATAATGGAAAAGCGGTCTGATCGGATAATATACCTATTGAGGTATGGAAGTGCCTAGGAGAGAAAGGTATAAGTTGGATCACAAAGCTGTTTAACGAGATAATGAGGTCTAAGAAAATGCCAAACGAATGGAGGAGAAGCACTTTAATCCCTATTTATAAGAATAAGGGAGATATACAAAACTGTGCAAATTACAGAGGAATTAAGCTCATGAGTCATACCATGAAGTTATGGGAAAGAGTAATTGAACGGAGATTAAGACAAGAGACTCATATTTCAGAAAATCAATTTGGTTTTATGCCTGGGAGGTCAACCATGGAAGCAATCTATCTTCTACGAAGATTAATGGAGAGGTATCGGAGGAAGCAAACAGACCTACACATGGTTTTCATTGATCTGAAAAAAGCTTACGATAGGGTACCGAGAGAGGTTTTGTGAAAGGCTTTGGAGAAGAAAGGAGTTCGTATCACCTATATTCGAGCAATCCAATATATGTATGATGGGGCTAAAACTAGTGTAAGAACACAGGGTGGGGCCACAGAAGAATTCCCTATAACTATAGGACTGCACCAAGGGTCGACTTTGAGTCCATATTTTTTTACCTTGGTCTTGGATGTGCTTACTGCTCATATCCAAGAGCCGGTGCCACAATGCATGCTTTTTGCAGATAATATAGTCTTAGTTGGAGAGTCGAGAGAGGAAACAAATGGGAAGCTAGAGCTATGAAGACAAACTTTGAAAGAACATGGCCTTCGTCTAAGTAGGAGTAAGACGGAGTATATGGAATGTAAGTTCAGTAAGAGGCGTGTTAATGATAGCTTAGCGGTGAAAGTTGGAGATCATATAATACCACAAGTCACACAATTTAGATACCTTGGATCTATCATACAAAATGATGGAGAGATAGAGGGAGATGTAAACCATAGGATTCAAGCTGGATGGATGAAATAGAGGAGTGCTTCAAGAGTTATTTGTGATAGAAAAGTGCCTCTCAAGCTTAAGGGTAAATTTTACCGCACAACTATAAGGCTCGTGATGTTGTATGGTACTGAATGTTGGGCGGTAAAAAGCCAACAAGAGCATAAGATCAGTGTTGCGGAGATGAGGATGTTGCATTAGATGTGTGGCCATACAAGACAAGATAGGGTTATGAATGAATACATTAGAGAGAAAGTAGGGGTAGCACCTATTGTGAAAAAGATGAGAGAATCTCGCCTTTGGTGATTTGGACATATAAGGAGAAGACCCTTAGAAATTCCTATAAGAAGAGTAGATCAGGTAGATAATAGCCCAATAACTAGAAGTAGAGGAAGACCAAGAAAGACTATAGGTGAAACGATTAAAAAAGATTTAGATCTGAATAGCATATCTAAAGACTTGGTTTATGATAAGGCACAATGACGTCGTTTGATCCATGTACCCGACCCCACCTAGTGGGAAACGGCTTGGTTGTTATTGTTGTTTGTTGTTGTTGTAACATCTTAATACAATAATCACGATATAACTTATATATATAGACATAAAGTATTAAATGTGTTACTTCTATTCTTACTATCTCACTAATCTCATATAATTAAACAATTATAAAGGAGAGCCATAACTAAAAAGTTACACATATATACATCCATTGCCACAAAGGCAAAGAGTTATACATACAACCTTTAACATTCTCAAAACTAATATAAATAAATGCGCCAACTTTGTCTATAAAGAAACAAAAAAAACTAAATTACATTAGTTCTTCGGCTTCTTTATATTTTTACCCTTGGAAGAGTCTTGACCTGCTTTTGCCAAAGAAACACAGAAAGGGGTGAGAACATACAATTATCAGTAATATTCATACATTTCATGGCATCTCATTAGTATAAATTTCAATTAAACATAGTCAATATCAACATTATACTATCGCCTATACAACAGCATAATGTATAGAAAAACTAATCTATCTCGACATTATACAATAGATTATGGTTGTTATTGGATATTAAATCTATATTTAATATCACAAGAACATTTACATACTACTATTATGTAAAGGTTCACTAACACAACACATAACTATAAATATAAGTCATTTGCTCATATGACAAGAACAACTATCTACATAGTTGTAGCACATCATAACTAGCTCATTCATAAACAAAACCATAAATGATATTCAATAACCACTCATACAATTATCAAATATCATCTTCACTTGGTGATGAACCGTCAACATGTCATATTTTTACGGTTCAATTCCATGGTTTTTCATATTCTTATTATTTTTTTATTGAATTTTGTTCGTAAATTTTGTTATATTTTTAGTATTGTTTAATTGTATTTTTATTAAGTGTTTTGTGTGTTTTTGTCAGGTAATTGTACGGGAAAAAGACTGGATGTACAAAGAAGCAAGGAAAAAAGGAAATTTCATCAGGTGACCAATGCTTGAGTGCTAGTGTTGGAGCGCCTGAGTGCCCAAAGCATATGCAGCAGCGGTGATTTAGTGTCCCAACGCCTGAGCGTTGGGTGGGGAGCGCCTGAGCGCGCAAGTGGTAGCAACGCGTATCTTGACTTAAGTGACTGAGTGCCCAAGCGCTCAGAACTGAGCACCTAGGCGCTGGTTGCGTAACAGCAGACGTGATTTTCATTAAATAGGAAAAGTTACGCCAAATTCAACACAGACAGACAAAGACAAGAAGACACAGAGCACATTGCATAAAAAATCCTTAACCTTGAGAAAGTTATTTTGCGGTAGCAGATCTTGGAAGACGGCTTCAAAGGAGGATTCGATTCTTAAAGGCTTGAAGATCATAATCTTCATTAAAGGGGTTTTGATTTCTCTTTCTTTCTAGTTTTCCCATTTCTTTGGGTTTTATTTCCATGGGTTTGTATCTTGATATGAGTTTGTTTGTATTGAACATGAGTAGCTAAACCCATAGCCAGGGCTATGGGGGATCTTGTTTTCCTAATTATTTGGGTTTGATTTCTAATTTGATTAAGGTAATTTCTGTAGGGTTTATCATATTGCTTGCATTCTTGTCATAACTTGATCACTTTTGGCATGTGTTAATTCATTGTTTGACCGGTGACCATCCGCATTCAATGAGTGGATCTATATGGTAAGCCTAGGATTAAATTGGTGAATGATTAAACATCAATTTTTTCTACCAATGGAATTGACAGGTATGTTAATTCATCTCTTGAATTAAAGTTTAATGCATTCCTAATTAATTCAACTAAATGACCAAATAGGTGATTTAATTTAGGAATAGAATATTGTTTCATCCATGACCATTAGGATTCAATAGCAGGTAAGAGAATATTGGCAAAAGAATTACCTTACATCATAAATAAAAGAATATCTGAATAACTGGATTTAAGTGAACCTTGTGCCCTTGTCTCTCTCTTATTGATTATCTATTCTCTGTTTGATTGTTCATTATTTTTCTTTATTTATTTTTTGCTTTTAATTTGAATTTATTCATACACTTTTGATTGTCTGGATAACAAAGGGTTTTGCGAATCTAGTAATGACCACTTATTCATTGTGGGATCGATAACTAGGACTCAAGTCCTATATTACTTGGCGATAGAGTGCATTTACTCTTAATGTATTTTACGCGTATCAAGTTTTTGGCGTCGTTGCGGAGGAATAAGTTTGGTAATATTAGAAGCGAGAAGCTCTAGTTAATTTAGACGCCCTTTTATTATTTATTTTATTTTTATTTCTTATTCTTATTTTATTTTATTTTATTTTTAATTATTTTTTCTTCTCTTTTCTATTTGTTATTTATGCTTACTCGATTTCAGTTTCCTGATTTGACATTTGATCCAGAAATTGAGAAAACAGCTCGCCGGTTAAGGAAATAATATTTTATTGCAGCTGTGATAGAAAATATAAACAAGATGGAGAGACAACCAGTTGTTGAGGCCAACTGTGAAGAAAGTGCTATCCTAGCAGAGCAGACCATGTTAGAGTACTTTATGCCCATTGCTGAAGGGTATGGAGGGAGAATTATAAGACTAGCTGTGGCGGCTAATAATTTTGAGATCAAACCAGCATTGATCTTTATGATTCAGAATTCAGTTCAGTTTGGTGGATTGCCTTCGAATGATCCAAATCAACATTTGTCCAGGTTCTTACAGTTATCTGATACTATCAAGTACAATGGGGTGACAGATGATACAATCCAATTGCGACTCTTTCCTTTCTCTCTTAGGGACAGAGCAAGCCAATGCTTAATGTCATTATTGAGGGGTTCCATCACTGCATGGGATCATTTGACACAACAGTTTCTGGCTAAGTATTTTCCTCCTTCTAAATCTGCTAAGTTAAGGAATGACATATCTTCGTTTGTGCAGTTTGAAATGGACACTCTTTATGAAGCTTGGGAGAGCTTTCAAGAGTTGTTGAGGAGATGTCCACATAATGGATTTCCCGTATGGCAGCAGGTTTAGACTTTTTACAATGGTTTGTCTCCTACAAACCGTTCACTCATTGATGCTACTACAGGAGGTACTATATGGAGGAAAATACCTATTAAGAGCCAAGCATTGATTGAAGAAATGATGCTGAATAGTTATCAATGGCAAAATGAGCGTCAAGTTCCTAAGAAACAAGCAGGTGTACATGTTGTTGATTCCTCTACTGCTATTCTAGGTCAATTGGAAGCACTGACGAAGAAGGTGAAGACTCTTATAGTGACAAATAGTGCAGTCCCACTAATCATTTGTGAGACATATGGAGGACAGGGTCATACAAGTTCAAATTACCAAGTTGGTAGTCCATTTGCCCCCGAGCCTGAAAGAGTAAATTTTGTTGGTAATTTCAACAGGCAGTAGTACAATCCGTATTCAAATACGTACAATCCAGGTTGGAGGGACTACCCGAATTTCAAATAGAGAAATCCACAAGGCTATCAGCAGAATCAGCAGAGAGCACCACAACCACCTCTAGATTTCCAAGCACCTGCAGAGAAGCCAAGCTTTGAAGATTTGGTAATGAAATACATGCAGAATTTCGATGCCAGAATGAAGAACATGGAGACTCAGATTAGTCAGTTAACTATATTGATGATAGCAAGGGCACCACAGACATTGCCTACTACTATTGAGACTAATCTAAAGGAATAGGTCTTTGCAATTATCCTGAGAAGTGTTAAGGAATTTGGAAGTCCTCCCAGAAGAAGGAAATGTCAGAGCCTAGAGGTATTCTTATTCAGGCAGTGCATGAAGATGAGAAGGCAACTGAAGCACCTCGCTTGTCAAGAATTGTGACAAATAAAAATAATATCCTTACTGAAAATGTCTCAATTCAAGTTGTCCATCAAGAAAGAGAGGTTGAGAAGAAAGCACCAAAGTGGCGGAGAGCAAAGAAAGATCATGAGTAGAGCACAGTTTATGAACCATCACCATATGCCAAGATGCCATTCCCTCAGAAGCTCAAGAACAATCAGCCAGACCAGTAATTTGCCAAATTCTTAGAGATGTTCAAGAAGTTGCAAATCAATATTCCATTTGTTGAAGTCATCTCTCAAATGCCCAAGTATGCAAAATTTTTGAAAGAAATACTTACAAAAAAATGCAAACTTGAGGAATTTGAGACGATATATCTAACTGAGGAGTGCTACGCTATTCTCAAAGAAGTTACCCCCAAAATTGAAAGATCTAGGGAGTTTTACTATTTCTTGCACTATTGGTAACTCTTATTTTGAAAAGGGATTATGTGATTTGGGTGCTAGTATTAATTTGATGCCTTTCTTTGTGTTTAAGAAATTGAGAATGCAGGAACCGAAGCCTACCACCATTTCACTACAGTTGGTTGATAGATCAATCACTTACCCACGTGGTGTGGTGGAGGATGTTTTGATAAAGGTGGACAAATTCATATTCCCAGTTGATTTTGTGGTACTAGATATGGAAGAGGATGCTGATATTCCTCTCATTCTTGAAAGACCATTTTTGGCCACTTCAAGAGTTGTGATTGATGTGCCTTAGGGTGAGCTCATTATGAGAGTAGATGGAGATCATATGACTATCAATGTCTTTAGGGAGGCTAAATCTTCCCCAATGTCAAATCTCCATGACCCTATCAATTTTGTTCAAGCTATGAAAAAGGAAACCTTAGCTATCAAGGACCCCCACCATCACACAATGTTGATGTTAATATTCCGAAAAGTCAAGTTGCTGAAATAGATAAAGGTCCTCTTATATTCCTTGCTTCTTCATGAATTGGTCATTTATCTATTGATCGAATGCGACCACCATGGCCTAGCGGAGTTAAGGCGCAATTGGGACAACCAAACTCTTGTCAAGTTCAGAATGTGATGATCACATATTTGATACATTAATAAACTTTTATTTTTAGTCATTTACACTCTCCATATACTTAATTGATTGATTTTGATTATGTTTTATAAGTTTGGACTCAAATTGGACTTAATTGAATTTTTCAGCATAATTTACGTCTTACGTTATTTCTGTATTTGGGCTATATCTTGGGATGTAGGTGGTCTTTGGAGGTGATTCTAGTGGAATTTAAAAGATAGGAGAGAGTTCTACAACTTTCAAGAATACCTCAAAGGCCCAATCACACGAGTAGATAACTCAAATTGGGTTTGAAGCAAGAACCAGAGTACTTTTCCTAATAGCTTAACCTATGTGTACTATTCATCACATATTTCAGGATAGAAGTTGTCAAATAGCTGAAATTTGGATTCTGAATAGTTAAGACCCATAACTACAACTTTTATGTTGAACACTTTTCCAGAATCGGACTCCTTGAAGGTGATATCGGGCTTGTAAGTCAGAACAGAGGAGCTGTGACTAGGCCTAAGCAGTGTGCAGTAATTTAAACGTATCTGGAGTTATAGAAATGATATTGGACTCAAACTAAAGCCATTTGAAAGTTAAGATCCAGACCTACAACTTTCATGAAGACCACTTGGTTCAAAAATGACGAATGCAATGACTTCAGAGCTGCATGATTTTAGAGATAAGGAATCTCCATAATTTTCTACTCACCAAAAGTCATTTGGCCTTTTCCACTCATTTTCCACTCATCCACCCACTAATGACTCAGTCCCCTTGTCATTTTGTATCTCTAATCCTCTATAAAAGTGGGCCTTAGCAGATCATTGAAGGAGTTAGGTGTTAGTTACCAAAATGATGCTATTTTGTTACTAAGTTTTCTTGTCGTAATTTTCTTTTGTTCTAAATTAAAGTCATCATCATCTTCTTCTTCTTCTCTCTTTCTTTCTTCTTATCTATGAGTAACTAAGTTTCATTTTACTTGGGTGAAAGGGTGAAGCTCATGGTAATAAAGTAAAGTTAGATTTATTCTTCTCTTGTGCTTAAATGATTTATATTTTCTAGTAACCATTATACGTATTATAATTTGTTTCTTATAATTTAGAAACCATCTTTGTAAAGAGGAGTTCTTGATTTGTTGTAGACAAAATATTGACACAATGAATGCTTTAACCTATTTATAAGTGGTGGTAATATTTTTAGGAAACATAATATAATTACGTGTCGCGACCAAGATCGCGGCGAAACATAGCAACTCATAGGATTTTAAAATATGAAAATGGAGTCGCCACTAATTTTATTTTAACTTAGGAAAAATTGGAAAACCCTTCTTTGAAAATGGTCTTTGAGAATCAGATTGGATTCGGGAGTCGGTTATGCTTAGGGAAGGGTGAAAACTTAATCCCACAGCACCCCTAACACACCCGTCTTAAGACGGTACCTTAGGTCAATTATGTAAATTCTTAATAATTTTTAGAAATATTTATTTTACCCCTTTTTTTTGAAAAAACATTGTAACTTTTTTATTTTTTAATTTTTTTTAAAAGAAAGAATAAAAAAAGAAACAACCAAATTATGAAAATTAAATTTTTGGCTTGACAGAAATGAAATTCTACTCCTACGTATCCTCGGGTGCAATGAGGAACTCAAAGTCACGTAGTTCTCTAGAAAATAATTATGGGTTAATTGTTTTTAATTAAAAAGAGAGTTTATTTGAAAACAAATTCATTATTTGCACAAAGTTCAAGTTAGCACAAGGCTACTCAATAAACCCTTATGATCCAAACGACATTGAAGATAACATTCGTTATTCAATCAATATCATTGGTCATTGCATTGATTAAAGATTTTTTTTATTTTTTATTTTTTTAAAAGAACATATACAAAGACAAACAAATAATCATATAAACATCACATTGTCATACCATGAGCTAAGTAAATACGATAAAAATCACATTAAGCACAACGACACAACAAAGCCCAAGATAAAAAAAAAAGTAGCCCCACAAACTTTTTACAGACCCACTAACAGTAGCCCCACTACATGAAACACAGGAAACAACGAGAAGGATAAAAATAGGGCTCAAACCTCTGGTAGTGCAGGGGTGACTCGAAGGAGAGGGGTTGTCGACCGGTTTCTAGATCCGACGGTCGGTGCAAAGGGGATATAGTTCCTGAGGTCCGACGGTCAGTTGAAGGGAGAGATCTAACTCCTGAGGTTCGACAGTCGGTTGAAGGGAGAGGTCTAACTCCTGAGGTCCTACGGTCGGTGAGATGAGGAATCTAGCTTCTGTGCGGTCTGACGGTCGATTGAAGGGAGAGACCTGGCGTTGTGAGATCCGACAGTCGGTTGAAAAAGGATTTGGTTAGGTTCGACTGTCGGTTGAAGAGGATCTGCTTAGGTTCGAAAGGTTGAAGGTCGGTGAAGGTCACGGTGGTGTGGTTCGACGGTCGGTTGGGAAGGTCTAGCTGTGAGATCCGATGGTTGGTGAGGGGATGGTGACTGGTGTTGGCGAGGCTGGTCGGTGAAGGTCACGGTTTTTGATCAAGGTGTTACGTTGAGCTTCAGAGAGGCTCTTTTCTCCCCCTAATATCCCAGCTTTCAGGTGGCTTTTTCACTTTTTTCTTCCCGTTTCTCCAGCTATCCCCTCAAAAAAAAACTTTCAACCCCCTCAAATACTTAGCTCCCCCCTTTTGTATCATTCCCGTATCCAAGTTCCCCCTTTTTTCCATTTTTTTTCGGTGACGAGTTTCTTCTCCTTTTTCTTTGCTTCAACCACCCGCCCACATTGAGCCCCTATTCTTCATCTATCAGAGCCCCTTTCTTTCTTTCAATCCCCTCAGCCCCCCTTTTTCCTTACCTGCTGACTTAATGCATTTAATGCATTATTATTTTATCATTTTCCTTTTACGTGTGCAGGCATCAGGCATTAAATGCATTGCCAATTTCCCCCTTTTTTTTCTTTTAAAAACGAGATCAGCGTTCTCTCCTTTTCCCTTTTTTTTTAGAAAAAATGGGCTCATATTTGGGCTAACATAAAAAATGAGAATATAGACCTTTTTTTTAAGCCCGGTCAAAATTGAGTGTTTACAGTTGCCCCTCTTTACTTATTTCTTACCAGATAATAAGAAAACTGTGGTTTTCATATTATCGTCGCAAGAAACGAGTAAAGATATGAATTTCAATTTTGTCCGGCGATGCATAAGATGTAAAACAAATGCGAGAAATAAAATGTAGAGTGCCAATGATCTCAAAAGAATGACAAAAATTAAAATGCATGGAGCATGCGCTCAAAAGAATTGACAGAAATTAAAATACATGGAGCCGATGTGCTCAACAGAATTTAAAATGTAAGGAGCCGATGTGCTCAACAGAAAATTAAAATGCATGGAGCCGATGTGCTCAACAGAAAATTAAAATGCATGGAGCCGATGCGCTCAAAAGAATTGACAGAAATTAAAATGTATGGAGCCGATGCGCTCAAAAGAATTGACAGAAATTAAAATGCATGGAGCCGATGCGCTCAACAGAATTTAAAATGCAAGGAGCCGATGCGCTCAACAGAAAATTAAAATGCATGGAGCCGATGCGCTCAAAAGAAATTAAAATGCAAGGAGCCGATGCGCTCAACAGAAAATTAAAATGCATGGAGCCGATGCACTTAACAGAAAATTAAAATGCATGGAGCCGATGCGCTCAACAGAAAGTAAAAAGCATGGAGCTGATGCGCTCAACAGAATTTAAAATGCATGGAGCTGATGCGCTCAAAAGAAAATTAAAATGCATGGAGCCGATGCGCTCAACAGAAAGTAAAAAGCATAGAGCCGATGCGCTCAACAGAATTTAAAATGCATGGAGCCGATGCGCTCAAAAGAATTTAAAAAGATAGTGGGCAACTGAGTCCCAGAATCTAAAGACAGGCGGGCTACTGTGCTCCCGAAAAATAGAGATTTAAAAAGACAAGATAGCTTGATCCAAAAAGATTTTTTTCTTTTTCTCTCTTTTTGTTCCTTTTCTTCTTTTTTTTAGTTTTATTAAAAGACCTTTGAACCAGCGGCAACTTTTGGAAAACTTTAACTAATCAAAACCTTTGTTCACATGCTTTTCTTCCTTAGACCATTCGGTTCTTTCCTTCTTCTTCTCCTTTCTTTCTTTTTTTCTCTTTGTTTTTTGCTCTCAACTTTCCTTTTGAGAAATGAGATGAACCATTGCTTGGCTGATTCCTTGAGAGAAAATTTTGCCCCAGTATTTAACCTTGTCTCTCATTTGATTGATTCCCTGCAACTACTTGATAACTCAATCACTGTCTCTGTTGCTACTTCCTTCAACACATCTCTCTTTAATCCTTCAAAATTTTGCCCCAGTATGGCGAACTGAATACAAATGAGATTGCCCCTGTGTAGCTGATCAAATGCAATTCAAAATTACCCCAGTTTGGGTGTACCCTTCAAGGCATTTAAGGCCAACTTTCTCTGAGATTTTGCCCATTTTATTTGCCCTAATTTTTGCTTAGACCACCCCTTCAGGTTTTCAGACTAATGGACTCTTTTCCTCTTCTTTCTTTCTTTCTTTCTCTTTCTCTCTTTTTCCCTTTTTTCTTTTTTAGGTACCTCTTCTTCCGTCAAATGGGATTTCCAAGATCTATTCAATCTGAATTGTTCATCAGGAGATTATCATTAGATAGTCAAATCATAGTGTTGTACTCATGTTCACCTTACTTGAAGCATTACGTAATAGACACTCATGAATTCAAAAAGTACAAAAGAGAAGAAGCGAGCAACTTTCAGATTGTTCTTGGAAGCTTGACTACAGAAAGGGTATTATTTACAAAGGGTAAAGACACAAGAAGTAGAATAGCAAGAAAGCCAAAGTTTTTTTTTTTGCCCCAGTATGGACGTGATTGATCTAGACTCGACAACTGGAAATCATGACTATTGTTTCATCAGGTATATACAAAAAAAAGCTGCCCTCATGTAGGGTATCAAGTGAATTTGGGCTCAGAATATGTCATTTATGAACAAAAATTGCCCCAGTGTGAGTCACGAAGCTACACCAATGTAGGTCAAATTGAATCAAGAGAAATTTGCCCTAGTCTAGGACTGAATAGGGTAGAAACTCGCCCTAGTGACCCAAAAGATTTGTCCCAATGTAGGTCAAATTGAACTAGGGAGAAGAATGCCCCAGTGTAGGACCAGCTCGAACAGGCTAGAAACTTGCGCGGGTGTAAGTCTTTTTTTTTTTTAAGAGCAATGAACTAGATACCTAAATGAGCATAACCTTTGTTTTAAAATTAAAATTAGTGAAAATGACAACAATCCTTCATTGATCAGAATGGACTTTTTGAGGCTTGTAACGTGGCCAAGGCTAGTGGTTATGAAAGGAAAAATATAAGGCTCAAACAATTATTTAAAGGTTTGAATGGGACCAAGGATCCTTGTTCAAAGTTAAACTTTGTCAATTGCCTTTGTACTTTCAAGCACACTTTTCTTTTACCGCTCTCCATTTCTTTTTTTTTTATTTTTTTTATTTTTCTTCATGATTTTTTCTTCTCTTTTTTTTCCATCATGCTTCAAAATAGCCACCATGACAATCAACCTTTGCTTTGTGTCATCCCCTAGTGTAGGGGTGATCCTCGTCCAGGGTTTATTGAAGAAAATTTTCAAGCTCAACAAGGGACATCGATAGATAATGAAAAGATGAATTCTTATAAATGATAGAGAAACATGACCAATCTTCATTTCAAATCTTGATTGCTCATTTTCAAAAATTTTAATCTAGAGACAAAAAGGATAATGCACACCAAGTGATTATTTCTTTGCTCCATTTTTTTTTTTTTTGCAAATGGCATTTGCGCACGCAGACCTTATGACTACTGACATCTATCAAAGCAAGGATTGTTAAGAACTGGAGTCCAACGGGGTTCAAACAAAAGGAAGACATCTTAAATAAACAAGAGAACAATAAAATGACCAGAAAAACCATGAAAATGACAAGAAACAAGATATGCTTGGATCCATACAAAATCATTACATTAATACTTCAAAAAAAGTTAACATAAGTTCAGCACCACAAAAGTCTAAGATGACAATCGCATCAATTAACGCCTCAGATCGCCAATTGTTCAGAGATTTTCAGTTGATAGAGAGCGAACAGTGTAGGCAGGGTAAGATGGTGGGTTTCCAATTTTGGTTTTGCATGTAGCTCACTTTTGATTCCTTTTCCTTAGAGGAAAAACTCATTCTTGAAACTACTTTCATCATTGTCAGTTGGTAATTTACCTGCTTTTACCAAAATTTCAATCCTCTCCCCAGCAGCTATTAACTCAGCAAAGTCTAGATAAACGGCGCCTGCTATTGTCTCAATATAAGGAGCTCCCAGAGTCCCTAGAAAATATGAGCACATTTTTGTCAACGTCAACGGTGGTTGCACTTGTACTGCGAGAGCTCTCCATCTCTAGGCATACTGCTTGAAGGCTTCCTCATCTTCCTTTTGCATTGAGCTCAAATGTTCCCGGGTAGGAGCTGCATCTAGGTTGAACTTGTATTGATTCATGAATAGATCAGTCAATTCCATCCAACGAGAAATCTTAAAGCAGTCTAATTGAAGATACCACTCTAAAGCGGGGCCTGTAAGACTCTCATGGAAAAAGCTAACGAGGAACTTATCATCCCTGGACCAAACAACCATCTTGGTTCCATAACTGATCAAATGAAACCGAGGGTTACCATTCCCATCATACTTGGCGAAATGAGGAATCTTGAAGTCTTTAGGGATTACGACATCCATGGTAAGACACAGTTCTTCTATTCTAAGCGATCCATAAACGTTGGGGCCCTTGATCGCTTTGATTTGCTCTTCCATCCTTTCCTTCCATTCTTTTTCCATCTTATCCTTCTGAATTGCTGCATGACCACTCACAGTAGGAAATCTCGTTGTCACTGGGATGGACATACATCGTTGTTCCCATGTGAATTCAGCATTACCATGAACCTAATTTCGAGTATCCTATGGAGAACGATACCCTTCTCCGATAGGAATTCCTAGCGGTGCAGTATTCGAGGTCCTCCTCTCAATAGGAATCTCAGTGGCGATCCCAAGGCTTGTCCTCATGGAAGTGATAGTTGGCAGGTGCGGATGTGCCCCAGTCACTCTTGTGCTTCTAGCCGCCCCAATCAAAGTGAGAGTCTCTCTCATGGCCAACAACATTTCCTCCATTCTTCTCATAGACTCTATTATTTCATCCATCATCCCTTTAATCTCATCAACTTCCATACTCAAGTTTCTCCCTTTCTCAGGGTTATTGGCAGCCATTCTGGTATGAGATCTAGGATTGTGAATTTAGATTTGATTGGTCTTTTCTTTCCTAGGCTGCATGATGGTTCAAATCAATTTGATTTATTAAAACAAAATAACATTTAACAAAGAACGAGATGAGATGCATGAGACGCATAAAATGAATGAACTTTGAAAACACTTTTTCATTTTTCTTACCTTTTTTTTTTAAAAAAATGCTATGTCATGAAAATGTAAGATATTTTTATTTTTGAATGCTAGGGATGCTATGAAAATATAAGCAATGAATAGCCCTTTTTTTTTTAAAGCACGAATGAAGGATATGAGAAATAGATAAATAAAGAAAGAAGAAGTACGCTCCCTTTGGTGCCCTAGTTAGGTGGAACCTAAGATTTGACAGTCACTATGTTCAATCTATTAGTGCAAGATTTTTTAGGACGGTCTAAACTTCTAAAAGTCATGGTTCCTGTCGCAACCGGGATCGCGACGAGACGACCGAAAAAGATAAAAATCAATGGAGTCACCACCAATGTTTATTTAAATTGGGAAAACATCAGAAAAATCCTAAAAATAGGAAAACTGGTCTTTTAGAAAATGAGTTTGGATTCGGGAGTCGATTACAGGTAGGGAAGGTGTTAGCACCCTACACTGCCCGTTCCAAGAACGATACCTTAAGTTAGTTGTGTAAATTTTAATAATCTCAAATATATTTATTTTTACCCTTTTTTAGAAAAAATACTTTATACCTAATTTTTTTTATTTTTATTTTAAAAGAAAGAAATGGAATAACAAATTGTGAAATTTTTTTTTGGCTTGACAGAAATAAATTTCTGCTCCTACGTATCCCCTGGTGCAATGAGGAACTCAAAGTCACGTAGTTCTTTAGAAAATGAGTGTGAGTTAATTGTTTTTAATTTTGAGAAGACTTTTTGAAAAGGATTTTGTTTGAAAACAAAGTTATTCTTACACAGGGTTCAAATTAGCACTGGGCTACGCAATAAACTCTTATGATCTAAATGACAATGAGGTAACATTCGCTATTCAATATCATAATTGGTCATTACATTGATTAAAATATTTTTTTTATTTTTTATTTTAAAAAATGCACAAAAATAAACAAATAATTACACAAATAACACATTATTACAATATGATCTAGGTAAAAAAAAGGTGGGGACTAACCACGTCGAAGTGGTATTTTGCCCCAAAACTTATTCTTTCATCATTTTATATTTTTTCTTTTTTATTAATTATTTTTATTCAAATGTTTTTTTTTTTGAAAAAAAATGGCGGACAACCACGTGAAACTGGTTTCCTTTTTATATATATTTTAACTTTTTTTATTAATTATTTGTTCAAATGTCAAAAAAAAAGGTGGTAGACAACCGTGAAAGTGGTTTCCTTTTTATATATTTTTTAACCTTTTCTTTTTATTAATTATTTATTCAAATGTCAAAAAAAAAGGTGGCAGACAACCGTGCAAGTGGTTTCCTTTTCTTTAATCCAAAGTCTCTACTTTTATTTTTATATATTAAAAAAAAAAAAAACAAAAAAGAGAGTTTGACCCAAATCAAAATAACAATTCCAAATCACAACCACATTCAATTATCAAAAGAATACAATCGACAGAACAAACAAAAAAGTAAATAAATAATTATAATAAAATAAAAGCAAATAACTGAATGATAAAACACTTACAGAAGATAGAGATACAGAGGAATGAAAGACCAAGCTTTGGTCTTTTCGTGAAAACAGAATGGAATAGGTGCTGCGGGTTGCCGGGAATCGTGGGCTATGGTGCGAGGCGCAGTCGGAGTTGTGGTGGAGGTGAAGGGTTGAAGCTTATCTGGTTGCTTGGTTGATGATGGGTGGCGGCTTGTGGGTTGGAGGAGATGATGAATAGTGGGGTAGAGGATTTCTTGTGATGGCCGCAAGGTTGAAGGTGAAGGGTGGTAGGTGGTTGAATGGTGGTGACTTTGTACGTGTTATGTGGTGGTCTACGGTGTGGAGGTGAAATAGGAGATGGTGGTTGTTGGGTGGTTATTAAGAGGTTATGAAGGATGAGGGGGAGGTGGATGGGGTGTGGCGGTAAGTAAACTTGAGGGCTACGGGGATGGGTTGTGTTTTTGATAGAGGTGAGTTAATTGGGTTTTGTGATTTTTAGAATGGATGGCGAGAGGAAGATGGAAGAAGGTTGAATGTGAAAAAAAATGGAAGATGGTGAAGGTTCCCTCTGCCAAGTGAAGGTTGTGAAGGTGAAGGTGGATTTTTTTTTTTAAATTTATCTGTATGCTTGGGATTTATAGAATTAAACCTGTGAAAATTTCTCCTGCATTTCTCGATGATTGGGAGACAAATAGAGAAGGAAAATCTTGTAAGATTTCCTTCACAGCTGTAAAGGAAAAAAATTGTTCATTCAGGGACGAGTTGCTGAAATTTGAGGCTTCTCCACAACTACTCCAATTTGTCTTTGACTTTTTTTTTTTAGCATGATATACACTTCTTTCTTTACTTTTTTTGTAAAAAATATTTTTTTTATTTTTACAAATAATAAAAAAAATAGTTTAAATTAGATGGAAGTGAATAAAATTAAAAAGTGTTCCAAACATTACAATTAAGCATCAATTAACACAAATTTATTAGTCTTTAATTAAGCAGCAAAAATAAAAATTTTATGGACAAAATTGGGTATCAACAGCTGCCCCCCTTTGCTTTACATTTAAACTAAATGAAAAGCAAAGGACTTGATTCAATTTTGTCCATGAAAATTTTATTTTTATTTTTTTTAGAGTGTGTAGATTAATGCAAAATACAACAGAAATAAAAACAAGAAAGGTAAAAAAGGTTGTGGAATCAGGTATCTACCGAAACTTGATAGAAAACTTAAAAAGACTAACACAAAGCTTGCGGAATCGGGTATCCGCCAAAGTTTGACAAAAAAGTACAAAGCTTGCGGAGTCGGGTATCCGCTGAAGCTTGACAGAACAGTAAAAAGCTTGCGGAGTTGGGTATCCGCTGAAGCTTGACAAGAAAAGTAAAAAGCTTGCGGAGTCGGGTATCCACTAAAACTTGACAGAAAAGGTAAAAGCTTGCAGAATTGGGTATCCGCTGAAACTGAATAGAAAGGTAAACAGCTTGTGGGGTAGGGTGCCCATCGAAGCTGGATAGAAAGGTAAACAGCAAACAACTTGTAGGGTGGGGTGCCCATCGAAGCTAGACAGAAAAGTAAATAATAAACAGCTTGTGGGGGTAGGGTGCCCATCGAAGCTGGACAGAAAGGTAGAAAGCAAACAGCTTGTGGGGTAGGGTACCCATCGAAGCTGGACAGAAAGGTAGAACAAACTTGTGGGGTAGGGTGCCCACCGAAGCTGGACAGAAAGATAAATAACAAACAACTTGTGGGGTAGGGTGCCCATTGAAGCTGGACGGAAAAGGTAAACAACAAACAGCTTGTGGGGTAGGGTGCAGATTGAAGCTGGACAAAAAGGTAAATAACAAATAACTTGTGGGGTAAGTTGCCCATCGAAGTTGGATGGAAAAGGTAAACAACAAACAGTTTGTGGGGTAGGGTGCCCATCGAAGCTGGACGAAAAGGTAAACAACAAATAACTTGTGGGGTAGGGTGCCCATCGAAGCCTGACGGAAAGGTAAAAAGCAAACAGCTTGTGGGGTAGGGTGCCCATCGAAGCTGGACGAAAAGGTAAATAACAAATAACTTGTTGGGTAGGGTGCCCATCGAAGCTGGATGGAAAAGGTAAACAACAAACAGCTTGTGGGGTAGGGTGCCCATCGAAGCTAGACGAAAAAGTAAATAACAAATAACTTGTGGGGTAGGGTACCCATCGAAGCTGGACAAAAAGGTAAACAACAAACAGCTTGTGGGGTAGGGTGCCCATCGAAGCTGGACAAAAAGGTAAACAACAAACAGCTTGTGGGGTAGGGTGCCCATCGAAGCCTGACGGAAAGGTAAAATAACAAATAGGTTGTGGGGTAGGGTGCCCATCGAAGCTGGACAGAAAGGTAAAAAAGCAAACAGCTTGTGGGGTAGGGTGCCCATCGAAGCTTGATAGGAAAGGTAAAAGGTAATGGGCACAAGGCCCTGACTTACTGTAAAAGCAATGGGTGCAAGGACCAGAGAATTGAAAGGCAATGGGTGCGGGGACCCAGAAAAGAATATGGGGACCCAAAACTAAAAGGCAATGGGTGCAGGGACCCAAAAATTAAAGACAATTGGTATGGGGACCCGAAAAAATAAAAACAATACGAGGGCAGATAATCTTTGAAAGCATTATTTTTTTTAATTTTTTTTAGCTTTGTCTAATCTGTGTTTGCCCCTTTTTTTTTTTGAAAAATTCAACCTCTCTTTTTTTCTCTCTTTTCCTTTTCCTTTTCCTCTTTTTTTTTTGAATTTTATTAAAAGTCCTTTGAACCAATGACAACCCACAAATGAAAAGGCAATGGGTGTGGGGACCTAGAAACTAAAATTAATGATTTTGTAAATGCATGTGATGCCAGATATGGTGCATGATGCAATAGATACAATGAATGTGATACCAAAGGATAATGCATGTGATGCCAGAGGCGATGCATGTGATGCCAGAAGTGACGCTTGAGGACAATGCATGTAATGCCTAAGATGATGCATGACGCAATGGATGTCCTATTGTAGAGATTCTCATGAACAAATTGAGTAAGCAAATTTTTGTATTTTGTTTTTATTTTGTTTTTGTTTTTGTTTTTTTGCACAATAGAGATTTGGTTCCACAACCTTTAAGGACTTTTCCCACAACAGGATCATGGTCAAATAGTAACAAAATACGTTAATTTGCTTTATGATTTGTCAGGTCATCCTTTCTTTTCTCATCAATACTTTTATCAGGACTTCATTACGTTTCTCATGACCTTTCAAAATTGTTAAAGCAAATCTAAATGCTTTTGTAATATTGTCACATGTTTCACAGCTCAATATAAACTATCATGAAAAATGCAAATTAGATCAATAATGGGTTGCAACAAAAAGGGATTATTATTATAGAAAAGAATAGTACGAGAAACAGAGTACAAAAGGGATCAGAATTGACAAGTTTACAAAAGAGATGTCAGAATGGAGTTTTCTAGCTCTTTAGTGGTGTTCTCTTGGATGATCAGTGCTAATTTCCCATGTATGTGATTTTAAACACCCTTTTGTCTGTTTCCAAGAATATGATTTGACCCAGTTCTCACACATTGAGAGTGTTACTTGACAAGACTTCGCATATTCCAACTGCCCCAGTTTGGCCCAGATACTCTCAAACTGCCCCAATTTGTGACTTGAGGTAAATTCATTTCTTCGGATGTGTCAAGTACCATTTTTTAAAACCCTAACTTTTGCCTAGGTCGCTCTTTCGAGTTTTCAACCTAGCGGGTCGCTCTAATTTTTGCCTAGGTCGCCTTTTCAGGTTTTCAACCTAGCGAGCCATTTTTCTTTTCTTTTTTTTTTTAGGCATAATACATTTTGACTGCATCTGAATTCACGGGAAGTGGTAAATCTTCACCATCCATGTTTGTGAGAATCAAGGCCCCTCCTGAGAAGGCTCTTTTTACAACATAAGGCCCTTCATAGTTTGGAGTCCATTTTTCTCGACGATCCTTTTGAATGGGAAGAATCTTCTTGAGTACTAGATCTCCTTCTTGAAACTGTCGGGGACGCACCTTTTTTGCATAGGCTTTCATCATTCTCTTCTGGTAAAGCTGGCCATGACACAGTGCAGCTAATCTCTTTCCTTCAATGAGGTTCAACTGATCAAGTCGAGTTTGGACCCATTCAGCTTCTTTTAATCTTGCTTCCATCAGCACTCTTAATGATGGAATTTTCACTTCAATAGGGAGTGCTGCTTCCATTCCATAAACCAAAGAGAAAGGGGTTGCCCCAGTTAAAGTACGAATGAACGTACGATAACCATGCAGTGCAAATGGTAGCATTTCGTGCCAATCTTTGTATGTTACAACCATCTTCTAGATAATCTTCTTGATGTTCTTGTTTGCTGCCTCAACTGCCCCATTCATCTTAGGGCGATAAGGTGAAGAATTGTGGTGCTCAATTTTGAAATCCTCACACATCTCTTTCATCATCTTATTATTCAGATTAGTGGCATTGTCAGTGATGATCTTGTTTAGCAAACCATAACGACAAATCAACTCCCTTTTGACAAACTTGATCACTACACTCCTGGTGACATTGGCATAAGAAGCAGCTTCGACCCATTTGGTGAAGTAATCAATTGCAACAAGAATAAAGCGATGTCCATTTGAGGCATTCAGTTCAATGGGCCCTATGACATCCATCCCCCACATCGAGAATGGCCAGGGTGCTGTCAAAACATTTAAAGGTACTGGTGGTGCATGAACCTTGTCAGCATATGTATGGCATTTATGGCACTTCCTTCCATAACTGAAGCAATCAGTTTCCATTGTTAACCAATAGTACCCAGCCCTTAGGATTTTTCTTGCCATTGCGTGCCCATTTGCATGAGTTCCAAAAGAACCTTCATGAACATCTCTAATGATTTTCTCTGCCTCTGTTGCATCAACACATCTTAGCAGTGTAACACCCCTCGATTTAATAACCAATGCACAATCGTCATTATGTCACGGTCACTAAATGTCGGCGTGCTAACATTGTCAAACAATAAATTTACCATAAATATTAAACATTTCTTATATGAGGAAAATAGGAGCCACGAATGAGTAGTTACATATACAACCAGTTAAATTATGAATTATAATATGTACTCAATTTACAACATTTAAGTCTGGATAATTGCCTTGAAGCATACATGTACTCAAAAATACACTTTATATAGGTAATGCAAAATAAAATATAAACTACCCATAATATATCTACGACTAAGGAGTTGGGCACTCCATCGTATCCCGAATGCGTGAGGCAATTCCGGCTCACCGGTGTAGTGAGAAATACAAGATAAGGTCTTCAATCGCAGTCCTCTTCATGGTCAAAGTCGGATCCGGCATGTCACATACGCTTGTCGGCCCGGTCGACTACAGGTCTTGGTATCAAAGCGAACACAATTCGAATAAACCCCAAAAAGAGCTCCCTTTGCGACGGCATCACCGAATGCAGTGGGTCAAACCAATAAAATCCAAAGGAATCCAACTTCGTTCCCACTTATAGTCCTTAACCAAAAATTAACATAGAGCAAGAAAAGTACAAGAAAGAGGTAAGACATCCTACCATCATTACCGGTCATAGCATCAAGAAACCAAACGACGCAAAGCGCCCACATAGCATTTATGACAAAGACAATAATGGTAATAAACATTTAGTTGATTATAATCAACCAGCAGTTTCAGCGGTCATATATATATAGATATATAAAAAATACAACAATTCCAATTATAATAATAATGTATGCCAGATAATTCATGGACTCACTATGCAGATGCTTCTCAAGGTTCATCTGACTCAATCGTCAACCAGATGTTTCTCAAAGTACATCCGACTCAATCGTCAACCAGATGTTTCTCAAAGTACATCCGACTCAATGTCACAATGATAATGCACATTTAAATGCATATGGGTTCAATGCATCGCTCAATCATGCTTCTCATACCAAACTAGGCCAATCCTATTTCAAATGCATATTATATCATTTAACAATGAAGTCTGATCCCATTCACGGATCCACGTAAAATCAATAGCGCATTTTAAGGATAATCACAATCTCATTCATAGTCATATTAGAAATCAATCATTAGATTCATTATGTGCCTCACCTGGTCACCTATACTCATGTTCTTCCTTGTTTATGAATCCTAATTAATTTCTGGTCATCCAATTCTTTATAATTAATATACCTTTTATTAGTCCAAAGGTTTTGAATCCAGGAAGATACACGGTCGGAATCACCAATAGATTCACAAATTTAATTATTAGATGTTGGGTGATAAACAGCACTTGTAAGTTCGACGGAGACATATATATAGTGAAAAAGCGAAAGGTCGCCATTCGACGAAAACAACATGGTAGCAGGATGAAAATAAATGAGGGGCATTTTATAACAAAATTGGCAACAGATCATTTTACGTCGAGCGGGAGTTACGTCGAACGAAGGACAGAGCTCTCGAACCCTCCAGAAGGTCAGTAAAAGCCTCAATTCGACGGGTATGGGTGTCGACATTGGAGAAAATCTCCCAAGCGTCGAACTGACGAAACACTCGTCGAAATCTCTAATTTCGACGGGTCTGGAGAAATTCATCTACTCGACAGGCATTGTCTCTCAAACTCGACGATTATTGACTTTGGGGCATTTTCTTTTAAGTGTCCAGGGACTCTATTCGACGGGTTTTGGTCGGAAGATCAATCTCGACGGACATGATCGGGGTTCATACTCGACGAATTTTGAGATTATATTTAGTGGTCAAAAATCTAAACTCGACGGGTTTTGACATTCGACGGAAATGGTCAAAAGTCTAAACTCGACGGATTTTAACATTTTACCAAGTAATTAGGATATCAAACTCGACAGGTTTCGGGACAATAGGGAAGTTTCACTCATGCTGATCCAGAAGGAATGCTAAGAGGGTCACAATTCCTAATTCGACAGATTTTGAATAATAGGGAAGATTCTCACTCATACTGATCCGACGGAAATGCTAAGAGTCATAAATTTAAAGTCCACGAATTGTGTTATTAGAGAAGTTTCATTCATGTTCGACCAAAGGATGTGCCAAAGGGTCACAAGTTCTAATCCAACGGATTTTGAGTCATAAAGAAGTTTTCTCGCATGTCAAACCGACGGAGGTGTTAAGGGGTCACTAGCTCGACAAATTTTGACATTGTGAAGGGCCCCATGTGTCGAACCGACGGAAGCATTAAAGGTTTAGAAGTTGGTTGTCAAAAGTTGGACAAGGTTCAGTGTCGAATAGTTGAATTCACGGCTTACAAAGATTGGATACCTAACGATTTGAATTCCATTTATTATCCTAGTTCACCTAGAATCCCACATTCGGGCCTCAAAACCATGGCCATCCCAGGGATGAATCCGACATCATTTCCTTCCAATCTCATGCATTCGTCGAATATATATATGGACATGCAAAATCATCCAAGTACCATGCTTTCCAATTTTCAGTCGAACATGTGAACATACTAACATGCAAAATTGTCAAACCAAACATCATGCATTCCACTCTGTCGAATATATTATCAAACTTAACAAATCATGCAAACAGCGTAAACAACTAAATACAGCACAGCACAGAATCATAAAAACCAAGCAAGCAAAGGATAGCCCTCGTCAGGACTTCCTCACCGACAAGCACAACAGGGTTCCTTAATGCTAGAAGAGGTTGAGGAGGAGTGTCTTCCTCTTACCTTGGAGAAGCACAAAGAAAAACTGCTCCTTTTTGGTCAGAAATCACGTTTTCAGTTCCCAGGAGATCCTTAAACATTCAAGCTCACCAAAATCAGAATCAAGTGTTGAAAGGGATACCCATGGTCATCAAAATGACAGTGGGTTACGAAAATGAGGAGAGATGAGGAAAAGCTAAGGACTTTACCTTAAAGTTCCAACCTTTAAGCTTCAACCGTGGAGGAAAATGAAGATGAAGAAAATGTAGAACTTTGAAGATGATTCCTTCAGATATAGTGTTTCTCCAAACACGAAATGGTGTTAGGAGTGTGACGGTTTTGGAAGATAAAAATGTGAATGTGGGTGGATGGTGCTGCTGTAAGGAGAAATGGAAAGAGAGAAAGATGAGTGAATAGTGAGTGCTACGTACAGGAGGAGGAAAAATGTGTGGATGAAAAATGAATTAGATCCCTTAATTCAAACGTGCAGCCCAAAATGGGAGGAGAGAGAAATAATAAAATAATAGTTAGAAGAAGCTTCCTTGAGAAGCTTCACACGTTTCTCTATGAAGTGCATAGTAAGCTTGTCTGACAGATGATTTATTACACTAGCAGATAAAACCTCAAAAAAATGTAGACCTCGTAAACTGTGCCCAGACTCGGGTTTAGTAAGATCCCCCGTTGACACGTTGACAGTCCAAGGTTTACCAGCTTCAGGGAAAAGATTCTATTCTCCCGGCTCCACTCAGCACACACATAAAACGAAGAATATATTAAAATATTCATCATCTCCAGAAAATTCCACAAAAATTCTTAAAAATTACAAATATTATAAAATGATCATTTTTAACAAAATAATGAATTTTCGGGATGTTACAAGCAGCACCATATCGTGATTCTTCTTATAAAGCACTTCTCCATTAAGAAAGAAACCCATTGCGAGTCTTCTGAGGGTCCTTTTGTCATTTTCTGAAGCATCTAGAGGGTATTCTCTACTCTGGATAAAGCATTTGATGTCATGATACCATGGTTTCCCATCTGGCTCCACTTCTACCATTTGACAATATACCGGTTGGTCACGACTTTCTAATTTTATAAGTGGTAAGTCACTATCATGGCTTACTTTGAACATTGATGATAATGTGGCTAAAGCATCAGCCAACTGATTGTCTTCCCAAGGGACATGATGGAATGTGATTTTGTCAAGTTGTTCAATCAACTTCTTGATGTAAGCATGATAAGGGATTAATTTGGCATCTTGTGTCTCCCATTCTCCTTTTAGTTAATGGATGACCAAGGCGAAGTCCCCGTATACCTCAAGAACTTTTGCCTTTGATTTTATTGCTGCTTGGATTCCCATGGCACATGCTTCATACTCAGCTACATTGTTTGTACAGTCAAAGCACAGTCTAGCAGTGATTGGAATGAAATTATTTTCGAGTGAAATTAGTATGGCTCCAACTCCATGCCCCAGTGAATTGGAAGCTCCATCGAACAACAAAGTTCATTTTTCTTTTTCCAGGGATTATTTTCCTCCAAATAAAGCCATTATATCTTTATCAGGGAATTCACACTGCATAGACCCATATTCCTCCACAAGTTGACTTGCCAAGAATTCTGCAAGGGCGCTGCCTTTTACTGCTTTTTGGGTGACATAAACAATGTCATATTCTGATAGCAGAACTTGCCAACGTGCAATCCTCCCCGTGAGAGCAGGCTTTTCAAAGTTGTACTTGATTGGGTCCATTTTGGACACTAACCAAGTGGTGTAACTCAACATGTATTGCTTCAAACGGTGGGCTGCCCATGCCAAGGCACAACACGTGCGTTCCAATAATAAGTATTTTGCCTCATAGTTGGTAAACTTCTTACTTAAATAATAGATGGCATGTTCTTTGCTATCAGTTTCATCATGCTGCCCCAGTACATAGCCCATGGATTCATCTAATACAATCAAGTACATGATAAGAGCTCTTCCTGGCACTAGAGCTACCAAAACTGGGGGTTCTTGCAGATACTGCTTGATCTTCTCAAATCCTGCCTGACAATCTTCATTCCATTCTACGGTCTGGTTTTTACGTAGTAACTTGAAAATTGGTTCGCACGTTGCAGTTAATTGGGATATAAATCTAGCAATATAGTTCAATCTCCCCAAAAACCCTCGAACTTCCTTTTCAGTGCGAGGAGGTGGCATCTCTATGATTGCTCGAACTTTATCTGGATCAACTTCTATCCCTTTCTAGCTAACCACAAACCCCAAAAGCTTGCCTGATCTTACACCAAAAGTGCATTTAGCAGGATTTAGTCTGAGCCTGAACTTTCTCAAACATTCAAAGAGCTTTTGCAAATTAACAACATGGTCTTCTTCTGTTCTAGACTTAGCAATCATGTCATCCACGTAAACTTCTATTTCTTTATGCATCATGTCATGGAACAAAGTTACCATTGCCCTTTGATAAGTTGCTCCTGCATTCTTCAATCCAAAAGGCATTACTTTGTAGCAAAAAGTTCCCCATAGAGTAATGAAAGTAGTCTTCTCTATGTCTTCAGGTGCCATCTTGATCTGATTGTATCCCGAGAAACCATCCATGAAGGAGAAAAATAAATGTTGAGCAGTGTTGTCCACCAGTAAATCTATGTGAGGTAGAGGAAAGTTGTCTTTAGGGCTAGCCCTATTCAGATCTCTATAGTCAACACACATTCGTACCTTCCCATCTTTCTTTGGGACAGGAACAATATTGGTGACCAATTGAGGGTACTTTGCAACAGCAAGGAAACTTACATCAAACTGCTTTTTAACCTCTTCTTTAATTTTTAGTGACATCTCTGGCTTCATTCGTCTCAACTTTTGCTTGACAGGAGGATATTCTGGCTTTAATGGTAATTTATGTTCAACCATGCTAGCATCTAGCCCGGGCATATCTTGGTACGACCATGCTATGATGTCGCAATAATCAGATAAGAGCTTGACCAACTTGCTTCGCTCATCTTCTTTCATGGACGTGCCAATTTTTACTTCCTTTTTATCATCCTCTGACCTTAAATTAATCACTTCAGTTGGCTTTTCATGGGGTTGAATTTCTTTGGCCTCTTGTTTCATTAATCTCATTAACTCAGGAGAGGGTTCCCAATTGTCATCATTATCCTCATCAACATGATTAATGGTATAGTCAAAATCATATAATTGGGTCAAAGCATTGTCATTTTCAAGAGAGTCACTTTCAGATCTACATTTATCAGTATTAACACAAATAAAAAGAAGCAATGAATAAAGGTTAATGTAATGGTCGGGCAAAAAGCTAAAAGGAAAAGAGAGAAAAAGAAAAAAAATGGTAAGATAATTTGAAAATACATTTATTGATAATAAATATTAAAATGGAAACATGTGAGCCCGCTTTTACAACATATCTTCCTAAAGCCTTGGGCAGAGCTAAAGGATTAGCATTACAGAATTACTTTGAATCAGTTTCAAAGGTCATGGGAAAATCAACGAACTCCCAATTGTTGAGCTCTACATATGGGGAACAAGGGTACACCAAGTTGACACCATGATTGATGGGTTAATCATCTTCGATAGCAGTCACTTGATTTAGAAACACCAATCCTGCACTTCGAAAGCTTTTAGGGATGTCACAGATGGGGATTCCCTCAGCTTTAGGCTCCCGATTTTCCAACCGAGCTAACCTCCTTTCTTTTTTCTCTTCTATAACCCTTCTCTTATCAGCTTTGGTGGGTTTATATCCTAGCCCGAACCTGTCTTTGTTTTCACAGGGTTGTAGGAACTTCATAATGCCTTGTTTGTTCATTCCTAGTCCCCTTCCACATTGATATCCTCTTTCAAGCATGACCTTAGCCATCATCATGGATGCATTAGATGGCTGTGGCTTTAAAATTTGTGCTCCTTCTTCCACATAAGTGGCATTAACAATCTCCAGTGCTTGGAACGCAGTTTCAAGAGCTTCTTCTGTAGCTTCAATGTAAGGGGTTGATAGTGGTTTACTCACTAACAGGTCTTCCTCACCCGAAACAATTACCAACCTACTGCCAACTATGAACTTCACTTTCTGATGCAATGTGGACGGCACGGCTCCAGCAGAATGAATCCAAGGTCGTCCTAAGAGACAACTGTAAGTTGGTGTGATGTCCATCAGCTAGAAGAGTATATGAAAGGTAGTAGGTCCAATTTGAACTGGGATCTCAATTTCTCCTATTACTTCTCTCCGGGTCCCATCAAAAGCTCTTACGATCATTGTACTTGGTTTCATGTAAGTCCCATCAAAAGGCAACTTAGAGAGAGTTGATTTTGGCAACACATTCAAAGAGGAACCATTGTCAATGAGCACTCTAGCCATTATATGCTCTTGGCATTTGATAGAAATGTGTAGCGCCTTGTTGTGTCCCATTCCTTCAGCAGGTATTTCATCATCAGTGAAAGTGACATAATTATCAGCAGTAATGTTACCAATAATACCACCTAACTTGTTAACTGTAATGTCGTGAGAAACATGGGCTTGATTCAGTATCTTCATCAATACTTTTCTGTGCGGCTCAGAATTCATCAATAAGGACAAGAGTGATATCCTTGTAGGGGTGCGATTCAACTAGTCTACCACTCTGTATTCACTTTGGTTGATGAACTTCAAAAATTCATAGGCCTCTTCATCAGATACCTCATTCTTATACTCATTTAGCTTTGTCAACTCTTCCTTTGCTTTCACATCATTTCCCATGGAAGTCTCTCCTACCTTGCTCTTCCCTTTATAGTTTCTTTTCTTTTCTTCTTCTTCTTGCCCTTTTCACAGCTCCTCCAGAGTATAAATGCGACCACTTCATGTCATCCCTTCGATCCCTGATATATTAGTGACAACAGAGGATGGACAAGATGAAACTTTTGGTTGATCGTTTGTGGGATTGCTTCCAAGGATTTGTACATCATAATTCCACGGTACTACCCTTGTGTTTTTGAATGGAAAAGGACTAGGAACTTGAATAGTGATCAGCTTTAGGCCACATGGAGATGGCGTAGCTGTAACTTCAGTGTAATAGATGACCAATGGTTTGATAGCCGGATTTGCAATAGAAGGGACCAGAGGGTTTATGGCTTCCTGACCTTCTTGCGATTATGGAACAACACACCCATCCACCATGCTTATGCCACCATTGTCACATAGATGACCTATTTGCACTAATTGCATGTCCATTAGATCTTGGAGGATTTGTCTAAACTCACCACATTCCTCAATAGAATATCCTATATTTCTATGGAGATTGCACATTATTTCATCTTCGTCGCCCCTTTTCTCTTTAATAAGAGCTTCCATCATCCCAGATTTGCACAGCTCTTTAAAAAAGACCCTCATGGGGGTTTTGACATCTACCACTCGTCTTATAAGCTGCTGGGCAGAGCACTCCTATATAACATTGACTGTAGGATTCCCATGATTAGGCAAAGGGTTGTGGCCCACACTAGGAGTATTTGGCTTGAAATTTAACCATTTGGCGTTGATTAGATCTTGCACCTTAAACTTCAGCGCTTTGCAATTCTCTGTGGAATGCCCTACGGCCCCCGCATGGTAATCACATTTGGCATTCGGGTCAAAACCTTTAGGGTATGGGGGTTCTAATGGCTTCATCAAGTAAGGGGCCAAAAGAGAGTTACGAATGAGTTGGGGTAGTAACTCAGTGTATGTCATAGGGATTAGGTCAAAATGGATAAACTTTCTTTCTTGGTTATTTGGTGGCCTTCTTTGGTTTGTGTTTGGATTTTGGGTCCATGGTTGAGCTGTTTGAGGCAGTAAGGTAGAGGGTGTTTGGTGTTGAGTGGGGGATGGTATCCGGTAAGGTATCAATGTGTGGTGAGGCTGGGGGTAATAAGCTTGTGAAGCATTGGCAACATATAGGTGGTAAGGTTGGGAATGTGGAACTTGGGAGACATGAGCAAAGTATGGGTTGTAAGGTATGTAGGGAGGTTGGAAGGATGGTTGAGTATTGCTAGGTGATCGGTTATGTTTCCCTTGGGTAAAGCTTCTTTGATCAAAAGTAACAGCATGAGTTTCTCCTTCTCTTTTCTTCCATGTTGGGGGCCTCTTGGCATTAAATGTCCCTGTTGAACTTTCAACTATCTTTCCACTTCTCATTCCTCCCTCGACTCTTTCTCCAATGATGACCATGTCCGAAAAATTTGATGACACACTCCCTATCATTTTGTCATAAAAGGGTGATTGCAGAGTGTCGATGAACGTGGCCACCATTTCTCTTTCTGTCAATGGGGGCTCTACCTGAGCAGCCATTTCTCTCCACCGCTGAGCATATTCCTTAAAGGTTTCAACATCTTTCTTAGCCATATTCTGCAATTGTAGTCTATCGGGTGCCATATCGATGTTGTACTTATACTGCTTCAAGAAAACATCAGCTAAATCCTTGAAACTCTTTATATGGGCACGCTCAAGATGTGTGTACCAATTCGAAGTTGCCCCAGTTAAGCTGTCTTGGAAGAAATGGATTAGCAGCTTGTCATCATGAGCGTGCGAAGCCATCTTACGAATGTACATGGTCAGATGGTTCTTCGGACAAGTGGTTCCCTTATATTTGTCGAAATCTGGGACCTTAAACTTTGGGGGAATCACCACATCCGGGACAAGGCAAAGTTCTAAAGCATTCAGAAGACCATAGCCACTTGCTCCCTCTACGGCTCGAAGTCTTTTTTCAAGAACTTCAAACTTTTCTTTGGATTGAGGATTTTCAGTAGAAGAGTTCATTGGGTATTGCACAGGTGGGGTTCCACTAGCACCAAGGTAATGGGTATATGGTTGGGCTGTGCTGAATGAATTTGTACCAGGCATGTTGCCATCAGAGGGATTGGAGGCTTGCAGTGGTACTAAACCAGAAGGGAGACTGTATGGTGGGATAAAGAAAGGGAATGAGTGCTGCGTTGGAAGAGCTTCACTGACATTTGGCTGAGTGACTTGGGTTTGGGAAGTGTTTGGCGGGTTTGGAATTGTTGTTGCTGCTGGGGTGGTATTATCAAGGGGGTTGGCGGCTAACGGTGGTACGTATCCGGGAAGAAGGCCATATGGTGGAAATGATGGTACTTGGGTTTCCTGAGAGGTGTTGACTGAGGGTTGAGTGGTGTTGTTTGGATAAATGGTGAGTGGCATCACAACTCCTTGAGGATTAAAGCTCTGGTATTGTAGAGGGATTGAAGCAAAACCAGGCTGGTGAAGAGGTGTGGCCAGATGTCTTTCGTTTACCATTGAGGGATTCCATCTGTGCTCCTTCTACTTTCCATAGACTGTAGTATCTCCATCATCTTGGACATTTGTTCTCTGAGTTGATTCACCTCATTCTTCAACTCTTAAGTTTGTTCTATTTCATCCATGATCCTAGCTTGGGAATGAGTCCTATAAGGGTGTTGCGGAAGCCGTTTTCCTCCTATAGTGTCTACTTTTCTGCCCATGATGTGAATATGCAATTATTAGTATTGATTGAACAAAATTAGTGATATGCATGTATGTGAAGTAGTGACTACTTATGCAGATACAAATTTTTATTTTTTCATTTTTTAAAAAAAAAGCTAGGAATGCAAAATGATGTATTTTTTTCTATTTTTTTAAAATGCTTGGAATGCTATGAAATGCAAGAGAATGTATTTTATTATTATTATTTTTTAGAAAAAGAATGCAATAATGAATGACATGAGGGATAGAGATGAAGAAGTTTTTTTTTAAAAAAAAAGAAAGAATGCTAGAAATGAAAATGCAAGATGATGTATTTTTACTTTTTTTTATGATTAATTTTTTTTTAAAAATGCAAGAATGAATGATATGAGGAATAAATAGGTAAAGAAGATGTACGCTCCCTTTTTGTCCTAGGGATTCCCTTAAATTTGAGGAATTTCATCCTAAAGATCTATGAGTCTTACTAATTCGTAAGATCTTTCATTTGGTGGTTCTATTATTCTAAAGGCCTCTAGAGCTAAAGGCCTCTAGAGCTAAGTCCCCTTTCAGAATGTTGATCACAAACAGTGGGTAAACCACTAGGTGTGGGACACTCGTGAAAAGGACACACTCTAGATGAGGTTTTCGGGATAACCAAACAGGATGTACATCCAAAATGGCTAACACTACGCAACATCTACCTAACTTAGGCTTCACTCAGACCCGGGTATAGGGCCCTACTCAAATGTGTGTGATAAATGTGTAGGTGTCGTGAGTGTAGGGAGCATACAAACCTGTACCAAAAAAAAAAAGAATACCCCAACCTGCATAACATATATACAATAGCCACCAACAATCGTCTACCCTAGAGTTTTAATAATTAAGCACAAAATAAATCATGTCGAATAAATACGAGAATAATGCTATTAGATATTTACATAAAAGTATTAGAAAAAAAACTATTTACAAACAAATAAGAAAATAAAAACAAAGACAAAAAAGGGATAAAATAAATAAATAAAAATTATTAATGATTTGCACAACTAACAATGACCGACTCTCTAAGTAATCCCCAGTGAAGTCGCCAGCTGTTGCAACCGGGATCGTGACGAGACAACCGAAAAAGATAAAAATCAATGGAGTCGCCACCAATGTTTATTTAAATTGGGAAAACATCAGAAAAACCCTGAAAATAGGAAAACTGGTCTTTTAGAAAATGAGTTTGGATTCGGGAGTCGATTACAGATAAGGAAGGTGTTAGCACCCTACACTGCCCGTTCCAAGAACGATACCTTAAGTTAGTTGTGTAAATTTTAATAATCTTAAATATATTTATTTTTATCCTTTTTTAGAAAAAAAGACTTTATAACTAATTTTTTTATTTTTATTTTAAAAGAAAGAAAGGGAAAAACAAATTATGAAAATTTATTTTTTTTGGCTTGACAGAAATAAATTTATGCTCCTACGTATCCCCTGGTGCAATGAGGAACTCAAAGTCACGTAGTTCTTTAGAAAATGAGTGTGAGTTAATTGTTTTTAATTTTGAGAAGACTTTTTGAAAAGGATTTTGTTTGAAAACAAAGTTATTCTTACACAGGGTTCAAATTAGCACTGGGCTACGCAATAAACTCTTATGATCCAAACGACAATGAGGTAACATTCGCTATTCAATATCATAATTGGTCATTACATTGATTAAAATATTTTTTTTTTATTTTTTATTTTAAAAAATGCACAAAAATAAACAAATAATTACACAAATAACACATTATTACACTATGATCTAGGTAAAAAAAAAAGGTGGGGACTAACCACGTCGAAATGGTATTCTGCCCCAAAACTTATTCTTTCATCATTTTATATTTTATATTTTTTATTAATTATTTTTATTCAAATGTTTTTTTTTTGAAAAAAAAATGGCAGACAACCACGTGAAAGTGGTTTCCTTTTTATATATATTTTAACTTTTTCTTTTTATTAATTATTTATTCAAATGTAAAAAAAAATGGTGGCAGACAACCGTGAAAGTTGTTTCCTTTTTATATATTTTTTAACCTTTTCTTTTTATTAATTATTTATTCAAATGTCAAAAAAAAGGTGGCGGATACAACCGTGCAAGTGGTTTCCTTTTCTTTAATCCAAAGTCTCCACTTTTATTTTTATATATTAAAAAAAAAAGAGTTGCTGACCCAAATCAAAATAACAATTCTAAATCACAACTACATTCAATTATCAAAAGAATACAATCGACAGAACAAACAAAAAAGTAAATAAATAATTATAATAAAATAAAAGCAAATAAGCTGAATGATAAAACACTTACTGAGGAAGATAGAGAATACGAGAGGAATGAAAGACCAAGCTTTGGTCTTTTCGTGAAAATAGAATGGAATAGGTGCTGTGGGTTGCCGGGAACCGTGGGCTATGGTGCGAGGCGCGGTCGGAGTTGCGGTGGAGGTGAAGGGTTGAAGCTTATCTGGTTGCTTGGTTGATGATGGGTGGCGGCTTGTGGGTTGGAGGAGATGATGAATAGTGGGGGTAGGGGATTTCTTGTGATGGTGCAAGGTTGAAGGTGAAGGGTGGTAGGTGGTTGAAGGGTGGTGACTTTATACGTGTTGTGTGGTGGTCTACGGTGTGGAGGTGAAATAGGAGATGGCGGTTGTTGGGTGGTTATTAAGAGGTTGTGAAGGATGAGGGGAGGTGGATGGGGTGTGGCGGTAAGTAAACTTGAGGGCTATGGGGATGGGTTGTGTTTTTGATGGAGGTGAGTTAAGCGGGTTTTGTGATTTTTAGAATGGATGGCGAGAGGAAGATAGAAGAAGGTTGAATGTGAAAAAATAATTGAAGATGGTGAAGGTTCCCTCTGCCAAGTGAAGGTTGTGAAGGTGAAGGTGGATTTTTTTTTTTAAATTTATCTGTATGCTTGGGATTTATGGAATTAAACCTGTGAAAATTTCTCCCACATTTCTCGGTGATTGGGAGACAAATGGAGAAGAAAAATCTTGTAAGATTTTCTTCACAGCTGTAAAGGAAAAAAATTGTTCATTCAGGGACGAGTTGCTGAAATTTGAGGCTTCTGCACAACTACTCCGCAATTTGTCTTTGACTTTCTTTTTTTTTTTAGCACGATATACACTTCTTTCTTTACTTTTTTTTTTAAAAAAATATTTTTTTTATTTTTACAAATAATAAAAAAATAGTTTAAATTAGATGGAAGTGAATAAAATTAAAAAGTGTTCCAAACATTACAATTAAACATTAATTAACACAAATTTATTAGTCTTTAATTAAGCAGCAAAAATAAAAATTTTATGGACAAAATTGGGTATCAACAGTTCCCAGATTGCCCTTATCTCGAAAGACAAGGATCCAATTCATGAATTAATCACAAGTTGGGATAAACCCTCTCAATATGATTCATCCATGATATTAGTAGCAATCTGAGTGGTGTCTCAATAAATGTCAAGTGAGCATAAAGCCCCTAAATAACAAAAGTCGAGACCCCTCCTATTCCTCGGCTTCGCACAGACTCGGGTATAGAGCCCAAAAGTGTGTGAGGTAAGTGATAGTGATGTGTGTGAGAGAGCATACAAACCTGTACAAAAATTTAAAAAAAAAGATAAAACCACCCCAACCTGCAAAAACATATATACAACAACCAGCCAGTAATCATCTATCCTAGGGTTTCAACAATTATGCACAATATATTTACAGGTCACAATATACATAAGCATTAGATATTTACGTAAAAGTACTAAATAAAATCTATTTACAAACAAATAAGAAAACAAAAAGGGTAAAATAAATAAATAGAGATGATTAATAATTTGCACAACTAACAACAACAGGCCTGACTCTCTCATCATCCCCAGTGGAGTCGCCATCTGTCGCGACTGAGATCACGGCGAAACATAGCAACTCATAGGATTTTAAAATATGAAAATGGAGTCGTCACCAATTTTATTTTAACTTTGGAAAAATTAGAAAACTCTTCTTTGAAAATGGTCTTTGAGAATCAGATTGGATTTGGGAGTCGGTTATGCTTAGGGAATGGTGGAAACTTAATCGCACAACACCCCTAACACACCCGTCCTAAGACGGTACCTTAGGTCAATTGTGCAAATTCTTAATAATTTTTAGAAATATTTATTTTACCCTTTTTTTTTGCAAAAACATTGTAACTTTTTTATTTTTTTAAATTTTTTAAAAGAAAGAATAAAAAAAGAAACAACCAAATTATGAAAATTAAATTTTTGGCTTGACAAAAATGAAATTCTGCTCCTACGTATTCTCGGGTGCAATGAGGAACTCAAAGTCACATAGTTCTCTAGAAAATAATTGTGGGTTAATTGTTTTTAATTAAAAAGAGAGTTTATTTGAAAATAAATTCACTATTTGCACAAGGTTCAAGTTAGCACAAGATTACTCAATAAACCTTTATGATCCAAACGACATTGAAGATAACATTCGTTATTCAATCAATATCATTGGTCATCGCATTAATAATTTTTTTTTTATTTTTTTTTATTTTTTTGTTTTTTTATTTTTTATTTTTTTAAAAAGAACATATACAAAGACAGACAAATAATCACATAAACATCACATTGTCATACCATGAGCTAAGTAAATACGATAAAAATCACATTAAGTACAACGACATAACAAAGCCCAAGATAAAAAAAAAAAGCAGCCCCACAAACTTTTTACAGACCCACTAACAGCAGCCCCACTACATGAAACACAGGAAACAACGAGAGGCATAAAAATAGGGCTCAAACCTCTAGTAGTGCAGGGGTGACTCGAAGGAGAGGGGGTGTCGATCGGTTTCTAGATCCGACGGTCGGTGCAAAGGGGATTTAGTTCCTGAGGTCTGACGGTCAGTTGAAGGGAGAGATCTAACTCCTGAGGTCCGACGGTCGGTTAAAGGGAGAGGTCTAACTCCTGAGGTCCTACGGTCGATGAGATGAGGAATCTGGCTTCTGTGCGGTTCGATGATCGGTAAGGAGAAGGATCTGACTTCTGTGCAGTCCAACGGTCGGTTGAAGGGAGAGACTTGGCATTGTGAGATCCGACGGTCGGTTGAAAAGGGATCTGGTTGGGTTCGACTGTCGGTTGAAGAGGATCTACTTGGGTTCGAAAAGTTGAAGGTCAGTGAAGGTCACGATGGTGTGGTTCGACGGTCGGTTGGGAAGGTCTAGCTGTGAGATTTGACGGTCGGTGAGGGGATGGTGACTGGTGTTGGTGAGGCTGGTCGGTGAAGGTCACGATTTTTGATCAAGGTGTTACGTTGAGCTTCAGAGAGGCTCTTTTCTCCCCCCAAAATCCCAGCTCTCAGGTGGCTTTTTCAATTTTTTTCTTCCCGTTTCTCCAGCAATCCCCTAAAAAACAAAAACTTTCAACCCCCTCAAATACTTAGCTCCCCCCTTTTGTATCATTCCGTATCCAAGTTCCCCCTTTTTTCCATTTTTTTTTAGCCGACAGTTTCTTCTCTTTTTCTTTGCGTCAACCACCCGTCCCACATTGAGCCCCCTATTCTTCATCTATCAGAGCCCCTTTCTTTCTTTCAATCCCCTCAGCCCCCCTTCTTCCTTACCTACTGACTTAATGCATTTAATGCATTATTATTTTATTATTTTTCTTTTACGTGTGCAGGCATCAGACATTAAATGCATTGCCAACTTCCCCCTTTTTTTCTTTTAAAAACGAGATCAACGTTCTCTCCTTTTCCCTTTTTTTTTTGAAAAAAAGGGGCTCATATTTGGGCTAACAAAAAAAATGAGAATATAGACCTTTTTTTTAAGCCCGGTCAAAATTGAGTGTTCACATTACGTATATTATTTTAAATGGACTTTTAATGTTGTATTTTTCGATTGGAACCTCCATGTTGTGAGGATTCTAATTGAGTTATAAAAAAAATTAATCTTACCTTTACTTTATTTACCAAGAGTGAATCTTTTAACCCAAGTAAATAATTTTTACCATAGTAACAAAATATTTACTTTACCTTAATTAATCTTCAACAATTCCCTGTGGATCAACCTCGGACTCCCGAGAAATTTATTACTTGAGACAAGCTGCACTTGGGTTCGCAATGCAACAATTAATCCCACATCAAGTTTGTAGACTTGTTTGAAACTAAAAATTGTGCATCAAGTTTTTGGCGTCGTTGCCGGGGACTTGATTTGAAGACTGAATTTCTAGTATAAAAATTTTGTATATATACTAACATACTAACTAGTGGGGGAACCTCTTCCTTTTTAATTTCTGTGCATACTAACTTGTGGGGGAAACTCTCTCTAATTTCTCTATAATCTTTAATTATTAATGAAATAATCTTTCTTCTTCTTTCTCTCTCCTTTGGAGCAAAAAATCGACTTGTTGATTCTCCAGTTTTCATATTTTAAAAAATTTACTTTCGTACTTTATTTTCTATTTTTATCTTTGTCATTTTTTTTTGTTATTTATTTTTTGTCATTTATTTATTTTTTTGTTTACTAACTTACTAACTCTCTTACTAATTATCTAACTTTTTACTTTATCGCTATCTAACTTTTTTTCTTTTCTGCTTCTAACATTTTAATTTATCTGCATACTAACTTTTTAATTTTTCTATTTATTAACTTATTTGGTGGTTAGTTTATACCACACCTTTGTTAATATTTAATAGACAGTTTATACTGCTAGCTTGTACATTTTATTTTATATTTTAAGTTACTTGTTTATGCTTAATTGGTATCGTGATTCAAATTCTGGTCATTTGGTTAAAGTTTATCCTAGTATTTTATATATTGATTTGTCTGGATCACAATCACACACATGAAACACAATGGCTGAAAATGAAAGTGTGCATAATGAACATGAAAATCAACTGTTGCGAACCATGCATACATATAATCCGAGATGGAGAAATCACCCAAAATTCAATTGGAGGACCAACAATCACGCACAATTTATGCAACCACCACCTCCTCAGGCACAACAGGCTCTCAAAATTTTGAAGGATATGCACTTTTTGTCCCACCATACAGGAATAACCTTGAAGAAACATTGCACGCATTCATGGAAAAGCAAGATGTCATTTTTAATCAAAACACTCAAATCATGATTGACATAAAAGACACTCTTGCTAAACTTTCTCTGCACTAACCATTCACGAGAAAGAAAAATTTCCTTCTCAACCTCAACTAAATCCCAAGGGTCAATACAGTCTAAATGATGGTAATTCAGAAAACCAACAAATAGATCAAGTCAAGTTAGTGATAACCCTTAGGAATAGAAAGGTTGTTGAAGAAAGTAAGGAGATAAAGAGCCAAGTGTCCAAAGTGATGAACTACTTGAGTGTGAATGAGTTAGAGGATGTGGAAAAGAATCAAGATAGTAGTGATGCTGAGCTACCCAAGGAATCTGAGGTGACAAAAAGTCTTGTTAAGCCAGAAAATGATGACGAGGGCTACCAGACATACATGATTGACTCAATCATGGATAGAGGAGTTTCTACAACCTATGATTTTGATCCCCTTGAGAATTTTCTTGTCAATTCTGAGTTTGATTTTATCAGTAATCCCTCTGATGTAGTTGATATTTCTACTATTTTTGATAAAACTCAAGATTATGACACTCAGACATGGCAACCAAAGTTTAAGGAGTTTCTTAAGAAAAGTTGGAGCATTATTGATAAAAAAGGTGTTCGTCCCTTAGTTTGTTCGTATAAAATTTATTTGGAAGAAGGTAAATGGTCAGCGGTTGAAGCTATAACTTGAGTTGAAGGTTCCAGATGTAGTAGAGACTTTGGTAGACAATCCTGTCTACCAAAGCTAAGGTAAGTTTTTAGTATTTTGTATTTTTGTTGAGTCGGCTTAAGTGCCTCCCAAATTTTGGAGCCTTTGTATGGGGATGTAAATAGTATCGGCCAACAAAAAAAATTATAAAACAAAAGAACCCAAAAAAAAATGTTTGCATACTTGTTTATTTCATTTTATTTCATTTTTTTTTGTCATTGCTAACCACTATCAAGATGTAATTATTCTCTTCTCATCTAAGCATTTCGGGTATGTGACTTCTCCCCATTACTTTGTTTAATTTTGTCTCAATAATTTCTTTGATGTATATTGATGATTATTTCTTCAGTCTGGATATAATTGTTAACATTGAGGACAATGTTGTGATCTGGTTGGGGGGAAGGATAGTTGTGTAAAAAAAAACCAAAAAAAAAATTTAGGAAAAGTGTGTATTAATATATTTGTTGTGTTTATATATTTGTCAGTAATTTACTAAACCAGTTAAGGATGGCAGAGTAAGGAGTAAATTTTACTCTTGAGACGCATCTAGATTGGGGTAGACAACTAGTTTGTGCGGAAGTAGCAATTTAAATTCAGGAAAATTTACATGATTGAGTAAATTATCTTCTTTCTTAAACATCACATGCTTGGTTATGGATGTTGAATTAGTGGACTGAGAATGATAGAATTATGCCTTGTGAGATTTTGAGCTTATTGATGAATGGATTGAACATTTGTACCATTCTCTTCTTTCTTGTGTGAATTTCACTCATGAAATTGTTACTCTGAAACTTGCTTTGATTCTTTTTGAGACTACATTTTCATATGCATACATAAATATGATTGAGGCATTTTTCTTGAAATAGCTACTTTAATCAAATAGCCAGCCTTGCTTAGCAGCATGTTGTCTCAATATGATATCAAGCACTCTTATGACTTTTTGGAAATTCTCTGATTCCTGCCAACATAAAGCATTAGAAATGACTTATTTTCCCTTGCTTAACCTCTTTGAGCTTATTTGACTATTCTTTGTTTCGAACTCATTATGTGCCTTAAATGAAAAATCATGTTCTTACTTGACCTTAGGGAATAAGAGAACATTAGTTTTATTATTCGATGAGTTCTTGAACAAGTGTGGGTGTGTGTGTGTGTAGAATGGTTAAAAAAATGTATATATGATGTTCTTTTTGTAAATAAAAAATAAAAAAAATCAATAAAAAATGTAAAAAGAAGAGGGTCAACAAGGCAATAAAGGAAAGGAAAAGAATATGTAAAGGGAATTTGTATTAGGTGGAGTTGGGATGAACTTTCATGTTTGTTAATTGAACTCAGCTCTTATGCTCTTTTATTCTCTGGTATTTAACTTGTCATATCCATATTACCTCCTCCTTTACCTTGACCCCATTACAACCTTGAATAAAGTCCTCATGATTTGTGTGTGCATGTGTTCTGAGTAGTGGAGAAGTAGAAGATAAGCAAGCTTATGGTAGTGTAATTTTCATGGGTTGAATTGAGTGAAATACCTACCTTTTAAACACTTGAGAGATTGAGAGTGAATCTTGTGAAAATCTATCATTCTTGACTCATGCTTTTCAATTGAAATATCCTTACTTGTTGATTTGAGATGTGAAGATATGTTACCTCATGAATATTTTGATTACTTGAATGATTGGTTGCTCTTCATTTTTAAATATTATTAGAAATTAAGTCTTTTACTGAGTGTTTAACTTTTGAGTCTGTTTTTTTTTTTTTTAGTTTTGGTCTTGTGTTTTGCCTAAGAGTGCAAAAAGTTAAGTGTGAGGGAATTTGATGATCACATATTTGATACATTAATAAGCCTTCATTTTTAGTCATTTACACTCTCCATGTACTTAATTGATTGATTTTGATTATGTTTTGTAAGTTTGGACTCAAATTGGACTTAATTGAATTTTTTAGCATAATTTACGTCTTATGTTGTTTCTGTATTTGGGCTATATCTTGGGATGTAGGTGGTCTTTGGAGATGATTCTAGTGGCATTTGAAAGATAAGAGAGAGTTCTACAACTTTCAAGAATAGGCCCAATCACACTAGTAGATAACTCAAATTGGGGTTGAAGTAAGAACCATAGTGCTTTTCCTGATAGCTTAACCTATGTGTACTATTCATCACATATTTTTGGATACAAGTTATCAAATAGGCTGAAATTTGGATGCTAAATAGTCAAGACTCATATCTACAACTTTCATGTTGAACACTTTTCCATTATCAGACTCCTTGAAGGTGATATTGGGCTTGGAAGTCAGAACAGAGGAGCTATGACTAGGCGTGAGCAGTGTGCAGTAATTTAAATGTATCTAGAGTTATAGAAATGATATTGGACTCAAACAAAGCTATTTGAAAGCTAAGATTCAGGCCTACAACTTTCATGAAGACCATTTGGTTCAAAAATGACGAATGCAATGACTTCAGAGCTGCATGATTTTGGAGACAAGGAATCTCCATAATTTTTCACTCACCAAAAGTCATTTGGCATTTTTCACTCATTTTCCACTCATCCACCCACTAATGACTCAGCCCCCTTATCATTTTGTATCTCTAATCCTCTATAAAAGGGGGCCTTGGCAGATCATTGAAGGAGTTAGGTGTTAGTTACCAAAATGATGCCATTTTGTTACTAGGTTTTCTTGTAGTAATTTTCCTTTGTTCTAAATTAAAGTCATGTTCTTCTTCTTCTTCTTCTCTCTTTCTTTCTTCTAATCTATGAGTAACTAAGTTTCATTTTACTTGAGTGAAAGGGTGAAGCTCTTGGTAATAAAGTAAGGTTAGAATTATTCTGCTCTTGTGCTTAAATGATTTATATTTTCTAGTAACCATTATACATATTATAATTTGTTTCTTATAATTTAGAAACCATCTTTGTAAAGAGGAGTTCTTGATTTGTTGTAGATAAAATATTGGCACAATGAATACTTTAACCCATTTATAAGTGGTGGTAATATTTTTAAGAAACATAATATAATTATGTATATTATTTTAAATGGACTTTTAATGTTGTATTTTCCGATTGGAACCTCCATGTTGCAAGGATTCTAATTGAGTTATAAAAGAAATTAATCTTACCTTTACTTTATTTACTAAGAGTGGATCTTTTAACCCAAGTAAATAATTTTTACCGTAGTAACAAAATATTTACTTCACCTTAATTAATCTTCAACAATTACCTGTGGATCGACCTCGGACTCCCGAGAAATTTATTACTTGAGACAACCTGCACTTGGGTTCGTAATGCAACAATTAATCCCGCATCAAGTTTGTAGACTTGTTTGAAACTAAAAATTGTGCATCAAAATGCTGATGGAAGCAATCCCAAGGTCATGGATGAAGGAAGGAGGTACTGCTTGGAAAGAAGAAGGCATCCTTTTATTTCTCTTACTTTAAGTCACCTTGATTTCTTTGAAAAAGACAACGTCGAGCTAATAACGTTAAACAAGTGCTTCACAGGAGGCAACCTATGTTTTTTCTTTATTTATCTTATTTTAGTTGTTTTTGTTACTTTTGTTATTTTTTTTCTTTTAAATGCTACTCATGTGTTTTGAGATTTTATTTTTTAGATTATGTTTTCAAATGACTCTTATGCTTTTCTTTTTCCTGGCATAGGCATTGTGTCATTATTCATCAGGTTGTGTTGTTCTTTTCTTTACCACATTTATTTCTTTTTCTTTCACATTGAGGACAATGTTTATCTTAAGTGTGGGGGTACTTTTACAATTTTTATGCAATTTTTTTTATGAGCACTTAAGTATTGTTGGTAATTAAGCTGGAATTGTGTGTTGGTGTCTTGATTTATTCTGAGCTGATTGAGATATGTTTTGAAGGGGATTCTATTGATCATTAGCTGATAATATGTGAAGCAATCTTTTTCAAAGAAGCAAAGTGAAATTTAACTTTTTATTTGGAAATTAATCATGTCTGCTTGCTTTTGTTCTTTTTATTAACTCTAACCAGAAAGTGAGTTTTGAGCCTTAATTATTGGATTTTTCAAAAAAATGAAATCCTACTTTTCTTCTAGAATGAGTTTTCTCATGATTGATGTGCGCTAGAACTTGCTTTGATATCTTGTGGAGACTTTAATGATTTATATACAGACTTGAATATGATTAAGACAATTAGGCTTAGTTCTTTCTTGACTTCCAGAGTTACATTGATTTAAAATAACCCCATAGTTGTCTAATTTGAGCCTGAAATTGGTTTCTTTGAATATCCAATTGAATAATTAGGTTGAATGCTTTGGAACAATTGATGTGTTGATTGAAAAGTATTGAAAGTTTATTTTTGTCTTCAATGGTTCAAAAAAAAGAAAAAATGTTTGAAAAAAAATAAGAAAAGGGAAAAAAATAGAAAGAGGAAAAAAAAGAAAGAAAAGAATTATTGGTGAAGAATAATGAGAATATTGGGTTGAAAGTGAGAATTTATTATATCTATGTGCATTGTGCTCTATTTATCATCTTTTCAGCCTGATTTTGCTTTATCTTGATTTATCCATGAACATTCTTTACCCTTATTTATCTTTCTTCCTACATTTCTTTATACCCTTGGCCCTGTTACAACCAAAGGAAAGTCCTTTTGATTCTTGTGTTGTATGTGAACTTGAAAGTGGAGATGAAATTGATAAGCAAGCCTATGGTATTACATTTTTCAAGAGAATTTTGAGTGATCTCTTTGTCCTTTAAACACTTGAGCGATGGAAAGATGCGTGATCTAAGATATTTGATGAAGAGAACAGTTGCAAGCTAGACTCAAGCCTCTAATTGTTTAAGTGTTAAATGATTTTGCTTAATTGGATTTGATTGCTGAACTCAAATTTCTTTTAATTATGGAATTTTTCTTTGATTCATGTTTCTTGATGTTGAATTTAATCTTGTTATTGACTCCTATTCTTTGCTTGAGGACAAGCAAAGCTCAAGTGTGGGGGAGTTGATGAAGTCAACATGTCATATTTTTACTTTTCAACTCCTTAGTTTTTCATATTCTTTTTATTTATTTTTATTGAATTTTGTTCTTAAGTTTTGTTATATTTTTAGTATTGTTTAATTGTGTTTTTATTAAGTGTTTTGTGTTTTTATTAAGTGTTTTGTGTGTTTTTGTCAGGTAATTGTATAGGAAAAAGACTGGATGTGGGAAGAAGCAAGAAAAAAAAGAAATTTCATCTGGTGACCAATGCTTGAGCGCTGGTGTTGGAGCATCTGAGTACCCAAAGTGTATGCAGTAGCAGTGATTTAGTGTCCCAACGCCTGAGCACTGGGTGGGGAGTGCCTAAGCGTGCAAGTGGCAGTAGCGCGCATCTTGACTTAAGTGACTGTGTGCCCAAACGCTCAAAACTGAGCGCCTAGGTGCTGGTTGCATAACAACAGACGTGATTTTCATTAAATAGGAAAAGTTACGCCAAATTTAACACAGACGGACAGAGACAAGAAGACACAGAGCACATTGCACAAAAAATCCCTAACCCTAAGAGAGTTATTTTGCGGTTGCAGATCTTGGAAGACGGCTTCAAAGGAGGATTCGATTCTTGAAGGCTTCACAAATCATAATCTCCATTAAATGAGTTTTGATTTCTCTTTATTTCTAGTTTTCCTTTTTCTTCGGGTTTTCTTTCCATGAGTTTGTATCTTGATATGAGTTTGTTTGTATTGAACATGTGTAGCTAAACCCATAGTGAGGGCTATGGGGGATCTTGTTTTCCTAATTATTTGGGTTTGATTTCTAATTTGATTAATGTAATTTCTTTAGGGTTTATCATATTGCTTGCTTTCTTATCATAACCTGATCACTTTTGGCATGTATTAGTTCATTATTTGACCGGTGACCATCCGCATTCAATGAGTGGATTTATATGGTAAGCCTAAGATTAGATTGGTGAATGACCAAACATCAATTTTTCCTACCAATGGAATTGATAGGTATGTTAATTCATCTCTTGAATTGAAGCTTAATGCATTCCTAATTAATTCAACCAAATGACTAAATAGGTGATTTAATTTAGGAATAGAATATTGTTTTATCCATGACCATTGGGATTCAATAGCAGGTAAGAGAATATTGGCAAAATAATTACCTTACATCATAAATGAAAAACAATCTGAATAATTGAATTCAAGTGAACCTTGTGCCCCAGTCTCTCTCTCATTGATTATCTATTCTCTATTTGATTGTTCATTATTTTTCTTTATTTGTTTTTTGCTTTTAATTTGAATTTATTCATACACTTTTCATTGTCTGGATAACAAAGGGTTTTGCGAATCTAGTAATTACCACTTATTCATCATGAGATTGATAACTGGGACTCAAGTCCTATATTACTTGGCGATAAAGTGCACTTGCTCTTAGTGTATTTTATGCGTACTAAGTTTTTTGACATCATTATCGAGAAATAAGTTTGGTAATATTAGAAGCAAAAAACTCTAGTTAATTTAGACGCCATTTTATTATTTATTTTATTTTTATTTTTATTTCTTATTCTTATTTTATTTTATATTTTAATTAATTTTTTTCTTTTTTTTTCTTTTCTATTTCTTGTTTATGCTTACTTGATCTCAGTTTCTTGATTTGATATATGATCCAGAAATTGAGAAAATAGCTCACCGGTTAAGGAAACAATTTTTTATTACAACTGTGACAGAAGATATAAACATGATGGGAAGACAACCAGTTGTTGAGGCCAACCGTAAAGAAAGAGTTATCCCAGTAGAGTGGACCATGTTTGAGTACTCTATGCCCACTGCTGAAGGGTATAGATGGAGTATTATAAGACTAGCTATGACGGCTAATAATTTTAAGATCAAACTAGTATTGATCTCCATGATTCAGAATTCAGTTCAGTTTAGTGGATTGCCTTCGGATGATCCAAATCAGCATTTGGCCAGGTTCTTGCAGTTATCTGATACTATCAAGTACAATGGGGTGATAGATGATGCAATCCAATTGCGACTCTTTCCTTTCTCTCTTAGAAACAGAGCAAGTTAATGGTTAACGTCACTACCGAGGAGTTCCATCACTATATGGGATCATTTGACACAACAGTTTCTAGCTAAGTATTTTTCTCCTTCTAAATCTGCTATGTTAAGGAATGACAAATCTTCTTTTGTGCAGTTTGAAATGGACACTCTTTATGAAGCTTGGGAGCACTTTCAAAAGTTATTGAGGAGATGTCCACATCATGGATTTCCCATATGGCAGCACGTTCAAACTTTTTACAATGGTTTGTCGCCTGTAAATCGTTCACTTATTGATGCTACTGCGGGAGGTACTATAAGGAGGAAAACACCTATTGAGAGTCAAGCATTGATTGAAGAAATGGCGCTGAATAATTATCATTGGCAAAATGAGCATCAAGTTCCTAAGAAACAAACAAGTGTACAAGCTGTTGATTTCTCTACTGCTATTTTGAGTCAATTGGAAGCACTGACGAAGAAGGTGAAGACTCTGATGGTGGCAAATAGTGCAGTCCCACCAATCAATTGTGAGGCATATGGAGGATAGGGTCATACAAGTTCAAATTGCCAAGTTGGTAGTCCATTTGCTCTCAAGCCTAAAGGAGTAAATTTTGTTAGTAATTCCAACCGACAGTAGTACAATCCGTATTCAAATATGTACAATCCTGGTTAGAGGGACCACCCGAATTTCAAATGAGGAAATCCACAGGGCTATCGGCAGAATTAACAGAGAGCACCACAACCACCTTTAGGTTTCCAAGCACCTGCATAGAAGCCAAGCTTTGAAGATTTGGTAATAAAATACATGTAGAATTCAGATGCCAGAATGAAGAACATAGAGACTCAGATTAGTCAGCTAACTACATTGATGACAGCAAGGGCACCAGGGACATTGCCTAGCACTATTGAGACTAATCTAAAGGAATAGATTCTTGCAATTACCCTGAGAAGTGGTAAAGAATTTGGGGAGTCCTCCCAGAAGAAGGAAATGTTAGAGCTTAGAGATATTCTTGTTCAGGCAGTGCATGAAGATGAGAAGGCAACTGAAGCACCTCGCTCATCAAGAATTGAGACAAAGAAAAATGATGTCCTTACTGAAGATGTCTCAATTCAAGTTATCCATCAAGAAAGAGAGGTTGAGAAGAAAACACCAAAGTGGCAGAGAGCAAAGAAGGATCATGAGCAGAGCACAGTTTATGAACCAACACCATATGCCAAGATCTCATTCCCTCAGAGGCTCAAGAACAATCAGCCAGACCAACAATTTGCCAAATTCTTGGAGATGTTAAGAAGTTACAAATCAATATTCCATTTGTTGAAGCCATCTCTTAAATGCCTAAGTATGCAAATTTTTTGAAAGAAATACTTATAAAGAAATGCAAACTTCAAGAATTTGAGACGATATGTCTAACTGAGGAGTGCTCCGCTATTCTCTCAAAGAAGTTACCCCCAAAATTGAAAGATCCAGAGAGTTTTACTATTTCTTGCACTATTGGTAACTCTTATTTTGAAAAGACATTATGTGATTTGGGTGCTAGTATTAATTTGATGCCTTTCTCTGTGTTTAAGAAATTGGGAATGTAGGAACCGAAGCCCACCACCATTTCACTACAGTTGGTTAATAGGTCTATCATTTACCCGCGTGGTGTAGTGGAAGATGTTTTAGTGAAGGTGGACAAATTCATATTCTCAGTTGATTTTGTGGTGCTAAATATGGAAGAAGATGCTGATATTCTTCTCATTCTTGGAAGACCATTTTTGGCCACTTTAAGAGCTGTGATTGATATGCCTCAGGGTGAGCTCATTATGAGAGTGGATGGAGATCATGTGACCATCAATGTCTTCAGGGAGGCTAAATCTTCCCCAATGTCAAATTTTCATGCCCCTATCAATTTTGTTCAAGCTAAGAAAATGGAAACCTTAGCTATCAAGGACTCCCCGCCATCATACAATGTTGATGTTGATATTCCGAAAAGTCAAGCTACTGAAATATATAAAGGTCCTCCTATATTCGCTACTTCTTCACAAATTGGTCATTCATCTATTGATCGAGTGTGATCACCATGGCCTAGCAGAGTTAAGGCGCAATTGGGACAATCAAGCTCTTGTCAAGTTCAGAATGCTGATAGAAGCAATCCCAAGGTCATGGATGAAGGAATGAGGTACTGCTTTGGAAAGAAGAAGGCGTCCTCTTATTTCTCTTACTTTAAGCTACCTTGATTTATCTGAAAAAGGCAACGTCGAGCTAATGACGTTAAACAAGTGCTTCATAGGAAGCAACCTATGTCTCTTCTTTATTTAGCTTATTTTAGTTGTTTTTGTTACTTTTGTTATTTTTTTCTTTTAGATGCTACTCATGTGTTTTGGGATTTTATTTTTCAGATTATGGTGTTGCATTGACTCTTGTGCTTCTCCTTTGTCCGGCATAAGCATTGTGTTATTATTCATCGGTTGTGTTATTTTTTTCTTTACCCTATTTATTTCTTTTTCTTTCACATTGAGGACAATGTTTATTTTAAGTGTGGGGGGTACTTTTACAATTTTTGTGTGAAATTTTTTTTTTGATGACCACTTGAGTATTACTAATAATTAAACTAGAATTATGTGTTGATGTGTTGATTTATTCTGAGCTGATTGAGATATGTTTTGAAGGGGTTTCTATTGATCATGAGCTAATAATGTGTTAAGCAATCTTTTTCAATGAAGCAAAGTGAAATTTAATATTTTATTTAGAAATTAGTCATGTCTGCTTGCTTTTGTTCTTTTTATTAACTCTAGCAAGAAAGTGAGTTTTGAGCCTTAATGATTGGATTTTTCAAAAAAATGAAATCCTATTTTTCTTCTGGAGTGAGTTTTTTCTTGATTGATGTACGCCAGAACTTGCTTTGATATCTTGTTAAGACTTTAATGATTTACATACAGACTTGAATTCATTAAGGCAATTAGGCTTAATTCTTTCTTGACTTCTAGAGTTGCATTGATTTAAAATAACCCCTTAGTTGCCCCATTTGAACTTGAAATTGATTTCTTTGAATATCCAATTGAATAATCAGGTTGAATTCTTTGGAGCAATTAATGTGTTGATTGAAAAGTCTTGAAAGTTTGCTTTTGTTTTCAAGGGTTAAAAAAAAAGCAAAAAAGATTGAAAAAAAAAAGAAAAGGAAAAAAATGGAAAAAGGAAAAAGAAGAAAGAAAAGAATTATTGGTAAAGAATAATGAGAATATTGGATTGAAAGTAAGAATTTATTATATCTTTGTGCATTATGCTCTATTTATCATCTTTTCAGCCTGATTTTGCTTTATCTTAATTTATCCATGAGCATTCTTTACCCTTATTTATCTTTCTTCCTACCTTTCTTTATACCCTTGGCCCTGTTATAACCAAAGGAAAGTCCTTTTGATTCTTGTGTTATATGTAAACTTGAAAGTGAAGATGAAATTGATAAGCAAGCCTATGGTATTGTATTTTTCAAGAGAAATTTGAGTGATCTCTCTGTCCTTTAAACACTTGAGCGATGGAAAGATGAGTGATCTCAGATATTTGGTGAAGAGAACAGTTGCAAGCTAGACTCAAGTTTTTAATTGTTTAAGTATTGAATGATCTTACTTGATTGGATTTGATTGCTGAACTCGAATTTCTTTTAATTGTGGAATTTTCCTTTGATTCATGTTTCTTGATGTTGAGTTTAATCTTGTTGTTGACTCCTATTCTTTTCTTAAGGACAAGCAAAGCTTAAGTGTGAGGGAGTTGATGAACCGTCAACATGTCATATTTTTATGGTTCAATTCCTTAATTTTTCATATTCTTTTTATTTATTTTTATTGAATTTTGTTCGTAAGTTTTGTTATATTTTTAACATTGTTTAATTATGTTTTTATTAAGTATTTTGTGTGTTTTTATCAGGTAATTGTATGGGAAAAAGACTGGATGTGCAAAGAAGCAAGGAAAAAAGAAAATTTCATCAGGTGACCAGCGCTTGAGCACTGGTGTTGGAGCGCCTAAGCGCCCAAAGTGTATGCAGCAGTGGTGATTTAGTGTCCTAGCGCTCAGGGAGTGCCTGAGCATGCAAGTGGTAGCAGCGCGCATCTTGACTTAAGTGACTGAGCGCCCAAATGCTCAGAACTGAGTGCCTAGGCGTTGGTTGTGTAACAATAGATGTGATTTTCATTAAATAGGAAAAGTTACACCAAATTCAACATAGAAAGACAGAGACAAGAAGACACAAAGCACATTGCACAAAAAATCCCTAACCTTGAGAGAGTTATTTTGCGGTAGTAGATCTTGGAAGATAGCTTCAAAGGAGGATTCGATTCTTGAAGGTTTGAAGATCATAATCTCCATTAAAGGGGTTTTGATTTCTCTTTCTTTCTAGTTTTTCCTTTTCTTTAGGTTTTCTTTCCATAGGTTTGTATCTTGATATGAGTTTGTTTGTATTGAACATGAGTAGCTAAACCCATAGCTAGGGCTATGGGGGATCTTGTTTTCCTAATTACTTGAGTTTGATTTCTAATTTGATTAAGGTAATTTCTTTAGTGTTTATCATATTGCTTGCATTTTTATCATAACTTGATCACTTTTGGCATGTGTTAATTCATTGTTTGACCGGTGACCATCCGCATTCAATGAGTGGATTTATATGGTAAGCCTAGGATTAGATTGGTGAATGACCAAACATTAATTTTTCCTACCAATGGAATTGACAGATATGTTAATTCATCTCTTGAATTGAAGCTTAATGCATTCCTAATTAATTCAACTAAATGACCAAATAGTGATTTAATTTAGGAATAGAATATTGTTTCATCCATCACCATTGGGATTCAATAGTAGGTAAGAAAATATTGGCAAAAGAATTACCTTATATTATAAACAAAAGAAAATCTGAATAATTGGATTCAGGTGAACCTTGCGCCCTAGTCTCTCTCTCATTGATTATCTATTCTCTGTTTGATTATTCCTTATTTTTCTTTATTTGTTTTCTGCTTTTAATTTGAATTTCTTCATACACTTTTGATTGTCTGATAACAAAGGTTTTGTGAATCTAGTAATTACCACTTATTCCTCGTGGGATCGATAACTGAGACTCAAGTCCTATATTACTTGGCAATGGAGTACACTTACTCTTAGTGTATTTTATGCGCATCACTTGGCAACTGCCCATACAATCGCCAAGTAACAGGAAATGTATATGACTGTGAGTGTGTTACTCGCTTATTCCACATTCTCTTTAAACTTGTAGATAAGAAGACTGGCTCTTCATACCTACCTACTAATGAGTGGACTAGTTCTAACTTACATTAGTAATCCTAGCACTAATGAGTAGTTAGGGCTAAATCCTCACTCAAAGAGACTTTTGGATTTTCCTATCTATCTCCTTTGGCCATATGATTATACATAATTAAAGATTACTCTACTTTGGAATTAGCAAGTAACAGAAATCTATGTAGTGTTATGTATAACTCATACAAAACCTCCACCTTAACTCATCACATGATTCGCTCTAACCAAGTGAAGCACTAAACTCTAGTAAACATATACTCTCAGCTCACTTCTAACTCATAAAGGAGCATATTCCATGTTTCTAGCTAAGTAATCATACTTATGATACTTGTATCTAGCTTGCCTCTTTATCATACCTAATAATTATGATTTTTAACATATTAATTATCCACACAATTACCTTATTAATGATGTCCAGATTGTAATTAAGTGATCTTAGCACCCATTTAGACCATTGGGTTGAATTGGGCTTTAAAGCAAAATTTTCGAATTTTAATACATATTGATAGTGGTTCAATATTTTAACCATAACTTGAGTGGTAGATCTCTGATTTTGATGATCTTTATATGCTAGGAAAGATGAGAAAAAGATCTACAAGTTTTGTGAAATATCAAATTGGAAGATTCAGATGTTTAAGTGGTCAAATACAGCCTTGAAATTGGACCAGTGGTACTGTTACGAATTCTGGACACACCTTCACTATTTTGGGCATATCTCACTCATTTCAAGCCCAAATTAAGCATGTGAGTACTCCTTAGAAATCTTACTTTAAAGGCTATTTGATGGACTTGATTTGAATTAGAGATTATGACAGAAATCCAAAAGATGGAAACGTGAAAAAAGTAAAGGAATCATTGGAAGGTGGGAGACACACTTTCATAATGAGAAAATAATTCATTGGAAGGTGGGAGACACACTTTGATAATGGAGGAATAATTAACAAAAGTGGGTAAACTACTTTTGACTCTTAGTGGATGATGAAGAGGAGAGCAATCATATTTTGATGATAGAATGGAGAGCTTCTACGTAGTGTATGGTTATTGTAGTTTTAGTTTTTGATTTTGGAGAATTCTCTTCTTCTTTTCCTCTCCTCCTCTCTCTTTGTTATTTTCATTTTTGTATAGTTCTTGAAGGTTCTCCAATGGTGATGGTTATGGAGAGCTAAACTTCTTTAATCAATCCAAGAGATTGACATTCTTGATGATTAATCTTGAGATCTTGTTTTAATTGCTATACATTCATCTATTAATCAAGTTTCTCTTTCTCTTCTTCTCTTGTTTAAATTCTGATTTAATGCTTAATTTGATTGGAATTTGTATATGTTAATTGCGTAATTATCATGTGCCAAGAGATGAATTCAGAGGTTAAATAATGCATCAAAGGTGTTTGATGAAATATTTAGCTTAGTTGGATCTTGGTTTTTTAAGTTAATTTGGGTTTTGGATGGATGCTTAATTTGTCTAACCTTAATTAATTGAATTCTAGAAGTGTTTCTAGTAGAAGATCCATGGATCATTGAGAGGCGTCTTGATGTGATCTAAGACCAATGATTTGGTTGATAGTTGAACAGATCTATAAAGATCAAGGATAGATTAAAATCAAGATTGGTTAATTATCTTGGATTGATTATTTTCTTAATTTTGTTTACTCATTTTAATTGCTCTTTGTTATTCAATCTTGCAAAACTCTCCCTCCTATTTATTAACCTCTTAATCTGACTTCATAATTAGAGTGATTTACGGGCTCGACCCGGTGTTACCTTATGATACAAGTAATTTTGGTAAAACGGTTATAATTGATTTAAATTTGGTAATCTCGACAGTTGTCAGATTTTTGGCGCCGTTGCCAGGGATCATTCTGATTTTGTTCAATCTTATTAAGAGTATATTTGATTACTAATCCCTCACTAACCCCTGTGTTTCTATTTTTTTTTTGTGGATTTTAGGCAAAAATGGGTGATTACGAGTCATTTTGCAAGAATTTTGTAGTGACGTCAAACGTGCCCAGAATGAGCTGAAACTTGGTCAGTTGAAGGAAAACGGCCAAATAAACAAGACTCATAATAAACTGTGAGATCACCCCTGTTTTTCAAAAATTCCATCATTTAGACCACTTTTTCAAATTTTTAATATTTTTTATTACATTTTTTAATTTCATTTTTGTGTAGTTTTCATACTGTACAAGTCCCATAATTTTTAAAAATGTTTAGATAGGTGAATTATATTTATTTTGGTAGATTTTTAGTGTTGTCTAGTGTATTATGCTTGTTTGTTATTTTTGTGTTTTATGTGCTTTGGATAATGCATGACTAGGTCTTTTGCTAGCCAATTACTTGATATTGATTCTGAGATTGATATGACTTTCCATAATGGAGTACAAACTTGAGGAATTGACTTCTTTGGTGAGACAGTTAATAGTGAGACAACAATTACCTGTGCAAATAGCTGTAACTGTGTGTGACATTTGTTCTTGTTCATCTCATCCCACATATGCATGTCATACACTTCAAGATGGTAGTTATATTTTTCCATATCAATTTGTTGCTACAGTAGGTGTCTTTCTTAGTGAACCACCATACCAACAGTAGCAGCATCCGAGATATGATTCATACTCTACCATATACAATCTTGACTAGAGAGATCATCCTAACTGGAGATATGGGAATGTAGCACCACAACAGCAATATAAGCAACCCTTCCAACAACCAATAAGACTGATGCACAATTTTTAGTTTCAAACAAGTCTACAAACTTGATGCGAGATTAATTATTGCATTGCGAACCCAAGTGCAGGTTGTCTCAAGTAATAAATTTCTCGGGAGTCCGAGGTCGATCCACAGGGAATTGTTGAAAATTAATTAAGGTGAAATAAATATTTTGTTACTACGATAAAAATTATTTACTTGAGTTAAAAGATCCACTCTTGGTAAATAAAGTAAAGGTAAGATTAATTTATTTTATAACTCAATTAGAATCCTCGCAACATGGAGATTCCAATCGAAAAATACAACATTAAAAGTCCATTTAAAATAATATACGTAATTATATTATGTTTCTTAAAAATATTACTACCACTTATAAATGGGTTAAAGCATTTATTGTGCCAATATTTTGTCTACAACAAATCAAGAACTCCTATTTACAAAGATGGTTTCTAAATTATAAGAAATAAATTATAATAAATATAATGGTTACTAGAAAATATAAATCATTTAAGTACAAGAGAAGAATAAATCTAACCTTACTTTATTACCAAGAGCTTCACCCTTTCACCAAAGTAAAATGAAACTTAGTTACTCATAAATAAGAAGAAAGAAAGAGAGAAGAAGAAGAACATGACTTTAATTTAGAACAAAGGAAAATTACTACAAGAAAACCTAGTAACAAAATGGCATCATTTTGGTAACTAACACCTAACACCCTTCAATGATCTGCCAAGGACCCCTTTTATAGAGGATTAGATATACAAAATGATAAGGGGGCTGAGTCATTAGTGGGTGGATGAGTGAAAAATAAGTAAAAAATGCCAAATGACTTTTGGTGAGTGGAAAATTATGGAGATTCCTTGTCTCCGAAATCATGCAGCTCTAAAGTCATTGCATTTGTCATTTTTAAACCAAGTGGTCTTTTGTAGGCCTGGATATTAGCTTTCAAATGGCTTTGGTTTGAGTTCAATATCATTTCTATAACTCCAGATACGTTCAAATCACTGCACACTGCTCAGGCCCAGTCACAGCTCCTCTATTCTGACTTCCAAGCCCAATATCACCTTCAAAGAGTTTGATTCTGGAAAAGTGTTCAACATGAAAGTTGTAGATATGGGTCTTAAATATTCTGAATCCAAATTTCAGCCTATTTTACAACTTCTATCCCAAAATATGTGATGAACAGTACACATAGGTTAAGCTATCAGGAAAAGCACTCTGGTTCTTGCTTCAACCCCAATTTGAGTTATCTACTCATGTGATTGGGCCTTTGAGGTATTCTTGAAAGTTGTAGAACTCTCTCTTATCTTTCAAATACCACTAGAATTACCTCCAAAGACCACCTACATCCTAAGATATAGCCCAAATACAGAAACAACGTAAGACGTAAATTATGCTAAAAAATTCAATTAAGTCCAATTTGAGTCCAAACTTACAAAACATAATCAAAATCAATCAATTAAGTACATGGAGAGTGTAAATAACTAAAAAAGAAGGCTTATTAATGTATCAAATATGTGATCATCAAATTCCTCCACACTTAGCTTTTTGCACTCCTGGGCAAAACACAAGACCAAAACTAAAAAAAAATGAAACAGACTCAAAAGTTAAACACTCTAAAAGACTTGATTTCTAATAATATTTAAAAATGAAGAGCAACCAATCATTCAAGTAATCAAAACATTCATGAGGTAATATATCTTCACATCTCAAATCAACAAGCAATGATATTTCAATTGAAAAACATGAGTCAAGAATGATAGATTTTCACAAGATTCACTCTCAATCCCTCAAGTGTTTAAAAGGTAAGTATTTCACTCAATTCAACCCATGAAAATTACACTACCATAAACTTACTTATCTTCTACTTCTCCAGTACTCAGAACACATGCACACACAAATCATGAGGACTTTATTCAAGGTTGTAATGGGGTCAAGGTAAAGGAGGAGATAATATGGATATGACAATTTAAACACCAGAGAATAAAAGAACATGAGAGCTGAGTTCAATTAACAAGCATAAAAGTTCATCCCAACTCCACCTAATACAAATTCCCTTTACATATTCTTTTCATTTCCTTTATTACTTTGTTGACCCTCTTCTTTTTACATTTTTTTTGATTGATTTTTTTTATTTTATTTTACAAAAAGAACATCATATATACATTTTTTTTAACCATTCTGCACACACACCCCTACACTTGTTCAAGAACTCATCGAATGACAAAACTAATGTTCTCTTATTCCCTAAGGTCATGTAAGAACATGGTTTTTCATTTAAGGCACATAATGAGTTCGAAACAAAGAATAATCAAATAAGCTCAAAGGGATTAAGTAAGGGGAAATAGGTCATTTCTAATGCTTTATGTTAGTAGGAATCAGAGAATTTCCAAGTCATAAGAGTGCTTGATATCATATTGAGACAACATGCTGCTAAACAAGGTTGGCTATTTTATTAAAGTAGCTATTTCAAGAAAAATGCCTCAATCATATTTATGTATGCATATGAAAATGTAGTCTCAAAAAGAATCAAAGAAAGTTCTAGAGTAATAATTCCATGAGTGAAATTCACACAAGAAAGAAGAGAATGGTACAAATGTTCAATCTATTCATCAATAGGCTCAAAATATCACAAGGCATAATTCTATCATTCTCAGTCCACCAATTCAACATCCATAACCAAGCATGTGAATTTTAAGAAAGAAGACAATTTACTCAATCATGCAAATTTTCCTGAATTTGAATTGTTACTTCCACACAAACTAGTTACTATCCCAATTACTCCTTACTCTGCCACTAATTTTTGATGCCCCTCAAGAGTAAATAATTTACTCTTTACTCTACCATCCCTAATTACTTTTGTTGTTAATAAATTGATGACAAACACAACAAACATATTAATAAACACACTTTTGAATTTTTTTTTGGGTTTTTTTTAATATAAACACAATAAACATATTAACAAACATACTTCCTAATTTTTTTTTTGGGTTTTTTTTTCACAGCCATCCTTCCCCCCAACCAGATCACAACATTGTCCTCAATGTCAAAGCATAGATAGGTAAAGGATAAAATATATTACTTATTACTGCAATTACTGAAAAGAAAAACCCTACACAAATTTAAACAGAAACAAAGGATGATAAATAAAACTAAAACTTGTAATTATTTAAATAATTAGAGTGTCTTGGCTAGCTTTCTTTTCATTTTGCTTCCCTCACCACTTCCTTCGGACCAATCTATCTGAGCTGTTACTAGATCAGGTTCATAAACAAAAGCTTCTAATTTATCAATCAACTCATCAATAGTGGAAGCAAAGATAAGGAGTCGTCTTGCTGAAGGTGTGACAAATTTCTGTTCCACAGCATGGTCAACAAAAGATAACAAATTGTCAAAGAAATTATTAACATTCAACAAACCTATGGGTTTATGGTGGATGTTCAATTGGGCTCAAGAGACAATTTGAAAGACATCTTCCAAAGTACCAAAACCACCAGGTAAGGCAATGAATGCATCAGAGTTTACAAGCATTGCCTCATTCGTCCATGCATAGAGGATACTTGAATTTGCAGTCCAATTGTCTTTCCAACGATGTTCCTTTGAGATAAAGGCTTAGGAATGACACCTAAAACTTGACCACCTCTTACAAATGTAGAAAGTGATACAGCCCCCATTAACCCAAGGCAATCTCCCCCATATACTACACGAATGTTCCTCGCAGCAAGTGTTCTACCAACAGTGCTTGCTGCGTTTACAAACTCTAAACTCTTCCTATAACTTGTCTTACAAAATATATAAATACTGACAAATCTATGAACAGAAGAAGAAGGTCCCTCCATTTCTACACTCACACTCTCTTTAAATGATTATGAGTTATAGGAAAGTGAAGAAAATGAAGTGTTTAAATAGGGAAGAGAATAGAAAAAGTAATAATAGCTCCTATATAGGTAAGTTGGCTGGTGTCAGAAAAGTTTGAAATTTTAAAAATAATAATAATAATAATTTTTTATTTTTTATTTACTTCAAGAAAGCCATCAGGGTAAAGAAGTCTAGAAACCCCCGAAAGATCCTATCCAAAGGATCGTCTGTCCAAAACTAAAATTCAACAAAATCATATAAAGATAAAATAATAATAACAAATGATTACATATCTTTATGTACAGGTTTCATGGCAGATCTTTATACTACGCGTCATGAGTGCAGTAATACCAAGACGACTCAGCCAATCTGGGCATTCTTCTCCCTCCTGCTTGTGGGATATTTTGGATTGAGCTACGACGCCACTAATTAAAGTGCATAAATTTGATAGCTACCACTAACGACCACAGCCAGTGAGAGGTTGCTAAAGAGCCCATGGCATTAAATCACAGGATCCAGCTTAGAGGCATTGTCACGCAAGAATGCAAACACGGGACGCTTCTTTCTATCCATCAGCAAGCAGAGCCTTTGGTTAAAACCTGGGAATGCTTGCGCGGCTCTCTGCAGAGCATGACACACGAACCTTATTTATCAACCGGCGTACGAAGGTCCACGAGTCAATGACGGGTCTGCCACCTTGGCAGGGGCTCGTAATCTAATTAAAGACCAAGTACAATAGAAGTTTCACCCTCTTTTTATTTTATTTTATTTATTTCTTTTTATTTTTTTTTTTTTTTTTTTTTTTTTTTTTTTTTTTTCTTTTTTCTTTTTTTTTTGAAGATGTACAAGATAATATATATATGTTGTTGTGATTGTGACTCACATCTTCCTCTGGTTTCACGTCCAGAAACGGCTTAAACACCTTCTATGAGTCGAGGATAAGCTTCCCATCCAATTTTCTTATAAATTGGCAAACAGGGTCTTTTTGAGTCAGATTCCCAAGACTATAACGCTCTTGCTCGTCTCTGAAGAGATTCCACAAACTAAGAAGTTTTCCACAAACTAAGAAGTTCACGCTGCACAACTCCACAAGAATGCGTCTCAAGAGTCAATAAGATATTATCTAATGACTCCTTACTCAGTCCATTCTTAATGAAGAATATTTTATCTTCTCTATTTACAGAAACCATCCCCAAAGAGTGACATCGCGTGTTGCAATTCCATCGTGCACACTTGTAACAAACTTTCATTCCTTTTGCTCTTCTCTTTTTTGAAAATGAACTTTTACCGAGACCAGGCATGTATGGGACAAATGAATCTGAAGATTCACCAGCTAAATGAACCTTTGCTTCGATTATCCAGCGTATATCTTCTGGGATGCCCTTATACATTAACAATCTCAGTCTTTCACACCTAGCTTCATAGACTTTTGTTAGAGCATTTAGAGGGAGAGAAGGAAAATGTTTTCTTAGATTTGAGAGAATGACATCCATTTTAAAAGGAGAAGAAATCAGTTATTATGGGAAAGCGAAAAACAAACCGACTTGAGAGTCACGAGTACAGATTATCCGCCATTTAAGCGGGAACACAAAGAGCGCAAAAAGAAAGAAACAACATTAAAATAAATTCTACTCATAACAAGGATTAGAAAGAGAAATGGATTCTACCTCAACAACTTGATGTTCCAGAAATGGTTTGAGTCTTTGTCCATTGACCTTAAATACAATACCATTCCTAGGATTCTCAATGTCTATGGCCCCATAAAAATACACATGTTTGACAATATAAGGACCAATCCACCTAGATCTCAATTTTCCAGGGAATAGGTAAAGACGGGAATTATAAAGTAGAACTTTTTGACCAATTTCAAAAGTTTTTCTCAAAATTGATTTGTCATGAAAAGCTTTTGTTCTAACTTTATAAATCTTTGAGTTTTCATATGCATCATTTCTTAATTTCTCAAGTTCATTCCATTGCAATTTGCGTAACTTGGAAGCATCATCAAGACTTAAGTTGAAAGCTTTAATGGCCCAAAATGCTTTATGCTCCAATTCTACAGGCAAATGACAAGATTTTCCATAAACTAATCGATAGGGAGACATGCCTAAAGATGTTTTAAAAGCAGTACGGTAAGCCCAAAGTGCATCGTTTAGTCTTAAAGACCAATCTTTACGATTTGGGTTAACCATTTTTTTCCAAAATTTGTTTAATCTCCCTATTTGCCAATTCAACTTGTCCACTTATCTGAGGATGGTAAGGGATTGCAATTTTGTGGGTAATGCAATATTTCTTCATTAAGAATTCAAATGGTTTATTGCAAAAATGTGTTCCCCCATCACTGATGATAACTCGAGGAATTCCAAATCGACTCAAAACATTTTCTTTTAAAAATTTTAGAATAGTTTTATGATCATTGTGTCGACATGGAATCGCCTCAATCCATTTTGAGACATAATCAACTGCAATCAAAATGTACACAAATCCAAAAGATAATGGAAATGGACCCATGAAATCAATTCCCCAACAATCAAAAATTTCAATGACAAGGATAGGGTTCAAAGGCATCGTATTTCTTTTAGAAATAGACCCCAATTTTTGACAACTTTCACAACTTTTGCAAAAAGTATAACTGTCCTTGAATAAAGTAGGCCAATAAAATCTACATTGTAAGATTTTCGCAACTGTTTTCTTTGAAGAAAAATGACCTCCACATGCTTCTGAATGACAAAATTTAATGACACTACTTACCTCATTGTTGGGTACACATCTCCGAAAGATTTGATCAGGACAATATTTGAACAAATATGGGTCATCCTAAAAGAAAATTTTCATCTCAATCAAAAACTTTTTTCTGTCTTGGTGTGTCCACTGAGGTGGCATCTTACCTGTTACAAGAAAATTGACAATGTTAGCAAACCAAGGTATGGAATTGAAAGAAAATAAAAATTCATCGGGAAAAGAATTATTGATAGGTGTGCTATCAAAAGATGAGCCTGTTGTCAGCCTTGACAAATGATCTGCAATAACATTTTCAGCTCCTTTCTTGTCTTTTATTGTGATGTTAAATTCTTGAAACAACAAGATCCACCGTATCAACCTAGGTTTGGCATCCTGTTTAGACATTAAATATCTAACAGCAGCATGATCAATGAAAACAACAGTGGATGAACCAATTAAATAAGCTCGAAATTTGTCCAATGCAAAAATTACAGCAAGTAGTTCTTTTTCAGTAGTGGTGTAATTCATTTGTGCACTATTCAAAGTTCAACTTGCGTAATAAATTACATGAGACTTACCTTCCTTTCTTTGGCCTAAAACAGCACCAACAGCATAATCACTAGCATCACACATCAACTCAAAAGGCAAAGACCAGTCAGGAGATTGCATGATAGGAGCAAAAATCAAAAGACTGATTAATTTTTTAAAAAATTTCTGACAATTTTGAGTCCAATTAAATGGTGTATCTTTTGTTAGAAGATTACATAAAGATCTAAATATGGCACTAAAGTCCTTTACAAATTTTCTGTAAAATCCTGCATGTCCTAAAAAGGAACGAACTTCTCTGACTGTTTTTGGGAAAGGCAAATGAGCAATTAATTCAACTTTGGCCTTATCAACTTCAATTCCTTTAGAAGATATCACATGACCTAACACTATTCCTGAGGTAACCATGTAATGACATTTTTTTCAATTTAACATAAATCCTTTTTCTTCGCATCTTTTAAGAACTTTTTCCAAATTATCAAGATAATTTTCAAAAGAATTTCCAAAAACTGTCAGATCATCCATGAAAACCTCTAAATAATGCTCAATCATATAATTGAAAATACTTAGCATGCATCTTTGAAAAGTTGCCAGAGCATTACAAAGACCAAAATGTATTCTTCTATATGCAAAAGTGCCAAAAGGACAAGTAAAAGTGGTCTTTTCTTGATCCTCTAATGCAATTGGTATTTGATTATACCCTGAATAACCATCAAGAAAACAATAGTAGGGATGTCCTGCTACTCTTTCCAGAATTTGATCAAGAAATGGCAATGGAAAATGGTCTTTCCTAATGGCTGCATTCAATTTTCTGAAATCAATACACATGCGCCAACTAGATGAGACTCGGGTAGGTATTAATTCTCTTTTTTCATTTTCAACCACTGTTATTCCAGATTTCTTAGGCACAACTTGTGTAGGGCTTACCCACTGGCTATCAGAGATAGGATAGATAATTCCAACATCAAGTAATTTAAGAACTTCAACTCTAACTACCTCTTTCATGTGTGGATTTAATCTTCTTTGAGGTTGTTGAGATGTTTTAGCATTATCCTCTAAATGTATTCTATGTGTACAGATTAATGGATTAATGCCTTTTATATCATTTAATACCCATCCAATTGCACTTTTATGCCTTTTAAGTACTTCTATCAACTTACATTCTTGTTCTTTAGTCAGGGATGAGGAAATTACCATTGGAGAGCTTTGTTCTTCTCCCAAAAATGTGTACTTTAACCTATCAGGTAATGACTTCAGTTCCAGTGTGGGTACTTCTTCATGGGTATCATCATTCATGGATTTTAGCTCTTCGAATCTTGGCTTCCTTCCTTTGTATTCCATTTCCGTGTGTGCATCAAGTCAAAAGAGCATATTTGAAACATCATCATCTAATTGTGTAGCTGAATCAAATAAATTAATTAAACAAATTTCTAATGGGTCAGAAGAATTCCTGATTTGAAGATGATCATCTATAATGGCCTCAATCCCTTCAATCTCTTCCTTTTCATCATAAACTTCATGTGGTTGCTTGCACATGTTGAAAACATTAAGCTCCAGTGTCATATTTTCAAAAGTTAGCTTCATCACTCCATTTCTGCAATTTATCAAAACATTAGAGGTTGCTAAAAATGGGCAACCCAAAATAACAGGAACTGACTTAGAACTATCAACCATAGGTTTAGTTTCCAAGACAATAAAATCCACAGGATATATGAATTTATCAACTTGTACCAATACATCTTTCACTATTCCTTTTAGGATTTTAATTGATCTATCAGCAAGTAGAAGAGTTACAGAAGTTGGTTTTAACTCACCAAGGTTGAGTTGCTGATAAACTGAATATGGAAGCAAATTAACACTAGCACCAAGATCAAGTAAAGCTCGTTCAATTTTATGTTCACCAATAATGCATGAAACTGTAGGACAACCAGGATCTTTATATTTCAACTCATTATTATTTTGAATAATGGAGCTTACCTGTTCAGTCAAAAATGCATTCTTTTTCACATTATGTTTCCTTTTAACAGTGCACAAGTCTTTCAAAAGTTTGGCATAACAAGGAATCTACTTGACAGCATCTAACAGAGGAATATTGACCTTCACTTGTTTAAAGATTTCAAAAATGTCACTGTTATGATTCACTTTACTTGAATTGTTTAATGCTTGAGGAAATGGGGGTGAAGACGAGGGTTTGATCTCCTTTTGGCTAGGTGGCTTATCAACTCCTTCCTCATTTTTGGGAATTGACTCATCATCTTTTTCAAAAAGTTTAGGAATTTGTTTTTCAACAACTTTTCCACTTCTAAGAGTTATTACTGAGTTGACTTGATCTATTTTTTGACTTTCTGAACTACCCTCATTTAGGCTAAACTGACCCTTGGGATTTGGTTGAGATTGAAAGGGAAACTTTCCTTTCTCATGGAATGGTAAGTGCAGAAGAAAGTTTAGCAAGAGTGTCTTTTATGTCAATCATGGCTTGAGTGTTTTGGCTATTGATGGCCTCTTGTTTTTCCATGAATGCATGTAATGTTCCTTCAAGGTTTTTCCTATATGGTGGGACATAGGGTGCATATCCTTGAGGATTTTGAGAATCTTGCTGTGCCTGAGGAGGTGGTGGTTGCATGAATTGGGCCTGGTTGCTGTTCTTCCAACTGAAATTCGGGTGATTTCTCCATCCCAGATTGTATGTATCTGAAAAAGAGGAAGTGAATAGCTTTTTAAAATTATTCATTGCATTTACTTACTCATGCATAACTTCTTTAAAAACAAGAATTTTTGGACATTCATTTGTTGAGTGTCCTGATTCATCACAAATGTCACAAATTTCTTCATTTTACACAGATTTGTTTTCTTTTACTTTCCCTGACTCCATAGCTTCAATCTTTCTAGCCAAACTAGCAAACCTTGCATTTAGATCTTCTTCTTGACTAAGATAATATTTTCCTTTACTAGCATTTGCAAGGTTAAATCTAATTGAATTTTCAGAAGGATTAGTACCATGCCAAGATTGAGAATTTTCAGCCAAATGGTCTAAATAGTCTAAAGCTTCTTTAGGTTATTTATCAAGAAATTCACCATTGCATATTGTTTCCACAAATTGTTTAGTTTCGGGTGTTAACCCTTCATAAAAGAAGCTTATAGTGCGCTATTTTTCAAAACCATGATGTGGGCAAGAATTCAACAAATCTTTAAAACGTTCCCAACTTTGAAAATATGCTTCATTTGAATTTTGGGAAAAATTTTGGATTTGTCTTTTCAAAGCATTGGTTTTATGTGTTGGAAAAAATTTCTTCAAAAACTCACATTGCATTTCTTGCCATGTTCCAATTGATCTTGGTTTCAAAGTGTTAAGCCAAGTTTTTGCTTTATCTTTCAAAGAAAAAGGGAATAATTTAAGCTTAACAACCTCTTCAGTGCAAGTTTGATCATGAAAAGCGGTACATACTTCCTCAAATTCTTTTAGATGTAAATATGGGCTTTCAGATTCTAAACCATGAAAATTAGGAAGTAAAGAAATCATACCTGGATTGAATCTAAAATTGTTGGCATTAAGTGGAAAGATAAAACATGATGGACTAGAATTTCGAGATGGTTGCAAATACTAATGCATAGTTCGCAACGGTTGATTTTCATGTTCATCATGCACACTTTCGTTTTCAGCCATTGTGCTTAATGTGTGTGATTGTGATTCAAACAAATCAACATGTAAAGTACCTAGATTAACTCTAACCAAACGATCATAATTTAAATCACGATACCAATTAAGCATAAACAAGTAACTTACAGTATAAAATAAAATGTACAAGTTAGCAGTATAAATCGTCCATTAAATATTAACAAAGATGTGGTATAAACCAACCACCAAATATATATTAACACTTAGTAAATAAATATTAACAAAGGTGTGGTATAAACTAACCACCAAATAAGTTAATAAGCATAAAAATTAAAAAGTTAATATACGAGATAAATTAAAATGTCGTAAAGCGAGAAAAAGTAAAAAGTTAGATAGTGATAAAGTAAAAATTTAGATAGTTAGTAAGTTAGTAAACAAAAAAAAATGACAAAAAATAAATAACAAAAAAATGACAGAAAATAAATACAGAAAATAAAGTACGAAAGTAAATTTAAAATATGAAAACTGGAGAATCGGCAAGCCGATTTTTTGCTCCAGCGAGAGAGAAGAGAAGAAGAAAGATTATTTCATTAATGATTAAAGATTACAGAGAAATTAGGGAGAGTTTCCCCCACAAGTTAGTATGCACAGAAATTAAAAAGGAAGAGGTTCCCCCACTAGTTAGTATGTTAGTATATATACAAAATTTTTACACCAGAAATTCAGTCTTCAAATCAAGTCCCCGGCAACGGCGCCAAAAACTTGATGCACAATTTTTAGTTTCAAACAAGTCTACAAACTTGATGCGAGATTAATTGTTGCATTGTGAACCCAAGTGCAGGTTGTCTCAAGTAATAAATTTCTCGAGAGTCCGAGGTCGATCCATAGGGAATTGTTGAAGATTAATTAAGGTGAAGTAAATATTTTGTTACTACGATAAAAATTATTTACTTGGATTAAAAGATCCATTCTTGGTAAATAAAGTAAAGGTAAGATTAATTTCTTTTATAACTCAATTAGAATCCTCGCAACATAGAGGTTCCAATCGAAAAATACAACATTAAAAGTCCATTTAAAATAATATACGTAATTATATTATGTTTCCTAAAAATATTATCACCACTTATAAATGGGTTAAAGCATTCATTGTACCAATATTTTGTCTATAACAAATCAAGAACTCCTATTTACAAAGATGGTTTCTAAATTATAAGAAACAAATTATAATACGTATAATGGTTACTAGAAAATATAAATCATTTAAGCACAAGAGAAGAATAATTCTAACCTTACTTTATTACCAAGAGCTTCATCCTTTCACCCAAGTAAAATGAAACTTAGTTAATCATAGATAAGAAGAAAGAAAGAAAGAAGAAGAAGAAGAAGAACATGACTTTAATTTAGAACAAAGGAAAATTACTACAAGAAAACCTAGTAATAAAATGGCATCATTTTGGTAACTAACACCTAACACCCTTCAATGATCTACCAAGGACCCCTTTTATAGAGGATTAGAGATACAAAATGATAAGGGGACTGAGTCATTAGTGGGTGGATGAGTGGAAAATGCTAAATGACTTTTGGTGAGTGGAAAATTATGGAGATTCCTTGTCTCTGAAATCATGCAGCTCTGAAGTCATTGCATTCATCATTTTTGAACCAAGTGGTCTTCATGAAAGTTGTAGGGCTAGATCTTAGCTTTCAAATGGATTTTGTTTGAGTCCAATATCATTTCTATAACTCCAGATACATTCAAATAACTACACACTACTCAGGCCCAGTCATAGCTCCTCTATTCTGACTTCCAAGCCCATATCACCTTCAAGGAGTCCGATTCTGGAAAAGTGTTCAACATGAAAGTTGTAGATATGGGTCTTAACTATTCGGAATCCAAATTTCAGCCCATTTGACAACTTGTATCCCGAAATATATGATGAACAGTATACATAGGTTAAGCTGTTAGGAAAAGCACTTTGGTTCTTGCTTCAACCCCAATTTGAGTTATCTACTCGTGTGATTGGGCCTTTGAGGTATTCTTAAAAGTTGTAGAACTCTCTCTTATCTTTCAAATGCCACTAGAATCACCTCTAAAGACCATCTACATCCCAAGATATAGCCCAAATACAGAAATAAAGTAAGACGTAAATTATGCTGAAAAATTCAATTAAGTCCAATTTGAATCCAAACTTACAAAACATAATTAAAATCAATCAATTAAGTACATGGAGAGTGTAAATGACTAAAAATGAAGACTTATTAATATATCAAATATGTGATCATCAAAGACAGCAGCAGTTTCAACCTCAAGTTGGACCAAGTGGGCAATTCCAGCAGCTTATGCAACAACCAAGTCTAGTAGCCATGAAACCTGATCCATCATTGGAAGATTTGGTGAAGCAGATGGCCACTAACAATATTCAATTCCAACAGAGGACAGAGGCAATCACACAAAATTTAGAAACCCAAATTGGACAATTGGCCTCCTCATTAAGTCAGCAGCAGGCCCAAGGTTCTAGCCAACTCCCTTCCCAAACAATTCCTAATCCAAATGGAAATGTGAGTGCCATTATGCTGAGGTTTGAAAAATCTGTAGAAGCATCATCTGAGCCTCAACTAGCCAGCAAGCATTAACTAGTAGAATAAACAGTTTCTGATGAACCAGCCTAAGAATCTAAGGATCAGAAGAAATCAGTTGTTGCCCATGAGCAGCAGTAACAACCTGCGGTGGCTCTTCCCTTTCCACAGAGAGTCATTGAGACCAAAAAGATACATGAGGCTGAGAAGGATAAAGAGCTCCATGAAGAACATTCTATTTTTCATATTGATTTAATTGATGATTTGGTTGATAATTCATATGCTGACTTGTGTAAGGAGTTTCCTGAGATTGCTGATTTTGATGACTTTATGTGTGGTGATTTGTGTGCTTCTTGTGAAGGTGATAAGTTGTGTGCTACATGTTCTAAAATTTTTACTGTTGTGGGAGATACTGCTACATGTTTGAAATTTCCTTATTCTATGAGTTATGATCATGTTGTTTTGGAAGATTGTATACATATTAGGGTGATCTTTGCAATTAAATCACAGAATTAATTTCTTCAACTAGCTTGATACCTTCAAGGCAAAGAACCACCTATCCTTGAGTTAAAAGCCATTGAAGAATTTTCAGAAAAGGGAGAAGAAGAGCATTGATGGATGGCGGTCTACTGTGGTGGATTTTGTTTTCGAGCCATGGTCCAACATAAACAAGGAAAATGAAGCTGATCAAGTATACATATTGCATTCTAGTGCTGAAGCCAAAGGAATTAAGGAAGACCAATGGGACCCCGGTGGAAGCTCTCCTGTTTCAAGTCATGTTTCCAGTCATGTTTCAAGCTTAACTTGGTCTCAGTCATTACACTTCAAGCAATGGGAACCCGGTGGGAGTTTCTTGTCAGCTGTAACAGGACCTTAATGAATCTTCACCTTGATAAGGATGTTTCTTCTCTCTCTTTTATTTTACTTATCCTTCATTAATTAATGATTTTAATGGAATGTTATTTTTCTTGTGAGCTTTATATTGCGGATAATGTACAATTTAAGTGTGAAGGAGGAATTTTAGCATTCTGTGTTTGTTTTCTGTTTTCAATTTTAATGCTTCTCCTGTTTTTGCTATTTTGATATTTCAGCCTTGTTGTTTATTTTTCTGTTACTATTTCTGTTATTATTTTGGTTTTGTTTTCTATGTTTGTTTATTGCAAAAAAAAAAAACAAAGATGCAAATAAAAAAAACAAAAACAAAAAAAAACAAAAAAAAATAATGCTTTGAAAGAAAAATGTGATTTTGAATAGATTTTAAGCTGTGTTAAAGTGATGAGTAGAAATAAATCAAGTAAAAGGTTCATGGTTTGAATTAGTGGATTGAGTTTGATAGATGTATACCTTTTGAGTTTTTAAGCATATTGGTGGATTTTAACATCCATTATCCTCTTTCTTGTGTGATTTTCATTTATGTTAATTGATCACTCTAGAACTTGCTTTGATTCTTTTTGAGACTACATTTTCACTTGTATGCATAAACATGATTGAGGCCTTCTTTCTTTTATTAGCTACTTTAGCCAAATAGCAAACCCTGCATTATTTCCTTTATTTAACCCCCTTGAGTCTACTTGCCTATTCTTTATTTTAGTTCAGTATATGCCTTATGTGAAAAACCATTTTTACTTTACCTTAGGGAATGGAAGAGCATTAGTTCATTTTCATTGGAGGAGCTCTTTGGCTTGTGAATAATTAACAGTTCAAGTGTGGAGGTTGTGTAATATTGATTAGTGTGTGTGTGCAATATTCAAAGTGTTTGAAAAAAATATATATTTAAAAAAATAAAGAAAGATAAAAAGAAAAAAAAATTACAAGAGAGGTTGAACTTTTCAAAAAAAAAAAAGAGAAAAAAAGAGAGAAGGAAAGTGAAGGAAATATGTGAAGAAAATGTGTATTATTTGGAGTTGGGGGATAAAAATTCATGTTTATTACTTGTCATTTGAGTTCCTTCCCAATGCTCTTTTATTCTCTTAGGTGTTTAACTTGTCATATCCATATTATTTTCTTTCCTTACCTTGGCTCCATTTCAACATTGAATAAAGTCCTCTTGAATTTTGTGTGCATGTGTTTTGAGTAGCGGAGAAGTAGAAAATAAGCAAGCTTATGGTAGTGCAATTTTCATGGATTGAATTGAGTGAAATACTTATCCCGTAAACACTTGAGGGATTGAGAGTGTATCATGTGAGAATTTATCATTCTTGATTCATTCTTTTCAAATTGATGATACCTTGTTTGTTCCCTTAAATCTTTAGTTATTTTTCTTACTTATAACTTTTGCATTCTTGAATGTCATTTGAAATTGAGTCTTTTAGAGTTTTTACCTTTTGAGTTTGCTTTGTTTTTCTTTGTTCTTTAGTTTTGGTTTTTTCTGTTTTGCCCGAGGACGTGCAAAAGACTAAGTGTGGGGGTATTTGATAATTATGATTTTTAACATATTAATTATCCACACAATTGCCTTATTAATGATGTCCAAATTTTAATTAAGTGATCTTAGCACTCATTTAGATCATTGGGTTGAATTGGGCTTTAAAGCAAAATTTTCAGATTTTAATACATATTGACGGTGGTTCAGTATTTTGACCATAACTTGAGTTGTAGATCTCTGATTTTGATGTTCTTTATATGATAGGAAAGATGAGAAAAAGATCTACAAGTTTTGTGATGTCAAATTAGAAGATTCGGATGTTTAAGTTGTCAAATATAGCCTTGAAATTGGACCAGCGGTACTGTTACAAATTCTGGACACACCTTCACTATTTTGGGCATATCTCACTCATTTCAAGCCCAAATTAAGCATATGAGCACTCCTTGGAAAGCTTACTTTAAAGGCTATCTGATGGACTTGATTTGAATTAGAGATTGTGATAGAAATCCAAAAGATGGAAACATAAAAAAAGTGAAGGAATCATTGGAAGGTGGGAGACACACTTTCATAATGAGAAAATAATTCATTGGAAGGTAGGAGACACACTTTGATAATGGAGGAATAATTAACAAAAGTGGGTGAACCACTTTTGACTCTTAGTGGATGATGAAGAGGAGAGTAATCATATTTTGATTAGAGAATGGAGAGCTTCTACGTAGTGTGTGGTTATTGTAGTTTTAGTTTTTGATTTTGGAGAATTCTCTTCTTCTTTTCTTCTCCTCCTCTCTCTTTGTTATTTTCATTTTTGTATAGTTCTTGAAGGTTCTCCAATGGTGATGGTTATGGAGAGCTAAACTTCTTTAATCAATCTAAGAGATTGACATTCTTGATGATTAATCTTGAGATCTTGTTTTAATTGCTATACATTCATCTATTAATCAAGTTTCTCTTTCTCTTCTTCTCTTGTTTAAATTCTGATTTAATGCTTAATTTGATTGGGATTTGCATATGTTAATTACGTAATTATCATGTGCCAAGAGATGAATTCAGAGGTTAAATAATGCATCAAAGGTGTTTGATAAAATATTTAGCTTGGTTGGATCTTAGTTTTTTAAGTTAATTTGGGTTTTGGATGGATGCTTAATTTGTCTAACCTTAATTAATTGAATTCTAGAAGCATTTCTAGTAGAAGATCCATGGATCATTGAGAGGCATCTTGATGTGATCTAAGACCAATGATTTGGTTGATAGTTGAACAGATCTATAAAGATCAAGGATGGATTAAAATCAAGATTGGTTAATTCTCTTGGATTGGTTATTTTCTTAATTTTGTTTACTCATTTTAATTGCTCTTTGTTATTCAATCTTGCAAAACTCTCCCCCCTATTTATTAACCTCTTAATCTGACTTCATAATTAGAGTGATCTATGGGCTCGACCCGGTATTACCTTATGCTACAAGTAATTTTGGTAAATCGGTTATAAATTGATTTAAATTTGGTAATCTCAACAGTTATCAACACCACAAGTAGTAAACTATGCCACCGTAGTGTACTCAAGGTCTTAGATACCTCCTTTAGGTAATTCTTAACTATTAGAATGCTTAAAGATCGAAATTTCTATAATATATGTTTCCTAAGTCCATATCATGCATCACTAACTCTACTTTCTTTCTTAGGAGTAACTAATGCACTAAGGCAAATGACTACCACCAACTAAACCCAGCTTACTTATGTCTAGTTTACCTTATCCTCATCACCTCATTTATGATAATAAATGCAACTTTGGGTTGCCTAAGAGTCTAGATACCTATCTATGAAAATTCACTACTCTTGGTAGCACTAAGGTCTCTTACTTTCCCATATATGTAGTGTCTCAACACCCTCTACAAGGCATATAAAAGGAATACTAACAGGTAGGGTAATCCATTTTATCAAAATAAGAATTCTGATGAATTCTGTTCTAGGCACCTAAGTGGTTGCTACCGCAAGTGCACAGATCGCTCAAGTAATACAGATACAGAGTAAAAGTCCGTTCCCACGAGGATATTCGATTATAAAGTTAAGTACCAACCAATAGCTTAATCAATTCTAGATAAGGACATAAAAAATAAGAAAGCAATAAACTAAACTAATCTAACCTACAAAAGCAATAAACATAAACACGGTTAAGTTTCAGGAAATCCTCCTTCACCCCCTACATCTATCAATAACATGCAATCCTCCTCATCAACACAAATGCATTGATTAGGTTAACTTGAGAATCTGATGTAGTCAAAAGCCTATGTCTAGGTCAATCAACCTTGGTTTCAATTACCCAACTCACTAAGTTTCCTTGAGAGCCAGCTCAACTTCCACTCATTAAGATCTATTCTCAATCACACACTATACATGGCTAATAGGTATATTTCTATCCTATTAACGAATCAACTCATCGCCAAACATTTATCAACCACACCATATCCATATCAGCAAATCCCTATGTCTAGTTCATTTGCCAATATTAGGATCATGCAATCGAGGCCAACCAAGAACAAGCATTAAACATATATAATGATTGAACCATAATCTAACATCCACACAAACTCAGAGAAGAACACATCATTAATATATATAGAAAAAGGATCCAAAATATCCCTAAATACAGCTCAGCTATACAATGAACATGAAAATACAAGTAAAATCATATCCAAGGAAGATAAGGAAGAGAAAAGAGAAAGGAAAAAGAGAAAGGAAGCTCATTGATTTGTCTCTGAAGCTTGAATCCTCCTCCATCCTTGTTCCTAGCCTCCAATCCACCATCAATAGAGATCTAGCCAAAGCTTTCTAACCTAAAACTAACCAAAACCTAAACTAAAAGAGAGAAAACTAAAAACAAATGGCTAAGGCAGCCAAGATCTAGAGAAAAATGTGAAAAATCCTATTTATAGACTCAGCTCGCCGTCATGCGCCCCGGCCCCCACTTACAAGCGCCTAAGCTCGCGTTGAGTAGGTTACAGAGCGTCGCGACCCTCGTTAGTGAGAGCTGCAGCCCCCACTAGGTAGATTGGCCTGCGCCCAGGCCCCCATTAGTGAGCGCCGCGGCCCCCGCGCCTCGGGTTCAAGTATGAAATTTCTGATGATGCGCCTTTGCGCCGCGATGCGCATAACCTTGCGCCGCGATGGTGACTTGCCACAATGCCAATTTGGCTTCCTCTTGGTCTTTAAGCTCACATGCTCCAACCCTTCCTAACATGGAGAAAATACCAAATAAGTAACAGATATAAATCTACTTAATCCATAACAATTAAAGCTCAACTTTGCATAATAACACATCAAAAAGCATCAGAATCAGAATATATCAAATATAAGCACAAAACCTCTAAATATGCATTATTAACAAGGACTAAGCATTCATTCTAGCACAGAAATAGGACACAAATAACTACATTTTATGGAGTTATCACACCCCCAAACCTACATTTTGTTAGTCCTCGAGCAAAACAAAATAAATCAAGTAAACCACTTAAACATTAAAATCAATTTTTCATTCAGCAAATTTATTTCAATCTTCTTTTCTTTTAGAAACAAATACTAGTGTGTAATGACTGCATCAATCCTCAAAAAGTGCAAATGCCCCATAAACAGTTCCACACATACATAACCCTTAACATGCTATCAATCCAAACAACTCTTCATGCAATTCACATTTATCACAAACATGCAAGATAAACTTCTCCTAACCAAGTCATACATATCCAGATAAGTTTACAAACATACATGCATATGATTCAAAGAATCCATAAGATTGTAAATCAAGTCTCTCTCCACTAATGTAAATCACACAAGATTGAGGATCAAAAGGGACTTAATCAGCTTATATTGTTAGGCCAATGGTATGGATGAAAGAAATGAAGGGAAAGGATAAATACAAATATTGAGAAACATAAACATGATATTCCAAGACTTGAGTCATTAACTGATATTAGCAGGGTATTCAAAAGTGAATGCAGAAAACTTGCCAGAACCATATTGATGCTTTTTACATTTTATTTTGCTTATGCTTTGCTTTTCTTTTCTTTTTTTTCTTTTGATTTTCTTTATTTTGCAAAGCATTGTTTTTTTTTTCTTTTCTTTGCATCTGGTTCTTTCAGGCTCATTTTATATTAAATATTCATTAATACCCTTAATCATCAGACTCATTTCAAGAAATAGCATATCATGACCTCAATAAACGATGATGGTAGGAAGAAAATGCAATGCTTTCACATGCATTAGAATGGTTAATAGGTTAATGATCACAATGGTTATGAAGAACAAAGAAGGCCAAACAATATAAGGCTTTAAAAAGGGACCTAGGGATATCATCATATCAGGGTAAGCTTGAAAAGGCTCAATCGGTCCAAACAATGCCCTAATCATTTCCTCAATCATGCAGAACCTAGGATTTCACCTCAAGAGAGTTCAAAAACAATCTATAGGATAATCAAAACTCTACATTTACATCCACAAACATTCTCAAGACATGCACTCTTATCATTTTCAAAGTTACACTTGCATCTAAGTGAGATGTAAATCATGCATCAAAAGCAACTAAATTATTTCACATGCTTCAAGATCACATAAGGTTTCACTGAAAAGGGGGCAAATAGCAACCTTTCACATCATGAACAACCAAAAACAACCAGCATTCTTGCAACATGTCATGCATTTAAATAGATTCAACTTTTTAATTCAAGCATGCACAACATCTTTTGCATAATTTGAAAATTGAAAATCTTGTCATCAGCACATCAGTGATAGTCAAAACAAGATATAATCATGAAAATATATTGACTAAAACCACTGCATACTCAAAATACCAATACATGTTAACATTAAGCACAAAAGTAATAGAACATGTAAAGATATTCCCCCAAACCTAAAATGAACTGTATCTTTAAAGAACATGGCCTATAGGAAACCTGAGACTAGTACTGAGCATTACTATATACACACAAATAGAAAAATAATAGAAAAAGTAAAAATAGGGGTCAAGCGCTATGGCGCCCCATGCCTGGGTCGCGGCGCTCACAAAAAGCTGCAGAATTCTACAGAAAAACGCCCGCGACGCAGCTACCTAAGCTGCTAAATTTAACAGCAAACACAGTTTTGCTGCTGGGTTTGGCACTTATGGTTTTCTAGCTACAAAAAAACTTGTTCAAAAAGCTAAATTACAAAAATGTACAATACACACATATTAAAACACAAAAACAACATAATAACCTATTTATAATCTAAAACAAACTTAAAAACTTAAAAACAAAAACTAACAATAAAAATTAACATAACTAACATACTAATATACTAACTAACACATATTAACAAAACTAACAAAACATTAACATCTATACACAAACATACACAACACAACATACTATGTATTTATGGATAAAGTAAAAACAATAAAATAAACATAAACATAGGGTTCCCTCCCACGAAGGGCCTGAGTTATAGTCCCAACAGGACTTTGTCACCAAAATTGAAGTGTTACGGATGAGTAGTCTTCAAGAACTTGATCCAAGGATTATCCTTTCAGGAGTTGTGAATTCCCTCAAGGGCCTCGTATGAATGAAATCACCCGGCTTCTTATTTGAAACTAAAACAAAATAGAAACGAAACATAGATTATATATAACTTATATACAACTTGAATTAGGACTAATCAAACTCACTATTGATATTAGCAATATAAAAACTATCCCCGGCAACGGCGCCAAAAACTTGGTTGCTACTGCAAGTGCACAGATCGCTCAAGTAATACAGATACAGAGTAAAAGTTTATTCCCACGAGGATATTCGATTATAAAGCTAAGTACCAACCAATAGCTTAATCAATTCTAGACAAGGACATAAAAAATAAGAAAGCAATAAACTAAACTAATCTAACCTACAAAAGCAATAAACATAAACACGGTTGGGTTTCAGGAAATCCTCTTTCACCCCCTACATCTATCAACAACATGCAATTCTCCTCATTAACACAAATGCATTAATTAGGTTAGCTTGAGAATCTGATGTAGTCAAAAGCCTATGTCTAAGTCAATCAACCTTAGTTTCAATTGCCCAACTCACTAAGTTTCCTTGAGAGCCAGCTCAACTTCCACTCATTAAGATCTATTCTCAATCACACACTATACATGGCTAATAGGTATATTTCTATCCTATTAACGAATCAACTCATCGCCGAACATGTATCAACCACACCATATCTATATCAACAAATTCCTATGTCTAGTTCATTTGCCAATATTAGGATCATGCAATCGAGCCCAACCAAGAACAAGCATTAAACACAAATAATGATTGAACTATAATCAAACATCCACACAAACTCAGAGAAGAATACATCATTAATATATATCAAAAAAGGATCCAAAATATCCCTAAATACAGCTCAGCTATACAATGAACATGAAAATACAAGTAAAATCATATCCAAGGAAGATAAGGAAGAGAAGAGAGAAAGGAAAAAGAGAAAAGAAGTTCATTGATTTGTCTCTGAAGGTTGAATCCTCCTCCATCCTTGTTCCTAGCCTCCAATCCACCATCAATGGAGACCTAGCCAAAGCTTTCTAACCTAAAACTAACTAAAACCTAAACTAAAAGAAAGAAAACTAAAAAGAAATGGCTAAGGCAGCCAAGATCGAGAGAAAAATGTGAAAAATCCTATTTATAGACTCAGCTCGCCGCTGTGCGCCCCGGCCCCCACTTACGAGTGCCTAGGCCTGCGTTGAGTCGGTTAAAAAGCGTCGCGCCCCTCATTAGTGAGCGTCGCGGCCCCCACTAGGTCGGTTGGCCTGCGCCCCGGCCCCCATTAGTGAGCACCGCGGCCCCCGTGCTTCGGGTTCAAGTATAGAATTTTTGATGATGCGCCTTTGTGCCGCGGCATGCACAACTTTGCGCCGCGCCATGCACAACCTTGCGTCGCAGTGGTGACTTGCCACAATGCCAATTTGGCTTCCTCTTGGTCTTTAAGCTCACATGCTTGTCCTTTGTCGACTCTCTGTGCAAGGACAGCTCCCAATGCATAATTAGAGGCATCACACATGAGTTCAAATGGGAGTGTCCAATCTGGTGGCTGGATGATAGGTGTACTGGTCAATGCTTGCTTCAAGTGATTGAAGGCATCCTTACATCTCTGGTCAAAGTGAAACTCTACATCCTTTTGCAACAAGTTGGACAGTGGAAGGGCAATTTTGCTAAAATCGTTTATGAACCGCCGATAGAAACCTGCATGACCAAGGAAAGAATGAACCTCCCGCACGCATGTGGGGTAAGATAGGCATGAAATGACATCTATTTTTGTAGGATCTACCTCAACACCCTTGCTAGATACTATATGCCCTAAAACTATACCCTGTTCTACCATGAAATGACATTTCTCAAAATTCAGGACAAGGTTAGTTTTAATGTACTTATGCAAAACCTGATCCAAACTATCCAAACATGCATCAAAGGAAGAGCCATAGACAGTAAAATCATCCATAAACACATCCATGTAACTCTCTAAAAATTCAGAGAAGATACTGACCATACACCTTTGAAAGGTTCCCGGAGCGTTGCACAGACCAAAGGGCATTCTCTTGTAAGCAAATGTTCCAAATGGGCAGGTGAAAGTGGTCTTATCTTGGTCTTCTAGGGCTATATGAATCTGAAAATAGCCCGAATATCCGTTTAAGAAAAAGTAATGTGACTTGCCAGCCAGTCTCTCCAACATCTAATCAATGAAAGGCAATGGAAAATGATATTTCCTAGTGGCCTAGTTAAGCCGCCTATAATCAATGCACACCCGCCAACTGTTCTGGATTCTTGTGGGTAGAAGCTCATTGTTCTGTTTTGCAATTATTGTGACTCCAGATTTCTTTGGAACCACTTGTACTGGGCTCACCCATTTACTGTCAGATATGGGATAAATAATGCCAGCTTGCAGCAGCTTGGTCATTTCCTTCTTCACCACATCCAGAATCAGGGGATTTAGTCTCCTTTGGGGCTGCCTCACTGGCTTGGTACCTTCCTCCAATAAAATCCTATGCATACATGTGGAGAGACTAATACCAGGAATGTCTCGCAAGTGTCCATCCGATGGCCCGCTTATGCGCCTCAAACACCGAGTAATTTTTCTTCTTGTTCAAGTTATAGATTCTTAGCGACAATCACTAGCACTTCTCACCATCTTCCAAATATGCATATTTAAGGTGGTCTGGCAAAGTCTTTAGCTCTAAGGATGAGGGATGCACAATAGAAGGCAGCAAGCTATTTGAAATAAGCAACTTAGCAGCATTAAATTTGACATAATTTTGACTCATATTTTCATATTTCGCATCATCAAATAAGCACACGCATCATCACTCATAATCGCATAAATCTCAAAGACATGCAAAGACATGGTTCAAGATCTGCCTAACATATATATCACAAGTGATGAATCCGAGAAAGTTAACAATATCCGGGAATTCAAAGCACTCATATCAAAGATAAGTATCATCAACCAGCATTTCAATCACATCAACATGAAAAACTGAATGCTCCTCAAGGGGATGTCTCATGGAATCAAAAATGTTAAACTGTACCACATCTTCACCAAATTCCATAGAAATGGTGCCAGCATTCACATCTTTCTTGGTTTTGGCTGTTTTGAGGAATGGTCTTCCTAGAATCAATGGAGCATGATTTGTTGAAGACTCATCTTCCATGTCCAGAATGTAGAAGTCCGCTGGGAAAATCAGCTCATTCACCCGCACTAACACATTTTCCAAAGACTCTCCCAGGATGAGCAGTGGTCCTATTTACTAACTGAATCACTATACCAGTAGGTTGCAAAGTGCCAATGTTCAAGGACTGATATATTGACATAGGCATGACATTAATCGAAGCACCCAAGTCTAGCATTGCATGTTCAAATTTGGAGTTACCTATCATGTAAGGAATTGTGAAAGTTCCAGGATCTTTGTATTTTTGTGGCATGCTTGGTAGAATCATTGTAGAAACATTTCTGCCCATGCTTATTCTCTCAGTACCCTTAAGTCTTCTCTTGTGAGTACACAACTCTTTGAGGAATTTGGCATACTTGGGAATCTGCTTGATTGCATCAAGGAGGGGAATATTGATTTCCACCTTCCTGAATGTGTCCATGACTTCTCTTTCTATTTCTGTTTGCACAATATGCTTGGACTGGGTGACTCTGTTTGGAAAAGGTAGTGGAATGGCCAGATTTGAATTCTCTACACATTTCTTCTGTGTCACAGATTTTTGGACTGAGCTATCCACTTTCTTCTGTTTTTAGTCACCTTTTGGTTGCTGCACTTGTAGTTCAAGTTATGGTGGAGTAGGACCGTTAACTTCTCTGCCACTTCTCAAGCTAATGGCACTTACATTGCCTCTTGGGTTATTGACTGTTTATGAAGGCAATTGGTTCGACCCTTGACTTTTCAGCTCACTCACGGTGGTGGCCAGCTGCCCAATCTGAGTTTACAGGTTCTGAATGGTGGCATTGACATTTTGTTGGAACTGAACATTATTTGTAGCCATCTGTTTCATCAAATCTTCCAATGATGGCTTGGATGGAGTGGTTGCTGGACTTGGCAACATGAGGGGCTGCTGCACAGGTGGCTGCACAGTTTGTTGTTGTCTGAATGTAGGTGGTTGGTATTTGTTGCTAGGACCTACAGCTTGGTATCTAAACTGCGGTTGCTGCTGTTGGTAGGGCTATTATTGTTGTTGACCAGAATTTCCATATCTTAGGTTAGGATGGTCCCTCCAGTCAGGGTTATAGGTATTAAAAAATGGATCATATCTGGGCTACTGCTGTGATTGCTGATATTAGGGTCTACCAGGAAAAATACCAGCTGCTGCAACAGATTGCTCTGGAAAAATAGAACCACCATCCTGAAGTGTGGGACATGCATCAGTAGGACGAGATGAACAAGAGTAAATGCCATACACAGTTGCAACCATCTGCATTGGTGCTTGTTGTCCCACTGCTAACTGCCTCACCAAAGAAGTCAATTCATCAAGTCTGTGTTCCATTCTCTGTTGGTCTACATGAGATGATTGAATCTCATTGACTCCTCTGGTTGAGGTAATAATTCGTGTGTCAAATTGTTGGGTGTTGGCTACCATGTTTGCTATCAAATCTCTCGCTGCTGCAGGGGTCTTGTCTACTAAGGTCTAGAGGCAGCATCCACCATGCTTCTGTCATTTGGCAGCAAACCTTCATAGAAATATTGAATTAAGAGTTGATCGGTGATTTGGTGGTGGGGACAGCTCGAGCACAGCTTTTTGAATCTTTCCCAATATTCATGCAAGGTCTCTCCTGTCATTTGTCTTATGCCACAAATATCTTTTCTAATGGCAGCAGCTCTAGAGGCAGGGAAAAATTTCTCTAAGAACAACTGCTTCATGTCAGTCCAACTTGTTACTGAACCTGGTGAAAGATAAAATAACCAATCCTTGGCTGTATCAGCAAGTGAGAAAGGAAATGCCCTCAGCTTGATGTGCTCTTCTGAGATCCCATGTGGCTTCATGGTTGAACAAACCATATGGAACTCCTTTAGATGCTTATGGGGATCCTCACCTGCAAAACCGTGAAACTTGGGCAACAAATGTATCAATCCAGATTTTAACTCAAAATCAGCATCAAGATCTGGGTATTGAATACACAAAGACTGGTTAGTTATATCAGGAGCAGCAAGTTCCTTAAGAGTTCTATTTTGTATGTTATTAGCCATGGTTTCAGAATTATTCAAGATCTCAAGTTCACTCCCAATATTAAGATTAAATTCAGAAGTAATTCTTGCACTTGGCCTACGAGCTCTAATCAACCTATGCAAGGTTCTATCAATCTCAGGATCAAAGTCAACCAAGTTATCAGGCTCGGACCTAGTCATGCATCACACAAAAATAAATAAATAAGTAAAATATACTAGACAGTGGATAAAAATGTTAGAAAAGTCAATAAAAAGCAAAAGTTAGTAAAAACACTTAAAATGAAAAGATTACACTTACTAATCCCTAAGAATACGCCAAAATTTTGACGAGCGCTTAGAACTCGATAAAATTATAACCGAAGTTATTACCTAAGCTTGTAGCATAGTGACAACACCGGATCATCTCCATGAGGATTGTAGATGCAATTTAATCAAATCAAGTGAAAGTTTAGCAAAAGGGGGTTTGACAGTTTAAGATCGCACTTAACAAAATTAAAGGAAGAAATAACAATTAAAGAGCAGTCAATTTATAAACCTATCCAAGATTGGGTGGATTCAATCATAGACCCTTCATAGAACACTTGAAGTGCAATTGAATTGTTAATTTGGATCTAACCGAGATCTCTGCATCAAATCTAGAATTCATACTAGACGATCGTCTAGAATTTAATTAACAAGTGATAAACACAAATTCGTAATCACACCATTCATGAAGATCTATGTTAATTTCAAGTACCGAATTCAATTAACTTAGGCACAAATCAGTAACCTAACCTTTTCAATTCTGTGATTAATTTAGATCAATCAGTTCTAAGTTTCATCACAAATCTCAATCTTCATTTATGTGATTAGTTTAGATCAATCAGTTCTAAGTTTCATCACAAATCTCAATCTTAAACCAATATCAAATCAGATCAACATAAATAGAATCATCATTCATGCATTCAAGATCAAGAAGAAGAAAAAGAGAAGAAGAAAAGAGAAATTCAATTACAAATCAAATACAATACATAACCAAGGTCTCAAGAATCCAAACCACAATCTCTTCAAGAGTTCTAAATTGACCGAAAGTAGCTTAGCCCTCCATTACCACGAAGGGGAGCATCAAAATATACAAAAGCTATGGGAAACTATGAGAGAAATGAAGGAGAATACAACTTGTTACTTTCATGATAACCAATGGTGCCTTTTATAGAAGTCTAGGGTAACAAAATGACAAAGGGGAGTGGGTGGATGAGTGGGGTGGTTGAGTGGGTTGGTGAGTAGAGTAGTTGAGAGGGTTGTTGAGTGAAGTAGTTGAGAGGGTTGGTGAGTGGAGTAGTTGAGTGGGTTGGTGAGTGAAGTAGTTAAGTGGGTTGTTGAGGACGAAAATTTCTTGTCTGACTTGGAAGCCAAAAACGACTAATTATACTTTAGACCCATGAAAAGTACTCTTCATAAAAGTTGTAGATCTTTGTCTTGGCTATAACATGCATATCTGGATCGTCCAATTTGGCTTCCTACAGCCCAAGATATGACCCAAATACTGCAGGTTGCTCAAACCCAACTTCAGCACCTCTGTTCCGACTTGCAAGCTCAAACTGACCCATTAGACTTTATTTTTTCAAAAAGTGTTCTTCATGAAAGTTGTTTATTTGGATCTTAACTATCAACTATTCAAATTTCAGCCCATCTCCATTATTACAGCTTGAGATATGATTTTATGAGTGCACATCATTCGGATTCTAGTGACAGAACCCGTATTCTAACTTCCATGTAAAGTGAGGTCCCTTAGACATCTGTTTAGGACTTCGAGCTCTTCATCAAAGTTGTAGAGCTTCCTCTTAGATTTCCTACAAGGTAAAATTCATGATTATCAGATATCAGGAACTCAAGTTATGGCCAAAATGCAGAAATAGTGTCAAATCTCAATAATGCTGAAAATATTCAAGTAGGACCAATTTGAGCTCAAACTCACAAAATCATACCAAACTCAATCAATTAAGAATATGGAGAGTGTAAATAACTAAACATAAGGGTTTCTTAATGAATAAAATATGTGATTATCAAATTTTCCCACACTTAGCTTTTTGCACTCCTGGGAAAAACTCAAGACCAAAACAAGGACATAAGAGATTAACAAAAATTTAAATTCCAACAACATTCAAGAGCCCAAAATTTTACAATCAAGAAGAACAACCAAAGGTTCAAGGGATCAAAACATTCATGAGTTAACAATTCTCCATATCTCAAACCAATAAGCAAGGTATCTTCAATATGAATCGAGAATGATAGATCTTCACAAGATTCCCTCTCAATCTCTCAAGTGTTTAAAAGGTAGGTATTTCACTCAATTCAACCCATGAAAATTGCACTACCATAAGTTTGCTTATCTTCTACTTCTCCACAACTCAAAACACATGCACACACAAATCATGAGGACTTTATTCAAGGTTGTAGTGAGGTCAAGGTAACAGAAGAGGATAAAATGGATATGAGAAGATAAATACCAAAGGGAATAAAAGCAAATGATGGCTGAGTTTAAATAACAAGCATAAAAGTTTATTCCAACTCTAATGTATATCCCTTTACATATTCATTTCCCAATCTTTTCTTTTCTTTTCTTTTCTTTTTTTTTATATATATATGAACATAACTATATACATATATTTTTTTCTCTTTTTTTTTTATATATATATGAACATAACTATATACATACATTTTTTCTTTTTTTTTTTTAGGCACTCTTTTCTTTTTCAACAACCATTTTGTACACACACCCCCACACTTGTTCAAAAACTCATCCATTAACCAAGCTAATGTTCTTTTATTCCTTAAGGTAAAGTAAGAACACGATTTTTCATTTAAGGCACATAATGAGCTAGAAACAAGGAATGGTCAAATAAGCTCAAAGGGGTTAAGCAAAAGAAAATATACAAGGTTGGCAGGAATCAGAGAATTTTCAAGAAGTCAAAAGAGTGCTTAATATCATATTGAAAACAAGGTTGGCTATTCGGTTAAACTAGCTAATTAAGAAAGAGGACCTCAATCATGTTCATGCATGCAAGTGAAATGTAGCCTCAAAAAGAATCAAAGCAAGTTCTAGAGTGGTCATTAACATGAGTGAAAATCACACAAAAAAGAAGAGAATGGCATAAATGTTAAATCCATCCATTAGGCTCAAAATCTCACAAGATATGCATCCATCAAACTCAATTTATTAATTCAATCATCCATCACCAAGCATATCAGTTCAAGAAGGGAGAAAAGTTATTCAATCATGCAATGAACTCCTTTTTTTTTTCAAACAAAACGAAAAACAAAAAAAAATGCTAAAATCTCTCCCCCATACTTAATATAACATTGCCCTCAATGTGAAAGAGAGATATAGAAAAGAGCAACACAACCTGATAAGAAGTGAATCAACGCTAAGCGAGTAAAAGAAGCACCTTGTCGGTCTTAGTACTGGACTCGAAAAGAAATCAAATAATAAAATTTTAGTACTTCCACAATTTAATACTAATTAATTACTACCTAAAAAAAACTCCTTACTCTGCCACCAATTAAGATGCATCTCAAGAGTAAAATTACTCCTTACTCTGCCATCACTAATTGGTTTAATAAGTCCATGAAAATCATATCATACTTTCCAAACAAAACAACAACAAATTTTTTTTTTGGTCAACTATCCTTCCCCCCAACTAGATTACAACATTGTCCTCAATGTTAAAATATAGATGAGTAAAGGATAGAAGATATTACCTGTTGGAGAAAGCTGACACAAATTTAAACAGAAACAAAGTACAATAAAATTAAACCGATTAAAGAGAAAGTGTCAGATCTGGATTTCTTTTCTTGTTACTTCCTTCGCTGCTTCCTGTTGACCAATCTATCTGAGCAAATACCTTATTAGGTACATACTCAAAAGCTTCTAATTTATCAATGAGCTCATCAATAGTGGAGGCAGAGATAAGAAGTTGTCTTCTTAGAAGGAGTGATAAATTTCTGTTCCACAGCTTTGTCAAGAAAAGATAACAAAAGATAAAAGAAATTATTAACATTCAACAAACCAATGGGTTTATAGTGGATGTTCAGTTCGGCCCAAGAGATAATTTGAAAAATTTCTTCCAAAGTACCAAAACCACCTGGTAAGACAAAAAATACATCAGAATTGTCAACCATTGTTTTCATTCGTCCATGCATGGATATTACCTGAATTTCTTCTCCAACTGTCTTTCCAGTGATGTTATTTTCAGCTAAAGGTTTAGGAATAACACCTAAAACCTGACTGCCTCCTATAAAAGCAGAAAGTGATAAAGCCCCCATTAACCCACGATAACCTCCCCCATAAACAAGATGAATATTCCTCGCAGCAAGTGATCGACCAAGAGTGCTAGCTGCGTTTACAAACTCTAATCCCTTCCCATAACTCGACCCATAAAAAACATAGACATTTTTGAGGTTACGAATAGAAGGCCCCATTCTATACTCTTCCTCTCTTTGAGTGTTTTTGAGTTGAAGGAAAATGAAGAAAATAGAGTGTTTAAATAAGAAAAAGAATGGAAAGGGGAATAATTGCACCTATAAGGGTAGGTTGACGGTTGTCAGAAAAGGTTGAGAATCTTTTCTTTTCTTTTTTTTTTTTGTTTGAAAGATGACATGAAGAAGAAGAAGAGGATGATACGTACAGATTGTTTGTGGATATGGCTCACATCTGCCTCTGGTTTAACGTCCAGTAACGGCTTAAACGTCTTCTATGAGTCGAGGATAAGCTTCTCATCCAATTTTCTTATAAATTGGCAAGCAGGGTCTTTTAGAGTCAGATTCCCAAGACTGTAGCATTTTTCTTCATCCTTGAAGAGATTCTACAATTTAAGAATTTCACGATGCACCAATCCACAAGAATGCGTCTCAAGAGTCAATAAGATATCATCTAATGACTCCTTACTCAGTCCATTCTTAATGAAGAAAATTTTATCTTCTCTATTTGCAGAAACCATCCCCAAAGTACGACATCGCTTGTTATAGTTCCATCGTCCACATTTGTGACAGACTTGTAACCTTTTTGCTCTTCTCTTTTTAGAATATGAACTTCTTCCAAGACCGGGCATATATGAGTCAAATGAAATTGAGGACTCACCTGCTAATCGGACCTTTGCTTTAATTATACAGCGTATATCTTCTGGCATACCTTTGTGTATTAACAGTCTCAATCTTTCACATCGAACTTTGTAGATTTTTCTCAGAGAATTTTGAGGAAGAGAAGGAAAATGTTTGCTCAGGTTTAAAAGAATGACACCCATTTTGAAGGAGAAGAATGGTTCAGTTATTTTGGGAAACTGAAAAATAAACCGACTTGAGAGTCACAGAGTACCATATCCGCCACTTAACCGGTAACACAAAGAACTCAAGAACTTGGTTTTCTAGGAATGGTTGAGTCTTTGTCCATTAACTTTAAGCGCATTACCATTCCTAGGATCCTCAATATCTACGGCCCCAGAGGATACACGTGTTTGATAACAAAAGAACCACGCCACCTAGATCTCAATTGTCCAAAAAGTAGGTGTAGATGATAATCTCAAAGTAGAACTTTGTTTACCAATTTCTGCAGCTTTTGCAAAAGGTGTAACAGACCTTGCATAAAGTAGGCTAATAAAATCCATACTGCAAGATTTTCGCAGTTGTTGTCGCTGAAAAAAAATGACCTCCACATGCTTCCGAGTGACAAAATTTAATGTCACTACCTACCTTATTGTCGGGCACACAGTTGCTTTTTTTTCTTTTCTCTTTTTCTTTTCTTTTTTTTTATTCATAAAGCGGATGGAGAAGGTTCATCACCTCCATTTCTGCATTCTCTGGAAGTTCATGATACTGTTTGAGGCGGTGTCCATTTACGATGAAAGCTTTGGCAGTGACCTCACTTTTAATCTGAACAGCACCAGAAGGAAAAACCTTAGTAACAATAAATGGTCCATCCCATCTAGACCTTAATTTTCCAGGCATGAGTTGGAGGCGGGAGTTATAGAGGAGAACTTTCTGACCAATCTCGAATGTTTTCCTCAAAATCAACTTATCATGGAAGGCTTTGGTCTTCTCCTTATAAAGTTTGGAACTTTTATAAGCCTCCAAGCGGATCTCCTCCAATTGCTGCAGCTGCAGCTTCCTCTCCATACTTGCTTGATCTAGGTCCAAGTTGCACCTTTTCACCACCCAGAATGCACGATGCTCAATTTCCACCGGCAGGTGGCAGGCTTTTCCAAAAACAATCCAATACGAAGACATCCCGATTGGTGTCTTATAAGCAGTCCGGTAAGCCCATAAAGCATCCTCAAGCCTCTTGCTCCAATCCTTTCTGTTAGGTTGAACTGTCTTAAGTATCCGCTGACTCTCTCTGTTGGAAACCTCGGCTTGCCCATTAGTCTGGGGATGGTAAGGTGTAGAAACTCTGTGCAGAACTCCATACTTTTTCATCAAGGCTTCCATGCTCCGATTACAGAAGTGCGAACCCTGATCACTAATGATAGCTTTTGGAACTCCAAACCTGTAGAAAATCTGTGATCTAACAAAATCCACAACAACTTTGGAATCATCAGTTCGAGTAGCTTTCGCCTCCACCCACTTGGATACATAATCAACAGCTAGCAAAATGTAAATAAAATCAAAAGAAATAGGAAAGGGTCCCATAAAATCAATACCCCATACATCAAAAATCTCATAGAATAATAAGGATTTCTGGGGCATCTCATTCCTTCGAGAAGTGTTTCCTGTTCTTTGGCATTGATCACAAGATTTATAAAACACATATGCATCATGAAATAGAGTGGGCCAATATAATTCAGATTCCAAAACTTTCCTAGCAGTGCTTTGGGGACCAAAATGATCGCCACATGCAAGTGTATGACAAAAGTTAAGAATAGAATCGAATTCATTATCAGGCACGCATCTCCTAATGATTTGGTCATTATAAAATTTTCATAGATAAGGGTCGTCCTATACATAATATTTTGACTCACTCTTCAATTTATCAATCTGAGCCCTAATAAAATGTGCAGGGAAAACACCAGCAACTAAGAAATTTATCAAATCAGCAAACCAAGGAATGGTACCTTGCAGCTTGAAAAGCTGCTCATCAGGGAAGACATCATGGATAGGAGAAGAATCTGCCTCTCTCTTAATCCGACTCAAGTGATCTGTCACCAGGTTCTCTGCTCCACTCTTATCTCTGATATCAATATCAAACTCCTGTAAGAGCAACATCCACCTAATCAACCTAGGTTTTGCATCGGGTTTTTTCAGGAGAAACTTTAAAGCTGCATGATCTGAAAATACAACCACTCTAGAACCAAGCAAATATGATCAAAATTTATCTAAAGCAAAAACAATTGCTAAAAGTTTCTTTTCGGTTGTAGTGTAGTTGGCTTGTGCAGCATCTAAAGTCCTCGAAGCATAGGAAATGACATGAGGTACTTTACCGACTCTCTGTGCAAGGACAGCTCCCAATGCATAATTAGAGGCATCACACATGAGTTCAAATGGGAGTGTCCAATCTGGTAGCTGGATGATAGGTGTACTGGTCAATGCTTGCTTCAAGTGATTGAAGGCATCCTTACATCTCTGGTCAAAGTGAAACTCTACATCCTTTTGCAACAAGTTGGACAGTGGAAGGGCAATTTTGCTAAAATCCTTTATGAACCGCCGATAGAAACCTGCATGACCAAGGAAAGAATGAACCTCCCGCACGCATGTGGGGTAAGATAGGCATGAAATGACATCTATTTTTGCAGGATCTACCTCAACACCCTTGCTAGATACTATATGCCCTAAAACTATACCCTGTTCTACCATGAAATGACATTTCTCAAAATTCAGGACAAGGTTAGTTTCAATGCACTTATGCAAAACCCGATCCAAACTATCCAAACATGCATCAAAGGAAGAGCCATAGACAGTAAAATCATCCATAAACACATCCATGCAACTCTCTAAAAATTCAGAGAAGATACTGACCATACACCTTTGAAAGGTTCCCGGAGCGTTGCACAGACCAAAGGGCATTCTCCTGTATGCAAATGTTCCAAATGGGCAGGTGAAAGTGGTCTTATCTTGGTCTTCTGGGGCTATATGAATCTGAAAATAGCCAGAATATCCGTCCAAGAAAAAGTAATGTGACTTGCCAGTCAGTCTCTCCAACATCTGATCAATGAAAGGCAATGGAAAATGATCTTTCCTAGTGGCCTAGTTAAGCCGCCTATAATCAATGCATACCCGCCAACTGTTCTGGATTCTTGTGGGTAGAAGCTCATTGTTCTGATTTACAATTATTGTGACTCCAGATTTCTTTGGAACCACTTGTACTGGGCTCACCCATTTACTGTCAGATATGGGATAAATAATGCCAGCTTGCAGCAGCTTGGTCATTTCCTTCTTCACCACATCCAGAATCAGGGGATTTAGTCTCCTTTGGGGCTGCCTCACTGGCTTGGTACCTTACTCTAATAAAATCCTATGCATACATGTGGAGAGACTAATACCAGGAATGTCTGCAAGTGTCCATCCGATGGCCCGCTTATGCTGCCTCAAAACCTGCAGCAATTTTTCTTCTTGTTCAGGTTGTAGATTCTTAGCGACAATCACTAGCAGCTTCTCACCATCTTCCAAATATGCATATTTAAGGTGGTCTGGCAAAGTCTTTAGCTCTAAGGATGAGGGATGCACAATAGAAGGCAGCAAGCTATTTGAAACAAGCAACTTAGTAGCATTAAATTTGACATAATTTTGACTCATATTTTCATATGCTGCATCAGTCAAATAAGCACCTGCATCATCACTCATAACTGCATAAATCTCAGCACATGCAGCACATGGTTCAATATCACAACTAACATATATATCACAAGTGACAGAATCCAGAAAGTTAACAATATCAGGGAATTCAGCACTCATATCAGCATAAGTACCATCAACCAGTATTTCAATCACATCAACATGAAAAACTGAATGCTCCTCAAGGGGATGTCTCATGGAATCAAAAATGTTAAACTGTACCACATCTTCACCAAATTCCATAGAAAGGGTGCCAGCATGCACATCTATCTTGGTTTTGGCTATTTTGAGGAATGGTCTTCCTAGAATCAATGGAGCATGATTTATTGAAGACTCATCTTCCATGTCCAGAATGTAGAAGTTCGCTGGGAAAATCAGCTCATTCACCCACACTAACATATCTTCCAACACTCTTGCAGGATGAGCAGTGGTCCTATTTACTAACTGAATCACTATACCAGTAGGTTGCAAAGTGCCAATGTTCAAGGACTGATATATTGACATAGGCATGGCATTAATCGAAGCACCCAAGTCTAGCATTGCATGTTCAAATTTGGAGTTACCTATCATGTAAGGAATTGTGAAAGTTCCAGGATCTTTGTATTTTTGTGGCATGCTTGGTAGAATCATTGTAGAAACATTTCTGCCCATGCTTATTCTCTCAGTACCCTTAAGTCTTCTCTTGTGAGTACACAACTCTTTGAGGAATTTGGCATACTTGGGAATCTGCTTGATTGCATCAAGGAGGGGAATATTGATTTCCACCTTCCTGAATGTGTCCATGACTTCTCTTTCTATTTCTGTTTGCACAGTATGCTTGGACTGGGTGACTCTATTTGGAAAAGGTAGTGGAATGGCCAGATTTGAATTCTCTACACATTTCTTCTGTGTCACAGATTTTTGGACTGAGCTATCCATTTTCTTCTGTTTCTAGTCACCTTTTGGTTGCTGCACTTGTAGTTCAGGTTGTGGTGGAGTAGGACCGTTAACTTCTCTGCCACTTCTCAAGCTAATGGCACTTACATTGCCTCTTGGGTTGTTGACTGTTTATGAAGGCAATTGGTTCGACCCTTGACTTTTCACTCACTCACGGTGGTGGCGGTACTTGATAACGAGTTTGTGTTCGAATGGTGGCATTGACATTTTGTTGGAACCGAACATTATTTGTAGCCATCTGTTTCATCAAATCTTCCAATGATGGCTTGGATGGAGTGGTTCTTTGGACTTGGCAACATGAGGGAAATTTCTTTGCACGGTGGCCGCACGCTTTTTGTTGTTGTCTCGAATACGCAGTGGTTGGTATTTGTTGCTAGGACCTATAGCTTGGTATCTAAACTGCGGTTGCTGCTGTTGGTAGGGCTGTTATTGTTGTTGACCAGAATTTCCATATCTTAGGTTAGGATGGTCCCTCTAGCCAGGGTTATAGGTATTAGAAAATAGATCATATCTGGGCTGCTGCTGTGATTACTGATATTAGGGTCTACCAGGAAAAATACCAGCTGCTGCAACAGATTACTCTGGAAAAATAGAACCACCATCCTGAAGTGTGGGACATGCATCAGTAGGACGAGATGAACAAGAGCAAATGCCACACATAGTTGTAAGCATCTGCATTGGTGCTTGTTGTCCCACTGCTAACTGCCTCACCAAAGAAGTCAATTCATCAAGTCTGTGTTCCATTCTCTGTTGGTCTACATGAGATGATTGAATCTCATTGACTCCTCTGGTTGAGGTAATAATTCGTGTGCCAAATTGTTGGGTGTTGGCTACCATGTTTGCTATCAAATCTCTCATTCTTTGTAGGGGTCTTGTCTACTAAGGCTCCTCTAGAGGCAGCATCCACCATCTTGTCATTTGGCAAAGCAAGCCTTCATAGAAATATTGAATTAAGAGTTGATCGGTGATTTGGTGGTGGGGACAGCTCGAGCACTGACTTTTTGAATCTTTCCCAATATTCATGCAAGGTCTCTCCCGTCATTTGTCTTATGCCACAAATATCTTTTCTAATGGCGCAAGCGGACTCTAGAGGCAGGGAAAAATTTCTCTAAGAACAACTCGCTTCATGTCGGTCCAACTTGTTACCGAACCTGGTGAAAGATAAAATAACCAATCCTTGGTCAGATCAAGAAGTGAGAAAGGAAATGCCCTCGGCTTGATGTGCTCTTCGAGATCTCATGTGGCTTCATGGTTGAACAAACCATATGGAACTCCTTTAGATGCTTATGGGGATCCTCACCGCAAAACCGTGAAACTTGGGCAACAAATGTATCAATCCAGATTTTAACTCAAAATCAAAGCATCAAGATCGGGTATTGAATACACAAAGACCAGTTAGTTATATCGGGAGCAAGAAGTTCCTTAAGAGTTCTATTTTGTATGTTATTAGCCATGGTTTGAGAATTATTCAAGATCTCAAGTTCACTCCCAATATTAAGATTAAATTGAATAATTCTTGCACTTGGCCTACGAGCTCTAATCAACCTATGCAAGGTTCTATCAATCTCGGGATCAAAGTCAACCAAGTTATCGAGGCTCGGACCTAGTCATGCATCACACAAAAACAAATAAATAAGTAAAATATACTAGGCAGGTGGATAAAAATGTTAGAAAAGTCAATAAAAAGCAAAAGTTAGTAAAAACACTTAAAATGAAAAGATTACACTTACTAATCCCCCTAAGACACGGCGCCAAAATTTTGACGAGCGCCGAACTCGGTCAAAATTATAACCGAAGTTATTACCTAAGCTTGTAGCATAGTGACAACACAGGATCATCTCCACGAGGATTGTAGATGCAATTTAATCAAATCAAGTGAAAGTTTAGCAAAAGGGGTTTGACGAGTTTAAGATCGCACTTAACAAAATTAAAGGAAGAAATAACAATTAAAGAAGCGATCAATTTAGAAACCTATCCAAGATTGGGTGGATTCAATCATAGACCCTTCATAAAACACTTGAAGTGCAATTGAATTGTTAATTTGGATCTAACCGAGATCTCTGCATCTAATCCAGAATTCATACTAGACGATCGTCTAGAATTCAATTAACAAGTGATAAACACAAATCCGCAATCACACCATTCATGAAGATCTATGTTAATTTCAAGTACCGAATTCAATTAACTTAGGCACAAATCAGTAACCTAACCTTTTCAATTTTGTGATTAATTTAGATTAATCAGTTCTAAGTTTCATCACAAATCTCAATCTTCATTTATGTGATTAGTTTAGATCAATCAGTTCTAAGTTTCATCACAAATCTCAATCTTAAACCAATATCAAATCAGATCAACATAAATAGAATCATCATTCATACATTCAAGATCAAGAAGAAGAAAAAGAGAAGAAGAAAAGAGAAATTCAATTACAAATCAAATACAATACATAACCAAGGTTTCAAGAATCCAAACCACAATCTCTTCAAGAGTTCTAAATTGACCGAAAGTAGCATAGCCCTCCATTACCACGAAGAGGAACATCAAAATATACAAAAGCTATGAGAAACTATGAAGAAACAAGAAGAAACTATGAGAGAAATGAAGGAGAATACAACTTGTTACTTTCATGATAACCAATGGTGCCTTTTATAGAAGTCTAGGGTAACAAAATGACAAAGGGGAGTGGGTGGATGAGTGGGGTGGTTGAGTGGGTTAGTGAGTAGAGTAGTTGAGAGGGTTGTTGAGTGGAGTAGTTGAGAGGGTTGGTGAGTGGAGTAGTTGAGTGGGTTGGTGAGTGAAGTAGTTGAGTGAGTTGTTGAGGACAAAAATTTTTCGTCTGACTTGGAAGCCAAAAATGACTAACTATACTTCAGACCCATGAAAAGTACTCTTCATGAAAGTTGTAGATCTTTGTCTTGGCTATAACATGCATATCTGGATCGTCCAATTTGGCTTCCTACAGCCTAAGATATGACCCAAATACCGCAGGTTGCTCAAACCCAACTTCAGCACCTCTGTTCCAACTTGCAAGCTCAAACTGACCCATTAGACTTCATTTTTTCAAAAAGTGTTCTACATAAAAGTTGTTTATTTGGATCTTAAATATCAACTATCCAAATTTCAGCTCATCTCCATTATTACAGCTTGAGATATGATTTTATGAGTGCACACTGTTCGGATTCTAGTGACAGAACCCGTATTCTGACTTCCATGTAAACTGAGGTCCGTTAGACATCTGTTTAGGACTTCAAGCTCTTCATCAAAGTTGTAGAGCTTCCTCTTAGCTTTCCTACAAGGTAAAATTCATGATTATCAGATATCAGGAACTCAAGTTATGGCCAAAATACAGAAATAGTGTCAAATCTCAATAATGCTGAAAATATTCAATTAGGACCAATTTGAGCTCAAACTCACAAAATCATACCAAACTCAATCAATTAAGAATATGGAGAGTGTAAATGACTAAACATAAGGGTTTCTTAATGAATAAAATATGTGATTATCAATGCTCCACATTTAACCTTGCTTGGAACCCTTCCTAACATGGAGAAAATACTAAATAAGTAATAGATATAAATCTACTTAATCCATAACAATTAAAGCTCAATTTTGCATAATAACACATCGAAAAGTATCAGAATTAGAATATATCAAATATAAGCACAAAACCTCCAAATATGCATTATTAACAAGGACTAAGCATTCATTGTAGCACAGAAATAGGGCACAAATAACTGCATTTTATGGAGTTATCACTAAGCGCCCTCTCCTTAAGTGCCTGAGCATTCATAAGGCAGAGCATCGCTCTGTTCTGCTATGTGACGTGCGCCTAAATGCTCTGAACTTGAGCGCTTGAGTGCTTTATGGCCTGTTATGCACATCACTCCTTGGCCGATGCATGCCTAAGTGCTCTACATCGAGCGCCTGAGCATTCTCCGCATAACACAGAATCTGTGAAATTCTGCAGATTTCTAGTTACTGTTCCATTGGAACATAACTGATAATTTGGTCGTTCTATGATGGTTTCAAGTGATTTCTATGACCACTAGCAACCTCTAATCATGTTAAAACATTCATTTAACCTATTGGCTTACTTAATCATAGATTAATGGTTAAAATCATAATCTCATAACCTAACTCCTAATTTCCAACTTAAGGAACTAAATAACTTGTTCCAAAGACCAAATCATCTATCTTGAATTCAACAAGATGAAAATAGCTAAATTCAATCAATGGAAACAAGAACTGAGAGAGAAAACAGATTCTTGCATCTCAAATCCATTTTCTCCATCTATGTGACCTAACTCCTACTATAGAATTGGTGAAGGAAAAGATGAGTTATAAGGTTAAGAACCCCTACCTCTTGTAGACAAGATGATCCTCAAGTTTTCCTATGGATCTTCTAGCTTTCCATTGCTTTTCCTCCTTCTTTTCCCCTCTTTCTCCCCCTTCGGTTTCCTCCTTCTTCTTTTTTCTCTTCTTTTTTGATTTTGCTTCTCTTTTTGGTTCTGGAACCATGGGATAAGAAGGAAATAAGGAGCCAAAGTTCAACTTTGGCACTTAAGCCTAAAGCTGGAACTTTATATATGCTAAGGACATTTGAATTACACTAAAATAAGTTTCCTAACTTCCAACAACTTTAGATTAAATACTAAGATTCATCTAAATTATTGTTTCACCTTAACTCTATTTTTTCATATCTATTGCTAGTCAATCCAGTATTAAAATGCATCACCAGTATGCCTAAAAATACCAAATTAACTCTAACTATTCTCAAATTTTAACTACAGCTTCTTATACCCATTTGTGACTTAGAAACAAACTTTCTATGTTTATTTCCCTCAACTTAGCAATTTATGCTACTATCTAAGTTATTTTAGTATACTTTTCACACTCTGAGCTGTAACTAAGTGCCTAAACTAACTCAATTTATCACAAAACTTATCTGACATGCCATACAAGTAATATGCTACCTTTGTACCCATTTAAAAGTCTAACAAGCTTTTCGAGATGTTACACTTTGAATAACTCTTCAACTTTGATTGTCCTCCGGCTTCAGCTACACTTCAACTTCAACTAACCTTCAACATCAACTAACCTTCAACATCAGCTAAGCTAGTCGAATTCATCTTTTTTTGTGTTAATACTTTGTCTCTTGCATCCCTCATCTAATAAGTTGATCAGAGAAGTTAGAGGGAACCACAACAAAATTTTGAATTCCCATGTTTTTTGGGATTTCATGCGCATGTAACAGGATTTACTCTCCTATTTGGTCAAAGATTTAAACTTAGTACAGAGTTGGTTGAAAGGATAATGATATCCTGCAAAACTGTCTTTCAAATTTCAAATCAAGCTTTAACTCCTTTGAAACCACCCAGCAGTTTCATTCTCTCTTCATCCTATCTCTGCTTTGTCTTTCTCTTCTTTTCTCTTTTTCCCTCTTCATGTTCTCAACTTTGAACCTTAACATAATGTCTTTAGCCTCTGATTCTCAAAATTCCAACAACTTAATTGGAGCTGATGACAATGACTCAATGTTAGACATTAATTTGTCCAAGTCCAATAATTCACCCCCTATAGTCTCAACTTCCAAATTTTCTAGTTTAATCCTTTTCGACCTAAAACAAAACACCTTTGTCCTTAGCCCTATTTCAAACAATCCATCAGAGAGGAAACTCATTATAAACCACTTCCTTTGACCTGAAGGATTTGCACCTCCAATATCCTATGAATGGTTCACTTTTGAGAAGTGCCCTAACGAATTTACGTCCTGGCAAAAAACCTCCATATCTCCCTAGTACAGCGACCGACTAAAGAGAATTAAGAAAGAGAAAGCAGCTGACTAGAAAAAGTGGGGAATTTATGATATGATCATGCTTAGCCATTATGATATCCCCATGGACATTGAGCTCATCTATAGCTTTCTAGGATTCTAGTCTACTGCTATTAATGGCTTCATGTTTCCCTTTGGTCTTATAAGCCCAACCTTATTGGATCTGTTAGCTATTCTGGGCCTTCCACTAGATGACGATGAAATTCTTGCCTTTCACAACATCTTTGATAATGACTTACTTATCAAGTTCTCCAAGAAAGGTTCCTCATATACCAACTTCTTGACAAGTAACCAAAGGGACAAAAAGCTAGTGAAAGATGTTGAGCACAAAGCTTTGTTGCTTTATTGGATATGTAAATATTTCATCTACACTAATTCAGTAGTAGTGGTTATAGAATTTTTCTATATTGTTGTTGCTATCATTTCTAGAAGGGTATTGGCTCTGGCCCCTTTGTTTCTTTCACTCCTTTATAAGAGCTTGTTCCCGATGATTGATCAACTGAGAGGAGGACAGGATATCAAAATGGTTACAGGCCTTACTTGATTCCTGATTCTATGGATTTTTCATTATTTTCCTGAATTCATTCCAACCTCTCATTCGATTGCAAGGAATCCTAAAGACCTAACCATTTATGTACAAATACTTTGGCTAATCCTTACCACTAAGAAATCAACTTTTAACATTGCTAACACATTGTTCGGTATTCAGTGGATAAGCCCTTTTGATTTGTTTCCCTATCTTCGCAAGAAAAGTGGGCCAAATTGGTTAAGACTTGAGCCATTTGGTGATTGTTGTGAATCGCAAAAGTAATAAAGAATAAGTAAGATATCGTTCTCATGAGGATTATGTTGACAATTACTAAATTCACTAAATTGACACTACTTAAGCAATAAAAATATGAGAGTTGGTAAAAATTATAAATAAAAGATAAACACTATCAAGAAAAATAAGCAAAAATAACAAGAGTAAAATTTAATTAATTGGGTAAAGGTGAAAGACAATGATATGAAAGTGTTAGGGGTCAGACTTCACTATAACTCTTTTGATGCAATTTTAAATATTAGTTTAATCAAGTTTTACTTCATAATTTATGGTCAATTCCTAAAATTAATTAATATTCAATCCTTTGGTATATTAATCCTCTTCACACTATTTAAAGTTAACTAATCTCTTAGTCTAATCCCAAATATAGAAGACTTTATAAAAACGAAGGAATTAAAAGAAAGACCACACAACCCACAACGTCTATTCCTAGCGATTGCAAAAATTATGGTATTTATCACAAGTTCTAGGTTCGTGCACAATTTTCTTAAATCATACATAACCTAAAAATCATTCCCAAATTGATCAGGTTTAGGAAAGCATTAAGAAAAGAGATAAACACATAAATCATGAAATAGAAACATAGATTAAACACAATAATGAATTTACATAATCAAAGAACAAGATTCATCATCTCCCTAACTAAAATGGTTTAGTTACACATGGAGAAAGAAGAAAATAAAGAGAAGAATTTGACAAACTCCATAAAAGGTTGATGAAAAGCTTGAAGAAAATCCCTATTCAAGCCTAGATGTACCTACACCAACTAGGGTTTGAGCCTCCGCTTTGCTCCTTGATGGCTACTGAATTATGTGCAAAAAAAAGGCTCCTTTAATAAACTCATTTTTTCCCTTTTATAGAAAAGCTGACAGCCTTTTATATCTGATTTGCACGATTTTTCTCACCTCCAGATGGCCAAATTTGCCCTTGATCTTACAGAGAAGTTGTATGATTTTATGTTAGCTTTTCAATGCCATAAACAGTGCATCAATCTGATCTTTGTAACTCAAGATATAACTCAATTAAAGATAAATGGTCAAGATAGTGCAGGAATTCAAATTTTGCTACAAATCAAATTTCTTTGAGAATACTTATCCAATCTTCAATCTAAGATTTTGTATCTAATTAGAACTTTAATTAGCATCTAAGAATAGGATAAGAATTCTTCAAATATTTATCTATAGAAATTTCTTATTTTTACATAAAATCTGATGATTTATCTAGAAAAGCTTGTTTATTTTATTTCTTGCTTCTTTAAGCGTACAGTCTCTTTCTATGTGTATTTACCTATCAAAAATAAATAAAACACGTAATAAGAACATAATTTAAAATAATAAAAACATAATAAAAATTGAGAAAAAAATTAATCAAAGAGATTAAAAGATGATGAAAACCCAGAGTTTGAACCGTAAAAATATGAATTTTTAAAAGTTCATCAGTGATCATAATACAACTGAACTATCTAACCCTGTGCTCGAATGGAGTAGTGTTTTGTCATCGAGAGATATGTTGTGTGGAGTTAAGCCTACTTCTTGGCATAACAAAATTACAGCTGAACCTTACAACCCACAATGCTTTGCTAAGCAATTTAGCTTAGTTCAAGGTTTACCAACTCTATTTGAATCTTTGGCCATTCCTTTTTCAAGACCACTATTGAATGATCTCAAAATTGGTGCTTTAGTAAAAACAAATACCTCTCGGTTGAATGACTTTCAATTCTTTGGTTTCAACTTTCTGCCAAGTGAAACTTTAGACTACCTCGACTAGTGGCCAACCGCATTCTGCACTCTTTCTCCTGACCCGCCTTCCAACTATCTAGGAAAATGGATTGATCAAAGTTTTGAACCCTTAGCCAAAACTCCAAAGAAAAAGTCTCTAAAGGTCTCATATCTTAAATCTCAAGATGCACCAAGCTTGGCTAAAGGTAATCACTCGAATGTTTTTTTCGTAGTTTCAACATTTTTCCACTTGAGCTAGTTAACATATCTTACATGTATAGGAAAAGTTGCTCTAACAATAATTGATGCAGAAACCTTTCAACCATCATCAGGTGGCATCAAAGCCGATTTAGTACATCGACTCAGTCACTGCTCCACTAATCCTGCCATGATCACTCCTGCTCCCAAAGTAAAATCCAAATGAGCCATAGCCAACACTGAACCTTTTTCAAAGGTATTACCTTTCCTAATTCCTTTTCATTAAGTAATTTCTTCAGTTCATCTAAACTCATTTATTTATTCTTTGGTTTTGAATCAGAAAAAGGCCAAAATGCATGTTGATGGGACAACATCAAAGCCTTCAACTGTATAGGAATCAGCTGAGGCAGAGTCCAATGTCTCTACAAAAATATCTAATGAAATCCTGAGTCAGTATTTTAAATCCCCTTTCTAAAGCCTGCATGCCATAGATAGTTCACCAATTTCTATGCAGATTAACTTTGTTGATAGTAGTTGCAAAAAGACTTCACTGTGGACCCAAAAATTCTTGCTTCTCTAAAACTTTCCTTGGCCAAGGCTGCCAAATCAACTGACCCAACTTTATATGCTGGCCTCAAAGCTATTTATAATGAGATCGCCCTCTTGTTGGCTGATATCTCATTTAATTATCAAATGCACAAAACCCGCAAAGAGACTAGTCAAAAAGATCTAGATTGGCTGGTATCTCCTCAAGCTCAAAAGTCCACTTTCCAAACTCAATATGAAGTTGTCGAGAAAGAATAACAAGAGAATTTGCTGGAACAGACTTGGCTGAATAACCCAATAGAAGAATTGACAAAAGAATTGAAAATAATTAAAAATTGAGATTGTATTTCTTTAACCTCATCTAACTAAAGTTTTAGCTGATGTGCAAAATGGATTTAATGCTAGAGTTCGACTATATACCCATTAGAAAGTTTTGGATGCTGAGATTGCTTACCTTCTGTAATAGAAAAAATTTCTTAAAAGAGACAAAGAAGCTGGCGAAGCTAGTTTAGCGGAGGCAATGAAGTCTTGGAATGAACTCAAACACTTGCTAGTAGCTACAAAAAATAGAGAAACTGTGCAAAGCCCAAAAACAGTTGCTCCTCAATCCAGCTAAATAATTGCTTCTATTCTGATGACCATTCCTACTACAACAAATTCAACTATTGAAGTACCCCCAACTAATCCACCTGCTGAAAATTGAAGTCCACTATTTTCCTTTTGATTTTTATTTTTTAAAGTTCTTGGTAGACTCTGCCTTTATTTGTTTGAACAATCACTTTGAATTATTTTGGAGCTATGTAATCGTCTTGTGATTACATTTGAACTTGTTTTTCTTTTGTTTAATCTACCTGCATGGATTTCCACATGGACGGGTAGTAGGTTTTTAGAAACTTCCCATTTATACTGCACAACAATTCTTCACCTTGCAAATTAATTAGCCAATAAGCACCTCCAGGAATGACTTGACTAATTAAATAAGGACCCTCCCAATTTGGCGACCATTTTCCAAACTTAAGATCATTAGTCCCAATTGGTAAAATGGTTTTCCAAACTAGGTCTCCTTCAACAAAAGATTTGGCCTTTACCTTTTTATTATAACTTCGAGTCATCTTAACTTTGTTTAGTCAAATATTTTCAAGTGCCATTAGTCGATCACCAAAACTTAATCAAGATATATGAACATAGCTTGTAGATACTCTTCGGCTTCGAGATCATTTTGCTTTGTTACTCTAAGTGATTTAACTATGATTTCTAAAGGTAAAACAACATTTTGGCCAAAGGTTAGTTGATAAGGAGTTAAACTTGTAGTAGTACACTTGGAATTCCTATAAGCCCAAAGTACCTTTGATAAACTTTCATGCCATCATCTTGGCTTATCTTCAATAGCTTTCTTATCATATCAATTAAGATCTTGTTAGTTGCCTTGACTTACTCATCAGCCTGAGCATAATAAGGTGTGGAATGTATCATCTTAATTCCATATTATTGTGCAAAGGCCACTACGTTTTCTCTAGTAAAAGAGGTACCTTGGTTAGCTCTTATAGTTTGAGGAATCCTAATTCTATAAATAATTTGATGTTGAATGAGTTTGACTACATCAACTTGAGACACATTTACCATGGGTACTGCTTCAACCCATTTAGTAAAGTAATCAATAATGACAATGATGACAACATGTTTCTTGGAGGATGGAGGATAGAATTTTCCAATTAAATCAATTGCCCATCCTCTGAAAGGTCAAGGTTTAATAATAGGATGAAGCTCATCAGCTAGTACCCTCTGGATAAACCCATGCTTTTGAAATGGCTTGCATCCTTTGGCATACTAAAAATAATTTGTAGTAATCGTAGGCTAATAAAATCAATGTCTATGAATTAGCCAACTTATTTTTTAGGCCAGACTTGTGAGATCCACATAATCCTTCATGGACTTCCCCTATTACTTCATGGCTTCACTTTTTCTTATACATTTCAACAATAAACCTTCATGCTCACGCCTATAAAGATCATTGTTTATTAATACATTACTTATGCTTAAAATCAGTCACAACCGATGGATCTTGAAAGTATTTAATGAATTCATCCCTCTAATCATCTTCGGCTATCAACTGCTCAGCTGTTGCAATTTCGCCCTAAGAGAAATTACCTTGATCTAATTTGACTGCTGATTCTTTATAACTAGACGCCTATTGTGTTAAGTTATTGGCAATTTCATTTTCCTCTCTAGGCACATGCATTATAACCACATTAGCAAACTACTTTAATAAAGCGTTAGTCGTTTCATGGTATTTAGCCAATGTTAGATTATGGCATTTATATTCTCTTGTTAGATGTTGAATCACTAATTGAGAATCTCCCATAATATGGACAAATTTGACTTTCATGGATATCAATAATTTTAAACATGCTAACAGTGCTTCGTATTTAGCTTGATTATTTGAGCAAGCTGAGTCTAGTTGGAACATGAATTTTCTTGTCTTGCTAGCTGGATTGGTAACAACTACACATGCTCCCACACCTTTTCGTGTTCTACAGCCATTAAATTCCAAAATCCAGGGTTTCAATTGGATGTTGATAAACCTACAAAAATTCATATTTTTACAGTTCAAAATCTTGGGTTTTCATCCTCTTTTAATCTTTTTGATTTTCAAGTCTTGTTATATTTTTATTATTTTAATTGTGTTCTCATCATGTGTTTTTGTTAGGTAATTGCACATGGAAAGGATTGGATGCTTGAACAAGGAAGAAAAAGGAAGAATTTTCATCCAGTGTTTAGCGCCTGAGTGCTGGACAGTCAACTGGTTGTGAATACCATACAGTGATTTAAGTAAGCTAGTGTCTGAGCATTGGAAACTGAGCGCTTGAGCGCTGAGCGTGTAAACAGTAGCGTGAATTTCTTTTAAATAAGAAAGTTTTGCTAAATTCAACACATTTTTACACACTCTTACAAACTTGGACAGAACGCAGCAGCAATCAAGAGGCACAAACCCTAATGTGGTGTGGGCGCAATTAGGCTTGAAGATTAAGGATTTTCTTCAACCTTTTCATCTTTCTACAATGGAGTTTGTCATATTCTTCCATTTGTGTGTTTTTTTCCATGTGTAACTAATTTTCCCTTGTTAAGGGATGATGGATCTTGTTCTTGGATGATGTAACTTCTTTTATGAGTTTAATTTATGTTTCTATTTCATGATTTACGTGTTTATCTCTATTCTTAATACTTTTCTAAATCTAGCCAATTCGAGAATGATTTTTGGGTTAATGTATGATTTGAAAAAAAATTGCATGAGCCTAGAACACGTGATAAACACAATAATTTCTGCAATCGCTAGGAATAGGAGTTGTGGATTATGTGGTCTTTCTTTTAATTTCCTCGTTCTAGATAATGCCTTTCTATTTGGGGGTAGACTAGGAGATTAGTTAATTTCAAATAATGTAAGAGGATTAATATACTAAGGGATTGAGTATTAATTAATATTAGAAATTGACCATAAATCATTGGAAAAGAATATAGTTAAACCAATATTTGAATGTGCATTTAAAGAGTTCAAGTGAAGTCTGAACCCTAACACTTTAATATCATTATTTTTCATCCCTTTGATTTATTGTTTTGCTTACTTATATTTCTTTTTAATTATATTTGCAACAACTCTATTTTTTTTTATTAGCTTAGATAGTGTCACTTTCAGCGAATTTAGTAATTAATAACTTAATCATTGTGGGACGATACTATTACTCACTTTTTATTACTTTTGCGATTCGGTGCACTTGTCATTTTCACAACAAGTTTTTGGTGCCGTTGTTAGGGATTATTATTATTAATATTAAATAGTATTTGAAGAGACACTAATTTAACCATTTATTTTTCTTTGTTTATTTTTTTTAATTTGTTTCTTTTTATTTTTTGTTTTCTTTGTTTATTTTTGTTGGTCATTTATTTATTTTTATTTTTATTTTTAATTTCTTTTCTTTACTTCATTCTGATTTACTTGTTTGTTTGTTTGTTTATGTAAGGTTCTGTAGAGTCAGAAGAATTTCTTTTTGATCTAGAGATAGAAAGAACAACAAGAGCAAACAGGAAAATAGTTAGAGAAAGAAAAAGAATTGAAGAAAAGAAAATGGCTGAAGCTACTGCACAGAGAAAATGCACTATGGCTGACTATGCAACTCTATCTGCTAAGAATATTTCTACTAGTATTGTGCGTCCTGCTATTCAAGCAAATACTTTTGATATTAAACCAGCTCTTCTACAGCTGGTACAACAGAATCAGTTTGGGGGAGGTCAGGCAGAATATCTCAACTTGCACATTGCTAATTTCTTGCAGCTCTGTGACACTATCAAATATAATGGAGTTAGTGATGATGCAATCAGATTAATACTTTTTTCATTTTCTTTGAAAGATAAAGTCAAGAGCTGGCTATAAGCTCAGCCTCAAGGAAGAATCACTATGTGGGATCAGTTAGTGAGCAAATTCCTTATCCGATATTTTCCTCCCTCTATGTTCATCAAGATTAGGAGTGAAATTGCATGTTTCACTCAAAATATCCACACCATGCTTTTGAAGTTTGGCAACAGGTGCAGATATTTTATAATGGTTTGGATCTTGCCACTAAAGTTATGGTGGATACATCTGCAGGTGGGTCTTTAAACACTAAGACTCCTGAAGAGGCTCAGGAATTGTTTGAGATTATGGCTACCAAAGAATACCAGTTGCCTAGTAGAAGATTTACTGTTAAACAAGGGGTTATGGAAGATAGCACAGTTGAAGCTTTACTTGCGCAGAATAAGATGATTCTGCAATACGTCGCCAACCTCACCAAGCAAGTTGATGGTATAAAAGTAAACTTAGTGATGCAGATTAAAAGTTTCAAACCCAAGTGCAGGTTGTTTCAAGTAATAAATTCTCGGGAGTCCGAGGTCGATCCACAGGGAATTGATGAAGAAAAATTCTTTAACGCAAAGTAAATATTTTGTCACAATAATAAAACTAATAAAACTTAGTCACAAATAAAAAAACTTACTTGGGTTAAGAGATTCACTCTTGATAAATAAAATAAGGACAATATTAATTCTTTTTATAACTCAATTAGAATCCACACATAATGGAGGTTCCAATCAAAAAATACAATGTTCAAAGTTTATTAAAAATTATATACGTAATTATATTATGATTCATTTAATTATATATTAACACCACCACTTATAAATGGACTTAAGCATTTATTATGCCAACCTCTTGTCTACAATGAATCAAGATCTCCACTTTACAAGGAGGGTTTCTAAATTGATTGAAAACAAAATACAACACGTATAATGATCATTTGAAAATATATCATTTAAGCACAAGAAAGAAATAAATCTAACCTTATTTCATTACCAAGAGCTTCACCCTTTCACCCAAGTAAAATGAAACTTAGTTACTCATAAACAATAAGAAAGAAAGAGAGAAGACGAAGAAGAAGAACATGACTTTAATTTAGAACAAAGGAAAACTACTACAAGAAAACCTAGTAACAAACTAGCATCATTTTACTAACTAATACCTAACACCTTCAATAATCTGCTAAGGCCTCCTTTTATAGAGGATTAGAGTTACAAAATGACAAGGGGGCTGGTCATTAGTGAGTAGATGAGTGGAAAATGAGTGAAAAATGCCAAATGACTTTGGTGAGTGGAAAATTATAAAAATTCTTTGTCTCTAAAATAATTCAGCTCTGAAGTTATTGTATTCATCATTTTTTAATCAAGTGGTCTTCATAAAAGTTATAGGCCTGGATCGTAGCTTTCAAATGCCACTAGAATCACCTCATTTGGACACCTATAGCCCGAGATATGTCCCAATTACAGTAGAGTATTTAGGCCCAGTTCCAGCTCATCTATTCTGACTTGCAAGCCCAATATGACCTCAAAGGAGTCTGATCTAGGCTTTGTGTTCTTCATGAAAGTTGTAGATATTGGTCTCAAATAGCACATATCAAAATTTCAGCCCAATACAAATCTTGTAGCCTAAATTATGCTATGATTACTACATACTATTCAAGTTCCAATCACAAAACTCGTATTCTGATTTCCAAGCCCAATTAGTTCCAATAGATGTCGGAATTTGATCTTGAGATCTTTATGAAAGTTGTAGATCTCTCTCTTATCTTTCTAAAAAGGTAAAATACATAATTAGTAGACATCTAGAACTCAAGATATGGCCAAAATATAAAAATAATGTAAGACATAAATCATGCTGGAAAAATCAATGAAGTCCAATTTGAGTTCAAACTTACAAAACATAACCAAGCCCAATCAATTAAGTACATAGAGAATGTAAAAGACTAAAATTGAGGGTTTATTAATGTATCAAATATGTGATTATCAAATTCTCTTATACTTAAATTTTTGCACTCTTGGGAAAAACACACAAGACTAAAACTAGGAAAAAAATGACACAGACTCAAAAGCTAAATACTCTAAAAGACTCAATTTCTAATAATATTTAAGAATGAAGAGCAACCAATCATTCAAGTAATCAAAACATTTATGAAGTAACGTTTCTTTACATCTCAAACCAATAAGCAATGATATTTCAATTGAAAAACATGAATCAAGAATGATAGATTTTCCACAAGATTCACTCTCAATCCCTCAAGTGTTTAAAAAATAGGTATTTCACTCAATTTAACCCATGAAAATTTTACTACCATAAGCTTGCTTATCTTCTACTTCTCCACTGCTCAAAACACACACATACACAAATCATGAGGACTTTATTCAAGGCTGTAATGGGGTCAAGGTAAAGGAAAAGGTAATATAGATATGACAAGTTAAATACTAGATAATAAAAGAGTATGAAAGTTAAGTTCAATTAACAAGCATGAAAGTTCATCCCAACTCCACCTAATACAAATTCTCTTTACATATTTATTTCTTTCCTTTATTGCCTTGTTGACCCTTCTTTACACAACTCCCTTTTTTTTGTTTTTTTTTTGTTTTTTTATTTTTTGAAAGATGAACATAATATATACATTTAAACAAAATTTTTTTCATCCATTCTGCACACATCCCCACACTTGTTCAAGAACTCATCGAATGACAAATCTAATGTTCTTTTATTCCTTAAGGCCATGTAAGAACATGGTTTTTCATTTAAGGCACATAATGAGTTTGAAACAAAGAATGGTCAAATAAGCTCAAAGGGGTTAAGTAAGGAAAAATAGGTCATTTTCAATGCTTTACGTTGGCAGGAATCAAAGAATTTACAAGAAGTCATAAGAGTATTTGATATCATATTGAGACAATATGTTGCTGAGCAAGGCTAGCTATTTGATTAAAGTAGCTATTTCAAGAAAAATATCTCAATCATATTTATGTATGCATATGAAAATGTAGTCTAAAAAAGAATCAAAGCAAGTTCTAGAGTAACAATTCCATGAGTGAAATTCACACAAGAAAGAAGAGAATGATACAAATGTTCAATCCATTCATCAATAGGCTCAAAATCTCACAAGACATAATTCTATCATTCTCAGTCCACCAATTCAACATCTATAACCAAGCATGTGAATTTTAAGAAAAAAGACAATTTACTCAACTATGCAAATTTCCCTGAATTTGAATTGCTACTTCCACACAAACTAGTTGTCTACCCAATTACTCCTTACTCTGCCACCAATTTTGATGCGTCTCAAGAGTAAATAAATTACTCCTTACTCTGCCATCCCTAATTACTTTTATTGTTAATAAATTACTGACAAACCTGTAAACATAACAAACATATTAATAAACACATTTTCTAATTTTTTTGTATTTTTTATATTCATTTTTTTTCATTTTTTTTACACAACTATCCTTCCCCCCAACCAGATCACAACATTGTCCTCAATGTCAAAACATAGATAGGTAAAGGATAGAAGATAGTACCTGTTGTTGCAATTACTGAAAAGAGAAACCTTACACAAATTAAAATGAAAACAAAGTACGATAAATAAAACTAAAGATAAAGGAAAGTTATAGATGAAGTGCCAGATCACACTCTTGTTCCTTGCTGCCTCCCTTGCTACTACCTTCTAACCAATCTATCTGAGCTATTACTGGTTTAGGTTCATAAACAAAAGCTTGTAATTTATCAATTAATTCATCAACAGTAGAAGCAGATATAAGGAGTCGTCTTGCCGAAGGTGTGATAAAGTCCTGTTCCACAGTATGGTCAACAAAAGATAACAAATTATTAAAGAAATTATTAATATTCAACAAACCTATGGGTTTATGGTGGATGTTCAGTTGGGCCCAAGAGATAATTTGAAAAACTTCTTCCAAAGTACCAAAACCACCCAGTAAAGTAATGAATGTATCAGAGTTTTCAAGCATTGTTCTTATTCGTCCATGCATAGATGATACTTGAATTTCCAGCCCAATTGTCTGTCCAATGATGTTCCTTCGAGTTAAAAGTTCAGGAATGATACCTAAAACTTGACCACCTCTTATATGTGCAGAAAGTGATACAGCCCCCATTAACCCAATGCTACCTCCCCCATATACAACACGAATGTTCCTCGCAACAAGTGTTCTACCAACAGTGCTTGCTGCGTTTACAAACTCTAAACCTTTCCTATAACTTGTCCCACAAAATACACAGATACTGATAAATCTATGAACTGAAGAAGAAGCTCCCTCCATTTCTACACTCACATTCTCTTTGAATGATTATGAGTTACAAGAAAGTAAAGAAAATGAAGTGTTTAAATAGGGAAGAGAATAGAAAAAGTAATAATAGCTCCTATATGAGTAAGTTGGCTGTTGTCAGAAAAGTTTGAATTTAAGAAACTTTTTTTTATTTTCTTATTTTATATTTTTTATATATATATTTTTTAGACTTCAAGAAAATCATCAGGATAAAGAAGTCTAGAAACCCCTGAAGGATCCCACCCAAAGGATCGTCTGTCCAAAACCAAAATTCAATAAAATCATACAAACATAAAATAATAATAACAACATACCTTTATGTACAGGTTTCATGGCAAATCTTTATACTGCGCGTCATGAATGCAGTAATACCAAGACAGCTCAGCCAATCTGAGAATTCTTCTCCCTCCCGCTTATGGGATATTTTGGATTGAGCTATGACGCAACTAATTAAAGTGCCTAAATCTGACAGCCACCACCAACGACCACAGCCAGTGAGAGGTCACTGGAGAGCCCATGACATTAAATCATAGGATCCAGCTCAGAAGCATTGTCACACGAGAATGCAAACACGAGATGCTTCTATCTGTCCATCAGCAAGCAGAGCCTACGGTTGAAACCTGGGAATGCTTGCGCAGCTCTCTACAGAGCATGGCACACAAACCTTATTTATGGACCGGCGTGCGAAGGTCCACCCAAGTCAATGATGGGTCTAACCCTTAGGGAATTGATCTGAAGCCCTAAGGTTAGGTGCTCTCCATTTGATTTGAAGCCCTAAGGTTAGGGGCTCTCCATCCGATTAAGGGACAGTACACAAAAGTTCACCCTTCTTTCTTTCTTTTTTTTTTCTTTTTTTCTTTTTTCTTTATTTTTTTTTTTTTTTTCTATTCTTTTTTTTTTTCTTCTTTTTAAGAAATGTACAAGATAATATATACAAGTTGTTGTGATTATGGCTCACATCTTCCTTTGGTTTCAAGTCCAAAAACAGATAAAATGCCTTCTATGAGTCGAGGATAAGTTTCCTATCCAATTTTCTTATAAATTGGAAAATAGTGTCTTTTTGAGTCAGATTCCCAAGACTGTAACGCTCTTGCTCGTCCCTGAAAAGATTTCACAAACTAAGAAGTTCACGCTACACATATCCACAATAATGTGTCTCAAGAGTCAATAAGATATTATCTAATGACTCATTACTCAATCCATTCTTAATGAAGAAAATTTTATCTTCTCTATTTGCAAAAACCATTCTCAAAGAATGACATCACATATTACAATTCCATCGCGCACATTTGTAACAAACTTTCATTCTTTTTGCTTTTTGCTCTTCTCCTTTTTGAAAATGAACTTTCACCGAGACCTGGCATGTATGGGACAAATGAATCTAAAGATTCACCAGCTAAATGAACCTTTGCTTCGATTATCCAGCGTTTATCTTCTGGGATGCCCTTGTACATTAATAGTCTCAGTCTTTCATACCTAGCTTCGTAGACTTTTGTTAGAGCATTTAGAGGGAGAGAAAGGAAATGTTTTCTTAGATTTGAGATAATGACATCTATTTTAAAAGGAGAAGGAATCAATTATTATGAAAAACTAAAAAATAAACCGACTTGAGAGTCACGGAGTACCGTTATCCGCCACTTAACCGGGAACACAAAGAACTACAAAAAGAAAGAAACAAAATTAAAATAAATTCTACTCATAAAAAGGATTAGAAAGGGATATGGATTCTACCTCAACAACTTGATGTTCCAGAAATGGTTTGAATCTTTGTCCATTGACCTTAAATACATTACCATTCCTAGGGTTCTCAATGTTTATGACCCCATGAGGATACACAGGTTTGACAATAAAAGGACTAGTCCACTTAGATCTTAATTTTCCAGGGAATAGGTGAAGACGAGAGTTATAAAGTAGAACTTTTTGACTAATTTCAAAATATTTTCTCAAAATTGATTTGTCATGAAAAGTTTTTGTTCTAACTTTATAAATCTTTAAGTTTTCATATGCATCATTTCTCAACTCCTCAAGTTCATTCAGTTGCAATTTGCGTAACTTAGAAGCATCATCAAGACTTAAGTTGAAAGCTTTAATGGTCCAAAATGCTTTATGCTCCAATTCTACTGGCAAGTGACAAGGTTTTTCATAAACTAACCGATAAGGAGACATGCCTAAAGATGTTTTGAAAGCAATACGGTAAGCCCAAAGTGTATCGTTTAGTCTTAAAGACCAATCTTTACGATTTGAGTTAACCATTTTTTTCAAAATTTGTTTAATCTCCCTATTTGCTAATTCAACTTGTCCACTTGTCTGATGATGGTAAGGGGTTACAATTTTATAGGTAATGCAATATTTCTTCATTAAGGATTCAAATGATTTATTACAAAAATGTGTTCCCCCATCACTGATGATAGCTCGAAGGATTCCAAATTGACTCAAAATATTTTCTTTTAAAAATTTAAGAACAGTTTTATGATCTTTGTATCGACATGGAATCGCCTCAATCCATTTTGAGACATAATCAACTACAACCAAAATATATACAAATCCAAATGATGATGAAAATGGACCCATGAAATCTCTACAACAATAAAAAAATTTAATGACAAGGATAGGGTTCAAAGGCATCATATTTCTTTTAGAAATGGACCCTAATTTTTGACAATTTTCATAACTTTTGGAAAAAGTATAACTGTCCTTGAATAAAGTGGGCAAATAAAATTCACACTGAAAGATTTTTGCAGCTATTTTCTTTGAAGAAAAATGACCCCCACATGCTTCTGAATGACAAAATTTAATGACACTACCTACCTCATTGTCAGGTACACATCTCCAAAAGATTTGATCAGGACAATATTTGAACAAATATGGGTCATCCGGATAGAATTTTTTCACCTTAATCAAAAACTTTTTTCTGTCTTGGTGCATCCATTGAGGCGGCATCTTACCTGTTACAAGAAAATTGACAATGTTAGCAAACCAAGGCATGAAATTAATAGAAAATAAAAATTCATCGAGAAAAGAATCATTGATAGGTGTGCTATCAAAAGATGAGTCTGTTGTAAGTCTGAACAAATGATCTGTAACAACATTTTCAGCTCATTTCTTGTCTTTTATTGTGATGTTGAATTCTTGAAGCAATAAGATCCACCGTATCAACCTAGGCTTGGCATCCTGTTTAGACATTAAATATCTAACAGCAGCATGATTAGTAAAAATAACAGTGGAAGAACTAATTAAATAAGCGCAAAATTTGTCCAATGCAAAAATTACAGCAAGTAGTTCTTTTTCAGTGATGGTGTAATTCATTTGTGTACTATTCAAAGTTCGACTTACGTAATAAATTGCATAAGGCTTACCTTCCTTTCTTTGACTTAAAACAGCATCAACAACAAAATCACTAGCATCACATATCAACTCAAAAGACAAAGACCAATCAGGATATTGCATGATAGAAGCAGAAGTTAAAAGACCGATGAATTTTTCAAAAGATTTCTGACAATCTTGGGTCTAATCAAATGGTGCATCTTTTATTAGAAGATTACACAATGGTTTAGATATGGCACTAAAGTCCTTTACGAATCTTCTATGAAATCCTGCATGTCCTAAAAAAGAATGAACTTCTCTGACTATTTTTAGGGAAGGCAAATGAGCAATTAATTCAACTTTAGCCTTATCAACTTCAATTCCTTTAGAAGATATCACATGACCTAACACTATACCTGAAGTGACCATGTAATGACATTTTTTCCAATTCAACACAAATCCTTTTTCTTCGCATCTTTTAAGAACTTTTTCTAAATTATCAAGACAATTTTCAAAAGAATTTCTAAAAATTGTTAGGTCATCCATGAAAACCTCTAAATAATGCTCAATCATGTCACTGAAAATACTTAACATGTATCTTTGAAAAGTTACCAGAGAATCACAAAGACCAAAAAACATTCTTCTATATGCAAAAGTGTCAAAGGGACAAGTAAAAATGATCTTTTCTTGATCATCTAATGCAATTGGTATTTGATTATACCCTGAATAACAATCAAGAAAATAATAATAGGGATGTCCTGCTACTCTTTCTAGAATTTGATCAAGAAATGGCAAAGGGAAATGATCCTTCCTAGTGGCTGCATTCAATTTTTTGAAATCAATACGCATACGCCAACTAGATGAGACTCGAGTAGGTATTAATTCTCCTTTTTCATTTTCAACCACTGTTATTCCAGATTTCTTAGGCACAACTTGTGTAGGGCTTACCCACTGGCTATCAAAGATAGGATAGATAATTCCAACATCAAGTAATTTAAGAACTTCAGCTCTAACTACCTCTTTCATGTGTGGATTTAATCTTCTTTGAGGTTGTTGAGATGTTTTAGCATTATCCTCTAAATGTATTTTATGTGTACAAATTAATGGATCAATGCCTTTAATATCCTTTAATGCCCATCCAATTGCACTTTTATGCATTTTAAGTACTTCTATCAACATACTTTCTTATTCTTTGGTCAGGGATGAGGAAATTACCACTGGAAAACTTTGTTCTTCTCCCAAAAATGTGTACTTCAACCTAGCAGGTAATGGCTGTAGTTCTAGTGTAGGTACTTCTTCATGGGTATCATCATTCATGGTTTTTAGCTCTTCGAATCTCGGCTTCCATTCTTTGTATTCCATTACCTGTGTACAGTCAAGCAAAGAGCATATTTCAGAAACATCATCATCTAATTGTGTAGCTGAATCAAATGAATTAATTAAACAAATTTCTAATGGGTCAGAAGAACTTTTGATTTGAAGATGATCATCTATAATGGCCTTAATCCCTTCAATTTCTTCATTTCCATCATAAACTTGTTGTGGTTGCTTGCACAAGTTGAAAACATTAAGCTCCAGCTTCATATTTCCGAATGTTAACTTCACCACTCTATTTCTGCAATTTATCAAAGCAATAGATGTTACTAAAAATGAGCGATCTAAAATAATAGGAACTGACTTAGAACTATCAACCATAGGTTCAGTTTCCAAGACAATAAAATTCACAGGATATATGAATTTATCAACTTGTACTAACACATCTTCCACTATTCCTTTTAAAATTTTAATTGATCTATCGGCAAGTAGAAGAATTGCAGAAGTTGGTTTTAACTCACCAAGATTGAGTTGCTGATAAACTGAATATGGAAACAAATTAACACTAACACCAAGATCAAGTAAAGCTCGTTTAATTTTATGTTCTCCAATAATGCATGAAACTGTAGGACAACCAGGGTCTTTATATTTCAACTCATTATTGTTTTGAATAATGGAGCTTACCTGTTCAGTCAAAAGACATTCTTTTTTACATTATGTTTCCTTTTAACAGTGCACAAGTTTTTCAAAAATTTGGCATAACAAGGAATATGTTTGATAGCATCTAACAGAGGAATATTGACCTTCACTTGTTTAAAGATTTCAAAAATATCACTGTTATGATTCACTTTACTTGAACTGTTTAATGCATGAGGATATGGGGGTGAAGGCCAGGGTTTGGTATCCTTTTGACTAGGTGGCTTATCAACTCCTTCCTCATCTTTGGGACTTGACTTATCATTTTTCTCACAAGGTTCAGAAATTTATTTTTCAATAACCTTTCCACTCCTCAGAGCTATCACTGACTTAACTTGATTTATTTGTTGACTTTCTGAACTACCCTCATTTAGGCTATATTGACTCTTGGGATTTAGTTGAGGTTGAGAGGGAAATTTTCCTTTCTTGTGAATGGCAAGTGCAGAAGAAAGTTTAGTAAGAGTGTCTTTTATGTCAATCATGGCTTGAGTATTTTGGTTATTAATGGCCTCTTACTTTTCCATGAATACATGCAATGTTCCCTCAAAATTTTTCTTATATAGTGGGACATAAGGTGCATATCCTTGATAATTTTGTGAATCCTGCTGTGCCTGAGGAGGTGGTGGTTGCATGAATTATGCCTAATTGTTGGTCTTTCAACTAAAGTTTGGGTGATTTCTCCATCCCGGATTATATGTATCTGAAAAAGAAGAAGTGAATGGCTTTTTAAAATTATTCATTGCATTTACTTGTTCATGTTACCAAGTGGCCTCAATACTCAAGAGGGGGGGTGAATTGAGTAGTTAAAAATAAGTTCACAAATCTTTCACAAATCGTTTGACAATCAATTTTCGTTGAAGCTATTGAGTGATCAGAAATAATTAAATAGATGAGTTAAGCACTTTTACTAATGAACGTAATAGTCAAGGAGACAATATCCAAATAGAACAATGAAACAGTGCACAAAGATAAACAGAGGAGAGTTTAGAGAAACAAACACAGTCGTTTATCTTGGTTCAATCACTACTCCACTTGTGATCTACGTCCAGTCCCAAGCAACACCTTGAGATTTTCCACTATATCTTCAAGCTTCAATGGGTGCTTGAAAAACCACTACAACCTTGAGCACTCAACAGTATGGGATACCTCACCCAAAAGCTTGAGCCTCTATTTTCCAAGGGATACCTCACCCTTACAATACTTGAGGGATACCTCACCTCACTAATCGAGAAAGTATAAGATTGAAATAGAAGAAGCTCTCTCAGAGCAAGTGTTTACAAATTGAAGCTCTAATATGCTCTCAAAGATTTTTCACGTTTTTAGTCGAAACGAGCAAGAAATGATTTTAAGAATTGATTCACGTTTTGAAGTATAATGATCAGTTTTTGGTTCAAGGTCAATAGTAAACAAAGACCCAACTTGGGTATTTATAAGTTTCTCAATTAATAGAGCCGTTGGAGGTAGTTGGTCATGCATTTAATGCATTTAATATAGCCGTTGGGCGTTGTCGGGATGCGTGTAATCGATTACATATCTCGGTGTCGATTACATTATTGTTCCAACGTTTTACGAACTTTACGGGCTCTGTAATGTCGATTACATTCTTGAGGTAATCGATTACATAACTTCGACTTTGCTTGTAATCGATTACAATGGTCATGTAATCGATTACATGACTTCGACTTCTTTGTGTAATCGATTACAATATCCTTGTAATGTCGATTACATGGCTCGTCGAACATGTTCTTTGAGTTTCGGGTTTTGTGTAATCGATTACATACATTGTGTAATCGATTACATTTTCTTGTCGAACGTGTTCTTTGCCTTTACGGGCTTTTGTGTAATCGATTATATATCTTGTGTAATCGATTACATAACCTCGACTTGCTTGTAATCAATTACATTGTTCATGTAATCGATTACATGCTTTTGTTTGATGTGTAATCGATTACAATCATTGTGTAATCGATTACATTTGCCTTTGAACATATTTTTCAAGTTCAATAACTCTTGTAAGTCATTTCCAACACCTCAAGGTACTTGTTTAAACATAAATCCTTTTAAGAGTGTTAGATTTAAAGTTGAAACTCAGGTTTTATTGAAAGCCATGTTTATCTTTGAAATTTCCCATTTATTTTGAAATCATATATATTGAAAAACCATTTGAGAAATCTTGAGAGCATTTAACATTAATGTCCTAAGTCTAATTAACTAATTAAACCTTGTCTTCTTTCTTTGATCTTGATTTTTCCTTTTGTGCTTGATCTTCTCTTTTGCTTTTGTTATCATCAAAAACCTTTCGACATGCCTTAGAGACATAAGCATTCACATTCTCCCCCTTTTTGATGATGACAAACTGATCATAGGAAAAAGAAAGAATATTTACAATTGTATATCATAGTCATTTAGTTACAATGCTGTCCCCGGAGATTATGCATGATATTGGGTTAGATTTTGCATATGAAAAGTTTAATAACTTAAAAGTTCAATAACTCCCCCGTACTAATGCAACCTTTAATTACCAATAACTCCCCCGTACTCATGCAACCTTTAATTACATTTCATTTTTCCTTATTTTCTCCCCCGTTGGCATTATCAAAAAGACATAAGCATTTAAAAAAAATGGACAGCATGACAGTTATAGTTCATGATTCCCAATTGTTTGCCATAACAGAAAAGCCACAAAGATCAGTCAAGCAATATTCCAACAGCCAACCATTCAAAGTGAAAACACGTTTATGTATTAATAATCGGCATGTACAAATAAACATGTCACAACCGGTAGGCAATAATCAAAAGATAACCATAAAGGTATACCAATTTTATATAATCGAGTTTAAAAAACAAAAATAAGTACAAGGTGGAAAAAAAAATCAAGGCATAAGACCGGGATCACTATCGGTGTCCTCATTTGTCCAAAAGACATCACCCTACGGATCCGACGAGAGTCTCCTAGATCAATGTCATCATCGGCGGGCATAAGATCGTCGTCGAGAATCCGAAGCTCCTCATCATCGGCGGGAACTCCCGGATGGACCGGCGAAGGATATGGGATCGGAGGGGCGGAGGATGTGGGGGTGCGGCGGCGGCGGGACTCTCGGGAACGGGAGGTCCACGTAAGAGGGATCGAATGGAGGCAAGCTCTGGTGCGAGTAGTCCATCCTCGGCTCAAGATGGTCGATCTTTTGCTCTATATGATCCATGCGCGTGTTGACGTTGGCGCTCGGGTTGCGCATCTCTTGGAGCGAGAAGATCAAGAGAAGCTGGAGCGGGGAGCGAGGCGGGATCTTGAGCCCCCTCATCATCAGCATGCGGATCGTGATGGATATGGCCAAATGTGCCATGAGTAATGTAATGCCACCTATCCTCCATCTTGTAGAGTGAAGCTTCTTGAGTATGCAGCCCAATTGATTGGGGTCCTTGGGTGGTGTCCTTGGACTCTTCAGTCAGCGAAATGCGACAGTACTCAAGGATTGAGGTGACTAACATGGCGAAGGGGAGAAGCGAGTTCTTCTTTTTCTTGATGTCCAGCATATCTTTGTAGAATGTAGTATCCCAGTTTATTGGGTGCCCTGTGGTCATTGCCCATAATGCCACTACATCGTCCTTGAGGACTTGGGAGTAATTCCCTCCTCGGGAATCAATCCACGAACCAAGAGGTAGTGGAGGACCCTGTTTTCCATAGTGAGGCCGGTGGCCATTATTGCTGCGTCTAGGATCTTTGGGGAGGTGGTAGCCGGTCCTAATCAAGGAGAGAAGAGCAGCCTTGTGCTCAAACTCATGCCCCCGGACTTTGGCATTCCCGTAAGGCGAGCTCCATCGGGAGTGAGCTTGGTGAGCCTATACCACTCTGCCATGGTTAAACTTTGATTTGTTGCTTTTCACCTCAGAGATGAGGCAATTATCTTCAACCTTCAAGTTAGCATAAAACACTCGGACAAGGTTAGGGTAGATTGCCTTCTCTATACTTAGGAATCCCAGCAAGCCTAAGTTTTCTATTGTCCTAAAGCTCTCTAAGGGTTCACTCTCACGAAGGTGATGGGTAGATACCTGGGAGAGATGATCTTGCGAAAGCTGGAAGTTCTTCGGAACAACTCGGCTTTCTTCACGGTGGAAAAGTGCCTCGTGAGGTCCAACCCGAGAGATGTGCGTGTAGAGCCACCGGAGGAACTTCCAACGGCAGCCCTGTTCTTGGGCGCTTCGGCGATGGGAGGATTCAGCCATTGATGAGAGAGAGAAGCACGGGTTGAGTGGTAAATGGTTGGGGATGAGTGAGGAGAGAGAGGGACGAAATTAGGTCGAGAAAAGTGGAGAGGGTGTTCGTGAGAGAAGATGGGGAGATTTGGATGAGGGATTTGAGGGGATTTGATCGGTGGGTTATGTGGAGAGGGGATTTAGAGATTGAGAGAGGCGAAATGATGAGTTTTGATGGAAATTTGAGTGAGAAATGAGAGGTTTTGAGATCGAGGTGCGTGGGTGCGAAGGAGAGAACGAGGAAGATGAACGGGGCCAAACGAAATGACCACTACGCAGCGTCGGGAGCCTTTAAAAAACCCTGGTAATCGATTACATTGAGTGTGTAATCGATTACATGCATTCCAGTGGGTATGTAATCGATTACATTTTGGTGTAATCGATTACATGCTTCCTCTGGTAGGTATGTAATCGATTACATTTTTAGTGTAATCGATTACATGCTTTCTACAGGAACCTTGTAATCGATTACATAGATGATGTAATCGATTACTGAGTTCGAGTTGGTTATGTCGATTACAAAATGTGTGTAATCAATTACATGCGTGATGAGAACATTGTGTGTCGATTACAAAGGCATTGTAATCGATTACAAGCACTCTTTAACTCAGATTTTTGCGTTCCAAACAGCATATAATCAATTTTAATCCATCCAAAACAGTTTTAAAGCAACTCAAATCAATTCAAATCATCATCCAAGCATATAGATTAATCACATTATGATTCAACTCATATAATTGATCAAAATTATCATGTTACCAAGAATTTCACCCTTTTTGGTGACTTTTGAAATTTGTTGAATTTCTTGTCAAAGTTGGATTTGAGGGAGCACCTGCAAAATAATTTAGGGAAACCTCAAACGCTCAAGTTAGTATGGGATTCAAATATATATAATGAAAATTTAGAGATTGTGCGGCGGTGTGGCATAATTATGCGAGAAAAAACTTGCAAGCTTAGGCTTTTGTTTTAGGATTATGCAGCAAATATTTAATTTATGCATGAATGGTCCAATATACCCAGTTCGTTTCTAATGTAGAAAAATGCTTCTTTTGCAAGGGGTTTGGTGAAAATATCGGCTAATTGCTTAGTTGTTTCAACAAATTCAAGTATGCAATCACCTCTTTGAACATGATCTCTAATGAAATGATGTCTTATTTCAATATGCTTAGTTCTAGAATGCAAAATGGGATTTTTGACAAGTTTATTGCACTAGTATTATCACATTTTATGGGAATGTGATCAAGTTCAAGACCATAGTCCAAGAGTTCTTGTTTCATCAAAGGACTTGAGCACAAGACAACTCCCAGTACAACATATTGGCTTTTGTGGACAATGCCACACTATTTTGTTTCTTGCTGTGCCAAGAAACTAGTGAGCTTCCTAGCAAGTGGCATGTCCCACTAGTGCTCTTTCGATCCATTTTGCATCCAGCAAAATCAGAATCGGAATACCCAATAAGACTACATGAGGCACCCTTAGGGTACCATAAACCCATTTGTGATGTGCCTATTAGATATTTCATTATTCTCTTAACAGCACTTAGGTGTGATTCCTTGGGATTAGCTTGATATCTAGCACACATGCATACACTAAACATTATATCAGGCCTACTTGCAGTGAGATAAAGGAGTGAGCCAATCATACCTCTATATTTTGTAATTTCTACCGATTTACCTCCTTCATCCTTGTCCAAATAGCAAGAGGTGCCCATAGGAGTAGCCATATGCTTGGCATTGTCCATTCCAAACTTTTTGAGCAGCTCCTTGCAATACTTGGATTGGCTTATAAATGTTCCTTCTCTTGTTTGCTTGATTTGTAGACCAAGGAAGAAGTTGAGCTCATCCATCATGGACATCTCAAACTCACTTTGCATAATATTTGAAAATTCTTTACAAAGAGAGTTGTTAGTAGCTCCAAATATAATGTCATCAACATAGATTTGAACTAGAAGAATGTCATGCATTTTGTGTTTTATGAAAAGAGTGGTGTCAACTTTACCTCTAGAAAAGCCTTTTTCTAAAAGAAATTTGCTCAACCTTTCATACCAAGCTCTAGGAGCTTGTTTCAAGCCATACAAAGCCTTTTTCAATTTAAAAACATGGTTGGGCATTTCAAAGTCCTCAAAACCAGGAGGTTGTTCTACATACACCTCTTCTTGTATAAAACCATTTAAAAAGGCACTTTTGACATCCATTTGATAGAGTTTGAAATCCATGATGCAAGCATATGCAAGTAGCATTCTAATGGCCTCTAATCTAGCTACGGGAGCATAAGTTTCTTCATAATCTATGCCTTCTTCTTGATTATATCCCTTAGCTACAAGCCTAGCTTTATTTCTTATTATTAAACCCGTTTCATCAAGTTTGTTCCTAAAGACCCATTTGGTGCCAATTATAGGATGATCATTGGGCCTTGGAACTAATTCCCAAACTTGATTCCTCTCAAATTGGTTTAGTTCTTCTTGCATGGCCAAGATCCAATGCTCATCATTAATGGCCTCATTTATGTCTTTAGGTTCAACTTGAGAGACAAAGGCTAGATGATTACATGCATCTCTAAGTGAGTTTCGAGTGATTACCCCTTTTGATACATCACCTATCACCTTGTCAAGAGGATGATACCTTGAAGTCCTCCATTCCTTGGGTAGATCAGAGATTTTAGAATTTTCTTGCCATGAGTGATCAAGGAGTCTCTCTTCTTTCTTCTTGGACTCTATCTCTTGATTTTCCAAGTGCGTCTTTGCCAAGATTTACGCAACATCATCAACAAGTTCCTTTCTCGGCACATTTGGGTTAGTTTCATCAAATGCAACATGTATGGATTCTTCTATGGTCATAGTTCGTTTATTATAGACTCTAAAGGCCTTGCTATGGATAGAATAACCAATGAATATTCCCTCATCGTGATTTTGCATCAAACTTCCCAAGTTATCCTTTCCATTATTCAAAACAAAGCATTTACATCCAAAGACATGAAAATGTGACACATTAGGTTTCCTTCCTTTGTACAATTCATATGGGGTTTTCTTTAAAATTGGCCTTATTAGGGCTCTATTCATAACATAACAAGCGGTGTTAAGCATCATTAAAAGTACTTAGGAAGATTGGCCTCATTGAGCATAGTTCTTGCCATTTCTTCTAAAGATCGATTTTTCCTTTCTACAACACCATTTTGTTGTGGTGTTCTAGGAAGCGAGAAAAATTATGCTCAATCCCATGTTCATCACAAAAAGTTTCAAATTCATGATTTTCAAATTCACCACCATGATCACTTCTTATGGATGCAATACAAAAACCTTTTTCGTTTTGAATAACTTTGGCAAGTTTTCTAAATGATTGAAAAGCATCATTTTTGTGAGCTAAGAATAATGTCCATGTAAATCTAGAAAAATCATCCACAATTACTAATGCATAGTAATTCCCACCAAAGCTCATAGTTCTAGAGGGTCCAAAAAGATCCATGTGCAAAAGTTGTAAAGGTCTAGAAGTTGAAACTATGTTTTTAGCCTTGAAAGAGACCTTTACTTGTTTTCCCTTTTGACATGCATCACAAAGTTTGTCTTTTTCAAATTTGAGCTTTGGAAGACCAATTACTAGTTCTTTAGAAACCAATTTGTTTAAGTGATCCATGTGAATGTGAGCAATTCTTCTATGCCATAACCATGAATCATTTTCTCTACTCATAAAGCATTTAGCATCATTTGAGGAAATGTCATCAAGACTAATCATATATATGTTATTGACCCTATGACCAACAAACTTAACTTGCTTGTCATCCTTTCCCTCAATTATACAACAAGAGGAATCAAATATAACTCTATTTCCTTTATCACACAATTGACTAATACTAAGTAAATTATGTTTAAGTCCTTCAACAAGTAAGACATTATCAATAGATGATGAAGGGATCTTACCAACTTTGCCAATTCCAAGAATCTTCCCTTTGTTGTTGTCACCATATGTGACATGACCATGTTTCTTGTGTGTAAGGGAGGAGAACTTGGAGCCATCTCGGTCATGTGCTTGGAGCAACCACTATCAAGATACCAACTTGAGCTCTTGGTCTTCAAGCACACCTACAACACACATTCAAGATTTAACTTTTGGTACCCAAATTGTTTTGGGTCCTTGTGTGTTAGAATTAGGTATGGTGCCTTTAGGGACCCAAACCCTTTTGATTCCAACCTTGGTGTTTATGTTCTTTCTAACATTGCAAGTGGATGCACTATGCCCTTTCCTACCACAATGAAAACATTTAACAAAGGGGCTACTTGAAGTTTTTGAGGAAACAAAGAAGTTCTTATAAGATTTTTGATGGTTGTTTGGATTAAATCCTAAACCGGCTTTTTGGAAAACACATTTTTGTCTCCCTAACAACACATTCAAGTTGTCTCTTCCAAAAGTGAATTTTGCAAGAGTGTTGTTCAAGTCTTCAATTTCTTTTTCAAAAGCTTTGCATGATAAACAAGGTAATGATATGGATGCATTTTCATGTGAGGAACAAATCATGCATGATGAATTAGCATCTATGAGTCCTAAAGTCTCATTTTCAATTTTAAGTTCATTTATCTCCTTGGTTAAAGTAGAAACTTTCTTTGTCAATAGGAGATTGTTTTATTGGAAGACAAAATCATTTTTGTGAGCCTCAAAGATTCATCATACAATTCTTGAAAGGCATCTTGCAATTCATCATAAGAAGGTGGAGGTTCTAGGTTAGAAGAGGTTACCTCGGTGTCGCTTTCTCCACTTTCTTCTCCTTAAGCCATGAGGCAAAGATGGGCTTCCTCATTTTCAGAATCATCGGAAGAGCTTAAGTCATTGTCCTCCCAAGCTATATATGCTCTTCTTCCTTTCTTTTCCTTGGAGGGTCTTTTCTCAAACTTCTCCGTCTTCTTGAGATATATAGGACACTCCATTTTCATGTGCCCCGGTTTTCCACATTCATAGCATTTTGGAGGAGTTGAGGATTCTTCTCCTTTGTGATATGCTTTCTTTTGAGGAAACGGTGGTCTTCTTTGAAATCCCTTTTTCTTCAAGAATCTTCCGAATTTTCTCACAAGGAGACTAAGATTCTCCTCACTTAGCTCAATATTTTCAGCATCCTCTTCACCATCTTCATCATCATCTTCAAGTATGGGAGAGGTGGCCTTGAGTGCAATTCCCTTCTTCTTTTTGTCATGTTCTTCATTTTGATTGAGCCTACTTAGTTCCAGCTCATGCTCTTGAAGTTTTCCGAATAGGGTGGCTAGAGACATGGTTGATAAATCTCTTGATTCCGCAATCGCAGATTACCTTGGGTTGCCAATTCCTCGCTTAGACATCTCAAGACTTTGTTAATAAGATCCTCATTAGGAAATGTCTTTCCCAATGAGATGAGATGATTAACAATATGAGTAAATCTCTTTTGCATATCTTGAATACTCTCACCTTGATTCATTCTAAACAATTCATATTCATGAGTAAGAGTGTTTATTCGAGATCTTTTTACCTCACTAGTACCTTCATGAGTTACTTGTAGGGTATCCCACATTTCTTTGCGGTCTTACAATTTGACACCTAAAGAATTCATCATACCCCAAAGATGTGGTGATGATGTTCTTGGCTTTCAAATTATATTGAACCTTCTTTTTATCATCATCGGTCCAATCACTTCTAGGTGTATTAATTGTCACACCATCCTTAGTTTGTGTAGGGACAAAAGCACCATTTTCAAGCTGCGTCCCACACATCTAAGTCAATAGCTTCAATAAAAATTTTCATCCTTTCTTTCCAATAGGCATAGCCATCCCCATTGAAATAAGGAGGTCTATTTATAGAAGAACCTTCATTTGAAAAACCATTTGAAGCCATCACTTCTCTTGAAGCTGCTAAGCTCTTTATACAAGAGTCTAGCTACGATACCACTTGTTACCAAGTGGCCTCAATACTCAGAGGGGGTGAATTGAGTAGTTAAAAATAAGTTCACAAATCTTTCGCAAATCGTTTGACAATCAATTTTCGTTGAAGCTATTGAGTGATCGAAATAATTAAATAGATGAGTTAAGCACTTTTACTAATGAACGTAATAGTCAAGGAGACAATATCCAAATAGAACAATGAAACAAAGTGCACAAAGATAAACAGAGGAGAGTTTAGAGAAACAAACACGGTCGTTTATCCTGGTTCAATCACTACTCCACTTGTGATCTACGTCCAGTCCCAAGCAACACCTTGAGATTTTCCACTATATCTTCAAGCTTCAATGGGTGCTTGAAAAACCACTACAACCTTGAGCACTCAACAAGTATGGGATACCTCACCCAAAAGCTTGAGCCTCTATTTTCCAAAGGATACCTCACCCTTACAATACTTGAGGATACCTCACCCTCACTAATCGAAAGTATAAGATTGAAATAGAAGAAGCTCTCTCTAGAGCAAGTGTTTACAAATTGAAGCTCTAATATGCTCTCAAAGATTTTTCACGTTTTTAGTCAGAAAACAGAGCAAGAAATGATTTTAAGAATTGATTCACGTTTTGAAGTATAATGATCAGTTTTTGGTTCAAGGTCAAGTAGTAAACAAAGACCCAACTTGGGTATTTATAAGTTTCTCAATTAATAGAGCCGTTGGAGGTAGTTGGGCATGCATTTAATGCATTTAATATAGCCGATTGGACGTTGTCGGGATGCGTGTAATCGATTACATATCTCGGTGTCGATTACATTATTGTTCCAACGTTTTCGAACTTTCGGGCTCTGTGTAATCGATTACATTCTTGAGGTAATCGATTACATGGCTTCGACTTTGCTTGTAATCGATTACAATGGTCATGTAATCGATTACATGACTTCTGACTTCTTTGTGTAATCGATTACAATATCCTTGTAATCGATTACATGGCTCGTCGAACATGTTCTTTGAGTTTCTGGGTTTTGTGTAATCGATTACATACATTGTGTAATCGATTACATTTCTTGTCGAACGTGTTCTTTGCCTTTCTGGGCTTTGTGTAATCGATTACATATCTTGTGTAATCGATTACATGACCTCTCGACTTGCTTGTAATCAATTACATTGTTCATGTAATCGATTACATGCTTTCTGTTTGATGTGTAATCGATTACAATCATTGTGTAATCGATTACATTTGCCTTTGAACATATTTTTCAAGTTCAATAACTCTTGTAAGTCATTTCCAACACCTCAAGGTACTTGTTTAAACATAAATCCTTTTAAGAGTGTTAGATTTAAAGTTGAAACTCAGGTTTTATTGAAAGCCATGTTTATCTTTAAAATTTCCCATTTATTTTGAAATCATATATATTGAAAAACCATTTGAGAAATCTTGAGAGCATTTAACATTAATGTCCTAAGTCTAATTAACTAATTAAACCTTCTGTCTTCTTTCTTTGATCTTGATTTTTCCTTTTGTGCTTGATCTTCTCTTTTGCTTTTGTTATCATCAAAAACCTTTCGACATGCCTTAGAGACATAAGCATTCACAGTTCATGCACAACTTCTTTAAAAATAAAAACTTTTGGACATTCATTTGTTGAGTGTCCCAATTCATCACAAATGCTACAAATTTCTTCATTTTACACAGATTTGATTTCTTTTACTTTCCCTGATTCCATGGCTTCAACCTTTCTAGCCAAACTAGCAAACCTAGCATTTAGATCTTCTTCTTGACTAAGATGATATTTTTCTTTACTAGCATTTGCAAGGTTATATCTAATTAAATTTTTAGAAAGATTAGTACCATGCCAAGATTGAGAATTTTCAGCCAAATAGTCTAAATAGTCTAAAGCTTCTTCAGGTTCTTTATCAAGAAACTCACCATTACACATTGTTTTCACAAATTGTTTAGTTTCAAATGTTAACCCTTCATAAAAGAAGCTTACAGTGTGTCATTTTTCAAAACCATGATGTGGATAAGAATTCAACAAATCTTTAAAACGTTCCCAACTTTGAAAATATGCTTCATTTGAGTTTTGGGGAAAATTTTGGATTTGTCTTTTCAAAGCATTGATTTTTTGTGCTGGAAAAAATTTCTTTAAAAACTCACCTTCCATTTCTTGCCATGTGCTAATTGATCTTGATTTCAAAGTGTTAAGTCAAATTTTTGCTTTATCTTTCAAAGAAAAAGGAAATAATTTAAGCTTAACAACCTTTTCAGTGCAAGTTTGATCATTAAAGGCAGTATATACTTCCTCAAATTCCTTTAGATGTAAAAATGGACTTTCAGATTCTAAACTATGAAAATTAGGAAGTAAAGAAATCATACCTGGCTTAAATCTAAAATTGTTAACAGTGAGTGGAAGGATAAAACATGATGGACTAGAATTTTGAGATGGTTGCAAATACTCACGCATGGTTCGCAACGGTTGTTTTTCATGTTCATCATGCACACTTTTGTGTTTTGATGCATACCTTTGAAGACTTGTTTTGATGATAACAAACGTGAAGAATAAATGAAGATGATAATTAGACCAAGTCCAAGTTTATATTTGATTAGCATTAGGACTTAGGATCTATTGTACGGAGCTCACTTTGATATCTCTTTGTTTTTGAAAGAAAAGATAAAACTTGTTTTTAAACTTAGTATCTTTGAAAACATCTTTGTCAAAACGGTTTTTGAACTGAGTTATTCGAATAGAGCTTAGCCTATTCGAATAAATGCCTTCACAAGGATCTGTTTCTTAAAGTGGCTATTCGAATAACTATCCCGTTATTTGAATAACTAAGATTTTCCAGAACACTATTTTTTTTAAGTGGCTATTCGAATAACCATCCTTTATTTGAATAAATGAAGTTTTTCAAAACTATGTTTTAAGTGAGTTATTCGAATAACTCATACGTTATTCGAATAAACCTGTTTGTCTGAACTTCTTTTAAACTATGTTATTCGAATAGGTTAGCTGTTATTCGAATAACCCTTCGTCTTTCAGAACTCTGGTTTTAACAGAGTTATTCGAATAACACATTGGTTATTCGAATAACCCATTTCAGACGAGCTTTTAAATTAGTTTCAGGAACAGTATTATTCGAATAACCTGTTTAGTTATTCGAATAAACACGTTTGAATACGGAGTCTGATATGGAAACTTTCAAAAGCTTTGAATTCGGTTAATTTGTTTTAAATGCTATTAATTATACCTAAACGGCTATCTCCGCATTTTTCCCTATAAATAGCAAGCTTGGGTCACATTTTTCCTTGCCCATAACTCTGATATATTTTCTGATTACTCTATTTTGTGAAAACTATTTTCTACGCTCTTCTTAATTAAAAAACTTTGAGATATTTCTGTGAAAGCTCCATTAGCACCTCAATTTGTATTACTTACTCTGAGTGAGAGTTTCTCTTCATCTATTTTCTGATATTCTGTATCGAGGGTGAGGTATCCCTCAAGGTTTGTATAAGGGTGAGGTATCCTTGCAGGCTGAGACTTTAGCACAAGGGTAGAGTGTCCCTGTGTGTGAAAAGTGTTCTATTTTGTAATGGTAGCAAGCACCTATTGAAACTTGTATACTTAGTGAAAAATCTCGGCTTTTGAGGACTGGACGTAGACCACAAGTGGGTTAGTGGTCGAACCAGGATAAATATCGTGCCTGCTCTTCTTCTCTTTATCTCTTTATTTTATGCAATTTATTTTATCGCACATATATATTTTTGTTGTTCTTCTCTTCGTCTCATTCCTTTTGTGCATTTATTTATTAAGTTTTGATATTTATATTTTATTTAAAAGGTTTGCGAAAAAGTTTTATACTCAATTCACCCCCCTCTTGAGTACTGGAAGCCACTTGGTAACAAGTGGTATCAGAGCTAGACTCTTGTATAAAGAGCTTAGCAGCTTCAAGAGAATATGGCTTCTTCAAATGGTTTTTCAAAAGGATCTTCCATAAATCGACCACCCTTTTTCAATGGGGATGGTTACGAATATTGGAAGGAAAGAATGAAAATATTCATCGAAGCTATTGATCTAAATGTTTGGGATGCTGTCGAAAATGACACTTTTATACCCACACATGAGGTCGATGGCGTAAGGACCGAAACACCACGAAATAAATGGTCTGATGAAGACAAAAGAAAAGTTCAATTTAATTTAAAAGCCAAAAATATTATTACTACTTTGCTTTGGGATATGATGAGTTTTTTAGAATTTTAAATTGTAAAACTGCTAAAGAAATGTGGGATACTTTGCAAGTTACCCATGAAGGTACTAGTGAAGTTAAGAGGTCGAGAATAAATTCTCTAACTCGTGAATATGAATTATTCAGAATGAACTAAGGAGAAAGCATTCAGGAAATGCAAAAGAGGTTCACCCATATAGTTAATCATCTTGCATCTTTAGGCAAAAGTTTTTCTATCGAAGATTTTATTAACAAAGTTTTGAGATGTCTTAGCAGGATTTGACAACCCAAAGTAACAGCCATATCAGAATCAAGGGATTTATCCACAATGACTTTAGCTACCCTCTTTGGAAAACTTCATGAGCACGAATTAGAACTGAGCAGATTAAGCCAAAGCGAAGAGAATGATAAAAAGAAAAAGGGGATAGCGCTCAAAGCCACTTCATCAATATTCGACAATGATGATGAAGAAAATGAAAAAAGCTCAGAGAACATCGAGGTAAGTGAAGAAAATCTGAGTTTATTGGTTAAAAGGTTTGGTAATTTTCTCAGGAAAAAGGGAACGCAAAGAAGACCTCCCTTCCCTTCGAAAAAGACTCACTACAAAGGGAAAGGAATTTCATCGACTCCAACTTACTATGAATGTGGCAAACCTGGTCACATGAAAATGGAGTATCCAGTTTACCAAAAGAAGAAGGAGAAATTTGAAAAGAAGCCCTTCAAGGAAAGGAAAGGAAGAAAAGCCTATATAGCATGGGATGAGAATGACATGGATTCAACTGATAGCTCAGATAGCGAAGAAGCTCAACTATATCTCATGGCAAAAGGAGAAGAAGAAGAAAGTGAAAATGAGGTAAGTTCTAATACTACTTTATTACCTTCTTACGATGAGTTACAAGACGCTTTTGAAGAATTACATGAAGAATCGTTAAAATTGACAAAAATTATTTCTTCTTTAGAAAATCAAATTCTTGTTTTAAATAAAGAAATAGAAGAATTGAAAATTGAAAATGAAACTCTGGGAATCATTGATGCATGCACAAATCATTCTCCACATGCTTCTACTTCTTCATCTTGTTCTTCATGTCATATGCTTGAAAAAGAAATTGAAGACTTAAAGAGCACTCTTTCTAAATTCACCTTTGGAAGGGATAACTTAAATATTTTATTAGGAAGACAAAGAGTGATTTTTCAAAAAGCCGGGATAGGTTATAACCCGAAAAATCAACAAAAACTCTATAAAAATTTCTTTGTGCATTCTAGTGTCTCAAGTAGTCCTTTTATTAAATGTTTTTACTGTGGAAGAAAAGGATATAGTGCTTCAACATGTAATGCAAGGAAAAACATAAATACAAAAGTTGAAACAAAAATGATTTAGGTTCCCAAGGGTACTATACCCAAAACTGACACACAATGACCCAAGAAAGTTTGGGTACTAAAAGTTAAAAACTAAACTTGTGTTGTCGGTGTGCTTGAAAGCTAGGAGTTTAAATTGGTATCTTGATAGCGGCTGTTCCAAGCACATGACTGGGGACGATTCAAAATTCACCGTGCTTAATCCTAAGCATCATGGACACGTCACTTATGGCGATAATAACAAAGGAAAAATCCTTGGAATCGGCAAAGTCGGTAAGAACCCTAACTCCTCCATTGAAAATGTGTTGCTTGTTGAAGGCTTAAAACATAACTTGCTTAGTATTAGCCAATTATGTGATAAAGAAAATAAAGTTATATTTGATTCAAACTGTTGCATAATTGAAGATAAAGATGACAAGCATGTTAAATTCATTAGTCATAGAGTAAACAACATCTATATGATTAGTCTTGATGATATATCTTCAAATGATGCGAAATGCCTTTTAAGTAAGAATGATGATTCATGGCTATGGCATAGGAAAATTGCACACATTCACATGGACCACTTAAAGAAGTTGGTCTCTAAAGAGCTAGTAATTGGACTACCCAAGCTTAATTTTATAAAATATAAGTTATGTGATGCATGTCAAAAGGGTAAACAAATAAAGGTCTCTTTTAAAGCAAAAAATATAGTTTCAACTACTAGACCTTTACAACTTTTGCACGTGGATCTGTTTGGACCTTCTAGAACTATGAGCTTTGATGGGAATTACTATGCTTTAGTGATTATGGATGATTTTTCTAGGTTTACATGGACTTTATTTCTTACAAATAAAAATAAAGCATTTCTAGCTTTTAAAAGACTTGCCAAAGTTATTCAAAATGAAAAAGGTTTTCAAATCTCTTCTATAAGAAGTGATCACGGTGGCGAATTTGAAAACAATGTTTTTGAAAATTACTGTGATGAACATGACATTAATCATAATTTCTCTGCCCCTAGAACTCCGCAACAAAATGGAGTTGTAGAAAGGAAAAACCGTTCTTTAGAAGAAATGTCGAGAACTATGCTTAATGAGGCTGCTCTTCCTAAATACTTTTGGGCGGATGCTGTAAGTACAGCTTGTTATGTAATGAACCGGGCCCTTATAAGGCCTATTTTAAAAAAAACCCCATATGAGTTGTATAAGGGAAGAAAGCCAAATGTCTCTCACTTTCATGTTTTTGGTTGCAAATGTTTTGTTTTAAACAATGAAAAAGATAATTTAGGCAAGTTTGATGCTAAGTCTGATGAAGGTATATTTCTTGGCTATTCAAATCATAGTAAAGCTTTTCGCATATATAATAAAAGAACTATGACTATTTAAGAATCTATACATGTTACATTTGATGAAACTGACCCAAATAGATCGAGAAAGGATCTTGTTATTGATGATGTTGCAGAGATCTTGGCGGAAACTCATTTGGATAGCAAAGAAAAAGAAATCAAGGAGTAAGAGGATAAACAAAGACAAGAAGATTCGCAAGCTTTGGAACTTCCCAAAGAATGGCGAACTTCAAAATATCACTCCCTTGATCAGATTATTGGTGATGTATTTAAAGGTGTAAGTACTCGTAACTCACTTAGAAATACTTGTAATCACCTAGCGTTTGTTTCTCAAATTGAACCTAAGGATTTAATTGAAGCTTTTGATGATGAACATTAGATTTTAGCTATGCATGAGGAATTAAATCAGTTTGAAAGGAATCAAGTTTGGGAATTAGTTGCTAGACCTAATAATCACCCTATAATTGGAACTAAATGGGTTTTTAGAAACAAACTTGAAGAAAATGGTTTAATAACTAGAAACAAAGCTAGATTGGTTGCTAAAGGGTATAATCAAGAAGAATGAATAGATTATGAAGAAACCTATGCACCTGTAGCTAGATTAGAAGCTATAAGAATGTTACTTTCTTATGCTTGCATCATGGATTTCAAATTATATCAAATGGATGTCAAAAGTGCTTTTCTAAATGGTTTTATTCAAGAGGAGGTATACGTTGAATAACCTCCGGGTTTTGAAAATCATGAACTACCCAACCATGTTTTTAAACTTAAAAAGGCTTTATATGGTTTAAAGCAAGCTCCTAGAGCTTGGTATGAAAGGTTGAGTAAGTTCCTTTTAGAAAATAATTTTTCAAGAGGAAAAGTCGACACTACCCTCTATATTAAAAATAAAAAGCATGACATTCTTCTTCTGCAAATATATGTGGATGATATTATCTTCGGTGCTACTGATGAATCCCGTGCAAAGAATTTGCTAAGTCTATGCAGAATGAATTTGAAATGTCGATGATGGGAGAATTGAATTTCTTTCTCGGACTTCAAATCAAACAAACGAACGAAGGGACTTTCATAAGCCAAACCAAATACTGCAAGGAATTGCTCAAGAGATTCGAAATGGAAAACGCCAAACACATGGCCACTCCGATGGGCACTTCTTGCTACTTGGACAAAGATGAAGGAGGTAAATCAGTAGAAATAATGAAATATAGAGGTATGATTGGATCCTCCTTTATCTTACTGCTAGTAGGCCAGATATAATGTTTAGTGTATGCATGTGTGCTAGATATCAGACAAACCCTAAGGAATCTCACTTAAGTGCTATTAAACGAATAATGAAATACCTAGTAGGCACTTCACAAATGGGCTTATGGTACCCTAAGGGTGCCTCTTGTAGCCTAATAGGCTATTCTGACTCTGATTTTGCTGGGCAAATTGGACAGAAAAAGTACTAGTAGGACATGCCACTTGCTTAGTAGTTCTTTAGTTTCTTGGCATAGTAAGAAACAAAAAAGTGTGGCTTTGTCTACCGTTGAGGCTGAATATGTTGCAGCCGGGAGTTGTTGCGCTCAAATCCTTTGGATGAAGCAACAACTTTTAGACTACGGTCTTCAGCTTGATCACATCCCGATAAGATGTGATAACACTAGTGCAATAAATATCTCTAAGAATCCCATACTGCATTCCAAAACAAAGCATATAGAGATAAGACATCACTTTATCAGAGATCATGTATAAAAAGGGGATTGCATTCTTGAGTTTATTGAAACATCCAAGCAACTTGCAGATATCTTCACTAAACCCTTAGCAAAAGAAGCATTCTTTTATATTCGAGGAGAATTAGGCATAATTGATCAATCTAACACATAATTGCATGTTTTTTTGCTGAATATTATCACATGAATATATGCTTTAAATTTCATGAACGTATGTTATTCTGTGCTTCTTTGTTAGATTTATTCAAATAAACAAACCTTTATTCGAATAAACCTCATTACTGCCTGTTAAAAATGTGTGTTGAACATCGATTTTATTCGAATAGAACCTCAATTTATTCAAATAAACTGATTCCTCTGTTAAATCCTGTTTATTTTTCTACTCTGTCTATTCGAATAAGTCCCTCTTTATTCGAATAACCTGAATCCTTGTTTTATCAGGTTCTGTTCTTGGCCTCTGTATATTCGAATAACACCCTCCTTATTCGAATAACCAGAAGCCTTCGTTTATTAGTGTTTCTTTCGCCTCTCGCTTTATTCGAATAATCCTCAGGTTATTCGAATAACCTGAACCTGTTTCTATCAGTGTTGACAGATTGGCCTCAGTCTATTCGAATAATTCCCATAGTTATTCGAATAAACCATGTTAGCTAGCCAAAATGCTTGGCTTTCCCAGTTGGTCTATTCGAATAAAATACCCCCTTATTCGAATAAACCCTAGCTGTAACACCTTTTCAGTTTCCTGCGCGCCTGTCCTTTCAGCTTTCCAGCACGGTTTATTCGAATAAACCCATAGTTATTCGAATAAACACGGGTTTTCTTTAAATAACCCCTGCACGTCCAAAACGTTTTTCACCCTCCATCTTCTCTGCTTTTCAAGCCTCCTTTGCTCCTGCCTCCCAAAACCTTTCACCCCTACGTTTTCACTCTCTCTCACCTTCTTCCACCATGGTCTCCTCCTCCAGCAAGCGTCCACGCATGAAGAATGCTCCAGGCTCCAACCCTCTTGATCTGAGAAGGCTCTCCTCCAACCAAGAGCATCGTGCACGCTTCATCTCGCACTTCTGGGAGTGAAACTTGGTTTAACCCAAGTACTTGGACCTCTCTTTCTTCCAGCAGCATCGCGGCTTCGACTTTCTGACCCTGCTGCAAAACCAGGGAGTTCTTCAGCTTTGCTCTCACCGGGCCACTATCTATCCAGCTCTGGTGAAGATGTTCTTTTGCAATCTAGCTTTTGATGGCCAGAATCTTCTCTCCGAGGTATGTGATCAGAACATTGTGATCACACTACTGAACTGGTTGACTCTGTTCGGCTGCAGTTCTCTGGCGCCCTTGTTGAAGATGGTGACATGCCCTTCCTTGAAGATTTCAACAAGCTTCAGGCAGTTGAAGACCTGCTGAAGCCTGGTCTAGCCTTGCCTGACAAGGGTCTCAAGGGTGGAATGCTGAAGAGCCAAGATGGGCTTCTGCATTACGCCTTCGCTCACATCCTGGCTCCTCGCGATGGTAACTACGCCTACCTCAGCGAGGAAGATGTCTTCATGCTGTGGTTTCTGAAAAATGGCCTTCAGATCAACTGGCCTGTGTTCATCATGAGGCGCATGATGAGGGCCAAGGGCAAGGAGAAATCTGATTTGCCTTATGGCATTCTTGTCACTACCTTGCTGAGCAAGTATCTTCAGGTCTTGGAGACTGAGTGAGCCGTTGCTCTAACTCACCACAACGTCTTTGGCACTCACACCTTACGAAAAATGAAGATGATCCCAACCGATAAAGGCTAGGTGTACCCAGATGAGGTCGCTGAGGATGAGCTTGACCCTACTGATGCCCCTGCCGACGCCCCCCTCGCTCCCGCTGGCGATGTACTGCGCGCTTTGCCCCTGCTCCTGTAACTTTGGAACAGATCATGGCTACCTTACAAGATAACCGAGCTTACATGGAACATACCTTCTCTATTCTGTTTGATAGAATAGAAGGCGTTGAACGTGAGGTTGCTGCCCTCCGATCTGCTTCACCTACTCCTACACCAGCTTCTTCACCACCACCTCTGGATACTTACTTCTAGGAACTTTAGTTCTTAGGTTATCTGTTTTTGGCTTCATGTTATTTATTTATGGCTTGTGTAATTGACTCTCTTTGTTATTAATGCATAAATAAAATTTCCTGTTGATCTATTGCTATGAGTACACTTCCTTTTATGCATTCTTATATATGTTTATGGGACTTACCCCTCCTTTTTGCTCATGACAAAAGGGGGAGAAATATTTGATCATTTAACTTTAATTAAGAAAAGGTAGGTAAATTTGAAATGAGATTGGATTCAAATTGAAAGGGGGAGCTGCGCACATATCTGATATATATTACCTCTTATAATTAAAGAGGGGGAGTAAGCTTTTATACCTATTTGTGAATTCCAATTATATGCACTAATGCTTTTCTCATTGATAACCTCATTGATAGTTTGTCATCATCAAAAAGGGGGAGAATGTGTTTTGATGCATACCTTTGAAGACTTGTTTTGATGATAACAAACGTGAAGAATAAATGAAGATGATAATTAGACCAAGTCCAAGTTTATATTTGATTAGCATTAGGACTTAGGATCTATTGTACGGAGCTCACTTTGATATCTCTTTATTTTTTGAAAGAAAAGATAAAACTTGTTTTTAAACTTAGTATCTTTGAAAACATCTTTGTCAAAATGGTTTTTGAATTGAGTTATTTGAATAGAGCTTAGCCTATTCGAATAAATGAATTCACAAGGATCTGTTTCTTAAAGTGGCTATTCGAATAACTATCCCATTATTCGAATAACTAAGGTTTTCCAGAACTCTATTTTTTTTAAGTGGCTATTCGAATAACCATCCTTTATTCGAATAAATGAAATTTTTCAAAACTATGTTTTAAGTGAGTTATTCGAATAACTCATACGTTATTCGAATAAACATGTTTGTCTGAACTTCTTTTAAACTATGTTATTCAAATATGTTAGCTGTTATTCGAATAACCCTTCATCTTTCAGAACTCTGGTTTTAACAGAGTTATTCGAATAACACATTGGTTATTCGAATAACCCATTTCAGACGAGCATTTAAATTAGTTTCAAGAACAGTATTATTCGAATAACCTGGTTAGTTATTCGAATAAACACGTTTGAATACGGAGTCTGATATGGAAACTTTCAAAAGCTTTGAATTCAGTTAATTTGTTTTAAATATTATTAATTATACCTAAATGGCTATCTCCACGTTTTTCCCTATAAATAGCAAGCTTGGGTCACGTTTTTCCTTGCCCACAACTCTGATATATTTTCTGATTACTCTGTTTTGTGAAAACTATTTTCTATGCTCTTCTTGATTAAAAAACTTTGAGATATTTTTGTGAGAGCTCCATTAGCACCTCAATGTGTATTACTTACTCTGAGTGAGAGTTTCTCTTCATCTATTTTCTGATATTCTGTATCGAGGGTGAGGTATCCCTCAAGGTTTGTATAAGGGTGAGGTATCCCTGCAGACTGAGATTTTAGCACAAGGGTAGAGTGTCCCTGTGTGTGAAAAGTGCTCTATTTGTAACGGTAGCAAGCACCTATTGAAGCTTGTATACTTAGTGAAAAATCTCGGCTTTCGAGGACTGGACGTAGACCACAAGTGGGTTAGTGGTCGAACCAGGATAAATATCGTGACTGCTCTTCTTCTCTTTATCTCTTTATTTTATGCAATTTATTTTATCGCACATTTATTTTCTGCTGTTCTTCTCTTCGTCTCATTCCTTCTGTGCATTTATTTATTAAGTTTTAATATTTATATTTTATTTAAAAGGTTTGCAAAAAGTTTTATACTCAATTCACCCCCTCTTGAGTACTTGGAAGCCACTTGGTAACAACTTTCATTTTCAGCTATTGTGTTTGATATGTGTGATTGTGATTCAAACAAATTAATACGTAAAGTACTAGGATAAACTTTAACCAAACGACCAGAATTTAAATTACAATACCAATTAAGCATAAACAAGTAACTTAAAATATAAAATAAAATGTACAAGCTAGCAGTATAAATCATCTATTAAATATTAATAAAGATATGGTATAAACCAACCACCAAATATATATTAACAAGTGTGTGGTATAAACCAGCCACCAAATAAATATTGACACAAATGTTAACAAGGGTATGATATAAACTAACCACCAAATAAATATTAACAATGGTGTGGTATAAATCAACCACCAAATAAGTTAATAAGCAGAAAAATTAAAATGTTAGAAGCAATAAAATTAAAAGGTTAGTAGGTTAATAAGTTAGAAAGTTAGAAATAAAATACTGAAAGTAAAGTACAGAAATTAAAGTGCAGAAAATAAAGTACAGAAAGTAAATTTAAAATATGAAAATCGGAGAATCGGCAAGCCGATTTTTTGCTCAAGTGAGAGAGAAGAGAAGAAAAAGATTATTTCATTAATGATTGCAGATTATAGAGAGATTAGGAACAGTTTCCCCCTACTAAGTTAGTACGTTAGTAATTACAAAGAAAAAAAATTAAAAGAGTAGAAAAAATATATATATATATAGACAAGATCCATAAGAAATATATATATATACACACACACACACACACATACACAAAATATTTACACCATAAATTTATTCTTCAAATCAAGTCCCGGCAACGGCGCCAAAAACTTGATGCAGATTAAAAGTTTCAAATCCAAGTGTAGGTTGTTTCAAGTAATAAATTCTCGAGAGTCCGAGGTCGATCCACAAGGAATTGATGAAGAAAAATTCTTTAACGTAAAGTAAATATTTTGTCACAATAATAAAACTGATAAAACTTAGTCACAAATAAAAAAACTTACTTGGGTTAAAAGATTCACTCTTGGTAAATAAAATAAGGGCAAGATTAATTTTTTTTATAACTCAATTAGAATCCATACATAATGGAGGTTCCAATCAGAAAATACAACGTTCAAAGTTCATTAAAAATTATATACGTAATTATATTATGATTCCTTTAATCATATATTAACACCACCACTTATAAATAGGCTTAAGCATTCATTGTATCAACCTCTTGTCTACAACGAATCAAGATCTCCACTTTACAAGGAGGGTTTCTAAATTGATTGAAAATAAAATACAATACGTATAATGATCATTTGAAAATATATCATTTAAGCACAAGAAAGAAATGAATCTAACCTTATTTCATTACCAAGAGCTTTACCCTTTCACCTAAGTAAAATGAAACTTAGTTACTCATAGACAATAAGAAAGAAAGAGAGAAAAAGAAGAAGAACATGACTTTAATTTAGAACAAAGGAAAACTACTACAAGAAAACTTAGTAACAAATTAGCATTATTTTGCTAACTAATACCTAACACCTTTAATAATCTACTAAGACCTCCTTTTATAGAGGATTAGAGATACAAAATGATAAAGGGGCTGAGTCATTAGTGAGTGGATGAGTGAAAAATCAGTGAAAAATGTCAAATGACTTTGGTGAGTGGAAAATTATGGAAATTCTTTATCTCTGAAGTCATTGCATTAGTAATTTTTTAACCAAGTGGTCTTCATAAAGTTGTAGGCTTGGATCTTAGCTTTCAAATGCCACTAGAATCACCTCATTTGGACACCTATAGCCCGAGATATGTCCCAATTACAGTAAAGTATTCAGGCCCAGTTCCAGCTCCTCTATTCTGACTTGCAAGCCCAATATGACCTCAAAGGAGTCCGATCTAGGTTTTGTGTTCTTCATGAAAGTTGTAGATATTGGTCTCAACTAGAATATATCAAAAGTTCAGCCCAATAAAGATGTTCCATCCCAAATTATGCTCTGATTACTGCACACTATTTAAGTTCCAATCACAAAACTTGTATTCTGACTTCCAAGCCCAATTAGTTCCACTAGATGTCAAATTTTGATCTCGAGATCTTATAAAAGTTGTAGAGCTCTCTCTTATCTTCTTAACAAGGTAAAATACATAATCAGTAGACATTTAAAACTCAAGATATGGCCAAAATACAGAAACAATGTAAGACGTAAATCATGCTGAAAAAATCAATTAAGTCCAATTTGAGTCTAAACTTACAAAACATAACCAAACTCAATCAATTAAGTACATAAAGAGTGTAAATGACTAAACTTGAGGGTTTATTAATATATCAAATATATGATTATCACTTAGTCAATCACCAAGCCTTAACTTGCTATTTCTGTGGAGGTAATTATGTTAATAGTCAATGTGAGGTAGAAAACTCTGGTGTTATTAATCTAGAGCAGGTCAATTATATGGGAAATTATTCAAGACTCCAAGGTAATCCTTATTCTAATACATATAATCCAGGTTAGAGGAATCATCCCAATTTCTCTTGGAAGAATCAAGTAATATCACTGAATGTTCAACCTGAATAGAAGTCTTCTCTTGAGAGTACACTTGAAAAGTTTATGTAGCAAACTTTTACTTTTATACAACAGACCTCTACTTTTATAGAGGAAACAAAGGCTAATTTTTAGAATCAAGGGGCAGCCATCAGAAGTTTAGAAAATCAGGTGGGATAGATAACTACATATCTCACAGAGAAATCTCAAGGAAGTCTTCCAAGTGATACAGTGGTAAATCTAAAGGAGCAATGTCATGCAATTACATTGAGAAGTGACAAGACTTCGAAAAAACAAGTTAAAGAAGCACTTGATCCATCAAAAGTTAAAAAAATTGATGTTCTTATTGTGGATGTCTCAACTCCAGAGTGTTGTAATGAAGAAGTAAAAGAGAAGCAACCAAAGTAGTAGAGGAAAAAGAAGGAGCATGAGCAGAAGATAGTAATTGACCCTTCATTGTATGCTAGACTTCCATTTCCTCAAAGGTTAAAGAAGGAGAATCAAGAGAAACAATTCTCAAAGTTCTTAGATGTCTTCAAAAAGTTACAGATTAACATTCCTTTTGCTGAAACGCTTGAACAGATGCCCTCTTATGCAAATTTCATAAAGGATTTGCTCTTAAAGAAGAGAAAACTCAAGGAAGATGAGACTGTGACACTTACTAAGGAGTGCAGTGCTATAATTCAAAGGAAACTACCACCTAAATTGAAATATCCAAATAGTTTCACCATTCGTTGCACTTTTGGCAAGCTTACTATTGAGAATGCTTTATGTGACTTAGGAGCTAGCATCAATTTAATGTCATTGTCAATTCTCTGCAAGCTTGAGATTGATAAAGTGAAGCTAACTACAATGTCTCTTCAATTAGCTAGTCGAACAATTAAACATCCATATGGTATAGTTGAAGATTTGTTAGTAAAGGTGGACAAATTTATTTTTCCAGCTGATTTTGTGATTCTAGATGTGGATGAGGATGCTGATATTTCTCTGATTCTTGAAAGACTGTTCTTAGCTACTTCAAGAACGTTGATTGATGTACCAAGAGGTGAGCTTATTTTGAGGGTGGATGGAGATCAGGTGACCATCAACGTTTTTGATAAATCTACATTGATATCAAATCTCTATGCTCCTGTTAAATGCATTCAAGATAAATCCCTACAGGATCTGGCTAGTAAGAGCCCTTCTTCAACAATTAATGCTGACTCTCCCACTTCCAAGATTGTTGATGAAAAAGAGAAAGGTCCTCCTCTCTCTAAGATTGTTGGAATAAGAAAAGATCCTCCTATTTCTCTTGATTCATTGCAGATAGGTCCTCCCATTTCTTATAATTCATTGCACAAAGGGCTGGAATTTTCTGGTAACTTGAAACCAGATTTGTCATTTGTTGAAAAATTGAGACCTCCATGGTCTGATGAAATTCCATAAGCTAAGGTGCATTCAGAATAATTAGGTTCAAGTCAAGTTGGAGAGGATTCTAAGGCTAGTGACAGAGTATGAGGCAAAGATCTGACAAAAGAAATATGTCATCCTATTCTTCTTGCTTCAAGCCACTATAATAATAAAAGGCAACGTCTAGCTAATGATATTAAACAAACGCTTTTTGGGAGGCAACCCAAATTTTCTCTATTTTTCTCTTTTATTTTTATTTTGTTATTTCTTATTTTTTTTGTTTTTGTTTTAAAGTTAATGTTAAGTCGGCTTAGGTGCCTCTCCGAATTCAGAGCCTTTGTAGAGAGATGTATATAGTTGTCGACCACCAAAAACATTTTTCTTCTCTTTCCTTTAGTTTTTAATTTCTGCATTTATTTATTTGTTCTTTTTTATTTTATTTTTTCATCATCATCTTATTATGTTTTGAGTCATTTTGTGCATGCCGGTGTGTTGATTTGAATATCCAATGATTGTTTGAATTGTGATTGATCTAATTTCTTGGGATAGCATATGAGAATCCATGAATTGTATTTATCTCTATTGTTTCAATTGTGTATGGATGTTCTTCCCATCTTTATATTTGATAGACCTTAGAATTTAATTGCATGTCAAGTTTAGAGAAAGTTTATGGGATTGTATGTGTAGATGATTTGTATCTAGAAGTTGTTTGATTCTCTTTTGAGGCAAAATCCTAAGCAGTGCATGATTAAGGAAATGATAGGGTCTTCTTTGGACCGTTTGAGCCTTTCAAGTTAACCTTTATACACAGTATATCCTTAGGTCCCTTTTGCAGCTTTGTTATTGTTTGGCCTCTATTTTTTTTCTTTTACCCATATTTTCCTTTCCCATACCCATATGAAAAAAAAATTCCTCTCTCATAACCTTTGTTGAGTGTATATCTTGTATTATTTTAATATTCAAGCTTTCGTTATTTTTGTGCGTGGAGTATTTATGGAGCTGAAAAAATTTCAAAAAAAATTAAAAAAAAAAAAGAAGAGAAAGTTTATGGGATTGTATATGTGTGAATGATTTGCATCTAGAAATTGTTTAATTCTCTTTTGAAGTGAAATCCTAGGCAGTGCGTGATTAAGGAAATGATAAGGGTCTTCTTTGGACCGTTTGAGCCTTTCAAGCTAACCTTTATACATAGTATATCCTTGGGTCCCTTTTGCAGCTTTGTTATTATTTGGCCTCTATTTCTTTTCTCTTACCCACATTTTCCTTTCCTATACCCACATGAAAAAAAAAATCCTCTCTCATAACCTTTGTTGAGTGCATATCTTGTATTATTTTATTATTCAAGCTTTCATTATTTTTGTGCGTGGAGTATTTATGGAGTTGAAAAAAAATAATAATAATAATAAAGAAAGTCTACCCAAAGTATTGCAAAGAAATAAGTTTGGGGGTGGAGATTGTTGAAAAAGAAAAGAAAGAAGAAGAAAAAAAAGAATAATGTATTGTTTCTTATACTCTGTTCTGCACTTGTCCTACATTCTGTGGCTTGAATTGTGAAATTTGCATGATTTTGCATCTCAACTTTTGTTTTCATTATCTTACCCTTTTTTTCTTAACCCATATCATTGGCCTTACATTACAAGCTTTGTAAAGTCCATTTTGATCCTTAGTTATGTGTTGTTTACATTAGTGGAAAGAAAGATGAAAAACAATCTTATGGATGTGGGTTTGATGTGCATTTGCAGTTTTATAAACCTATTCAGGTTTATACTTTATGAGAAAATTAGGTCTTTCATTCATGTTTTTGAGAAGCCATTTTTTTGCATAAGAGTTTCATGTGAAAGACGATGTGATAATTAGATTGTTCATGTGTGACACTTTGAAATTAGATTGTGAAGCAATTTTTTGAGGATATGAATGATTTTTAATGCCCGGTGTTGTCATGTTTGAGTCTATGTGTTTTGAGTTTTTATTTGTTTAATCTTCTTGTTTTTCTTTTTACTTGAGAACAAGTAAAAGCTTAAGTTTGAAAGAGTGATAAACCTGTAAAAATTCATATTTTTACGGTTCAAAATCTTGAGTTTTTATCATCTTTTAATCTTTTTATTTTAGTTTTGTTCTCAAGTCTTGTTATGTTTTTATTATTTTAATTGTGATTTTATTACATTTTTTATGTGTTTTTGTTAGGTAATTGCATATGGAAAGGATTGGATGCTTGAACAAGGAAAAAAAAAGGAAGAACTTTCATCCAATGTCCAATGCCTGAGCGCTGGACACTCACCGCTTGAGCGCGCGATGCATGCTAGAGAATTTCTGCTTAAGTGAGCCAGCGCCTGAGTGCTGGACAGTCAGGGCTTGAGCACTGGTTGCGAATATCGCACCGTGATTTAAGTGAGTCAGCGCTTGAGCGTTGGAAACTGAGCGCTTGAGCGCTGAACGCGTAAACAATAGTGTGAATTTCTTTTAAATAAGAAAGTTTTACTAAATTCAACACACTTTTACACACTCTTACACACTTAGATAGAACGCAGCAGCAGCAGTCAAGAGACACAAACTCTAATGTGGTGTGAGCGTAATTAGGCTTGAATATTAGGGATTTTCTTCAACATTTCCATCTTTCAACAATGGAGTTTGTTATATTCTTCCATTTGTGTTTTTTTTTTCATGTGTAACTAGTTTTTCCTTGTTAGGGGGATGATGAATCTTATTCTTAGATGATGTAACTTCTTTTATGGGTTTAATTTATGTTTCTATTTTATGATTTACGTGTTTATCTCTGTTCTTGATACTTTTCTAAATCTAGCCAATCTGGGAATGATTTTTGGGTTAATATATGATTTGAAAAAATTTGCATGAACCTAAAACACGTGATAAATACCATAATTTCTGCAATCGCTAGGAATAGACATTGTGGATTATGTGGTCTTTCTTTTAATTCTCTCGTTCTAGATAATACCTTTCTATTTAGGGTTAGACTAAGGGATTAGTTAATTCCAAATAATGTAAGAGGATTAATATACCAAGGGATTGGATATTAATTAATTTTGAGAATTAACCATAAATCATTGAAATAAAATATAGTTAAACTAATATTTGAATATGCATTAAAGAGTTCAAGTGAAATCTGAACACTAATGCTTTAATACCATTATTTTTCACCCCTTTGATTTATTATTTTTGACTTATATTTCTTTTTAATTATATTTATAATAACTCCTTTTTTTTATTAGCTTAGATAGTGTCACTTTCAGTGAATTTAGTAATTAATAACTTAATTCTCGTTGGACGATACTCTTACTCACTTTTTATTACTTTTATGATTCGGTGCACTTGCCAATTTTCGCAACAGATGTAAAATGAATCATCGGCTAATGGATCTTGTACCTAGACACATGGATGTTATGCCAAAAAGTCAGCTAAAGCCTATCCTTTGATAGCTCTTAAAGGAACATATTTTAAAGCAAAAATACTAAACTTAATAGCTGATTTCATTAGCCTACCTCTTAATATAGGTCTATTTAACAAACATTTAACAATATCAACTTTGTATAAAACTAAAATCTCCTTTGGTGAATGATAATATTCAATTTAGTACATGCATGGAATAAAGAAAGACATAACTTTTCTGCAAGAGTATATCTAGTTTCTACATCATTAAGAAGTTGACTAAGATAATATACAGCTCTTTCTGTTTCGTCTTCAGCATCCTGGGCTAGAAGGCAACAGATAGACTCCTCAGCTGTGGCAATATAAAGCTTTAGAGGCCTACATAGAGATGGAGGAACCAAAATTGGTGGATTCACCATGCACTGCTTTATTTGTTCAAAGGTTGTCTGCTGCTCTTCTACCCAAATAAACTCGTCAGCTCCTTTTAGCCAAAGTAAAGGTAAAAATAGCTTCATTTTACTAGATGAGTTGGCTATAAATCATCATAAGAAGTTGATCTTACTAATCAAACTCTGTAACTCCTGCTTGTTTCTAGGAGGTCTAGCTTCGAGCACAACTTTTGCTTTATTTTTATCCACCTCAATGCCTTGCGGGTGAACCAAGAACCCCAAAAAATTTCCAGCTGATACTCCAAAGGCACATTTACCTTGATTCATCTTCAGGTTATGTATTCTCATCATTTCGAAGGCTTGCTCCAAATTGGCTAAATGTTGATCAAAACTTATTAATTTCACAACGACATCATCAATGTAAATTTTCATATTTTTTACCGATGAGGTCATAGAAAATAGTATTCATCACTTGATGGTAAGTAGCTCTTGCATTTTTTAATCCAAATGGCATTACCAACCATTTATATATTCCAAGAGCTCCCAAGAAATGAAAAGTAGTCTTGTGGATGTCATCTTCAGCTAGGAAAATTTGGTTATAACCAGAATATCCATTTATAAAGGTAAGAATTCCATTATCGATTGTTGCATCGACTAACATATTGGCTATCGGCATAGCATATTCATCCTTAGGAGTAGCTAGATTCAAGTCTCTAAAATCAATGCAGATCCTAACTTGTCCATTTTTCTTGATTACAAGGACAATATTGTACAACTAGTCAACATACCTTGCTGTATGAATAAATCCAGCTTTTAGAAGGCGTTCTACTTCTTCTTTGATTCTTAGCATTAATTTTGGGTTGAACCTCCTTATTGATTATTTATGTGACTTGAACCCTTCGTTAATAGGAAAACGATGTTCAAAAAAATTAATTGCCTCGATAGACTAGGAATCTCATGATATTCCCAAGCGAAACAATCCTTGTAATGTTAGATAAGTTCAATTAGCTGACATCTGTTTTTCTCACTTAATAGCCCGCTTACTCTAGTAGTCCTTGGATCTTGCTCTAGTCCCATATTAACTTCAATCAATGGATCTTGTGCTTCAAAACTAGGAGTCTCCTTCTGAATTGAGGAATCCAATTCATCTGCTTTTTCAAAATGCTTTAACTTATTTCCTTTCTTAGCTTGCCCACAGGAGAATATAAATTAACTGAATCCAAACGAGTTTTAGTTACTAAGAGGGCTAACCGTTGTAGGACATCCTGAAGCACTTTACTTTGCTAATCCATAAACAACCTCATCTAAAGGTCGTGAATCGGCCTAACTTCTCATCAAGAATCCTTGAGAAGTTAAATCATAAGATTTCACATATCCCTTTTTATAACCTGTTAGAACCTCAATTGTTCCCATTTGAGGGGAATATAATATAGCTTCTATCATTTTAACTTCAACTGTGAAAGAATTAGCATCAACTTGAATTACTTCCACTTTATCTCCTTTCCAGAACATTAAAGCCTGGTGTAGAGTTGAAGGAACGCATTGATTTGTATGTATCTAGTCTTTTCCCAATAGGAATGAATATGTAGGCTTTACATCGACAACAAAGAAGGTTGTATTTGTTGTTTTAAAGCCTACCATAATATCAGCTATTAACACTCCTACTGCAGTCGTGGCTTCCACAGTAAAATTAGTCATTTTCATAATTGTTGTTAACAAATCACTCTGGATCTTGCCTAACTTCTTTAAAGTTCCCAAAGGCATTAAATTTAAAATAATACCTCTATCGACAAATACTTGGCTGACAGGCATTCCAATTATGTGGGCCTTGGTGTACAAAGGCATAAGGTGTTTAGTCATATCCTCAGTTGGCCTTTTAAATAACATCATGGCAAGCCTATCAGCTAGTTTCGCCTCAGCTAAAGTTACCCATTTTGCTTCTTCAACAAACACATCTCCTTCCAATTCCACTGACTGCTCTTCCTCGGCTATATATTCTAGTGGGAGAATGTTGATAACAGACGTAAGAGCTGACTCACTATCAGTTCCATAATCTAGTAAGTCTTCATCAGAGAACTCTCATTCTCCTTCATTTTCAATATGGTAAGCTTCAATTATTTTGCCTTCCACTTCCTTATTTGCAAGTTCTACTGCTGGTTCTGTCCCAAGAGTCTCAATTGTTTCTCGTCTAGGAGATTCAACTTCTTCCCTGACCACGTTCTTTGCCTCAGCTAACATCTTCAACATTTGTTTCAATTTTTGTATGGATCATTGATGTTGTCTTCTTTTTTTCTGTGTCTACGTCAACAGCTGACTAGCTTCTTGTTACTATTTCTTCGGTACATATTTATTCAAGAACCGCTGCCCTTTCTCCACATCAGATTTTGGCTTAAGAGTCCTTTGTGATCTCAGTTGCTCATCATTTCTAACAATAATATGCAAAGTGGAAATCCCTTTCTCAATATTAAATTTAGATATAGTCTTTTTATCCTTCGGGATTGGCTGTTCATCAATAACTGGAAAGACCAATCTATCAAAATCTCATCCTTGACCTGGAGGTTGTTGCCTAGGTACTTGAATTCTGTCAAACACACTGGCCTTGTTTGCTATCGACTTCAATTGCTTCAGCTTAGTGTTCAATTGCCCCCCAAGTCATTTCTACTCCACAACTAATTCTGATCCTTTAACCTTCCAATGCTTTTGCATCATCTTTGTTTCCCTCTTTGTAGTTGATTAGAAAGTAAGTCAAATGATACCATATTAATAGACAATATTGGGAAAAGGTTGGTGTCCACTGTCACTTTTGCGACTCCCTTGTCAGTTAGCTTGAACCTCCCTTTTTTAAGTGCCTTTTGAATTGCATTCCTGATAATAACACAGTTAATAGTAGCATGACTATATGAATGATGCCACTTACAATATTTCTTATTCTTGAGATCTTCGACTGGAGGAATCTTATGTCCCTCGAGAAGCTTGATTTGCTTATCTTTCAATAGATAGTCAAAGATCTACTCTACTTTTGATATATCAAATAAATACTCCTCCTTGTTCTTCTCCTTTTGGACTTCCTTGTTCTTTGAAGGCTTCAAGGAAGGACAAGTGTACGACTTCCCTTTAAGAATCTCAGCAGCTAAAACATCAGCTAATTCAACACCTTTATCCTCAACTGTATCATTAGCTTTATAATTTATGATGGACACCAAGTGTGAACCTTTACCCTTGTTAGCCTTTCTTTATTCTTTTCCCAATATGAAATGTTTAATCTTAATGGCATTAGACATCAGTTGAGGTAAGTCTAAGCATTCTTGAAGTATCAACTTCTCTCTGAGTTGAGGATGCATATTCCCTATGATGATAGTTGCATATTTAGCATCAAGGAACTGTACATGACATACGCTTTTCATTTTCCTGAACCTCTTAATGAAATCAGCTACTAGTTCATCAACTTGCTACTTCAAGCTCATGAGATCAGCTATAGTCACCTTCGGCTGAGGGCGGAAAAACTTCTCATGAAAAATCTTTTTATATCTACCCAATTTCAGAGAAAATTTAGAGGCAATGAAGAATACCAGGTGTTGTTTCAGTCAATGATAAAGGAAAAGGCTAAAGTTTATAGTACTCATTTTGATTCGCTTCACCACATTGAGTAGTGAATTGACTAATATGCTCCATGGTAGATTTCCCATCTTCGCCTGAAAAGATTGAAAAATTTGGTGTCTTAAACCCTCTCGGCAAAGGCATCATTCTGTCAACCCATTCTAGATAAGGCTTTCTATATACAGGCCTATCCAAGGGTCTCAGCTCCACCCCAAAATGCCTCTAGATGGTATTAGCAATCATGTTGTGGTCAATCAAGGGCTAAGTGGCCGACTGAGTCTGTACTGGTATTTGTCCTGGATGTCGAGGTGGTATAGGAGGTAACCTGACAGCTTAAAGTTGAGCCTGCTATTCTTAATGTGGCTAATATCCTGGTTGATTGGCTAGAGGTGGAATAAAATACCATTGTTGCTCATGGCCATATCTAGGTGCATTACTGATGTGTGTGAAACAACATCATGTTTTGTTCTTGTTTTGCATGCATTCTTGAGCATTTTAGGCATTTTAGCTTCCCTTTTAGTTTATTTTTCCCTTAGTTCGGATAATTACGGTGTTTTTGGTGTTCCTGTGCAGGATTAATGTTGATTTGACCTTGGATTGAATGGAATGCTCGCATGTTTGAAGTTGGAGCTTAATGGGTAGCAATAAATGTGCAAAAAGGCCATTCCAGAGCGATCCACGGCCTGCCCATGGATCAAACCACGGCCATGGATCGAGGGACAACTTAAATAAGGAAAAGAGAACTCCAGTGAGTTCCACAGCCTGGCCGTGGAACCATCCACGGCCGTGGAATTCAACAGAATGCAAAGTTGGCCTGTGGCAGAGAGATCCACAGCCTGGTCGTGGAATGATCCACGGCCGTGGATCACAGTGCGCAGCAGTTTTTAAATTTTTATTTTTATTTCTTTTGGGGACTTTTTAGCCAATTAAAATCCTAAGTTATAAATAGATGTTCTGAATAGAATTAGAGGGTTCTAATATGGTTTTGGAGGAGGCACATTGGAGGCTTTGGCTCTTGATCTTCATCTTTCTCCCTTCTTCTTCCATTATTACGGGTTTGGGATGTTTTTAAGTTTGATTTCTTGTCTCTTATTCTCTATGTCTGAGTAGTTTCTTTTGTTTCTAGGATTGGGCAATGCCCTTTGATACATTGATAATGATTAATTGACGTTGTTTCCCCTTTTATTAATCTTGAATGTTCTTTGATTCAATCCTTATTGCTTTTATTCATGTAAATTTGCTGGCCACTTATTTGCATCTCATAGGCATTTAGGGACGTACTGAGAGGTGAGCCTAAGTGTTGGAACCATAAGAATTGAACTTAAGGTCTAAATCACGAAAGTAGTTTTAGCCTTTCGATGATTCAATGAATTACCACAAAGCGTAATGGGTTCAATTTAAATTCAATTACCACGAGAGTAGGAATTGGTTTAATTGGGCACAGATCTTGTATCTTGAGAAAGAACATTAACTAATTTAGGGTAATTCACCTTCAATTGAATTTTAAATTTAATAAAAGGGTTGTCAATTAGGATTTATCTTATATCATTGTGGTATCCCAATCTTGGAAGCTTTCTTGAATCTGAATACCAATCTTGATAACTTGCTATCTTTGTTCTAAATTCTGCACTTTGATTTTTATTTTATTGGTTTGTTATTACGCTCTTCTTAATCAACAATCATATTTCCTTTTTGTTTAATTTAATTGAATTAATTAATAAATTAGTATTCATAGACACAGTCCCTGTGGATTCGATCTTTTTATTACTTGACGACGAAATCGTACACTTGCGGATTTCACGCATCAAGTTTTTGGCGTCGTTGCCGAGGATTGTGTTTTTCTTGAATATCAGTTTAATTTTTAATTTAATTATTTTAAACCTTTTTATTTTTACCATATTATTACGTTCTTGTTTTCTCTTTGACTCTCTGTAGGTAATTTCGCTGGTTTATGCAAAGTACTAGACGTTCTGGGACTCTTGTTGAAGCACATCCAGAAATTGAAAGAACTTTACGTAGAAGGAGAAGACAACAAAGGCAAAGAGTAAGAGAAATATCTGAACCAACACGTGTCATGGCAGCAGGTGAGGATAATAAACCATTAAAAAAGTATGCAGCCCCTAATACTCAGGGTTTGCGATCTGGAATTGCTCGGCCAGACATTGAAGCCAGGAACTTCACCATACCTCCTGCCCTACTATCTATGATAAGGCAGAACCAGCTTGGAGGATTGCTGTCAGAGGATCCTAATGATCATGTGGATATGTTCTTGGAGTTCTGTGAGACCCTCAAGATCGAAGGTGCCTCTGTTGATGCTATTCGTATCCGCTTGTTTCCTCTATCATTGAGAGATAGAGCTAGAGCTTGGCTGAAGTCTATTCCTGCTGAGACGATAATTACTTGGGACCAATTGGAGCAAGCCTTTTTGGATAAATTCTTTCCACCTTCCAAGACTGCTCACCTAAGGACCCAAATCACAAGCTTTGTTCAGAAAGATGGCGAGTCATTATCAGAAGCTTGGGATAGATATAAAGCTTTGCTGGAAGCCTGCCCATACCATGGGTTAGAGAAATGGTTGATTGTCCACACCTTCTACAATGGTTTGGAATATTCTTCAAAGGTGTCTCTTGACTCTGCAGCTGGTGGAGCTTTGATGAATAGAAGGCTCACAGAAGTTTATGGGATAATTGAGAGTATAGCTTCAAATCATCACCAATGGGCTAATGAAAGAGGCCACAACCCAAGAAAGCTCTCGGGAGGTAAGTTTGAGGTAGATGGTGTTGATTTAGTTATGTCAAAGTTTGATTCTTTGAATAAATATTTTGAAATGCTTGAGAAAGCTCATGTTAATGCCATAGGTGCCTCTAATAATTTTTGCGAGATTTGTGGAGCACAGGGACATATTGGTGCTGAATGCCAAGTTGGAATGGGATCCTCACATGGTGCACTGGTGGAGCAAGTGGAATCATGCCATAATTTCCATGACTTCAACTAAAAAGGGAGGAATGATCCGTATTCTCAAACTTACAACCCTGGTTGGAGGTCACATCCTAACTTCTCTTACCAGAATAATCAATACCAAGCTGGGCAAGGTAATGTTAAACCCTCTTCTAGAGTCCCACAGGTACAAAAATCTAGACTTGAGTCTCTTCTTGCGAATTTTGTTGAGAGCCAGTCTAAGCAGAATAAGGAGTTTAGACACCATGGGCAAGTTGTAACTGAGGCAATTAAAAAGTCGTCAGCTAAGGTTGACAATTTAGCTATTCATAATAAGATGTTGGAAACCCAGATTGCCCAACAAGCCAGCACTTCTCTTAGGCAGCAAGGTAAGTTTCCTGGTCAACTGAAGTCAACCGGGCAATGAACATTGTAAGAAATTTGTGAGTTTGAGGAGTGGAAAGAAGTTAGAGGATCCTAAGGGTAATGGGGAGAGTGACAAAGATGAGGGGAATGAGGAAAAAAAGACTAAGGCATAATCCTTAGAAGAGGAGGAAACTAATGAGAAAGTGTCTAAGTATGTACCCCCTGAGCCATACCAACCCCCAGTTCCTTTCCCTCAAAGACTTGCTAAGGCGAAGTTAGATAGGAAGTTTGGGAAGTTCCTAGAGATCCTAAAGAAATTGTACATTAATGTACCATTCACTGAGGCGTTAAAACAAATGCCTACCTATGCTAAGTTTCTTAAGGACATCTTGTCTAATAAGAGGAAGCTAGAAGACTATGAGATAGTAGCTTTAACTGAGGAGTGTAGTGCTTTAATTCAAAATAAATTGCCTCCTAAGTTAAAAGATCCAGGTAGCTTCTCTATTCCCTGTTTGATTAGCAACACAAATTTTGATAAAGCTCTGTGTGACTTGGGGGCTAGTGTTAGTCTTATGTCCCTTTCTGTGTGTAAGAAGTTGGAGGTGGGTGAGCTAAAACCCACAACAATCTCACTTCAATTAGCGGATCGGTCTGTAAAGTACCCCATAGGTATCTTGGAGGATGTTCCTATTAAGGTTGGTAAGTTTTATATGCCGGTGGATTTTGTTGTGCTTGACATGGAAGCTGATGCTACAATGCCGATCATACTTGGGCGTCCATTCCTTGCCACTGGAAGGGCGATCATTGATGTCCATGAAGGGAAATTGACTTTGCGATTGAATGATGAGGAAGTACTTTTTGATGTTTTTAAATCTAAAAATAATTCTAATTCCTCAAATTCATGTAATCGCATAGATGCTACTAATATTGTGGATAGTGTTATGCTTTCAAGTGTGCAGGAGTCAGTGATTGATGCTATGCTAGAAAAGAACTTGCCCAAGGGTACCACAAATTTTGAGCAGTCCAAGCCCTGTAAGAAAGGACCTGAGAAGCAGAATGACAAGTGTGTTGGGAAGCGTGAATTTAAACTCGGGGATAAAGTTCTTGTCAATAACTCGTTTCTACGTTTCTGTCCTAATAAGTTATGGTCAAAATGGTTAGGACCATATGAGATTGTTTGAGTTTTATCCTACGGTGTGCTTGAGGTGAAGAAAGAAGGCCATAAGCCTTTCATGATAAATGACCAGAGGGTGAAACATTTTGAAGGAGTGGGGACTGAGCACTACTCCATTGACGTCACCTGAGCACAGAAACCAGACCAAAGTCAAGCTAATGACTTTAAACAAGCGCTTCTTGGGAGGCAACCCAAGCTTCTTTGTTTTTTATTTTCCTTTTTATTTTTTTTCTTTTGAATTTGTGTTTTGGATTGCTAGTTTGATCTTTATCTCATGGATCTTGTTTAGGCTTGACCCTTTTGGAACTCAAATTAGAAGAAGAGTGAAGTCAGAAGGTTCGACACCCAGCTCATGAAAAATTCCATGACCATTGATTGAACACCAGAAGTTTTTCCACCGCCGCAGTGAGTTCTTTTCTTTTATCCCTTCTCTTGTTTTAGATTTTTACACTGGGGACAATGTAAGTTCTAAGCTTGGGGGGGTATTTTTGTACTTTTATATTTTCATTTTCATTAGTTTCATGCATTTTCATGTCTTGTTTTGCATTGCATTTTCATTTTGCATTTTCACACCATCATATCTCTTGGGTTTTTTGTTGAACTTGTGCCCCTCTCTTTTGAGGATTTTGAGATGGTATTGATTTAGAACCCAATTGGTTAATTCTTGTAGTTGGCAACAGACATTGTTTTAATTGATAGTAGAGGTGATCTTTTGATAGTTGATAATTAGCATATGTTCTCTGAATTTATGCTTTTCATTGAATTTTTAAACCTTTAAATGTGAGTTTTGAGCTTATATAGGACTTATGCATTATATGGTTTTTGCTCTCATTCTTTGTGTTGAGTGATATTCCTCATTGATCATGTGCTCTAGAACTTGATTTGAAACCTTTTTGAGGCGAAAATTTTGGTTGCATGCTTGAATGTGATTAAGGCATTTTAAGAAGTATTTTTCTGGCCTTCTGAAATTGTTATACTTTCATCCTTTAGTTGCCCATTTTGAGCCTATTGTATACTTGTTTACATGATACCTATGCTGAAACATTGTTGGTTATCATTTAGAATATTAAATGGAGCGAATTGGGCTTGAAAGTTGTGTTGGGAATTATATATATTTGAGCTTCCTCTTTCTCAAAAATAAAATAAAATAAAAGAAAATAAAAGAAATATCATGAGATGAAAGCTTGAAAAAAAGGAGAAAGAGGAGAAGGAAAAGTAAGGAAGAAAATTCTTTGAAATGTGGAGTTATGCTTTAGATTGAAATATTGCCTTTGCTCCATTTATGTTCTATTGGATTTCTTGTGCTTATTGAAAATTTTGATGAGCCCTTTGTGCATATCTTTCTTTCTCTACCTTACCTAACATCATTCCCATGGCCCTATTACAACCCTTGAAAGACTTTTTGATTCTTGCATACATGCTGATTATTAGTGAAATTTTGGTTTCTTATCAAGCATATGAAAGTGTATTTTCTTTGATGGATTTTGAGCGTATGGTTTTCACCCTTAAACACTTTGAGTGTGGTTAGTGAAGTGAACTTAATTCAATCAGTGAGGATGCATGATTTCTGAGAACTTAGCCTCTAATTGGACTTGATTTTGATTACCTGTCAGATTTTTTGTTTGCCTTAGCCTATTGCTTGGATATTATTTTCTCGGGTTCCTTATTCTTTATTGTCTTTTGATCCCATTTCTTAGTTTGGCATTAATTATTGTTGGGGACAAGCAAAGTCTTAAGCTTGGGGGATTTGATGTGTATGAAACAATATCATGTTTTGTTCTTATTTTGCATGCATTCTTGAGCATTTTAGGCATTTTAATTTTCCTTTTAGTTTATTTTTCCCTTAGTTCGGATAACTGCGGTGTTTTTGGTGTTCCTGTGCAGGATTAATGTTGATTTGACCTTGGATTGAATGGAATGCTTGCATGTTTGAAGTTGGAGCTTAAAGGATAGCAATAAAGGTGCAAAAAGGTCATTCCAGAGGGATCCACGGCCTGCCCGTGGATCAAACCACGGCCATAGATCGAGGGACAACTTAAAGAAGGAAAAGAGAACTCCAGTGAGTTCCACGGCCTGGCCGTGGAACCATCCACGGCCGTGGAATTCAATAGAGTGCAAAGTTGGCCTGTGGAAGAGAGATCCACGGCCTAGTCGTGGAATGATCCACGGCCGTGGATCGCAGTGCGCAGCAGTTTTTAAGTTTTTATTTTAATTTTTTTTGGGGGCTTTTTAGCCAATTAAAACTCTAAGTTATAAATAGATGTTCTGAATAGAATTAGGGGGTTCTAATTTGGTTTTAGAGGAGGCACATTGGAGGCTTTGGCTCTTGATCTTCATCTTTCTCCCTTCTTCTTCCATTGTTACGAGTTTGGGATGTTTTTAAGTTTGATTTCTTATCTCTTCTTCTCTATGTCTGAGTAGTTTCTTTTGTTTCTAGGATTGGGCAATGCCCTTTAATACATTGATAATGATTAATTGACGTTGTTTCCCCTTTTATTAATCTTGAATGTTCTTTGATTCAATCCTTATTGCTTTTATTCATGTGAATTTGCTGGCTTGGCCACTTATTTGCATCTCATAGGCATTTAGGGACGTACTGAGAGGTGAACCTAAGTGTTGGAATCATAAGAATTGAACTTAAGGTCTAAATCACGATAGTAGTTTTAGCCTTTCGAGGATTCAATGAATTACCACAAAGCGTAATGGGTTCAATTTAAATTCAATTACCACAAAAGTAGGAATTGGTTTAATTAGGCACGGATCTTGTATCTTGAGAAAGAACATTAACTAATTTAGGGTAATTCACCTTCAATTGAATTTTATATTTAATAAAAGGGTTGTCAATTAAGATTTATCTTGTATCATTGTGGTATCCCAATCTTGGAAACTTTCTTGAATCTGAATACCAATCTTGATAACTTGCTATCTTTGTTCTAAATTCTGCACTTTGATTTTTATTTTATTGGTTTGTTATTACGTTCTTCTTAATCAACAATCATATTCCCTTTTTGTTTAATTTAATTGAATTAATTAATAAATTGGTATTCATAGACACAGTCCCTGTGGATTCGATCTTTTTATTACTTGACGACGAAATTGTACACTTGCGAATTTCACGCATCAATTACCATAGTAATTATGTTGATCAGCCATCAGTTGATGCGCAACTTGGGCATTATGAAAAAGTACACCTGTGGTCCATTGTGATTCTCTAAACTCTCCAATTGCTCTAGATTTGGCTATTGGAAATATAGGACCAGGTGCAGGTATTCCCTATGGAATAAAAGCAGTATTAGTTCTAAACTGAACATATGGCAAGGAGTACTAGATTAATTAGGAGAATAAGGGACTATCTAATGACCACTCGACTTATTAGGGCCCTGAGCTAGTACAAATGGTTGTGCAACTGATTGCATCATCAGCTGGGGATTCGGCTATGTCATCACTTGTTGTTGGCCAATCGGCTACCTAGTTGGATGTTACCGTGGCTACCCTACTGACTGCATTAAACCCTATAGAATAAATAAATGTCTGATTGGTTGTATGGCTAATTGCACATTTGATTGTCCTACCTATAATTGATCCACCAATGGTTGCCCCATGGTATTTCCAAGAAACTGACCTTGGCAGATAGTGGTTGTCTGCTGAGGAGGCATTCGACTATTTGAAGATAAAGCAGTATTTTGTTGCCCAGTCTTTTGCCCTTGTTCCCTAGTATTCTGAACTTCATTATGCACCATTGGTTTGACAATGTCTGCCAATTGCTGAGACATTTGGTACATTAAATCATTTAGTCCCATGTCAATTTGCTGCCTTGTGAATGAAGTTGTCATGACAATAGGATGTTCTGACTCTTGGAGCTCTTCAATAATTGGGGTCAACTACATAGTAGCAGGTATAGTGACTGGCTGAGAAAATGGCATTCCATAGGGTTGAGAAGTAATGCTTTGTGGAGCCAGAGTTTTCGAACCCTTTCGGTTGCCATTCTTCTTGTTTGTAGTCGATCGTTGATCCATTTCTCCTATGATTTTACTAGATTGCAAATGTATACGCCAGCTGTGATCATGACTTGGAAAAGGAAATTTTCCTGCATGTTATGATATTGACAAGTGTACCAAATCACAAAAATAATAAAGAATGAGTTAAGTATCGTTCTCACGAGGATTATGTTGTTAATTACTAAATTCGTCAAATTGACAATATTCAAGCTATCGAAAAGAGAGTTAGTAAAAATAATTATAAGAAAGAATAAGCAAAAATAACAAAAGTAAAATTTAATTAATTGGGTAAAGTGAAGATAATAATATGAAAGTGTTAGGGGTCAGATTTCACTTGAACTCTTTTAATGCAAAATCAAATATTGGTTTAATCAAGTTTTATTCCAATGATTCATGGTCAATTCCCAAAATTAATCAATATTCAATCTCTTGGTATATTAATCCTCTTCACACTATTTAGAATTAACTAATCTCTTAGTCTAACCCTAAATAGAGAAGGCATTACTAAAAAAAAAAGGAAATAAGAGAAATACCACACAACCCACAACGTCTATTCCTAGTGATTGTGAAAATTATAGTGTTTATCACAAGTTCTAGGTTCATGCAAATTTTTTCAAATCATATATCAACTCAAAAATCATTCCCAAATTAGCCAAATTTAAAAAAGGTTTAAGAAAAGATATAAACACATAAATCATGAAATAGAAACATTAATTAAACACAATAATGAGTTTACATCATCAAAGAACAAGATTCATCATCACCTTAATGAAAAAAGTTTAGTTACATATAGAAAAAAAAGAACACAAAGGGAAGAATATGATAAACTCCATTATAGATAAGTGGAAAGGTTGAAGAAAATTCATAATCTTCAAGTCTAATTGCACCCACACCACTTTAGAGTTTGTGTCTCTTGACAGTTACTATGTTCTAACCAAGTGTGTGTTCAATTTGGCATGACTTTCCTTTTTGTAAAGAACTAACGTGTTCAGTTACGCATTCAGCACTTAGGTGTTGGGTTTACAGCGCCCAAGGGCTGGCCCAATATGAAAGAACGTGGTTGTATACGCTTTACGCACTTTGGCGCTCCGCTCACAGCACTCAAGCGCTAGGACACTAAAGAGAAGTGTTGCACGCTCAAGCATTGAGTGTTCAGCAGTCAAGCACTTCTGAAATAAAATTTTCTCTTTTTCTTGCTTCTTCAAATATCTAGTCTTTTCCATATGTAATTACCTATAAAAACACATAAAACATGTGATAAGAAAACCATTTAAAATAATAAAAACATAATAAAACTTGAGAACAAAACTCTATCAAAGAAATTAAAATAGGATGAAAACTCGAGATTTTGAACCGTAAAAATATGAATTTTTGAAGGTTCATCACTGTACTATTCTCCGTAGTCTCGCTGGGCATGCCAAAATATGTTTGTTGAAAAAATATTCCACCTTCAACTAATAAGCCGAATATGCCTCAACTATTTCTACAAACTTTCGATTCCCAATAAATCAAGTGAAAACATGAGGAAGGATTTTGTCCCTCAGCTATAGGTTCCTAGGAAGACTATAGAAAGCTCCTAGATGAAAAATAGCCTACGAAACTTCTACCACTCCAACTAATAGTTTGCAAGGTTTGAGGAAAGAAAAATGGAATTAAACTGAATTGATAAAGTAAATAGATTAAAGTAAAGGACAAAAACTACAAGTTAAGCAAGTAGAGGTGAGTGTAAGCAATGAAAGAGCAAAGAAATGCTGAAAAATTTTAGTGTATATAGTCCTGATGGGTTGAATGTGTGTAGTCCTTTTTTACAATTGAACTCTCCATATTTATACACAAAAATTACACCATTAATGGACTGTTACATTATCTTCCACATCCTAAATAGTTCCTATTTTCATGCTAAGTAACTAACAACATAGGTATCCACTAACTAACTCACTTTTAGCTGGTTCTACGTTAACATATCTTTAAACAATGCACCAACCAACTATAAGAGTAACTGCTTCCTAAAATTTAGGGTAGCAACAAACCACTTCATGCATGTGGGAATCTACTTTTTACTATCCACAACAGCTCCAAACTCTTCTACAATATCAATCCCTATTTTCAAGGGATTTTATTCCAATGTAGTTAACCATGCGCCCAAGGCTTCCAATTAGTTCATATTTTCTGGGCTTAGTTATGCAGCACCTTGGGCCCATGAATTTAGTCCAAATCTAGTCCATAAAACCTCTCTGCTTGCAGCCTGGAAATATTCCTTCGACTAACTTTTCAATTTGGACTGTCCTTTGTCTTCGGCTACACTTCAACTTTGACTAACCTTCAACATCAGCTAAGCTATTCGCATTCATTTTTTTAGTGTTAACTAAGGTTTTAAATCTCGGTCACAGTCGAGGTCGCGGCCGTGTTGCGATTTTTGTGATTGCGGGTGTTGCGAGTGCTGCGATACGGATTGCGGTCGCTACGGCGTGAATTTTTCACAACTTGGCACCAACTAGATTAAATTATCTATTTTATTGTACAATATATCATAACTAATAATTTACAATTTTTTTCATTAAGAAGATATATCTAAAAGCAATAAATTAATTAACCAATATTAAAACATAAATAAATTAGTAGCTACTCATATTCAACAAAGTTCATACATAATTAATTACTTCAACATAAATAAATCAATAACTACTCACATATTTAATAATGTTCATATATGAGTGATTATCTCAATCTCAACATAAACAAATTATTAGTTACTAATATATTAAATAAAGTTCATGCATGAGTGATTACTTCACCACATAGTAGAATGACGTGCTGAATCATAACCTCCACTTTCGCTTTGGTTATCATTATATCCTGCTCTGCCAAAGACATAATCAAAAAATCCTGAATTTCTTGGTGGTTCCATTTGTTGTTATTGATCATAGGAAACATTTGATGAAGGATATTGATAAGGCTCTTGGTAATTCATGGAAGACTGATAGTATGGTGGGCCGGCATAGGTGGATAGTAGCCATGAGACATGTAAAAAGGATGTTGATAATATGGTGGATAGTTGCCTTGACTGCTTTCAAATGATGCACCAATACCAAAATCACCAGAGGATTGTGATACACTAGATGAGGAAGAATAATCCAACATAGTATTTTCGCGCCTTCTGTTTTTCCTAGGTTGGGATCCACCTCTACTACTACCACCGATTACATCATCAGAATGATTTACATCTGCCTCCATCCTATAATTTATGAGATTTTGATCACGTCTGAAGTATGACTCCTCCTGAAAAGAATGATATGACCCTTCACCCCCTCTTTGACTTTGTTCTGCATTACCACCACTACCAGTGTTATTACTTGGTGGACTTAATCCACTATCATGACCTTGACTAGGTGTTTCACTTGAATCTGAATCATCCCCGCCAGCTATTCCTTGACCATCATCATCAGAATCAATAGGGAGCCATTCTGAGTTTTGAATCTCATCCAATAATGGTCCCTCTCTCTCCTCAAGCCATGGAGATAAAGGATCTTCATCTTGAAATATATAATCAAGATTAATAGGATTGAAGCTAGCATCAATCTCTTCTTGACTTCTCCTCATAGAGTCTCTCTTTCTCAACTTCATGTTGTAAAATGTAAAGACAAGTTTCTGTAATTTCTGGTACTTCAATCTATTTCTTGTCTTTGTATGAATATAACTAAATGTACTCCAATTTCTCTCACAATTAGAAGCTGAAGTTGTTTGGCTGAGAACTTTTATAGCTATGCATTGAAGTTCAGGAGTACAAGATCCATATATCATCCATCATTCAGCTGATTAAATAAATGATTGTCCATTATTATGTATATTAATAAAAAAATAAAAGATAAAAAACATCTTGCACTTACACATCAAACACCAAAAACTACAAAATCTTACCAGGATTCATTTGTGACCAAGCTCTTTGAGCTTGTGTTATGCCAAATGTCTCTTTCTTATCTCGAAAAAGTAACAACTATAAGTACCAATGATCCATATAAGTCTTAAAAAATTATAAGTTTCTAAACATTAACGTATCACAATTTGGTTCTAAGATGACCAATTATGATATATTCCAAAATCTTAAATGCAAATTAATTCACCTGATTGATAGCTTTGATTTGATTATCAATGTTTGCCTCCAATTTGCCTATTACTTTTGTAGTTCCATCCAAGGTTTCCTTTGCTACATCTCTTCCATGTTCAACTCCAAATTGAAATTGAGGATTGAGAAAATAACCTTATGAATAAAAATAATAATAATTAGCATCTCAAAATCAAATATAAGTCTTTGAAAAAAAAGTAAATATATTGATATACCTGCAGCATGCAAGTCAGAATGCATGAAGAACCATCTTTTGTCAATGATATCATTATATTGAGTGTAGTAACGGTAATTTTTTTTGAATGGATTGCTTTGCTCTATCAATTGCTTCATAAACAAAACCCATTGTTGGTTTGTTATCACCATCCACCAATCTCAAAACCTTGACAATTGGCTCAAATACCTTTATAATATCACTGGCCTTACTCCAAAAATCTTTACTCAAAACAATTTTTTTAGCTTTATATGCAAGTCCTGATTTCTCCTTTCCCCACTTAGATTTTCTGAATTCCTCAGACTCAAACATATTCCTCAAAGCTTGCTTTTGCTTCACAATTGACTCAACCTGCAAAAACTGTGTTGCAAAATGAGTGATTGCTAGATGAATAATTTCCCTGCCACTTGTATACTTCTTCATAAGATTTACTGTCCAAATGTGGTTGTAGATAAATAAAGTCACTTTTTTTGCATCTTCTAGTATTTTTTGGACATTAGATTTTTTTCAATATCTTCCAAGCATAAATCCAAGCAATGAGCTACAGACGCAGACCAATAAAGATGCGGTCTTTTCTCCATCAATTTTAAACCAGCAGCTTTTAGTGCCTTCTCATTATCAGTGACCACCTGGATAACATTATCTTCTCCAACTTCTTCCATAACTTTATCAAGAAGTTTAAAGTAATAATCAGTGTTTCTACTAGGAACATTAGAAACATCAATAGATTTTAAGAACACTGTTCCATTGCTGCAATACACTAGGAAATTCATAATGTGCATGTGATTTATGCTATTTGTCCAGCCATCACACATTATTGTCACCCCTTTCCTTCCATGTTGGTTTAAGTTCATCATCTATATATTATCTCATAGACTGATATTCTTTTTCCAAGTACACCTCTGAAACCTCATAAGAAGTAGGAAATTTAACTCCTGGTCCCAACTCTGCAGCTTCAGTGAGTAAAATGTGTAGCCATGGAGAATTGCATAAGTTCATAGGAAGACGCTCATATATTATCAATTTAGAGACCGCTGCTGCTAACTTATTTCTTAGTGTTTTCATCATATTTGTATTAATTTTTGTCTGTTTCATACTTTTACTTCTAGCCAAATCAACATCCACTGACCTCATTCTGTGTTCAAGATCGCTTGGTTGATGTTGACGAGAAGCTCCACTACTACCACCTGCATGAGAGCTGCCTCCACCTTCATATATAGAATCTAATCTTCCAGTTTGTTGTCTAAATCTTTGTCTGTCTTCCCATTGTCTGTGTGATACAATGCTTTCTTCAGTAGCTTGCCTGATAACTCTGTCTTCATCAAGAAAACCTTCAATATCATCATCTTCATCTCCTCTTAAACGTGCCACAAGTTCTTCTTTTCTCTTTCTAAAGTCTATTTTCTTTGCTTTATTATCCAACAAAAGCTTCATCATATTTTCTCTGACAAAAGTTGAGACCCTAGCACAACCCTTGACTTCTCCTTGCATGTGTGCAAGATGTTCTTTCAACCGAGTAATTCCACCTGTTAACACTCTACCACAAAATTTGCATTGCACATTATTTCTAGTTTTACCAGGTACAACTCTTCCAAAGTGCCAACCAATATCTTCACGTGGAGCACTTTCTGCTTTACCTGTTGGAAATTCTTCTCTTGGTGGCATTGTTTAATCAATCTACATATAAACATATATATGTTTGTAATTTTTTTTTAAAAAAATCAATGATAAATTATATAATTAAAACTTAAATATTATAATATATGCTTCAAGTTACTACATAAAATTTGTTAACTAACAAGTTAATTAAAAGTAAATTTTAATTTAATTCTTAGAATTTTCTAAGTTTCTCTAAAAAAATTTCTCCCACCCTCAATTTCTTATTTTAAATTTCTAATTTTCTTTCACAATCTTAAAATTAGTTAATTTTCTAAATCTCTCACCTTTAAATTAGTTGAATTTTGAAAAAAATTAATTTAAATTAAACAAATTTCTTATATTTATTAGGAATCAATTGACTTGATTCTAATTTTTCTCCTATAATTTTCTCCTATAATTTCTTCATTTACCCAACCATTTTTTCTCAATTTTTTTCCCTCCTCTATTTTCCCAAACCTCCCCGCCCAAATTTTTCTCAATTCCCAAATTTTCCCACGCCCCTCACCACCACTCCCTCCCCCCATTTTTCCCCTCCCTGTTATCCCACGCCCCTCCCAGTTTTTCTTTTCAATTCTAAAAAAATCCCCCATTTCCCAAGCCCCCTCCCATTTTTTACCCTTCCCACGCCCACCCTCCCCCCACCCTCCCCATTTTTTCCCTTTCTCCCTCACCCTCTGTTAACTTCCTCCCTCCCTCCCTCCCTCCCCGCCTGCCCCCCCTCCTCCCCCACTCACCCACGGGACGAGCCACCACGGCCTTCCCCGGCCACGGGCCACCACGGCCTTCCCCGGCCACGGGCCACCACGGCCTTCCCCGATCCCCACTCCCTCACTCCATCACCTCTCTGTTTCTTCTTCCCCCTTTTCCGTTCCCAAACAGCACCTAGCCACCCACAGCAACCCAACACCCCTACCCCCACGACCCACCCATAACCCACACCTCTAAATAGACATAAATCATGGCTTTGGTGGGTTACCTGAGGTTGAGGGCTGAGTTGCTGGCTGCTGCACCACGAAGATCGCGAAACAGAGGTCTCCAGATCAACCCAAGAGGCGGCGGCAGGAGCTCCTTCAACAGATCTGAGCTACAAGAGTTTCTCAAGAGGTTAGGCTTTCGTTAGGGTTAATTTGGTGTGTGTTTTTTTGCTTTTTATACTGAAAAAATTTAAAAGAAACGATGTTTGAAGGGAGAAAAACTGAACGGAGAAGCGTTGCGGCTGAAACGCTGTTACGCCTCCTCCGTTGCGGCAACAACACCGTTTCGTTGTGGCCGTCGCGCGTGATTTTCAAACTCAGCCCTGTAGCGTGCTGAAACGGAAACGGCAGCCACCGCAACCATTTTGTCGAGGCCACTACAGACATCTCGTTCCGAGATTTGGAGCCTTGGTGTTAACACAAGGTCATGCGAACATTCCCGTTAACATGCACTATAAGAAGGAAAATAAAATATGAGAGAGATAAAGAGAGAGAGAGAGCTGAATCAGTTTCATGGAGATTAAGATGCTGTGTATATAAAGGGACTGCCACAATGTTCCGTATTCAAACTTTTTCTTCCATACAAGTGGACAGACGGTAACAAATGTGTTTAGGGAAAGTAACCAGAACCTAAATCTAACATTCTTGTATAAACTATTTCTTTGTGGGATTGCTAACTGTGTTCCACAAAACTCCAAGATTATAGAAAGCAAAAGGTGGAAGCAGCCATGACAAGTTTCATGGGCCTAGAAGCCATTCTAAGGAAATACAAATGGAGAAATCATAGCAGCTAAATTGTTGCAGAGACAAAGAGTGTAGTTTGTTAGGGGCTATTGTGGATGATATTTTAGAGGTTGAGACCCCCAAGAAAAAGTTTTTGTGGATAAGGTTTCAATCCGTAGAAGCCAGAAGTAAACGGAAACGTTTAACATACTCCACATATTTTGTGGAGTTATGTGGAGCATGGTACTCCACACCACCATCAGCCATTGATTAAATATTAATAAAAAAAAAGAAAGGTTGAGAGTTTTCAAGGGCTACTTCTTCGACAAGTCACCAGAAACCACCGCACCACCGAAAACCTCCATGGCCAAACCAACCATCACCCATAGGAATGGCGCTGGCTCCGGCGATCGGGTCCAAGAGTGGCACTGCCTTGGGTGACAAATTGCTTGACCTCTAGATTTGTGTTCGTGGACGGTTTGGCCAAGAGGGGCACGATGGTAACGGGTTGCGGTGGATGGTGCGGCGGAGCGAGCTTGGCGGGGGGATGGGTGGAACGAACGGTGGTTGATGGCTGAGAATGAGGCGGGTTCGAGATGTTTGGTTGTTGGAAATGAGCCTGCTTTCGCTGGGCTGCGGGGTGTCGTGAGCGACGGCTCTGGCGAGGTTGAGTCACAGCAGTGAAGGGGGTTTAGCAAGGTCATGGGACGTGTGGCTATGGCAGTGAGCGATGGTTGCGAGGCCGCCGGCTAGGGGTCGCTGCTGGTAGCGTGGACCATGGTGGCAGTTTTGAGGTGGATGGGAACTATTAGTGCAGCGCGACAAGCTTGGGTCTGGGTGGTTCAGGTTACAATGGCGAGTAGTCCGACCGTGAGCTCGACGACGGTTAATGGTAGCTCAGGTGGGTTGCAGATCTAGCAGTCTTGGATCTTGGGTAATTTCTGATCTGGTGAGTTGGGATTTGGATGTTGGCCGGCGGTGGTTTTCTGGGAAGGTGGAGAGGGAGAAGAGAGACGCCATGAAGAGATGAAGAAGGTGGATGAGTGGTTTTTTGGAGTGTGATTTTTCAGGAAAGAGAGAAGAAAACGATTTTTCAGGTAGGAGAAGTTTAAATTTGTAATTAATCACGTGAATTAGTTATTAAAAAAATTATATTAATTAATTAATAAAATTTATAATTAATTAATAAAATATCTCTCGATAAATTTATATATATAATTAATTATGAATTTATATTTTATTAATTAATATAAAAAGTAATATAAATAAATATATGATAAAATTGGAGTTGCGAAAAACGATTTTTCCACAAATTGTGGGAACCGGTTATCACCTGTTTGAAGTGTGGAGTACTGTAAACACTTTCGAAGTAAACTAGTTATCTACAAAATTTCCAAAATAATGTGGGTCACCGTATAAATTCCTCTCCAGTTTATTAACTTAGTCAGGGTGAGTCTAATATATTCCCTTTAAAGAAAATTATGGTATATTACCTAATTCAAGTTATTGATTTATTTATAAAATAAATTAATAATTTAAATCAATTATAAAACACTTGTTTAGTAGTTTTTTATTTTATATTTTTTTAATTTTTTTAGTTTTATATATATATTTTTTACATATTACTATCACTATTGTCATTAGTTGGTAAGAACTTTCTTGTACATTATTTGTCAATTACTTCTAATTTTTTTAAGTTGTATAACTATATAAATATTATCAATTAAAATTTATAAGATTTTTTAGCACATATAGTTATAATTTTAGGAAAATCGACTAACTCTAATTTTTTCTAGGTTGTATAACTATATAAATATTATCAGTTAAAATTTATAAGATTTTTCAACAGTTATAGTTATAGGAAAATTTTTTTAGTATGTACAGTTATTTATGAAAAATTATAAAGATTGATATAATTTTAACTGGTATTATTTACACAGTTGTATAATTTTAAAAAGTAAACAGTAATCAATCGGAGGTTACTGGAGGTTTTCGGCAAGGATGAACAGTACCAGGAGGGGTGAACAATACCGACGATGTCGGTGAACAGTACCAGCGGCGGCGTGGTGAACAGTACCGACAGCTGCCGAGTGAGTAGTGCCCAACGCTATTGATGAACAGTGTCGCCAGCTGGCGGTGGTGGTTGGCTGGCAGTGGCTTGTGGTGGGAGGTGGTGGTTGTAACACCCCAAAATTTCCTATCCTATAAACAGTAATTTTGACAGCTAACAGAATTTTACTATTTAGTAATTTCTGGATACTGTAAAATTATTTTGTTTATTCCGTCAGCGTATTTGATCGTTTTGAGTGATTTACTATAAGGTGTCGGAAAATAATAATTTGGTAGGAAAAATTTTTCTGTATTTATTTCTCTTGATTTGTTAATTATTTTTAACAATCTGACTTGATTTTCATACGTTTTCTAATTTTTGTGATTTTATGTGTGATTATAAAATTTTTGACTGTATGTGGACCTAGGTGGTCCTAGGTGGGCCCAGGTGACCTTACTTGGGCCCAGGTGGGAATCTCAAGAAAGTAAAAATTTTTCTACGCATAGAAAAATTTGTACTGTTTAGACGAGAGACAGGATCTTACTAAACCCTGAATCCGAAAACAGTTTTAGAAAATTTTCTTTACCATATTTTTACTGTATTTATTTACTGTGACGGTAAAAATACAGTAAATGTATGTTTTGTGGGGATACAGTGAATCAAAATAATATTCTATATTATTAAGTTAATATTGGTGGATTGGATATCCACCATTAATTTAATTAACATTGGAGATTTAATCTTGAAAATAAATAGGATTAATTATAACCGTTGGATGGAAAATTAAATCAAAGGTGGAGATTTAGTCTTGTAAAATAACTTTGACCATTATGAACCCTTGGATGAAGATTAAATCAATGGTTGAGATGGACCATTAATAACCATTGGATTTGAATTAATGGTGTAGATTTAGTCAACAAAAAAATTTACTACAACCATTTTGGACCTTGGATATAAAGTTTGAAGGTGTAATCTTGACCCTCCATTTTGAAGACTCATCTAAAGGATAGGAATTAAAGGAGAAAGATCCAATGGCTCAAAAGAAGTCTTCCATCTACAACCTAAACCTAATGACTATTTTAATCCAAACCATCCTTTTAATCAAGGGCTAGGATGGCTTAGGAAAGATGACCATGCAAATTAATCACATGTTGCATGCAAGGAGAAGGGGGGGACGGTTTTGCATGCATTTTGGAGAGGAGACAAAGCTAGCATAGGCTTTTTAGGCCAAGGAAAAAGATGAAGTCAATAATAGCCATTTGAATTTGATTAGTAACTATTTAAGCCTAATTTGATTAATCTAATGGCCTAATTAACAAGTTAAGTAAACTAAATTAAATAGTAGACATATTGCCTACTAACCCTAATCTAGAATATGACACTTACGTTAAATTGTTATAATCTAATTCTTAATTAAATATCCTAATTTTATTTAGAGGTTATAATATATGTAATTATATATCTAATTAATTAGTTATTTAATTAGATAATTAATTAAGATTGGTTAGGAAACTAAACCTAATTAATTAGCTACTTAATTAGCAAGTAATTGGACTTGAATTAAAAATAAATTAAGTCCCTAATTCATGAGAGGCCACACGGCCATGCAGCCCAAGGAGGCTTCTCAAGTCTTCTTGAATGGACTTTTATGATTATTGGAGGACATATAGGGACATAGGCCATGTGCTACTCCATATGCATCCAATTGGTGATATTGTGAGTCAAGCATATCACTTAATCTCTCCAAGACTCCCATGGCAGCTGCTCACTTTCATTCACCCTCCTAATTTCATTTTCTCTCACATTAAAAAGCTCACAACACTTTCTCTCAAAAACTCCAAGAACCCAAGCACACATTTCTTTCCATTTTCTCTCTCAAATTCGGTCAAGCACCTTAGAACCATCATCCAAATTTCTACAATTTCATCCAACTTGATTTTCTAAACCTAAACACCATTCTAAGAACATCTCTAGTTATGAGTTTTTCCAAAATCATTCATCTTGAGCTTCAAATCCAAGCTTCAAGTTTCTATCAAAAATCAAAAATTCCATCTTTGTGCTTCAAGAGAAACCATTCGGTCAAGACACTCAAAACCACCATCCAATCTCTTTTAATTTCATCCAACCATAGATCTTGAATCTACATGATATTCTAAGCAACTTTCATGTTGGAGATTTTCTCTAAATCATTCATCTTCATGGTCTTTCTTCAAGAGCCAAGTTATTGAGTTTTTAAGGTGAAGTGTAAGAAGACTTCAATTCTTATCTCTTTTTCATGATCTAAACCATGTTTAATCCATGGTTCCTCTTAATCAAGTTTAGTATACTAATTTATATGTATTTTGTTTTGAATTTGAGAAGCCCTTGGTGTTGAAGGACTTGGAAAGAGAAGCAAAATCAAGAAGCTTTGAGGATCTTCAAGAGGTAAGAGGGAGATCCATCTCACCAACCAATTATGGTGGTGGGAGATGGTCTTATATTTGATGGATTGTGAATTCATGTGAGAATTCCAATCCATGGTTATGTAATAATTAATTGTGTGTTTATGAGCTTTGCTTTATTTTCTTGTGCTTTGATTATTTTTGTCCATGCTTAATATGCTTTGCATGATTTTATGGCTTTGATAGTATACTTATAATATGCATGATGAGTATATGGCATGTTTGTGATATTTATGATGAAATATATATATGTATACCATGATGTGTGGATGGAAAGAAAATTGATCTTGGTTCCAATGGCCAAGGAAGAACTACGGTTTTGATGCTCTTGATTTGGGTAAATGTTGAAATTTTTCAAGAACAAAGAAATTAAATTTTGATCCCTAGAACAATGAGAATTTCGGCCAAGACACCTCAAAATAGGTGTTTACAAATTAATATGTTTATGGAAGAATAAAATTGGATTGATTTGAAGAATATGGAAAATGAACTAAAGGTTTATTTTTTTTTTAAGAAAATATGAACACAAATTTTAGCATGAAATTTTATTGATTTATTTTGCGTAGAAATAAGAATGGAATTTATTTAAGTTAGAAGAAAAATATTTCATGGTTCCAATGACCATCTATAAGGTTTTAATAATTTAGAAAAATGTTTTGATGCTATGAAATACAAGAATTTTCAAATAAGAATTTTTGAAAAGGAAATTAAGTGTTATAAATTAAGTGAAGTGTAATTTTCATAAATAAAAGAAAAAGAAGATTGAAAGTATTGAACTTCAAATTAATCAATTTTTAGAAGTGATATAAAGGAAAAAGTTTGTAACTTAAAATTTCTAACAGAGAATTTATTTATTGGGTTTTGGAAAACGTTAGGAAATTTAAAGTTAAGAAACAATAATTAAATCAACTCAATATGATTTTGTAGGACTAGGTTAATAAAAAGTGATTTTGAGAAAATATATATTAAGGAAAAGATTTTTAACTAAGAATGAAAAAGGATTTGCAAAGAAAGTGAAAATGAATTTGAATAAATGGGTTTGTGTTATGACCAATCGGTACTTTGGTTTTGAAAATAAAACTTTAATGGTTTTGTTTGTGTAAAACCATATCAATTTAAAAGGAAAAATGTTTTGATAATTTTTCAATAGTAATGCCTAGATTTTGATGAAATAAAGTAATTTTTCAAGTGAAAATATAATTGATTTAATATAAGAAATTTGAAAAGGGAATCAGAGTATTTTACTCACTTGAAAAATTAAGTTTTGTAAACGAAAATGTTTTCAAACTTCAATTTATTTTGAAGTAGGTTAATTTGGAAATGATTTGGGAAAAAATGGAGAATATAATGGTATTTTGATAATTTACTCTAGTATAACTTATTTTCAAGTTTTGTGGATTATATTTGAAAAAGAATTTCTTGAGTAAAGGAACGTGGAAAAAGATTTTCTTGAGTAAGAAAATGTGAAAAATGAAATACAAAGTCATAATATTTTAAGAAAAGATGAAATGAAATTTTTGAAGGTTGAGAAATATTTTTCATAATAGAATTGTGGTGAAAAATTATTTACGTATCTTAAAAACGTGTTGAAAATGATATTGAATTATTTGAAAGTCCAAATTAATATTATTTTGGAATATTGAGGAATATTTTACGTAATTTGAACTATGTTGAAAAATTACTATGTGATTAAAAGTAATAGTACGTGATTAGAATATTTTTTTTATGAAAAATGATGATTGTTATAAAATTTGGAAAGTGTTTTAAAAAAATATTTTTATGAGATACGCAATTTTATGAAAAAAAATGATAGAAAATTGTTATAAGATTTGGAAAGTGTTTTAAATATTTTGAGAATGATAGAAAATGATTTGAAAATGTAACTTAAAAGAATGATTTTTTTGAGAAATACGTAATTTTGAAAAAAGCAATTTTGGAAAAATAATATGCTTATTTGACTATAAAAGATGAAACATAGTGTATGAACACTATGAGAAAATATTTTTATGCGATGGAAAGAGATGTCTTATTTGAAAAAACATTGAAAAATTAGTGGACTTGCACTGCATTGTACAAATGAAATTAAAAGATTTGGCCCGGTTGGGGTTGGAACGAGAAGAGTAATAGCTATTATGACATTTTAAAAATGCGGCGGTCAACAAAAGTAGTTACGGTACGCATTGTACCCGACAAAAATATCAACGACCGGGAATATTTAACGAGCAATTTTGAAAACCTCCATGGAGTTGTTTTTGATAAAATGAGTCTTTGTGTATATGCATAAATTTATTTATTGATAATTAATTGAGGAATATTAGTTATAACGATTGTTATGAATATTTTGGAATGATGTGATAAACGATAACCGATAATAATGGAAATGTTGTCGTGCGCCATATTGGTATTGGTGTAGGTGATCTCACCTCTTTGTGTTAAAATCAAATAATAGAAAGATCGAGTTGCTTAGACATAACGAGCGATGGATACTGCTTGAGATTGGTGACTATAAAAGCATTGATAACATAGTGTATGAACACGATGCATCAAGATGGAGAAAAAGGAATAAATGATGAGTTTGCCTACGATTGGCTTTTGATGTATTTTATATACATTGGAAAGAGATGTCTTATTTGAATAAATTTGTTGGAAAAATGATGAGTTTTCCAATGTATTTTATATACATTGGAAAAATGTAAATTTATATATAATGCACCATAAGTATTTCTTTTGTGAATAAATCACTACAACAAATCAATATTTTAAAAATTGAATTAGAAATTGAATTGCCGAGACTTGCAGGTTATGATTCAATTTATTCAACCTATTAAATTTATGGTTAACTATGATTGAGCCATGTAACATTCTCCTTCTAATTTACTTATATAAACAACTATATTAATAAAAATTTACTTATTTGATTTATTTGCATGTCTATGTGAATATTTGTGTTTTATGTGCTGATAAAAAACAACTTAGCGCATAAGTTAAGTTCAAAATATTAGTCGAAATATATGTAAAAATTTTAAATGAGTGAAAAGAATTATTAGAAAATTATAATTTAGCTACAAATAAATAAATATAATTAAGGTAAATTTTAGGCACTTAAATAAATTAAATTAGTAATTTTGGTGAATTATGGTGATTTTATTAACTTAAAAGTAGCTAAATTAAAATAAATAGGATAAAATTATGAAAATAATTTTCTAAAGTTTGGAATAAATTTAGATGATAATAATGACCTTATAATTATGTTAGAACTTAATAAAATGTACACGAATTAATTAAGATGATTATATAAGATTAAAATCCTATTTAAATTAAATTAAAGAAAGGAAATGATTACCCCTTTGACCAATAGGATGCTGGAAAGGGTGGAAGTTGATCCACTTAGACAGCCATAACAAGGAGCTAATGTAGGATCAACGGGTAATCAGAATTTTCATGACCTTTTAGAGTTCAGCAAGGCCAATCCTTTATCTTTTAGGGAAGAGTATAACCAAGTAAAGGTTGAGGGATGGAATATGAAGATGGAGAAAATTTTTGTAGTTATGGCGTGCACTGATGCACAAATGGTTTCCTTTGCCTCTTACATGTTGGTAGGCGAGGCAGATTGTTGGTGGACTGATGCTTAGAGATTGTTAGAGGCGGTAGGTACTCAAATTACGTGGGAGGTTTTTAGAAATCCTTTCCTTGATAAGTATTTTAGAATTTGCAATATGCTAAGGAGTTGGAGTTTTTGAAACTGGAACAAGGTAGTATGTTAGTAGGTCAGTATGTAGCAAAGTATGAGGAATTGTCTAAGTTCTCGACCTATTTTAGGCATAACCTAGATGAAAATTAGAAATATATGAAATTTGAAACATGATTGAGGGAGGATATTCTAAGAACAGTGGGACCCATGGAGATCAGAGATTTTCCCACTCTGGTCAACAAGTGTAGGATTATAGAGGGATATGGTCTGAAAACCCCATCTGAGCAAAGGCCACATAATTTCTAGAAAAGAAAGAGGGTATATGGAAAGTATCCAGGAAACCTTTCTTGGTTTAGACCACCACCAAGAAAAGGAAAGCAGATTTAGGTAGGAAATTGGGGGCCAAAGTGTACTAAATGTGGTAAACAGCATGGCACTAGACCATGTTGGCTTGACCAAAACATGTGCTACACTTGTGGTAAAGTTGGACACTATGCTAGAGACTACACACATGGACAGGGGATGAAGCCCAGCCCTAGGCCACAGACTACAGGAAGAGTGTTCACTCTGAGTGGAGAAGAGGCAACTCAATCTCCTGATCCAATACAACATAATTGTGTAGTTAAAGATACTCCCTTTTCTGTATTATATGACTCTGGAGCATCACATTCTTTTCTTTCTTATAATTGTGTGAAATTGTTAAGTCTACTTGTGTCTAAATTCCTTATGATTGTTTTGTTTCTACACACACTGGGGAACCTGTGATCACTTCACATGTCTGTTTAGATTGTTCTTTAGAAGTAGAGGGTAAGTCCTTTGTTGTGAATCTCATTTGTTTACCTCTTATCAGTATTTATGTCATTTTTTGTATGAACTGGTTATTTGCCAACCTTGTCGCTTAATAACTGCCGAGACTACCAAATTTAAATCAATTTATAACTGAATTACTAAAACTACTTGCAGTATATGGTAACACCGGGTCGAGCCTGTAGATCACTCTAATTACATAATTAGATTAAGAGGTTGATAAATAGAGGGACAGGGTTTGTAAGATTAAACAATAGAAAGCAATTACAAAGAGTAGACATAATTTGGAAAACAACCAATCCAAGAGAATTAACCAATCTTGATCTTAATCCATCCTTGATCACTAAAGGTTCATTCAATTATCAATCAAATCCTTGGTCTTAGATCACATCAAGACGCCTCTCAATGATCCATGAATCTTCTACTAGAAACGCTTCCAGAATTCAATTAATTAAGGTTAGACAAATTAAGCATCCATCCAAAACCCAAATTAACTTAAAAACTAAGATCCAACTAAGCTAAACATTTCATCAAACACCTTTAATGCCTTGTTTAGTCTCTGAAGTCCTGTCTTAGCACATGATAATTATGCAATTATTAAATTCAAATCCCAATCAAATTAAGCACCCAATCAGAATTAGAAAAAGAGAAGAAGAAGAGAAACTAGATTAACAATTGAATGTAAATAAATTAAAACAGAATCTCAAGATTAAGCATCAAGAATGTTCAATCCCTTGGATTGATTGAAGGCTCTACTCCTCCATGAATGGGAGGGACGAACTTAGAAAAAAGAAGAGAAAAACTAAAGAGAAGGAAGAGAAAAGAGAAAGATCTAGATCTAGATCTAGATCTAGAGAGAAAAGGTGAGAAAAGTCAAGAATGAAAAGATGAGTCTCGGTTTTCTGCCTCTAACCCCTATAACTACCCCCTAATTTTGCCTTACATGATTAGAAACCTATTAGTTACAAAACTGGGTCAATTAGGAATCATTGGGCCTAAGTCCCATGTCAATTAGAGGCCTGCAACTCAAGTTATGCCTATTTAAGTGACATAAACTCATCAACAACTCATCTCTATTTTCCAGCTGCAATTTCATGCCCAAAAAGACGTATTTTGGAAAAGTGATCTTCATATGAATTGAATATATATGTCTTAATTCCAAATGCCACCGGTTTTAGGCCCATATCTCATCTACAACCCAAGTTATGCCCTGATTAGTGCACACTACTTGGGTTTTAGTGTCAGAACCTGTGTTTTGACTTCCAGGATCAATTAGCTCCACTAGATGTCTGATTCTGCTCTGGAGCTCTCATGAAAGTTATAGAGATCTCTCTCATCTTTCCTACAAGGTAAGATACATAATTTTTAGATATCTAGAACTCAAAATATGTTTGAAATACAGAAATAGTATAAAATCTCAATAATGCTAGAAAAGATCAATTAAGCCCAATTTGAGCACAAACTTACAAAACATGACTAAGCTCAATCAATTAAGTACATAGGGAGTGTAAATGACTAAAAATAAGAGTTTATTAATGTATAAAATATATGATTATCAAAATTTTTCACACTTAGCTTTTTGCACTCCTGAGTAAATCACATAAGACTAAAACTTGGGAACAAAGAAAAACAATACAAACTCAAGCTAAAAACTCTAAAAGATTTAAATTCCAATGACATTCAAGAATGCAAAAGTTTACAAGCAAGAAGAAAAACCAATGTTTCAAGGGAACAAAACATTCATGATGTACAATTTCTTCACATTTCAAGCAAGCAAGCAAGGCATCTTCAATTTGAAAGGCATGAATCAAGAATGATAGATCCTCACAAGATACACTCTCAATCCCTTAAGTGTTTACAAGGTAAGTATTTCACTCAATTCAACCCATGAAAATTACACTACCATAAGCTTGCTTATCTTCTACTTCTCCACTTCTCAAGCACATGCACACACAAATTAAGAGGACTTTATTCAAGGTTAGAATGGGGTCAAGGGAAGGGAAGGAAACAATATGAATATGACAAGTTAAACACTCAAGAGAATAAAAAAGAATTGGGAAGGAACTCAAAATTGACAAACATGAAATTTTATCCCCCCAAATCCATATAATGCACATTCTCTTTACATATTCCTTCTCTTATTTATTTATTTATTTATTTTTTTCATAACCTTTTTACATTTATTCTCTCTTTTTTTTTCTTTTTTTTTTTTTTTTTTTTTTTTACTAAACACTTTGCATATTGCACATCAAATTACACAACCCCTACACTTGAACTATTAATTACTCACAGGTAAAAGAGCTCCTCCAATGAAAATGAACCAATGCTCTCCCATTCCCTAAGGTAAGGTAAAAACATAATTTTTCACATAAGACATATAATGAGCTAAGACAAAGAATAGGCTAATAGGTTTAAGAGGGTTAATCAAAGGAAAATAATGCAAGGTTTACTATTTGGCTAAAGTAGCTAATAAAAGAAAGAAGACCTCAATTATGTTCATGCATACAAGTGAAAATGTAGCCTTAAAAAGAATCAAAATAGTTCTAGAGTGATCAATTAATATGAGTGAAAATCACACAAGAAATAAAAAAAAATGGCATAAATGCTAAATTCATCCATCAATAGGCTCAAAATCTCACAAGGTATGCATATATCAAACTCAATCAATCAATCAAACATCCAAAATTAAGCATGTCAAATTTAAGAAGAAGAAAATTTATTCAATCATGTTAAGAACCTTGAATTGCAATTACTTCAAACTCATAAACTTCACAAATCTCAAAAAATCATTGGAAAGCAATTAAAAACACACATTTTTTCTTTAAAACTAAAAATAGAATTAAAAACAAAAAAAAAATTAAAAATAGAAAATAGAAATAGTAGAGAAAAATAACATAAACACAAAAATAGAAATAGAAATATAAACAACAGAAATAGAAAAATAAAATAAAAAATAGTAAACAAGTAAAAATCAAAAATAGAATTCTAAAACAGAATTAATTAGAAATAGCAGAATTTAGCAACAAGAGAAAATAGAAATAGAAAATAAAAAATAGAAATGAAATTTAACAGATACAACAATAAAAGCATAAATGACAGAAATAAAAACATCAACAAGTAAAATAGTAACAGATGGGTACAAAAAAATATCAAAAACATCAAAATGACAAAAAATAGTAGAAATTAAAATAGCGAGTAAATTAGCAACATAAATTAAAAATAGAAATGAAATTAAACAAAATAAAATAGCAAAAATAGCAGAACTAAAATTGCAAACAGCAACAAAAAAATAGAATGCTAAAATTCCTCTCCCACACTTAAATTCTACGTTGCTCTCAATGTAAAGCTCAAAAGAAAATAACATCCATCAAAATCATCAATTAATGAAGGACAAGTAAAATAAAAGAGAGTGAAAAGGAAAGAAAAGAAATATCATTATCAAGTGAGGTAGATGGAGAGACTTCCACCAGGGTCCCATTGCTTGAATTGTAATGACCAAGACCAAGTTAAGCTTGAAGTATGACTTGAAGCATGAGTTGAAGCATGAGAGCTTCCATTGGGGTCCCATTGACCTTCCTTAATTTCCTTGGTTTCACCACTATAATGCAATATGTGTACTTTATCAACTACATATTCCTTGTTTATGTTGGGCCATGACCTAAAAACAAAATCCATCACAGTAGCGACTGCCATCCGGTGCTCTTCTCTCTTCTCGAAAAATCCTTCAAGGGTAGGTGGTTGTAGTGAAGGTATCAATCTGGTTGAAGAAATTAATTCTTCTAATGTAATTACAGCATCACCTGTAATCTGTGTACAATCCTCCAAAACAGCATGATCATATCGCATAGAAGAAGAAAATTTAGAAATTGCAGCATCATCTCCCACAACAGCAAAAATTCCAAAACATACAACACATATACTAGTCTCATCACATCAAGAACATCCAGGAAAATCAACACTATCCAAAAATCCCACAATTTCAAGAAATTCAGCTAGTATATCAACATGCATATCATCAACAAGAAAATCAATCACATCTAACTGAAAAACAGAATGCTCTTCTAAAGGATATTTCTTGGCATCAGGAATAATAAACATCACTATAGGGATTCAAAATTGACTCAAAACACAAAAACACAAAGCGATGGTAAAAATCACACAAAAACTTAAGAGAAACTATATCTAAATATTTTTAAAAATTATGGGACCACTACAGCATGAAAACTACACAAAAATGAAACTAAAAAATGTAATAAAAATATTAAAAAATTTAAAAAAGAGGTCCAAACGATCGAATTTTGGCAAACCAGGGGTGACCTCACAATTAATTGTGAGCCTTGTTTATTTGGCCGTTTTAATTCAACTGACCAAGTTTCAGCTCATTATGGGCACGTTTGTTGTCAGTACGAAGTTCTGCTAAGTGACCCATAATCACTCATTTTTGCCTAAAAACCAAAATACAGCGACTCAAGGGTTAGTGAGGGATTAGTAGTCAAATATACTCTCAATAAGATTGATCAAAATCAAAGTGATCCTCGGCAACAGCGGCAAAAATTTGATAACTGCGAGGCTACCAAATTTAAATAAATTTATAACCGAATTACCAAAACTACTTGCAGTATATGGTAACACCGGGTCGAGCCCGTAGATCACTCTAATTACACAACCAAATTAAGAGGTTGATAAATTGGGGTGAAAGGGTTTATAAGATTAAACAATAGAAAGCAATTACAAAGAGTAAACAAAATTTGGAAAATAATCAATCTAAGAGAATTAATCAATCTTGATCTTAATCCATCCTTGATCACTAAAAGTTCATTCAATTATCAGTCAAATCATTGGTCTTAGATCACATCAAGATGTCTCTCAATGATCCATGGATCTTCTACTAGAAATGCTTCCAGAATTCAATTAATTAAGGTTAGACAAATTGAGCATCCATCCAAAACCCAAATTAACTTAAAAACCAAGATCTAACCAAGTTAAACATTTCATCAAACACCTTCAATACCTTGTTTAGCCTCTGAATTCCTGTTTTAGCACATGATAATTACACAATTATTAAATGCAAATCTCAATCAAATTAAACACCCAATCAGAATGAGAAAAAGAGAAGAAGAAGAAGAGAAACTAGATTAATAATTGAATGTAAACAAATTAAAATAGAATCTCAACATTAAGTATCAAGAATGTTCAATCCCTTGGATTGATTAAAGGCTCTACCCTCCATGAATGGGAGGGAAGAACTCAGAAAAAAAGAAGAGAAAAACTAAAGAGAAGGAAGAGAAGAGAGAAAAATCTAGGTCTAGATCTAGAGAGAAAATGTAAGAAAAGTTAAGAATGAAAAGATGAGTCTCAGTTTTTTGCCTCTAACCCCTATGACTACCCCCTAATTTTGCCTTACATGATTAGAAACCTAGTAGTTACAAAGCTGGGACAATTAGGAATCATTGGGCCCAAGTCCCATGTCAATTAGAGGCCTACAACTCAAGTTATGCCCATTTACATGACATAAACTCGTCAGTAACTTTTCTCTGTTTTCCAACTGTAATTTCATGCCTAAAATGACATATTTTGGAAAAGTTATCTTCATATGAATTGAAGATGTATGTCTTAGCTTTCGAATGCCACCAATTTCAGCCTATATCACATCTACAACCCAAGTTATGCCCTGATTAGTGCACACTGATCAGGTTCCAGTGACAGAACCCGTGTTCTGACTTCCAGGCCTAATTAGCTCCACTAGATGTCCGATTCTGCCCTGGAACTCTTCATGAAAGTTGTAGAGCTCTCTCTCATCTTTCTTACAAAGTAAGACACATAATTTTTAGACATCTAATACTCAAAGTATGGCTGAAATGTAGAAACTGTGTAAAATTTCAATAATGCTGGAAAAGATCAATTAAGCCCAATTTGAGCCTAAACTTACAAAACATGACCAAGCTCAATCAATTAAGTACATGGAGAGTGTAAATGACTAAAAATGAGGGTTTATTAATGTATAAAATATGTTATTATCATCGCTCTAAATTATTCAAATAAAACTTAAATATTTATGTCTGATTCTTCCTCTGTGCTCAAACCATCAAAGTCTCTATACTTGAATGCCACCCAGTTCAACAAATGTTTGTTGGAGGGAATTTAGGGATACGCTCTCCTATTCTCCTCAAAAATGGAAGTAAAGCATACTCTAGAAAGTATACTTGGGGTGAGGGAATACCTAGAGATATTTCTAAAAGAAGTAACTAGTTTGCTACTTGAGAGGAAAATAGAGTTTTCCATAAACTTAGTCCCAAGAGTTGGACCCATATCAATAGCACCATATAGGATGTCACCCTTAGAGTTGACAGAAACTAAGAAACAAATAGAAGAGTTGCTAAACAAACAATTCATTAGGCCTAGTGTGTCACCCTACGGAGCACCAGTGCTCTTGGTCAAGAAGAATGATAGAAGTATGAGATTATGTGTTGATTATGTAACATCCGCTTTTAGCATGTTAGACTAGTTTATGGTTACAAAGGTAGCACAACACTTATTTAACATGCCTGTTAATTTTGTGACAAACTGAGTTAATTTAAATACTTTGTTACAACCTAGAGTATGAAAAGTAACTTAAAATGACTCAGATAGTAGTATAAAGGGCTAAACTGGGGGAAATGAATATAGAGAATTTGTTTCTAAGTCACAAATAGGTATAAAATGATGTATTTAAAATTTGAGAATAACCATAGTCAGTTTGACATTTTTAGGCATACTAATTGTGTATTTAATGCCCGATTGACTAGCAGTAGACATGAAAAAATATGATAATGGTGAAACAATATTTTTTATGAATCTTAGTATTTATTTTAAAGTTGTTTGAAGCTGAAAAACTTGGTTTGGTTAAATCTAGGTGTTCTTAGCAGATCGGGGAACTATCAGTGTCATACTTAGTGAGACAAGTGATATACAGGTGAAAGCCCTTATATTTGGCTTTGTTTTCCTGATATTTTATCTCACCTTAATCATTTTGTTCATAAGAAAATAGAAGCTCAATTTATAGCAGAGAAACAAAGGAGAAAAGAAGAGAAAGCTAAGGAGGAGGAAGAGGAAAAGAGCAAGAAGGCTAAAGGAAAAGCCAAGGCAGATCTTCCACCATCACAAACTATTTGAGGTACGGGTTTTCTAACCTTCAATATCACATTTTCTCCATTCTTTCTATTGATTAAAGTTAGGGCATTAGATGGAGAAAATGGGTTTTAAAAAGTAGAAATTTGTTTTCTTTGTTTGACTCTTGTTGTCTTTGATTGAAATTAGCTATCATAGATTAATGAGAGCATGAGAATTGAATTGAACATTAGATATTGGCAATTAGTCCCTACAGTGGAAACTTAAGCCATGAACAAGTTGGTAGGTGAATTTGAGAATTAATCCAAGTTCAAGTGAGCTAATAGGTTGTAAAAGTGTTACAACATATTTAGGAAGTCTTGGTGAAGCTAGAATTCACCTAGGACCCAAATTCAGATCATGGGAAGTGAATTTAGGTCAATGAAATAATGCAAAATAGTGATTTTCTGCAGAATTCTACAGAAAACTACTTGCGCGTTGTGGCATGACAAGTCCACACCGAGGCATGCGTGTATTCTGCACAGCACCCGAGAGCAGCACATCGCGGCATGAAATGCACCATGCTGAGGCGTGCGAGATAGAGAGCTACGCTCCTTAGCGTGAGTTTTAGGAATTTTCAAAGATGATGTTCTTGATGTTTTGAGGTTCTCTACTAGTTGAGATAATTTATATATGCTTTCTTAAGTGTAGTATGACACTTTTAGGGATATTTCACTAATGGAATAACCACCTAGCATATAATAGCAAGTTTGAGTTTTCTAAGCTTTTCTAAGGTTAAGAATTGCTTGAAACATTAATTAAGAGTTAGTTCCTATGCCGGTTATAGTGGAGCCATAGAATGATTATCTTAATTAAGGGAGTAAGTTAAACCCCCAAACCTTGTAAAGTAGTGAGTATAACTCTTTGTTAAGGAGGTAATTGTGAGAGGTAAATATTAGTACAACATTTTGCCTAGGACAAAGCAGGGAGCTAAACTATTTGTCAAGTAACATGAGGAATATGATCAACCTTATGTAGTGTAGCAAAGTGAGTTAAACTTACTAACACGAGCCTTAGGATGAGTTAAATCCTAAGTTAGGCAATGAGGCGAGATAAGCAATTTGCCAAGTTTAGTTGATGTTACATGGTTGTATGGGTGATTGTGTAATATCGAGATTAGATTATGTTTCTATACATTATACAGTTGTATGAGCGATTGTATAATGTTGTTATTAATTATGTGTATGTGCAATTTATGTTAGTGAATGCCATGTGATACATGTATGTTACTGAAAATTTTTATGTTCTCATCCCTTTCTATGTTTCCATGGTAAAAGCAGGTCCAGACCCTAGTAAGGGGGCAACACAGCTGAAGAAGGAGCAACAAGTCTAGATTAGTATTTAGTTTTTGTTGTTGAACAACTTGTGTATAATGTACTTTGAGTTGTAGTTTTCTGTAGTTTGTTGTTGTATATATGATACTATGCCTTTGAGGCTTTTGATGTATATAATTATGACCTACTTTTATTGTGACTCTCCATATTTAATTCTTTAATTATATGGGATTAGACTGATAGTAATAGTAGTGCTAACATGTTTAATGCTAATTATCTTTATATAAGTAGTTATATCGAGATGTTCGTATTAGGGTGTTACATTATGATATCAGATCAGTTCATCTTGTTGAGTCGGGGTATGGATTGATTATGCATAGGCATGTTAGTAGTTTTAATGTATGTTGTGTAATTCTCGTCTCTCTAGTGAGATGTTTGCATAACTTGCATTTTTTTTTGGATGTTAATAGCTACTGTTGTACTATGACATGGTATTGAGACTAATCAACTCCATATTTAATGTGTTGTGTGTACAAGACACTATGGCTTCTCCTAGACGAACAAGAGGGAATAAAAATTCTTCTGGTGACAGTCCTAGCATGGTCGAGGCCTTTATGGAAATGGCCAAAGCAATGCAAGATCAAACTGCTACTACCAACAAAATGCCAGAGAGGTTAGATACTCAGCAACCTCCACCACCAGTACCACCACCAGTTCAGCCCGAGCAACCAATCCAAGAGGCTCCACTTGGAAGGAATCAGAACTTTTAAGACCTCTCAAAGTTCAGGAAATCTACTCCATCATCCTATAGAGGTTAGTATGACCTAGTTAGAGCTGAGGGTTGGCTCAAGGAAATGGAGAAGATCTTCATAGTTACGGCTTACTCAGATGAACAGAGAGTGCTTTTTGCCTCCTACATGTTAGAGGGGGAGGCAAAAGATTAGTGGACTGAGTTAAAGAAGGTAGCGGATGCCTCGGGAATTCAAGTTACTTGGGAATTCTTTAAGGGATCTTTCCTAGAGAAGTTCTTCCCTCAAAATTTGCACAATGCAAAAGAGATAGAATTCTTGAAGTTAGAACAGGGCAGTATGTCTTTTGGCTAGTATGTGGCCAAATCAATGAATTGGTTGAAGTTCTCATCCTACATTAGATTCCACACAAATGAGAAGTGGAAATATGCTAAGTTTGAGGAGGGACTGAGAGAAGACATACAAAGGGCTATTAGACCCTTTGAAATCTAAGACTTTTCATCATTAGTGAATAAGTGTCGGATAGTAGAATCTGGAGGTTTGTAACCCCAACCAGAACAGACAACACAGAACTTCCAAAAAAGGAAGAGGTCTGATGAGAAGAAGGGGACTCCTAAACTCGGTTACTAACAAGCCAAAGGTAAGCAGGTTCAAGGAGAAGCAGGGAGACTTAAATGTCCTAAGTGTGGGAGACAGCATGAAGAAAGGCCTTGCTTGACAAGGCAATCAATTTTTTATGCATGTAGACAACCAGGGCATATGTCTAGAGATTGTCCACAGAAGCAGAAGACTATCTTCACCCTTAGACCACAAGCAGTAAGAAGGGTTTATACTCTGAGTGGTAAGGAGGTGACCTAGCCTTTGAGTCTAATTCAAGGTAAATGCATAATCCATGATCAATTTTTAACTATTTTATATGATTCGAGAGCATCTCACTCCTTTATTTCTAGTGATTGTGTGAAATTGCTTGAGTTGCCTATGACAGACCTTCTTTTTGATTTATCTGTTTCCACTCTCACTAGTAAATCAGTCACAATTTCTAAAGTTTGTTTGGATTGTTGTATAAAGTTAGAGGATAGGATATTCTTTGTGAATCTTATTTGTTTACCTTTAGTAGATATTGACGTTATTCTTGGCATGGATTGGTTGTCTTCAAACCATGTAGTTTTAAACTGTACAGATAAAACCTTAGTGTTTATGTCAGATATATCTACTAAAGTTAACCCTTCTGAGTCAGTGTACCTCAATGTAAGCCAAGTGAATCACTGTTTAGAGGAGGAGCTCAAGGGTATGTTCTCCTTTTCTCTCTCAGCATAGAGGTCGAGCAGAGCCTAGGTGATATACCAATAATGAGCGAGTACCCAGAAGTATTCCCGAGAGATATAGCAGAGTTTCCAACCATCAGAGAGATAGAGTTTACTATAGACTTAGTACTGAGAACGGGACCTATTTCCATGGCACCCAATAGGATAGCACCTCTAGAACTAGTAGAGCATAAGAAGCAAATTGAGGAATTGCTAGAGAAACAATTCATTAGGCCAAGTGTTTCTCCTTAGGGAGCACCCATGTTGCTTGTGAAAAAGAAAGATGGTACCATAAGACTGTATGTAGAGTATAGACAACTGAATAGGGTAACAATCTAGAATAAGTATCAATTGCCTAGAATAGATGATCAAAAGGATTAGTTGAGGGGAGCATCAGTGTTCTCCAAGATTGACCTAAGGTCAGGATACCACCAGATAAGGGTTAAGGATGCAGATATCCCAAAAACTACTTTTAGGACTAGGTATGGATATTATGAGTACCTTGTGATGTTCTTTGGGTTAACAAATGCACCAGCAGTATTCATAGACTACATGAATAGGATTTTTAGACCCTACCTAGATCATTTTGTAGTGGTATTCATAGATGATATCATAATCTATTCTCAGACAATGGAAGAACATAAGCTGCATGTTAGAACCATTTTAGAGATTCTTAGACAGAAGAAACTATTTGCCAAGCTATCAAAGTGTGAGTTTTGGCTTACATAAGTTCAACTTCTAGGGCATGTGATCTCTCAAGGAGGGATTTCAGTGGACCCTAGTAAGGTAGATGCAATGTTGCAGTGGGAGGACCCACCACTGTAACAGAAATTAGAAGTTCCATAGGCCTAGCTGGTTACTATAGGAGATTTATTAGTAGATTCTCCCAGTTAGCACTACTCTTGACTAGATTAACTAGGAAATGTAGTACTTTTCTTTAGACTCAAGAGTGTTAGGATAGTTTCTAAGATTTTAAGTTGAGGTTGACTACTGCCCCAGTTTTGGTAATTCCAGATCCACAGGAGAACTTTGAGATATTTTATGATGCTTCAAAGATGAGTTTATGATGTGTTCTGATGCAACATAGGCAAGATAGAGCACCAAAAACCTTTAGGACCTCTCTAATCCTTATCAATTCCTGAATGGAAATGGGAGAACATCATAATGGATTTTGTGACAAGTTTCCCTAAGACTCAGTTAGGTTATGATACAATTTGGGTCATAGTGGATAGACTAACCAAGTCTACTCATTTTTTGCCAATGAGAATGAACTACTTCTTAGAGAAATTAGCTCAATTGAACCTATAGGAGATAGTTAGGCTGTATGGAGTTCCCCTCAGCATAGTTTCAAATAGAGATCCTAGATTCACATCTAGATTTTAGGGAGCCTTGCAAAAGGCCTTTAGGACTAGGCTCAGTAGTACAACATACCATCCACAAACAGATGGACAGTTAGAGAGAACTATCCAAACTCTAGAGGATATGCTTAGAGCATATGTTTTAGATCAACAAGGTAACTGGAATAGACTCTTGCCTTTAGTGGAGTTTGCCTACAACAAAAATTACCATACTAGCATAGGGATGGCACCGTATGAGACACTTTATGGTAAAAATTGTAGGTCCCCTTTATGTTGGTATGAGGTAAGAGAGAAAGCTATTCTAGAACCTGATTTAGTACAACAGACTTTAAAGCAGATTAGAATGGTTAGGGATAGGATGGTTGTAGCTTAGAGTAGGCAAAAGAGTTATGCTAACAGAAGAAGGAGACCTCTAGAGTTCGAAGAGGGTGCACATGTTTTCTTGAGAGTCACTCCTACAATAAGAATTGGTAGAGCATTGAGAACTAGAAAGTTAAACCATTATTTCATTAGTTCCTACTAATGATCACATATTTGATACATTAATAAGCCTTTATTTTTAGTCATTTACACTCTCCATGTACTTAATTGATTGATTTGATTATGTTTTGTAAGTTTGGACTCAAATTGGACTTAATTGAATTTTTTAACATAATTTACGTCTTACGTTGTTTCTGTATTTGGGTTATATCTTGGGATGTAGGCGGTTAAATGAGGTGAATCTGATGTATTTTAAAGATAAGAAAGAGCTCTATAACTTTCATGAAGACCTCAAAAGCCCAATCACACGAGTAGATAACTCAAATTGGGGTTGAAGCAAGAACTAGAGTGCTTTTCCTGATAGCTTAACCTATGTGTACTATTTATCCCATATTTCAGGATAGAAGTTGTCAAATGGGCTAAAATTTGGATGCTGAATATCTAAGACCCATATCTACAACTTTCATGTTGAACACTTTTCCAGAATCGGACTCCTTGAAGGTGATATTGGGCTTGGAAGTCAGAACAGAGGAGCTGTGACTGGGCCTAGGCATTATACAGTAATTTGAACGTATCTAGAGTTATAGAAATGATATTGGACTCAAACCAAAGCCATTTGAAAGCTAAGATCAAGGCCTACAACTTTCATGAGACCACTTGGTTCAAAAATGACGAATACAATGACTTCAGAGCTACATGATTTCAGAGACAAGGAATCTCCATAATTTTCCACTCACCAAAAGTCATTTGGCATTTTCCACTCATTTTCCACTCATCCACCCACTAATGACTCAGCCCACTTATCATTTTGTATCTCTAATCCTCTATAAAAAGGGTCCTTGGCAGATCATTAAGGTGTGTTAGGTGTTAGTTACCAAAATGATGCCATTTTGTTACTAGGTTTTCTTGTAGTAATTTTCCTTTGTTCTAAATTAAAGTCATGTTCTTCTTCTTCTTCTTCTCTCTTTCTTTCTTCTTATCTATGAGTAACTAAGTTTCATTTTACTTGGGTGAAAGGGTGAAGCTCTTGGTAATAAAGTAAGGTTAAATTTATTCTTCTCTTGTGCTTAAATAATTTATATTTTCTAGTAACCATTATATGTATTATAATTTGTTTCTTATAATTTAGAAGCCATCTTTGTAAAGAGGAGTTCTTGATTTGTTGTAGACAAAATATTAGTACAATGAATGCTTTAACCCATTTATAAGTGGTAGTAATATTTTTAGAAAACATAATATAATTACGTATATTATTTTAAATGGACTTTTAATGTTGTATTTTCTGATTGGAACCTCCATGTTGCGAGGATTCTAATTGAGTTATAAAAGAAATTAATCTTACCTTTACTTTATTTACCAAGAGTGGATCTTTTAACCCAAGTAAATAATTTTTACCATAGTAACAAAATATTTACTTCACCTTAATTAATCTTCAACAATTCCTTGTGGATCGAGAAATTTATTACTTGAGTCAACCTACACTTGGGTTCGCAATGCAACAATTAATCCCGCATCAAGTTTGTAGACTTGTTTGAAACTAAAAATTGTGCATCAAGTTTTTGGCGCCGTTACCGGGGACTTGATTTGAAGACTGAATTTCTGGTGTAAAAATTTTGTATATATACTAACATACTAACTAGTGGGGGAACCTCTCCCTTTTTAATTTCTGTGCATACTAACTTGTGGGAGAAACTCTCCCTAATTTCTCTATAATCTTTAATCATTAATGAAATAATCTTTCTTCTTCTCTCCTCTCTCACTGGAGCAAAAAAAACCGGTTTGCCGATTCTCCAGTTTTCATATTTTAAATTTACTTTCTGCACTTTATTTTCTGCATTTTAATTTCTGTACAGTGGGGGTAATTCTCCCTTTTATTTTTTTGTACATATTAACTTAGTGGGGGTAACTCTCCCTTTTATTTTTTTTCTGTATTTTACTTTTTGTATTTTATTACTAACTTACTAACTATCTAACTTTTTACTTTATCAGCTATCTAACTTTTTAATTTACTTGCTTCTAATATTTTAATTTATCTGCATACTAACTTTTTAATTTTTCTATTTATTAACTTATTTGGTGGTTGGTTTATACCACACCTTTGTTAATATTTAATGGACGGTTTATACTGCTAGCTTGTACATTTTCTTTTCTATTTTAAGTTACTTATTTATGCTTAATTGGTATCGTGATTCAAATGCTGATCGTTTGGTTAAAGTTAATCCTAGTACTTTATATATTGATTTGTCTGGATCACAATCACACACATTAAGCACAATGGCTGAAAACGAAAGTGTGCATGATGAACATGAAAATCAACCGTTGCGAACCATGCGTGAGTATTTGCAACCTTCTCGAAATTTTAGTCCATCATGTTTTATCTTTCCGCTCAATGCTAATAATTTTAGATTCAAGCCAGGTATGATTTCTTTACTTCCTAATTTCCATAGTTTAGAATCTGAAAGTCCATATGTACATCTAAAAGAATTTGAGGAAGTATGTACTGTTTTTCATGATCAAACTTGCACTGAAGAGGTTGTTAACCTTAAATTGTTTTCTTTTTCTTTAAAAGATAAAGCAAAAGCTTGGCTTAATACTTTGAAATCAAGATCAATTGGCACATGGCAAGAAATGCAAGGTGAGTTTTTAAAGACATTTTTCCCAACACAAAAAACCAATGCTTTGAAAAGACAAATCCAAAATTTTTTCTAAAATTCAAATGAAGCATATATTCAAAGTTGGGAACGTTTTAAAGATTTGTTGAATTCTTGCCCACATCATGGTTTTGAAAAATGACGCACTATAAGCTTCTTTTATGAAGGGTTAATACCCGAAACCAAATAATTTGTGGAAACAATGTGCAATGGTGAATTTCTTGATAAAGAACCTGAAGAAGCTTTAGACTATTTAGACCATTTGGCTGAAAATTCTCAATCTTGGCATGGTACTAATCCTTTTGAAAATTCAATTAGATTTAACCTTGCAAATGCTAGTAAAGGAAAATATCATCTTAGTCAAGAAGAAAATCTAAATGCAAGGTTTTCTAGTTTGGCTAGAAAGATTAAAGCTATGGAATCCGGGAAAGTAAAAGAAATCAAATCTGTGCAAAATAAAGAAATTTGTAGCATTTGTGGTGAATTGGGACACTCAACAAATGAATGTCCAAAAATTCCTATTTTTAAAGAAGTTGTGCATGAGCAAGTAAATGCAATGAACAATTTTAAAAAGCTATTCATTTCTTCTTTTTCAGATACATACAATCCGAGATGGAGAAATCACCCGAACTTCAGTTGGAGGAACAACAACCAGGCACAATTCATGCAACCACCACCTCCTCAGGCACAACAAGATTATCAAAATTCTCAAGGATATGCACCCTATGTTCCACCATATAGGAAAAACCTTGAAGGAACGTTACATGCATTCATGGAAAAACAAGAGGCCATCAATAACCACAACACTCAAGCCATGATTGACATAAAAGACACTCTTGCTAAACTTTCTTCTGCACTTGTCATTCATGAGAAAGGAAAGTTTCCCTCTCAACCTCAACCAAATCCCAAGGGTCAGTTTAGCCTAAATGAGGGTAGTTCAAAAAGTCAAAAAATAGATCAAGTCAACTCAGTGATAACTCTTAGGAGTGGAAAGGTTGTTGAAAAATAAATTCCTGAACTTTTTGAGAAAGATGATGAGTCAATTCCCAAAGATGAGGAAGGAGTTGATAAGCCACCTAGCCAAAAGAGGATCAAACCCTCATCTTCACCCCCATTTCCTCAAGCATTAAACAATTCAAGTAAATTGAATCATAACAGTGACATTTTTGAAATCTTTAAACAAGTGAAGGTCAATGTTCCTCTGTTAGCTACTATCAAGCAGATTCCTTGTTATGCCAAATTTTTGAAAGACTTGTGCACTGTTAAAAAGAAACATAATGTGAAAAAGAATGCATTTTTGACTGAACAGGTAAGCTCCATTATTCAAAACAATAATGAGTTGAAATATAAAGACCCTAATTGTCCTACAGTTTCATGCATTATTGGTGAACATCAAATTGAACGAGCTTTACTTGATCTTGGTGCTAGTGTTAATTTGCTTCCATATTCAGTTTATTAGCAACTCAACCTTGGTGAGTTAAAACCAACTTCTGTAACTCTTCTACTTGCTGATAGATCAATTAAAATTCCAAAAGGAATAGTAGAAGATGTGTTAGTGCAAGTTGATAAATTCATATATCCTGTGGATTTTATTGTCTTGAAAACTGAACCTATGGTTGATAGTTCTAAGTCAGTTCATGTTATTTTGGGTCGCCCATTTTTAGTAACATCTAATGCTTTGATAAATTGCAGAAATAGAGTAGTGAAGCTAACTTTTGGAAATATGACACTGGAACTTAATGTTTTCAACATGTGCAAGCAACCACATGAAGTTTATGATGAAAAGGAAGAGATTGAAGGGATTGAGGCCATTATAGATGATCATCTTCAAATCAGGAGTTCTTCTGACCCATTAGAAATCTGTTTAATTAATTCATTTGATTTAACTACACAATTAGATGATGATGTTTCTGAAATATGCTCTTTGCTTGATTATACACAGGAAATGGAATACAAAGGAAGGAAACCAAGATTCGAAGAGCTAAAATCCATGAATGATGATACCCATGAAGAAGTACCCACACTGGAACTGAAGTCATTACCTGATGGGTTGAAGTACATATTTTTGGGAGAAGAACAAAACTCTCCAGTGGTAATTTCCTCATCCCTGACCAAAGAACAAGAAGGTAAGTTGATAGAAGTACTTAAAAGGCATAAAAGTGCAATTGAATGGACATTAAAGGATATAAAAGGCATTAATCCATTAATTTGTACACATAGAATACATTTAGAGGATAATGCTAAAACATCTCAACAACCTCAAAGAAGATTAAATCCACACATGAAAGAGGTAGTTAGAGCTGAAGTTCTTAAATTACTTGATGTTGAAATTATCTATCCTATCTCTGATAGCCAGTGGGTAAGCCCTACATAAGTTGTGCCTAAGAAATCTGGAATAACATTGGTTGAAAATGAAAAAAGAGAATTAATACCTACCCGAGTCTCATCTAGTTGGTGTATGTGTATTGATTTTAGAAAATTGAATGCAGCCACTAGGAAAGACCATTTTCCATTGCCATTTCTTGATCAGATTCTAGAAAGAGTAGCAGGACATCCCTACTATTATTTTCTTGATGGTTATTCAGGGTATAATCAAATACCAATTGCATTAGAGGATCAAGAAAAGATCACTTTTACTTGTCTTTTTGGCACTTTTGCATATAGAAGAATGCCTTTTGGTCTTTATAATGCTCCGGTAACTTTTCAAAGATGCATGCTAAGTATTTTCAGTGACATGATTGAGCATTATTTAGAGGTTTTTATGGATGATCTAACAGTTTTTGGAAATTCTTTTGAAAATTGTCTTGATAATTTGGAAAAAGTTCTTAAAAGATGCGAAGAAAAATGATTTGTGTTAAATTGGGAAAAATGTCATTACATGATTACCTCAGGAATAAGGTCATGTGATATCTTCTAAAGGAATTGAAGTTGATAAGACCAAAGTTGAATTAATTGCTTATTTGCCTTTCCCAAAAACAGTCAGAGAAGTTCGTTCTTTTTTAGGACATGCAGGATTTTACAGAAGATTTGTAAAGGACTTTAGTGTCATATCTAGACCTTTATGTAATCTTCTAACAAAAGATACACCATTTCATTAGACTCAAGATTGTCAGAAATCTTTTGAAAAATTAATCGGTCTTTTGACTTCTACTCCTATCATGCAATCTCCTGACTGGTCTTTGCCTTTTGAGTTGATGTGTGATGCTAGTGATTTTCTTTGTTAGTATTTGTTTTAGGCCAAAGAAAGGAAAGTAAGCCTCATGTAATTTATTACGCAAGTCAAACTTTGAATAGTGCACAAATGAATTACACCACTACTGAAAAAGAACTACTTGCCGTAATTTTTGCATTGGACAAATTTTGAGCTTATTTAATTGGTTCATCCACTGTTGTTTTCACTGATCATGCTGCTGTTAGATATTTAATGTCTAAACAGGATGCCAAACCTAGGTTGATACGGTGGATCTTGTTGCTTCAAGAATTTAACATCACAATAAAAAATAAGAAATGAGCCAAAAATGTTGTTGCAGATCATTTGTCAAGGATGACAACAAGCTCATCTTTTGATTGCACACCTATCAATGATTCTTTTCCTGATGAATTTTTATTTTCTGTCAATTCCATGCCTTGGTTTGCTAACATTGTCAATTTTCTTATAACAGGTAAGATGCCGCCTCAGTGGACACACCAAGACAGAAAAAAGTTTTTGATTGAGGTAAAAAATTTCTCTTGGGATGACCTATATTTGTTCAAATATTGTCCTGATCAAATCTTTCAGAAATGTGTACCCGACAATGAGGTAAGTAGTGTCATTAAATTTTATCATTCAGAAGCATGTGGAGGTCATTTTTCTTCAAAGAAAAAAGCTGCGAAAATCTTACAATGTGAATTTTATTGGCCCACTTTATTCAAGGACAATTATACTTTTTGCAAAAGTTGTGAAAGTTGTCAAAATTTGGGGTCTATTTCTAAAAGAAATATGATGCCTTTGAACCCTATCCTTGTCATTGAAATTTTTGATTGTTAGGGAATTGATTTTATGGGTCCATTTTCATCATCTTTTGGATTTGTGTACATTTTGGTTGCAGTTGATTATGTCTCAAAATGGATTGAGGCGATTCCATGTTGGCACAATGATCATAAAACTGTTCTAAAATTTTTAAAAGAAAATGTTTTGAGTCGATTTTGGAATTCCTCGAGCTATCATCAGTGATGGGGGAACATATTTTTACAATAAACCATTTGAATCCTTAATGAAGAAATATTGCATTACCCACAAAATTGTAACCCCTTATCATCCTTAGACAAGTGGACAAGTTGAAAAATTAGCAAATAGGGAGATTAAACAAATTTTGGAAAAAACGGTTAACTCAAATCGTAAAGATTGGTCTTTAAGACTAAACGATGCACTTTGGGCTTACCGTACTGCTTTTAAAATATCTTTAGGCTTGTCTCCCTATCGGTTAGTTTATGGAAAACCTTGTCATTTGCCTGTAGAATTGGAGCATAAAGCATTTTGGGCCATTAAAGCTTTCAACTTAAGTCTTGATGATGCTTCCAAGTTACGCAAATTGTAATTGAATGAACTTGAAGAATTAAGAAATGATGCATATGAAAACTCAAAGATTTATAAAGCTAGAACAAAAGTTTTTCATGACAAATCAATTTTGAGAATAACTTTTGAAATTGGTCAAAAAGTTCTGCTTTATAATTCTCGTATTCACCTATTTCCTGGAAAATTGAGATCTTGGTGGATTGGTCCTTATATTGTCAAACATGTGTATTCTTATGGGGCCATAGACATTGAGAATCCTAGAAATGGTATTGTATTTAAGGTCAATGGACAAAGACTCAAACCATTTCTGGAACATCAAGTTGTTGAGGTAGAATCCATTTCTCTTTCTAATCATTGTTATGAGTTGAATTTATTTTAATGATGTTTCTTTTTTTTGTAGTTCTTTGTGTTCCCAGTTAAATGGCGGATAACGGTACTCCGTGACTCTTAAGTCGGTTTGTTCTTTAGTTTTCCATAATAACTGATTTCTTCTCCTTTTAAAATGGATGCCATTCTCTCAAATCTAAGAAAACATTTTCCTTCTCTCCCTCTAAATGCTCTAACAAAAGTCTATGAAGCTAGTGTGAAAGACTGAGACTGTTAATGTATAAAGGCATCCCAGAAGATATACACTGGATAATCGAAGCAAAGGTTCGTTTAGCTGGTGAATCTTCAGATTCATTTGTCCCATATATGCTTGGTCTTGGTAAAAGTTCATTTTCAAAAAGGAGAAGAGCAAAAAGAATGAAAGTTTGTTACAAGTGTGCACAATGGAATTGCAACACGCGATGTCGCTCTTTGGGGATGGTTTCTGTAAACAGAGAAGATAAAATATTCTTCATTAAGAATGGACTGAGTAAGGAGTCATTAGATAATATCTTATTGACTCTTGAGACGCATTCTTGTGGAGTTGTGCAGCGTGAACTTCTTAGTTTGTGAAATCTCTTCAGAGACGAGCAAGAGCGTTATAGTCTTGGGAATTTGACTCAAAAAGACCCTGTTTGTCAATTTATAAGAAAATTGGATGGGAAGCTTATCCTCGACTCATAGAAGGCATTTAAGCCATTTCGGACGTGAAATCGAGAGGAAGATGTGAGCCACAATCATAACAACATGTATATATTATCTTGTACATCTTCAAAAAAAAAGAAAAAAAAAAGAAAAAAAAAAAAAAAAGAAAAAAAAAAGAAAAAGAAAAAAAAAAGAAAAGAAAAAGAAAGAAATAAAAAAAAATAAAATAAAAGAGAGGCAAAACTTCGGTTGTACTTGGTCTTTAATTAGATTAGGAGCCCCGCTAAAGTGGCAAACCCGTCATTGACTTGGGTGGACCTTCGCACGCCGGTCGATAAATAAGGTTCATGTGCCATGCTCTGTAGAGAGCCACACTCCACAACCCAATGTTCACCATCTAGGCACTGTGGAGTTGATGGATAGATAGAAGCGTTCTACTTTGGTTATTAGTGAGAAGTAACCCGTGGCTGCCAAAGCGTATGAGGCATCTGAGCTTGATCCTTTCTTTTATTAGAAGGGGCTCTCAGCGCCCTGGGATGGAGCATTCTGGATCTTGGACATTGCGGGTTTCAGATTTTAACATCTTAGTTGATGTTACGAACCCAAGTGTGAGCTCTCCAAGTTCTAGACCCAGGATGGAAACCCACGATGGTTTCTTTGTTCTCTTTTCTTCAAACAAGCGGGAGGAAGAAGAATGCCAAGATTAGCTGAGCCGTCTTGGTATTACTGCACTCATAATGAGCAGTATAAAGATACGCCATGAATCCTGTACATAAAGGTATGCCATCATTTGTATGATTTTGTTGAATTTTGGTTTTGGACATACGATCCTTTGGATGGGATCCTTTGGGAGTTTCTAGACTTCTTTACCCTGATGGTTTTCTTGAAGTCAAAAAAAAAAATAAAAAAAAAACAAAAAACAAAATTTATTATTATTATTATTTTTAAAATTTCAAACTTTTCTGACACCAGCCAACTTACCTATATAGGAGCTATTATTACCTTTTCTATTTTCTTTCCTATTTAAACACTCTATTTTCTTCACTTTCCTGTAACTCATAATCATTCAAAGAGAGTGTGAGTGTAGAAATGGAGGAAGCTTCTTCTTCTGTTCGTAGATTTGTCAGTATCTGTGTATTTTGTGGGACAAGTTATGGGAAGAGTTTAGAGTTTGTAAACGTAGCAAGTACTGTTGGTAGAACACTTGCTGCGAGGAACATTCGTGTAGTATATGGGGGAGGTTGCCTTGGGTTAACGGGGGCTGTATCACTTTCGGTATTTGTAAGAGGTGGTCAAGTTTTAGGTGTCATTCCTGAACCTTTAACTCGAAGAAACATCGTTGGAAAGACAATTGGACTGGAAATTCAAGTATCCTCTATGCATGGACGAATGAAGGCAATGCTTGAAAACTCTAATGCATTCATTGCCTTACCTGGTGGTTTTGGTACTTTGGAAGAAGTCTTTCAAATTGTCTCTTGGGCCCAATTGAACATCCACCATAAACCCGTAGGTTTGTTGAATGTTAATAATTTCTTTGATAATTTGTTATCTTTTGTTGACCATGCTGTGGAATAGAAATTTGTCACACCTTCAGCAAGACGACTCCTTATCTCTGCTTCCACTGTTAATGGGTTGATTGATAAATTAGAAACTTTTGTTTATGAACCTGATCCAGTAACAGCTCAGATAGATTGGTCCGAAGGAAGCGGTGAGGGAAGCAAAATGAAAAGAAAGCCAGCTAAGACACTCCAACTATTTAAATAATTACAAGCTTTGGTTTTATTTATCGTACTTTGTTTTTGTTTAAATTTGTGTGAGATTTTTCTTTTCAGTAATTGCAACAACAGATAATACATTCTATCATTTACCTATCTATGCTTTGACATTGAGGACAATGTTGTGATCTGGTTGGGGGGAAGGATGGTTGTGAAAAAAAAACCAAAAAAAAAAATTCAAAAAAAAAATAGGAGTGTGTTTGTTAATATGTTTGTTGTGTTTGTCATCAATTTATTAACAACAAAAGTAATTAGGGATGACAGAGTAAAGAGTAAATTATTTACTCTTGAGACGCATCAAAAATTGGTGGCAGAGTAAGGAGTAATTGGGTGACAACTAGTTTGTGTGGAAGTAGCAATTCAAATTCAGGGAAATTTGCATGATTGAGTAAATTGTCTTCTTTCTTAAAATTCACATGCTTGGTTATGGATGTTGAATTGGTGGACTGAGAATTATAGAATTATGCCTTGTGAGATTTTGAGCCTATTGATGAATGGATTGAATATTTGTACCATTCTTTTCTTTCTTGTGTGAATTTCACTCATGGAATTATTACTCTAGAACTTGCTTTAATTCTTTTTGAGACTATATTTTCATATGCATACATAAATATGATTGAGGCATTTTTCTTGAAATAGCTACTTTAATCAAATAGCCAGCCTTGTTTAGCAGCATGTTGTCTCAATATGATATCAAACACTCTTATGACTTCTTGGAAATTCTTTGACTCTTGCCAACATAAAGCATTAGAAATGATCTATTTCCCCTTGCTTAACCCCTTTGAGCTTATTTGACTATTCTTTGTTTCGAACTCATTACGTGCCTCAAATGAAAAACTATGTTCTTACTTGACCTTAGGGAATAAGAGAACATTAGTTTTGTCATTTGATAAGTTCTTGAACAAGTGTGGGGGTGTGTGTGCAGAATGTTTAAAAAAATGTATATATGATATTCTTTTTGTAAAATAAAAAATAAAAAAAATATCAATAAAAAAATGTAAAAAGAAGAGGGTCAACAAGGTAATAAAGGAAAGGAAAAGAATATGTAAAGGGAATTTGTATTAGGTAGAGTTGAGATGAATTTTTATGCTTGTTAATTGAACTCAGCTCTCATGCTCTTTTATTCTCTGGTATTTAACTTGTCATATCCATATTACCTCGTCCTTTACCTTGACCCCATTACAACCTTGAATAAAGTCCTCATGATTTGTGTGTGCATGTGTTCTGAGTAGTGGAGAAGTAGAAGATAAGCAAGCTTATGGTAGTGTAATTTTTATGGGTTGAATTGAGTAAAATACCTACCTTTTAAACACTTGAGGGATTGAAAGTGAATCTTGTGAAAATCTATCATTCTTGACTCATGTTTTTCAATTGAAATATCCTTGCTTGTTGATTTGAGATGTGAAGATATATTAACTCATGAATGTTTTGATTACTTGAATGATTGGTTGCTCTTCATTTTTAAATTAAGTCTTTTAGAGTGTTTAACTTTTGAGTCTGTTTCGTATTTTTAGTTTTGGTCTTGTGTTTTGCCTAGGAGTGCAAAAAGCTAAGTGTGGGGGAATTTGATGATCACATATTTGATACATTAATAAGCCTTCATTTTTAGTCATTTACATTCTCCATGTACTTAATTGATTAATTTGATTATGTTTTGTAAGTTTGGACTCAAATTGGACTTAATTGAATTTTTTAGCATAATTTACGTCTTACGTTATTTCTGTATTTGGGCTATATATTGGGATGTAGGTGGTCAAATTAGGTGATTCTGATGACATTTTAAAGATAAGAGAGAGCTCTATAACTTTCATGAAGACCTCAAAGGCCCAATCACACGAGTAGATAACTCAAATTGGGGTTGAAGCAAGAATCAGAGTGCTTTTCCTAACAACTTAACCTATGTATACTATTCATCATATATTTCGGGATAGAAGCTGTCAAATGGACTGAAATTTGGATGCTGAATAGTTAAGATCCATATCTACAACTTTCATATTGAACACTTTTCCAGAATCGAACTCCTTGAAGGTGATATTGGGCTTGGAAGTCAGAATAGAGGAGCTATGACTGGGCCTGGGCAGTGTGCAGTAATTTGAACGTATCTGAAGTTATAGAAATGATATTGGACTCAAACTAAAGCCATTTGAAAGCTAAGATCCAGGCCTACAACTTTCATGAGACCACTTGGTTCAAAAATGACGAATACAATGACTTCAATGCTACATGATTTCGGAGACAAGGAATCTCCATAATTTTCCACTCACCAAAAGTCATTTGGCATTTTTCACTCATTTTTCACTCATCTACCCACTAATGACTCAGCCCACTTATCATTTTGTATCTCTAATCCTCTATAAAAGGGGTCCTTGGCAGATCATTGAGGTGTGTTAGGTGTTAGTTACCAAAATGATGTCATTTTGTTACTAAGTTTTCTTGTAGTAATTTTCCTTTGTTCTAAATTAAAGTCACGTTCTTCTTTTTCTTTTTCTCTCTTTCTTTCTTCTTATCTATGAGTAACTAAGTTTCATTTTACTTGGATGAAAGGGTGAAGCTCTTGGTAATAAAGTAAGGTTAGATTTATTCTTCTCTTGTACTTAAATGATTTATATTTTCTAGTAACCATTATACGTATTATAATTTGTTTCTTATAATTTAGAAACCATCTTTGTAAAGAGGAGTTCTTGATTTATTGTAGACAAAATATTGACACAATGAATGCTTTAACTCATTTATAAGTGGTGGTAATATTTTTAGGAAACATAATATAATTACGTATATTATTTTAAATAGACTTTTAATGTTGTATTTTCCGATTGGAACCTCCATGTTGCGAGGATTCTAATTGAGTTATAAAAGAAATTAATCTTACCTTTAATTTATTTACCAAGAGTGGATCTTTTAACCCAAGTAAATAATTTTTATCATAGTAACAAAATATTTACTTCACCTTAATTAATCTTCAACAATTCCCTGTTGATCGACCTCGGACTCCCGAGAAATTTATTACTTGAGACAACCTACACTTGGGTTCGCAATGCAATAATTAATCCCGCATCAAGTTTGTAGACTTGTTTGAAACTAAAAATTGTGCATCACCTACCAAATTCTAAAGAAAATTAGACCTGTAGCCTACCAGATAGTCCTTCCCCCCCATTTGTCAAACATTCATGATGTTTTTCATGTATCTCAACTAAGAAAGTACAATCTGGATCCTTCACACATCATAAGAAATGAATCTATACAGTTAAGAGATTATTTGTCTTATGTAGTGAAACCAATGAGGATTGTAGACAAAAGGGTCAAAGAGCTCAAAAGTAAACAAATTCCTCTGGTGAAGGTCTTGTGGGGTGAAGCTGGCACAGAGGAGGCTACATAGGAGTTAGAGTCCCGTATGCAACTTGATTACCCGGACTTGTTTATATGATGTAAGCAATTTTGGGAACAAAATTTTATAAAAGATGGGAGAAATGTAATATTCACTTTTAGCATATTAGGGTAGTTTATGGTTACAAAGGTAACATAACACTTATTTAACATATCTATTAATTTTGTGACAAATTAAGTTAGTTTAAGCACTTTGTTGCAACCTAGAGTGTGAAAAGTAGCTTAAAATGACTTATATAGTAGCATAAATGGCTAAACTGAGGAAAATGAATCTAGAGAACTAGTTTCTAAGTCACAAATAAGTATAAGAGGATGTAGTTAAAATTTGATAATAATCAGAATCAGTTTGGTATTTTTAAGCACACTGATTGTGCATTTAATGCCCGATTAACTTGTAGCAGATATGAAAAAATATGATAATGGTGAAATAACATTTTTTATGAATCTTAGTATTTATTTTTAAGTTATTGGAAGTAGAAAAAAATTAGTTTAATTAAATCTAGATGTTTTTAGCAGATCGAGAAGTATTAGTGTCATACTTAGTGAGACAAGTGGTATACGAGTGAAAGCCCTTATATTTGGCGTTGTTTTCCTAATATTTCATCTCACCTTACTTATTTTGTTCCTATAGAAATAGAAGCTTAGTTTACAATAGAGAAACAAGGGAGAAAAGAAGAGAATACTAAGGGGGAGGAAGAGGAAAAGAGTAACAAGGCTAAAGGAAAGGCCAAGGAAGATCTTCCACCATCATAAACCATTTGAGATAGGGGTTTTCTAACCTTCAATCTCACCTTTTCTTCATTCTTTCTATTGATCAAAGTTAGGTCATTAGATAGAGAAAATGAGTTTTAAAGAGTAGAAATCTATTTTTTTTTTGTTTAACTCTTGTTGCCTTTGATTGAAATTAGCTATCATAGATTAATGAGAGCATGAGAATTGAATTGAACATTAGATATGGTCAATTAGTCCCTAAAGTGAAAACTTAAGTCATGAACAAGTTGGTAGGTGAATCTGAGAATTAATCCAAGTTTAAGTAGCTAATAGGTTGTAAAAGTGTTACAACATATTTAGGAAGTGTTGGTGAAACTAGATTTCACCTAGGACCCAAGTTCAGATCATGGGAAGTGAATTTAGGTCAATGAAACAATGCAGGATAGTGATTTTCTACAGAATTCTGCATAAAACCACCTGCGTGTCACAGTGTGACAAGTCTATGCCGAGGCGTGCATGCATTCTGCATAGCACCCGAGAGCAACACGCCGCGGCGTGAAATGCACCATGCCGAGGAGTGCGAGATAGAGAGTTGCGCGCTGCAGTATGAGTGATGTTGTGTCGCGGCGTGAGTTTCAGAAATTTTCAAAGATGATGTTCTTGATGTTTTGAGGTTCTCTACTAGTTGAGATCATTTATATATGCTTTCTTAAGTGTAGTAAGATACTTTTAGGGATATTTCACCAATAGAATAACCACTTAGCATATAAGAATAAGTTTGAGTTTTCTAAGCTTTTCTAAAGTTAAGAATTGCTTGAAATATTAATTAAGAGTTGGTTCCTATATCAGTTATAGTGGACCCATATAATGACTATCTTAATTAAGGGAGTGAGTTAAACCCCTTAACCTTGCAAAGTAGTGAATAAAACTCTTTGTTAAGGAGGTAATTGTGAGAGGTAAATGTTAGTACAACATTTTTCCTAGGACAAAGCAATGAACTAAACTATTCGTCAAGTAACATGAAGAATATGATCAGCCTTATATAGTGTAGTGAAATAAGTTAAACTTACTAACACGAGCCTTATGAAGAGTTAAGTCCTAAGTTAGGCAATGAGGCGAGATAAGCAATTTGCCAAGTTTAGTTGATATTACATGGTTGTATGGGTGATTATGTAATATCGAAATTAGATTATGTTTCTATACATTATACAGTTGTATGAGTGATTGTATAATGTTGTTATTAATTATGTGTATGTGCAATTTATGTTAGTGAATGTCATGTGATACATGTATGTTACTGGAAATTTTTATGTTCTCACCCCTTTCTATGTTTCCATGGTAAAAGTAGATCCAAACCCTAGTAAGGGGGTGACACAGCTGAAGGAAGGAGCAACAAGACTAGATTAGTGTTTAGTTTTTGTTGTTGAACAACTCGTGTATAATGTACTTTGAGTTGTAGTTTTCTATAGTTTGTTGTTGTATATATGACACTATGCCTTTGAGGCTTTTGATGTATATATTTATGACCTACTTTTATTGTTGTTCTTCATATTTAATTCTTTGATTATATGAGATTAGACTGATAGTAATAATAGTAGTAACATGTTTAATGCTAATTATCATTATATAAGTAGTGATATCGAGATGTTCGTATTAGGGTGTTACAGATTATAGGCAACTGAATAAAGTGACTATTAAGAACAAATACCCCTTCCCTAGGATAGATGGTTTGATAGACCAATTGAAAGGAGCCACCATCTTCTCTAAGATAGATTTGAGGTCGGGGCATCACCAGATTAGAGTAAGGGAATAAGACATTCTTAAGACTGCCTTTAGGATTAGGTATGGACATTATGAGTATCTAGTGATGTCTTTTGGTTTGACAAATGCCCTTGCGGTGTTCATGGGCTATATGAACATGATTTTTAGACCTCATTTGGATAAGTTTGTAGTTGTCTTTATAGATAATATACTCATTTATTCAAAGACAACAAAAGAGCATGAACAACACCTTAGGATAGTCCTGGAGATCCTAAGAGAGAAACAATTGTATGTCAAGCTACCCAAGTGTGAGTTCTGGATGAGGGAAGTGCAATTCCCAAGGCATATAGTATCCCAAGGAGTAGTGTCAACTGATCCCAATAAGGTAGAAGCAGTAGTATATTGGGAGAGACCTATCAATGTGACTAAAATTAGGAGTTTAGAGCTGGTCGAATATTACAGGATGTTCATGAAAGGATTTTCTTAATTAGCTTTGCCCCTAACTAGGTTGACAAGAAAATCAAATTCCTTTGAGTGGGCCTATAACCCACGGGTCTTGAGAATAGTGAGGTAATTAGATTTAGGGGGTTACAAGTCATGGTTGAATCAGATAATGGTCAAACAAAAAACATAGCTAGTTCACAGTTCAACCTGTTTAACCAGAAGATCTAGTTCAGTTTTTAAAACATTGTTATAAACAAAACACTTCTTTTGAACCTCAATTTAAAAAATTTACTAAAACCACATCTCACTTCATTTTTCTATACTATCTTTATCCACTTCTTGGTTTTAAGGTTTTCTAATTTTTTTTAAGAAAAACATAGTTTTCACTTACACTCAAATGGTGGAATCACTACTAGTATAAGTAAATAATCTCATTCTTTTATTATTTTTAACAAGCTTACTAGATTAGACCTTTTGTGTTTGGATGGAGAAGGAAAGTGAAGATTAGGTAAACCATCATCTTATTTTATAGTTTTATAAAAGGAAAGGAAAAAAAATAAACAATTATCTTGTGATTATTTAAAATCCTCTTTTATAAGATTTCAAAGTCTAACAATTTTAAAGAATTTTAGATATCCTAACAAAAAGATAAATGAAATCATTAGTGGGTACCCGTGTTGGAAAATGAGGGAAGGTTTGCCTTTGAACAAATCATCATCTTCCATCATAACACTAGCACACAAATACACATGATAGAGGGACTCCTCTAATGGGAACGTTTGGAAATATTGATAAGGAATAAAACGAAAGAAATCAAAGAAAAAAAATTGAAAAAGAAAGGATTTATCACCAAGTTCCCACTGTTAAATTGCATTAATATTTGGAAAAACATACTAACACTGCATGAGCCATGTGCAAAATTTCAACCATTCAAAAAAAAAAAAGTAATAATAACACCATATTATCCAGTAATATATAGAAGTAAGAAGTGTGTAAATATATGTAATTAACATTACATTCAATTTTACTCCTAGCAATTTTGTCACTTCTAGTTCGACTTTTTAATATTACCACACGGTAAAGGAATAATACCTAGTTTTTGCCGCACAAGTGCAGCATCAGCTCCAGCCAAAAATTTAGTCTCTTTCCAATATCAATTCTCAAAGGTTTGTTGCGCCATGCATATTAGGCAAGCATGGATTAGTAGGTTTCAAATCACAACCATTAGAACTACAATTTAGTCTCTTTAGGTCTCAAACAAATACTCCGAGCAGCAAGTTTCCACAGCAAGTTTTTCTTGCACTCACTACTTTTATTATTATGTTACAAAACTGTAGTTTTTTACAGATTGAATAGTCATAGTTCTGTGATGCAAATATGGATTGTTCTTTAACTAGAACTTGGTTTAACATTAAATTGAACTAATTCTCTCTTTAAGTATGAAAGTGAAGCCCATTCAGCAGCATATGACCCCTTTAAACCTTCAAGTACTTGATGGCAGTCTGAACATCCTTATCACCTCGGCCACTGAAGTTAATCACAACCTTGGTTCCATTAGGAAGGGTTGGACAGACTTTCTCTAGATATGCCAACGCATGGGATGTCTCCAAAGCTGGAATTATGCCTTCAAGTCGTGAAACTCTCTTAAAAGCTGCACATACAAAAAACATACGAAAATAAGATAGAGAAACATGATCTGATTAAAAAGCAGCATTAAAATCTAACCATAAAAGTAGTAAGAAAAGATAAGCATCTTATTAAATGATACAACAACAATAGCCAAACATTTTTTCACTAGGTGGAGTCGACTACATGGATCAAACGACGCTATTGTGTCTTACTATAAATCAAGTCTTCAAAAATGTTATTCAAATCTAAATCATTTTTAATCGTTTCACCTATAGTCTTTCTTGATCTTCCTCTACTTCTAACTATTGGACTATTATCCACCTGACCTACTCTTCTTACAGGGACTTATAAGGGTCTTCTCCTTACATGTTCAAACCACCTAAGGCGAGATTCTCCCATCTTTTCCACAATAGGTGCTACCCCTACTTTCTCTCTAATGCATTCATTCATAATCATATCTTGTCTTGTATGACCACACATCCAACGCAATATCCTCATCTCCGCAACACTGATCTCATGCTCATGTTGGCTATTTACTGCCCAACATTCAGTACCATACAACATTGTGAGCCTTATAGTTGTACGGTATAATTTACCCTTAAGTTTGAGAGGCACTTTTTTATTACAAATAACTCTTGAAACACTCCTCCATTTCATCTATCCAGCTTCAATCCTATGATTTACATTTCCTTCTATCTCTCCATCATTTTGTATTATAAATCCAAGATACCTAAACTATGTGACTTGTGGTATGATATGATCTCCAATTTTCACTGCTAAACTAGCATTAACACGCCTCTTACTGAACTTACATTCCATATACTTCGTCTTACTCCTGCTTCGACGAAAATCATGTTCTTCCAAAGTTCATCTCCATAGCTTTAGCTTCTCATTTGTTTCCTTTCTCGACTCTCCAACTAAGACTATATCATCTGCAAAAAGCATGCGTTGCGGCACCGACTCTTGGATATGCGCAGTAAGCACATCCAAGACTAAGGTAAAAAGATATGAACTCAAAGTTGACCCTTGGTACAGTCCTATAATTATAGGAAAATCTTTTGTGACCCCATTCTGTGTTCTCACACTAGTTTTAGCCTCATCATACATATCTTGAATTGTACGAATATAGGCGATACAAACTCCTTTTTTCTCCAAAGTCTTCCACAAAACCTCTCTTGGTACCCTATCATAGGCTTTTTCCAAATCAATGAAAATCATGTGCAGGTCCTTTTGCTTCCTCCGATACCTCTCCATTAATCTTCGTAGAAGCTAGATTGCTTCCATGGTTGACCTCCCAAGCATAAAACCAAATTGATTCTCTGAAATATGAGTCTCTTGTCTTAATCTCCGTTCAATTACTCTTTCCCATAACTTCATGGTATGACTCATGAGCTTAATCCTTCTGTAATTTACACAGTTTTGTATATCTCCCTTATTCTTATAAATAGGGATTAAAGTGCTTCTCCTCCATTTATTTGGCATTTTCTTAGACCTCATTATCTCGTTAAACAGCTTCGTGAATCAGCTTATACCTTTCTCTCCTAGGCACTTCCATACCTCAATAGGTATATTATTCGGTCCGATCTCTTTTCCATTATCCATCATCTTTAATGCTTCTTTTACCTCAAACTCCCGAATTCTACAATAAAAGATTTTATTTTGGTCCTTCTCTCTAGTGTTTAGAATGTCCAAGTTCAATAATGTCCCATGTTCCTCATTAAATAACTTGTGAAAATAACCTTCCATAGATCCTTGATGTCTTGTTCCGTAACTAAGATTTTACCCTCTTCATCCTTAATGCATTTCACTTGACCCAAGTCTATAGTCTTCCTTTTCCTACTTTTAGCAAGTCTGTAGATATTCTTTTCTCCGTCTTTGGTGCCCAACGATTGATATAACCCGTTGAACATTTTAGCTTTCGCTTCGCTCACCGCCTTCTTTGTATCTTTTTTAGTTGTCTTATATTTTTTTCAATTTTCATCATTTTTACACACGTGCCAAGCTTTATAACATTCCCTTTTAACCTTAACTTTATCTTGTATACTTGCGTCCCACCACCAAGATTATTTATCCTTGGGTCCAAAGCCTCGTGATTCTCTTGGAATTATGAGCCCTTCTTACTTCCCCAATTAATACAAGTCCATCAAGACCTATGTTTATATGATTGCAGAATTCATATCTGTAAGCATACATGCATCTAGGAGATAACAGATCACATAAAAGACAGTAATTGCCAGTCTGCCACTTTGATTGGCACCAAATGATACTGACATAAAGCAACTTTATCTAGACATTTGAAACTCCCAGAAATTATCATATACTGTTTGAACAGACAAATTACACGTGGATAAGAAATTGACATTTCAAGTTCACCGTGAAGTCAAGTTCCAGAACAATTTTAAGTCAATGTAGATAAAAATACCAAGAATATATGCTATTTGCAGATGGATATCATCTACTTAGACAACATCAGTCTACTCTGAACTTATGCAGAATAAGTGGCAAGGGACACAAGTTAAGGGAAGACTACATCAAGATTACTGGAATGATATAGTAACACAAGTTTTGAACAAGTGACTGAGATGAGAATCATCATTCTCATATAATAGAATCTCAACAAACAATTATAAAGCACAATTGCACAAAGTCATAGTGTATGCCAAAGCAAAGGGGGGAGAGAGAAACAAATAATGACAACTAAAATCCAAGATCCATGCAATTTTCACTTTATACTAAAAATATTATTAACACATAAATGTGTAATTGTGTGTTAGATAAAGCAACAAACTCAAGGTAGTCCTACCTTCCAATGCTTCTTCATCAGTGATGCTATGATATTCAGCACGCCCTATATCTTTCAAAAAGCTATGTTCAGGTCCAACACCAGGGTAGTCCAAGCTGCACATAATTTTTTTTGACAACATAATTACACAATAAGAACAGGCAGAATCTGAATAAACACAAAAAATCTGATAACAAATTATCAGTCAGATGAATTACCCTGCACTAATAGAGTGAGGCTCAACTATTTGTCCATCATCATCCTGCAACAGATAGCTCATTGCTCCATGCAAAACCCCAACTTCTCCCTTTGTTAATGTTGCAGCATGCTTGCCACTGTCCAGGCCAAATCCAGCAGCCTCCACACCAATTAGCCTAACATCTCTGTCATCAACAAATTCATGGAAAAGTCCCATGGCATTTGAACCTCCACCGACACATGCAATCAGAACATCTGGTTTCCCTCCCCATTTTTCCAAAGCTTGCTTTCTGGTTTCCTTGCCAATCACAGCATGGAACTCTCTTACCATCATTGGATATGGATGTGGCCCAGCAACAGAACCCAAAATATAATGAGTTGTCTCCACATTAGTCACCCAGTCCCTTATAGCCTCTGATGTAGCATCCTTAAGTGTAGCAGTCCCAGAATGGACTGCTCTCACCTATATTACAGGATTATCCTATTAGATAGACCAATGAATAGATCACATGTTTTCAAATGTAGATATTTTACATTCAATATATAGCTACTAGGTTTGGACACACCTGATGGCCACATCACAACACCTTGTCCAATGCAAATAAAGAGCACACAATTTCCCAGATGAACAATGTACATATCAATCCAAACATTCATTTTAATTTATATATAAATGAATCAACACTTAGTCTTGGATGCTACAATTAGTCAAATACAGTTACTTAATATGGTGTTGAAACTTTTTCTTTGCTTAGAGTATTCTCATGTCACTATCATGTCCTTCCCCAAATTTTACAATTCTGTGCTTTTGTCATGTCTTTTAGCATCATGCATCTATGCATGTACAGTACACAAAATCTTCTCTATAAAATGGCATATATCAAGCATAAAGTTAAATTGACTTTGAAAAACAAAGTCATACACATCCACAAGCATGGATCACTCTATGCTACTCCAAATTTTCTTCAAATTCACCAGTAATTTCAACCAATTTGTGAACAAGTAGTTCTCAGCACATTAAGAGTAACTGTCTTTTCAGATGTAAATCATTATAACCACTGAATCTGAAAATTTTTACACCATAAAGATTTAAACTTTGATATGTACAAATAGTACCCTGATTTTCAAAAGTTAACATGCCAAAGACTTTCAAAATCTTCGTAGATTATCCTGTGATAAAATAGTTCAGCTGATAATTGCAATTATGCAATAAAGCAACATATTTAATGTAGTAATAGGATGAAAGAAGAGTATTTTATCCACAAGGCAAGTTCAAAAGATAATTGTGTGCAAAATACTTGAGAAACAAGGTATCTTTCCCAGAGACTAGATATAGGATATATCAACTTAACCAAGTAGAAAAACAATAACAACTAATATACCTCAGCACCAAGAAGACGCATTCTAAAAACATTGAGTGCCTGCCTTTCCATATCCTGTGCACCCATATAAACAATGCATTCTAAACCAAATCGAGCACATACAGTAGCAGTTGCAACTCCATGCTGACCAGCTCCAGTTTCAGCAATAATGCGTTTTTTGCCCAAACTCTTGGCAAGCAAAGCTTGGGCAACAGCATTGTTAATTTTGTGAGCCCCGGTGTGATTAAGATCTTCCCTCTTCAGGTAAATGTGAGGCCCTTCACCATTAGGCCTCTTGTAATGCTCCGTCAACCTTTCCGCAAAATAAAGAGGACTCTCTCGACCAACATAATCTTTTAGAATCCCAGCCAGCTCTCTCTGCAATTCAAAATATCTATCTCAGAAGATTTCCATTATTTTTTCTTCTAGGAAACAACATTTGTGACTGTTGAATGTAAACATCATGGTTTTAAATTGCGGTCCGCAATCGCAATTGCGGTTTTCATGGTCTCCGCAACCGCATTGCGACTGCAATTGCGGCCGCATCAGCCGCATTTTCCCGCAATTGACCACAATATTGAAGTTTTAATGGTCTCCGCAACAACGACCGCAACCGCAATTTAAAACCATGGTAAACATACAACAAATAATAAGAGAATGTGTGAGTATGACCGTGGGAGACACAGAAAGTTATTTCAATATAACAGATTGAAGGTTCTCAGTGAAGTTCCAAATTGTTTAGTTCTGTCTGGAACTGAAAAACTAAAGACTTCATGTGCTGAAGAATAAAATGATACACGTTCAAATTGCCACAAAAATATAAATTTCATAAATACCAAAATTTGAAGAAACAGCAGAAAGGAAATGGAAATGAAACATCAAACATAGTACTTCAAAATAACAAGGTTGAGCGTAACCCTTAATTCACACAGCAGAAAAATAATCTCAGCTCAATTTCTAGCTATGCTCCACTTCCATGGCAAAATGAAGAGGATTCAACAGAGACACTCCCAAACGTATGCTAACTTTAACAAAAATCCATCTAAATAGGTACCAACAGTGCTACATTTCAACAATCAATTTCTATGCCACATTAACATATTAACCAAAATGGAATATTAAACTCATTATAAAACAAAATCTCAGCTTCACTCCACATTGCAAGGGAGAACCATCTGTAACTAAATCCAATGAAACAGCCTCATAGAACCCAAAAATCAAATAAATGGTATTTCACTATAAAACCAAAACCAAAATAATAATAATAATAATAAATGAAAAATAAAAACCTGAAAATCTTCATCAGCAGTAAGGGAATAGAATGCAGCCTCAAGCTCTGTGAGTGCATGCATTAGAGTTTCAGGAACATACTTGCCACCAAACTTGCCAAACCTGCCAAACGAATCGGGTCGCTGAAACAGAACCGACCCATTATCGAGCTTGCTGTGTTCCTCCAATGGAAGAACAGAGGCAGGGTCTCTGGTCAGAGAGCAAGAGACAGAAGAGGGGGTTCTGGTTCTGGAAGAAGGGAAAGATGCAAACTTTAAGGGTGAATGGAAAGATTCTCTGGGAATGGGAAGCAACCTTGAATAGTTGAGGTGGGTTCTGCTGTTGTAAGCAGCAAGGCTTGTGATGGTGGAGGCAGCCATGTGAGGTTTTCAATTGATGTTGAAGTTTTATGAAAGAAATGGTTTTTGGGTTTTTGGGAATGTGGGATTACTCTTTTTGGTATATAAGGGTATTTGGGGATTTATATTGAGAAATGAGGATTTTGTCTGTATGCAGAGACAGGATGGAGAGGAATAGTAGGAAGAAGACCACAACAGAATGGATTTGGTCTAATATTATTCGATTGTCTGATTTTATACAGTGGTGTAAGTAGTTGATTTTATTTTGTTTTTGGTGGAGAATAAATTCGAATTAATTAAAATTAATTAATTTGTTTTGATTTGGTTTGATTTGAATTTTGTATTTTTTGATAGTTAAATCAATAAATCGAATTGAATATTTATGGATTAGTTTTATTCGGATGATCGGATTGATTATTTTTTAAATACAAAAATAACTAAATAATTAGTTTTTATAATAAAAAATACATAATAAACCTATGAAAAAATTTTAAAAATAGTATCAAGCTTATTAATTTGAATACTAATAATTATTTCATATTTTAGAATGTGTATTAAAAGATTCATAAAGATGGAATAAAGAAACATATTGATATTTGTATTAAGAAATTATATTTGAATAAGTTAAAAATTCTTCAAGAGAGATTTAACTTGACAAATTATATACTACTACTATTTAATTAATAGAAAATTGTGAGACTACTAACCTGGAGGTATATATGTAACAAATTAAACCCCTAAGAACATGAGTGGAGCTAATGGAGACTTGATTAGTCGAACTTTGAGTCAGCAACTTAGTGAATCTAAAGTCTCTAACCTTTGCAGTCATATTTTCATCCAAGAGAATGTTGTTGGGTTCAAATCACAATGCATAATAGGAACTTCACTATCATTGTGCAGGTAATCTAATGCACAAGCAGCATCAATATCTATATACAGTCTCTCCATAAGGTTCAACTTATTTTTATTTACATGTTTTCTCTTCCCCTTAATCCAATCTTCCAATCTCCCATTACTTAAGTATTCATAAACTAGAACTAGAAATTCATTATTTTTAAAGTCAATACTAGAGCATTTAAAGTCAATTCATCGTTTCCAAGCTTCTAAGTTTAGATGATGTTGTTGCTATTATTTTCATTTTTCTGTTCTTTATGTATAGTAGCAAGCAAATTGTCAAACATAGTATCAGTGTTACCACTGGGGTTATGATGATGTAATGTCTTACATGTCTTCTTCCATGGCCATAAGGCTCACATGCAAAATACAAGCAAAATTTTTTATTGCCTTCTAAATGGATAATAGAAAGATTTTGGAAAACTCCACCATTAGGAATGGTTCCTTCTAAATCATTATAAGAAAGATTCAAAAGTTGAATGACATGTAGATTTTAAAGTTCAATAGGAATGGATCCAGAGAGTTGGTTGAAGAAAAGATCCAAAGTTTTCAAGTCTCCTACCTTTCCAAGAGTTTTTGGAATAGCACCTGATAGCATATTCCTGGCCAGAACTGCAATGCCGGTGAACAGAACTGAACATTTTGGCAGAGGAGTTTTCTAGTCTTCTGTGTTGAACGAAAATAACATTTCAGGGGTTGGAAACTGAGAAAGTATTACAAAAAATTTAAAAAAAAACAAGTAGTAGCTAAAAAATGTTGTAGCATAATTTTTTTTAAAATAAAATATATAAATATATGGTTTGGTTTGGTTCGGTTTTGTTCAGTTTTGAAATTTTAAATCCGAGAACCGAACTAATTAAGCTTTAATTGATTTGGATTTTATCCGAACCAATCAATATACCCAAACCAAACCGAACCAATTTAATTAGTTCAGTTTGGATTGATCGGGTTGGTCGGTTATCCGAACCAATTTATACCCCTAATTTTATGTTACGTGACAATTGATCTTGTTTTGGACTGAGTCATGTGCCTATAAAATTAGAGCAGTCCAACCCGTTATGTTAGTATTCGAAAGTATTATGAGCATGGAGTAATTCATCAATTAAGCATGTCTTCCTCTCCATGAGAAAACATAAGACATCACTCCACTTAAGAAGAGGAGACATATTATACGAAATAATGATTTTTTGTACTCTAAGGGTATAACATATAAAATACACTACAGTACTCAGAACTCTTATATTTTTTATATACTCATACATTTATATATAAAAACTAGACAAAAAGATAAAAGTATGTATGAATTTCATTATATACTATTTTTCTTGTGCAATTACTTATTTGAACATCTGAGTATCTTTTATAAATATTTATCTCTTGCTCCACCAACGGTTGTTGTTGCCCCTCAGAAGAATCTACTATAGACTACCTATTTAAGTAACCCTCATAATCAAATTTTGAATAGATTTAATGGATTTGGTGTTTCCCAAAAAATGTAACATTTTTTTCAATTTTTCTCATATTTTCAACCTTTTAGATCTACTCATAAATTGTTAATTGTTTTTTTTCTAGTAATATAGTAATTTTGGTTAATGAATCTAACTAGCAATACATGATGTTGCAAATTTGTAACTGGTTACCAAATTAACAATGCAAATATTCTGATCACAGTACAAAAAATAGCCTCCCATAAATCATTTTATTAAATTTTTTAATAAAATTGTATAAATTTAACATTTTTATTATTTCCTTATTTTTATTTTCCTTGTGTGATAAAGTAGAGATAAGACATGAGAAGTTGAAAACAGAAAATCATTAATTTGAAATTAAAGGAAAACATATATATATATATATATATATATATATATATATATATATATATATATATATATATATATATATATAAAGTTAGTAGTCAAAGTTTTAATCTTCATTTTGAATATAATTTGGACACTTAATTTTTAATATATAATACATATGTAATATGTTATGAATTTCAACTCTTTAAATTGTTAATATTTTATTTTAAAGTAATAGAAAAACAAAAAGAAAAGATAAATATTTTAGATTAGTACAATAATGTATAAAAGTATTTTACTTATTAATTTTTGCATAAAGTTATTTATGGAAACTTCCTATTTGATTAAGCAAATTAATTTAAAAAAATAGTGAATTGATTGATAAGGAATTAATTTTCTTGATAGTCAATAGAGACGAAATAGGAAACAATAATGTTGTGTATACAAAGAAGGAAATGTTGGGATGAAAAAGGAATGGCTTTATAGGTAAGAAGCAATTGATTTTATTTTACTAAGAAGCTAATGTGGCTAACGGAAAGATAGAGTAGCCAAATACATTTTGTTACTCTCAAAAAGAAAAGAAATATGGTTTAAGGAGGGAGAGAGTACCCAATGACGAATTGCTTACTCTCAAGTATAAGTACTCAATTTTATAATATAAGGGTGGATTTGGTTACAGCATCTTGCATATTTTTAAGGTTAAATTAAAACTTTAGTCTTTATAGTTTTCACCCATTTTCAATTTAGTTATTATAGTTTTTTTTTTCAAATAAGTCTTTATACTTATGAACATTGTTCTGAAGTGGATTCAGAGGTGTACCTGAGATAGACACATCGCAATGGTTTCCTCATTGCGCAGCACCAACAGAGCATGTTGAACCGGGAAAGGTTGGTACTTGCAAAGGAACTCCAACACTCAAGTCAGACTAAGCATAAGTAGGGTTTTTGCATAGAGTGATCAGTTACTTGTGAAGGTGAATAAGCCCGGTATTTAGAGAGGTTGGAGAGATATGTTCTCATAATAATCGCTAAATACGTTCCCTTGTTAGTTGCAAAGGATTCCTATAATATCGAAATGTTGTTATTGCCATTTAGGGCAGCTAAAGGCGGTTACGGATACTATTATTACGCAAGATCATGATTGGAAAGAACAGATATTCTTAGGATTTATCCATTGCGCAAATCTCACAGTAATATTGCTGCCACCCAATGTCGTGGTTCAATATGCGTAGAATCGGGATCTCGTCTGTTCCATAAGTGAATCCTTGCTAAGGGTGTCGATGACAGATTCTGGTATTATGCAGGCCGGGTGGATCCATGGGACATGATCCCAAATCACGGTCCAGAATAGTTGCTCCCAGCTTGGCACTTAGATGGAATAGCTGCGTGTTAAGGAACCAAGTTTAATAGGAGCACACGACGCGCAGTGAACAAAGGGATCCAATTCAATCAATATCAGATCTTGCGATGTTTTCCAAAGGGTCGAGGTCTATTATACATCATAGTATGCCTCTGGAATTGACGTGTAAGACCGGGATCCAAGGCGGATCGCTCTGTTTACATTGTCATTCCGCCATCTAAGGTATGTCATTTGTTGTCCCTGTGTGTAGTTCACAGGGTCTTCCTTCTTTCTTGCAACTTTTATTCTGCGGCTTATAACAACCTGAACTTGCTTGGGGAGCCATCACTTTGACTTTATTGGAAATTAAAGATCCTTTAAAAAAGGATAGCAGTTTCATGCTATTTTCTAACTGCCCGCTACTCTTATACTAATCAAAGTGAGGGAGCATTAAAATGCGACTCCCAATATGCAATCAATTCACCTTTTCAGGGGCTAATTAGAATGCCTCGTTCCCTTTATAAATAGGGAATGTTTGCATTGAGGCTGTGATTCCTTTTGTTCTATGGCTTTTCTTGAAAATGATCATTTTTCAGAGAGTGATTTCTCCTCATTTCTTGTATGCATTAGGAGAGCTTTGCTCCCATCTAAAACCATCTTCCTATTTTTCCCAAAATCTTTAAGGTGTTTACTTTTTTGCAGTCAGTCTCTCCAATGGGGGCTTTTCTTTCTCGGCATAATGTCTTGGTGAGGACCAAGTAACTATCCTACGTGGGCTAGCCAATATGCATCTAGGCAGCAAAAGCCTTTCTCTCCCAGTGTACGAGGGATGTGTAACCTTTCAACATGTACCGGGGTGGCTCGCTGCTTCTATGCAGTTCTTATGATGCATGGAGGTGGTCCATACCATGTCCTCCTCCTTTCTCAACTGTTGTGGAGGCATTTAGCTAAGTGCTTCCATAGTTTCTTTTCCTAAGTGCAGTTGGATATGCAGGAGGGTTCTAAGGGCGGAACAATCTCTTCGAGCAACTTGGATTAATTTGAAGCAACTTGGAGTGATTATGAAGCATTCTGTGGGAACAATCTTTTGATGCAGGGTACCTTCCCATTGGCTAGTAAGGAAGAGATGGGTGCTGGTTTTCTGGAAGAACCTTAGAGGTGGCAATGACCGACGACCATCATCGTCAACGTTGTCTCATCTGGCTTCATGGCTCTTTCCAACGGGCATTCTTTCTTTTTTTGTCTTGGAAGAACTTGCATGTGTTCCTTTTTTGTTAGAATAGATGATGTATAGAATGAGAATAATAAAATTCTTTTTCTGAATCTTGTGATTTGTCTACTGTTTTCCATTTTTTGCTTTTTTCTTTTTTCTTTGGGGTGAGTCCAACGCTCATCCTCTGATAGTATCGTGTTGCCCCCACCTTGGTACTTGGCTAGTGTAGCGAAATGGCAAGATAGTCTCAATGCCCCAGGGTGACAGTATCCAAGTTTTACTTGAAGTTATGGTCCGTGTTAACCCATAGGGTTAAGAATTCTAATCTGGGGACGTTTACTACCAAGTTGTGCGACATTCATGGGTGGCATCGTAGTTTGAACATAGTCCATGTGTCAGTTGGCCATAAGCTATGAAGCACAGACACGGACACGGGACACGACACGGGACACGGAGACACACCAAATTCAAAAATTGTAGGATACGGACACGATATATATATATATATATATATATATATATATATATATATATATATATATATATATATATATAATTACAAAATTTAAGTAAAAAAATTCATAATTCATTAATATCATTTCTATAAACTTGAAGATTTACAATATCTTAATATATGTCATATGTACTAATATTTGCTATCTAATAAGCCCCTCCTAAAAAATATGGAGCATAATTTCTATTGATATATTTTAAAAAATCTCTTAAACTAACTTCTCTTAATAAAACTAACCAAGAATGAATACATATGTATAAAAAAAAATTAACCAGAGGGAATATTGGTATGAAGCAAGCTTCAGTGATGACGAAGTGGAAGATTTGGTATGAGCAAAAGTAGAAGGAGTAGCTGAAAATAGTGGTATATAAAAAAATAAAACTTAAAAGTCTAATAATGATATATGAAAAGATAAAATTTAAAAAGACTTATGTGTGAAAATAGTGACTTGGGACGTTAGTTATATGAATGGACTTGGGTGGGCTATAGGCTTATTAATTGAATGTTAATCATGGAAACTATTTAAAAAAAATATTAATGGATCTTATCCAAGTCATGTCCTAAACATGTCCAAGCGTGTCCGAGACATGTCCAAATTAAAAAAAAAATTTAATCAGACACATTCTGACACGCATGACACGTGTGTCATACAGGTGTCCCCATGTATCTGATACGGACACGTGTCTAAAACGCGGACACGCCTCAACAACGGCGTGTCCGTGCTTCATAGGCCATAAGTGGACAAATCTTTGCCCAGTCGAGGTCCATTGTAAAGAGATCTGTGGACCGTAGAAAAAATATGGACTTAATCTATAAGCCTTGCGTGACATTTGGTTTTCTGTGGAACCATCCCTTCAACTGCTGTGACAGCTGTGGGATCCACGTGGCACACTTTAACTGGGTATACGTGGTTGGGGTTCTGTGTGCCATGATGATAAGTTTTCAAAACTTGAGGAGTTAGGACAGAAATGCTCCTCAACCGTCTGGCCTTTATAAATAAGAATTAAGGCACCTCTTCCTCTCTTTTACTATTCCTTTCCAGATTCTGGCAACCTAAAATGATTTCTGATGGTTTTGTCCAATGGAGAAGTGCAACTTCAGGAAGTTCAAAGCAGTTTCCAATAGTTTTACTAAGGTTTCAAACCTTCCTTTTATCCAATCACTCTACTTTTTAAAGGTATGCCTTCTTCTACCTTCTATTGTTGCTATTTGTAGTGTCGTAAAGTGATTTCGCTTCTTCTCCTTAGTAAAATGAGTTGGGATTCCACTGTTGCTAGGTCCCTTCAATGTTGTCGCTCGATAGAGCACTTTCTCTGTCACGCTGTGGGCGACGGAGGTGCCTATAATTTTACTGATTCTGATAATATTTATCACCCTTTGTCGATGTTTCCAGGAGTTCTGTGGTAAGGAGAAGAGCGGTGGCATAGAGGACGCCGACTATCGAGGGACCTTTAGTGCTTGCCCCTGTGAGGAATGTATATGCTTGGGTAGAGGATGATGTTTGGAACAAAGAGTTCGTGTTCAAGGATGAGGGGGAGCTTGATAGGCTCAAGGAGTACCTGGTGTTGACAAACAAAGGCCTAGGGGACCACAAAAATGATATTCTTGCACCGAAAGAGAATGAGAGTATGCGTTCATGCCAGGAGGCAGGTGCAAACTTCACGTTTCTATATGACGATCTCTTCATTCGACAAGGGCTTCGTATTCCCTTCACCGGATTTCAAATAGCAGTCCTTCATACCTTCAACGTGGACCTATCCCAGCATCACTTTAACAACTGGAGGTACATTCTTACCTTTGAGAGATTCTGTTGAATAGCTGGGCTGTGGTACTCTGAGGAGGCGTTCTCCTATTTGTTCACCCGGTGATGCCTCTAAGGAAAAGGGGCCTACCAAAAGAATTAGCTTACGATCTGGTCGCGATCTGGATGGAAAGTGTTCGAGGTCTTCCAAGATAGCTACAAAGACTAAACACAAGTACTTTAAGTTGATGGCAGTGCCAAATACCCACTCGTTCTTTCTTAATGCTGAAGGGGGGCTGGTATTCAACTTGTGTTTAACGACCATGGCATAGAGCACCCCAATTGGATAGATTGAAAAAGAGATGCACCATCTTGATCAGGATGACACAGAGTGCATCAAATTCCTAAACCTATGGGCTCGGGACATTATTCTGATTCCGTGTAAGGAATTTCTGGAGATCCCCGATGATGAAACTATTAGGGTTATAATGGGTAGGTCAAGACATAGTACGTAGTCCGCTTTTACCTTTTAATCTTTTTTCTAGCTGTTTATCACTTGTTTGCCTTTAATGTTTTATTGCAGTGAACATGGCATTTGGAGCATCTCTTGCTGCCCTCCAAGCCTTCAGGGCCAAAATAAGGGGAGCCAGTCCTTCCAATGCTCTTGTGCCCCTTACTCTAGCTTCCTTTGTCCGGGATCGTATGGTTGATGTGGTACTCGATCAGCTGGATTCCCCTACGCAACCTCTTTAGAGGAGGAAGAGGAAAGCAATTGAAGGCACTAGCGCAGATGATTGCGGGAAAAGAATAGTGGCGAAGGCCGGCATGGAGGGAATATAAAATCCAATGCCCTTGATTATGGGGTGTGTGGAGCCCAAAGAATTCATAGATAAGTAACTTCTGCAATGAAGTGATATGGTATATCACTCAAAGGGACGTACCTGACACACTATCGCAGTTCCAAACTTACGTGATCTGGGTTGCTGATGAAGCCTATTATCTTAAGAAGACCTTGGAGAATTTCAAGGAAAATTCGGCTAGTAAACTGAGGGCGATGAAGGCAGAGGGAGCCCGAAAACTTGATCTAGCTCTCAAGGAGAAGGAGGATGTTGAAGCAAGTGCCCAAGATCTACAAAAGAAGCTAAATGATTCCAAGTCCAAGCTTAAGAGGGAAAGGGCTACCTCCGAAAAGACCAGCGCCGACTACTAGGCTCAAATTCAGGATCTTCTGGATAAGATAGCACAACTGAGGAGGGATAGTGAGGAGTTGGAGGCCATCTATACAAACATCAGTGGGGAGCAATTCTAGAATACCATTACCCAGGTTCAGCATTTCAATTCAGATGTCAACTTGGATTTGGAAGGATAGAATCAGAAATGATGGTCCGAGATGATCGTCTAGTGGTGCTGATGGAGGCAAGTCAAGCTACTATCAAGGTTCCTACGGTCGTGGTCCCCTCTGTTGTACCTTTATCCAGTGTGCTCGATCGGAAGGAAGGTGATTGTGGGGCGTTTGATGAAGACCCTAGGGAAAATGAAGCTTAAGGTTGACTTTCCCTTTTCCTTTATTTATTGTATTTCCTTGCCCCCTGCGTAGGGCATTTTTTTTTTGTAAAAATAATTTCCCCAATTACTGAGGTACATTCTATATATTCCTTTTGCTTTCGTTGCTTTTACACTTCTTATCCATAGTTCGTATTAGGTCCAACGCCCATTGTAAAGGTGCACTTGGTAATCGCTTCAAGGACTTAGGAGATTAATTAAATTAGAACCTGGGTCCAGGGTCCAACGTCCAAAATATTGAGCACTCAGAGTTCCACTTGGGCGGCAATCTATAACCGCGGTCTTTAATATTTATGGTCTAGTGCGGGAAATCATTTAAGCAATTTTCCCCTTCAAAACCCGTTTAACATAAGACATTCACAGTAGATACCTAATGGTGAGACACGAATGCTGTAGTATGTGTTGCTGCTTAGTTTCATAACCACAGAATGGTAATGAGCAAATGTTGTGGATTGGGTATGGACCCATAACTCATGACCAAATTGATAAAACAAGTTCTGTGGGTTATTCCTTGTTGAAATCCAGATTCCATGAGGGATGGGCTCAATGGACATTCTCAATGTGGAGACCAGCTTAAAGGTCATTTGAGACTTTGAATAATGTAAGACGATGTCTGAATAACTCTATTTTATTAATAGATCAGAGGGCAGAAGTCCATATAGAGTATATGCTCACTAAGACTAGGCTAGATCAAACGTGAAGTAAACTAAGACCAACCTTAAAGGGTGCTAAGCTATAGTACTTTTTAAGTTTGTCCGCATTCTAATAGTTCTTGATCGGCTTGCTTGTTAATGTCTTCAAGGTGTAACCTCTTTTACCAGTACTGATCATGATGCAGTAGGGGTCTTCCTAATTAGGGGCTAACTTTTCCTGAGAGGCATTGCTTCCCCCAATGTCTGCTCTCTAGAGTATTTAGTCCCCTAGCTGGAACTTCCTTAGAACAACCTTCAAGTTATACCGAGTCGCTGTCCTCTGTTTGATGGCCGCGTCATATATATGAGCAACACACCTTCTTTCCTCTAGAAGATCCAAGTCTTCTTTGATTAGTCCTGGGTTGCTATCAGGTGAAAACTGTTGGAGACGCCAGCTTAGTTCTCTTATCTCCAGCGGGATCATAGCCTCACATCCATAAGTGAGTTTAAAGGGAGTTTCACCTATTGCAAAGTGAGACGTAGTCTGGTAGGCCCAGAGGACATAGTCTAGCTGTTCAACCCAATTTCCCTTGGTTTTATCCAACCTTCGTTTAATTCCACAGACAATAACTCGATTGGCGGCTTTGCCTTGCCCATTTGTCTTGGAGTTCTCGATGAAACTGCAATGATGCTTGATTTTCAGCTCGGCAAGTAGCTCTTCAAAACCTTTATCTTTGAACTGAGTCCCGTTGTCCATCACAATGGACTCCAGAACTCCAAACTTAGTAATGATGTGGTGCCAAGTGAATTTTTGAATTCGAGCAGAGGTGATCGTGACTAAGGGTTCTACCTCAATCTATTTTGTAAAATAATCCACTACTACGACCAAGTATTTCAGTTGTCCAAGTGCTTGGGGGGACAGACTCAGAATATCCATACCCCATCTGTAGAATAGCCAGGATAGGATATCGTGGATAGTTCTTCTAGGAGAGCCTGATAATGGTCCTAGTTGCGTTGACATTTGTTACAAACCTGAACATGAGCAAGGGAATCAACTTCCATTGTAGGTCAATAGTATCCGGCCCTAAGTGCCTTTAAATCTAGGGTTTTACCTCCCAAGTGGTGTTCACAGCTCCTTTCATGAACCTCAGCCAATACATATTCCGCTTCTTTTGGCGTGAGGCATTTAAGGAAAGGTGAGGAAAATCCGCGTCAGTATAACTATCCATCATAGATGGTGTACCCGACCACAGTCTTAATTAATTTGGAGGCTTCCTTCTGATCAGAGGGCCTGGCTCCAGACTGTAGATACTCCATGATTGGGGTGATCCAAGTACGCTCTCCTTCCACCTAGAAAATGGTTGTATCTATAAATGAGGGTTGAGAGAAAGTCTCTTTGATCATAGAAAGGTTGTTTCCTGGGCTTTTAGTGCTGGCCAGTTTAACCAAGAGGTCCGCCCTAGAGTTCTGTTCCTTGTGTCGCAATCGGGATCGCGACAAGACGACCGAAAAAGATAAGATTTGGAAAATCAATAGAGTCCCACCAATGTTTATTTAAATTGAGAAAACATTAAAAAAAATCCTTTAATTAAAAAACTGGTCTTTTAGAAAATGAGTTTGGATTTGGGAGTTCATTACAGGTAGAGATGGTGTTAGCACCTTACACTACTTGTTCCAAGAATGGTACCTTAAATTAATTGTGCAAATTTTAATAACTTCAAATATATTTATTTTACCCCTTTTAAAAAATATTGTAACTATAGAAGAGAAGAAACAAGCACATTATGAAAATTTAATTTTTGTTTTGACAGAATAAAGATTCTGCTCCTACGTATCCTTGGGTGCAATGAGGAACTCAAAGTTACGTAATTCTTTAGAAAATAATTGTGGGTTAGTTGTTTTTAATTTTGAAAAGATTTTTGTTTTGAAAATTCATTTGATTTTTTTTATGCTTAGAAAAGAAATGAATCATCAAGTTGTCACAACTTAGATGACTCTAAAAGTCATGAGATTTACAAGCTGTCATAACTCAACTAATCTCGCTTTATTCTTTCAACAAAGTTTAATTATTTTATTTTGTATTTTTCATTTTTATCATTTTTAATTTTTCATTATTTTTTTTTATTTTTTAGCATTTTTATTTTTTCTTTATTTTGACATACCCCATTTTATCAAGCATGATATCAATAATGATAAATGACTAAGACAAGAAATGCGTGGCTAAATAGCCATTATTTTAGAACAAATTCTAGCCTGTAACATATTTTATGAAATTGGTAAATTAAATTTGTGTTAATTTGGCAAGAAAAAAGAATTTTCAAAATATTTTATTTTTGATGAGAGGTTTTGAATAAAATTATTAAAAAGGGATTTTGCAAAGAAAAATTTATTTTTGAAAAGTGACAAAAGATTTTTTTTTAATTCATCACAATCATAATGGTGAGTCTATATGAAATTGTTCACCTTTATTTGAGGATTTTTTTATTTTACAAAAATGATTTTATTTTGGTTTTAAAAAAATGTTGTATTTTAGTTTGCAAAAGATTTTAATTTTAATGTGGAAATTAGACCTCACCAGCGCTTCTGGTAAGATCCAATATAAAGCTTCAAGAGCATTGGGAAGAGTGTATTTGATCGGTACTCCGATTCTCTATCAATTTTTCTGTCATCGACCAATTTTAAATTACTAATTAATACATTAATGCAAAAAAGAGTGTGTTAAATTAAAATACAGATAATATAAAACCCAAATTAGCAACTACATATCAATGCAAATAAATAAACAACTAAATAATAAATAATATAGAAAGAAACAAACAAACAAAAAAGATGTGAAGGGAAAACGAAACAGGGAGACTTTTAGTCTTTGTAAAATAAAGAGACTTTTAGTCTATGTAAGAGAGAAACGAAATAGGGAGAAGGGGGGTTAAGGCTCACGGTGCTTGGTGGTCGGATCTGGGGTGGGCGTCCAACAAGGTGTTGGTTCGCGATGGTGCCTATTGTAACACCCCTCGATTTAATAACCAATGCACAATCGTCATTATGTCACGGTCACTAAATGTCGGCGTGCTAACATTGTCAAACAACAAATTTACCATAAATATTAAACGTTTCTTATATGAGGAAAATAGGAGCCACGAATGAGTAGTTACATATACAACCAGTTAAATTATGAATTATAATATGTACTCAATGTACAACATTTAAGTCTGGATAATTGCCTTGAAGCATACATGTACTCAAAAATACACTTTATATAGGTAATGCAAAATAAAATATAAACTACCCATAATATATCTACGACTAAGGAGTTGGGCACTCCATCGTATCCCGAATGCGTGAGGCAATTCCGGGCTCAGGTGTAGTGAGAAATACAAGATAAGGTCTTCAATCGCAGTCCTCTTCATGGTCAAAGTCAGATCCCCAGCACGTCACATACGCTTGTCGGTCCAGTCGACTCTACAGGTCTTGGTATCAAAGCGAACACAATTCGAACAAACCCCAAAAAGAGCTCCCTTTGCGATGGCATCACCGAATGCAGTAGGTCAAACCAATAAAATCCAAAGGAATCCAACTTCATTCCCACTTATAGTCCTTAACCAAAAATTAACATAGAGCAAGAAAAGTACAAGAAAGAGGTAAGACATCCTACCATCATTACCGGTCATAGCATCAAGAAACTAACGGCAAGCAAAGCGCCACATAGCATTTATGCAAAGCAATAATGGTAATAAACATTTAGTAGTGATTATAATCAACCGGTGGTTTAGAGTGATCATATATATATAGATATATAAAAAATACAACAATTCCAATTATAATAACAATGTATGCCAGATAATTCATGGACTCACTATGCAGATGTTTCTCAAGGTACATCCGACTCAATCGTCAACAGATGTTTCTCAAAGTACATCCGACTCAATCGTCAACCAGATGTTTCTCAAAGTACATCCGACTCAATGTCACAATGATAATGCACATTTAAATGCATATGGGTTCAATGCATCACTCAATCATGCTTCTCATACCAAACTAGGCCAATCCTATTTCAAATGCATATCATATCATTTAACAATGAAGTCTGATCCTATTCACGGATCCACGTAAAATCAATAGCGCATTTTAAGGATAATCACAATCTCATTCATAGTCATATTAGAAATCAATCATTAGATTCATTATGTGCCTCACCTGGTCACCTATACTCATGTTCTTCCCTGTTTATGAATCCTAATTAATTTATGGTCATCCAATTCTTTATAATTAATATATCTTTTATTAGTCCAAAGGTTTTGAGTCCAGGAAGATACACGGTCGGAATCACCAATAGATTCACAAATTTAATTATTAGATGTTGGGTGATAAACAAAGACTTGTAAGTTCGACGGAGACATATATTTAGTGAAAAAGCGAGGTGCCATTCGACGAAAACAACATGGTAGCAGGATGAAAATAAATGAGGGCATTTTATAACAAAATTGGCAACAGATCATTTTTCGTCGACGGGAGTTCTGTCGAACGAAGGACGTAAGCGTCGAACCCTCCGGAAGGTCAAAGCAAAAGCCTCAATTCGACGGGTATGGGTGTCGACATTGGAGAAAATCTCCCAGCGTCGGCGACGAAACACTCGTCGAAATCTCTAATTTCGACGGGTCCGGAGAAATTCATCTACTCGACGAGGCATTGTCTCTCAAACTCGACGATTATTGACTTTGGGGCATTTTCTCTTAAGTGTCCAGGGACTCTATTCGACGGGTTTTGGTGGGAAGATCAATCTCGACGGACATGATCGGGGTTCATACTCGACGGATTTTGAGATTGTATTTAGTGGTCAAAATCTAAACTCGACGGGTTTTGACATTCGGAAGTCTAAACTCGACGGATTTTAACATTTTACCAAGTAATTAGGATATCAAACTCGACGGGTTTCGGGACAATAGGGAAGTTTCACTCATCGATCCGAAGGAATGCTAAGAGGGTCACAATTCCTAATTCGACGGATTTTGAATAATAGGAAGATTCTCACTCATACCGATCGACGGAAATGCTAAGAGTCATAAATTTAAAGTCCACGAATTGTGTTATTGGAGAAGTTTCATTCATGTTGACCAAAGGATGTGCCAAAGGGTCACAAGTTCTAATCAGTTGATTTTGAGTCATAAAGAACTTTTCTCGCATGTCAAACCGACGGAGGTGTTAAGGGGTCGCTAGCTCGACAAATTTTGACATTGTGAAGGGCCCCATGTGTCGAACCGACGGAAGCATTAAAGGTTTAGAAGTTGGTTGTCAAAAGTTGGACAAGGTTCGGTGTCGAATAGTTGAATTCACGCTTACAAAGATTGGATACCTAAGCTGATTTGAATTCCATTTATTATCCTAGTTCACCCGAATCCCGTTATTCGGGCCTCAAAACCATGGCCATCCAGGATGAATCCGACATCATTTCCTTCCAATCTCATGCATTCGTCGAATATATATATGGACATGCAAAATCATCCAAGTACCATGCTTTCCAATTTTCAGTCGAACATGTGAACATACTAACATGCAAAATTGTCAAACCAAACATCATGCATTCCACTCTGTCGAATATATTATCAAATAACAAATCATGCAAACATAAGCAAACAACTAAATACAAAGACAACACAGAATCATAAAAACCAAGCAAGCAAAGGATAGCCCTCGTCAGGACTTCCTCACCGACAAGCACAACAGGGTTCCTTAATGCTAGAAGAGGTTGAGGAGGAGTGTCTCCCTCTTACCTTGGAGAAGCACAAAGAAAAACTGCTCCTTTTTGGTCAGAAATCACGTTTTCAGTTCCCAGGAGATCCTTAAACATTCAAGCTCACCAAAATCAGAATCAAGTGTTGAAAGGGATACCCATGGTCATCAAAATGACAGTGGGTTACGAAAATGAGGAGAGATGAGGAAAAGCTAAGGACTTTACCTTAAAGTTCTAACCTTTAAGCTTCAACCGTGGAGGAAAATGAAGATGAAGAAAATGTAGAACTTTGAAGATGATTCCTTCAGATATGGTGTTTCTCCAAACACGAAATGGTGCTAGGAGTGTGACGGTTTTGGAAGATAAAAATGTGAATGTGGGTGGATGGTCCTTTGTAAGGAGAAATGGAAAGAGAGAAAGATGAGTGAATAGTGAGTGCTACGTACAAGAGGAGGAAAAATGTGTGGATGAAAAATGAATTAGATCCCTTAATTCAAATGTGCAGCCCAAAATGGGAGGAGAGAGAAATAATAAAATAATAGTTGGAAGAAGCTTCCTTGAGAAGCTTCGCACGCTTCTCTATGAAGTGCATAGTAAGCTTGTCGACGGATGATTTATTACACTAGCAGATAAAACCTCAAAAAATGTAGACCTCGTAAAGCGTGGGACTCGGGTTTAGTAAGATCCCCGTTGACACGTTGACGGTCCTCTTCGGGGAAAAGATTCTATTCTCCCGGCTCCACTCAGCACACACATAAAATGAAGAATATATTAAAATATTCATCATCTCCAGAAAATTCCACAAAAATTCTTAAGAATTACAAATATTATAAAATGATCATTTTTAACAAAATAATGAATTTTTGGGATGTTACACCTATGAAGCGGTGTGGCAGTCGCGGATCTAGATCGTGTAGGAGATACAGCGGGTCCGAGATGGCAGATCTATGAGTCACGGTGGTGCGCAGCTGGACAACGGGTTCACGCTGCTGGAGCAGTTCCGGCATGGCTGGGTTGCGTGGGTTGGAGCGGTTCCAGCAGGCTCGGTGTCTTAGTCAGATCTGAGTGGTTTTGGAAGCTTGATGGTGAGATGGGTGGTGTGAAGGTGGGGTTGTTGGTGGTTGTTTTATGGTGGTTATGGTTGTTTGGTGAAGGTGTTAGTGAAGGTGAGTTGGTGAAGGGAGGTGCTTATGGGTTGATGGTGGTAATGGGTGGTGATGATGGTGGCGAGAGGGTGTTTTTTTTTTTTTTGTGGTTGGGTTCTTGATGGGTGGTTATGGAGATTGTTGTGGTGGTTGAGGTGAAGCTTGGGGAGGTTTTTTTTTTTTTTAGAGGTTGAAGATGATGAAGGTGAAGGGGTGGAGTTTCGGTTATGATGGTGCTTTTTTTTTTTTTTTAAGTTTGTAGGAAGATAGTTGAGATTATGAAAATTGGTGGTAAAGGATTTTGGCCATGAGTGTTTTGTCTGTGTGTGAGGAAATTTTCCTGTGATTGATTTCTGTGTCTGTGGGAATTTCTCTCTTATTGCCTCTGTTTATAGGAATTTCTCTCTGTGATTACTTCAGTGATCTCTTTGAGATCTATTGGATTAAATCTGCAAAATTCTCTCCCTAATTTCTCAGTGATTGGAAGACAAAAATGGAGAAGAAAATATTGTCAGAGATTTCAATCAACACTGAAAAGGAAAAGCTGTCATTTCAGTTGAATTGTGCAGTTATTGATTGCAGGTGTAGTTTTGTGAAATTCAATGCATAGGAAGGCTAGTTGTTAGATTTTGAGCCTTGTGCAGACTACTTGACAGCAACTTCATAATATTTTATTGCCTCCTTTTGAAAAGTTTCAGTATCACCTTTTTCTTTTAACCAAACACATGCAATTATCTTTTCTTTTTGACTTTTGTTTTTTTATTTTTTTTATTTTTGCCTTGTAGCACATTTTAAACTTCTTTCTTTTTCTTTTTCTTTTTTTTTAAAAACAAACAGAAGAGTATTTTTTATTATATTTTTTATTTTTATAAACAATAAAAAGTGGTCTAAATTAAATGGAAGTAAATAAAATAAAATAAAAAAAGTTGTTCAAAACATTACAATTGAGCATCAATTAATACAAAATCATTAGTCCTTGATTAAGCAGCAAAAATAAAAAATTTTAGGGACAAAATTGGGTATCAACAGTTATCCCCCTTTGCTTTAAATTTAAACTAAATGAAAAGCAAATGAATTAATTCAATTTTGTCCATGAAAATTTTCCTCTGTGGATCGATGCAAAATGCAATGGCATTAAAACAAGGTGAAAAACTTACAGAGTCAGATATCCGCTGAACCTTGACATAAAACTTAAAGCAGGAAGCTAAAAAGCTTGCGGAGTTGGATATTCACCGAAACTTGATGGAAAAGTGGGAAAGGTAAAAAGCTTGGGGAATCGGGTATCCACCGAAGCTTGACAAGAAACTTAAAGCTAGAAAGGAAAGAAGCTTACAAAGTCAGATATCCATCAAAGCATGACAGACAACTTAAAGCTGGAAAGGGAAAAAAACTTACGGAGTCGGGTATCAGTCGAAGATTAATAGAAAACTTAAAGACGGAATGGTAAAAAACTTGTGGAGTCAGGTATCCGCCAAAGCTTGATAGGAAACTTAAAGGCAGAAAGGTAAAAAGCTTGCGGAGTTGGGTATCTGTCGAAACTTGATAGGAAACTTAAAGGCAAAAAGGTAAAAAGTTTGCAGAGTCAGGTATCCATCAAAGCTTAACAGAAAAATTAAAGGCAATGAAGGTAAAAAGCTTGCGGAGTCAGGTATCCATTGAAGCTTGGCAGAAAACTTGAAGTTAATGGGTGAAAAAGCTTGCAGAGTCGGGTATCCATCGAAGCTTGACTGAAAACTTAAAGGCAATGAAGGTAAAAAGCTTGTAAAGTCAGGTATCCATCGAAGCTTAACAAAAAACTTAAAGGTAGAAAAGTAAAAAGCTTGCGGAGTCAGGTATCCATCGAAGCTTAATAGAAACTTAAAGTAAGAGAGGTAAAAACCTTGCAGAGTCAGGTATCCACCGAAACTTGATAGGAAACTTAAAGGCAGAAAGGTAAAAAGCTTGCGGAGTCGGGTATCCTCCAAAGCTTAACCAAAAACTTAATGGTAGAAAGGTAAAAAGCTTGCGGAGTAGGGTATCTATTGAAGCTTGGCAGAAAACTTAAAGCTGATGGGTGAAAAAGCTTATAGAGTCAGGTATCTGTTAAAGCTTGATCGAAAAATTAAAGGCAAGAAAGGGAAAAAGCTTGCGGAGTTGGGTATCTTTCAAAACTTAATGGAAAACTTAAAGGTAGAAAAGTAAAAAGCTTGCAGATTCGGGTATCCACCGAAGCTTGATAGGAAACTTAAAGGCAGAAAGGTAAAAAGCTTGCGGAGTCGGGTATCTATCGAAGCTTGATAAGAAACTTAAAGGCAGAAAAGTAAAAAGCTTTCGGAGTTGGGTATCCGCCGAAGCTTAACATAAAACTTAAAGGCAATGAAGGTAAAAAGCTTGCGAAGTTAGGTATCTGCTAAAGCTTGGCAGAAAACTTAAAGGCAAAAAATTAAAAGGCTTACAGAGTCGGATATCTGCCAAAGCTTGACAGGAAACTTAAAGGCTGAAAGGTAAAAAGCTTGCGAAGTCGGGTATCCACCGAAACTTGATTGGAAACTTAAAGGCAGAAAAATAAAAAGCTTGCAAAGTTGAGTATCCGCTGAAGCATAACAGAAAACTTAAAGGCAATGAAGGTAAAAAGCTTGCGGAGTCGAGTATCCGCTGAAGCTTGGCAGAAAACTTAAAGGCAGAAAAGTAAAAAGCTTGCAGAGTCGGATATCTGTCGCAGCTTGATAGAAAACATAAAGGCAGAAAGGTAAAAAGCTTGCAGAGTCGGGTATCCACCGAAGCTTGATAGGAAACTTAAAGGCAGAAAGGTAAAAAGCTTGCGGAGTCGGGTATCTATCGAGGCTTGATAGGAAACTTAAAGGTAGAAAAGTAAAAAGCTTCTGGAGTTGGGTATCCGCCGAAGCTTAACATAAAACTTAAAGGCAATGAAGGTAAAAAGCTTGCGAAGTTGGGTATCTGCTAAAGCTTGACAGAAAACTTAAAGGCAAAAAAATTAAAAGGCTTACAGAGTCGGATATCCGCCAAAGCTTGACAGGAAACTTAAAGGCTGAAAGGTAAAAAGCTTGCGAAGTCAGGTATCCACCGAAACTTGACTGGAAACTTAAAGGCAGAAAAGTAAAAAGCTTGCAGAGTTGAGTATCCGCCAAAGCATAACAGAAAACTTAAAGGCAATGAAGGTAAAAAGCTTGCGGAGTCGAGTATCCGCTGAAACTTGGTAGAAAACTTAAAGGCAGAAAAGGAAAAAGCTTGCAGAGTCGGATATCTGTCGCAGCTTGATAGAAAACATAAAGATAGTGGGTGCGGGGACCCGAAAACATAAAACAAGGGATGCGGGGACCCAGAAAGGAAGAGGCAATGGGCATAAGGCCCTGACTTGTCGTGGAAGCATAAAAGCGATGGGTGCGAGGACCCGAAAATTAAAAGACAATGGGCATAAGGCCCTGACTTGCCATGGAAGCATAAAAGAGATGGGTGCGGGGACCCAGAAATTAAAAGAAAATGGGCATAAGGCCCTAACTTGCCATAGAAGCATAAAGCGATGGGTGTGGGGACCTGAAAATTAAAAGGTAATGGGCATAAGGCCCTGACTTGTCATGGAAGCATAAAAGAGATGGGTGTGGAACCCAGAAATTAAAAGGCAATGGGCATAAAGCCTTGACTTGCCGTGGAAGTATAAAGCGATGGGTGCGGGGACTCAGAAATTAAAAGGCAATGGGCATAGGGCCCTGACTTGCCGTGGAAACTCAAAGAGATGGGTGCGAGGACCCAGAAATGAAAGGCAACGATTTGACCTTAGTAAATTATGACTAAAAATAGTAAGTTGGACCTTTATAAGTCAAGGTTAGAAAATAAAAAAAATGCATTATATAATGCATGCTTTAGATGTATGAGAGTATGAAAATTTTTTATTTTTATTTTTATTTTTTTTACTTTTTTTTTGTGTTTGTTTTTTGTGTCTCCACAACCCCTGAGGATATAATTGCAATCATTTTCAAAGATGAACTAGAATGGGATTGATTGACATCCTTTCATTTGTCTATTCAATCGATGGTGTAAATGTCCAACCGAGATGATCCTTATAGTGTGCATTAAATGTAATAGTGATCCGGTTATCCTTTCTTTCCTCATCAATACTCTCATCGAGAATTCATTGTATTTCCCATGACCTTTTGAGATTGTCAGAACAAATCTAAATGCTTTTGTATTATTGTCACATGTTTCACATCTTAATATAAAACTATCATGAAAAATGCATATTAGATCAACAATAAGTTGCAACAAAAAGGGGTTATTATAATAGAAAGGAAGAGTACAAGAAAGATAGTACAAAAGAGATTAAAATAGACAAGTTTACAAAAGAAATGCTGGAGTGGAGTTTTCCAACTCTTCCAGTAATGCTCTCTAGGATGATCAGTGCTAATTTGCCATATATGTAACCTTAAACACCTCTTTTGTTTGTTTCCAAGAATATGATTTGATCCAGTTTTACGCATTGGGAACGTTTCACGACAAGACTTCATATATTCAAACTGCCCCAGCTCAGTCCAAATCTTCGTGATTTTTTCATTATAAATTCATATTATCCCAATTTTGCCCTAATAAACTCAAACTGCCCTAATTTGTGACTTGAGGCTGATTCACTTCTTCAGATATGTCAAGTATCATTTTTTTTACCCTAACTTTTGCCTAGGTCACCTTTTTCGAGTTTACAACCTAGCGGGTTGCTCTAACTTTTGCCTAGGTTGCCTTTTCAGGTTTTCAACCTAGCATGCCACTTTTCTCCTTTTTTTTTTTTTTTTTTAATTATTTTACTTTTTTTTAAGCATAATACATTTTGACTGCATCTGAATTTACAGGAAGTGGTAAATCTTCACCATCCATATTTGTGAGAATCAAAGTCCCTCCTGAGCAGGCCTTTTTAACGATATAAGGTCCCTCATAGTTTGGAGTCCATTTTCCTCGATGATCCTTTTGAATAGGAAGAATCTTCTTGAGTACCAGGTCTCCTTCTTGAAACTATCGAGGACGCACTTTTTTCGCATAGACTTTCACCTTTTTCTAATCCTGCCTCCATTAGCACTCTTAATAATGGAATTTTCACTTCAGTAGGGAGTACTGCTTCCATTCCATAAACTAAAGAGAAAAGAGTTGCCCTATTTGAAGTACGAACGGATGTACGATAGCCATGCAGTGCAAATGGTAGCATTTCGTGCCAATCTTTTGTATGTTACAACCATCTTCTGGATAATCTTCTTGATGTTCTTGTTTGCTACCTTAACTGCCCCATTCATATTAGGGAGATAGGGTGAAGAATTATGGTGCTCAATTTTAAAACTCCCACATCTCCTTCATCATCTTATTAATCAGATTAGTGGCATTATCAGTGATAATTTTGCTTGGTAAATCATAACGACAAATCAGCTCTCTTTTGACAAACTTGATCACTACACTCCTGGTGATATTGGCATAAGAAGCAACTTCAGCCCATTTTGTGAAGTAATCAATTGCAACAAGAATAAAGCAATGTCTATTTGAGGCCTTCGGTTCAATAGGCCCTATGACATCTATTCCCCACTTCGAGAATAACCAAGGTGCTATTAAAACATTCAAAAGTATAGGTGGTGCATGAACCTTATCGGCATATATCTGGCATTTATGGCACTTTTTCATATAATTGAAGCAATCGGTTTCCATTGTTAACCAATAGTACCTAGCTCTTAGGATCTTTCTTGCCATTGCATGCCTATTTGCATGAGTTCCAAAAGAACCTTCACGAACATCTCTAATGATTTTCTCTACCTCCGTTGTATCAACACATCTTAGCAGCACCATGTCATGGTTTCTCTTGTGGAGCACTTCCCCATTTAGAAAAAAACCCATTGCGAGTCTTCTAAAGGTCCTTTTGTCATTTTCTGAAGCATTTGGAGGGTACTCTCTACTCTTGATAAAGCTTTTGATGTCATGATACCACGATTTCCCATTTGCCTCGACTTCTACCATTTGACAATATGTCATTTGGTCACGACTTTCCATTTTTATAAGTGACAAGTCCCTATCATGGCTTACTTTTAACATTGACGACAATGTGGCCAAGGCATCAGCCAACTAATTATCTTCCCGAGGGATATGATGGAATGTGACTTTGTCAAGTTATTTAATCAACTCATTGATGTAAGCATGATAAGGGATTAACTTGGTATCTCGTGTTTCCCATTCTCCTTTTAGCTGATGAATGACTAAGGCGGAGTCTCCGTATACCTCAAGAACTTTTGCCTTTGATCCTATTGCTGCTTGGATTCCCATGGCACATGCTTCATACTCAGCTACGTTATTTGTACAGTCAAAGCACAGTCTAGCAGTGATTGGAATGAAGTCATTTTTAGGGGAAATTAGTATGGCTCTAATTCCAAGCCCTAGTGAATTGGAAGCTCCGTCAAACAACAAAGTCTATTTTTCTTTTTTCAGGGATTCTTCTTGTCCAAATAAAGCCATTATATCTTCATCGGGGAATTCACACTGCATAGACCTATAATCCTCCACAGGTTGACTGACTAAGAATTCTACAAGAGCGCTGCCTTTTACTGCCTTTTGGGTGACATAAACAATGTCACCTGCTGATAGCAAAACTTGCCAACGTGAAATCCTCCCCATGAGAGCAAGCTTTTCAAAGATGTACTTGATTGGGTCCATTTTGGACACTAACCAAGTGGTGTAACTCAACATGTACTGCCTCAAATGGTGGGCCGCCTATGCCAAGGCACAACACGTGCATTTTAACAATGAATATTTTGCCTCATAGTTGGTAAACTTCTTACTCAAGTAATAGATGACATATTCCTTTCTACCAATTTCATCGTGTTGCCTTAGTACACAGCCCATGGATTCATCCAACACAGTCAAGTACATGATAAGAGGCCTTCCTAGCACTGGAGGTACCAAAACTGGGGGTTCTTGTAAACACTATTTGATCTTCTCAAATGCTGTCTGACAATCTCCATTCCATTATATTGTTTGGTTTTTACGCAATAACTTAAAAATTGATTTGTACGTCGCAGTCAATTGGGATATAAATCTAGCAATATACTTCAGCTTCCCCAAAAACCCACGAACTTCTTTTTCATTGCGAGGAGGTGGCATCTCTATGATTACTCGAACTTTGTCTGGATCAACTTCTATCCCTTTCTGGCTGACTACAAAGCCCAAAAGCTTGCCTGATCTTACACCAAAAGTGCATTTAGTAGGATTCAATCTGAGCCTGAACTATCTCAACTACTCAAAGAGCTTTTGTAAATTAACAACATGGTCTTTTTCTGTTCTAGACTTCACAATCATGTTGTCCACGTAAACTTCTATTTCTTTGTGCATCATGTCATGGAGCAAAGTCACCATTACCCTTTGATAAGTTGCTCCTGCATTCTTCAATCCAAATGGCATTACTTTGTAGTAAAAAGTTTCCCACAAAGTGATGAATGTGGTCTTCTCCATGTATTCAGGTGCCATCTTGATCTGATTGTATCATGAGAAACCATCCATAAAGGAGAAAAATGAATGCTGAGCAGTGTTGTCCACCAAAACATTAATATGAGGTAGAGGAAAGTTATCTTTAGGTTGACCCAATTCAAATCTCTATAGTCAATGCACATTTGTACTTTCCCATCTTTCTTCGGAACAGGAACGATGTTGGCAACCCATTGAGGGTATTTTGCAACAGCGAGAAAACTTGCATTAAATTACTTTTTAACCTCTTCTCTAATTTTTAGTGACATATCTGGCTTCATTCGTCTCGACTTTTGCTTGATGGGAGGATATTCCAATTTTAATGACAATTTGTGCTCAACTATACTAGCATCTAGCCTAGGCATATCTTGGTACGGCCATGCAAAAATGTTATAAATAATCAGATAAGAGCTTAACTAACTTGCTTCGCTCATCCTTTTTCATGGAAGTGCTAATTTTAACTTCTTTTTTATCATCCTCCATCCCCAAATTAATCACTTCAGTCGACTCTTCATGAGGTTGAATTTTTTTGGCCTCTTGTTCTATTAGCCTCATTAACTCAGGAGAAGGTTCCCAATTGTCATCATTATCCTCATCAACAAGATTAATAGGATGGTCAAAATCATATAATGGGGTCATAGCACTGTCATTTTCAAGAGAGTCACTTTCAAAATTGCATTATTGATTTTAACACAAGTAAAAAAAAGTAATGAATAAAGGTTAATGTAATGGTCGGATAGAAAGCTAAAAAGAAAAAATGGCAAAATAATTTGAAAATGCATTTATTGATAATAAATATTGAAATAGAAACATGTGAGCCCATTTTTGCAACATATCTTCATAAAGCCTTGGGTAGAGATAAAGGATTAGCATTGCAGAATTACTTTGAATCAGTTTCAAAGGTCATAAGAAAATCAACGAACTCCCAATTATTGAGCTCTGCATTTGGGTAACAAGGGTACACCAGGTTAACACCATGATTGATGGGTTGATCATCTTCGATAGCGGTCACTTGGTTCAGAAACACCAATCCTGCACTTTGAAAGCTCTAACGGATGCCACAGATGGGGATCCCCTCAGCTTTAGGTTCCTAATTTTCCAACCTAGCCATCCTTCTTTCTCTTTTCTCTTCTATGACTCTTCCATTGTCAGCTTTGGTGGATTTATATCCTAACCTGAACTTGTCTTTGTTTTCACAAGGTTGCAGGAACTTCATAATGCCTTATTCATTCATTCCCAGTCCCTTTCCATCTTAATATCCTCTTTCAAGCATAACCTTAGCCACCATCATAGATGCACTAGATGGCTGTGGCTTTAGAATTTGAGCTTCTTCTGCAGCTTTGATGTAAGGGGTTAATGGTGGCTTACTCACCAATAGGTCTTCCTCACCCGAAATGATCACTAACCTATTATCAACTATGAACTTCACTTTTTGGTGCAACATGGATGGTACGGCTCTAGCAGAATGAATCTAAGGTCGTCCCAAGAGACAACTGTAAGTTGGTGTGCTGTCCATCACCTGGAAGAGTATATGAAAAGTAGTAGGTCCAATTTGAAATAGGATCTCAATTTCTCATATTACTTCTCTTTGGGTCCCATCAAAAGCCCTTACGATCATTATACTTGGTTTCATGTAAGTTCCATCAAAAGGCAACTTAGAGAAAGTTGATTTTGGCAACACATTCAAAGAATAACCATTGTTAATGAGCATTCTAGCCATTATATGCTCTTGGCATTTGACAGAAATGTGCAGCGCCTTATTGTACTCTATTCCTTCAACAGGTATCTCATCATCAATGAAAGTGACATAATTATTAGCAGTAATGTTGCCAATAATACCGCCTAACTTGTCAACTATGATGTCATGAGAAACATGGGCTTGATTCAATATCTTCATTAATACTTTTCTATGCGACTCAGAATTCATCAATAAGGACAAGAGCGATATCCTTGCAGGGGTGCAATTCAACTGATCTACCACTCTATACTCACTTTGCTTGATAAACTTCAAGAACTCACAGGCTTCTTCATCAGATACCTCCATTTTGTACTCATTCGACTTTGTCAACTCTTATTTTCCTTTCACTTCATTTCCAATGGAAGTCTCTCCTATGTTATTTTTCCCTTTATGATTCCTCTTTTCTTCTTCTTCTTGACCTTTTCACAGTTCCTCAGGAGTGTAAATGCGACCACTTCGTGTCATTCCCCCCATCCTCGATATATTAATCACAATAGAGGTTAAACAAGATGAAACTTTTGGCTGATCATTCGTGGAATTACTTTGAAGGACTTGCACATCATAGTTCCATGGTACTGCTCTAGTGTCCTTGAATGGAAAAGGACTGGGAACTTAAATAGTGATGGGCTTCGAGCCACATGGAGGTGGCAAAGGCGCAACTTCAGTGTAATAGATAACCAATGGCTTGATAACCGGATGTGTAATGGAAGGGACCTGAGAATTTATGGCTTCTTGACCTTCTTGAGGTTGAGGAATGACGTACTCATCGATTATATTTATGTTATCCTTATCACACAGATGACTTATTTACACCTGTTGTATGTCCATTAGATTCTGGAAGATCTGCCTAAATTCACCATATTTTTCAATATAATGCCTCACATTCCCATAGAAATTACACATTATTTCATCATCATTACCTTTTTCCCCCTAAACTTGAGCTTATATTATCCCAAATTTGCTGAGTTCTTTAAAAATAACTCTCATGGGGGTTTTGACATCTACCGCTCGTCTTACGAGCTGTTGGATAGAGAACTTCTCTATGGCATTGACTCTAGGATTTCCATGATTTGGTAAAGGATTGTGGCCCACACTAGGAGTATTCACCTTGAAATTCAACCATTTGGCATCGATCAGGTGTTGCACCTTAAACTTCAGTGTTTTGCAATTTTCTGTGGAATGGCCTACGACCCCCGCATAATAATCGCACTTGGTGTTTGGGTCAAATCCTCTAGGATATGGGGGTTCCACTAGCTTCATCGAACAAGGAGCCAGGAGAGAGTTATGAATGAGCTGGGGTAGTAACTCGGTGTAGGTCATAGGGATTGGGTCAAAATGGACAAACTTCCTTTCTTGGTTATTTGGTGGTCTTTTTTTATTTGTGTTTGAGTTTTGGGTCCCTGGTTGAGCTGGCTGAGGCGGTAAAGTAGGGGAGGATGGTGTTCGGTAGGGCATTATCAGGTGTTGAGGCTAGGGATAAGGAACTTGTGAAGCAGTGGCAACATACGGGTGGTAGGGTTGAGGATATGGAGCTTGGGAGGCATTAACAATGTATGGGTTGTAAGGTATGTAGGGAGGTTGGAAGGATGGTTGAGGGTTATTAGGTGCTTGACTATGTTTCCCTTGGGTAAAGCTTCTTTGATCGAAAGTAACAGCCTGGGTTTCTCTTTCCTTTTTCTTCCATGTTGGGGGCCTCTTGGCATTAAACGTCCTTGCTGAACTTTCAACGATATTCTCACTTCTCATTCCTCCCTCGTCTCTTTCCTTAATGATGACTATGTCTGAGAAATTTGATAACACACTCCTTATCATCTTGTCTTAGAAGGGTGATTGGAGAGTGTCGAAGAATGTGACCACCATTTCTCTTTCTATCAATGGGGTTTCTACTTAAGCAGCTTTTTCCCTCCACTGCTGAGCATATTCCTTAAAGGTTTCAGCTTCCTTCTTAATCATATTCTATAACTGTAGTCTATCTGGTGCCATATCGATGTTGTATTTATATTGCTTCAAAAAGCATCATATTCTATAACTGTAGTCTATCTGGTGCCATATCGATGTTGTATTTAGAAGACCATAGCTACTTGCTCCCTCTATGGCTAGTAATCTTTCTTCAAGAACTTCCAGTTTCTCTTTGGATTGAAGGCTTTCTGTTGAGGAGTTCAGTGGAGAATTGCTAGTAATCTTATGAGGGGAAAACTGTGGCATGTAAAGAGGGATAAGGTGTTGCATGGACGAGGTCCCATTAGTACCAGGGCAAAGAGGTTGGGCCGGAGTCGTGCTTTATGGCGCTAAAGTAGGCATTGCTAATAGTGTCCCACTCTCGGGAGAGTTGGTAATTTGTGAGGGCACAAAACCCAAGGGAAGACCATATGGTGGTATGAAAGTAGGGAATGTCATTTGTGGTTGAGAAATCTCATTGGCATTTGGCTGTTGTCCTTGTGTTTGGGTAATGTTTGGTGGGTTTGAAGTTATTATGACTGCCGATGCACTGCCCTCAGGGGTATTGGTGACTAATGGTGGCATGTAACCAGGTGGTAGGTCATATGGTGGGAATGAAGATGCATTAGTTTCTTGATTATTGGTAGCCGGGTTTTGTGCATTTGGGTAGATGGTGAGTGGCACCATGACCCCTTGAGAAGTGACGCCAGGATATTGCCAAAGGATTGGCGTAAAGCTAAGCGGGTGAGCAGGCTTGGGCGGAGGATCATCATTCGCTCTTGAAGAAGTCCCCTCAGTATTTTTTGTTCTTTCTAAAGCTTGTACAACTTCTAAGATCTTGGTCATTTGTTCCTTCAATTAGCTTACTTCATCCCTTAACTTTTCCTATGACTATCCCAGTTCATCCATGACCTTTGATTGGGAGCGAGTCTTATAAAAGTGTCATAGAGACAGTTTTTCTATATTCATTGTTTGTTATTATTATTAAGAGCATGAGGGAAAGAAAGAAAAAAAATGCCAACAAAAGTAAAATTATGCATGCAGAGACATGATCCAAAGCAGTAAGCGATATCAATAAATCTCATTCATTCAGAGAGAAAAGCTTTGAGGCCATAGAGAGTTAGCCTTTACAACATATTGATCACTACTACTCCTCAAGTTAAACTTGTCCTTGGAGGAGTTAGTTTTATAAAACAAGACAGAATGAATCAGGCTAACTTTTAATTTCCATTAGAACCATTACAGCAGTACTCCCAAAAACTAATTTTGGTGGTTTTCTTTAATGAAATTTATCGAAGAAGTCAAGATCCTTCCTAACTTGGGTCAAAAGCTCCTGGGTTTCTCCTGGCAACAACTTAGCTTCTACTTTAAGAATCTCTCTTGCCTTTTTTCTCGATTGGTTGGAGATCTCCCTCATATTGTCAATTACCACTTTGGCCTTCTGCTCCATATCTTGGCTCGCATTAAGTTAGATATCTTTTTCATTAGTCAAAAGAATAACATCATTTTCCAGTTTATTCTTCTTATTCTCTAAGAAAGCAGACCATTCAACATGGTCTTGATTCAAGATTTCAACTTCAGCCTTGTACCCCTCAACTTGGCCATTTTTCCCTTAAATGATTGCCTTGAGGGCTTGACAAGTCTCTCTTAGCTTCTCTATTTCAATCTCCTTAGAGACTGCTTCTTGTTCTTGACTTTGTATTCTCTTTCTTGTGGTGTCAAGTTGAGTCTTCAAAGATCTTCTCTCAATGATCCACTACTAATAAATGATTTCATATCGGCCTTCTGCTTCAGCGTGGTAGTCAATGGGTTCATTAAACTGGTGCATTGGTGGCTCCGGGCCCTGTACCTTAGGAGTAAGAAACCCTTTCTTCTTATTAGTTTTCCAAATTGGATATTCCTCTGTTGTTTCAGATGAGGGGAGGTTGGGCTTCACACTTCTTGCATCCTTCTAATCTCTAATGACCTCCTTGATCTTGTGGATGGTTCTTTCATCACCATATGCGAATTCATATTTGGATAATCCATAAGTCATAGGAATGAATTGCAGGGATGCCATCTGCCTTCGGACCATTACTGGAGCATAGCTAACTACTCTTCATGAGCTAATAAGAGGAACCCAAGGCTTACTCCCATATTTTTGTATGGTATAGGTGAGAGGAAGCCACTTAGCTCTCCAGACCACTTCTTTCATTTCCATGAAAAAAATAATCCATTGTTTCATCGTCAGAGTTCGGGAAGGCCAGTTATCCTGGCTATATAGCGAGAGTGGGTGATTAGGTATAACAAACTATTTAACATCAATTTCTAGATGATTGAAGCATTTCAAGGTTAGTAGATGACTAAGCATCCACACTACTAGTAATGATGCACATCCCTAAAATCTTCCCTTCTGATGAACTTGATAATAATTCAAGGATCGAATTGTCTCTACTAAGATTGGTGGGGCTGGGTGTACCCCATGCTCGATTTGCTCAAACAATTTAATCACATGTCCATCTATCTGATTCTTCACTCTCGGGAATATTACTAACCCATAAATAGCAAGGGCTAGTGCTACCAGACCAAGACTTTGATCAACCTGAGCTTCAATGATCCTAAGCAAAAATTCAAAATCCAAATTTTGTCCTCCATCCTTCATGTACTTGTCCAATTATTTTGCTAAAATTCCAATCAGTTTGGAGAGTGTCCTTTTTAGCGTCTTATTAGAGTTGTGTGAGTATACTTTGTCCTTGGGCATATTATCTCTATTGAGAAGCCTAACATACTCCTCAATTGGTTGTACCAAGTCAAACTCTTGAAAAGTGAAGCACCAGTAAGAGGGATCCCAAAAGTGAAGCAAGGCTTTTAGTATTTGAATATTAGAGTGATGAATATAAAAAAGCTACAATATCTCCATACTTGCCACTGAACTCTTCCTGTCTTCCCATACTATACCACACATTATGAAGCCTCCTTATGTCATTTTGCTCAAAGTCATGACTTCCCATTAGGGGTGTAAAGGAGCATCCTTGTGGTACAAGTTGTTTCCTTCCTTGGCTTGAACCTTTGTAGACTCTTCGTTGACAACCCATATACTCTTTGCAACCTCGGACATTAGAGCCACTCTTCTTTTATCCATGTTCGAGGTTTACCGATATCTTTACAAGATTGGACCATGCATGCAAATGCAAAACAAATGAAAGCAACAAACAGGGAGTTAGTGTCTACAAAATGAAAATATCATTTATTTACAAAAATAAAAGACAGACAAAATTCCCTCCTATGTTAAAGGAAAAAGATTGCCTAAGCTTTTGTACCTGTCCTAAAAGGTGGGTTCTATGGACCATGGTAGTTCTAAGATTATTTCATCCAGTGATAGCTTTGGTTCTAGACTCCTATCGGACAAAAGGTCCCCAAATTGCACTTTTTGTCGCTAACACTTGGCTAGCAAGAGTCCTCAATCCTTACCCATGACAGGCTACAAGTGGAAAGAGTTCAATTTGAGTGAGGGATTTTCATATGCCTGTTTGGAGACCAAAGGTCTTTCTAAGCAACACTACTTTGCCCTCTATCTAAGCCTAAAAGGTACGAAGCTTAAGTATAGAGCTTGTGTATGAGGCAAGTGATAGTGATGTGTGTGACGGAGCATACAAGCATGTACAAAAATTTAAAAGGATAAAACTACCCCTCAACCTACAAAAACATACATAATACAACCAGCCAGCAATCATCTACCCTAGGGCTTCAATAATTAAGCACAAAATATATATACAAGTCACAATATATATAAGATAATGCTATCAGATATTTACATAAAAGTACTAAATAAAATCTATAAACAAACAAATAAGAAAACAAAAACAAGAACAAAAAGGGGTAACATAAATAAATAGAGATTTTTAATAATTTGCATAACTAACAACAACAGGCCTGACTCTCAAGGCTATAAGTCCCCAATATAGTCGTCATTTGTCACAACCGGGATTGCGATGAGACGACCAAAAAAGACAAGATTTAAAAAATTAATGGAGTCGCCACCAATGTTTTATTTAAATTGGGAAAACATTAGAAAAATACTTTAATTAGGAAAACTGGTCTTTTAGAAAATGAGTTTGGATTCGGGAGTCCATTATAGGTAGGGAAAGTGTTAGCATCCTACACTGCCCGTTCCAAGAATGGTACCATAAGTTATTTGTGTAAATTTCAATAACCTCAAATATATTTATTTTACCCCTTTTAAAAAATATTGTAACTATAGAAAAGAATAAACAAGCACATTATGAAAATTTAATTTTTGGCTTAACAGAATAAAGATTCTGCTCCTATGTATCCTCGAGTGCAATGAGGAACTCAAAGTCATGTAGTTCTTTAGAAAATGATTGTGGGTTAGTTGTTTTTAATTTTGAAAAGATTTTTTTTTTGAAAATTCATTTGATTTTTTTTATGCTTAGAAAAGAAACGAATCATCAAGTTGTCACAACTTAGATAACTCTAAAAGTCACAAGATTTACAAGTTGTCACAACTCAGTTAATCCCGCTTTATTCTTTTCAACAAAGTTTAATTATTTTATTTTGTATTTTTTATTTTTATCATTTTTAATTTTTCATTATATATTTTTTTATTTTTTAGCATTTTTATTTTTTCTTTATTTTGACATATCCCATTTTGTCAAGCATGATATCAATAATGATAAATGACTAAGACAAGAAATGCGTGGCTAAATAGCTATTATTTTAGAACAAATTCTAGCCTGCAACATATTATATGAAAGTGGTGAATTAAAATTGTGTTAATTTGGCAAGAAAAAAGAATTTTCAAAATATTTTATTTTTAATGAGAGATTTTGAATAAAATTATTAAAAAGGGAGTTTGCAAAGAAAAATTTATTTTGAAAAGTGACAAAAGATTTTTTTTTTAATTCACCACAATCATAATGTTGAGTCTATATGAAATTGTTCACTTTTATTTGAAGATTTTTTTATTTTACAAATATGATTTTATTTTGGTTTTAAAAAAAAGTTGTATTTTAGTTTATAAAATATTTTAATTTTAATGTGGGAATTAGACCTCACCAGCGCTTCCACCAAGATCCAATATAAAGCCTCAAGAGTATTGGGAAGAGTGTATTTGATCGGTACTCTGATCCTTTCCCAATTTTTTCATCGTTGGCCAGTTTTAAATTGCTAATTAATACATTAATACAAAAAAAATGTGTTAAATTAAAATACAGATAATATAAACCCCAAATTAGCAACTACATATCAATCCAAATAAATAAACAACTAAATAATAAATAATATAGAAAGAAACAAACAAACAAAAAAGATGTGAAGGGAAAACGAAACAGGGAGACTTTTAGTCTTTGTAAAACAAAGAGACTTTTAGTCTCTGTAAGAGAGAAACGAAATAGGGAGAAGGGGGTTACGACTCACGGTGTTTGGTGGCCGAATCTGGGGTGGGCGTCCAGCAAGGTGTTGGTTTGCGATGGTGCTGGTGAAGCGGCGTAGAAGTCGCGAATCTAGATCGTGTAGGCGACGTAGCGGGTCCGAGATGGCGGCTCTGTGGGTTGCGGTGGTGTGCAACTGGATGATGGGTTCGCGCTGCTGGAGTAGTTCCAGCGTGGCTGGGTCGCATAGGTTGGAGCTATTCCGGCGAGCTCGGTGTCTTGGTCAAATCTGAGTGGTTTTGGAAGCTTGATGGTGAGATGGGTGGTGTGAAGGTGGGGTTGTTGGTGGTTGTTTTATGGTGGTTATGGTTGTTTGGTGAAGGTGTTGGTGAAGGTGAGTTAGTGAAAGGAGGTGCTTATGGGTTGATGGTGGTAATGGGTGGTGATGATGGTGGCGAGAAGGTTTTTTTTTTTGTGGTTGGGTTCTTGATGGGTGCTTATGGAGATTGTTGTGGTGGTTGAGGTGAAGCTTGGGGAGGTTTTTTTTTTTTTTTTTTTGGAGGTTGAAGATGATGAAGGTGAAAGGGTGGAGGTTTAGTTATGATGGCTGCTTTTTTTTTTTTTTTTTTGAGGTTTGCAGGAAGATAGTTGAGATTGTGAAAATTGGAGGCAAAGGGTTTTGGCCGTGAGTGTTCTACCTGTGTGTGAGGAAATTTTCCTATGATTGATTTTTGTGTCTATGGGAATTTCTCTCTTATTACCTCTGTCTGTGGGAATTTCTCTCTGTGATTACTTCAGTGATCTCTTTAAGATTTATTGGATTAAATCTGTAAAATTCTCTCCCTAATTTCTCGGTGATTGGAAGACAAAAATGGAGAAGAAAATCTTGTCAAAGATTTCAATCAACACTGAAAAGGAAAAGCTATCATTTCAGTTGAATTGCGCAGCTATTGATTACAGGTGTAATTTTGTGAAATTCAACGTATAGGAAGGCTAGTTGTTAGATTTTGAGCCTTGTGCAGACTACTTGGCGACAACTTCATAATATTTTATTGCCTCCTTTTGAAAAGCTTCAGTATCACCTTTTTCTTTTAACCAAACTCATGCAATTATCTTTTCTTTTTTACTTTTTTTTAGTTTTTTTGTTTTTTGCCTTGTAGCACATTTTAAACTTCTTTTTTTAAAAAAAACCAATAGAAGAGTATTTTTTATTATATTTTTTAATTTTTATAAACAATAAAAAGTGGTCTAAATTAAATGGAAGTAAATAAAATAAAATAAAATAAAAAAGGTGTTCAAAACATTATAATTAAGCATCAATTAACACAAAATCATTAGTCCTTGATTAAGCAACAAAAATAAAAAATTTTAAGGATAAAATTTGGTATCAACACCCTGGGTATGTGCTTTATCTTGGCATCCTGGATGCTTTTTAGGAGCTCTTATACTTTGGATAAGTATCTTTAAAGGAGGGGATCCTTTACTTGATAGTCACCCCGAATTTAGGAGGTCACAAATTGGGAGTCGCTGCAAAGTGTGATGTTAGTTGCTCCCATGTCCTTGGCCATTACTAGTCTGACAATGCATGCTTCATATTCCACCTGATTGTTTGAGGTTGAGAACTCGAACTTCAAGGAGTTTTCTACTGTCACTCCTTCAGAGTTTTCTAAATTTACCCTGGCATCACTTCCTTTGGGGTTCGAGGATCCACTAATGAATATGGTCAAAGAAATTCTTTTGGGGTTGTCAAGATCCAATGTGAGTTCTGCTAGGAAATCAGAGAGTGTCTGTGCCTTAATCACTACACTGGGTTTGTATGCAATCCCAAAATCAGAATGCTCGATGAACTAGGCGATCATTCTCCCTACTAAGTCTGGCTTATGCAGCATCTGGCTGATAAGTAAGTTCGTCCTCACCACCATGGGGTGGCATTGAAAGTATTGCCTGAGTCTCTTGGCCGTTGTGAAAAGTACGAATGCAACCTTTTCAATTTTCTAGTAACGGAGCTTGGGGCCTTGCAATACTTTACTTATGGCTTATTCATGAACCGAAAGGTATAAGTACAATGTCTCACTAGGTTGTGGTCTTGTCAGTATGGGGGGAGAGGACAAAAGATTCTTTAAAGAGGAAAAAACATCCTCATAGTCCTGAGTCCACTCAAAATCCTTCCTTTTGTTAGCAGTTTGAATAAGGGAAGCGATTTGTGAGCAACTTTAGCAATGAATCGTGTGAAGGCCGAAATCCGACCAGTCAGCTACTGCACTTTTTTGACATTCTAAGGGCTACGCATGTTGAGCACTGCTTGACATTTATCTAGATTAAGTCTCAATTCCACAGCGAGTCAGCATGAAGCCCAAGAACTTGTCTGCTTGGACTCCGAAGGCACACTTTTCTAAGTTAAGTCTCATGTTATATTCCTAGAGTTGTGCAAATACTTCTTCGAGGTCCATAATATATGATCTCTTGTGGGGTCTTTACTATCATGTCATCAATGTAAACTTCTAGTATCTTCCCCACTTGATTTTCGAAGACCTTATTCATCATTCTTTGGTAGGTGATTCATGCATTTTTCAAACCAAAGGGTATAACCCTATAGCAGTAGCTCACCCTGGCAGTGATGAAGGCAATCTTGTCTTCATCTCTAGGGTACATTGGGATCTAGTTGTACCCTGAGCATACATCTATGAATGATAGCAAACGAAAACCTGAGGAGCCGTACACCAGTTTATCCACGTTAGGAAGTGGGTACAGATCTTTAGGACAGGTTTTGTTTAAGTCTATATAGTCTACGCACATCCTCTATTTCTCATTTGATTTCTTCACCAAGACCACATTAGAGAGCCATGTGGTATAAGATATCTCCTTGATGAAGCTGACATTGAGTAGTTCCTTAACCTGTCTTTCAATAACCTGCTGCCTTTCTGGGATAACTTTTCTTTTCTTCTATGAGACTGACCTAGCATCCTCCCTAATAGATAGGCAATGACATATGAATGTGGGGTCAAGCCCAGGTATGTCGGAGAACATTTAGGCGAATAGGTCTTTATTTTTATGTAAGAACTCAATCAGCTGGCATCTCTCATCATCTTCCAAGTTCACCTCAATCTTGGTGACCTGATCTGGCTTAATACTAAGTTGGAGAGGTTGTAGTTTACCCTCCTATCGTGGTCTGATACCTCAAATTTCTTCTCACATATCTAGCTCGGTCATAAGGATGTTGACCAAATTCAGAGCCGGGCTAGATGCGTCAGCTTTTGATTTCTTGGGGACCTTCCAGAAATTCTAAGGCTCTCACTATAGCATTTTTGAGCCACAATTTGGTCACCCTTGATTGTGAAAATCTCACTATTTTTGCTGAGAAACTTCATGACCAGGTGGGTAGTGGATACCACAACGCCAAGAGCATTTAGCGCAGGGCGGCCCAATATGATGTTGTAGGCCGAGGGGCAATCCACTACCAAAGACCTGACATTGATGGTCCTAAAGAGTTTAGGGGACCTTAGAGTTAAGTGGGTTTCAAAGTATCCTTCTAGGGTGCTCTTCTCATCAGTGAACCCTATGAGCTCCCCATCACAGGGAGTTAGCTCTATGCATGGAAGTTCCAACTTCTAGTAAAGATCTATAAACATGATGTCTACCGAACTCCTTTGGTCCACAAAAATGCGTCGGACTTTGGCATTAGAAATTATTCCTGAAATAACTAGTAGGTCATCATGATCTGGGATAATCCCGCCGTAATCCTCATCTAAAAAAGTGATGGGGGACGTCTTCCCATTCTTTGGTCCGTGTCTTAGGCTCGGAGTGGGAGACACTCAATACTACCATCTTGAGGGCTTTCTTCTGAGCACCATTGGATGAACCACCGCCAATGAACCCACCTGTAATAGTGTTAATGGTTCTATAGGGCTGGGCATGGTGGTTATCATTATCATTAGATGGAGCGTCTCAGTTCCTATCATGCTTATGGCTTGTATCATGATGAGGTGGACTCCAGGATCTTCTCTTAGGGCTTCGTGTCCTTCCTTGACGTGGAGTCGAGCTTCGTTGAGGGTTGCATCTTCTTTCTCTCTGCCTTCCGTTGCATTCATCATCTTGAGCACGAATGATATATTATTCCAGTCATCCTGTCCTAATCAAGAACTCAATAGCGTCGTGGAGTTAGTAGCAATATTCAGTTTCATGGCCATAACTTGTGTGCCATGTGCAGTGTTTGGAGTGATCCTTCTGCTTGTGCTTCTTCAAAAGGGGTGGCCTCTTGATGTCCAGGAACTTTGTCTATAATATTTTCATCAAGATTGTCTCATGTGAGGTGTTTAGAGGAGTATAATTAGAGTACTTGCTTCGGGGTGGACTATCCTTGGGGTTCCGAGATCATGGGGAGTTATAGTTAGCTTTCTGGTGAGAGGACTCACCTTTCTCCAAACTCCTTTGGGCCTCAATTGCTTCCTCAAGGTTGATGTACTTCTGGGACCATTGCCAAAATTCTTGTATGTTCTCTAACTTTTTCTTTGCCAAAGATGCAAAGAACTTAGAACCGGCTCGAAGGCCACTTCTGGCATAATGGAGGGCAATCTTATCATCAAAGTTCTCCATGTTGGTACATGTCGCACTGAACCTCTTAACATACTCACGAAGGGGCTTGTCGCGCCTTTAGAAAATCTTAAATAAAGACCCAATGGATTTGAGTTGTTCCTTGCTAGTGGTGTACTGGAGCAAGAAACGATGTCTAAGGTCCGTCCAGTCGGTGATGGATCCTCGTGGCAAGGTAACGAACCATTTGAGGGCTCCCATCTTTAGGGAAAGGGGAAAGACACGACATAGCAATTGTAAGAATCCCCCATGGAAGCACATAAATTGGACAACGTCTATCTAAGGGACTGTTGTCCCGTCATAGAGCTCTACATTGGTTAGGAATTTGAAATTTCTTGGACTCTATATTCTATGAGTTAGGCAGAGAAAGGTTACTCCTGATAATTAGGGTTCGGGTTGTTGTTGATAACATTGGACATACTGGTGTCAACATATGGCCCCCATTGGATATTATCCGCGTTTTGCCTTCCATTTTGATGTTGATTCTGGGCTAACCTTCATGCGTAATCCGTTACTGATCCTCCAATTTGTGGTATCGTTCTTCTAACATTGCCTTATGTTGTTGCACTATATCCTGGAATTGGTTTCAAGATATGTCGGATCGACTTGTCTGTCCTAGGCAAGACACACAATCATTAGCTTCAACGTTTGTAGGTCCTAGGCACTAGTGCATTGGGATTTTGGACCCATAAAAGTCAGAATTGGCTCTTTGCATACGGATTCCAAGTCTATACCTCACAGGAACCCTGCACGATGAGTGAAGGCTCTCGTTAGAAAGCGAGGTTTCATGTCCATCGTGTAGAAGTACTGCGTTGGGTACCTAGTTTCTCATAGTGGAGGTTTCAGCGACTGGTGGTGGAATAGGGCGGGGAGGGCACTGCGCCACTGGTCCTTGCCTTTGGTTTGCAGAGGTTTGTGATAACACTATGATGAGTGTGAAACAACATCATGTTTTGTTCTTGTTTTGCATGCATTCTTTGGCATTTTAGGCATTTTAGTTTTCCTTTTTAGTTTGTTTTTCCCTTAGTTCGGATAACTGCGATGTTTGTGGTGTTATTATGCAGGATTGGTGCTAAATTGGCCTTGGAATAGATTTATAGCTTGCATGATTGAAGTTTGAGCTTTACGGATAGCAAAAAGGCACAAAAAGACCACTCCAGAGGGATCCACGGCCTGCCTGTGGAATTCCCCACGGCCATGGATCGAGCAGCAGCTTGAAGAAGCAAAAGAGAAATTCCAGAGAATTCCACGGCTTGGCCGTGGAATGATCCACTGCCGTGGAATAATCCACAGGTATGGAATTCTGACAGCAAGATCCACGACCTTGCCGTGGAATGATCCACAGCCGTGGATCGCAGTACGCATCAATTTTTAAGTTTTATTTTTTATTTCTTTTGGGGCCTTTTAACCAATTAAAACCCTAGGGTATAAATAAATATTTTGAATACAATTGAGGGGTTCTAATTTGGTTTGAAGGAGGCACATTGGAGGCTCTTGATCTTCATCTTTCTCCTTTCTTCTTCCATTGTTACGGGTTTGGATGTTCTTGAATTTGATTTCTTATTTCTCCTTCTCCATGTCTGAGTAGTTTTCTTTGTTTCTAGGATTGGGTAGCGCCCTTTGATATTTTGATAATGATTAATTGACTTTGTTTCCCTTTTTATTAATCTTGAATGTTCTTTGATTCAATCCTTATTGCTCTTATTCATGTGAATTTGTTGGTCACTTATTTGCATATCATAAATATTTAGGGACGTACTGAGAGGTGAACCTAGGTGTTGGAACTATAAGAATTGAACTTAAGGTCTAAATCACGAGAGTAGTTTTAGCCTTTTGATGATTCAATGAATTACCATAAAACGTAATGGGTTCAATTTAAATTCAATTATCACGAGAGTAGGAATTGGTTTAATTAGGCACAGATCTTGTATCTTGAGAAAGAACATTAACTAATTTAGGGTAATTCACCTTCAATTGAATTTCAGATTTAATAAAAGGGTTGTCAGTTAAGAATTGTCTTGTATCATTATGGTTACCCCAATCTTGGAAGCTTTCTTGAATTTGAATACCTTTCTTGATAACTTGCTATTTTTGTTCTAAATTTTGCACTTTGATTTTTATTTATTTAATTACTTTGTTACTATGTTCTTCTTAATCAACAATTATATTCTTTTTTGTTTAATTTAATTGAATTAATTAATTAATTAGTATTCATAGACACAGTCCCTGTGGATTCGATCTTTTTATTACTTGACTCCGAAACCGTACACTTACGGATTTCACACATCAAGTTTTTGGCGCTGTTATCGAGGACTGTATTTTTCTTGAATATCAATTTAATTTTTGATTTAATTATTTTAAACCTTTTTCTTTTTATCATATTATTACGTTCTTGTTTTCTCTTTGATTCTCTGTAGGTAATTTCTCTTGTTTATGCAAAGTACCAGACATTTCGAGACTCTTATTGAAGCAGATCCTGAAATTGAAAGAACTTTACGTAGAAGGAGAAGACAACAAAGGCAAAGAGTAAGAGAAATACCTGAACCAACACTTGTCATGACTGAAGCTGAGGATAATAGACCGCTAAAAGAGTATGCAGCCCTTAATGCTCGAGGTTTGCGATCTGGAATTGCTCGGCCAGACATTGAAGCTAGACACTTCACCATACCACATGCTTTACTCTCTATGATAAGGCAGAACCAGTTTGGAGGATTGCCATCAGAGGACCCTAATGACCATGTGGATATGTTTTGGGAGTTATGTGAGACCCTCAAGATCGAAGGCGCCTCTGTTGATGCTATTCGTCTCCGCCTGTTTCCATTGTCATTAAGAGATAGAGCAAGAGCTTGGTTGAAGTATGTTCCAGCTGAGACGATAACTACTTGGGACAAATTGGAGCAAGCCTTCTTGGACAAATTCTTTCCACCTTCCAAGACTGCTCATCTAAGGACCCAAATCACAAGCTTTGTTTAGAAAGATGGCAAGTCATTGTCAGAAGCTTGGGATAGATATAAGGCTTTGTTGGAAGCCTGCCCACATCACGGGTTAGAGAAATGGTTGATCATCCACACCTTCTATAATGGTTTAGAATATTCTTCGAAGGTGTCTTTTGATTTCGCAGCTAGTGGAGCTTTGATGAATAGAAGGCTCACAGAAGCTTATGAGATTATTGAGAGTGTTACTGCAAATCATCACCAATGGGCCAATGAAAGAGGCCATAACCCGAGAAAACTCTCGAGAGGTAAGTTTGAGGTAGATGGTGTTGATTTAATCATGTCAAAATTTGATTATTTGAATAAACATTTTGACATGCTTGAAAAAGCTCATATAAATGTCATAGGTACTTCTAACAATTTTTGTGAGATTTGTGGAGCACAGGGACACATCGGTGCCGAATGCCAAGTTGGAATTGGCTCCTCACAAGGTGCACCGGTGGAGCAAGTGGAATCATGCCACAATTTCTATGACTTCAACCAAAAAGGGAGGAATGATCCGTATTCTCAAACTTACAACCCCGGTTGAAAGTCATATCTTGACTTTTCTTACCGGAATAGTCAGTACCAAGCTGGGCAAGGTAATGCTAAACCCTTTTTTGGAATCCCACAGGTACAAAAATCTAGACTTGAGTCTCTTCTTGAGAATTTTGTTGAGAGTTAGTCTAAGCAAAATGAGGAGTTTAGGCACTATGGGCAAGTTGTGACTGAAGCAATTAAAGAGTTGTCAGCTAAAGTTCACAATTTAGCTATTCATAATAAGATATTGGAAACCCAGATTACCCAACAAGCAAGCACTTCTCTTAGGCAACAAGGTAAGTTTCCTGGTCAACCTGAAGTCAACCCAGGCAATGAACATTGTAAAGTTATGAGTTTGAGGAGTGGAAAAAAATTAGAGGATTACTTGGGTAAGGGGGAGAGTTAAAAAGATAAGGGAATTGAGGATAAAGAGACTAAGACACAGCCCTTAGAAGAAGAGGAAACTACTGAGAAGGTGTCTAAGTATGTACCCCCTGAACCTTACCAACCCCCGGTTCCTTTCCCTCAAAGATTGGCTAATGCGAAGTTAGATAGGCAGTTTGGGAAGTTCCTAAAGGTTCTTAAGAAATTGTACATTAATGTACCCTTCACTGAGGCATTGAAACAAATGCCTACCTATGCTAAGTTTTTTAAGGACATCTTGTCTAATAAGAGGAAGCTCGAGGAATATGAGACAGTAACTTTAACTGAAGAGTGTAGTGCTTTAATTCAAAATAAATTACCTCCTAAGTTAAAAGATCCAGGTAGCTTCTCTATTCCCTATTTGATTGGTAATACAAATTTTGATAAAGCTTTGTGTGATTTGGGGGCTAATATTAGTCTTATGCCCCTTTCTGTGTGTAAGAAGTTAGAAGTGGGTGAGCTAAAACCCACAACTATCTCATTTCAATTGGCAGATCGGTCTGTCAAGTATCCCATAGGCATCTTGGAGTATGTTCTTATTAAGGTTGGTAAGTTTTATATGCCGGTGGATTTTGTTGTGTTTGACATGGAAGCTGATGTTAAAATGCTGATCATACTTGGGCGTCCATTCCTTGCCACTGGAAGGGCGATCATTGATGTCCACGAAGGGAAATTAACTTTGCGATTGAATGATGAGGAGGTAGTTTTTAATGTTTTTAAATCTGAAAATAATTCTAATTCCTCAAATTCATGTAATCACATAGATGCTACTAATGTTGTGGATAGTGTTGTGCTTTCAAGTATGCAGGAATCAGTGACTGATGCGATGGTAGAAAAGACCTTGCCTAAGGGTACTACAAAATTTGAGGAATCTAAGCCCTGCAAGAAAGGACCTAAGAAGCAGAATGACAAGTGTGTCGAGAAGCGTAGATTTAAACTCGGTGATAAAGTTCTTGTTAATAACTCACTTCTACATTTCTGTCCTAATAAGTTATGGTCGAAATGGTCAGGACCATATGAGTTTGTTCGAGTTTTATCCTACGGTGTGCTTGAGGTGAAGAAAGAAGGTCATAAACCTTTTATGATAAATAGTCAGAGAGTGAAACACTTTGAAGGAGTGGGGACTGAGCACTACTCCATTGACATCACCTGAGCACAAAAACCAGACCAAAATATTTTTGTATATACTACCACACTAATTTGAGTGCATAGTGCATAAATAGTGCATGAATTGTGTGTGAATAGTGTATGAATAGTGCATGAATAGTATGAATAGTAAAAAAATTGAGTGAATAATGTTTTACAACAAAAAAAAAATAGAAGTGGGGGACAACGCTGTCCCCCGTTGAAAAATGAAAAAGAAAGGTGGTCACGGGTGTGACCACCCAAAAAAAAAAAAGTAAAAAAAAATGAAAATAATAAATAATAATAAAACAAAAATAAAAAAATGAAAAAAATAAAAAAGTAATATAAAAAAGTTAAGCCTTTTATTTTCTTGTACATACTAACAGTGGGGAAACTCTCCCTTTTATTTTTTATACATATTAATAGTGGGAGTAATTCTCTCTTTTAATTTCTGTACAGTGAGGGTAATTCTCCCTTTTATTTTCTGTACATACTAACTTTATGGAGAAAATCTCTCCCTTTTATTTTTTTGTATATACTAGTAGTGGGAGAAACTCTCTCTTTTACTTTTCTCGTAATTTACTTTTCGCATTTTATTTTCTCGTATTTTTTTATTATTTGGTGGTTGGTTCATACCACACCTTTGTTATTTTTTTTATTTGGTAGTTGGTTCACACCACACCTTTGCTATTTTTTTTATTTGGTTGTTGTTTTATTACCACACCTTTGTAAATATATATTTTGTGGTTAGTTTATACCACATCTTTGTTAATATTTAATGGCAGGTTTATACCGCCTACTTGTTAATATTATTATAATAATAATATTATTATTATTAGTTACCATGACAGGTTTATACCGCCTACTTTTTAATATTATTTTTTTTATCATGGTAGGTTTATCGCCTACTTGTAAATATATATATATTTTAAAAAAAGTTGAGTTTTGTATATATTTTTATTTTTTCTTCTAATTTCTTTTTCTCTTTTGTCATGTGTAATTAATTTGTGTGTTTTTAAGATGAAAACGTAATTTGATTCAATCGACATGTATTAAGATTGGAATTTTAATCAGTTTCTTTTCTATTCAATTTGAGTGCTTATTATGATTCTTAATACTTTTATGAATTGACCACTCATAAATTGATCTAGTAATGTGTATGTAGAATCGGAAGGTTTGCATATGACCTAGACCATAAATAATAAGTGTCATGATTTATAATTATCTAGGAATTGAGGTTATAGGTTGTATGGGAGAATTGTGGTATTTTTCATGGGAATCCAAAGAGCAAAAGTCATGCCTTTAAGAGTTAAGGTTTCGACTAAGGAATTAAGTTTTAATTAATTATTGATTCTCCCCATCAATTGAATGACTAGAAATTAATTAGAAGGAATGTCTCAAAGTTACTCTATTGTCTATGATAGATTATTGAATCAAGTGAAATCAGATCCTTAGTGTTTTAATTTTTTGTGTTTTGTTTTCTCTTTTTCTTTTTAATTTTGTGTGTCTTTGTGTTTGTTTTTCTTTTTCCTCTTAATCACTTTGACAATTTTGTGCACTTGTTGATTTTTTTAACAAGTTTTTACAAACCTAGGTTGATACGGTGGATTTTGTTACTTCAAGAATTCAAAATGAGCTGAAAATTTTGTTGTTGATCATTTGTCCATACTTACAATAGGCTCACCTTTCGAAATCACACCTATCAATGATCATTTTCCCGATGAATTTTTAATTTTCAATTTTATGGTTTGATTTGTTAATATTGTCAATTTTCTTGTAACAAGTGAAATTGTTCTTTGGGGATGGTTTTCGCAAACAGAAAAGATATAATATTCTTCATTAAGAATGGTCTGAGTAAGGAGTTATTAGGTGATATCTTATTGACTCTTGAGACGCATTCTTGTGGAGTTGTACATAGTAAATTTACTAATTTGTGGAATTTCTTCAAGGGCAAGTAAGCTCGTTACAGTCTTGGGAATCTGACTCAAAAAGATCCTATTTGTCAATTTATAAGAAAATTAGATGGGATGCTTATCCTCGACTTATAGAAGGTGTTTTAGTCGCTACTAGACGTAAAATTAGAGGAACATGTGAGCCACAATCACAACTACATGTATATATTTTGGCTTTGTTTAAATTTGTGTGAGGTTTTTCTTTTTAGTAATTGCAACAACAGGTACTATCTTCTATCATTTACCTATTTATATTTTAACATTGAGGACAATGTTGTGATCTGATTAGGGGGAATGATAGTTGTGTCAATAGTTGTGTGAATAGTTGTGTAGATAGTTGTGTGAATAATTGTGTAAAAAAAAATTTAGGAAGTGTGTTTATTAATATGTTTGTCATGTTTACTAACAGCTAAACCAATTAAGGATGGCAGAGTAAGGAGTAAATTTTGCTGTGGAGGTAATTTTACTCTTGAGACGCATCTAGATTGGGGTAAATAACTTTGTTGTGTGGAAGTAGCAAATAGATTCAGGGAAATTTGCATGATTGAGTAAATTATCTTCTTTCTTAAACATCACATGCTTGGTTATGGATGTTGAATTTTTTTGGACTGAGAATGATAGAAATATGCCTTGTGAGATTTTGTGCCTATTAATGAATGGATTAAATATTTGTACAATTCTCTTCTTTCTTGTGATTTTTTCTCATGGAATTGTTACTCTAGAACTTGCTTTGATTCTTTTTGAGACTACATTTTCACATGCATACATAAACATGATTGAGACAATTTTCTTGAATTAACTACTTTGACCAAATAGCCAACCTTGCTTATTTTCTTTTGCTTAACCCTTTTGAGTTTATTTGACCATTCTTTGTTTCGAACTCATTATGTGCCTTAAATGAAAAACCATGTTCTTACCTGACTTTAGGGAATAAGAGAGCATTGGCTTTGTTATCGGATGAGTTTCTTGAATAAGTATGGGGGTATGTGTGCAAGTATTTCTAAAAAAAAGAAGAAGAAGAAAAAAGAGCTGACTAGTGGATGCTTGGAAACAACAGGAGAATGTTCAAGCCTAACAATGAATTCAACCTACTAATTAGTCTTTAACAAAACATTAGTCAAATATTGGTCATTATCCTTTATGAGAAGGAAGCAAACAAAGAAAGAACTAAAAAATTCTTAGGAAATTTAGACTGAATGTTCTCAAACATCTTCTCCACTCTAACTGTAACATAATGTTCTTCTATTCTCTTTGGTATTTAACTTATCATATCTATATTACTTCCTCCTTTACCTTAACCCCATTATAACCTTGAATAAAGTCCTCTTGATTTTTGTGTGCATGTTGTTTTTGAGTAGCGGAGAAGTAGAAGATAAGCAAGCTTATAGTAGTGTAATTATTCATGAGTTGAATAAAGTAAAATACTTACCTTTTTAAACACTTGAGAGATTGAGAGTGAATTCTGTGAAGATCTATCATTCTTGATTCATTCTTTTCAACTGAAATTTCATGCTTGTTAGTTTGAGATGCGAAGAAATGTTACCTTATGAATATTTTGATCCCTTGAATGTCTAGTTGCTCTTCTTAATTCATTTAATCCTTTAGAGTTTTTAATTTTTGAGTTTGTGTCGTTTTTCTTTGTTCCCTAGTTTTTGTCTTTTGTGTTTTGCCCAGGAGTGCAAAAGTTAAGTGTGAGAGAATTTGATAACACTGTATTTTATACATTTTATGAACCTCTCACTAGGTTTCTTAAGGTTCAAATGGGCTTAATTAAGTTAGTTTTGACACATTTTATGATATTGAACCTTATTGGACCATTAAACAAATTATTGCATAAATCAACCTTAATTATCTCTTTGGCAATGTTTAGTAAACTGGCTATAACTTGAGTTGCAAATATCTGATTGATGTGATTTTGGTCTTGTAAGAAAGCTAAGACAATTCCCTACAACTTTCATGAAGAACACAAAACTCAGATTTGACTCCTTGAAGGTCATATTGGGCTTTGAAATCAAAACAGAAGAGCTGAAATCGGGTCTAAATACTCTGCAGTAATTGGACCATATCTTGAGTTTTATGAATGATTTTGGACTCAAACTAAAGTCATTTCAAAGTAAAAATCCAGGCCTACAACTTTCATGAATACCAATTTTCTCAAAAATGAAAAAAAATTAGACACACGGATGTGCATTTGCTCAATTATTAAAATATTAAAAAAATAAAAACTTAATCGTTAAGTTTTCCATAGTAAGCTCCCAATCATTAACTCCACTGTAGCTCCAATTGTAGATTACTGTAGCTCCATTTCAATTTGCCTATAAATAGGCAATTCCATTGTCAGAAACAGATGTGAAGGGGAGGGGGGAAGGCTGGTACGAGAGACAGAGAGGAAATCTTCCTCTCTTCATTAAGAGGAGGAATTTCCTCCTCTCTTCAGTTTTCTTTTCTTTTCTTTTTCTTTTCTTTTTCTCTTTTTCTTCTTTCTAGTCTATATGTAAATAAATTTCAGTCTACGTGGGTCAAAGTGTAAAGCTCTTGGTAATAAAATAAGGTTAGATTTATTACTCTCTTGTGCTTTAATGATTTATTTTCTAGTAATTATTATATGTGTTATATTTTGTTTCTGATAATTTAGAAACTACTCTTGTAAAGAGGAGTTATTGATTTGTTGTAGACAAGATTTTGGCACAGTGAATGCTTTAACCCATTTACAAGTGGTGGTAATAATTAAAGGAAACATAATATAATTACGTAATGGACTTTTAACGTTGTATTTTCTAATTGGAACCTCCATTATACGAGGATTTTAATTGAGTTATAAAATGAATTAATCTTACATTTACTTTATTTACCAAGAGTGGATCTTTTTACCCAAGTAAATAATTTTTACTATAGTAACAAAATATTTACCTTACCTTAATTAATCTTCATCAATTCCCTGTGGATCGACCTCGGACTCTCGAGAAATTTATTACTTGAGACAACCTGCACTTGGGTTCACAATGCAACAATTAATCCCACATCAAGTTTGTAGACTTGGTCAAGAAAAATGTGCATCAGTTTGCACAATATCTCTTCTTGAACTTTGTCTCATGTTCATCGTGGTTGAGTGGGAATAGAAGTTTATGGTTTCCCACAAACGACGCCAATGTTCTGAAGTGGATTCAGAGGTGTACCTGAGATAGGCACGTCATGGTGGTTTCCTCCTTGCGCAGTAGTAACAGAGCGTGTTAAATCGGGGGGTTGGTACCTGCAAAGAGACTCCAACGTTTAAGTCAGGCTGTGCACAAGTAGGGTTTATGCAGAGAGTGATCAGTTACCTGTGAAGGTGAATAAGTTTGGTATTTATAGATGCTGGAGAGATATGTTCCCATAATAATCGTTGAAAGAGATACATTCCCTTGTTAGTTGTAGAGGATTCCTGTAATATTGGAATGTTGATACTGCCATTTAGGGCAGCTAAAGGCAGTTACGGGTGCTATTATTACGCAAGATCATGATTGGCAATAACAAATATTCTTAGAATTTATCCATTGTGCAAATCTCGCGGTAATGTTGCTGCCACTCAATGTTGTGGTCCGATATGCATAGAGTCAAGATCTCATCTGTGCCATAAATGAATCATTGCTGAGGGTGTCAATGATGAACTCTAGCATTATGCAGGCTCGGTGGATCCATGGGACATGATCCTAGATCAAGGTCCAAAACAAACATCTTTAAAATAATCTATACCATCCATTTCTGTTATAAAATCGTCAATCTAATCACTACTAAACATTTTATAGAGATAAAAAGAACTTTTAAAGTAACACCTAATTAACAAATAAGTACATACTCAGAAGAAATGAGCAACTATAGAAGCACTTAATAGATGTTTTACAAAAAAGTAAGCATCTCAAAGAGCACCTACTATACAAAAGAACACTTACAAGGTTGGCTAATTGACGATGTTATGACAAAAATTGATGATAAGAACTATTTTGAAAACATTTGTTAATGTAAGAACTGATTTGATTTGATATATATATATATATATATATATATATATATATATATATATATGTATTAAATTAAAAATGATTGAAAACCATAGGGACCAAAATTTTAATTTTACCTATTTTATAAGTAGAGTTTTCTTAAGTGAAGGACATTGATTAAGGAGCATTTAATATGTTTTATTAAAATACTTCTAATTACTTAAAAAGTAAATATTAAGTGATTTTCACATTTTTAATGTATTAAATGTTTTATTTTTTATTTAATACATATTGTTTTTGTGTCATTAACCATTGCCTACTTATTAGTAAATCCCTTATGAGTATTGTACTAATAAAAATATGACGTTAAATTAACTTTGAATAGCCAATCAGGGTTGGCTTACCTGGTCAACATTCTACTTATGCCAATTGCATGACTTGAATTCGAATCTTAGAATCCCTCCTTGATAGGTAATATTTGGTTTTTTACTATATATTTTCGTTGCAGTTGGTGATTTGCTCTGATTTTAGAATAGAAAGAGCCTCTCCCACTATAAACTTTTCCTTACCAAAGAAAAAATAAATAAATAACTTCAAATCTAGAACAAAATATATACATTAATATTATTCTCACATAATAAACTTTTCGTTTATTTCACATAATTTTTATCACTACCATTCATTCTTTTTCTCTCTCTATGATTTCTCCTCACTGATAAATACTAATGACTCACCTTGAATTTATGTGAGGTACGTGGTACTCACGTCGATGTGCAAGTAAAAATTTTTTAATGTATAATGTTATTAGAGTGTGTAAGAACTTTGAGTTTTAAGTTAAATAAAAGAGTTTTTTTATATTCTTATAAAATATCATTTTTAATTCTCTTAATATTTAATAAAAATTTATTAAATAAAAAATATTTAAAATATTAAAATATAAAAAACCATTTAATACATTTTTTACTTAATAAGTAGAAATATTATTAAAAGGATTTATAATTAAGAATAATTTTAAATTCTCATGACTAATCTTCTTAAATACTAAATAAATGAAGCATTAAATACTTTTTATATTATCAAGATATTAAATGCATATATATATTTTTTTATTTTGTTAGCGTGATTGAGATTTGTGACAATTGATTTTAGAGTTGACTGATTTGATTGCTTTTGTATATAATTATATTTTATTATTTTTCTTTTTTGTATAGTAGTCCTCATGTATAAATAGAGGCTAACCCTATTGTATACAACTCATCCAGAAATATACAAATAGTCATCGGTCTTTTTCTCTGTTTCTGTTTTTAACTTGATATCAAAAAACCTAGACTCTTAGTCCAATCCTTCTACTCACCGCCACCTTCTTGTTCTCCGATAAGCCTCACTGTTTTCCACCTCTGTTAAAACCTCTCGCCACTTCTGTTTCCACTTCTTCGCTCTCCAAACCTCCATTTTTGACACTGCTAGCACCGTTGGAACCATCGTTCATCGATCTACCGGCCACCCAATTTTCACCGTAGCCTGCTGCCTCACGTGTCACCATCCCTTTCTGCGTGTGTAGCTCACGTGTCGGACCCAGAACCACTCTACAAACCTTCTCCATGATCCAGACTCATTTGACGTGGCGCTAACATGGATGTGACGCAACCTAGCTTCCTACGTGTCCACCTGTGCTGAGGTGTCATTGTTGACGTGGCACCATACCTCATTCCCAAGGTTTTTTGGTGAGATCTTTCCATTTTTTAGGTTATTTTTTTGTTAATTTAGCCTCTAAAGTGCTATTTTTTCTTTTGCTATTGTCCTTCTCTACTACTATGGAAAAGTCTAATGCTGCTCAACCTATTTCAGTTTTACTCAATGGTTTGAATTACACACACTGGGTTAAGGCTATGCGTGGCTTTCTAAAAGGCAGAAGACTTTAGCAATATGTCATAGGTGATATTACTTGCCCTATCAAAGCTGAAGATGACATTGATAAGAAGTTTGCTAACAAATTAGAAGATTGGGATAACAAAAACACCATATCATCACTTGGTTTCAAAATACTTCTATTTCTAGTATTCATTTGTAGTTTGGGAGCTTTGACACTGCTAAAGAGGTATGGGATCATCTGAAGAATTGATATACAATTTTTGATTTGTCTCAACAGTATAAGCTGTTAAAAGAACTCAACAGTCTAAAACAAGAGCCCGAACAAGTTGTGTAAAAGTTTCTGGATAGGATAGAAGCTATCTGGGATTAGTTGATTTTGTGTGAGCCAACCTTGAAGAACAAAAGTGATGCTAAGTTGTATGAGGAATACTGTGATCGCACCAGGCTCATCTAGTTTCTAATGGCTCACACCGATGACTATGAACCTGTTAGAGCATCTCTGTTACACCAAGATCCCCTGCCCACACTTGAGGATGCCCTTCCTTGTCTGAAGTTAGAAGAAACTAAATTGGGTCTTCTTCAACCTAAAGCAAATTTGGCCTTTGTAGTTACTCATCAGAAGGGAAAATTTTATCGTCACTACCGTAAACTTGGCCATGCTCTTCCTGAATATCCCACCAAAGAATGTCAAACTTGTAAAATGAAAGGTCATATTACTCCCAATTGCCCCTCTCTGATATATAGATACTGCAAACTTCCAGGACATTCGATTAAGTAGTGCCCTACTCACCCACCAAGGCTTGATTAGAGTAAGTTTCAACCCCGTCCCAATTCATCCTCCAAGCCTATGTTTACAGTTTCAGTTACCGATAATGTCTCTTCTTCTGCTTCCCATATCTCTCTTTCCACTGTGGAAATAAGTTTGCCCTAATGGTTTAATATGTTAAGTTTTGATGACGACAAATACAAGATAAAAAAGAATGATACTTATGCTTCATAGATGTGCTTAATAGATGATAAATGCATTACAAAAAAAATATTGATCATGTTATATAGATGTGCTTAATGAGATATATTGTATCATGCATGATTATGTACTTTATCTAGTTATATTTCACTTAATAATCATGCAATGAGATATGTGTGACATTCTTCATATAATATATCCAATAATGCTTTATATGAGTTATAATGAATTAATATTGAATTTGACTCTATTTAAATGAAAATATGCAAAGTGTTCTTTGTTGCATCCTATATAGAGATATCTATTAGTAATTGATAAACATCTTATTTGAATATATTTATGAAAGTCTTCTATGCATGTTAGACTAACTGGAGTTATACATTTATAAATCATATATATAAAGATATTGAATTATGAATTTGGACTAACTGTTTGTTTAAGTGAGCAATACTTTGTAAGATAGTCTAAGTACCAAGAGTGAGCATTGCAACAAGAAAGCAAAAGATCACAACTATGCTTAACTCAAGAAGAATGAAAATGATAAGATGTTCCAAGCATTTGCAAGATTTAAAGAGAAGAATTTTTTGGAAGCTTGGATTACATCAAGAAGCCTAAGGACTAGAATTGATGATGGCAAGATCAAGTCCAAGATATTTAAGAATAGCTTATAGGACTTAGATCTTATGTAAAGCTAAATAGGAATCACACTAAGCTCATAAATTGATTTCTTACTTAACTTAAATATGTTTGCAAAATAAAGATTTATATTTGTTAAAATGGTATTTAAGTTTAAGCAAAATGGTTTTGAAAAACCTTTAGTAATCTTGCTTTCTTGACAAACCAATAACAAGTTAAAATTGCCAAAACAAGAGCGCATCAATGCTATTTTTCTAAAGCTCCTAACCAATTAGAAGTTCCCTCTAATCGGTTATTGAGAATCATAGGAACCAAAATTCTAAGCTACTAATTGATTAGGAACTCCCTCTAATCGGTTATTGAGAATCATAGGAGCCAAAATTCTAAGCTACTAATCGATTAGGAACTCCCTCTAATTGGTTATTGTGAATGTCAGGAGCCAAAAATTAAAGCTCCTAATCGATTATACGCTTCTTGTAATCGGTTATTGGGTAAGTCAGGAGTCAATTTTTAAGGCTTCTAACTGATTAGGAGAAATTGATAATTGATTATTTGGGCAACCAGAAAACATGATAACGACTCTATTTTGAGCATTTAATGCTCCCAACAACCACAAACGACTCTAAAATGCTTTGGACTATAAATGAAAGTGCTTGGGCACTAAAGAAGAAGGGGAAAATAATTTGAAAATGGTTCTTGAGCATTGAACACGAGTTTTACCATCATTTCATCAAATACTCTATTTTGAGCTTAAAAGTTTGAATCCTTGATACCTATAGAGTTTCAATTTGTATTATCCACTCTTGAGAGAGTTTCAATTCATCTATACTCTATATAAATTGTAAAAGAGGGTGAGATATCCCTCAAAGTTGTAAGGGTGAGGTATCCCTTGAATTTGAGGCTCAAGTACAAAGGGTGAGGCATCCCAAGGTGTGTTGAGTGCTCCACTTTGTAAAGGTTTTTAAGCACCTATTCAAGCTTGAAGGTTTAGTGAAAAATCTCGGGTGGTTTACTTGAGGACTGGATATAGGCCACAAGTAGTTGGTGGCTGAACCAGGATAAATATTATGTTTGCTTTTCTCAACTTTATCTTCTTTACTTTTGTGCCTTAATTATATATACTTTAGTTGAATTTGATATCTAGCTTATTTGCTTGATTTATCTTATAGCCCAAGTGGTATTTGTGAAATCTCTAATAGTTGCACCTTTGTTAAACTTATTCCGCTACATGTGTTGATTGAAAATATCAAAATGTATAATTTCTCAGAGATGTTTTAAAAATTTGTAATCACCTAATTTACCTCCCCTCTTGGGTGATGGTTTTCATGACTAACAAGTGGTATCAAAGTTTTGTGCTCTGTTAAAAGTTTAACCGCTTGGAGTTAAAGATCCTTATTTGTTTGGCAACCATTGAAAGCTTTTCAAAATGGAAGATTTTGAAATTGATAAACCACCATTATTTAATGGTGCATTTTGTTTATTGGAAAGCTATAATAAAATTTTATATGTAATCTATTGATATTGATTTATGGGATATTGTGCTTGATGGATTTATTTACAAATCAAAACAAACTTGGAATGCTTATGATAAGAAATGCTTTTCCTTGAACATTAAAGCTAAGTAAATTTTAAGAAGTAGTTTGAATGATGATGCTTATGCTAGAATTAAGAATTGCTCTAGTGCCAAAGAAATTTTGGACACCCTTGATGCTCTTTATGTTGCTAACAATGATTTTTTGCATAAAGTTGTATATAGAAAGCAAGAAGAACAAAAGTCATTGAAGGAAGCTTGTTATGAAAATGTCCTCAAGAAGATGTTCAAAGTAAGAAATTGAGTTTAATACCTCTTGGTGATGATGGTGCTCAATTTGAAGAAGAGGCAAAACAAAATAAAATTGAGAAGGAAGATGTTCTTGAATCTTGGATGGACAATAATGAGGAAGATGATGATTCCCTTAAAGAGCCAAGTATGCTAGAAATTGAGACTACTTCATATATGACTAAAAAGGATTTTGAGGTAAATAATGTTAAACTAGATTATAATCCTTTCTATTATGAGCTACAATGTGCATATGATGAATTATATGATGGCTTGTTGAATTTAGAAAAGAAAAATTTATCTTGTTTGGAAAACATTTCCTACATTGAAAATGAAATTGAGATTTTGAAAAATGAATATGCTTTTCTTGATGAGAAAATACTTTTGAAATGTGAAACCTCAACTTCTTAGGAAAAGTGCATTGATTTAGAAAATCAAGTTGAGGACTTATCTTCTGATTTTGCAAAAACTAATGATTCTAATTGCTTACATTCCATGCTTATTAATGAGAATAAAATTAATATTATTTCACATAAAAATTCAAGCAAGGCTTATGGCATAAATAGTATAGAATGTAATAATAACAAAAGGCTTAAGTTTTTCAAAGATGATCTTCAAAGGACCAAGTCATCATTAAATTCAATTGTTTACAATTTTTGTGATCATCTAGGACATATTTCTCATTTATGTAATTATACAAGAAATTCTTATATGAGAAATAATATGGTATGAGTTCCTAAATATTTAAATATCCTAGTATTAACATTCAAGGACCCAAGATGAAGTGGGTATCAAAATATCCTTCTAGTGTTTCAATTATGCAGAAAATTTCTCAAAAGGATGGACTAATTAGTCAAAGGAAAGTGGAATCATTAAGGAGAATGCTTCCAAAGCCCAATGGTAGAAGTTTTTGTCATAGAAGGAAGATGGCTTCAACCAAAGCTTCTCAAGTACAAAATGTGAAACTTGTAAAGTTCAAAACACCAAAAGAGAAGCAATGGATAAGGAAAAGAGTTTCCTTGATTACCAAGGCCAAGGTATCAAAAGTTTTTATCTCTTATGAACATTCACTTAAAAAGACAATGAATATGAGGTATATTCCTTGTAGGCCTTAGGTGAAGGATAGAATCATGTATACTTGGTAAAAGTTAAATATTATATATAACACATTATTCTGTTCACTCTTGTTACATCATTTGCTCACTATCTTGCATATCTCTTGATCATAGGGTATTCTATGACTATGTATGCTTTCTATACTTTAAATTGTCTATATATCATGAAAGTAAGTATGTTATTGGCTATGTTCTTAATGGTAATTTATTATTTAATTTTCTTTGCTCAATTTACATACTATGGAAAAATTGATATTTATGAGAGCATAATGGATTAATAATCAATGACTAACCTCTATGGATCTAAAATTGGTGGATACCAAATAAAGTATTATGAATTATGTTATAGGGTGATACCTACCTCAAGAAAGCATTTAAACAGAATAAGATTATTCAACTTGAGGTTAGTAAAGCATAAAAGGACTCAACTTGTAAAAAAGGTGCAAAGAATCTATATTCTTTCATGAAAACTTGATAGCTTGGAAGTTGGAGTCACCTACAAAAAAACTCAAAGAGTACACTTTTGGTGACCTCAATCTCTTATCCTTATTTATGCTTTAAATTGAATATTATGTGATATTTGGATAAGTAGAGATTTTTTTTATGCCTTAACATGCCTTAAGTTGTGCTTTTCTAGCATTATGTTTTAAAAGTATCTTTACATATGTTAACATGTTAGATACATATACACTTTACTTGGAATAACAGGTTTTATGGTAATATCTTTGTTCTTGAGCTTATGACCAAGTCTCTTTGTTCAAATATGAAAATTCACATGCTCATAAGTAGTTCTAATTGTAACACCCCAAAAGTCCTTTTTCCTGTTATTTGTGTTTATATATGATTTTTTGTGTTTTTTTGTGAATTGTTTGCTTTATTTTGATTACTTTCTTGTTATTTTTGAGCTTCTGTGTGTTTGAAGCAGTGCCGAAAAAATGAAAATTTTTCGGGGGCAACAAAAATTTGACTGTTCACGCGAGGACAGGAGAATTTACTAAACCCGAAACCGAGAACGAATTTCAAAATTTTTCTTTTTCTGAGATTTTATCTGACTGTTAAAATCTAGGTACATTCTATTACCTATTGAACAATAAATACTAATTTTGCTAGCAATAGCCTTTGTCCATTGGATAATAGCTACCGATAAATATCTAGTTAGATGATTAGTCTTGAACCTAGTCATAACCTTTTATCTTTTCTTTTCATGATTCACTTGTTTTTGAACCAATGGGAAGAAAACTTCCAAGACAAGCTTGGAGCAAAGCTTCCTAAATAAGCTTGGAGTGAATCTTGTAGGAGAAGCCTTGTCCAAAAATACCCTCGATGGCCCACGGCCAAGGGAGTTTCTAGGATAAACTTTGTGACCAACAATAGTTTCTTATCTCTCTTAAGCTTTTCTTATTTTGTTTTTGTGAAACCATAAACTAAAACTCTCTCTTTTTCTCTCCTTTGTTTGTCACGGCCAACACCTCTCCTTCACCCTTCAATCTTGATAAATTCTAAATAACCTCATTTCTTGAATCTAAACACATTTTTGAGACACTTTGTTGTTGTGAGTTTCTTCAAAACCATCCATCTTCAATCTCTTTTTTCAAAGCTTGAAGTTTGAAGGTTCTAGGTGAAGTTTCTTATCTTCATTTCTAAGTTTTATTCTCAAGCTCTAGATCATAATCTTGATTCATGGTCATCTTGTTTCAAGCCCTAGATGTTAATGCTTATATGTTTGTTTTGTTTTAAGAATCTTTTTGGAAGGAGAAGTTTTTTCAAGAGGACATCAAGGAGATTAACCTCATCAACCATCTTAGTGGTGAGGAACGAATTTTGTGTTTAGTTGGTGAAAAATCCATGTGAGGATTTATTCACTTGGTTGTGTGTATTTGATGATTTGTGGTTGTTTGGCTATATATGATTATGTCATTTGTATAATGTACATGAAATTGTTATTGCATGAATTGATGATTGAAATGCTTTACATGCTTTGAATCATGTGTGAAAGGCAAGCTTTTTGGTTCCAAGGATTGCTTTTGGCTCACGGCCACTTAGCTCAAAGAAGGGTATCCAAGGCAAAAATGTGTTATTAATTGAAAACTTAGATGATTAGGGGACTAGAATAGGATTTAAGGATTCACAAGTTAAGAAGAAGATGAACAAAGTTTTGTTATTTAACAAGAATTAATTTTTGGCCTTAGTAATAGAAATAAGTTTTAAAGGGTGTTTTGAAATTTAAAATGTTTTATTTAAGTGAGTTTTTAGTAACAGTAAAGGAAAATGTTTTAAAATGTTTACGCGATTGAAAAATGATGTAAAGATGTTATGTGGTTTTGTGACATAGCAAGAAGTGTTACGCATTTATGATAAAACAGTGAAAATGCCTTTCGTTTTGAGAAAAATAGTAGTTTTACCGTTGGACGACGTACTGGACCCGGAGATCCCAGTTGATGACTTAAGCCAGTGGTGGCTTGTTTTTCACGAAATTTATGCTGTTAATGAGTATTGATTTATTTGAATCATATGATCATGCATTATGAAAGTCATAGTGACTTTGTTGTTAAGACTGTATGCCTAGGAGATGAATTACACCTTTGTGCGGGTGTGAATTACGTAGTGAAGGTCTATGAATGACCTAGGAGGCGTCAGAGCAAAGGTATCCCATAAGTGGCTAGTTAGTAGCTTTACTAGAATGTGGTGACTGTGCAACGCACTGACGATTTCGATGAGACACTATTCCTATTCCCAATCCAGTGTAGAATGTCATGTATAAGCTATGATGAGTACGCTGATATATTTGAAAGCACTTGATTTGAGGCTAACGATATACAGACATGATTCCTCGATCATTCTCTCCGATGTTTGGTTTTAGCTCCATGGAGTAGGGGTCAGTTCATTGTTCATTTGCATAGTCATTGGACATGTTGTTGTGATATATATACATTATTGAATTATCTGCTGATAAATATCATGACTGTAATTGTTAATTCTGCATTATGTGGCTTTATTGTTATTACTGTTTCTTGCTGTCATGCTAGTATGTGATGTAGGGGATCTCACCTCTTTATGGTTTTGTTCTGTCTGTTCTATTTTATGTTATGCTCTATGAAGACTGTGATGGCAACGAGGAGAGATCTGCTAGGTTATATTAGAGTGTAGTTTCTTGGAGGCACTGATGCCTGGAGTATCCATTTGGATACGGAACGAATAGTGTACTATAGATATATTACTCTATCCTTGAGTAGGATCCGCCATGGGGTTACTACTTTTTCTTTTTCTGTTATAGTTTATCTAGAGTTTCGTATGCCTATAAGGGATTTGTGGGGTGATATCCACTATTCTCCTAGGTAGGATTCTGAGATATCTTCTGCTCGGACTTCCTTTCGTCGAGACATTCCCTGGCTAGGGAATTTGTCTAGTGAGGATCCTGAGGAGGATCCAGCAGAAGACTCTTCCCTTAGGTGTAATGAACTTGGTTCAGTTTAAGTTTCTTATGTTATATTGTATTTATGTCCTTTTGGTATGTAAGTATTATGTATTTTTGTTTCTGTAAACTATGTATATATATGTGGTGTGTATTATTCAGTTCTCTATATCATGTATTTATTTATGTTCTATTAAGTTCATGTTATCTATGAAATAAAAATTTTAAAACTCATATATTATAATATTAAATCTTAATTATGACTTGGGTAAAGTTTTAAAAATAATGTTTTGAATTAAAAGGTTAGTCTGAAATGTAATTCCCTTCGGAGGGTATTACATTAGTTGGTATCAAAGCCCAAGTTTAGTTTATCGGGTTTGTGGTTAGGTCTATCTTGTTTGTGCTGTGTGTTCTCTGTGTTTGGTTTTCGGAAGGAGACAATGTTGCTTGAATGATTGTACTTAATTTTCATTGTGTTCTGTTTAGTCTATCGTTGAAGAAAGGCAATGGCTCGTGGTAGAGGTGCGCATGTGGACACGGGACATGACAATGACAGTATGGTTGTAGCAGCAGCAGCGATGCAGAGGATGGCTGATGTAATAGTACAATAAAATCATAGGGCTATTCAGTGGTATGAAGCAACAACTGAGACTCAGAATTTGTCAGAGTTTCACCGTAACAATTCACTATAGTTTAAAGGCGAATTTAATCCACAGAAAACAGATCTTTGGATCAAGTAGTTGGAGAAGATCTCTAGAGGCATGGGATGCACGAATGAAAGGAAGGTAGCTTATGCTAGTTTTAAGCTCATAGGAGATGGTGAGGACTGGTGGGCAAGAACTCAACGATTGTTGGAAGTTGAAGGAAGGTTTATCACATGGGAAGTCTTTCGGAGCAAGTTTATGGAGAAGTATTTTCCTGCTAGTATGAGGCACGCCAAGGAGATGGAGTCCTTTGGACTGAAGCAATGAGGAATGACCGTCAGTGAGTATGCTGCTAGGTTTGAAAGCCTATCAAAGTTCTCAAGGTACTTTCAGCTCCATCTTGATGAGGAATAGAAGTGCCGGAAGTTCGAAGAAGGTTTGAGGCAAGATCTGAAGCGAGCAATGCTACCCTTGGGGATTGAGCAATTCCCAGCCTTGTTGGACAAGTACCGGATTGAAGAGTTAGATCAATCTCGGGATACGAGACCTCGTAGCTTTGGACCATCTTGGTTCCAAAGGAGGGTAATAGTAATGTCAATTGATTCAACCAAAAATCGTATTCATGGCCACTGGGGAATCATCAACAATAGAAGCAATTGGAAGAATTGTTGGAAAAACTATTTATGAGATCTAGTGTATCACCATAGGGAGCTCCAGTGCTGTTGGTTAAGAAGAAGGATGAAACTTCTAGCTTATGTGTGGATTATCTCTAGTTGAACAAGATCACGATCAAGAATAAGTATCTACTTCCGTGGATAGATGATTTGATGGATCAACTAAAGGGAGCCGTTATTTTCTCTAAGATTGATTTACGCTCTGGTTATCACCAGATTCGTGTAAAGGTTGAAGATGTTCCCAAGATGGCATTTTCGACACGTTATGGGCATTATGAATACCTAGTGATGCCGTTCGGAGTAACGAACGCTCCTGCAATATTCATAGGTTACATGAATAGGATCTTTCATCCTTATCTAGATAGATTTGTCATTGTCTTTATTGATGACATTCTAATATATTTTCGAAGTCAGGAGAAACATGCTGAACATCTCAGTGTGGTTCTCCAGATTCTGAAAGAGAAGCAGTTGTACACCAAGCTGCCAAAGTGTGAGTTTTGGTTAAAAGAAGTTCAATTTTGGGGTCACGTTATTTCAAAGGAAGGAATTGCAGTGGATGCATTGAAGTTTGAAACAGTTCTTAAATGGGAAAGACCGAATACCGTAACTGAGATTCGTAGTTTTGTGGGATTAGCTGGTTATTACTGTAGATTCATCAAGGGATTTTCCAAGATAGTAGGTCTTTTTACTCAGCTTACAAGAAAGAATCAAGCTTTTGCATTGACTAATGCTTGTGAAGAGAGTTTTCAAGAATTGAAGAGACGATTGACTACTTCCCCAATATTAGTTTTACCTAATCCCAATGAACCTTTTGAAGTATATTGTGATGCTTTGCATCAAGGTTTATGTTGTGTACTTATGTAGAACAAAAAGGTAGTAGCATATGCTTCGAGACAATTGAAGACGTATGAGAAGAACTACCCTACTCATGATTTGGAGTTAGCTGTTGTTGTGTTTGCATTGAAGATCTAGAGACATTTTTTGTATAAAGCAATATTCAACATTTTCAGGGATCATAAAAGTCTGAAGTATCTGTTTAACCAGAAAGAGCTGAATATGAGGTAGAGGAGATGGTTAGAATTTTTGAAGGATTATGATTTCTAACTTTAGTATCATCCTAGAAAAGCGAATGTCATAGCAGATGCTTTGAGTAAAAAGATACTTAGTGTCTCTGCTATGATGATCAAGGAAAGGGAATTGATAGAATAGTTCAGGGATATGCATTTATCTATGAAATCAGCACCGGGAAGACTTTTCTTGAACATGGTTCCTATTTCAAATGGATTTATGGAAAAAATTCAAGTTAAACAAAGGAGTGATCGACACTTGCAAGATCAGATGGAGCTAGTGAAGTAAGGTACTGTGTCAGAATTTAAGGAAGGGTTGGATAGAATTCTGAGATTCAGAGATAGAGTTTGTATACCAACTGATTCAGAGCTTAGAAAATTGATTCTTGACGAATCCTACAAGAGCAAGTTGAGTATGCATCCAGGAATGACCAAGATGTATTAGGATTTGAAATAGTTATATTGGTAGCAAGGAATGAAGAGGGACGTAGCCAAGTATGTAGCATCTTGTCTAGTGTGTCAGAAAGCTATAGTTGAGCATCAAAAACCTTCAGGAATATTGCAACCTCCGACTATTCCAGAATGGAAATGGGATTACATTGCAATGGAATTTGTTGTTGGACTGTCAAAGACTCAAAAGGGTTATGATTCTGTATGGGTGATCATTGATCGGCTTACGAAGTCAGCACATTTCTTACCCATCAATATAAGGTATTCAATAGAGAGATTGACCCAGGGGTATGTTGGTGAAATTGTTAGACTGCATGATGTACTTTCTAGAATTATTTGTGATCGAGAAATAAAGTTTACGTCAAGGTTTTGGCAGAGTTTGCAAGAAGCTATGGAGATGAAACTTCATTTAAGTTCTGCTTACCATCCGCAAACAAATGGTTAATCAGAGAGGACAATTCAATCGTTGGAAGATCTATTAAGAGCTTGTGTTTTGGAACAGACTGGGAGTTTGAATGAATTCTTACCTCTGATAGAATTCACTTATCACAATAGTTTTCACTCAAGCATAAGGATGGCACCTTATGAGGCTTTATATGAACGAAGGTGTAGAACGCCTTTGTGCTAATATCAGGATAGGGAAAATCTTGTGTTGGGACCCGAACTTGTACAACAAACAACAGAAAAAGTTAAGGTGATCCAAGAAAAAATGTGAACAACTCAAAGTCGATAGAAGAGTTATGCTAACAAGAGAAGGAGACCCCTTGAGTTTAAGGAAGGTGAACATGTGTTTTTGAGAGTCACACCCACGACTGGGGTCGATCGGGTTATTAAATCCAGAATGCTCACTCTTGAATTCATTGGACCATATCAAATTCTTCATCGGATAGGTCCGGTAGAGGACCAAATAGCTTTACCACATTTTCTTTCTAACCTTCATAATGTCTTCCATGTATCGCAATTGTGAAAATATGTTCCTGATCCAAACCATGTCATAGCACCTGATATAGTACAATTAAAAGAGAACTTAACCTATGAGACATTTCCTGTTAAGATAGAAGACAGAAGAGTGAAACAACTCAGAGGAAAAGAAATTGCCTTAGTAAATGTAATCTGGAATGATGTGACTGGAGATGCAACGTGGGAATTAGAAGATAGAATGAAGGAGCAATATCCGTAGTTATTCTAAGGTATGATAATTTCGGGGATGAAATTCCTTTTTGAGGGGAAGCGTTGTAACACCTCGAAATTCCTTTTTCCTCTTATTTATGTTTTTATATGATTTTTTTTATTTTTTGTGAATTGTTTGCTTTATTTTGATTATTTTATTGTTGTTTTTTAGCTTCTGTGTGTTTGAGGCAGTGTTGGAAAAATAAAAAAATTTCGAGGTCAAAAAAATTTTGACTGTTAAGGCGGGGCCAGGGGAGCTTACTAAACCTGAAACCGAGAATGGATTTTGAAATTTTTCTTTTTTTGAGATTTTATCTGACTGATAAAATCTAGGTGCGTTCTATTATCCATTGGACAATAAATATAGGTTTTGCTAGTAGTAGCCTTTGTCTATTGGATAATAGATACTAGTAAATATTTAGTTAGATGACTAGTCTTGAACCTAGTCATAACCTTTTATCCTTTCTTTTTATGACTCACTTGTTTTTGAACCAATGGGAAGAAAGTTTCCAAGACATGCTTGGAGGAAAGCTTCCAAGACATGCTTGAAGGAAATCTTCCTAAATAAGCTTAGAGTGAATCTTGTAAGAGAAGCCTTGTCCAAAAATACCCTTAATGGCCCACGGCCAAGGGAGCTTCTAGGAGAAGCTTTGTGATCAAAAATAGTTTCTTATCTCTCTTAAGTTTTTCTTGTTTTGTTTTTGTGAAACCATACTCCAAAACTCTCTCTTTTTCTCTCCTTTGTTTGTCACGGCGAACACTTGTCCTTCACCCTTCAATATTGATCAATTCTAAACAACCTCATTTCTTGAATCTAAACACATTTTTGAGACACATTGTTATTGTGAGTTTCTTCAAAATCATCCATCTTCAATCTCTTTCTCAAAGCTTGAAGTTTAAAGGTTCTAGGTGAAGTTTCTTATCTTCATTTCTAAGTTTTATTCTCAAGCTCTAGACCATAATCTTGATTCATGATCATCTTGTTTCAAACCCTAGATGTTAATGCTTGTATGTTTGTTTTGTTTTAAGGATCTTTTTGGAAGGAGAAGTTTTTTCAAGAGGACGTCAAGGAGCTTTGATCATTATCTAAGGTAAGAGAGAGATTAACCTTATCAACCATCTTGGTGGTGAGGAACAAATTTTGTGTTTGGTTGGTGAAAAATCCTAGTCAGAACTTATTCACTTGGTTGTGTGTATTTGATGATTTGTGGTTGTTTGGCTATATGTGATTATGTGATTTGTATAGTGTACATGAAATTGCTATTATATGAATTGATACTTGAAATGCTTTACATGCTTTGAATCATGTGTGAAAGGCAAGCTTTTTGGTTCCAAGGATTGCTTTTAGCTCACGGCCACTTAGCCCAAAGAGGGGTATCCAAGGCAAAAATGTTTTATTAATTGAAAACTTAAATGATTAGGGGACTAAAATAGGATTTAAAGATTCACAAGTTAAGAAGAAGATGAACAAAGTTTTGTTATTTAACAAGAATTAATTTTTGGCCTTAGTAATAGAAATAAGTTTTAAAGGGTGTTTTGAAATTTAAAATATTTTATTTAAGTGAGTTTTTAGTAATAGTAAAGGAAAATGTTTTAAAATGTTTACGCAATTGAAAAATGATGTAAAGATGTTATGTGGTTTTGTGACATAACAAGATGTGTTACGCGTTTATGATAAAATAGTGAAATGCTTCACGCTTTGAGAAAAATAGTAGTTTTACCTTCGGGCCGACATACTGGACCCGGAGATGTCAGTTGATGACTTATGCTAGTGGTGGCTTCTTTTTCATGGAATTTATGTTGTTAATGAGTATTGATTTATTTGAATCATGTGATCATGCATTGTGAAAGTCGTGGTGACTTTGTTGTTAAGGCTGTATGCCTAGGAGATGAATTACACCTTTGTACAAGTGCGAATTACGTAGTGAAGGTCTATGAATGACCTAGGAGGCATCGGGGCGTGGGTATCCCACAAGTGGCTAGTTAGTAGCTCTTCTGGGCCATGGTGATTATGCAACGCACTGACGATCTCGACGAGACACTATTCTTATTCCCGATCTAGTGTTGAATGTCTTGTATAAGCCATGATGTGTATATTGAAATATTTGAAAGCACTTGATTTGAGGCTAACTATATACAAACATAACTCCCTGATCATTCTCTCTAATGTTTGGCTTTAACTCCATGGAGTAGGGGTCAGGTCATTGTGCATTTGCATAGTCATTGGATATGTTATTGTGATATATATACATTGTTGAATTATCTACTGATAAATATCATGATTGTAATTGTTAATTATGCACTATGTGGCTTTATTATTATTACTATTTCTTGCTGCTATGCTGGTATGTGATGTAAGGGATTTCACCTCTTTATGGTTTTGTTCTATCTGTTCTATTTTATGTTATGCTCTATGAAGACTGTGATGGCAATGAGGAAAGATCTGTTGGGTTACGTTAGAGTGCAATTTCTTGGAGGCACTGATGCCTGGCGTATCCATTTGGATACGGAGCGGATAGAGTACTATGGAGATATTACTCTATCCTTGAGTAGGACTTGCCATGGAGTTGCTACTTTTTCTTTTTCTGCTATAGTTTATCTAGAGTTTCATATGCCTATAAGGGATTTGTGGGGTGATCTTCACCATTTTCCTAGGGAGGATTCCGAGATATCTTCTGCTTGGACTCCCTTTCGTCGAGACATTCCCTGGCTAGGGAATTTGTCTAGTGAGGATCCTGAGGAGGATCCAGTGGAAGATTCTTCCCTTAGGTGTAATGAACTTGGGCCAGTTTAAGTTTGTTATGTTATGTTGTATTTATATCCTTTTGGTATGTAAGTATTATTCATTTTTGTTTCTGTAAACTATGTATATATATGTGGTGTGTATTATTTAGTTCTCCATATCGTGTATTTATTTATGTTCTGTTAAGTTTATGTTATCAGCGAAATGAAAATTTTAAAACTTGTATATTATAATATTAAATCTTAACTATGACTTGGGTAAAGTTTTAAAAATAAAGTTTTGAATTAAAAGGTTGGTCTGAAATGTAATTCCCTTCAGAGGGTGTTACATTAGTTGGTATCAGAGCCCAAGTTTAGTCTGTCAGGTTTGTGGTCAGGTCTGTCTTGTTTGTGCTGTATGTTCTTTGTGTTTGATTTTCGGAAAGAGACAGTGTTGCTTGAATGATTGTACTTAATTTTCATTGTGTTCTATTTAGTCTATCATTGAAGAAAAGCAATGGCTCGTGGTAGAGGTGCGCATGTGGACATAGGACGTGGCAACGAGAGAATGGCTGCAGCTGTAGCAGCGATGCAGAGGATGGCTGATGTACTAGTACAACAAAATCAGAGGGCTGTTCAGTGGCAGGAAGCAACAGCTGAGACTCAAAATTTGTCAGAGTTTCATCGCAATAATCTGCCATAATTTAAAGGTGAATTTGATCCACAGAAAGTGGATCTTTGGATCAAGGAGTTAGAGAATATCTTTAGAGGCATGGGATGCACGGATGAAAGGAAGGTAGATTATGCTACTTTTATGCTCGTAGGAGATGGTGAGGACTGGTGGGCAGGAACTCAACGGTTGTTGGAAGCTGAAGGAAGGTTTAACACATGAGAAGTCTTTTGGAGCAAGTTTTTGGTGAAGTATTTTCCTACTAGTACGAGGCACGCCAAGGAGATGGAGTTCCTTGGACTGAAGCAAGGGGGAATGACCGTTAGTAAGTATGTTGCTAGGTTTGAAAGCTTGTCAAAGTTCTCAATGTACTTTCAAGTCCATCTTGATGAGGAATGGAAGTGTCGGAAGTTCGAAGATAGTTTGAGGCATAATCTGAAGCGAGTAGTGCTACCCTTAGGGATTGAGCAATTCCCAGCCTTGTTGGACAAGTGTCATCGGATTGAAGAGTTGGATCAATCTCGGGATATGAGACCTCGTAACTTTGGACCATCTAGGTTCCAAAGGGGGGTAATAGTAACGTCAACCGATTGAACTGGAAACTGTATTCACAGCCACCGGGGAATCAGTAGCAACAGAAGCAGTTCGAAGAACAGTTGGAAAAGCAACTTATGAGACCTAGTGTATCACCATAGGGAGCTCCAGTGCTGTTGGTTAAGAAGAAGGATGGAACTTCTCGTTTATGTGTGGATTATCTCCAGTTGAACAAGATCACGATCAAGAATAAGTATCCACTTCCGAGGATAGATAATTTGATGGATCAATTGAAGGGAGCCATTATTTTCTCTAAGATTGATTTAAGTTTTGGTTATCACCATATTCATGTAAAGGTTAAGAATGTTCCCAAGATGGTGTTTTGGACATGCTATGGGCATTATGAATACCTAATGAGACCGTTCGGAGTAACGAATACTCTTGCAATATTCATGGATTACATGAATAGGATCTTTCATCCTTATTTAGATGAATTTGTCATTGTCTTTATTGACGACATTCTAATATATTTTTGAAGTCAGGAAGAACATGCTAAATATCTCAGTGTGGTTCTCCAGATTCTGAAAGAGAAGCAACTATACGTCAAGCTGTCAAAGTGCGAGTTTTGGTTAAAGGAAGTTCAATTTTTGGGTCACGTGATTTCAAAGGAAGGAATTGCAGTGGATCCATTAAAGGTTGAAATAGTTCTTAAATAGGAAAGATCGAAGACCGTAACTGAGATCCACAGTTTTGTGGGATTAGCTGGTTATTACTGAAGATTCATCAAGGGATTTTCCAAGTTAACAGGACCTCTTACTCAGTTTACACGAAAAAATCAAGCTTTTGCATGGATTGATGCTTGTAAAGAAAGTTTTCAAGAATTGAAGAGACGATTGACTACTTCCCCAGTATTGGTTTTACCTGATCCCAATGAACCTTTTGAAGTATATTGTGATGCTTCGCATCAGGGTTTAGGCTGTGTACTTATATAGAATAGAAAAGTAGTAGCATATGCTTCGAGACAGTTGAAGACGTATGAGAAGAACTACCCTAGTCATGATTTGGAGTTAGCTGCTGTTGTGTTTGCATTAAAGATCTGGAGACATTTTTAGTATGAACATTCAAGGTTTTCAGTGATAATAAGAGTCTAAAGTATCTATTTGACCAGAAAGAGCTGAATATGAGGCAGAGGAGATGGTTAGAGTTTTTGAAGGATTATGATCTCTAACTTCAGTATCATCCCAGAAAAGCGAATGTCATAGCAGATGCTTTGAGTAGAAAGATACTTAGTGTCTCTGCTATGATGATCAAGGAAAAGGAATTGATAGAACAGTTCAGGGATATGCGGTTATTTATGGAATCAGCACTGGGAAGACTTTGCTTGAACATAGTTCCTATTTCAAATGGATTTATAGAAGAAATTCAAGTTAAACAAAGGAGTGATCGGCACTTGCAAGAAGAGAGGGACCTAGTGAAGCAAGCCGTTGTGTTAGAATTTAAGGAAGGGTTGGATGAAATTCTGAGATTCAGAGATAGAGTTTGTATACCAACTGATTCAGAGCTTAGAAAATTGATTCTTGACGAAGCCCACAAGAGCAAGTTGAGTATGCATCCAGGAATGACCAAGATGTATCAGGATTTGAAACAGTTATATAGGTGACAAGGGATGAAGAGGGACGTAGCCAAGTATGTAGCATCTTGTCTAGTGTGTCAGAAAGCTAAAGTTGAGCATCAAAAACCTTCAGGAATGTTGTAACCTCCGGCTATTCCATAATGAAAATGGGATGACATTGCAATGGACTTTGTTGTTGGACTATCAAAGACTCGAAAGGGTTATGATTCCATATGGGTGATCGGTGATTGGCTTACGAAGTCAGTGCATTTCTTACCCATCAACATAAGGTATTCAATGGAGAGATTGACCCAGGTGTATGTTGGTCAAATTGTTAGACTGCAGGGTGTAACTTCTAGTATTATTTCTGATCCAGACCCAAGGTTTATGTCAAGGTTTTGGCAAAGTCTGTAAAATGTTATGGGGATGAAACTTCGTTTAAGTTCTGGTTATCATCAACAAACAGATGGTCAATCAGAGAGGACAATTCAATTGTTAGAAGATCTATTAAGAGCTTGTGTTTTGGAATAGACTGGAGTTGGGATGAATTCTTACCTCTGATAGAATTCACTTATAATAATAATTTTCACTCAAGCATAAGGATCGCACCCTATGAGGCTTTATATGAACGAAGGTGTAGAACGCCTTTGTGCTGGTACCAGGATAGGGAAAATCTTATGTTGGGACCCGAACTTGTACAACAAATAATAGAAAAAGTTAAGGTGATCCAAGAAAAAATGTGGACAACTCAGAGTTGACAGAAGAGTTATGCTGATAAGAGAAGGAGACCCCTTGAGTTTAAGGATAGTGAACATGTATTTTTGAGAGTCACACCCACGATTGAGGTCGGTCGGGTTATTAAATCCAAAAAGCTCACTCCTAAATTCATCAGACCATATCAAATTCTTCATCGAATAGGTCCAGTAGCGTACCAAATAGCTTTATCACCTTTTCTTTCTAACATTCATAATGTCTTCCACGTATCGCAATTACGAAAATATGTTTCTGATCCAAACCATGTCATAGCACTTGATATAGTACAATTAAAAGAGAACTTAACCTATGAGACATTTCCTGTTAAGATAGAAGATAGGAGAGTGAAACAACTCAGAGGAAAAGAAATTGCCTTAGTAAAGGTAATCTGGAATTATATGACTGGAAATGCGACATGGGACTTAGAAGACAAAAGGAAGGAGCAATATCTGCAGCTATTCTAAAGTATGATAATTTCGGGGATGAAATTCCTTTTTGAGGGGAAGCGTTATAACACCTCGAAATTCTTTTTTCCTGTTATTTGTGTTTTTATATGATTTTTTGTGTTTTTTGTGAATTATTTACTTTATTTTGATTATTTTATTATTATTTTTGAACTTCTATGTGTTTGAGGCGGTGTCGAAAAAATAAAAATTTTTCGGGGCCAAAAAATTTTTGACTATTTAAGCGGGCCCAGGGAAGCTTACTAAATCCGAAACCGAGAATGGATTTCAAATTTTTTCTTTTTCTAAGATTTTATTTGACTGATAAAATTTAGGTACATTCTATTGTCCATTGGACAATAAATACAGGTTTTGCTAGCAGTAGCCTTTGTCCATAGGATAATAGATACCAGTAAATATCTTATTAGATGACTAGTCATAACCTTTTATCTTTTCTTTTCATGACTCACTTGTTTTTGAACCAATGGGAAGAAAGTTTCCAAGACAAGCTTGGAGGAAAGCTTCCAAGACAAGCTTGAAGGAAAGCTTCCTAAACAAGCTTGGAGTGAATCTTGTAGGAGAAGCCTTGTCCGAAAATACCTTTGATGGCCCACGGCCAAGGGAGCTTCTAGGAGAAGCTTTGTGATCAAAAATAGTTTCTTATCTCTTTTAAGCTTTTCTTGTTTTATTTTTGTGAAACCATACACCAAAACTCTCTCTTTTTCTCTCCTTTGTTTGTCACGGTCAACACTTCTCCTTCACCCTTCAATCTTGATCAATTCTAAACAACCTCATTTTTTGAATCTAAACACATTTTTGAGACACTTTGTTGTTGTGAGTTTCTTCAAAATCATCCATCTTCAATCTCTTTCTCAAAGCTTGAAGTTTGAAGGTTCTAGGTGAAGTTTCTTATCTTCATTTCTAAGTTTTATTCTCAAGCTCTAGACCATAATCTTGATTCATGGTTATCTTGTTTCAAGCCTTAGATGTTAATGCTTGTATGTTTGTTTTGTTTTAAGGATATTTTTGGAAGGAGAAGTTTTTTCAAGAGGACGTCAAGGAGCTTTGATCATCATCTAAGGTAAGAGGGAGATTAACCTCATCAACCATCTTGGTGGTGAGGAACAAATTTTATGTTTAGTTGAAGAAAAATCCATGTGAGAATTTATTCACTCGGTTATGTGTATTTGATGATATTTGGTAGTTTGGCTATATGTGATTATGTGATTTGTATAGTGTACATGAAATTTCTATTCCATGAATTGATGATTGAAATGCTTTATATGCTTTGAATCATGTGTGAAAGGCAAGCTTTTTGGTTCCAAGGATTGCTTTTGGCTCACGGACACTTAGCCCAAAGAGGGGTATCCAAGGCAAAAATGTTTTATTAATTGAAAACTTAGATGATTAAAGGACTAGAATAGGATTTAAGGATTCACAAGTTAAGAAGAAGATGAACAAAGTTTTATTATTTAACAAGAATTAATTTTTGACCTTAGTAATAGAAATAAGTTTTAAAGGGTGTTTTGAAATTTAAAATGTTTTATTTAAGTGAGTTTTTAGTAACAGTAAAGGAAAATGTTTTAAAATATTTACGCGATTGAAAAACGATGTAAAGATGTTGTGTGGTTTTGTGACATAGCAAGAAGTGTTGCGTGTTTGTGATAAAATAGTGAAAATGCTTCACGCTTTGAGAAAAATAGTAGTTTTATCGTCAGGCCGATGTACTGGACCCGAAGATGTTAGTTGATGACTTAAGCAAGTGGTGGCTTGTTTTTCATGGAATTTATGCTGTTAATGAGTATTGATTTATTTGAATCATGTGATCATGCATTGTGAAAGTCGTGGTGACTTTGTTGTTAAGGTTGTATGCCTAGGAGATGAATTACACCTTTGTGCAGGTGTGAATTGCATAGTGAAGGTCTACGAATGACCTAGGAGGCGTCGGGGCGTGGGTATCCCACAAGTGGCTAGTTAGTAGCTCTACTGGGCCGTGGTGATTATGCAATGCACCGACAATCTCGACGAGACACTATTCTTATTCCCGATCCGGTGTAGAATGTCTTGTATATGTCATAATGCGTACGTTGATATATTTGAAAGCATTTGATTTGAGGCTAACAATATACAAACATGACTCCCCAATCATTCTCTCTGATGTTTGGTTTTAGCTCCATGGAGTAGGGGTTAGGTCATTGTGCATTTACATAGTCATTGGACATGTTGTTGTGATATATATACATTGTTGAATTATCTACTGATAAATATCATGACTGTAATTGTTAATTTTGCAATATGTGGCTTTATTGTTATTTCTATTTCTTGCTGCTATGCTGGTATATGATGTAGGGGATCTCACCTCTTTATGATTCTGTTTTGTCTATTCTATTTTATGTTATGTTCTATAAAGACTGTGATGGCAAGGAGGAGAGATTTGTTGGGTTACGTTAGAGTGCAGTTTCTTGGAGGCACTGATGTCTAGCTTATCCATTTGGATACGAAGCAAATAAAGTACTATGGAGATATTACTCTATCCTTGAGTAGGACCCGCCATGGGGTTACTACTTTTTCTTTTTCTGCTATAGTTTATCTAGAGTTTCGTATGCCTATAAGGGATTTGTGGGGTGATCTTCACTATTCTCCTAGGAAGGATTTTGAGATATCTTCTGCTCAGACTCCCTTTCGTCGAGACATTCCCTGGCTAGGGAATTTGTCTAGTGAGGATCCGTAGGAGGATCCAGTAGAAGACTCTTCCCTTAGGTGTAATGAACTTGGGCCAATTTAAGTTTGTTATGTTATGTTGTATTTATGTCCTTTTGGTATGTAAGTATTATTCATTTTTGTTTCTATAAACTATGTATATGTATGTGGTGTGTATTATTCAGTTCTCCATATCGTGTATTTATTTATGTTCTGTTAAGTTTATGTTATCCACGAAATAAAAATTTTAAAACCCGCATATTATAATATTAAATCTTAATTATGACTTGGGTAAAGTTTTAAAAATAAAGTTTTGAATTAAAACGTTGGTCTGAAATGTAATTCCCTTCGGAGGGTGTTACACTACTCCTTTCTTTTTGATGCATAATTGTCTTATATACTTACTTGGAGATTGGAAAGTTAAATGTTATATGTCTTCTTGTTTGAAATTGGTTGATATGTTCATATCTTGAAAACAAGAAGTAAATGATTTTAAAATTTATAGTTTCATGATTTTTCAATTCTTGCATTACAATAAGAGACTTTTTGTTCTTAATTGGCATGTGTGCATACTAGTATTCCTTACTTGATATTACATGCTTTACATGATCAGTATCTGCCCCAAAATGCTTATATATGTTTTGATGATGATCAAGTTTTTCTTTATAAACTTGAATCTTGCTTTGAAAATGCTTAAACTATGCCTTTGGATTCAAGGGCATATGTCCTTCTTTTGTTCTTGTTAGAGCTAACTTTGCATGGTTGATAATGTGATATGTGTTTTTCATTATATATTAACCTAAATTATGCTTATAAATGAGTTTAAATGATATTTGATGCTAACCAATATTTTAGAGAACTTTTAGAGTTAGCTTTGCAAGTGTCTCTATGTGCTTCAATATAGCCATCAAATATTTAAGTGTCAAGTATAAATGGATAAAGAGAAGAGTTGAATGAAGAAGGACATGAGGAGACTTTCTTCAAGTGCAACGGAATGGAATACTCATTAGAAGAAAGGTCAAACTTAAAAGACCAGTAAACGAAGAACATTCTAAAGAAGCATCACTTTCCATATAACTCAATAAGTATCTCTATCCCTAAGCTATTGTGGTATTCTATATGCTATGGATTGTATGATACTTATTGATAAATTAATTTTAAATGATTAGATGTTTTCCTTACATGAGAAATATGCTTAGAATTGACAAAGTACCTAATTGGATATTGACTTGCTAATTTTGTCATTGCATATAGGGTGGATGATATTAGTTCTATACATGCTTTGATCCTTATAGCATATTTCATCAAGGTGAATGTTTGATATCTATGATTCTCCTGATCTATTGTTTCTTAGTGGTATAACACCTATGAGAATCATGCACTTGTTTTGAAAAGAGTTTATGGTTTGACTAAAAAGTTTTTTTTAAAGCAAAATCTCTTATCATATTTGAAAGAAGCTTTTAAAGTTTCATATCTTTGAGAATCATTTGAACTTATCTTAAGACCTTAAAAGTATTTTCACCTCTTAATTGTCTTTAAAATTTGAAAATCATTGGATATGTGCTATAAATATAATATTCTCTACATTTGCTTTGAAATGTTTTATTAAATCTTGGGAGAATGCTTAAGAAAGTTTCAAAATAAATATTTTGAAATATTCTATAGAGCCCATCTTGATACTTCAAAAGATAAGCCTTATTCTTCAAAGTATTTTATTTTCTCAAGGCTCTTGTTCAACGACAAAGAGAGGAGATGGACTTTCATATGTTCTTTTAACTTGGATTTGATCACTCTCAAGGAATATATGATTTTAAAATAAAACCTCTCTACTCTTCTAAAATTCTTTTGAAAATATAATGTGTTCTTGTAAAATTCTTTTTGAAAGGGGGAGAAGTGTTAAAATGATTTTTGATTGATGAATTAAGAATAAGTATCTTTTGCCTTACTTTTCTTTATGGCAATGTCCTTACATAGTCTTGGCATGCATATTTTCCTTTATCTATCTTGTGCTTCAATAAGGGGGAGCTTATCTTCTTATAACTTCTTATAATAATTTGTTGATTTGTAATGGTTGTTTATCCTTCTTATCTTATATATCTTTCTTCCATATCCTTGTTGACTAAAAATATATGCATGACTATGTTAAACTATTATATTATGATAATATGCATATTTTGAAGAAGAACCTAGCTCTTAAATTGTTGTTTATATCTTTTGGCTTACATCCTTATTTGACATTAAATGTTTTATTGTTAATACTATCAATATGTCAATGAAGACCATCTCTTATTCCCTTTCCCTCTATCAATGAAAGAAGGTAAACATTCTTAAACTTCATATCTTTTGATTCTTTCATTAAGAAATGCTTGATATGTGACAAGTTGTATGATCTTTCATTTGAAAACCTTAATTTCATGACCTTATATGAATATTTTGTAACTTTCATTAAGCAGTACTTATTTATCATGTGGTATGCAAGATATTATATGTTAGACATAAATTCTTTATCTTATTACTATTATATGATAAATGTTTATGTACCAAAATGTGACAAGTATTACATGAATAATCTTTTATATCTTGAAAGCATGCTTATTTCATCTCTCTATTCTTGAATCATATGTAGAATCAAATAGGGAGAGATAATTATGATTTGAATAATTTAAAGAATTTTTGGTTTTGATGATCCTACTCTTTTTGACAACATGAGTTTTATCTATAGGTGGAGAGAAAATATTATCTTCTATTCCTAAGCCTTTTTGTTGATGTCAAATAGGAGGAGTGAGAATTGAAAAGAAAAATATGTTCTTGTACTTATTGTTTGATATGCTTACATGAAAATATATTCTTGTATATTGCTCAACATATTTTTCTTTGGTGATTGTCATCATTAAAAAGAGGGAGATTGTGGAAATAAGTTTGCCTCAATGATTTAATATGTTAAGTTTTGATGATGACAAATACAAGACAAAAAGAATGATGCTTATGCTTCATAGATGTGCTTAATAGATGACAAATGCATTACAAAAGAATATTGATCATGTTACATAGATGTGCTTAATTAGATATATTGTGTCATGCATAATTATGTACTTTATCTAGTTATATTTCACTTAAAAATCATGCAATGAAATATGTGTAACATTCTTCATATAATATATTCAATAATGCTTTATATGAGTTATAATGAATTAATATTGGAATTGACTCTATTTAAATAAAAATATGCAAAGTGTTCGTTGTTGCATCCTATATAGAGATATCCATTAGTACTTGATAAATATCTTATTTGGATGTGTCTATGAAAGTCTTATATGCAAGTTAGACTAACGAGAGTTATACATTTATGAATCATGCATATAAAGATATTGAATTATGAATTTGGACTAACTATGTTTGTTTAAGTGAGCTGATAATCACATATTTTATATATTAATAAACCCTCATTTTTAGTCATTTACGCTCTCCATGTACTTAATTGATTGAACTTGATTATGTTTTGTAAGTTTGAACTCAAATTGGACTTAATTGATTTTTTTAGCATGATTTACGTCTTACACTATTTCTGTATTTTGGCCATATCTTGAGTTCTAGATGTCTACTAATTATGCATTTTACTTGTTGGAAAGATAAGAGAGAGTTCTACAACTTTTATGAAGAGCTCTAGGCCAAAGTGGGACATCTAGTGGAACTAATTGGGCTTGGAAGTCAGAATACAAGTTTTGTGATTGGAACCTGAATAGTGTGCAGTAATCAGAGCATAACTCGGGCTTTAAGATCTGGATTAGGCTGAAATTTTAGTATCCGCAAGTAAGACCTATATCTACAACTTTTATAAAGAATACAAGACTCAATTCAGACTCCTTGGAGGTCATATTAGGCTTGGAAGTCAGAACAAAGGAGATGTAATTGGACCTGAACACTGTACAGTAATAGGGTCATATCTCGGGCTGTAGGTGGCCTTTTGAGGTGATTCTAAGGGCATTTGAAAGCTAATACAAATGCCTACAACTTTCATGAAGAATATATTTCAATATTCTGACGCATTCAATGACTTCAGAACAAAATGATTTCAAAGATAAAGAATCTCTTTAATTTTTCACTCATTAAAAGTCATTTGGCATTTTCCACTCATTTTTCACTCATCCACTCACTCATGAATCAGCCCCGTTATTATTTTGTATCCCGAATCCTCTATAAAAGGGAGCCTTGGGTGATTATTTAGGGTTCTTAGTCTTAGAGATCAAGATCATGCTATTATGTTATTTGTTTATCTTGTTGTAGTTTTCTTTTGTTCTAAATTGAAGTTATGTTCTTCTTCTTCTTCTTCTCTCTTTCTTTCTTCTTATCTATGAGTAACTAATTTTCATTTTACTTGGGTGAAAGGGTGAAGCTTTTGGTAATAAGTTAAGGTTAGATTAATTTCTTTCTTGTGCTTAAATGATATATTTTTAAGTGGTCATTATATGTGTTGTATTTTGTTTTTAATCAATTTAGAAACTCTTCTTATAAAGTGGAGATCTTGATTCATTGTAGACAATAGGTCGGCACAATGAATTCTTGAGCTCATTTATAAGTGGTGGTGTTAATAGATGATTAAATGAATCATAATATAATTACGTATATAATTTTTAATGAACTTTAAATGTTGTATTTTTCGATTGGAACCTCCATTATGTGTGGATTCTAATTGAGTTATAAAAAGAATTAATCTTGTCCTTAATTTATTTAACAAGAGTGGATCTCCTAACCCAAGTAAGTTTTTTTTATTTGTGACTAATTTTTATCACTTTTATTGTTGTGACAAAATATTTATTTTATGTAAAAGAATATTTCTTCATCAATTCCGTGTGGATCGACCTCGGACTCCTGAGAATTTATTACTTGAAACAACCTGCACTTGGGTTTGTAACTTTTAATCTGCATCAAGTTTTTGGCGCCGTTCGGAGACTTAATTTGAAGAATAAATTTATAGTGTAAATATTTTGTATATATATATTTGTATATTTTTTTCTATGGATATTGTATATATGTATTTTTCAACTCTTTTATTTTTTTTCTTTATACATACTAACGTACAAACTTTTTAAGAGAAACTCTCCCTTCTCTCTTTCTCCCTTTGTAATCTTTAATCATGAATGAAATAATTTTTCTTCTTCTCCTTTCTCGCCGGAGCAAAAAATCGGCTTGCCAGTTCTCTGATTTTTACTTGATGTTTTAATAATATCTTAATTTTGCCTATTCTCTTCTTCCTCCTTCGCCGGCTCTGGTGGGGCTCTGCCTCTCTTCGATTTTCATGTTTTAAATTTATTTTTTATACTTTATTTTTTGTACTTTATTTTCTGTATTTTACTTTTTGTATTTTATTTCTAACTTACTAACCTACTAACCTTTTAATTTTCTTGCTTACTAACTATCTAACTATCTAACTTTTTAATTTACCTGCTTCTAACATTTTAATTTACTTGTTTCTAACTTTTTAATTTATCAGCTTACTAACTTTTTAATTTATCAGCTTATTAACTTATTTGGTGGCTGGTTTATACCACACCTTTGTTAATATATATTTGGTGGTTAGTTTATACCACACTCTTGTTAATATTTATTTAGTGGCTAATTTATACCTCATCCTTATTAATATTTAATGACAGGTTTACTGCCTACTTGTTTATATTTTTTTTTTACCATGGCAGGTTTATCGCCTACTTGTTAATATTTTTTTTATGGAAGGTTGAGCTCTCTATATATTTTTTATTTTATTCTTCCTATTTCTTCTTATCTTTTGTCATGTATAGTTAAATTCGTGTGTTTCTAGGGTGAAGATGTAACTTGATTCAATCGACATGTATTAAGATTAGAATTTTAATTAATTTTTTATTCAATTAAAATGCTTATTATGATTCTTAATACTTTTATGAATTGGTCACTCATAAATTGATCTAGTGAGGTGTATATAGAATCGGAAGGTTTGCATATGACTTAGACCATAAATAATAAGTGTCATGATTTATAATCATCTAGGAATAGATGTTATAGGTTGTGTGTGAGAATTATGGTATTTTCGATGAGAATCCATAGAATAAAGGTCATGCCTTTAAGAGTTAGGATTTTGACCAAGGAATTGAGTTTTAATTAAGTAAAGGATTCTTCACATCAATTGAATGATTAGAAATCAATTAGAATAAAGGTCCCAAAGCTATTCTATTGTCTATGATAGATTGTTGAATCAAGTGAAGTCAGATCCCTAGTGTTTTAATTTCATGTGTTTACATCCTTAATGTGTTTTGCATTCATGTGCGTTGTTCTCTCTTTTTTCTCTTAATTTTCTGCGTTTTAGTGTTTTTTCTCCCTCTTAATCAACTACTTTAGTTCTTTGACAATTCAATGTACTTGTCGATTTTCTCAACAAGTTTTTGCAAACTTAGGTTGATACGGTGGATTTTGTTACTTCAAGAATTCAACATCACAATAAAAGATAAGAAATGAGCCGAAAATGTTGTTGCAGATCATTTGTCCATACTTACAACAGGCTGACCTTTTGATATCACACCTATTAATTATTCTTTTCCCAATAAATTGTTATTTTCTGTCAATTGCAAGTCTTGGTTTACTAATATAATCAATTTTCTTGTAACATGAAAGATCTTGCCTCAATTATCCTAATCAAATCATTTGGAGATGTGTGTCCAACAGTGAGGTAGGTAATGTCATTAAATTTTGTCACTTAGAAGCATGTGGAGGTTACTTTTCTTTAAAGAAAACAATTGCAAAAATCTTGCAGTGTGGATTTTATTGGCCCACTTTATTTAAAGACAGCTATACATTTTGAAAAAAGTTGTGAAAATTATCAAAAATAGGATTCCATTTCTAAGCGAAATAGGATGCCTCTGAACCCTATCATTGTCATTGAAATTTTTTATTATTGAGGAATTGAGAAATGATGCATATGAAAACACAAAGATTTATAAAGTTAGAGCAAAATCTTTTCATGACAAATCAATTTTGAGAAAAACTTTTGAAATTGGTCAAAAAGTTCTACTTTATAATTCTCGTTTTTACTTATTCCCTGGAAAATTAAGATCTAGGTGGCGTGGCCCTTTTATTGTCAAACATGTGTATCCTCATAGGGCCATAGACATTGAGAACCTTAGGAATGATAGTGTATTTAAGGTCAATAGACAAAGATTCAAACCATTTCTGGAAAAACCAAATTCTTGATTTCTTTGTGCCCCCGGTTAAGTGGCAGATAACGGTACTTCGTGACTCTCAAGTCAATTTGTTTTTTTAGTTTCCCATAATAACTGATTCCTTCTCCTTCAAAATAGATGTCATTCTTTCAAATCTAAGAAAGCATTTCCCTTCTTTCCCTCAAAATGCTCTAACAGAAATCTACAAAGCTAAGTGTGAAAGACTGAGACTGTTAATGCACAAGGGCATCCCAGAAGATATACACTGGATAATTGAAGCAAAGGTTTGTTTAAGTGGTGAATCTTTAGATTCATTTGTCTTATACATGTCGGGTCTCGGTAAAAGTTCGTATTCTAAAAGGAGAAGAGCCAAAAGAATGAAAGTTTGTTACAAATGTGTGCGATGGAATTGTAACACACGATGTTGTTCTTTGGGGATGGTTTCTTCAAACCGAGAAGATAAAATATTCTTCATTAAGAATGGGCTGAGTAAGGAGTCATTAGATGATATCTTATTGACTCTTGAGACGCATTCTTGTGGAGTTATGCATCGTGAACTCCTTAATTTATGGAATCTTTTTAAGGATGAGCAAGAACGTTACAGTCTTGTGAATCTGACTCAAAAAGACCCTGGTTGCCAATTTATAAGAAAATTGGATAGGAAGCTTATCATCGAATCATAGAAGGCGTTTAAGCCATTACTGGACGTAAAACCAGAGAAAGATGTAAGCCACAATCACAACAACATGTATATATTTTCTTCTATATCTCCTAAAAAAAGAAAAAGAAGAAGAAAAAAGAAATAAAAATAGGGCAAAACTTCGGTTGTACTTAGTCTTGAATTAGATTAGGAGCCTCAGGTATATGTCTGTCCCGTCATTGACTCAGGTGGACCTTTGCACGCCAGTTCGTAAATAAGGTTCGTGTGTCATGCTTTGTAGAGAGCCGTGCAAGCAATCCCAGGTTTTAACCGTAGGCTCTGCTTACTGATGGATAGATAGAAGCATCCCGTGTTTGCATTCTCACGTGATAATGCCTCTGAGCTCAATTCCTGGTATTGATTTATTGGGTTCCTGAGCATAGCTCCACTGGCTGTGGTAACTGGTCGTCATATTTAGATTTTCTCTCTTTAACTAGAGGGACGATGCATAGGCTGAGATATTCCCCAAGCGGGAGGAATGCCTTAAGTCTAAAATTCTTTAAGGGAATTCAATGTCTCTTTTAAGGGGTGGTTTGATTGTGAAAGCTACTGCACTCATGACAGACAGTATAAAGATATGCCATGAAAATTGTACATAAAGGTATGTCATCATTTGTTATTATAATTTTATCTTTGTATGATTTTATTTTATTTTAGTTTTGGACAGATAATCCTTTCGGCAAGGTCCTTCAGGGGTTTCTAAACTTCTTTACCCTAATGGTTTTCTTGAAGTAAAAAACAAAAAAACAAAATAAAAAATAAAAAAAAACTGTGTTTCTTAATTTCAAACTTTTCTGACAACAGCCAATCTACCCATATAGGTGCTATCATTACCATTTTCCATTCTCTTCCCTATTTAATGTTGGGAATTGCGGATACATCACGCAGCGAAAAAATAGGATTGCCATCGAGGATCCATGCGAAAAGTCATAATCCGAGTTTTTAAAATATTTACCTCTTGAAGCGTGATCAAAAGGAAAGACGTGAATCACCAACACTGTAATAGTAACGATGTCTCTGCGGTATCCACACTAACAGACTCACGAACGTCCAACATCCACAAAAAAGAGCCTCACATCTCTCACATAGTGCTAGCTGCAAAAATAAGAGAAGAAACCTATCGCTCTCTCACTCACTTTTCTGTAGGTGCGGCAAGGGTTCTGTAATATGTGTGTCTTAGCAGCCCCTTAGTAGTACTATTTATAATAGTGATTGTCTTAAGTGAGTGTGAGCAGTAACTAACAAGGTAAGCTGTGCAACCCTAGACTCATCTGTTATAAGTCTGGCCTATATTTGAATCCGAGTCCAACTTGGATTTATTGCTCCAATTTTAGTCTGCTCTATGTGTGTGACCCTGCAGGTTCTCATTACGTTGGCAATAATATTAAAATCTCATTTTAATATTACAAGCAGTGAGCGGTATCTAGCAACACATTGCTACTACCCAAGTAATAAGAATGTCAATGATTTGACATAACTTTTCTGTGACCAATGTTTCTGTGTCGTTTAGTCCCTTTGTCAAGATATCTAGATTGAACACAAGGCATGGAATGCGTCACCCTTGTATAGTCCAATCTTTCATTTCTTGATACTCGAGTAGACTTTGTAACAATAAATGAAATCAATATCTCATATTGACTCATTTAAGTATGGCCATGCATTTCGCAGTCTCACTCAATCAGGGGGCCTGAAGATATCGCTCCTGTTATGTAGGAGTGACAAATCTCATCTAGGTCACTCACATCCCTCTGCACGATTCGCGGTATGTCCAATAACCAACTTTATAATCACCTTGTTACGATGACATTTGATGGCATTAAAACAGAACTCTTCATGTAGGAATCGTAGTAATTTCAGGTCAAAGGACCACAGACACCATTGTCACTATGAGAATCGCTTATGACACTCATGTAACGATCCATGTAGCATTCTCATGGCGGGTCAGTCCAGTACGTCATTACTCTAATATGTACTCATGTGAAGACTTGATATCTCATATCCATGATCCGTGAGATGTGGTCATCAGTCTATGCACATACTAGTCTCAATGCATTATTGTTGTCCTAATTAACAATAATACTTGACTAGGGACATTTAAGAATAGTATTATAAACAAAAGGATCTCACAATCAAGTCATTCACTTGATGTCCTATGGCATCAAACTTACTATTCTAAGGACTTTATTATGTTTATTAAAAAAGACATACAAATGAACAGATCAGATGAAAATACAAGAAATTTTCTCAAATAAAAAAAAAATCCAAAATTATAGACCACCTCTTTGTTTTTGTTATATTGTTATACATTATTTTATACATTTTTATATACATTAAACACAATAAATGAAATGCCTCATATATTAAAATAGCATAATAGAATGTATGTAATACAAACAAATGTATTAGCCTCTAGGACATACACGAACATTTAAACACTTCATTTTCTTCACTTTCTTCCAACTCATAATCATTCAAAGGGAGTATGAGTGTAGAAATGGAAGGATCTTCTTCTTCTATTCATAGACTTACCAGTATCTATGTTTTTTGTGGGACAAGTTATGGGAAGGGTTTAGAGTTTGTAAATGTAGCAAGCACTGTTGGTAGAACACTTACTGCGAGGAACATTCGTGTAGTATATGGGGGAGGTAGCATTGGGTTAATGGGGGCTGTATTACTTTCTACACATCTAAGAGGTGGTCAAGTTTTAGGTGTCATTCCTGAACCTTTAACCCGAAGAAACATAATTGGAAAGACAATTGGGTTGGAACTTTAAGTATCATCTATGCATGGATGAATGAAGGCAATGCTTGAAAACTCTGATGCATTCATTGCCTTATCGGGTGGTTTTGGTACTTTGAAAGAAGTTTTTCAAATTATCTCTTAGGCTCAACTGAACATCTACCATAAACTCATAGGTTTGTTGAATGTTAATAATTTTTTTTATAATTTGTTATCTTTTGTTTTCCATGTTGTGGGTTAGAAATTTATCACACTTTCAGCAAGATGACTCCTTATCTCTGCTTCCACTGTTGATGAGTTGATTGATAAATTAGAAGCTTTTGTTTATGAACCTGATCCAATAACAACTCAGATAGATTGGTCAGAAGGAAACGGTGAGGGAAGCATTATGAAAAGTAAACCAGATCAGACACTCCAACTATTTAAATAATCACAAACTTTAGTTTTATTTATTGTACTTTGTTTCTGTTTAAATTTGTGTCAGGTCTCTCTATTGAGTAATTGCTACAACAGGTAATGTCTTCTATCATTTACTCATCTATATTTGGACATTGAGGACAATGTTGTGATCTGGTTGGGAGAAAGGATAGTTGTGTGAAAAAAAAAAAACAAACAATCAAAAAATTAATAAAAAAATAAAAAAAATTAGAAAGTGTGTTTATTTATATGTTTGTCAGCAACTTATTAACAGCAAAACTAATTAAGAATGACTGAGTAAAGAGTAAATTATTTACTCTTAAGACGCATCAAAATTAGTGGTAGATAACTAGTTTGTGTGGAAGTAGCAATTCATATTCAGGGAAATTTGCATGATTGAGTAAATTGTCTTCTTTCTTAAAAATCACATGTTTGGTTATGGATGTTGAATTGGTGGACTGAGAATAATAGAATTATGTCTTGTGAGATTTTGAGCCTATTAATGAATGGATTGAACATTTGTATCATTCTCTTCTTTCTTGTGTGAATTTCACTCATAGAATTGTTACTCTAGAACTTGCTTTGATTCTTTTTGAGACTACATTTTCACATGCATACATAAACATGATTGAGGCATTTTTCTTGAAATAGCTACTTTAACCAAATAATCAAGAATGACTGGCGCACAAATAGGTAGCCTTACTCAGCAGCATATTGTTTCAATATACTATCAAGCACTCTTATGACTTCTTGAAAATTTTTTGATTCCTACCAACGTAAGGCATTAGAAATGGCCTATTTCCCCTTGCTTAACCCCTTTGAGCTTATTTGACCATTCTTTGTTTCGAACTCATTATGTGCCTTAAATGAAAAATCATGTTCTTACCCGGCCTTAGGGAATAAGAGAACATTAGCTTTGTCATTAGATAAGTTCTTGAACAAGTGTGGGGGTGTGTGTGTGCAGAATGGTTAAAAAAAATTATTTAAATGTATATATTATGTTCATCTTCAAAAAAAAATCAAAAAATAAAATAAAATAAAATGTGTAAATAAGGGCCAACAAGGCAATAAAGGAAAGGAAAAGAATATGTAAAGGGAATTTGTATTAGGTGGAGTTGGGATGAACTTTCGTGCTTGTTAATTGGACTCAGCTCTCACGTTCTTTTATTCTCTTTGGTATTTAATTTGTCGTATCTATATTACCTCCTCCTTTACCTTGACCCCATTACAACTTTGAATAAAGTCCTCATGATTTGTGTGTGCATGTGTTCTGAGTAGTGGAAAAGTAGAAGATAAGCAAGCTTGTGGTAATACAATTTTCATGAGTTGAATTGAGTGAAATACTAAATTTTTAAACACTTGAGGGATTGAGAGTAAATCTTGTGAAAATCTATCATTCTTGACTCATGCTTTTCAATTGAAATATCCTTACTTGTTGATTTGAGATGTGAAGATATGTTACCTCATGAATGTTTTGATTACTTGAATGATTGGTTGCTCTTCATTTTTAAATATTATTAGAAATTAAGTCTTTTACAGTGTTTAACTTTTGAGTCTGTTTCATTTTTTTTTTTAGTTTTGGTCTTGTGTTTTGCCCAAGAGTGCAAAAAGCTAAGTGTGAGAAACGTTACCTCATAAATGTTTTGATCCTTTGAATCTTTGTTTGCTCTTCATTCTTAAATATTATTATAAATTTAGTCTTTTAGAGTGTTTAGCTTTTGAGTTTGTGTTATTTTTCCTTGTTCCCTAGTTTTGGTCTTATGTGTTTTGCCCAGGAGTGTAAAAAGTTAAGTGTGAGAGAATTTGATAATCACATATTTTATACATTAATAAACCCTCATTTTTAGTCATTTATACTGTCCATATACTTAATTGATTGGGCTTAGTTATGTTTTGTAAGTTTGGACTTAAATTGGACTTAATTTATTTTCAGCATGATTTATGTCTTACACTATTTATGTATTTTAACCATATCTTGAGTTCTATTTATCTACTAATTATGCATTTTATCTTATTGGAAAGATAAGAGAGATCTCTACAACTTTCATGAGAGATCTAGGCCAAAGTCGGACATCTAGTAGAACTAATTGGGCTTAGAAGTCAAAATATGGGTTTTGTGATTGGAACCTGAATAGTGTTCAGTAATCAGAGTATAAGTCGGGATTTAAGATCTGAATTAGGCTGAAATTTTGATATCTGTAAGTTAAGAGATATATCTACAACTTTTATGAAGAACACAAGACTCAATTTGGACTCCCTGGATGTCATATTGGCTTGGAAGTCAGAACAAAGGAGCTGTAACTGGGCCTGAATACTATATAGTAATTGGGCCATATCTCGGACTGTAGGTGACCTTTTGAGGTGATTCTAGCAGCATTTGAAAGTTACAACAAAAGCTTACAACTTTCATGAAAACCATATTTTAATATTCTGACGCATTCAATGACTTCAGAATTGAATGATTTCAGAGACAAAGAATCTCCATAATTTTTCACTCATCAAAAGTCATTTGGCATTTTTCACTCATTTTCCACTCATCCACTCACTCATGAATCAGCTTTCTTGTCATTTTGTATCCCTAATCCTCTATAAAAGGGAGCCTTGGCTGATTATATAGGGTTCTTGGTCTTAGAGGCTAAGATCATGCTATTGTGTTATTTGTTTATCTTGTTGTAGTTTTCTTTTATTCTAAATTGAAGTTATGTTCTTCTTCTTCTTCTTCTCTCTTTCTTTATTCTTACCTATGAGTAACTAATTTTTATTTTACTTGAGTGAAAGGGTGAAGCTTTTGGTAATAATTTAAGGTTAGATTAATTTCTTTCTTGTGCTTAAATGATATATTTTCAAGTCGTCATTTATGTGTTGTATTTTATTTTCAATCAATTTAGAAACTCTCCTTATAAAGTGGAGATCTTGATTCATTGTAGACAAGAGGTTGGCACAATGAATGCTTGAGTCCATTTATAAGTGGTGGTGTTAATAGATGATTAAATGAATCATAATATAATTGCGTATATAATTTTTAATGAACTTTGAACGTTGTATTTTACGATTAGAACCTCCATTATGTGTGGATTCTAATTGAATTATAAAAAGAATTAATCTTGTCTTTAATTTATTTACCAAGAGTGGATCTCCTAACCCAAGTAAGTTTTTTCTTTATTTGTGACTAATTTTTATCACTTTTATTGTTATGACAAAATATTTACTTTACGTCAAAGAATTTTTCTTCATCAATTCCCTGTGGATTGACCTCGGACTCTCGAGAATTTATTACTTAAAACAACATACACTTGGGTTTGTAACTTTTAATCCACATCATGAGCAATGCTTTGTAGGATAGTCCAAGTACTAAGAGTAAGCATTGCAACAAGAAAGCAAAAGATCACAACTATGCTCAACTCAAGAAGAATGAAAATGATAACATGTTCTAAGCATTTGTAAGATTTGAAGAGAATAATTTTATGGAAGCTTGGATTACATCAAGAAGCCTAAGGACTAGAATTGATGATGGCAAGATCAAGTCCAAGATCTTCAAGAATAGCTTATAGGACTTGGATCTTATGTAAAGCTAAATGGGAATCACACTAAGCTCATAAATTGATTTCTTACTCAACTTAAATATGTTTGCAAAATCAGGATTTATATTTGTTAAAATGGTATTTAAGTTTAAGCAAAATGGTTTTGAAAAACCTTTAGCAATCTTGCTTTCTTGACAAACCAATAACATGTTAAAATTGCCAAAACAGGAGCGCATCAAAGTTATTTTTCTAAAGCTCCTAACCGATTAGAAACTACCTCTAATCAGTTATTGAGAATCATAGGAGCCAAAATTCTAAGCTCCTAACCGATTAGGAACTCCCTCTAATCGGTTATTGAGAATCACATGAGTCAAAATTCTAAGTTCCTAACTGATTAGGAACTCCCTCTAATCAGTTATTATGAATGTCAGGAGCCAAAAATTAAAGCTCTTAACTGATTAGACACTTCTTGTAATCGATTATTGGGTAAGTCAGGAGCCAATTTTTAAGGCTTCTAACTGATTAGGAGAAATTGATAACCAATTATTTAGGCAACCAGAGAACATGACAATGGCTCTATTTTGAGCATTTAATGCTCTCAATAACCAGCAGCGGCTCTAAAATGCTTTGGGCTGTAAATGAAAGTGCTTGGGCACTAAAGAAGAGGGGGGAAACAATTTGAAAATGGTTCTTGAGCATTGAACACAAGTTTTACCATCATTTCATCAAATACTCTGTTTTGAGCTTAAAAGTGTGAATCCTTGATACCTATAGAGCTTCAATTTGTATTATCCACTCTTGAGAGAGTTTTAATTCATCTATACTCTGTGTAAACTATAAAAGAGGGTGAGGTATCCCTTGAATTTGAGGCTCAAGCACAAAGGATGAGGCATCCCAAGGTGTGTTAAGTACTCCACTTTGTAAAGGTTTTCAAGCACCTGTTCAAGCTTGAAGGTTTAGAGGAAAATCTCGGGTGGTTTACTTGAGGACTAGATGTAGGCCACAAGTGGTTGGTGGCTAAATCAGGATAAACATTGTGTTTACTTCTCTCAACTCTATCTCCTTTACATTTGTGCCTTAATTATATATGCTTGAATTGAATTTGATATCTAGCTTATTTGCTTGATTTATCCTATAGCCCAAGTGGTATTTATGAAATCTCTAATAGTTGCACCTTTGTTACACTTATTCCGCTGCATGTGTTGATCGAAAATATCAAAATGTATAATTTCTCAAAAGGTGTTTTAAAAATTTGTAATCACCCAATTCACCTCCCTATTGGGTGATGGTTGCCATGACTAACATCCACTACTGATCTTGACTCCATTCTTAAGCAAGTCCTTTCTCAATCTAGTAACATTCACACTACCTTAGCAGCTACACTAGGTAATAACTGTTGGTACTTTGATTCTACATGTTGTAATCATATTACCGCCTTCACCACATGCCTTCAAACTACAATTTTCTCAAAAAAATTTATTGTGCCTATTTTGCTCTTCTTCAACCTCATGAGCACACTAAGCTTGAATTTTGTACCTGTCTCTATTACTTCCTTGGTTATGGTATTGAACGCAAGGGCTATCGTTGTTGGGATCCATTCTCTCAGCGCATTCATATTTCTCGTCATGTTTGTCTTCTAAGAAGATACTATGTTCTCATCACTATCTCAGTTCAAGTCCATCTACCCCTTTATTTACTAAATCATATATCGATCTTTTTCTAAATGATTCTAATACAAAGTTTTCAGATATGTTTGAGATTGGTTTCCCGCCTATAGGTTCCTCTTCTGATTCTCCTAGTGAGCTTTCACCATCATCTGAAGTTTCGACTCATCCTGCTGGCACTATCTCGGCCGTTGATCCTGTATCTGACACTGCTCTCCATCCCTCTCGAGTAAGAAGCCTTTCCATTTACCTTCGTGATTATCATTATTTTTCTACTATGCTTCACCTTTATGAATCACAATCATATCTAGAGGCATCCACTGACCCCCATTGGTAACAAGCTATGAAAGAAGAATTACAGTCTTTGGAGAATAAATATACTTGGGAAATGGTTGATCTTCTTTCTAATAAGGCTCTTGTCATATGTAAATGGGTTTATAAGATTAAAACTTGCTTTGATGTGTCTGTTGATTATTACAAGGCTTGCTTGGTGGCCAAAGGTATTACTCATGAATATAGGATTTATTATGAAGAAACCTTTACTCCTGTTGCTCGTCTCACTTCTGTTCGTACTCTTCTTGCTATTGTTATCACCTGCAATTGGACTTTTAACCAGATGGATGTGAAGAATATCTTTCTTAATGGTGACTTAGAAGAAAAAGTCTATATGCAACTACCACCTGGTTATTCTTGTCCACCTAACAAGGTCTGTCTTCTTTGCAAAGCCTTTTATAGTCTTAAACAAGCTCCCCGAGCATGGTTTGCCAAGTTCAATTCCACCATCAGTCAGCTTGGATTCTACTCCAGTCCTCATGATTAAGCTCTCTTCATCCAAAAGACTGATTGCAACATTGTGTTATTACTTCTTTATGTTAATGACATAATCATTACTAATGATAATACTTATGGTATTGATGGTCTTAAAACATCCTTGTGCTACAATTTTGAGAAGAAGGATCTTAGCCCTCTCAGTTATTTTCTAGGTCTTGAGGTTCATTCCTCTATTGATGATATTTATTTGTCTTAAGCTAAATAGGCCTCAGATCTTATTTTTCGAATCGGTCTTGCAGACAGTCGCATTGAGTCCACTCCTCTAGAACCTAATATCGGGTTTACACTTCTGGATGGTATTGTATTTGATAACCCTACTCTCTATCGACAATTGGTTGGTAACTTAATTTATCTTATTATTACTCATCTAGATATTTTATATGTTGTTCATTTAGTCAGTCAGCTTATGTCAGCTCCGTATACTACTCACTATGTTGCTGTTCTTCGTATTATTCGATATATAAAAGAGACTCTGTTTCATGGGCTTCGTTTTTTAGCCAACTCCTCCAAGTTTATTCTTATGCTGATTAGGGTGGAGATCCCACTGATCGTCAATCCACCACTAATTAGTGTATCTATCTTGGTGATACGCTTATTTCATGGCAAAGCAAAAAAAAAAAACTTTAACTGCACGTTCCAGTACTAAAGCAGAGTATTGGGCTTTTACTGACACCACTTCTAAAATAATTTGGTTGCGTTGGCTTCTTGATTACATGGGTTTCTCTCAGTCCTCTTCCACTGCTCTCTATTGTGATAATAGGAGTGCTATTCAGATTGTTCACAATGATGTCTTTCATGAGTGCACTAAGCACATTGAGATCGATAGTCACTTCATTCATCAACACATTTTTCGTGGTTCTCTTCATTACATTTTCATTGGAACTCTTGACTAGCCAGCCGATTTATTCACCAAAGCTCATCATCCTAGTTGATTTCGCACTCTGATTTTCAAACTCAAGTTAGTTCCCTCTACACCCACTTGAGTTTGAGGGGGGTGTTAGAGTGATTGAGATTTGTGATGATTGATTTTAGGGTCGATTGATTTTATTGATTCAGTACATAATTGTATTTTATTATTTTCTTTTTTTGTATATCAGTCCTCTTGTGATAATAGAGGCTAACTCTCCTGTATACAATTCATTCAAAAATATATAAATATTCATTAGGTTTTTTTCTATTTTTGGTTCTAACTTATTTATTACTTGTTTATTAAGTATTTGAAGGATTATTAAGATGATGTTTTATGAGGAAGCAACATTACTCATTCTAAGCAAAAATGAGAGACGTGATTATGTGGTTTTGCGAGAGTTTCTTCTCTGGCTTTGTTTTCATTGATGTGATTCATTGATCTAGTACATTTTTGGGCTTTATCCCCGCTTGTTCAATTTGCTTTTCCTGATCTGCTCCACCTTAGATGAGGATTCTCTCCTGTTGGCCAAAACAGGAGAGGATCGTGTTTTACTAAAACGGAAAAAAATGGAGGTTAAAAGGTGGGAGAGAGGGGGAAAAAACTAACCATTTTCCCCTTTTTAGCAAAACATGATCCTCTCTTGTTTTGGTCAACAAGAGAGGATCCTCATCCCTCCACCTTGGTGTGTGTTTGTGTGTGCACCACACATTATGGAGTTTTGAATCATATTTTGAAGGAGAGGTTTGTGGTGTTGATTTTTACATGTCAAAGACAAACACTATATTAAAGAAGGCATGTCAACAACATTGAATGAAGGTTTTTTAAAAAAATAAAAATATTGCAACTAAAAAGGTGGATGTTGAATGTAACCCCCTTACTTTATTAATATCTATTAGCAAAATTACTAATTGAATGTATTACTTTTAATTTTTTTAATTATCGTCAAAATACTAATATTAGTGGATTAATTCCATAAAAATTAAAGAGTTCAAAATCAAGAGTTCAATATCGAAAAACATTAATCAAAATTGAGACAATAATAAATAAGTAAAGAAAAACAAAATCAAAAGCATAAGTGTTAATTTATAAACTCGGCAACAGAATCATGATTTTACTTATATCAGAATCGTTATTTAGTCAAAAATACATATATTTCTAATAACTCTAATATACATAAATTTCCCTCCTTTGGATTTAGGATCCATATATGATTGATCTGAATGGTGATAACCATAATGCATCATGTACTAATCTGAAAATACCATGAACAAAGTGAGAATTGGGAATTCTCAGTAGGAAATAAACAATTATAAAAATGTTTAAAAACATATGGTGAGTTTCAGTTGTGTAATATACAAAGAAAACCTCATGGCAACTCAGGTATGATAAGAACAACACAATTTCAACATAATAGAACGAATGATAAATAAATCATGCAATATAACCTTATATATTAACATCAGCAAGTTCCTCAAATATCAGCAAACAAGTACCACTTATCAACAAGTACCAGCAAATATCAGCAAGTTCTTCAAACCTCAGTAAGCAATTTCCAAACATCGGCAAACAAGTACCAATCATCAACAACATCAGCAAGCAAGTTCATCATCACAGGGAATTCACCCTTTACTTTATTTTTTCTTTCCATGTCTGTTTGTCTCACATTTTACTCGAATGTCTTCACTTCTATAGGGAATCCACCTTATCTCTAATGTTAGTTTAATATCGTGATAACAAAGCCAAACATACTCACACTAACCAGGCGGGTAATATAAAAGGAAATTCATCCCTCTGCCTCTCAACGGTTAGGTGCAAAACTTTTCATGAATCACTTGCTTATCATCAAATACAAATATAAGCAATACAAATCATCAATATATCACAAATAATTTCATCATATACAAGTCTATAAATAAATCATGGAAATTAAATAAAATATACGAAACTTAAAATCATTAAATTTAAATGTCAATGCTTCAAGGGACCAACTATGAATTAAAATTAATTTAATAATTATTTTAAAAGTTCACCTCATAGTTCATAGTTGTCCAGTCTTCATCATAGTCCATAGTTTGTCAAATTTTCATCATGGTCCATAATTTGTCCTAGTCTTGAGAGTGCATTTATTGCACAAAAGTCCTTTTATTGCAAAGATCCAAAATAAAGATCATAAAATTACTCCCAAGTTAAGGTAAATATAAGAAAGTCTATATAAATCAAGTACATATATTTATTATACAATATAATTAAAAATATTTATTTAACTTAAATCTAGAGTGATATTTTAATTTATTATATTGGTCCCATGAAATAGTTAATATTCAAATTATAATAACTCTAAATTTTATCAAGTATCATAAACATTTCAAAGTCAAGCAAATATCAAATTTTCTTAACATTATATTTGCATAATAAATTTAACAATAATAATAATATGTACAAAATATTAAAATAATAAATTAACTAATAAAGAATATAAACATACTGAAAGTCATGATTCTATTTTTGAAAAGAGAGTTCAATTCTTACTTTTCCTAAAATCTTCTTTTTCTTCCATCTTTTTTTCTCTTTCTTTCTTCCTATTTCTTCTTCTTTTTCTCTCTCTCTCTCTCTCTCTCTCTCCTTCTTTCTTCTACGGTTTCTCACCTTCAGTATTTCACTTTCTCTCTCTCTTTTCTATTTCTTAAGTTGCTATTTCTCTCATTTCTTCCTTCTATTGTTTCTTTGTTTGTTGCTTTTCATCCTATTTATAGCCACAGGAAGTGGCTACTATTGGTGCATATAGCACCAATGGAAAATGGTGCATCTGGCACTAATGGAAAATGGTACACTTAGCCCCTATCCAATGTTTTTTTAAAATAAAATAATTATTTGTTTTAGATATTTAAACTAAAATAATATTATTTTAGAAATATTTTTTCATAGATATCTTTTTATAAATATTTTAATATTTTCTTGTAAATTTCTCTTCATAAAATTTTATTCTATTATCTAATTTATCTAAAAAGTCAATTTCAATAATTTTAATTAAATTCTTATAAACTTTATCTAATCTCTTTTTATTAGTAACATCTTTTATAAAATAAAATATTTAAATTAAAAAATTAAAATTTTATTCTTTATAAAAATAGGATATTACACTGAATGTCAAGGTAATATCCTTATATTTCAAGGCATTATATTTCAAGGAAATGGAGTTACATATAACTCCTTCAAATTCATATACTTTAGCATGAAACAGCCATGACCATGGTGGTGCACTGAATGCTAAGCTTATTTTAAGTAAGTGTCTTTTTCAAAACTTTATAGGTTTACCCTGATTGTTATCATTATAAAAAAAAATTAAAACATCTTCTATTTTGTTGATACTCAAGAACTTCAGTTCAATTTACATCAAGTTTCTTTGGAAAACCAAGCTGCTTTAAAAAAAAAAGAAAAAGAAAAGAAAACTATGCCGCTTTACTTTTTTAGCTTGCCAATTCCCATCCCCCCTTTCTATAACAAGTAAATGTCCTTTATAACCAATATGGCAGTTTAGGTATGTACCCAAAAAAAAGTGGTAGTTTAGGTGCGATGTTAACCCTTGTTGCTTTCATCATGATTGTAACGTATCAGAACCCCAAATCTACCAATTGAAACCCCCTGTAATTGCAGCCTCAACTATTGTGATATGTCATTGTCATATTTCCCCTTCCATCTATTTTAAATTGTTAAATTTTATGGCCAACTCACCACATGCAAATAATTTCTGGTTGACTTTATTCTGAAATTTATATTTTGAGCAATATTTTATTAGATAAAACTTAATTTTATTTTTTATGTTTATTACATCTATTCCATCAATAATTATGATATATATTTATTAATATTTTTCTCCTACTTTTTTTTTTTTTAAAATATATATATATATATAGATATCATAATTGATTGATAGAATGAATATAATGAACATAAAGAAGAATCAAATTTTATCCTATTATATTTAAGGATACTTATATAAAAATTGCTCAAAGCTTTGTTTGATATGAACCAATTGAAGGTGAGAGAAAGGAAGATAGGTGATGGTTGGGTGATTCCTTGGTATAGATAAAAACAAAAGAAAGAAAGAGATTGCAAGGGAAGATATTTCTTTTAGCCCCATATAAGCCCCATATATGGGTCATTCCTTGGTATAGATAAAAACGAAAGAAAGAAAGATTGCAAAGGGAAGATATTTCTTTTAGCCCATATGTGTGTGTGTGTGTAAGGGGAGATATTTCTTTTAGCTCCATATGTGTGTGTGGGTCATTCCTTGGTATAAATAAAAACAAAAGAAAGAAAGAGATTGCAAGGAAAATTTCTTTTAGCCCCATATATGTATGTGTGTGAGTGTGATGGTTGGGTGTAGGTGATGGTTGGGTCATTCCTTAGTATAGATAAAAACAAAAGAAAGAAAGAGAAGTGATGGTTGGGTCATTCCTTGGTATAGATAAAAACAAAAGAAAAAAAAAAATTGCATGGGAAGATATTTCTTTTAGAGGTGATAGTTAGGTCATTCCTTGGTATAGATAAAAACAAAAGAAAGAAAGAGATTGCAGGGGAAGATATTTCTTTTAGCTTCATATATGTGTGTGGCCTTTCATTTTTTCTATTGGATGATATACTAAATAAAGTGAGTGATAACCCCTCTACTTTTTCTCCTATCTTTTCTTTTCTATTGTAATCCTTTCCTTTTTCCGTATACCAAACAAACCCTAGAATGATACTGATGTCTAGATATGAGTATCTCACTCGAATTGCTACCAGCAAGTCACGTGTTTATCAGCTTACACGGGTGCATTTCGCTAAGCATGACTCTCAAATTCTCATTTGGCAGGGGCCTCAAGATTGTATTGTACAAATTACGAAAAAAAATCCAATGTCTTGAATTAATATCAAGAAATTTGTAGACAAACTGATCTAGAAACTTCTGAAAAGAGGGAATACACAAGTTGGACATGATTAGACAAAGTGCTGGTCGAATGTTGCTTTTATCACTTCTGATGAGCAGGATGGGGGCGGATTTGGAGAGGTCAATGCTCATTACCCAATTGAGTTCTCATGTAGTAATACATATTCTCGGCTGCAATTGGAAAACAAAAAAGTCAACAGCTATATAGAACAGAGTATTAAGCAACGAAAAATTATTATTGCATTGACATTCTGAGAAATTGAGAGGTGGCTTTACAGGTATCTGACAGGGTATAAGCATCATACAAGCAACCTTTGAGTGGTGGTCAGAAAATTCCTTGCATTTACATGCACCAGACTAACTTGTCCAGCCATGAAAATTTTGTCACATGCAAAATCATTGAGACAAAGGTGTCTCAATATAACAAATTTTTCAGCTGTCATGAGAAGCAAATTTATTGTTTTACAATTTAAGGACCTAATTGGCTTCAGACTTCTGTTGACAGAAATGCCTGAACTTGGCACTTCAACAGTTTCTATATATTTCATGGTGCAACTGAAGGACAGAACAAAGAAGATATAATTCCTTATGTTCAAATATTTTTCTTTTCTTTTCAATTTTGTCTTTCCTTCCCACCCAAAGATCCTCCTTCTCCACTAATCATTTTACGGAATCCTTTTCCATTATTGAACTCTAAACTATCAGAATTGATAACAGAAATTCCTTTCCTCAATCTAGACCTAATTCCCAAAATAATTTATTAGGTTGTAATAATGAATGATTCAGATCGTATATGAATAGAAGCCATAAAACAAAATCCTTTTTTCTCAATGGGAAGTGGGAACAATTACTAAATATTTATATAAAAGCACAGAAGATAAAATTTTGCCCAATAATTTTTAATCAAAGAAAAGAAATATATTGTATTTTGAGCATCATGAAAAACAATGAATTCCTACTTGTCACTTACCTACTATTACCAAATTTAATGGTGTCCTTTTCCCTAAGTTCGTAATATCGTTGAGGTTCAATAGGACTATCCTGCAAAAACAGAAAGCATCAGATAGATTCATTAGACATCTACCTTCAGCTTGTTTATTGCTACCGCAACAAATGAACATAAATGAAGAAACTAATCAAAGGCATTCAATTACAACTCACATTAACGAAAGTTTTGTTTGTGCTTCCGAGGTCCATTATGTAAGGCCTATTACAGATGACATAGATATTAGGTTTTGCAGATACAGAAACTTTAGGCGGTATATGTGGAGTCAAGAAAAAATAAAAAGAATCAGGCATTACCTTGTATGCTTTGATAATGTACCATCAGGTTGCTCCTTTTCAACTTGCCTAATAAGAAAAAGAATTTAAAAAATATATAAAACTTAGTCAGCGTTAAAACTAAAAACACCAATAACTAAAGGAAACCCCATGGGGTTGCTAAATTAATGAAATACCGGAATTGAATAACAGCATGTTGCTTGCTGCAAGATGGATGATCAGTTGGGATATCAGCAACCCTTCTTTCCCTTCCAAAAAGATAACAACTTTGGCGATGTATATAAAGGGGCTCTGTTAATCATATACATTTCTTTTAGCACAAGTAGGTAGAAACCAATAAAATTGTTCTTTGGAAGTCAAGAAAATTGTAATTCCATTTATGCCCATTGACATTGTAGAAGATTTTCAATTTAACAATTTAACTGCAAGAAGAATGGACAAAATGCGTGGTTAAAATTAACAATTGAAAAATTACAAGAAAGGGAAGGAAATAGGACACATGAAAGCATAGCATCAAACAGGAAAACAACTAAATATACAAGTAGAAAAGGGAAGCAGACAGAGGACTCATCTAATTATGAAAAGCTCACCCCAATGGCTAGGGTATTAGAAACTCGTCCAATAAATTGCAAAGAAAAATATATAATAATCATGATTAGAAGAGAGTAAACCCAAATATCAAAATGATCAGGCCTCAGTACTGAGCAAGCAGAGCTTATTCTTAGCAGTAAAGCACACTTCTATGTATGTAAAATAGTAAAAAGCGGCCAGGGCTGGGGGGACGAGTATGACATAAGAAAAAAGAAATAGAAATAATATAAATTATGTGCAGAAGCTATACAGACTTACCATTTAGCACTTCACCAGCCTTGAAAACATAAAGCCTCCATTTAATATCAGGTTTTCGAGCCTCTGGAGGTTCATTGAACAACAAAGTAACACCTGACAAGGAAATAATGTTTAACATACAACTAAAAATGAAAGATAAACTCATTTAAAATTCAACTAGATAGTTCTACATGTTAAAAAATAATTAGAGTATCACCTCTGACTCGATTTGTTTCAGCTGCAAGCTTTCCAGATAGCTCAAATGAAGGTTTTTGCTGTGAATGGCAGACGATTTCAGAAAAGCCAACAGGAATAAATCCCTCAGAAAATCTACATCCTCATTTATACAACAATAACAACAATAATAATAATAATTATAGCTTTTAAATTGTTCATATTATGTTTCACTATTTTTCCTTGTCTTGCAATGCAACTCTAGTTAATATAGACAAACTGAGCATTGGACACATGTTTTACCCTGAATTCAATCAAGTAATCAACATAAACATTAATGTTGTAAGTCTTAAGTGTTTTCTACATTAATAAAACTTAAATATTAGTTCCCTCCTCCATTCTTTTTTTTTTCTTTTTCATTTTTGAAATCACTTGTCTTTCGGTCTCACTAACACATTCAGCAGTAGTATCTAGCGCCTGGATGTCTCAGTCTAGCCTCCATAAAGGAAGAGGGCGCCTGATAGAACTTTGCTAAAAATCCGTAGCAAGTACTTCATATAATATCCATATTTTTGTTCTTTGAAAAGAATAATCTGTATACCATACAGCAGTAACCTTGGTTAGATGTGATTCATACACAAACATCTAAATGGGCAACACAAGGGGGCCATTTAAACGTTGTGCTCACATGCACAGCATCTAACTCACCAAATTCACAATAGAAGTCTCCCAAAGATCATAGCAAGACTCAACAATATGAAGCTCAACAACAATATACAGGGGAGTAAACAAGTCATACTGAACCCGAACAAATGCACAGGTTATATTATCTGAAAGGGATCTTAACCCCTATCCCAACACCACAGGACTTACGGAGGACAACATAATATTACAGGCACAAGATCCTACAAAAAGAATCATTCTCAACAACACAAAAGGACATTCGGAGGACTACATAATATTACCTTTTGTTTTTCTTCCAGAGCCTCCTCAGCAGCTTTCATCTTCACAATAGAATCATTCTCATCATTCCTGCCGAAGCAGCAATCACACTCTCATCAGAAGCTATACCAAACAACTCTAACCTATATAAAAACATAGCATCCAAACATTTAAGAAAATACTCTGGAATTGTGCTGTTTGCTATTTTATGGTGCATCTGGTTGAAAAGGAATGCTCATATTTTTCAAGGTTTTTTTATGTCTTTAGAAATGTTGAGGAAAGAATTAGGTTTTCGGCCTCTCTCTGGTGCTCGGTTAATGGTCTTTATAAGGGGGTTGCCATTTCAGATTTGCATAGAGATTGGGCTGCCATTGTGCTTTTTTAAGTTAGTGCTCTGTTTCTTTGATGTCTTTGTAATTTTCTCTCTTTTGTTCTGTTGCGGAGGATATCTTATCCTCCTCTCTTTGTATCTCCTTTCTTATCGAATTTCTTTTTCTATCCTAAAAAAAAACTTCTAAGAAAATAGAAAGAGAGAGCAGAGATTTTTTTTAAAAAAAAATAAAAGAGAGGAACAGAGAATTTAAAAAAGGAAAGGACCTGAAGCCAATCAACAAGCTAATGCCACTTCAGTGTAAAACCACTATTCTAACATTTTCAACTTTATTCAAATGAGTGTATTCAGATCCTTGAACTCCATAACTGAGGTTTGACCAAAAAATTTTCTCTTAAAACACTGACACTCCATCTTTTTTCATATATAAACAGAACTGTTTGGAGCCTACTACATTCAATTTTATTAGAAATTCATATTTAGCTCTGCATGCTATTCCAAGTTTGAATATTCAACTATTACGATCCAATTGCAAGGTATGGGACTTGAGTCCTGTTAGATAAATAGTTGTTTATTACTATTAGTATAGGTATTCTTTGTAAAGTTGGGTACAGCTGTACTAGCTTGTTGAACAAGCTCACTACTTTGAATAAAATAAGAAGAGGACACAATGACAGAGAGAGTCACTTTTCATTCCGAAAAGCTCTGGTTTATCTCTTTCTTTTCTCTTTGTCAATATTGTATCAAGAGCTTGGGGGAGATAATTTCTCAACTGGTTGGCCCACTGCCAGCAGTAGCCAAAATCCCAAAAACTCCATTACCCACCGTGAGACATCACCAGTGGTGATTCCCTTGGCTGTGTCTCATATCAGCCACCTTACCTCGAGTTTTCCGGTTTGTAGCAGCTCCACAATGCCTCAAAAGTGTCCAACGACAAGACCCAGGAAGCCCGCTGCCGATACACTGCCACACATGCTTTCACGCACCACCTACTTCTCGGTGCGTGAGATTCACTCGCACCATGTGCCATCACGTTTTCGGAGCGAGTCGTCTTCCACCCAGAAGATGCCGGAGACCTCCTAAATCCTCTTTTCGATCCCTTTTTACCTCTTTTTCGGCCTGTTTGTGTCATATTTCGAATCTTGACCTCTCCTCTGTTTTCTTGTCATGGCTGACTCGAAACTCCTGAAACAGAATCTGATCCAAAGACTGCTTACACCTCCAAAACCGAGGATTCTAAAGTGGAACCTCCTATTTTCACAAATTATATTTCATCTATTATTTCTACCGATAAGCTAGATGGGTCTAACTATGCTAGTTGGGCATCAGACATTGAACTGTGGCTTCTAGGGCAAGGATACACTGAACACCTGACTAAGACAGCTGAAGATGTTCCTGAAGCTGAGAGGCAGAGATGGAAGATAATTGATGCTCAGTTATGTGGTCTAATAAAACAACCCATTCACCCTTCTTTGAAGCAAATTTTCAGACCCCACCCTACTTGCTACAAGGTGTGGCAGCAAGCAAAGCAGTTGTATACTAATGATGTGCAGCGTATATATGCGGTTAGCTTGAACCTTGTGTCTCTTATTATTCCTCGAAAACTCGAAGGCAATATGTCCACTTATTTGAGAAAATTTCGAGCTGCATTAACAGAGTTCAATGAGCTTCTACCTCCAGCTAGTTCATCAGAACAAGAGTATGAACAGAGGAGCACTTTCTTCATGCTTCTTGCACCCTATGGGTTACCTCCTGAGTATTCTACTGTGCGTGACCAGATAATAGGGAGCCCTATGGTTCCTACCTTGTCACAAACATGATCTAGCCTTCTTAGAGTGGTTGGACCTGTTTCTGCCTAAGTTTCCTCTGGGATCTCCCCTTCTCATGCGGCTAATTCTTCAGCTCTTATTTCTCAAAACTAGCAACCGTGGACACAATTGGCAATAGCCAAGGAGGAGGTCGTTCTGGTAATTGTACTCGCCCCAAGTGTGATCAATGTAAAAGGAACGGCCACTCACTGCTGGATTTTACATGGAAAACCAACTCAAACTACCAAAACTGCTCATACCAGCAATTCTGATATACCAGAAACTTCAAGTTAGAAACCTGCCTGTCAACCATCACAAGCTGATTTTGAGGAGTTTCTAAAGTGGTTTGAATGTAGACAGTCATCTGAATCTATGACTTCAGTTGCTAATACTGGTAATTCCACTGTCTGCATAGCTCGGTCATCATCTCTTGGCCCATGGGTACTTGATTCTTGTGTCTCTGACCATATTTCTGGTAACAGAAACTTGTTCACTACTCTCTCTTATTCATCACATCTTCCTACAGTTACCCTAGTTGATGCCTCCCAAACTCGAGTCAAAGGGATTGGAAAAGCTGATCTTTTACCCTCACTTTCTGTTGATTTTATCCTTTATGTTCCTAGATGTCCTTTCAATCTATTGTCTATTAGTCGCCTAACTCGTACTTTAGATTGTGCTATCATTTTTACCAAAGATTATGTTCTTGTGCAAGACTGGAGTACGGGAAGGATGATTGGCACAGGGCATGAGTCATCTAACCTCTATCTTCAACTCTCTACCTCAACCAGTGCCTATTCTACTTTAGAGACTCCAAGCCTTATCCATGCTAGATTGGGACATCCTACCATATCCAAACTTCAGAAGATGGTGCCAACTTTGTCCAAGTTTTCTTTTTGGGAATGTAAATCTTGTCAACTTGGAAAACACATTTGTAGTTTTCTTCCCAATCATGTCTGTAATCGAGCTGAGTCTCATCTTGTTTTGGTTCATTCTGATGTATAGGGTCCTTGCTGGATTGTATCAACATTGGGATATCAATATTTTGTTACCTTTATTGATGACTATTCACGTTGTACCTAGTTGTTTCTGTTGGAATTAGTAGCAATTAATTCAGATTCATGAAGCTAACAAATCATGTACCTAGTTTATATCTATGCATGTACTTAAGAAATAGTTGTCATTAATATCTTTGTAAACATAAATTGTATTTATGATCAAGTGTATATAAATATCAATGTGCTGAGTGCATTTTCACTACAACATTTCACAAACACTATTGTCTAAATTATATTCAAGTCTTTCAATATGATATCAAGAGCAGGTTCATGTGTCCTTTAAAGGTTTCTGCCTCTGGTCCAGCAGAATCGGCCTGCCCTCTGGTTTGTCTGTCCTTCAACCTTCCTTTTTTTTTTTTTAAAACAACACTATCCCAACCAAACAGCACCTTTCAAGACCAAAAGTCAATCCGAAAGTCACTGTCTCGACCAACCCAGTCTCCACCGTCACCGGAAATAGCCTCGGAAGTCTCCGATTGGACTTCCCACCAAGCGGCATCACCGGAAAACCCGCCACGCGCCGCCACTCGCATCCACGAGCCGCTGTCTTCCGGGCGCGTGTAACTCACGCGCCACCCTCCGGCCACCGGAAAACCACCGCGACCACCTAGAACTGTTCGCCTCGACATCCTCTGTCTGTCTAGCTGGTCAAAATTCACTTTTTTGGTTGTTTGGAAAAATGGGTCGTCCTCAATGCACATATTGCAAGCGAATGGGTCACACTTATAATACTTGTTACTCTCTTCATGGCTTTCCCCCGAAAATCAATCAATGCTGAAATGTTCAAGAAAAAATTTTCCGAAGCCGAGTACCAAGAGTATCTTCAATTGAAAGCTGCCCATCAGTCTCATGGGTCTACTGCCACTGGTGTTCATGGCTGCTGCCCATCAGTCTCATGGGTCTACTGCCACTGGTGTTCATGACTCCGCAGCCTTCATATCTCAATCCGCCGGTAACAATCAAAATCTTTGGATAATTGATTCAGGTGCCTCTGATCATATTGCTGGTAATCATTCTTTATTCTCCTCCATATCTTCTCCTAAATTTCCTCACTTCATAACTCTTGCGGATGGTTCTAAGGTCAGCGCCAAAGGAATCGGTCATGTTTCTATCACTTCTTCTTTAACTTTAAAATCGGTTTTGTTTATACCTGGTTGCCCTTTTAATTTGATCTCCCTTAGTCAACTTACTCGCTCTCTAAACTGCTCAGTAACTTTTGATGCTGGTTCTTTTACTATACAGGAACGTGGTACGGGTCGGATGATTGGTGTAGGACATGAATCACATGGTCTTTATTACCTCCAATCAGCTCCCTCTGTAAGTTGTACTGTAGTCGAGTCTCCAAATCTTCTTCATGAACGATTGGGCCATCCAAGTTTGTCAAAATTGAAGCAAATGGTTCCGAATCTTGCAAAAATGTCATCATTGAACTGTGAGTCGTGTCAACTAGGCAAGCATGTTCGCTCTTCCTTTCCAGCAAAGTTGAAAGCCGAGTTGATTCCCCTTTTTCAGTTATCCATTCAGATATATGGGGACCGAGTCGTGTGTCTTCTAATGGCTTTCGATATTTCGTTACCTTTATTGATGAATTCTCTCGGTGCACTTGGGTTTTCTTAATGAAAGAACGATCTGAACTTTTGTCTATTCTCACCACTTTTGTTAATGAGGTCAAAACCCAATTTGATAAGACAATCAAAATCCTTAGAAGTGATAATGCAAAAGAATACTTTTCTTCTGCCCTTTCTTCTTTTTTGTCATCATAGGGCATTCTCCATCAATCCAGTTGTCCTCATACTCCTCAACAGAATGGCCTAGCTGAAAGGAAGAATAGACATCTTGTTGAAACTGCTCGGACCTTGTTACTTCATGTGAATGTACCTGTCCGACATTGGGGAGATGCAATTTTGACAGCCTGTTATTTAATTAATCGGATGCCATCGTCCTCTCTTGATCATTAAATACCACATTCCACTTTATTCCCTAAAGAGCCACTATTTCATGTTGCTCCACGGATATTTGGATGCACTTGTTTTATTCATGACTTGTCTCCAGGTCTTGATAAGTTTGCTGCCCGAGCCATCAAATGTGTCTTTTTGGGATATTCCAGGTTACAAAAGTGTTACAAGTATTACTCCCCTATGCAGAATCGTTATTATAATTCTGCAAATGTAACGTTCTTCGAAGAAAAGTTTTACTTCTCACCATCCACAGTTGAGTCTCATACTATTCAAGAAGTCTTTCCGATTCCTTATCTTAGTCCATCACCTTCCCCTTTGTCAGAATCTGTTTCGACTACAGATATTCCTGACAATCCCCCACTCGAGCAATATCAAAGGTCACCCATCATATACCGTCGTCGTCGTCCACGTGTTGCTAATACAGAGTTGGAAGGCACTGAAAGACCAGCTGAATCATGTCCTGCTCCAGCGGATGACCCTACAACGGACCTACCTGAAGGAAACCTTAACTTGCCCATTGCTCTTAGGAAAGGTACTCGATCAACCCGGAATCCTCATCCTATTTATAATTTTTTAAGTTATCATCGTCTTTCTCCCTCTTACTATTCCTTTGTGTCATCCTTATCTTCTGTTTCTATTCCTAAACATGTTCATGAGGCACTTGATCATCCAGGATGGCGACAAGCCATAATTGATGAAATGCAGGCACTTGAGCACAATGGTACTTGGGAGTTGGTTCCCCTACCTTTTGGCAAGAAACCTGTTGGATGCCGCTGGGTGTATGCTATTAAGGTTGGCCCAGATTGACAGATTGATTGTCTCAAGGCTCGTCTGGTGGCCAAAGGTTATACACAAATTTATGATCTTGACTATGGAGATACCTTTTCCCCAGTGGCAAAATTTACTTCTGTTCGACTGTTTCTTGCCATGGCTGCCATTCGTCATTGGCCATTATATCAGTCAGATATCAAAAATGTCTTTCTTCATGGTGAACTCGAAGAAGAAATTTACATGGAGCAACCGCCTGGCTTTGTTGCTTAGGGGGAGTCTAGATTAGTCTGTAAACTACGACGATCCCTCTATGGGCTTAAACAATCTCCACGAGCTTGGTTTGGGAAATTCAGTTCTGTTGTCCAGGATTTTGGACTAAAACAGAGTAAAGCAGATCATTCAGTCTTCTATTGTCATACTTCTTTGAATAAATGTGTTTACTTGGTGGTTTATGTTGATGATATAGTCATCACAGGAAATGATCATGAAAGAATCTCTCAACTTAAGGAACATCTCTTCAGCCATTTTCAAACCAAGGATTTGGAGAAGTTAAAATATTTCCTTGGCATTGAAGTTGATCAGTCAAGAAATGGAATCACAATCTCACAAAGAAAGTATGCATTGGACATACTTACTGAAACCGGTATGTTGGATTGTAGGCCCATTGATAGCCCTATGGATCCAAATAAGAAATTACTACCTAGTCAGGGGGAACCTTATTTTGATCCAGAAAGATATCGGAGATTGGTTGAAAAACTTATCTACCTCACTATTACTAGACCAGACATCTCCTTTGCAGTTGGGGTGGTAAGTCAGTTTATGCAATCCCCCCATACTGATCATTGGGATGCAATGATACGAATTCTAAGGTATATTAAAAAGGCACCGGGACAAGGGCTACTTTATGAAGACAAAGGAAACACCGAAATAGTTGGGTATTGCGATGCAGATTGGGCAGGATCACCAATTGACAGACGATCTACTTCAGGATATTGTGTTTTTATTAGAGGGAATGTTGTCTCTTGGAAAAGCAAAAAACAAAATGTTGTTGCACGATCTAGTGCAGAAGCAGAATATAGGGCTATGGCTACAGCCACTTGTGAACTTATTTGGATCAAACAACTTATTCAAGAATTGAAGTTTGGAGACACCCAACAAATGAAGTTGTGTTGTGATAATCAAGTTGCCCTTCATATAGCTTCTAATCCAGTGTTTCATGAAAGAACTATACATATCGAAATTATTGTCATTTTGTTCGTGAGAAGGTTCTTTCTAAGGAAATTAGTACTGAATCTGTTAGCTCTAATGATCAACTAGCAGACATCTTCACAAAATCTCTAAGGGGGCCGAGAATTCAATATATTTGTTCCAAGCTTGGAGCATTTGATTTATATGCTCCAGCTTTAAGGGGAGTGTTGGAATTAGTAGCAATTAATTCGGATTCATGAAGCTAACAATTCATGTACCTAGTTTATATCTATGCATGTACTTAGGAAATAGTTGTCATTAATATCTTTGTAAACATAAATTATATTTATGATCAAGTGTATATAAATATTAATGTGCTGAGTGCATTTTCACTACAGCATTTCACAAACACTATTGTCTAAATTATATCCAAGTCTTTCAATAGTTTCTAATGAAAAGCAAATTAGAATTATTCTCCATCTTTCAAGATTTTTGTAATGAGATTCAAACTCAATTTGGTGTTTCTATTCATACTTTAAGAAGTGATAATGCCCATGAATATTTTTTCATACAATTTCAATCTTTCATAAGCTCTCACGACATTATTCACCAGTCCTCTTGTGCCCACACCCACAAAATGGGGTAGATGAAAGGAAAATTAGACATTTGCTTGAAACAGCATGTACCCTCCTTATTCATGCCAAGGCACCACTTAGTTTTGGGGAGATGTTCTTACAGCTTGCTACTTGATCAATCGGATGCCTTCTTTTGTCCTTCAAAATCAAGTCCCTCACTCCATTATCTTTCCAAACCAACCTCTTTACCATGTTCTTCTTTGCATTTTTGGATCCACTTGCTTTGTCCATGATCTTACCCCGGGTAAAGACAAGTTAGCTCCTCAGTCACTTAAATGTGTTTTTCTTGATTATCCTCGGTTACAAAAAAGGTATAGGTGTTTCTCTTCTGATCTTTGGAGATATGTTGTTTTTGCAGATGTTACATTCTGAGTCCACTCCATATTTTGGTTCAACATCATCTACCGACCTGAATATCTCTGAGGTACTCTATCTTCCTTCTCCTACCATTCCTCTTGAATCAAATACAGTTGATTCAGTTGATATACCCACAGTTGATACACCTATAGTTGAACCACCACCTTCTCTACCTTCTACTCAACCATTGTTGACCTATCATCGTTGTCCACAACCTGCACAGCGGCACCGAGTCCCATTTGTACTCCTGATACCGTTGAAGAGGTTCTTGATGACTCTTGTTCTGATCCACCACCCTCTCTAGTGCTCCAGAATTGGCAAGTGATTTTGATCTCCCTTTTGCTCAATACAAAGGTATTTGTTCTACCCGTAACCCTTTTCCTATTTATACTGGTTTGAGTTATCATCGTTTGTCCTCCTTCGACTATGCTTTTGTGTCTTCCTTGTCCTTTGTGTCTGTTCCCAAGAATACAAGTGAGGCACTTTCTAATCCTAGGTGGAGACAAGCTATGATTGAAGAAATGTCTGCTCTCCAATCGAGTGGTACCTGGAAATTGATTCCACTTCCAAAAGGAAAATCTACCGTTGGTTGTAGATAGGTTTACACTGTTAGGGTTGGTCCAGATCATCAAATTGATCACCTTAAAGCTCGCCTAGTTGCAAAAGGCTACACTCAGATTTTTGGCCTTGATTATGAGGACATCTCTCCGGTGGCTAAAATGACCTCCATTCGATTATTTGTCACTGGCTGCCATTCGCCATTGGACTCTTCATCAACTTGATATCAAGAATGCCTTTCTTCATAGTGAGTTGTAGGAAGAAGTCTATATGAAGCAACCACCAAGTTTTGTTGCTCAGGGGGAGTATAGTGAACTAGTATGCCGCTTGCGAAGGTCTCTTTATGGACCCAAACAGTCACCTCATGCTTGGTTTAGTCGTTTTAGCACTGATGTACAATGGTTTGGAATGATTCATAGCGAGGCAGACCATTCAATCTTTTATCAACATGCCTCTCAGGGATGCATGTGTGTAGTGAGTACATGATTGAGGAGTATGTCTTTGAAGTGGCTCAATCTAAGGATTGTATTGCAATCTTAGCGGAAATATGCATCAGACATACTTGAGGAGACTGGTATGCTAAATGTTAAACCGATTGATACTCCAATCAATCCTAATGTTAAGCTTCTACCAGGACAGGGGGAGCCTTTAGCAAATCCTGGCAAGTACTGAAGACTAATTGTAAGACTGAACTATCTCATAGTAACTCGGTCTGATATGTCTTTTGCTATGAGTGTTGTTAGTCAATTCCTAAATGCTCCGTGTGATAGTCATTGGAATACTGTGATTTGCATTCTACGATATATTAAAGGAGCACCAAGCGAAGGTCTTCTCTTTGAGGATAAAAGGCACACTCATGTAGTTAGCTACTCTGATGCAAATTGGGAAGGGTTTGTCCATCTAATAGGCGTTCCGCTTCAGGATATTGTGTGTTTATTGGAGGGAGCCTAATTTCTTGGAAAAATAAGAAACAAAGTGTGGTTGTCAGGTCTAGTGCTGAAGCAAAATATAGAGCCATGGCTGCATCAACATGTGAAGTCATCTAGTTAAAACAATTGCTCAAAGAGTTACATTTTGGGCTATAGGACAAATGAGTCTAATTTGTGATAATCAAACTGCCCTACATATTGATTCAAATCCAGTCTTTCATTAAAGAACCAAACATATTGAGATTGATTGTCAATTCATAAGAGAAAAGATCTTATCTGGTGACATTGTCACAAGCTTTGTCAACTCAAATGACCAGCTAGTTGACATTCTTACAAAATCCTTTAGAGGACCAAGAATAAGTTATATATGTAACAAGCTTGAAACATATGATATATATGCTCCAGCTTGAGAAGGAGTGTTAGATAAATAGTTGTTTATTACTGTTAGATTATATTAATATTAGTGGGATATTAGTTGTGTAAGTGGGATATTAGCTGTGTGTGTTAGTTGCTAATTGATTCTAGGTGTATATATAGATATCTGATCATGTGTAATATACATTCAATTTTTCCTAAAATCATTTCTGCATTCAAGTTGGTATCAGAGCGGGTTTCGACCCTGCTCTGGTCTGGTCCACTGTCCAGCCTCCGCCGTGCATCCTACTGGCGCCTCTAGCCTCTGTTGTGCACCCTACCGGTAGCTTTTCTGGTGACACAGCCACCATATCTAGGACCAACGTCGACCGATTTGTGCAACGGTCTAAGTCGCGCCGTCATCGGAGCTACCACGCGCCACCACCTTCCCTCAGCACTATTCATCATCACCGGCGCATGAAGACGCATCCGGCAACTTTTCCGGCCGCTGTTCACCTAGTCTTGCTCGCTTCGTCATTTCCGGTCTACCCCTGTTCTTAGTTTTCTCATTGGAGCCATTTCATATCGCGCGAGTCCTGGATACAAGGAATACGAGGAAATTGTGGTTGAAATCTGATTTTGAAAAGGAATCCAAGGAACTCTGCAAGAAGCATGATATTAAATTTCAGGAGATTGAGGTTGAATTTCAGCAAACAAAGAAGAACCTGGATACAAGTCTTAACACAGTTCTCGTGAATAAGATCTTGGCAGTCCCTTTCTAAGGTGATTCGGGTCCCTGTTCTCAGTTTTTCTCATTTCTGGTCCATCTCTCTGCTGCTGCTTATTCAGCTAGTTTGTTGTTCTCCATTGCTGTCCAGCATGAGTTACAAGTCTGAAACCTCATCTGATCAGAAGGAGCAATTTACCCTTTCCAACCTTTCTATTCCATCTATCACAAGTAAGAAATTAACAGGTTCTGCCACTTATAAGTCATGGTCATCTTCTGTGAAAATTTGGTTTGCTGGTCAAGGTAAGTCAGAACATCTTTCAACTAATCCAGAGAATGTTCCCACAGAGAAGTCAGCCAAATGGAAACAAATTGATTCACAATTACTCAGTATTCTTTTGCTTTCCATTGATCCATCAATTGTGGACCTCTTCCAGCCCTTTGAAACTTGTTACGAAATATGGCAAGAAGCCTCTAATTGCTATGCAAATGATATCCAGCGTCTTTATTCTATTGTTTCTGACATGATAACATTGCGACAACAATTTACCAAAATGGAAACTTTTCTTGGCAAGGCTCGTTCTTTGATGTAGGAATTCTCAGCAATGATGCCCTATGCTAAAGATAAGGCTGAGCACAAGAAACAACAAGAAACATTCTTTATGGTTCTGACTTTATCATTTCTTCCATCTGATCTAGAGAATGTCTGACAACAAATTCTGACAAGTGCTGATACTCCTACATTATCACAGACCTTTCGCAGATTACTAAATATTTCTGATATGGCATCTCCTCCTGTTTCTACCTCCCCAACTATACCATCAGAATCCTCAGCTCTTGTTCCTCATACTGATAATTCTGGTGGTCGTGGCCGCGGTCATAGAAGAGGACGTGGTGGTAACAGACCTAGATGTATTTTTTGCAATAAGCTGGGGCACTTGGAAGAATGTTGTTGGGAAAAACACGGTAAACCTACTGCTGCCAACTTTGCTCAAATTGAATCAGTTCCACCACATCCGGCTGCGACTCTCACTCAAGCAGACTATAAGGCCTTCCTTCGCTTTAAGGCTAGCTCACAGCTTTCAACATCTACCACAGTGGTTGAACAAATTGGTAATCCTATCGCCTGTATCTCTCAATCATCTCTTGGACCCTGGGTAATTGATTCTGATGCTTCTGATCATCTCTATGGTAATAAAAATCTCCTTACTTCTCTGTCCCTTTACAATTCTTTACCTTCTGTCACACTTGCAAATGGGACCAAAACTCTTGTCCTTGGCATTGGTGAAGCTCAACCGTGTCCTCTCTTACCCTTAACTTATGTTCTTCATGCCCCTGGTTGCCCTTTTAATTTGATATCAGTCAGCAAATTAATTCGTTCCCTTAAGTGTTTAATTACCTTCACTGAAAACTCTGTTCTTGTGCAGGATCTAAATACGAGGAAGACGATTAGGGTAGGTCGTGAGTTTAAAGGATTGTATCATCTTGCCATGTCAAATTCCCCAGTAGCATGCACCATAACAGAATCTTTCGCTGTCATTCATAGTCGTCTTGGACATCCTAGTCTTTCCAAACTTCAGAGGATGATGCCACATTTCTCTCGTTTAAAGTCTTTATAGTGTGAATCTTGTCAAAAAAGAAAACATATTCGTACCTCGTTTTCTAGAAGTCACAATAAAAGGTGTGAGCATCCCTTTTCTTTTATCCATTCAGATGTTTGGGGGGCAAGTCGTGTCAGTTCTTGTCTTGGATTCCAATATTTTGTTACGTTTATTGATGATTTCTCGCATTGTATTTGGATCTTTTTAATGAAAAATCATTCTGAGTTATTCTCTATTTTTCAAAAATTATGTGCTGAAATTAAAAATCAATTTGGTCAAATCATTCACGTTTTACACAGTGACAATGCACGTGAGTATTAGTCTGATCCCTTTCAAGCTTTCTTGGCAAAACACAATATTTTACATCAAACAACATGTCCTCATACTCCACAACAGAATGGAGTAGCTGAATGTAAAAATCGTCATTTAATTGAAACAGCCAGTACTCTACTCATTCATATGAATGTTCCCTTATGTTTTTGGGGGGATGCTGTTCTTACAGCTTGTTATTTAATTAATCGCATGCCCTCCACTGTTTTGGATAACAAAATTCCTCACTCTTTATTGTTTCCTAATACTTCAGTCTACAATATTCCTCCACGAATCTTTGGTTGTACATGTTTTGTTCAGAATCTTACTCCTGGAAAAGACAAACTCACTGCTAAAGCTTTCAAGTGTCTCTTTCTTAGTTATTCTCGTCTTCAGAAAGGGTATCGTTGTTATTCTCCTGATTTAGGACGTTATCTAGTGTCTGTCGATGTCACCTTTTTTTAACAACAACCATTTTTTACTTCATCCACAGAACTTTCTAAAGTACACACTATACTTCCTGTCCCTGTCTTAGATGGTGAACCCGACGTGAACCTTGTCTTTGACTCTTCTCCTGTTATCATATCACCTAGCTCAGAGAGTTCATCAAGCCCTAGTCCCTCTCCTGGTCCTCCACAATCCCCTATTGTCTATCGTCGTCACTCTCGTCCATCGACTAGTGTCATGCCTACTGTGGAAGATGTGCCTAACAGCTCACTGCCTTCACCAATTACTTCTCCTCCTTTGGATCCTGCATCAGAGTCCTCCCATTGCTCTTCGAAAAGGTACACGGTCTACCCATAATCCTTATCCTCTTTATGCTTTCCTAAGTTATGATCGTCTTTCCACTCCATATTATACTTTTGTTTCAAATTTGTCTTCTATTTCTATTCCCAAAATCACAGGAGAAGCACTGTCTCATCCCAGTTGGCGACAAGCTATGATTGATGAGATGTCTGCCCTACACTCTAATGGGACATAGGACCTGGTTTCTCGACCTCCTGGTAAATCCGTTGTTGGCTGTCGGTGGGTGTTTACAGTGAAGGTTGATCTTGATGGCTCTATTGATCGGTTGAAAGCTCGTTTGGTAGCTAAAGGCTACACCCAAATCTATGGTCTTGACTACAGTGACACATTTTCTCCAGTTGCCAAAATTGCTTCTGTTCGTGTACTTCTTGCCTTGGCAGCCATTCGTCACTGGCCTCTTTATCAACTTGATATAAAGAATGCTTTTCTTCATGGTGATTTGCAAGAAGAGGTCTATATGGAGCAATCACCTGGGTTTGTTGCTCAGGGGGAGTCTAGGCTAATCTGTAAACTCCGTAAATCTCTGTATGGGCTAAAGCAATCACCCCGCGCTTGGTTTGGCTGTTTTAGTACTGTTGTACAAACTTTTGGCCTGACCAAGTGAAGCTGACCACTCTGTTTTCTACCGATGTCATTCTCTTGATAAATGCATATATCTTGTTGTCTATGTGGATGATATTGTTATCACTGGTAATGATTGTGTTGGAATTGAACAATTGAAACAATATATATTCAAGCATTTTCAGACTAATGATCTTGGTAAACTCCCAATATTTTCTGGGTATAGAAGTTGCACAGTCCAGATATGGTATTTCTATTTCCCAGTGGAAATATGCCTTAGATATTCTTAAAGAGGCTAGTATGACAGGATGTAAGCCTATGATACTCTCATGGATCCTAATGTCAAACTTCTTCCAAGACAGGGGGAGCCATTATCTGATCCAGGACGATATCGAAGAATGATTGGAAAATTGAAATACCTCACAATAACCAGGCTAGACATTTCCTTTGTTGTAGGTGTGTTGAGTCAATTTCTTGACTCTCCATGTGACTCACACTGGGATGCTGCTATTCGGGTACTTAGATATATCAAAGGAGCTCCCGAAAGAGGATTGCTCTATGAGGATAAGGGCCATATGGAGATATGTTGTTATGCAAATGCTGATTGGACAGGTTCTCCCTCAGACAGGCATTCTACTTCAAGATACTGCATTCTTTTTGGAGGTAATCTTGTATCATGGAAAAGTAAAAAGCAAATTGTTGTTGCTAGATCAAGTGCAGAAACCGAGTATCGAGCAATGGCAGTGGCAACATGTAAACTTATATGGTTAAAGCAGTTACTAAAGGAATTAGGAGTCTCTAAAGAGCAATCAATGAAACTTGTATGTGATAATCAAGTAGCTTTGCATATAGCCTCAAATCCAGTATTCCATGAAAGAACAAAAAACATTGAGATTGATTGTCACTTAATGAGGGAGAAAGTTCAGTCCAAGGAAATTGCTACTACTTTCGTCAACACGAATGAGCAGCTGGCCAATGTCTTCACCAATCTCTCTGAGGTCCTCGAGTTAATTATATATGTAACAAGCTTGGAGCTTATGACATATATACTCCAGCTTGAGGGGGAGTGTTAGATTATATTAATATTAGTGGGATATTAGCTGTCTTAGTGAGATATTAGCTATGTGTGTTAGTTGCTAATTGATTCTAGGTGTATATATAGATATCTGATCATGTGTAATATACATTCAATTTTTCCCAAAATCATTTCAGCATTCAAGTATTACTATTAGTATAGGTATTCTTTGTAAAGTTGTGTACAATTGTACTAGCTTGTTGAACAAGCTCACTACTTTGAATAAAATAAGAAGAGGACACAGTGACAGAGAGTCACCTTTCATTCCAAAAAGCTATGGTTTATCTCTTTCTTTTCTCTCATTGTCAATAAGTCTCACATCGGAAGTATGGGATTCTAGTGTGGGGTTTATATGGCCTTGGGCTCTCCCACCACAATGGCTAGCTTTTGTGTTGTAGTTCTCTCAAGGTTCGTATTATCAACCCTATTATCTCCACCAAATAAAGGAGCTCTAATAACATGTTCAAGCTCAAGGCAATTAAAATTTAATCATATCTTACGAACACAATTTATTGTAAAATAGTAAAGCTACTTTTGTAGCTTTGACAATTCAAGCAGAAGGAGAAAATTTTTCTCCTTAATTCTAAACACCTTAGGTTTTGATGGATAAGAGAAAAACAATCTCAACCTTTGTTTGACGGATGGTCTGAGAAGGAGTTGCTCACCTATAAATTGAGCCTCCATAATTCACAATTCATCAAGTCATCCAGAGAGTAGAAAAGAAAAAGCATTTAGTTTCCTTTTAAGAGGTTTTCTCCTAATTTATTTAGAGAGATATGTATTCTCCTGTGTCAACAGAGTTTCATTGTTCTCTCCTTGTGTTAAGAGAGGTGTAATATTTTTCTCAAAAAGGAAATTATATATTCATTTCTTGCCAATATTTTGTATCAATTCCTATATTCTCAACTCTATATTTTAGTTGTCATATCTCTGGTACCTAACATTTATTGCTATCATGTTCTCATAGCTGATCCCAATTGAGATCACACCTAGGCTAAGTAACATCAAATAAATTAGGTAGTCCCTTGATGTACTCTTTGTTCATCCGTCAAGGACAAAAAAAGAAGAAGGGAGGGAGTCAAAGAAGAATGTTCAACAAATGAACAGGTAAAGGAAGCTGAAAGCTTAACATTCTACAGAACATTAACATTATATATGAATTGTATATAAGAACTACCTTAATCACAAACCATTTGGGGTTTGCTAGATCTTTCAATTACCATTCAATACTGTCTATAGCCAAACCCCATACTAATCATTTCAAAATTACTTCTTTCTATATTATTTCTATTTGTGCCACTATTGGTTCAACTCCTATCCTCTTTGATTAATCCAACTCACTCTTTCCAATAGTAACATTTACAAATTACAACCTATCTAAATAGTTGTATCTCATTTAATCTTCAATTGAAGCTACCAAATTCTTCAAGCTGTTGTCTTCATTTGTAATACATTAATGCCGTTATTCATAAACTTTATTGTTTTAGTGGGTGTTCCTTTGGGACATTTTGTCCCTCAACAACCCAACATTCCGAATCATACAGTATAATTAGACATTCACCACATGCATTGACTCTCACTTCTCCAATAGCCTTCTTCATTTCGATAGCCATTTAGTGTGCATCATGAATCATTTCATCTCCATTGATGCTCACCAATATATGTTCTTTTTCCATAGAAGCCCATATTTCGAGATTCTAGTAGGCAATTTAATGCCTTGTATAAGGTAAATGCTATCATCTCTTTTCAAATACTCATACTCATCTAAGATCCTTCAAACTTTAAACATTTCTCTTCAAATACACACCTGACTTTCTCTTTACAAATTCAAGTATTTAACTATAGATTTTTCACCCAACAAAAACAAGCCTTATCCTACTAGGTGTTGTCGGCTACATGAATCAATCAAAGCCATTGGGCTCCATCCCAAACAAAATTTTTCAATAAATGCATATTCTTAAGCCCAATGTCAGCAAGACTAAAATCATATGTTATAGATAACATTAGAATATTTGCTCCATTCCTATCACCAAAGCAATAAATCCAAGATATGCTCTCAAGTCCGCCACTGTGCTTCTATAAACTTCCATACAGATCTCCAACCTTACCTCTCTATCGACAGGATGGACATCTCATATACTCCTCACCAGTTACTAAACACATGTCAATACAACATAGCCCTTGATAACTTCAGCCCATTTTCGCTGCATTTGGGTTCACCGGTTCAGTGCAGTCATCACAACAAGGAAACACCCCATGGATTATAATTTTGGATTAAGATGCGCGTTCAATGATTTGATAAATCATACAAATACAATAGCTACCACTCTACAGCAACCCTCCCCATTTATCAAAGTTTGGGACTATGTCCAAACAAGAAAGGCAGCTTTTCTTAAATGTGATTCAAGAAAACTAAATTTGCTGCAGGTTGAAGGAGAATAACTGCTCCAATAAGCAAATACCAAAACAACAAAAAAAAAAAACTACTCCAATAAGCATGTATAGTACTCTTATTAATAGATCTGGCTTAAATCAAACCCAAACCAACAATCAAACAGTATGATCAACATCAACAAGAAGCAACACTTGAATATGCAATTCAAAGTTCAAAGTTGAAACAGCAGCTTACATCTGTTCAGCTCCTCTTGAGTTTGTCACCTGCAAAGATTAAACAGCAGTCCAGATAAGCATCAATTCCAGAGAAAAGGGAAACCTTAACATGCAAAGAAGTACAAAACAGGAATAAAGAGACCATAATAAAGAGAAAAAAAAGAAGGAAAATGCAAAAATAAATGCCAAAAGTTTGGAAGAATAAATAAATCAAAATTTTGGGGATCAAGAGGGTAGGCGGGACAAAATCAATCTGCTCTGAAAGAAAAGTCAGACATAGGAATTTGGAAGTGACTCTTCCATGCCAAATTCAGTACCAGAATACTTGTAAAAACAGCAAATACAAATCGTTCGCCGTTGAAGCCTAATGGTTATCTCTAACAAGCTCCATTGAGTTGAAATGACTCCCCCAAGCCCACCCTTTGGCACACCCAAGAAACAGAAGACAAAAAACAAGAAAATCATGATAATTTTCAAGACAAAGAATGAAGTACAATAATCATAAATTCCTCTTTCCTTCTATCCTTGAAAAACAAGGTATGAACACGTACTATAGAGAAAAGGCAATGCAAAAAATAAATTTTGAATCTTTGATCATTTGAAAACAATCACTAGTATAAAAGTGTATATTTCTATACTCTCAAGTTCCCACATGCCATGTTTATCACCAGTTCATCACTGGTCATTTCCAATAAAAACTGTTAATTTGCGACTTCACTTGTCATGCTTATCTTCAGTCCCATCAAGTTTATCATGCTTATCATCACTCACCTATGACCTATCAACTGAAATTACTAATTTAGTACTAAAACTAGAAGTGAGCTTCAGGATGTGAAAATGCAACAATCTATATCCTCCATAAGTCTCAAGATACCACTATCCTCACCTTAACCCATATTCGGTCTTCAATACCACGATACACAAATTAAAAGTCATGACACGAGACAACACCACCGCTCCATAATAGATCTATCCAGTAACATCATAGCAACAGTAAGCTACATGAAATAAACATGTATTCTCCAAGCAAAAGGAAACTCTAGAATCAGACAATTTTCTTTTCTAGATGTAAAACAAGGAACGTCAAATGCAAAGTACCAGCACAGTATCTGTCAACTCTACCTATCATAATTTCTTGATGTAAATGTAAAACAATGTACTTCAAATGTAAAGTGGCTTCTGATAGGCTGTCAATGAAGTGAATGCACAAGTTAACAAGATCAGAGCTCTCACAATTTCCTTAATGGGAGCCATTAACCTAATTAGTTAATCACATAATTGAGGTAAAAATCATCATTTCAATAACAATTACCTATGTTTTTTTACTGCATTCCTGAAGTAATATAAACATTTGACTGAAAGCCACCTTCAGTTAAGCATTGAATACTGTTTAGGATCCTCAAGTCATATAGGCACCATAGGTAAAATATCAACCACATCCCAATTCAAGTTTCACCCCATCCTTAAAGTCTCCCAATCACATAAACACTTTGTTTGCCAACCAATCTGAGATCTACTCCTCATACATCCAAAGAAGCTTTCCATTTTTTTAAATCACTATTCACCTAGCCTCATCTCAAGACAGCATGCTTCTAGTTTCTTCTAGTTCCAATCAATGTTCACTCCATAAACCTTCCAAAACTCCCCATTCCATCTATTCAATCAACATCTAGTAATACCTAAATTTCCATCCAACTCGTGTAATGACACTTACACTCACTATGCCCTTCCTAGCAAAGCAAAAGTCACTACAAACACTAAAACAGGAATCAAATCATATATTATATATATAAAACAATAACAGATAGCAACACAACACCATTTCTTAAACCACATCCTCATTCTTCAAATTCCAATAACATCACAAAAAAAAAGGAACTTCAAGCAATAGTTTGAACTAGGGTTGGATATCACCGGACACCTCATCACGAGGTTTTGCATTCACGGCGGAGGCGTGATGTTGCTGCGGAGACTGAGACCTGTGCCTGCTCCTCCCATTGCGATCGTGCTCCGGCGACCTCTCGTGCCTCGACCTCGACGACCTGTTGTTCCTTCCACCATCGTCGTTCTCACCCCTCTTCTTCTCCTTCCGCTCATCTCTATCCGAACCCCTCCCTCTCCCACTGCCATGGTTCCTCTCACTCTCGCGCTCGCGCTCTCGTTCTCTGTCTGATTGAGCTCTCTTCATCCGCTTCGTTCGCGGAGAGGGAGAGGGAGAGGGAGAGCGAGAGCGAGGAGGAGGGTCCGGAGAACCGGAAGCGGCCCGAACCGGTTTGGCGGACCCGCGAACCGAATGGTGATGCTTCTCTCGCGGCGGCGGAGAGATGCTGCGGTGGCTCCGGTGACGGCGAGTGGAGGGGGAATGGTTGGTGGAGGAGTGACGGCCCATGGTTGAGACGATGATCCTGCCTGTACAGAATCGAGAGTTCTAGAAGTCTAACAAACTGGCACTATTATGCATTATTGTTGTCGTTATTGCTTCTTCGAAGTTGAGGTACTGGGATTGGGATTCTTAGCTTTTGTGAATGTGAGGTTCTTCAGTTCAGAGTAGTACATGATCAAAGGGGTTAGATTAGGGTTTATCAACTTCAACCATGGCCAATTTTTTCTTTCTTTTCTATTTTTTATTTATTGCCATGTCATTTTTCCTTTTTATTAATTGAATAAACTTTCCAAGTTGTCCTTAAGAATATAAATACTAGACACATCGGATTAGTATATGAAAATGGTGAAGAAATTTTAAGCAACCACAAATACGGGTCATATTAGTCCTTTTCAGTTACTAATGTATCTGCTACCAAAGGATAATTGTGTCTGTTGCCTATGTGTAGACAGGTCTGGCAAAAAAGATGGCTTGTGAAGAAATTCTTAATACTTAGTGTGTGTTTAAAAAAGTTGTAAAAATTTTATTATGCTTAGTAATTAATTATTGTATAAATTTTTTTTGTTATAATCGATTCATTTTTATGTTTAGATACATTAGTTATAAAGTAATTTTAAGTTAATCTGATTTGTTTGGATGATATACAAAAAAATTACTTTTATACATTAAATTACTAAAATAGGTATAGAATGATTAAAAAAATTATTTAATTAATGACAAAATAGTATTTACATATCAAAGTGTAAGAAATAATATATAAGTTAGAATCATAAGCTTCAATCTTTAACATTATAAAAATTAGTTTTAAAAAATTTTTATTTTGTATTGAATTTCGTGTAAAAGTTGAAACTGATTTTATTAAACATTATTAAATACTATTACAATAGCTTTTTTTTCCCAAAAAAAAACTAATCATAAGCTCTACCAAACATGTTCTTACTACTAAGGGTGTTAAATGGATCATCTTAGCTCATTTAGGTCTATGAGTTAAATGTGATTAGGTTAAAAAGATGTACAATTAAACGGACTGATATTTTACCAGCTCACACATTTTAAGGGTAACATGCATATCTAAATGGGTTGACCTCTGCTTTTTTTTTGTCAAATTGTTTTTTAAAAAAATTATACAAAATAAGTCTTTTTTTACGAGAAAGAAAAAAGATATGTTAAAAACAAAGTCTAACTACACTTATAAATAAAAAAAGATACATCCGAACCAAAAGAGAATAAGAAACAAATATATTTTATATTCTGAACTAATCAACAGTTTATAGTTTTACTATTTGTCTGAAGACTATTGATATCTAAGTAATCTTTCACATTGAAGACCAATACGAAAAGTATTGTAACTTAAAGAGTATATTTTATCTCTTCTCAAAGTAAATTTGAAAATCTTTCCCACTTACATGACCATTAAAATAGAAATAACTATAAGGACAAACTAAAACACTCACAAAAGGAACAATAAAAACAAAATCAAAATAGCAAAATTTGTCATTGAAAAAAGTAGATCTTGACAAACATGCTCAAGATCTAATAAATTTAAGCCACTTATTGAAGAAAAAAAAACTTAAACAAAAGAATAGGAGACAGTGGGGCTGACAAAAAGAAGGAGAACAACAGTCCCCTACTCTTGCACTCTCACAAAAGGGAAGATCAAAACAAGAGAGAATAAAGAAAAAGAAACATAGAGGGGAGAGATGGGCTACGGTCGACTCTAGTTATACAAAATAAGTTTAATAACATTTAACATATCAAATCCAAGTTTTAAATTCTAATTTCAGCTAGTACCAACACAAAGTTAGCCAATAACTCAATCAAACAAGTACTAGGACTCAATGTATAACTATTCCAAACAATGTCTAAAAACAATTTTAGAAACAAGTTTTGAAAATTAAAAACAAAAAACTATTTCAAAACATTCACATAATTTTCCAAATCAAATTTGCTATAGAAATTTATGTTATTGAAAACTTGACTATATATGTTAGTATAACAACAACTATGGTAGCAATTTGATAAAGTTCACATTAATTATGTTTTTAAGTTTCAAGTTTTATTTTATGTAGGCCAAGCTAGTTAGCCCAATAGTAATAGGGAAGGGAAATGGGCAAGAATGATGGCTGTCGCCTGGTCCAGGCTAAGCATCTTATCAATTATTTAAGAAAAAAGGCGGGCCAATGGGTCAACCTATGGGTTAAGCAAGTTGGTTCGTTTAGCTTGTGGGTTAAACAAACTGGACTGAAAATGAATTAGTTTAAATAGGTTAAAATTTTTTAGGTCCAATCCATTTAATTTTGGCGGGTAAATAGGTTAGTTTGATATATTTGACTCATTTTGAAGGCCCTACTTATTACAATGGCTTATAGGTTTACCTCGAAAGAAAAAAGTTCATCAGTTTGTGGAGAAATTTTAATATATTCTGATAATAATATTTCTAATGACTGAGATTCAAATTAAAATTTATTAAATAATGTTTTAATTTTAATTTAATAGCATATATGGTTATGTAATCCATATGTTATATTTATATTATATTGAGTGTAATACAAAAGAAATTCTCTCATTTTTTTCATAGGTATTACTGTGAAAAAAATTATAAATTCTAATGCGTAAGATCCCCACATCTTGGGGAATCAATTATAAATAGTCATTATCATCAAAGATACTTGCCAATCATCTATTAAAGGAAAGAATCTCCTTGAATCCCATGAAGTTAAGGATTATGATAAGAACATTTAGCTTGCTACCTATGCACCCTCTAGCTATACAAAAGGGGGTCATACCGTAGGTAAGGATCGAACCCTAGTTTCATCATTTTCCTTGTGCTCACACTTACTTAAATGTTGAAGTGTCATTGTATGTACACCCTTACCGCCCAACTAGTTGCATGTGGAGCTTACAACGAGATCAAGTACTCTTTATCCTAATTCTTGGACATAAAATTAGCATTATCTTTGGAAAAAAGGTAAACTCCAACTCCCACTGTTATAGTGGCAAACATGTGGAGGAAGGCAAATATCAACCAAGATTAACAACACGACAGGGCAGAGGCCTCTGTTAGTGCCCTAACCAAAACGTGGAGAAGCTCCCCTTGCTCGGTGATAGCTGTCGAGACTATCAAATTAATTAATTTATAAATTGATTCACCAAAATACTTGTAGTATAATGTACAATCAAGTTGAGCCTCTGGATCACTCTATTCAAGCAATCAAATTGAGAGGTTAACATCGGGAAAAAAGGTTACAAAATTAATTAACAGAAGGTAATCAAAAATTATAAATAGAATTAAGTGAATAACCAATCCAAGAAAATTAACTAATCTTGAATTTTAATTCATTATTGATCACTGCGAATCCATTCAATTGCTAATTAGATTCTTGGTCTTAGATCATATCAAGAAGCCTTAAGATGATCTATGAATTCTCTACTAGATAAGCATCTAGAATTTAATTAATCATGGTTAAATGAATTAAGCACTTATCTAATCCTAAATTATTCTAAAACCCAAAATTCAATCAAACTTAACAAATAACATCCTAGAAGCCTTTGATGCGTTGTTTAGTCTCTGTAATCCTCATTAAACAGGTAGTAATTATGCAATTCTCACATCAACATCCAAATCAAATTAATTCAATTCAGATTTAAAAAAATCAAAGAGGAACTTGATTAACAAATAAAAGATAAACTTGATCAACAAGTAAAAGATAAACTTGATCAACAAGTAATAGATAAACTTGATCAACAAGTAAAAGAGAAACTTGATTAGCAATTTAATGTAAAACAATTAAAATAAGATCTCAGAATTAAGCATCAAGATTGTCAATCCCTAGAATTGATTTAAAAGGATTTAGGCCTCCATGGATGGAAGGGAAAAATAGAAAAAAAAGAAAACTAGAGCGAAAGGAGAAAAAGAAAGATGAAGAGAAAAAGTGCAAGCAAGAGCGGTTAGGAGAAAATTAGGGTTGAGTTTCGTGGTTATTGCTGCTGCTTAAAATCTCTAAAATTAAAAATCTAAATTTTCTCTCAGCTTATGGTTAATTCTCTTCCTTTTAGCTTTAATTGGACACTTAATTCGCATAATTTGGGAGTATGATGAGAGAGTTATGCCCAAAACATTCTTAACAGCTCTCTGAACCCGTTATCCAACTTCAAAGGATTAAAAAACCATCAAAACATCACCATTTTAATAAGTGATTTTCATAAGAATTGAATATTTATGTCTCGTCTTTCATATGGCACTAGTTTCAACTCCAAATGACACTTATAGCCCAAATTATGTCATAATCTTTGCACATCATCTAGGTTCTAGCAACAACATCTCTATTCTAATTTTGTGGCCCAATCTGACCTACTAGACATCCGATTCAGACTTCGAGCTCCTTATCAAAGTTGTAGATCTCTCTTTTAGCTTTTCTGCAAGATAAAATTCATAATTTTTAGATGTCTAGAACTCAAGTTATGCCCAAAATATAAAAAAATAGTGTAAAATTCTCAATAATGCTAAAAAGTACAACTAAGCCAAATTTGAACCCAAACTTATAAAATATGGTCAAAATCATTCAATTAAGTATATAAGATGTCTAAGAGACTAAATATAAGTGTTAACTAATATATAAAAATTGTGTTTATCACTTTGTATGTGCGATCAGTCATACAAAGGCCGAAAACTCAAGAGCTTGAACCCTGCTTGACCTTACCACAACAACACCTTTGCCCACACGACAAAGCATGGAGGATGAACCTCGAGTTATTAGGAGCTCCTCGTTCTCATCCACACCTAAAGTAGGCAAATCCTGGATTTTACAAAGGGCGATCAATCCGAAAAAGAATGGGTGAAAAGAATCCCAGAGCTCGTGTGGAACCAAAACCTCACCAACCTCACGAGGCGAGGGTTGACCCAAATATGCAAAGAGTGCTTGAACACTCTGCTGCTTTGAGGCCGTCTCAACATCATGGGGCCCCATACCAATTTAATCACTCATTCTTCGATTTCATCATAAGTGTGATGCTTCCCTAAGGATTCAAGGTCCCCGCTAGCATTGAATCTTATGACGTGACTACGGGCCCCCAGGAAAACTTGGACTCATTTAGCTCGTCCACGATGCTCGTGGGGGAATCGACCTTGTCATGTATCGTGCCTTCCCAACCACTTTGAAGAAAACTGCTCTCAAGTGTTTCCCTCCCTACCTCCGAGGTCCATGAATGACTTCCATAAGCTCGTCATCAAGTTCCTTACTTCACCACGAGCAAGGTGCAACTAAAAACCTTGGCTAATCTAATCAATTTTAGGCATGGAAAGGACAAGTTTCTTCGAGATCTATATGGGCCACGGATATGACACGATATAAATACGTTAGTATGACAAAAATTCAAAAAATAATTGAAAGATATATATACAAAATGTATCTAAAAGTATCAAAGTATCTGATATGATACGTATCGGATACCAGTACGATGACCATTTTTAAGTATTGATGCTACGTAGTTCGAGACTGCATGGGAAGGTTCAATAAGGAAGCACTGCAGATCAAGGACCACGATAAGGTCATCGCTATGCACGCTATTATGGTCAAGCTTAAGGCAGGACCCTTCACTAGCTCATTGGCCAAGAAACCACCCACCGACCTTGAAAACCTCAAAAACTACTTTGAGAAGTAGAATAATATGGAAAAGGTCCTGAAGGCCAAGAAGGATGTAGAAAGAGAAGAGGAAAACTCGCATAAGAAAACTACAAAGTCGAAAGCACCATTGGATCCACCAAAAGGATCACCTCAGGGAAAGTTCTATGAGTATACCCCTCAAGGTTTCTTGTAGTAAGATCCTTGAGGAGGTGTATCATATGGAAATCTCTAGGCTCCCAAAGCCAAGGCCTCTTTGACTCCGATGGCATCCAGATAAGTCAAAGTAATGCAATTATCACGGCCAGTACAACCATCACATTGAAGGTTGCATCGATCTCAAGGACACCATCAGGACCTTAATTTAGCGAGGTTGCTTGCAGTAATATGTCCAAAAATCCCAAGATGTAGAACCAAGGCGGTTCTTTAGCCGTAACAATAAGAATAAGAGTTGTTGCCCTAGGTGGTGGTCAACTTCCCTAAAGGAGAGGTTTCTTTTGTTAGTCATGGCAACCATCACCTAAGAGGGAGTGAATTGGGTGATCACAAATTTTTTAAAGCGACTTTGAGAAATTATACATTTTGATATACTCAATCAACATATATAGCGGAATAAGTCTAACAAAGATACAACTATTGTAGATTACTCATATACAACTTGGGTTATAGGATAAATCAAGTAAATAAGTTAGATATCAAGTTCTTAAAATCAAAACATCAAGATGATAAGATATGCAATAAATAAATATGTTGTACCAAATATTGAAATTAAAGAGTATAGGGAAGAGATAATCAAATTCAAGAATTTATCCTAATTCAGCCCCAACCACTTGTGGCCTACGTCCAGTCCCTAAGCTAAACTTGAGATTTTCTTCACTATCTCCTAAAATTCACGGATGCTAAGAAAACCTTTGTATAAACAAGAGCACTTCTCATACCTTAGGATCCTCCACCCTTGTGCGAGAGCCTCCAACTCTTAAAGCTTCATAGGTGCTTGAAAATCTTTTACATTCAAAAGCACTTATAACACCTTTGGGATACCTCACGTTTTGTGTTTAAGTCTCACTACAAGGAATACCTCACCCTCTTGCAATGGTTTTTAGATGAAGAGAAAGATTAGAAACTCTCACAAGAATATATATATATATATAACTTGAAGAACAAAGGAATAGAAATGATTTTGAAATAAAGAGCTCAAAATATGATTTTGATGATTCAAGGATCAAATCAAGTGTTCTAAAGTTGTAAAAGCTTCAAACATCACTTATATATAGAGCTCAAGTGATAAAATAGTCGTTGGTAGTGTTTGAAAATGATTTTTTTATGAAAACTAGTTGTTTATAACCGTTAGGATCGCATTCTGATGCGTGGTAATCAATTACAACATATGGTAATTGATTACCAGCTTCAAAAAAAGTTTTTGGGCTCTTGGTAATCGATTACCAAGCATGGTAATTGATTTCCATGGTTATATTTTGTTAAAAATGCATTTATAACATTCTGATGCTTGAAAAACGACTTTAAACATCCATAACTTCTTCATTTCTCACCTGTTTTAAGCAAATACCATTCATTGAAAATATTTTTTAGTCTATTTTTATATGAAACAAGTTTCAGAATAAAACACAAAGTATTTTGAAAGTTATGATCAAAAGAGTAATCAAATGTTAGCTTTTCAAAACTCAAACTTGACTATTTTTCATAGTTTTGAACTACCACCATGACTACCTGGCAATGAATGGACTGTTCCACTTCTCAACAATGGGTGTTCACCATCTCATATACTATTTGCAGATATGTAAAAATAGCAAGTGTGTGAGAAAACCATGCAAAATGGTTTTGTAAAGCACACACAGCACCACACCGAGTATTCTCCTACACGAGATTGTACCCAATGCTTCCAAGTGTAAGAAAATCCTTCTCCACAAAGTTTTTACACATTGTTTTAAGAACACTCACATACTTACTCTATGTGTCATTCCCATCACATTTCAACTTCATAAAGGTAGTAAATATATTACTCACCTCCACTACTCAACAAACATAAAGAGGATATTACTCACCTCATTATGTTCCACAAACATCTCATTGAATACAATTACTAATTACTTCCCATAATTAGCTCCACAATTGATTTACATGCATCTCGAGTTCATGTCATAAACACTTTATCAAATACTTCTAAAAGTATCTTAACACTCGTTTGTTGGGCATTTTAGCATTTAATAACCATTTGTAAAGATTAAAAATATTTTTTAACTCTTTTCTTGTAAAACCTCTATCTTTAAATAGGAGAAAGCTTAAAAGGAATATATATCAATTCTAGTTCTTAGGCTTCTTGATGTAATCTAAACTTTAAAAAAAAATTCTCTTCAATTGTTGCAAATGCTTGAAACATTTTATCATTCGCATTCTTCTTGAATTGAGGATAATTGTAATATTTTACTTTCTTGTTGCAATGCTCACTCTTGATACTTAAACTATCTGACAAAGTATTGTTCACTTAAAATAAGCATAGTTAATCCAAATTTATAATTCAATATCTTCATATGCATGATTCATAAATGTATAACTCAAGTTAGTCTAACATGCATATAATAAAACTTTAATAGACACATCCAAATAAGACATTTATCAATTACTAATAGATATGCTCTATATAGGATGTAACAAAGAACACTTTGCACATTTTTATTTAAATAAAGTCAAATCCAATATTAATTTAATACAACTTATATAACACATTATTGGATATATTTTATAAAAGATGCTATAAAGTATATGCATGATTCTTATATGAAATATAACAAGATGGAGTACATAATTCCCTAAAGCGAGGTGCCCCAACTCAAGGAAGAGAATTGAAGAAGAGCACATGTTATGCACGATCCAATATAATCCATTAAGCACATCTATGTAGCATAATCATCATTTTTTTATCTTGTATTTTTCATCATCAAAACTTAACATATTAAATTATTGTGGCAAACTTATTTCCACATCTTTCTCGAGAGCACCAAAGGCATTCATCTCGGGGTAACTTTCCCCAAAGGGAAGAACGAAGAGAAAGCAAAGCCACAAGGATTATCAACACCATCTCGGGAGGATATCAAGAAACTAAGTCCACAAGAAAGAAACTTTTAAAAGTAATACTAAGCGTTGCATCCTGGCCTATCTCGAAACGAGAAAATGGATCATGAAAGGTGCCAGTCATTGCCTTTTTTGAGGAGGATGTTGAAGGAGTAGTTCCCGGTCATGATGATCCCCTTGTCATTTCTAGGATCATCATGAATGTCAAGATTAGACGTATATTTGTGAACTAAGGCATCTCAGTCGACATCCAATTTATGGATGGCTTCAAGAAACTCGAACTCCCAAGGATTGATCTCCTTCCCTTCAATTGAGAATTAGTTAGATTCACTAGTGCCAAAAGTTCAACTAGAATGGTATATTAAGCTCCACCTTACTTAGGGAACCAAACCTAAAGTAAAAATAATTAAGGTAAGGTTCCTAGTTATGAATTGTCTCTCTGCCAGCAACATTATCCTCAAACTTCTTGAACTAATTTGGAGAAATAATCTCCACTAACCACTTCACCTGTGACACCCAAGGCCGATGAGGGCGAGGAGTGGTTGCCGGTGCAAAAAAAAGATGAAGCACAGACAATGAGCGGCTCCTGGCAGACTTCTAGGCGGAGGGACACATAAATGAACTGAATACACACCGGAATGAGAGGGATCCAGAGACTGTGCAGGTATGAGACTGTATAGTTGAGGATGGCTTAAAGGAATTGATTAGCACCACTTATATCAACAAGATGCATCTTCTTTTCGGGAGCCAAGAACATAAGTACTCCATAGTTAAGCGTGCTTGACTTAGAGCACTTGTGGGATAGGTGACCTCTTGGAAAGTTTCCTAGGATGCATGTGAGTGAGAACAAAGCACGCTGAAAAGACACGTGTTGGTTAATGAGGACACTTATCGATCCTGCAGGTAGTCTCGGGACGTTACAGATGGTATCAGACCGGGACCTCTCCCAGCACGGTGTAGTTCGGGGACGAACCATGTGGAAGCTAATGGGCATGTGACACCCGGGGCCGATGAGGATGGGGAATGGTCGCCGGTGTAAAAAAAAAAATGAAGCATGGACAAGGAGTGGCTATTGGCAGGCTTCTAGGTTGAGGGACACATGAATGAACTGAATACACATCGGAATGAGAGGGATCCAGAGACTGTGCAGGTATGAGACTACATAGTTGAGGATGACTTAAAAGAATTAATTAGCACCACTCATATCAACAAGATACATCTTCTTTTCGGGAGCCAAGAACATAAGTACTCTATAGTTAAGCGTGCTTGCCTTGGAGCACTTGTGGGATGGGTGACCTATTGGGAAGTTTCCTAGGATGCGTGTGAGTGAGGACAAAGCACGTTAAAAAGACCCGTGTTGGTTTGTGGGGACACTCATCGATCTTGTAAGTAGTCTTGGGACGTTACATCACCACAAAGATCCTCATAGCTAATAATAAGGTGGCCATGTTAAGAGTGGACCAAGCTGTAGCAAGAAGTTAATACAATACCAGTTTGAACTCTCAAGTACCCCACAACCAAGTTAGAACCACAGACTTTGGCTAGGCCAAGTAAGGATGCTCCAAATGTCCTCTTGGCTGAGTTGGATGTCTAGGATGATTTTGGGAAGAAATGCCCAAAGCTAGAAAATTAGATGATCAATGTCCAAGTAGAATCCAAGATCTTCCAAGTCATAAAGATAGGAGGACACCTCTTCATTGAGGAGCAAAAGAAGTTGGCAGAACTCCTTAAGAGGAATTGAGACATGTTCATATGGACAACAGTAGACATGCTTGGGATTGATCTAGATTTCATTTCTCATTAGTTATCAGTATTCCCACATGCTAAACCAGTATCTCAACGAAAGCAAAAAATAGACCCAAAGCGACAAAAAGCAATTGAGGAGTAGGTCAAAGAGCTCATGGATGTCGTCTATATCTGGGAAATTACTTTTAAAAAACATTTATAACTTTGCAAGTCAACTAGATATGGATTCACAATTTTGAAAAATATTTGTAAGTCAAAAGGACATGGACTTACTATTTGTAACTTCTGAGTTAACTATATATACACTCACAATTTTGAAAAACATTCGCAAGTCAACTAGATATGGATTTACAATTTTGAAAAGTATTTGCAACTTGTGAGTCAACTAGCTACATACTCAAAAGGAGAAATTTAAAAAGTGAATTGCAATCTTGCAGCTAGAATTTAAGAGCTTTAAGTTATGGTCTTGGGGTAATGCCAAAACAAATTGAACCAAATACTTCTTAAAAAGTGTCAACCAATCAAACCCATGTTCAAAAGCAACGCAACTCCCTCTTTGCCTCAGATATGCTGACTCACTATTTGAGCAGGTAAGTACATGCTAGGCCAAGAACATGTTGTCTTGTAATGTCTTTATTTCTGCCTTGTCGCTAAGGCTTATTGAGTAACTTAGTGCCAATCATCCCTTGTATTCACCTCTACTTTACTCCTTTGTCTGAAAATCAAGCTACCTCTTAGTCTTGATTGTTCCTTGAGAATGTCATTTTCTATCCCCCACTCGAGACTTACAATTTCTTTTAGCCTGAATTGTTCCTTGGGAGATAGCCATTAGATTTGTTAAATCATATTGTTGAACCTATGTTCACCTACTTGAAGCATTACCTATGGAATGTTGCCTTAAGGTGTAGACGTGGGTAACACTGGACTAAGGGCAAACAAGTCTAAGCACGTGCCATGGATGAAGCATATCGATGCAAATGTGCTCAACAATCTCTTAAGTATATCTTATATTGAACAAGAAGGATGGGTTGGCAAATAGCCTACTACTAATAGTTTCTAAAGAATTCAATGGTTGTCTATTATTTGTCAATTTGTTGACATGTCTCAATTTTCTATGTCGCTTGTAACAATGAAAAAATGATTATTAATAAGAGTATTCTTCCTCAATTATCATGTTAAACTTGTTACTTGTTTTTATGTCATATAGTATGATAATGATGATAATTTTGTAGCATGACTTTTATCTTATGCCATCAATTTTAAGCATATTATATACTATATATTCTAATGTGTTAACAATTATTATTTTCTTTTCAATTAAGATAAAAAACAATTATGAAAAATGAAAGTATTTAAGAATATTTTAATAATATTTTAGGGAAAGTAAAATGAATATCAAGAGAAGAATTTCCTTTTACAATAAAACACACTAAAATCAGTGATGCATACTAGTCAATAATGGCCAATAAAAATTAAAAGGTTAAATTAATTTGTAGGTGCTATACTATTTGGGAATTTTTAATTAAGTCTATATATTTTAAAAAATTACAAATAGATCTTTATAGTTTTAAAAAACTTTAATTGGGTCCTTCCCCTTAATGCACTACAAGAAATTTATAACAATGCTCAAAGAATGAGGAAACCACAAGGACCTATGTATGAAAAAGTTTGTGAAACTTTAATAATAAGAAAACCACAGTTTTGCCTGGTCTATTCCTGCCTTTGGTTATTTATTTCTTTCGAATGAGAGACTTCCATACCATATAAACATGATAATTTAATTTATTCAATTTTGCCATAATTAGGGAACAATTCAATCCACATGGATCTAATAGAATATACTTTCATATGTTACAATTTTTATAATTCAATTTGTCTTCAGCTCTTCGGTCTCAAAGAAAGATAGTGCTTAATGTGGTATACGAATGTAAGAGATAACAAAGCGGTTTGACTCACCTTGACCCACTGTGGGTCAACAAAAAATGGGGTGTGCTAGGTTGGCTCATTGATTTACAGTAGATTAATAGGTTAACCTGCCTAAAATTATAAAAGTAAAAAAAAAATATATGACGACATGGTGGGTTAGATGGGCCAACACACCTAAAATCAAATAAAAATGGACCCACCTAACTTACCCCAAAGAAAAAAAGGTGACTCGATGAGTCAACCCGCTCTGCCGCAACCTGTGGGTTATATGAGGCGGGTTATCCTACCTAATAAAACATGTTGCAAAATGCAACCAAACCCACTATTTTTTGTAGGTTAAACGAGTCGATCTATCGAGTCTGACCCATTTTTCCATCTCTAACTATGGTATTATTTCGTTGTTTCTACCAAGAGGCAGGATTGCTAATCCTAGATTTGGGATATCATTGGCTTTTACAGAGTTATCCTCATACAACATCAAACAAGGAAGTTTGAAGGGTGAACTACTTTAGCAAATTGGTCTGATTGTTTGAGATGAAGCACCTAGGATAACAAATAGGCTTTTGAGGTTTTGGATCAAACTCTTAGAAATATAATGATATTCTCAAATGGCAATTGCATTGAAGAATCATTTGGTGAAAAAGTGGTAATACTTGGAGGTGATTTTAGACATATATTGCTAGTCATAACCAAATGGAGCAAAAAAGATGTTTGTTATGGCCACTGTGAATTGCTCAAAGTTGTTGATAATTTGCAAAGTTTTGAGACCAACTAAGAGCATGAGGCTACTTTCTGGAGTTATTATTACAAATATAGATAATATTAATGAATTTGGAGACTAGATTATCAAAATTGCATATAGGAGTTACTATTGCAAATATAGATAATATCAAAGTTGATACTAACTAAGATTATGAGTGATTTCAAGTTTTTTGAGGAAAAAGCAATTCTAGCTCTTACACTTGAAGTTCTTGAAAGAGCAAACAAATATATTTTTTCTTTAACACTTGGTGAAGAAACAACATATCTAAGTTCATATTCTATTTGTATAGTTGATGACGATGTTAGTAGGGGTGTCCGTGGGTTGGGTTGGGTGGGTTCAACGTCATTTTTGGACTCGCGTAAGAGATTTTTTTCTCTCAACCTAACCCAACTCGACCCAATCAAGAGATTTTATTCACTCAACCCGAACCAACCCATCCCACTCAAGAATAAGTTGGGTTGGGTCCAACTCGTGGGTCTAACATTTAAAAAAAAATTTGAAAAAAATATCAAAATACAAAATCTAACAAATTAACACATAAGTCTTAATATCAAATAAACTAAAAATCATAAGTCAATAAGTGCATAACAAATTAACAACTAACAAGTCTTACTAAGTTTTGAATAAATCAAACAAAGCTAATCATAACTTAAACAACAAATTAGTCTAACTAATCAAAGTCAGTGTCATCACGCATGTCGTATGAATTATGGACAACATAATCATTGACTTCACTCTTTATTTTATCCACATACTCTTTATCATCTAAACGATCCATTAATTTTTCAACACAATAATCACTTAGATGCATCGAGAGTTTTATGAACTTATTTTTTTTATTCACTTTGAGAGTAACATCACAATGCCTACACTTAAACTTGATTGGAATAACACAAAAATGAGAAGAAAGCATCCTAAAATGCCACCATGGGTATTTAGGATCCATGGACATATCATAGAACTCTGCACGACGGCGTGCCCTCCTTTCTTCCTTGGTCTGCACAATTAACAAGATAATTGTCAAATTACAGACAAATTTAAACTTAACAATGAAATAATAAGTTCATAAGAATTAGAAAGTCAACCATTAAATTACAAACAACTAAAAGAATCAATGTTTAAGACCTACAATTTCTTCTCTAATAGCTAACATATCTAACATATCAAAAAAGTATTAACAATTAGTAATAGACAATTAATAATTCATTAAACAAATTGAATGAGTTCTATATAACACACTACCAGCTTCAAGCTTCTCAATATCATCCATCTGAACCCGTAAATCTATGGGTTTCTTAAGAGTTCTCAACCAATTTTGAGCACAAATCAATGCCTCAATAATGGTAGGTTGTAAAGAACTACAAAAAGGGGTCAAGAACTCGCCCTCCAGTACTAAATGCTGACTCAGATGAAACTGTAGAAACAAGAATTGCTAAGATATCCTTAGCAATGAATGAAAGAACATGATACTTCTTGGTCTTTTCTCTCCACCATGTAAGAATATCAAAGCCATCAACATCATCCTCTACATCATCCTCATTATACCTCTCAAGCTCATTCTTTTTTACCGCATGTTATTTTTTCTTCACTTTCAATCCAAACTCGGATTTATAACTATCATTATCATCTTTAATATCATCATCATATGTAGAGAAAGGAACATTAGATGACATGTAACTAGAATCACTAGCATCAAGAGGAACATGATGCATTTATTGATAATATTCAAACAATGTCCTCATAATATCGTCCAAACTCTTCATAATTTTCACACTCAATTCCAAGTCATACATCTTTTCCAAGTAAAACTCAACATAATCCATTTTATACCTTGGATCAAGGACAATAGCTACAAACAATAAGTAATTTAGAGGACCATCAATGTCATCCTAATATTTATCTAACTTCATTTTCATGGAAATGATCATCTCTTTCAAAATTGGATCATTCCATCCAATCTACTTCTTTATAAACTTATTGATGTCATACAATTTATAGAAGAAAGTATTTGAAGTAACATGCAATGATCCAAAAAAAAGTAAGAGTAGCGTCATAAAAAATTTTCAAAAATTTAATAATAAGAGTGAGTATTACAGATTAAAGGTGAATGGAAACTTATTTTACAAAAAAAAAAAATGGGTCGTGGGTGAGTTGGGTTGTGTGGGTTAGAAGTATTACAACCCATTACCCGACCCGCACACTGTGGGTTGAACATTTTTCAACCTGATCCAACCTGCGAACCCAACCCAACCCGCATTTTATGGGTTGGGTTGGGTCGAAACCCGCGAGTTCATGGGTTAACCCGACCCACTGGACACCCCTAGATGTTAGCATTGATGCAGAATGGTGGAAAATAATATTCTCAAATAACATTTTGTGTTCAGTAATTGTAGATCATATTTTGATTTTGAAAAAAAAATGGTTTCAGTCATGCTCATTAGAAATATTGATCAAGCAAATGGATTGAGTAAGGGGACAAGGCTAATTGTCATTGAATTGTGGAAGAATGACATTGGTACGTGATTATCACATATTTGATACATTAATAAGCTTTCATTTTTAGTCATTTACACTCTCTATGTACTTAATTGATTGAGTTTTATTATGTTTTGTAAATTTGGACTCAAATTAGACTTAATTGAATTTTTCAGCATAATTTACATCTTACACTATTTTTGTACTTTAGTCATATCTTGGGCTGTAGGTGGTCTTTGGAGGTGATTCTAGTGGTATTTGAAAGATAAGAGAGAGCTCTATAACTTTCATGAAGACCTCAAAGGCCCAATCACACGAGTAGATAACTCAAATTGGGATTGAAGCAAGAACTAGAGTGCTGTTCCTGACAGCTTGACCTACGTGTACTGTTCATCACAGTTTTTGGGCTAGAGGTTGTCAAATGGGCTGAAATTTGGATGTTGAATAGTTAAGATCCATATCTACAACTTGTATGTTGAACACTTTTCCAGAATCGGACTCATTGAAGGTGATATTGGGCTTGGAAGTCAGAACAGAGGAGCTGTGACTGGGCCTGGGTAGTGTGTAGTAATTTGAATGTATTTGGAGTTGTAGAAATGATATTGGACTCAAACTAAAGCCATTTGAAAGATAAGATCTAGGCCTACAACTTTCATGAAGACCACTTGGTTGAAAAATGACGAATGCAATGACTTCAGAGCTGCATGATTTCGGACACAAGGAATCTCCATAATTTCCCACTCACCTAAAGTCATTTGGCATTTTCCACTCATTTTCCACTCATCCACCCACTAATGACTCGCCCCTCTTGTCATTTTGTATCTCTAATCTTCTATAAAAGGGGGCATTGGTAGATCATTTCGTGAGTTAGGTGTTAGGTACTAAAATGATGTTAGTTTGTTACTAGATTTTCTTGTAGTAATTTTTCTTTGTTCTAAATTAAAGTCATGTTCTTCTTCTTCTTCTTCTCTCTTTCTTTCTTCTTATCTATGAGTAACTAAGTTTCATTTTACTTGGGTGAAGGGGTGAAGCTCTTGGTAATGAAATAAGGTTAGATTAATTTCTCTCTTGTGCTTAAATGATATATTTTCAAGTGGTCATTATACGTATTGTATTTTGTTTCCAATCAATTTAGAAACGCTCCTTGTAAAGTGGAGTTCTTGATTTGTTGTAGACAAAATATTGGCACAATGAATGCTTTAACCCATTTATAAGTGGTGGTAATATATTTAGGAAACATAATATAATTACGTATATTGTTTTAAATGGACTTTTAATGTTGTATTTTCCGATTGGAACATCCATGTTGCGAGGATTCTAATTGAGTTATAAAAGAAATTAATCTTACCTTTACTTTATTTACCAAGAGTGGATCTTTTAACCCAAGTAAATAATTTTTACTATAGTAACAAAATATTTACTTTACCTTAATTAATCTTCAACAATTCCTTGTGGATCGACCTCAGACTCCCGAGAAATTTATTACTTGAGACAACCTGCACTTGGGTTCGCAAAGCAACAATTAATCCCGCATCAAGTTTGTAGACTTATTTGAAACTAAAAATTGTGCATCAAGATTTTGGCGCCGTTACCGGGGACTTGATTTGAAGAACAAATTTATGGTGTAAATATTTTGTATATATTTTTTTACTCTTTTAATTTTTTTTTGTATATACTAACTTACTAACTTAGTGGGGAAACTTTTCCTTTTTATTTTCTTTGTACATATTAACTTAGTTGGGATAATTCTCCCTTTTAATTTTCATGACAAAGTGGGGTGATTCTCACTTTTATTTTCTTGTACATATTAATTTAGTGGGGGAAACTCTCCCTTTTATTTTATGCACTAACTTAGTGGGGGAACCTCTCCCTTTTATTTTATTTTTGTACTTTATTTTCTCGTATTTATTTTTTGTCATTTTTTTGTTATTTATTTTTGTCATTTTTTTTTTGTTTACTAACTTACTAACTTACTAACTTACTAACTATCTAACTTTTTACTTTATCTGCTTCTAACATTTTAATTTATCTGCATACTAACTTTTTATTTATTTATTTTACTTGGTGGTTGGTTTATTACCCCACCTTTGTTATTTTTTTTTATTTGGTGGTTGGTTTATTATCCTACTTTTGTTATTTTTTTATTTATTTTATTTGGTGGTTGGTTTATTGCCCCACCATTTTTAATTTTTTTATTTGGTGGTTAGTTTATTACCCCACCTTTGTTATTTTTTATTTGGTGGTTAGTTTCTACCACACCATTTTTATTTTTTATTTGGTGGTTGGTTTATTACCCTACCTTTGTTATTTTTTTTATTTGGTGGTTGGTTTATTACCCCACCTTTGTTATTTTCTTATTTAGTGGTTGGTTTATACCACACCTTTGTTAATATTTAATGGACGGTTTATACTGCTAGCTTGTGCATTTTTTTTTCTATTTTAAGTTACTTGTTTATGTTTAATTGGTATCGTGATTTAAATTATGGTCGTTTGGTTAAAGTTAATCCTAGTACTGTACATATTGATTTGTCTGAATCACAATCACACACATCAAATACAATGGCTGAAAATGAAAGTGTGCATGATGAACATGAAAATCAACCGTTGCGAACCATGCGTGAGTATTTGCAACCATCTCAAAATTCTAGTTCATCATGTTTTATCTTTCCACTCAATGCTAACAATTTTAGATTCAAGCCAGGTATGATTTCTTTACTTCCTAATTTCCATGGTTTAGAATCTGAAAGCCCATATTTACATCTAAAAGAATTTGAGGAAATATGTACTATTTTTCATGATCAAACTTGCATTGAAGAGGTTGCTAAGTTTAAATTGTTTCCTTTTTCTTTGAAAGATAAAGCAAAAACTTGGTTTAACACTTTGAAACCAAGATCAATTGGCACATGGCAAGAAATGTAATGTAAGTTTTTGAAGAAATTTTTTCCAACACATAAAACCAATGCTTTGAAAAGACAAATCCAAATTTTTTTCCAAAATTCAAATGAAGCATATTTTCAAAGTTGGCAACATTTTAAAGATTTGTTGAATTCTTGCCCACATCATGGTTTTGAAAAATGGCACACTATAAGCTTCTTTTATGAAGGGTTGACACCCGAAACTAAACAATTTGTGGAAACAATGTGCAATGGTGAGTTTCTTGATAAAGAACCTGAAGAAGCTTTAGATTATTTAGACCATTTGGCTGAAAATTCTCAATCTTGGCATGATACTAATCCTTCTGAAAATTCAATTAGATCTAACCTTGCAAATGCTAGTAAAGGAAAATATCATCTTAGTCAAGAAGAAGATCTAAATGCTAAGTTTGCCAATTTGGCTAGAAAGATTGAAACTATGGAATCTCGAAAAGTAAAAGAAATCAAATCTGTGCAAAATGAAGAAATTTGTAGCATTTGTGATGAATTGAAACACTCAACAAAGGAATGTCCAAAAATTTCTGTTTTTAAAGAAGTTGTGCATGAGCAAGTAAATGCAATGAACAATTTTAAAAAGTCACTCACTTCTTCTTTTTCAGATACATACAATCCGGGATGGAGAAATCACCCGATTTTTAGTTGGAGGACCAACAATCAGGTACAATTCACGCAACCACCACCTCCTCAGGCACAGCGAGACTCTCAAAATTCTCAAGGATATGCACCCTATGTCCCACCATATAGGAAAGACCTTGAAGGAACATTGCATGCATTCATGAAAAAATAAGTGGCCATCAATAACCACAACAATCAAACCATGATTAACATTAAAGACACTCTTGCTAAACTTTCTTCTGCACTCACCATTTACAAGAAAGAAAAATTTCCTTCTCAACCTCAACTAAATCCCAAGGGTCAATACAGTCTAAAAGATGGTAATCCAGAAAACCAACAAATAGATCAAGTCAAGTCAGTGATAACTCTTAGGAATGAAAAAGTTGTTAAAGAAAGTAAGGAGATAAAGAGCCAAATGTCCAAAGTGATGAACTCCTTGAGTGTGAATGAGCTAGAGGATGTGGAAAAGAATCAAGATAGTAGTGATGCTGAGCTACCCAAGGAACCTAAGGTGACAAAAAGTCTTGTTAAGCCGAGAAAATGATGACGAAGGCCACGGACATACATGATTGACTCAATCATGGATGGGGAGTTTCTACAACCCATGATTTTGATCCCCTTGAATTTTTTTTTGTCAATTCTGAGTTTGATTCTATCAGTAATTCCTCTGATGTAGTTGATATTTCTACTATTTTTGATAAAACTCAAGATCATGACACTCATGCATGGTAACCAAAGTTTAAGGAGTTTCTTATGAAAGGTTGGAGCATTATTGATAAAAAAGGCGTTCATCCCTTGGTCTGTTCTTATAAAATTAATTTGGAAGAAGGTAAATGGTCAGCGGTTGAAGCTATAACTTGAGTTGAAGGATCCAGATGTAGCAGAAACTTTGGTAGACGATCCTGTCTATCAAAGCTGAGGTAAGTTTTTAGTATTTCATATTTTTATTGAGTCGGCTTAAGTGCCTCCCAGATTTCGGAGCCTTTATATGGGGATGTAAATAGTGTCGGCCAACAAAAAAAAATATAAAACAAAAAAAACCCAAAAAAAAAAATTTTGTTTGCATGCTTGTTTATTTCATTTTACTTTTTTTTGTTTTGTCATTACTAACCATTGTCAAGATGTAGTTATTCTCTTCTCGTCTAAGCATTTCGGGTATGTAACTTCTCCTCATTACTTTGTTTAATTTTTGTCCCAATAATTTCTTTGATGTATATTGATAATTATTTCTTCAGTTTGGATTTAATTGTTAACATTGAGGACAATGTTGTGATCTGATTGGGGGGAAGGATAGTTGTGTGTAAAAATTAAAATTAAAATAAAAAAAATAAAAAAATAATTTTTTTTAGAAAGTGTGTATATTAATATGTCTGTTGTGTTTATGTGTTTGTCAGTAACTTACTAAACCAGTGAAGGATGGCAGAGTAAGGAGTAAATTTCACTCTTGAGACGTATCTTAGTTGGGGTAGTAACTAGTTTGTGTGGAAGTAGCAATTCAAATTCAGGGAAATTTACATGATTGAGTTAATTGTCTTCTTTTTTAAAAATCACATGTTTGGTTATGAATGTTGAATTGGTGGACTGAGATTGATAGAATTATGCCTTGTGAGATTTTGAGCCTATTAATGAATGGATTGAACATTTGTACCATTCTTTTCTTTCTTGTGTGAATTTTACTCATGGAATTGTTGCTCTAGAACTTGTTTTGATTCTTTTTGAGATTATATTTTCATAAGCATACATGAATATGATTGAGGCATTTTTCTTGAAATAGCTACTTTAGCCAAATAGCCAACTTTGTATATTTTCCGTTGCTTAACCCCTTTGAGCTTATTTGACTATTCTTTGTTTTGAACTCATTATGTGCCTTAAATGAAAAACCATGTTCTTATTTGACTTTAGGGAATAAGAGAACATTAGTTTTGTCATTCGATGAGTTCTTGAACAAGTGTGGGGTGTGTGTACATAATGGTTAAAAAAATGTATATATAATCTTTTTGTTAAAAAAAAGAAAAAAATTAATAAAAATTAATAAAAAATGAAAAAAAAAAGGGTCAACAAGGTAATAAAGGAAAGGAAAAGAATATGTAAAGGGAATTTGTATTAGGTGGAGTTGGGATGAACTTTCATGCTTGTTAATTAAACTCAGCTCTCATGTTCTTTTATTCTCTGGTGTTTAACTTGTCATATCTATATTACCTCCTCCTTTACCTTGACCCATTACAACCTTGAATAAAGTCCTCATGATTTGTGTGTGCATGTGTTCTGAGTAGTGGAGAAGTAGAAGATAAGCAAGTTTATGGTAGTACAATTTTCATGGGTTGAATTGAGTGAAATACAAACCTTTTAAACACTTGAGGGATTGAGAGTGAATCTTGTGAAAATCTATCATTCTTGACTCATGCTTTTCAATTGAAATATCCTTGCTTGTTGATTTGAGATATAAAGATATGTTACCTCATGAATGTTTTTGATTACTTGAATGATTAATTGCTCTTCATTTGTAAATATTATTAGAAATTGAGTTTTTTAGAGTGTTTAGCTTTTGAGTCTGTTTCGTTTTTTTTTTAGTTTTGGTCTTGTGTTTTGCCCAGGAGTGCAAAAAGCTAAGTGTAGGGGAATTTGATGATCACATATTTGATACATTAATAAGCCTTCATTTTTAGTTATTTACACTCTTTATGTACTTAATTGATTGAGTTTTATTATGTTTTGTAAATTTGGACTCAAATTAGACTTAATTGAATTTTTCAGCATAATTTACATCTTACACTGTTTTTGTACTTTAGTCATATCTTGGGCTGTAGGTAGTCTTTGAAGGTGATTCTAGTGGCATTTGAAAGATAAGAGAGAGCTCTATAACTTTCATAAAGACCTCAAAGGCCCAATCACACGAGTAGATAACTCAAATTGGGATTGAAGCAAGAACTAGAGTGCTGTTCCTGACAGCTTGACCTATGTGTACTGTTCATCACAGTTTTTGGGCTAGAGGTTGTCAAATGGGCTGAAATTTGGATGTTGAATAGTTAAGATCCATATCTACAACTTGTATGTTGAACACTTTTCCAGAATCGAACTCCTTGAAGGTGATATTGGGCTTGGAAGTCAGAACAGAGGAGCTGTGACTGGGCCTGGATAGTGTGTAGTAATTTGAACGTATTTGGAGTTGTAGAAATGATATTGGACTCAAACTAAAGCCATTTGAAATCTAAGATCTAAGCCTACAACTTTCATGAAGATCACTTGGTTGAAAAATGACGAATGCAATGACTTCAGAGCTGCATGATTTCGGACACAAGGAATCTCCATAATTTCCCACTCACCTAAAGTCATTTGGCATTTTCCACTCATTTTCCACTCATCCACCCACTAATGACTCACCCCCCTTGTCATTTTGTATCTCTAATATTTTATAAAAGGGGGCATTGGTAGATCATTTCGTGAGTTAGGTGTTAGGTACCAAAATGATGCTAGTTTGTTACTAGATTTTCTTGTAGTAATTTTCCTTTGTTCTAAATTAAAGTCATGTTCTTCTTCTTCTTCTTCTCTCTTTCTTTCTTCTTATCTATGAGTAACTAAGTTTCATTTTACGTGGGTGAAGGGGTGAAGCTCTTGGTAATGAAATAAGGTTAGATTAATTTCTCTCTTGTGCTTAAATGATATATTTTCAAGTGGTCATTATACGTATTGTATTTTGTTTCCAATTAATTTAGAAACCCTCCTTGTAAAATGGAGTTCTTGATTTGTTGTAGACAAAATATTGGCACAATGAATGCTTTAACCCATTTATAAGTGGTGGTAATATATTTAGGAAACATAATATAATTACGTATATTATTTTAAATGGACTTTTAATGTTGTATTTTCCGATTGGAGCCTCCATGTTGCGAGGATTCTAATTGAGTTATAAAAGAAATTAATCTTACCTTTACTTTTTTTTTACCAAGAGTGGATCTTTTAACTTAAGTAAATAATTTTTACCATAGTAACAAAATATTTACTTCACCTTAATTAATCTTCAACAATTCCCTGTGGATCGACCTCGGACTCCCGAGAAATTTATTACTTGAGACAACCTGCACTTGGGTTCGCAAAGCAACAATTAATCCCGCATCAAGTTTGTAGACTTGTTTGAAACTAAAAATTGTGCATCAGTACGACATTAGTAACAAGAAATCATATTGGTGATAAAATTTATATTCCTTGAATGAATTTAATTCCATATGATTTGGAAATTGACTTAAAATGTAAAAGGAGGCAATTCCCATTATTTATATGCATTGCAATGACTATTAATAATAAAACTAGTAATTGATTTTTCATGTAGGATTGTATTTGCCAAAGCCTGTTTTACATATGGTCAATTTCATTTAGCCATTTCAAGAGTTCAAACTATAAGTGAATTGAAATTTTGGATATGTGGTGATGATGAAAATCTATGTTGAGTAACAAAAAATGTTGTCTACAAAGAAGTATTCCAAAAGATATAAAACCATGGTAAATGATTAATATTATATTTAAGCATATCATTATTCTTATTTATATAACTTTGCTCTTATAAAACTTCATTTAGACTTTAACCTTTCTTTTTTTGTTGTCGCTAGGGTGCACATGGATTATAAAAGTTCAAATACTTTTAAAGAACATGGAATAAGAGGATACAATAAGATTGCTACATATATTATACTTTCATTGATTGTTATCTATTTTTATACCTTATTTGTTGCAGTTCATGTAGTAATCTCTTGTACGTGATTAATTTTGGTTTCACATTAGTATCTAAATATGAGTATCATATAAAATTTGAGATGTGATGATTCAAAACTCTAATAGTCTTGATTGTTTTGACCAATGTTTTAAAAACTTAACTAGAGATCGAACTGGTGAAGTCTTCAGGTCACGATTCAATCGAACCAAATGATTTAATAATTATAATTATATGAAAATTATATAATTAATAAAAACTTAATTAATTATAAAAACACCTAATTATAAAAATATTATTTTTAAACAATCTTATTTGATTGACAATAATATGCTAATATATATCTATCAATTTTATTCAAAAATAAAATTCCATTTTAGTCTTTATAATTTTAACATTATTTTATTTATTTTATGTAAAATATCTCCCTGACGCTTTTACTTTTTTTTTTATCACTTCACCTTTTCCTTCTTTTGCAAACACATCTTCTCCTTCACTTTTACACGAAATTGTCTCTTATGCCACCCCTTTCATTTTCTTGTTTATATATTTTACTTTTCTCCTATACCTCCCTCTTCTTGTTTTGCATTTTCTCCTCTCCTACCCATGCTTTGTCCTTTTTTTTTCTCTGTTATTTGCTTCTTTCGAAAGTGGAAGATTTTAGGAGTGAGATGCCATGAAATCTCAACACCAAAGGAGACCAAAAATCCATGTTATGCACTTCCCCATCCATGCTCTTTATAATGGATGCTTGGACGATGACCATGGTGTTATGGACTGGATGCTTGGATGGCGGCTGCCTCGCTTGCATCTATGCGATGCCTAAGTCATGAAGAGCTTCAACTTCTGAAAGTTTCAACTAGCCAGTTTCTATAAATCAGCTCTAGGACGAACGGTCCACTGGTTTTTCTAGTTTGATGGCGTTTGTCCAGTTCAATGGAGATTTAATGGGATTTCCAGTTTTTAACCTCCTAACCGAACCACTGAAATGGCCAGTTCACGGTCTAACAAGTTGAATCGGTCAGTTCAATTTTTAAAATATTAGTTCTAACTCATTTAGAAATATATAGACTTAGTATTTACCATTCTATTTTTATCCCCTTTTTTCATATTATTTCATATGAAACAATATATGGATTTCATCTACTTGTTTTACAATTTTCATTAAGTTTTCAATGTCATCGTCTTTTATACCAACATTTTTTTAGCACAGAAAAAGGCTCAAGATATAAAAAGAAAGAGAAAAAGAGCACAGGGGGGGCAAACCAAAACCCATGAAGAGAAAGAAACAATCAAGAAAAACTAAAATTTGGGAGACCAGTCTTGTTGCGGTTAGAGTCCTCCTAAATAAAACTAGGTGCAATATCCCACTAAGTAAAACAATGACTAGAAATACCATGAGAAGCTAGTTTATCTGCACAAGAATTACCCTCCTTATAAATGTGAGAAACTCTAAAATCCATCAACTGACTTAAAAAGATACAATTCTTCCATCTATTCTTCAACTTCTAAGGTACTAAGATAAGATTAGAAAAGGCATCCACTACCAATTTGGAGTCACATTCCAACCACAATTTATGCCATCTTCTTTTATAAGCAATTTCAATTACAATTATAGCTGCTGTAAATTCGGCATGAAGGGAGGTAGAGATGCCTAAATAATCTGAGAAATAACCCAAGATCTCACCTCTGCTGCCCTTGAAAATTCCACCACAAGAGGCATGGCCCAGGTTTCCTCTAGAAGCTCTATCAGAGTTACACTTGGTACACCCACAAAGAGGAGGATACTAGCAAACTTCAAAAATTTTGGGAGATTTAGAAATATGACCCTCCACTGCAAAACAACTTCAGGATTTTAAAATCATCAATAGAATTTGAGATATAGCCTACTGATAACTTGCCCGACAGAGAAGATGCAGCTAAAATCAAGTTAATAGCATAATTGAAAGAGATAACCTTATTGTGAAACCTTAGTTGGTTTCTACAAAACCAGATAAATAAGAAAGTATGGATGATAGCATATTAGATGATGTCCTTAATCTGAGAACACCAGTTTCTGTTACAAACAGAAAGGGTTAAGACAAAGGATGAAAGATCAATATTACAATTTAGAGTTGTTGAAAGCCAAGACTAGATTTTGGAAGCAAAAGTGCATCTAAGGAATAGGTGATCCGAGATTCATCTGACTTGCCACATAGACTACAAACTGAGAAAGTAATCACACCTCTTAATCTCAGATTCTCATTAGTGGATAGCTTATTATGCAAGAGTCTCCAAAGCAGAAAAGACTTAGAGGGAGGAATATAAAAACTCCAAATCAATTTACCCCAACTAACTGCCTGCTTATCATGGTTAAGATGAGTAAAAGCATCTTTAAAGGTGAGAACACCACTGTCAGTCCCTTTCCAAATCAAACAGTCCACAGCAGGATTGAAAGGAATGTGGATGTGATTAATTTCAAAAACCAGCAGAGGAAATTTAGCAGCTATGAAAATAGGAATGGACCAAGAATTATCCACAATGAAGTCATTAACCGTAGCTTTTAGAGAGTGCCGCAGAGAAAGAGGAATTTGCATCAAATCAGCTATTGGCTGAGAGAGCCAGATGTCAGTCCAAAAATGGATAGATTCACTATTCCCTAACTGCCAGCAGCTCTCATTTTTAACAGATTGTAAACGATATATCAACTCAGGCCAGAGAGAGGACTTGACATAATGACCAACTGGAGAATTATTCCTGAGAAATCTAGCTCTCAAAAGAGCAGCCCAAGGTTTATTTGAAGCAATCATTTCCCAGCTGAGTTTCAACAATGCTGCATTATTAATAGATCTCAAAGACCTTAAGCCTAAACCACCTGCATCAACTGGTGAACAAATCTTATGCCAAACCACAAAAACTACTTTTTTTGAGAGGGTGTCTCCAGACCAAATAAGGTTCCTAATCCACTTATCCATTGTTTTAAGTAAAGAAATAGGCCAGGAGTAAACATGAAAGCTGTAAATCAATATATCATGGATAATGGACTTGACAAGCTGCACTCTACCCATAAATGAGAGGAGGGAACCTTTCCAAGATGCCAACTTAGCCTTGATATTGTCTGCAATATTCTGCAAATGAATAGTCCTTAGTTTGCCTTGGAAAATAGGAACACCAAGATAGATGAAAGGAAGATTTCCTACTGAAAAGCCAAGAATATTACTAACTTCTATTCTTCTATTAGGAGCCATGGAGCTAACAAAGAATTTACACCTCTCAGTACCTAATTTCTGGCCAAATGCAGCTCCATACACATTAAAAAGATTCATTAAAGATCTAAGGCTCCTCTTTGTACCTTTGCAGAATACCATGATATCATCAGCACAGAACACATGTGATGAGATAGAAATGCCTCTAGGACCTGTTATTGGCCTTAACTGACCCGAGTCAACTAAAGAAGTTATGCCTCTAATAAGGACATCTTCTGCCAAACAAAAAAGAAGAGGGGAAAGGGGGTCACCCTACCTCAAACCTCTTTTGCAAGAGAAGAAACTAGTAGGATGACCATTCACAGAGAATGAAAGCTTAGTAGAGTGAAGGATGACGTTAACCCAATTACAAAAACTGGAATGGAAGCTAAATGAATGCAGCACCTTTATAAGAAAATCCCAATCAATGGTATCGAAGGCCTTTTTGATGTCAAATTTGAGAGCAATATTTCCTCCAAAACACTTATAATCTAGCAAATTTACTGCCTCAGAAGCAATATAGATACAATCCTGAATTTGTCTACCTTGAATAAAACTCCTTTGTTGCTCGGAGATGATCTTTGGAGCAATTAAGGCAAGCCTATCGCCAAGACTTTGGTAATGATTTTAAACTGGAAATTAGACAAAGCAATGGGCCTATAATCTTCAATCCTAACAGCTCCCATGAATTTAGGAATGAGCACCATCATGTTAGAATTTAGATTAGGCAGCAATGAAGACTGTTTAAAGAATTGCAGCATAGATTCTAAGACATCCGATTTGATTATTTCCCAGAACTTTTGATAGAAAACACCACCAAAACCATCAGGGCCTGGGGCACCCGAAGCATTCATTGAGAAAATAGCAGACTTGACTTCCTCCATAGATGTTAAATTAGTGAGGAAAGCATTGTCTTCAATAGAAACCAAATTAGGAATAACCCTATCAGTTAAGTCATTATTGATGCACAAGTTCTGAGAAGCATACAAGGAGTTGTAATAGTTTAAAACATGACTTTCTATATCAGTTTGGTTATCTAAAATAGAATCACCATGCTTCAGAAGAGTCATTTGCTTGGAAGTATGTCTAACTTTAGCAACTTTATGAAAACATGAAGTATTTCTATCACCTTGAACAAACCAATTGATTCTGGCTTTCTCTCTCCAAAATTTTTCTTGGAAATGCAGAGCTTGTTGTAATTCAGATTGAGCCAATAATTCCTTTTCATGAAGACTGTCAGAATATCCAAGAATAGAGATCTGATCTTGAATGCTATCAACATATTCTTGAGCCTTATTAACCTTAAGATGGACATCTCCAAAAATCTGGTTGTTCCAATTTCTAAGCTCTACCTTTAGATTCCTCAGCTTTTGAGTAAGAATGTACATTGGGCAACCAATTATAGGCTTATTCCAGACCTCCTCAACCACTCTTTTACAATCAATGTGATCAGACTATATACTAAGAAATTTGAACTGAGAAGGAAATGATGAAGTACCTTTCTTTGAATCCAGCAGTAAAGGGAAGTGATCAGAGCAATTTCTAGTTAGAGTGCAGCAAGATGAACTTGTCCAGAAATTGAGCCAGTCATCATTACATACAACACGATCTAATCTTTTCTCTGTGTGAGCTCTAGATTTTCTCCAACATTCAATATTTCTTGTTTGAAAATATCATTCTAAAATTATTATGATAACATTTTGTGAACACCTTATTTTGATTGACCATTTTTAATTTTTGTTTTGAAAGAAATAAAAAAATTGAAAAATAAAAAAATTAAGAAAATATAGAAAAAATTAAAAATTTGAAAAAAAAAAATATGTGGCCCAATTTAATTTTCTTAGCCCAATTTTTTGTTGGCCTAAAATGGAGGTGTCTAGATTTATGACCGTGTTTTTTAACATGTGTTTTTTTTTAAAAAAAAATTAAGGAAGGGTGGCAATTAGTGAGATATAATTGATAAATTTGGAGATTTGAATAAGAAGAAAAAAGGTTAATTTGTTTATATAACCATAAATGTGAAGAAAGGTTTTGACCCCTATATAAACAAAAGGCAAATTAAGCATTTTAATTCCTTATCTTTTTTTTTTTCAAATTGATCCTCTATCTTTTATTTTTTTTTATCAATTTGGTTTCTTATGTTCCAAACCATCAATCAATCTGGTCCTTTGTCATACTTTCGTCAGTCCCACCAAAAGAAGCGATAACATATCACTAATCGATTTTTGTGATATCATTATAACATTAGTGACACGTCATCACTTTCGTTAGAGTTTATGACAAGATTGTTAAGAAGGATCACATTCGTTGACGATTTGAAACTTAAGGGACCAAACTGACAAAAATATAAGATAGGAGACCAAATTGAAAAAATAAATAAAGATAGGGTCTAAAATACCTATTATGCCTAAACAAAATGAGCACACTTGAAAAAAAAGGGGCTAGAAACATAGAAAAAATTGATACACAAGAGCCATAGCTGCACAAGGGATTTGGTGAGAGAGCACGCACAAAAAAAAAACCATGGGAGACAAAAGCAATAGACTTCTTGAGTGATGTCCTTGAGACCTTGGGCTACAAAGATATTATTCTAGGTCTTCTTGTGGGGGAACTCTTTTAGCCATTGGGTTTCTTTTTTTTTTTTTAAGGAAGGTTCCCTTTTGCATTGTTGAAGTTTTGTTGTTATTTTCACTACTACAAGGCGACTGTAGAGAGCACGCATAGGGTTAAGTCAGTATTGAGAGTTTGCAGCTTTTGACATCACAGAGGCTAGTTTCTCATCCCATTTTTAGGTCTTGATACTTGTGTGCTACTTTTAAATATGATGCTTTGAAGCCTTGATCATGGTGTCTTTAGGTTGATAATCTACTAGGTCCTCCTCTTTCCATTTTAGCATGAGTTTTTGTTTACATCTTCTCACATCTCAAACAACACACACATTTCTTCACTCTATTGCACTCATGACTCATCCGAACACCCACCTCTACACGTACACACTTATGCTCAGCCTCACATAACATAAACAATAATGTTATTTCTACACTCATATCTCTACACCTATCCCTTACACTTACTTTTTTGGGGAAAAATTCAAACTAGTTTCATTTCCCCCCTTTTCCTCTCTTTCTTTCTTTTCCAAATGTAGTAGATGTAAGGAAAAATATAGATATATGGGTGTAAAAATAATATTTTTGTAACACAAAACAACATCCACATCACTTTTACACCACACATTGTACTCTAAGCACTGCATACAACCCTTGCACTTGCACATAGTCACAAAGTCACACATTGTCACACTCACAAATTCATGATAATGTGTTTCACTCTCTACGCCCACCGTGACAAAGCACTCCTTTTTACACAACAAACACACACACACACACATACACCTCCATCTCTACAGTCATATCCTCATAGCACAACATTACACTTCCATTTTTGCACTCACGTCCTTAAGCACATGCATCGCATAACATTGTTTCCACTGATCATCTTCATAACAAAAGCTCACATCCATCCTCATCACATTGGACATCACTACTCGTTCACTCTGCACTTGCACATACGCTACCCAAATCATAGCACCTTAGAAAACGCCTTACCACACCAACATATCCGTGCACACATAGCCACACTTTTTCACTTATACTCATTCTATCACATTCTCACTCACACACAAATGCCTCTATTTTTTTGGATTGTTTGATTTGATGCTTGTTGGTGGAATAACGTGTTGAATAGGAATTGGGTTGTGAAAGTTTGAGTTTATGCAACAATGAGTTTAGTTGTATGTGGTTTTTCACATTGAGTTTAGTTGTAAGCAAATGGTGTATATGGTTTAGGTTTAGGTGAGTGTATACCTTTCTTTCTTTTAGTTGTCAGCATAGGGCATATAATAAGGTATTGGAAGATTAATGTTGCACATCATTTCCTTTACATCTTTTGTTACACTTTACTTGTTTAGGAAGAGAGAGAGTGTGTGTGTGTATTAGAAATTGTATTTTTCTTATTTCATTACTCAAGAAGGTAATGATGTAAGCATGGAGTAGTGAAAGTAGTGTGTAAATATTATTGTTGTAAGGTTTTTTAGTTGAGTTAGGATCCTCATTAACTTTGGTCTTTTTTAAGGATATTTGTCTTATCATTAAAAAAAAATAAGAATAGATAAGTTGAAAAATCCAAGGATGAAGAAAATGAAAAAGATAAATGACAGTAAAGAAATAAAAGAAAAGATAAATGGTAGCTTATCTTTTGTGTTATCACGCTTGTTGGCTTTATCTAGATTGTATCCATACCTTGTGTTTGTTTGGAAAATTTCATTGTTCAGCTTATTTTATTGCTTAATGTGATCCATGACTAGGTAAACCTTTTTCTTAAAAAAAAAACAAAAGAAAAAATATTTAGAGTCTTTGCATGTTAATTGCATGCTTATGTCGTTTCATTTTATTTGTCTAGTTTTTCTATTACTTAATGTGATCCATAATCAATAAACTTTTTTTTAAAGAAAATAAAAGAAATAATTTTGAGTCTTGCTTGAATGTTAATTGCGTACTTTGGGGGAAAATATTTTTTGGGGTTATTCTCTATTTGCACAATAAATTTAGGGTAACCATCTTTGAACGAGTATATATCAAGGTTGCTGTGAAATTTAGTTTCCATCCTTCACTATGCACAATCGGTTGATCTCGAGCTTAACATAGTTTCAAGGATTGTGTTTTTTAATTTTTTATTATGTTTTTAATTTTTTTTAATTTAAATAAAATTAGTGATGACTCTATTTTCTTTAAAAAAAAAATCGTTGTCCTATTGCAATCCCAATCATGACACTTTTTCTTTTCATTTACAAGAGGTTAAGATTTTCCAGTAATATTCTTTGCTTGCAACTTGAAGAATATATTTTAGCTTTGTTATGCATATAGATTAGTTAAAACTTGTAACCAACCAAAAAAAAAATGATTAGTTAAAATTTGTGTCATTTCTTGTATGCTATTACGACAATTTCAATTATTATATTCTTTACATAAATGATTCATAACTTATTTGTTATGCATCTTTAAATTCATTAGCAACTACAAAAATAATCTATCATTGCATCATAATTTATATCCCCTAAACAATAAAATTATACTCTATATCTAAATACTAATTTTATACATTTATCCCAAATTTAGGGTACATTTATTGCATTTGGATTGTTTTCAAAATAAGAATTTCATTAACACATGATAGCACCACAAAATATCATATGACATGAATTTTGCTCCTCTAAAATGATGGATTCACTTTAAAGGAAAAGGTAAAGAGTTATAAGTATTAATGAAAAAAATCAAAGGACCACATGAGCTAATCTCCGTTAAAAATTTTCTTACTAGACTTTCTTTATATTGTTTTCGTTACAAATTATATGTCATTTTAGAAAAATTGTCTTGTTTAATTTATCATTGAGTGGGACTCAATTAGAAAACTGAACTTCCTGTTAGCGAAATTTACCTACAGTGCAGCAATTCAAGAGTCATTAAAAGTGTCTTATGGCTAGGGCCAAGTTGGTGTAAAGTAAAGATCAAATCCATACCTAAAGGCTATGAGAACACTTCATACACTTACCCAAAAAAAGTTGTCTTTTTAATTTATCTGTTATTTTAAGAAAATTAAGAAGTATTAATTTTTTCTAACTTTATCCTTATTTGATAGTATTTTTATTAAGTAGATAAGATAGAGCATTAACAACCCGATAATCTCTGTCACAAGACAAATATCACTGCTTTAATCTTTACGGGGCCCACCCATAACGATCTTAAATCATGCTTTTTCGCCTTTTTTTTAGTATATGTCTATTAACCAACTTCTACGTCGTTAACAATTTTTTGTTCTTCGTTAGCCAACTTATTTCACGAGCATAGAAGCGTGGTAAAATCTTGTGTCATTAACCAACTTATATGTATTAACCACTTTTTTGTTCTTCATTAACTAACTTTTTTCACGAGTATAGAAATAAAGTTAATTAATGAAGAACAAAAAAGTAGTTAATTACGTACAGAAGTTGGTTAATGATACAAGATTTTATCACATGATTTCTATGTTTGTGAAAAAAGTTAGTTAACGAAGAACAAAAAAGTGGTTAACGACGTAGAGAAGTTGGTTAATGGACGATGTATACCAAAAAAAAAAAAATAGGAAGGCGATTTTGCTGATGTTCATGGGTAGTCCCATGAACAAGATATCATTGAAAGCGATGTAGATCAGATTGTAGGATAACATTTTTCGAGCATTAATGGAGTAAATATCTAATTTAAATAAATAGTTACATTTTTCTGTAATTGAAGCTATTTAATAGATTTTTTAATCTTTTCACAATTATTTTAAACCACAATTCAAAAGAAATGGAAGGAGTAAATTATATATATTTTAGTGATTCATTTTGCATTACAATCTTACTTTTCATAATTGGTATTGCAACATATAATACTATATTAAAAAGAAATTATAAGGTACAACTCAATTGGTAAAGTGAGCTTCGTAGGGATGCACTTTATTTGCGGAATAGGGTTGGACGCCCATTAGAAGCACGTTATAAGTAATTAAGGCCGAGTCGTCACCTGAGTGAAGGATTAGTCTCATTTTAATAGATGTAGTGACATGCACCTCATGGTTTAAAAAAAAGTTAAAATACTTATCAAAAAAAGTAAATCAATAAATCTCTATAATCTTAAATTCTTAATTTACTTTTCTACAAGAACATTATTTCATTTTATAACTGTGATTCAATACTTTCTATTTTATAATAATAGGTTTTTTAAGATTTTATAATTTCTTTCTATATTAAAAATGATCTGATTGTTCCCATAGATTGTATATTCCATGTATAAGAACCACCCATTCTTTATTTAAAACCCATTAATCTTGAGCAATTACCGAAAGAAAAAGATGCAGCACTCACATATTTTCACTCTTTTCAGTTCTCTAATTCTTATTTTTAGAGTTTGCAATGCTTCGAATTGTTCTAATCCACCAAAGGTTATTAATGTTAACCAGTCAGGCAAGGGAGGAAGCTTCAAAACCATCCAAAGCGCTATTGAATCTATCCCTAAACCCAACAATCAGTGGACTCACATCCGAATTTCTGCAGGAACTTATACGTAAGGGATTTTCTTCGTTTAAAATATATTACTTTGTACTATTTGAACATTATTGTTATGTAATAATGTTATAGGTTTGAAACTATTTGATCTATGAGTATATATCATGCCATTGTTATTGCACAGGGAAAATGTCTTTATCAGCATACTTAGGCCATGCATCTTCCTTGAAGGAGCTGGCAGTTCCTCCACCATCATTCAAGCGAGTGAACATGTCAGGATGAGTACCACTGCCACTTTCGCATCATTAGCAGATGATATCGTAGCAAAGGGCATTACATTTAAGGTATATAACTGACACAAAAAATCTCTAGGGGACACCGGACAACCTCAAGGTTGAACATTGAAATCTAATATACTATAATTTGTACGAGCCAAATTTTTATGGGAAAACCAAAAAATAAAAAACAATAATAAAGCAAACCAATGAGTTCTTCATATTTTTAGATATAAGTTTATTTATTTGACATATATTTATATTTATTATTTTGTGGGTATAAAAAATTCTATTTCTTATAGTTTGAATCAATTATTTTCGCAGAACACATATAACAATCCACCTGTGGTAGAAGCTAATAAAGGCAATTTACCAGCATTGGCAGCTAAAATTGAAGGTGACAGAACTGCCTTTTATAACTGTTCCTTTAAAGGGGTGCAAGATACCTTGTGGGATCGTAAAGGACGCCATTATTTCCATTATTGCTACATTCAAGGTGGTGTAGATTTCATTTTTGGAGATGGTCAATCCATCTACGAGGTAATACACATAAAAATCCCAATATCAAAACCATATAGCTGATTTTTGGTTCATATTCTCAATTTGAAACTATTATCATTTCATGAAAATTTTATCTACTGTTTATAGCTTGATTAACTATCGATACATCCCTAAGCAGAAAAGTGTTATCAAATTTACAATGGGGGGAGATGGACCTGAAGGGCAAGATGGTACTATAACTGCACAAAAGCGAGAATCAATCAACTCCCCAACTGGGTTTGTGTTTAAGGAATGTATCATAACTGGGAGTGGGAATGGGAAGACCCAACTTGGGAGAGCTTATGGACCGTTTTCCAGAGTAATTATTGCTAATTCGTATCTCACAAATGTGGTTCGACCTGAGGGTTGGTCTGCTTGGAACCAAATAGGACATGAGTAAGTACATTTTCTTTAGGAAAATAATACTTGCACAGACTTTATCTTCACAAACTCTTCAATTATGCAAGTCAGTTTGATTAAATATAAGTCTAAGTATAATTTTTCCGAATGATTCGTAAACTCCACCTTAAAGTCTTTGAAGAATTTGTTACGATGAATTCTATTCTAGTACTATTACTCTATTTTTTATACCATTAATATAGGAAAAATGACAATACCAACCTAAAAATTTTCTTAATATTCAGCAAGGGAGGCTATCTAGCCTCTGGACTACCTAACATATATGTATTTTGTTATAGAACAAAAATATTGACATACTATATATATCCAACTGCTCTGAATTTGCAGAGCAAATCTTACATTTGTGGAGGAGGGTAACACTGGACCAGGGGCAAACAAGTCTAAGCGCGTGTCTTGGATGAAGCATATGGATGCAAATGAGCTCAAAAATTTCTTGAGTATCTCTTATATTGACCAAGAAGGATGGATTGGCAAACAGCCTACAAACTAAAAATTTCTAAGGAATTCAATGGTTGTCTATTATTTGTTAGTGTGCTGACATGTCTCAATTTTCTATGTTGCTTGTAACCAAAAATTAAAAAAAGATTGATAATAAGAGTACTCTTCAATCATTATCATGTTAAATTTTTTACTTGTTATTATGTCATGTAGTATGATAATGATGATAATTTTGCCACACGAATTTTATCTTATGGCATCAATTTTAAGCATATTATATATTATGTATCCTAATGTGTTGATGGTTCTTATTTTCTTTTCAATTAAGATAAAGAAACAATTATGGAAAAATGAAAGTATTTAAAAATAGTTTAATTGTCTTTTAAGAAAAGTAAAATGAAAATCAAGATAGGAATTTCCTTTTACCATAAAACACACTGAAACCAGTGATGCATTCTAGTCAATAATGGAAAATAAAAATTAAAACGTTAAATTAATTTGTAGGTGTTTATACTATTTAATAATTTTTAATTAAGTCTATATATTTTAAAAATTTAAAATTAAGTCTTTAATGTTTCAGAAATTTCTAATTGGTCACTACCCTTAATGCACTGGTAGAAATTTATAACGGTGCTTAAAGAGTAAGGAAATAAGAAGGACCCGTGTACAAAAAATTCTGTGAAACTTTAATAATAAGGATACCACAGTTTTGCCTGGTTTATTCCTGCCTCTGATTATATATTTATTTTGAATGAGAAACTTTTTCCATATAAATGTAATAATTTAATTTATTCAATTTCACCATAATTGGGGAAAAAATCAATCCACATTGATTTGATCGAATATATTTTGGTAATGTTCCAATTTTTATAATTCAATTTGTCTTGGTTCTCCAGTCTCAAAGAAAGATTGTTCGTAATGTGCTCTACAAATACTAGAGATGGCAAAGTGGGTTGACCCGCCGTGGGTCAGCTGAAAATGGGGTGAGATGGATTGACCAGTCATTTTAGGACAGGTTAGTTGGACAACTTGCCTAAAATAAAAAAAAACAAAAATAAAAAAATGATGATTTGATGGGTTAGATGGGTCTACTCACCTAAAATTAAACAAAAAATGCAAGTTAGGTGGTTGCCACAAAAACAAAAGTGACTTGACAGGTCAACCCGCCCTACCACAACCCGTGGGTTATATGGGGCGAGTTAAAATGACTCACCTAATTAAATGGTTTCCAAAATGCAACCCAACATGCCCTTTTTTAAGTCCAACTTAATTTTCCATTTCTAACAATGGCATTGCTTCATTGTTATTACCAAGAGGTATGACTACTGTTTCTTGGGAAACAATTCGTAGTTTAACTTGGCCTACGCAATCAAATTGCGGCCTAAATTTTGAATGTCAACCGTTTTACGTTTGAGAGGAAAAAAGGATCTACCTTTCATTGTTGCTTTATTTTGTGTATACCAAAGCTTTTTGTTCTTGTGTGTGTTTGTGAAAAGAAATTTGATATTCAAAATGCTAAGTGTGTGATCGTTTCAAACATGAATTAAATATCAAAGAAAAATATTGGGTGTGCCATTCAATAACAAGTATTGAAACAAATAATCATTGAATTGAATTGAACTGAAAAAACTTACAAAGTCATTCCAAGTACAAATTGTTGAATAAGCTATGAGTTACGTCTACTCCTAAAAGTGAAGATAAAAATCCTATCTAGAAGGAAAAATGATAAAGGGTAGTTACTAGTAACTCATCTTCCTACTGTGGGTGAGGAGTGTAGAGTGTTCAGGACCTTTTGGAATGTTACCCAACCTCCGTATTTATAGAAAAATGTGGTAACCACTACAAGCATCCAACAATTCTACAAAAATTTGGTGCTTCTTAAAATTATTTCACATGTCCATGGCAGTTACCTCTCTTTTTGCATTAGCGCACTACTTTAGGTGATGTGTACATGTGTAGCTTTGGTAACTAACACCTAATATCTTCAATGATCTGCCAAGGCCCCCTTTTATAGAGGATTAGAGATACAAAATGTCAAGGGAGCTGAGTCATTAGTGGTTGAATGATTGGAAAATGAGTGGAAAATGCCAAATGACATTAAATGAGTGGGAAATTATGGAGATTCCTTATCTCCGAAATCATGCAGCTCTGAAGTCATTGCATTCATCATTTTTGAACCAAGTGGTCTTCATGAAAGTTGTAGGCCTGGATCTTAGCTTTCAAATGGCTTTGGTTTGGGTCCAATATCATTTCTACAACTCCAGATACGTTCAAATTACTACATACTGTCCAGGCCCAGTCACAGCTCCTCTGTTCTGACTTCCAAACCTAATATCACCTTCAAGGAATCCGATTCTGGAAAAGTGTTCAACATGAAAGTTGTAGATATGGGTCTTAAATATTTAGCATCCAAATTTCAGTCCATTTTACAACATCTAACCCAAAATCTGTGATGAACAGTATACGTAGGCCAAGCTGTCAGGAATAGCACTCTAGTTCTTGCTTCAACCCCAATTTGAGTTATCTACTCGTGTGATTGGGCCTTTGAGGTCTTCATGAAAGTTATAGAACTCTCTCTTATCTTTCAAATGCCACTAGAATCAGCTCCAAAGACCATCTACAGCCCAAGATATGGCCAAAGTACAGAAACAGTGTAAGATGTAAATTATGCCAAAAAATTCAATTAAGTCTAATTTGAATCCAAACTTACAAAACATAATCAAAATCAATCAATTAAGTACATGGAGAGTGTAAATGACTAAAAATGAAGGCTTATTAATGTATCAAATATGTGATCATCAAATTCCCCCACACTTAGCTTTTTGTACTCCTGAGCAAAACACATAAGACCACTCACAAAATAAATAAATAAAAACGAAACAGAGTCAAAAGCTAAACACTCTAAAAGACTCAATTTCTAATAATATTTAAAAATGAAGAGCAATCATTTAAGTAATCAAAACATTCATGAGGTAACATATCTTCACTTCTCAAATCAACAAGCAAGGATATTTCAATTGAAAAACATGAGTCAAGAATGATAGATTTTCACAAGATTCACTCTCAATCCCTCAAGTGTTTAAAAGGTAGGTATTTCACTCAATTCAACCTATGAAAATTGCACTACCATAAGCTTGCTTATCTTCTACTTCTCCACTACTCAGAACACATGCACACACAAATCATGAGGACTTTATTCAAGGTTGTAATGGGGTCAAGGTAAAGGAGGAGATAATATGGATATGTCAAGTTAAACACCAGAGAATAAAAGAACATGAGAGCTGAGTTCAATTAACAAGCATGAAAGTTCATCCCAACTCCACCTAATATAAATTCTCTTTATATATTCTTTTCATTTCCTTTATTACCTTGTGGACCCTCTTCTTTTACATTTTTTATTATTTTGATTTTTTTATTTGATTTTTATTTAATTTTTTTATTTTTTTATTTTTTTACAAAAAGAATATCATATATACATTTTTTTAACCATTCTGCACACACACCCCCACACTTGTTCAAGAACTCATCGAATGACAAAATTACTATTCTCTTATTCCCTAAGGTTAAGTAAGAACATAGTTTTTCATTTAAGGCACATAATGAGTTCGAAACAAAGAATAGTCAAATAAACTCAAAGGGGTTAAGCAAAGGAAAATATGCACAAGGTTGGCTATTTGGTCAAAGTAGTTAATTCAAGAAAAATGCCTCAATCATATTCATGTATGCATATGAAAATGTAGTCTCAAAAAGAATCAAAGCAAGTTCTAGAGTAACAATTCCATGAGTGAAATTCACACAAGAAAGAAAAGAATGGTACAAATGTTCAATCCATTCATCAATAGGCTCAAAATCTCACAAGGCATAATTCTATCAATCTCAGTCCACCAATTCAACATTCATAACCAAACATGTGATTTTTAAGAAAGAAGACAATTAACTCAATCATGTAAATTTCCCTGAATTTGAATTGCTATTTCCACACAAATTAGTTACTACCCTAATTACTCCTTACTCTGCCACCAATTTTTGATGCGTCTCAAGAGTAAATAATTTACTCCTTACTCTGCCATCCCTAATTACTTTTGTTGTTAACAAATTGATGACAAACACAACAAACATATTAACAAACACACTTCCTATTTTTTTTTTTGGATTTTTTTTAAATATAAACACAACAAACATATTAACAAACACACTTCCTAATTTTTTTTGGATTTTTTTTAATATAAACACAATAAACATATTAACAAACACACTTCCTAATTTTTTTTTTGAATTTTTTTTGATATAAACACAATAAACATATTAACAAACACACTTCCTATTTTTTTTTTTTGAAATTTTTTTTTTGACAACCATCCTTCCCCCCAACCAGATCACAACATTGTCCTCAATGTCAAAACATAGATAAGAAAAAGGATAGAATATATTACCTGTTACTGCAATTACTGAAAAGAAAAACCTCACACAAATTTAAACAGAAACAAAGGACGATAAATAAAACTAAAACTTGTAATTATTTAAATAGTTGGAGTGTCTTGGCTGGCTTTCTTTTCATTTTGCTTCCTTCACCACTTCCGTCGGACCAATCTATCTGAGCTGTTACTAGATCAAGTTCATAAACAAAAGCTTCTAATTTATCAATCAACTCATCAACAGTGGAAGCAGAGATAAGGAGTCGTCTTGCAGAAGGTGTGACAAATTTCTGTTCCACAGCATGGTCAACAAAAGATAACAAATTATCAAAGAAATTATTAACATTCAACAAACCTATGGGTTTATGGTGGATGTTCAGTTGGGCCCAAGAGATAATTTGAAAGACTTCTTCCAAAGTACCAAAACCACCAGGTAAGACAATGAATGCATCAGAGTTTTCAATCATCGCCTTCATTCGTCCATGCATAGATGATACCTGAATTTCCAATCCAATTGTCTTTCCAACGATGTTCCTTCGAGTTAAAGGTTCAGGAATGACACCTAAAACTTGACCACCTCTTATAAATGCAGAAAGTGATACAGCCCCCATTAACTCAAGGCAACCTCCCCCATATACTACACGAATGTTCCTCGCAGCAAGTGTTCTACCAACAGTGCTTGCTGCGTTTACAGACTCTAAACTCTTACCATAACTTGTCCCACAAAATACACAGATACTGGCAAATCTACGAATAGAAGAAGAAGCTCCCTCCATTTCTACACTCACACTTTCTTTGAATGATTATGAGTTGCAGGAAAGTGAAGAAAATGGAGTGTTTAAATAGGGAAGAGAATAGAAAAAGTAATAATAGCTCCTATACAGGTAGGTTGACTGGTGTCAGAAAAGTTTGAAATTTAAAAATAATTTTTTTTTATTTTTTTTTTGTTTTTTTTTTACTTCAAGAAAACCATCAGGGTAAAGAAGTCTAGAAACCCCCGAAGGATCCTATCCAAAGGATCGTCTGTCCAAAACCAAAATTTAACAAAATCATACAAAGATAAAATAATAATAACAAATGATTACATACCTTTATGTACAGGTTTCATGGCAGATCTTTATACTGCGCGTCATGAGTGCAGTAATACCAAGACGGCTCACCAACGGGCATTCTTCTCCCTCCCGCTTGTGGGATATTTTGATTGAGCTACGACGCCACTAATTAAAGTGCGTAAATCGACGACGCCTACCACCAACGACCACACGGCCGGTGAGAGGTCACCGAAGAGCCCATGACATTAAATCACAGGATCCGGCTCGAGGCATTGTCACGCGAGAATGCAAACACGGACGCTTCTTTTGTCCATCAACAAGCGAGCCTTTGGTTAAAACCTCGGGAATGCTTGCGCGGCTCTCTGCAGAGCATGGCACACGAACCTTATTTACCGACCGGCGTGCGAAGGTCCACCCGAGTCAATGACGGTCCGCCACTCCACCGGGGGCTCCTAATCTAATTAAAGACCAAGTACAACCGAAGTTTTGCCTTTTTTTTTTTTCATTTCATTTTTTTTTTTTTTTTTTTTTTTTTTTTTTTTTTTATTTTTATTTTTCTTGTTTTTTCTTTTTTTTTTTTTTTTTTCTTTTTTTTTTTTTTTTTGAAAATTTACAAGATGATATATACATGTTGTTGTGATTGTGGCTCACATCTTCCTCTGGTTTCACGTCCAGAAACGGCTTAAACGCCTTCTATGAGTCGAGGATAAGCTTCCCATCCAATTTTCTTATAAATTGAAAAACAGGGTCTTTTTGAGTCAGATTCCCAAGACTATAACGCTTTTGCTCGTCCTTGAAGAGATTCTATAAACTAAGAAGTTCACGCTGCACAACTCCACAAGAATGTGTCTCAAGAGTCAATAAGATATTATCTAATGACTCCTTACTCAGTCCATTCTTAATGAAGAATATTTTATCTTCTCTGTTTATAGAAACCATTCCCAAAGAGCGACATCGCGTGTTGCAATTCCATCGTGCACACTTGTAACAAACTTTCATTCTTTTTGCTCTTCTCATTTTTGAAAATGAACTTTTACCGAGACCAGGCATGTATAGGACAAATGAATCTGAAGATTCACCAGCTAGACGAACCTTTGCTTTAATTATCCAGCGTATATCTTCTGGGATGCCCTTATACATTAACAATCTCAATCTTTCACACCTAACTTCATAGACTTTTGTTAGAGCATTTAGAGGGAGAGAAGGAAAATGTTTTCTTAGATTTGAGAGAATGACATCCATTTTAAAAGGAGAAGAATTCAGTTATTATGGGAAACTGAAAAACAAACCGACTTGAGAGTCACGGAGTACCGTTATCCGCCATTTAACCCGGAACACAAAGAACTGCAAAAAGAAAGAAACAACATTAAAATAAATTCTACTCATAACAAGGATTAGAAAGAGAAATGGATTCTACCTCAACAACTTGATGTTCCAGAAATGGTTTGAGTCTTTGTCTATTGACCTTAAATACAATACCATTCCTAGGATTCTCAATGTCTATGGCCCCATAAGAATACACATGTTTGACAATATAAGGACCAATCCACCTAGATCTCAAATTTCCAGGGAATAGATGAAGACGAGAATTATAAAGCAGAACTTTTTGACCAATTTCAAAAGTTTTTCTCAAAATTGATTTATCATGAAAAGTTTTTGTTCTAACTTTATAAATCTTTGAGTTTTCATATGCATAATTTCTTAATTCCTCAAGTTCATTCAATTGCAATTTGCGTAACTTGGAAGCATCATCAAGACATAAGTTGAAAGCTTTAATGGCCCAAAATACTTTATGCTCCAATTCTACAGGCAAATGACAAGGTTTTCCATAAACTAACCGATAGGGAGACATGCCCAAAGATGTTTTAAAAGCAGTACGATAAGCCCAAAGTGCATCGTTTAGTCTTAAAGACCAATCTTTACGATTTGGGTTAACCATTTTTTTCAAAATTTGTTTAATCTCCCTATTTGCCAATTCAACTTGTCCACTTGTCTGAGGATGATAAGGGGTTGCAATTTTGTGGGTAATGCAATATTTCTTCATTAAGAATTCAAATGGTTTATTGCAAAAATGTGTTCCCCCATCACTGATGATAGCTCGAGGAATTCCAAATCGACTCAAAACATTTTCTTTTAAAAATTTTAGAACAGTTTTATGATCATTGTGCCGACATGGAATCGCCTCAATCCATTTTGAGACATAATCAACTGCAACCAAAATGTACACAAATCCAAAAGATGATGGAAATAGACCCATGAAATCAATTCCCCAACAATCAAAAATTTCAATGACAAGGATAGGGTTCAAAGGCATCATATTTCTTTTAGAAATGGACCCCAATTTTTGACAACTTTCACAACTTTTGCAAAAAGTATAACTGTCCTTGAATAAAGTGGGCCAATAAAATCCACACTGCAAGATTTTCGTAGCTGTTTTCTTTGAAGAAAAATGACCTCCACATGCTTCTGAATGACAAAATTTAATGACACTACTTACCTCATTGTCAAGTACACATCTCCGAAAGATTTGATCAGGACAATATTTGAACAAATATGGGTCATCCCAAAAGAAAATTTTCACCTCAATCAAAAACTTTTTTCTGTCTTGGTGTGTCCACTGAGGCGGCATCTTACCTGTTACAAAAAAATTGACAATGTTAGCAAACCAAGGCATGGAATTGACAGAAAATAAAAATTCATCGGGAAAAGAATCATTGATAGGTGTGCTATCAAAAGATGAGCCTGTCGTCAGCCTTGACAAATGATCTGCAACAACATTTTCGGCTCCTTTCTTGTCTTTTATTGTGATGTTGAATTCTTGAAGCAACAAGATCCACCGTATCAACCTAGGTTTAGCATCCTGTTTAGACATTAAATATCTAACAGCAGCATGATCAGTGAAAACAACAGTGGAAGAACCAATTAAATAAGCTCGAAATTTGTCCAATGCAAAAATTACAGCAAGTAGTTCTTTTTCAGTAGTGGTGTAATTCATTTATGCACTATTCAAAGTTCGACTTGCATAATAAATTACATGAGGCTTACCTTCCTTTCTTTGACCTAAAACAGCGCCAACAGCAAAATCACTAGCATCACACATCAACTCAAAAGGCAAAGACCAGTCAGGAGATTGCATGATAGGAGCAGAAGTCAAAAGACCGATTAATTTTTCAAAAAAATTTTGACAATCTTGAGTCCAATCAAATGGTGTATATTTTGTTAGAAGATTACATAAAGGTCTAGATATGGCACTAAAGTCCTTTACAAATCTTCTGTAAAATCCTGCATGTCCTAAAAAGGAACGAACTTCCTTGACTGTTTTTGGAGAAGGCAAATGAGCAATTAATTTAACTTTGGCTTTATCAACTTCAATTCCCTTAGAAGATATCACATGACCTAACACTATTCCTGAGGTAACCATGTAATGACATTTTTCCCAATTCAACACAAATCCTTTTTCTTCGCATCTTTTAAGAACTTTTTCCAAATTATCAAGACAATTTTCAAAAGAATTTCCAAAAACTGTCAAATCATCCATGAAAACCTCTAAAAATGCTAAATCATGTCACTAAAAATACTTAGCATGCATCTTTGAAAAGTTACCGGAGCATTACAAAGACCAAAAGGCATTCTTCTATATGCAAAAGTGCCAAAGGGACAAGTAAAAGTGGTCTTTTCTTGGTCCTCTAATGCAATTGGTATTTGATTATACCCTGAATAACCATCAAGAAAACAATATTAGGGATGTCCTGCTACTCTTTCTAGAATCTGATCAAGAAATGGCAAAGGGAAATGGTCTTTCCTAGTGGCTGCATTCAATTTTCTGAAATCAATACACATACGCCAACTAGATGAGACTCGGGTAGGTATTAATTCTCCTTTTTCTTTTTCAACCACTGTTATTCCAGATTTTTTAGGCACAACTTGTGTAGGGCTTACCCACTGGCTATCAGAGATAGGATAGATAATTCCAACATCAAGTAATTTAAGAACTTCAGCCCTAACTACCTCTTTTATGTGTGGATTTAATCTTCTTTGAGGTTGTTGAGATGTTTTAGCATTATCCTCTAAATATATTCTATGTGTACAGATTAATGGATTAATGCCTTTTATATCCTTTAATGTCCATCCAATTGTATTTTTATGCCTTTTAAGTACTTCTATCAACTTACCTTCTTGTTCTTTGGTCAGGGATGAGGAAATTACCACTGGAGAGCTTTGTTCTTCTCCCAAAAATGTGTACTTCAACCCATCAGGTAATGGCTTCAGTTCCAGTGTGGGTACTTCTTCATCATTCATGGATTTTAGCTCTTCGAATCTTGACTTCCATCCTTTGTATTCCATTTCCTGTGTACAGTCAAGCAAAGAGCATATTTCAGAAACATCATCATCTAATTGTGTAGCTGAATCAAATGAATTAATTAAACAGATTTCTAATGGGTCAGAAGAACTCCTGATTTGAAGATGATCATCTATAATGGCCTCAATCCCTTCAATCTCTTCCTTTTCATCATAAACTTCTTGTGGTTGCTTGCACATGTTGAAAACATTAAGTTCCAGTGTCATATTTCCAAAAGTTAGCTTCACCACTCCATTTCTGTAATTTATCAAAGCATTAGATGTTGCTAAAAATGGGCGACCTAAAATAACAGGAACTGACTTAGAACTATCAACCATAAGTTCAGTTTCCAAGACAATAAAATTCACAGGATATATGAATTTATCAACTTGTACCAACACATCTTCTACTATTCCTTTTGGAATTTTAATTGATCTATCAGCAAGTAGAAGAGTTACAGAAGTTAGTTTTAACTCACCAAGGTTGAGTTGCTGATAAACTGAATATAGAAGCAAATTAACACTAGCACCAAGATCAAGTAAAACTCGTTCAATTTTATGTTCACCAATAATGCATGAAACTGTAGGACAACTAGGGTCTTTATATTTCAACTCATTATTGTTTTGAATAATGGAGCTTACATTGCTCATCAAAAATGCATTCTTTTTCACATTATGTTTCCTTTTAACAATTACAAGTCTTTCAAAAATTTAGCATAACAAGGAATCTGCTTGATAGCATCTAACAGAGGAATATTGACCTTCACTTGTTTAAAGATTTCAAAAATGTCACTGTTATGATTCACTTTACTTGAATTGTTTAATGCTTGAGGAAATGGGGGTGAAAACAAGGGTTTGATATCTTTTTGGCTAGGTGGCTTATCAACTCCTTCCTCATCTTTGGGAATTGACTCATCATCTTTCTCAAAAAGTTCAGGAATTTATTTTTCAATAACCTTTCCACTCCTAAGAGTTATCACTGAGTTGACTTGATCTATTTTTTGATTTTCTGAACTACCCTCATTTAGGCTAAACTGACCCTTAGGATTTGGTTGAGGTTGAGAGGAAAACTTTCCTTTCTCATGAATGGCAAGCGCAGAAGAAAGTTTAGCAAGAGTGTCTTTTATGTCAATCATGGCTTGAGTGTTTTGACTATTGATGGCCTCTTGTTTTTCCATGAATGCATGCAATGTTCCTTCAAGGTTTTTCCTATATGGTGGGACATAGGGTGCATATCCTTGAGGATTTTGAGAATCTTGCTGTGCCTGAGGAGGTGGCGGTTGCATGAATTGTGGCTGGTTACTATTCCTCCAACTGAAATTCGGGTGATTTTTCCATCCTGGATTGTATGTATCTGAAAAAGAAGAAGTGAATGGCTTTTTAAAATTATTCATTGCATTTACTTGCTCATGCACAACTTCTTTAAAAACAGGAATTTTTGGACATTCATTTGTTGAGTGTCCTAATTCATCACAAATGCCACAAATTTCTTCACTTTGCACATATTTGATTTCTTTTACTTTTCCGGATTCCATGGCTTCAACCTTTCTAGCCAGACTAGCAAACCTTGCATTTAGATCTTCTTCTTGACTAAGATGATATTTTTCTTTACTAGCATTTGCAAGGTTAAATCTAATTGAATTTTCAGAAGGATTAGTACCATGCCAAGATTGAGAATTTTCAGCCAAATGGTCTAAATAGTCTAAAGCTTCATCAGGTTCTTTATCAAGAAATTCACCATTGCACATTGTTTCCACAAATTGCTTGGTTTCAGGTGTTAACCCTTCATAAAAGAAACTTAAAGTGCGTCATTTTTCAAAACCATGATGTGGGCAAGAATTCAACAAATCTTTAAAACGTTCCCAACTTTGAAAATATGCTTCATTTGAATTTTGGGAAAAATTTTGGATTTATCTTTTCAAAGCATTAGTTTTATATGTTGGAAAATATTTCTTCAAAAACTCACATTGCATTTCTTGCCATGTGCCAATTGATCTTGGTTTCAAAGTGTTAAGCCAAGTTTTTGCTTTATCTTTCAAAGAAAAAGGAAACAATTTAAGCTTAACAACCTCTTCAGTGCAAGTTTGATCATGAAAAGCAGTACATACTTCCTCAAATTCTTTTAAATGTAAATATGGGCTTTCAGATTCTAAACCATGGAAATTAGGAAGTAAAGAAATCATACTTGGCTTGAATCTAAAATTGTTGGCATTGAGTGGAAAGATAAAACATGATGGACTAGAATTTCGAGATGGTTGCAAATACTCACGCATAGTTCACAACGGTTGATTTTCATGTTCATCATGCACACTTTCGTTTTCAGCCATTGTGCTTAATGTGTGTGATTGTGATTCAAACAAATCAATATGTAAAGTACCTGGATTAACTTTAACCAAACTAATTTAATTTAAATCACGATACCAATTAAGCATAAACAAGTAACTTACAAGATAAAATAAAATGTACAAGTTAGTAATATAAATTGTCCATTAAATATTAACAAAGGTGTGGTATAAACCAACCACCAAATATGTTAAAAAGCATAAAAATTAAAAAGTTAGTATACAGGTAAATTAAAATATTAGAAGCAGAAAAAATAAAAAGTTAGATAGTTAATAAGAGAGTTAGTAAGTTAGTAAACAAAAAAAAAATGACAGAAAATAAATACAGAAAATAAAGTATAAAAAAAATAAATAAATAAAAGGGAGAGTTACCCCCACTAAGTTAGTGCGTAAAATAAAAGGGAGAGGTGCCCCCACTAAGTTAGTATGCACAGAAATTAAAAAGGGAGAGGTTCCCCCACTAGTTAGTATGTTAGTATATATACAAATTTTTACACCAGAAATTCAGTCTTCAAATCAAGTCCCCGGCAACGGCGCCAAAAACTTGATGCACGATTTTTAGTTGTCGCATTTGCAAACCCAAGTGCAGGTTGTCTCAAGTAATAAATTTCTCAGTGAGTCCGAGGTCGATCCACAGGGAATTGATGAAGATTAATTATGGTAAGGTAAATATTTTGTTACTATGGTAAGAATTATTTACTTGGGTAAAAATGATCCACTCTTGGTAAATAAAGTAAAAGTAAGATTAATTCCTTTTATAACTCAATTAGAATCCTCGCAGCATGGAGGTTCCAATCGAAAAATATAACGTTAAAAGTCCATTAAAATAATACACGTAATTATATTATGTTTCCTAAAAATATTACCACCACTTATAAATGGGTTAAAGCATTCATTGTGCCAATATTTTGTCTACAACAAATCAAGAACTCCTCTTTACAAAGATGGTTTCTAAATTATAAGAAACAAATTATAATACGTATAATGGTTACTAGAAAATATAAATCATTTAAGCACAAGAGAAGAATAAATCTAACCTTACTTTATTACCAAGAGCTTCACCCTTTCACCCAAGTAAAATGAAACTTAGTTACTCATAGATAAGAAGAAAGAAAGAAAGAAGAAGAAGAAGAAGAACATGACTTTCATTTAGAACAAAGGAAAATTACTACAAGAAAACCTAGTAACAAAATGGTATCATTTTAGTAACTAACACCTAATATCTTCAATGATCTACCAAGGCCCCCTTTTATAGAGGATTAGAGATACAAAATGTCAAGGGGGGCTGAGTCATTAGTGGTTGAATGATTGGAAAATGAGTGGAAAATGCCAAATGACATTAAATGAGTGGGAAATTATGGAGATTCCTTATCTCCGAAATCATGCAGCTCTGAAGTCATTGCATTCATCATTTTTGAACCAAGTGGTCTTCATGAAAGTTGTAGGCCTGGATCTTAGCTTTCAAATGGCTTTGGTTTGGGTCCAATATCATTTCTACAACTCCAGATACGTTCAAATTACTACATACTGTCCAGGCCCAGTCACAGCTCCTCTGTTCTGACTTCCAAACCTAATATCACCTTCAAGGAATCCGATTCTGGAAAAGTGTTCAACATGAAAGTTGTAGATATGGGTCTTAAATATTTAGCATCCAAATTTCAGTCCATTTTACAACATCTAACCCAAAATCTGTGATGAACAGTATACGTAGGCCAAGCTGTCAGGAACAGCACTCTAGTTCTTGCTTCAACCCCAATTTGAGTTATCTACTCGTGTGATTGGGCCTTTGAGGTCTTCATGAAAGTTATAGAACTCTCTCTTATCTTTCAAATGCCACTAGAATCAGCTCCAAAGACCACCTACAGCCCAAGATATGACCAAAGTACAGAAACAGTGTAAGATGTAAATTATGCCAAAAAATTCAATTAAGTCTAATTTGAATCCAAACTTACAAAACATAATCAAAATCAATCAATTAAGTACATGGAGAGTGTAAATGACTAAAAATGAAGGCTTATTAATGTATCAAATATGTGATCATTAAGCTTCATGTAACTAAATGGAGGTAATGGATTCAGCTTCTCCATCGTGGTCAGTGAACACTATGTAACTGAAGATCTTTTAGAAGATCACATGCATGCCACATTCTTCGTTAAACCAAGCCTTGATGTGAACTTTGTCAACAACATCAGTATTGTTGCTATGCAACATAACAAATCAAGTTCAAAAGACTTAGTCATTTTTTGAAGTTATCTACAGCAATGCTAGTATTACTGCTATGCAACCTTAGCTCCAAACTCCAATTACTTCTTGGTCAACCTAACTAAGAAGTTGTCGACTATATGATAACTTCAGTATTATAATGTCTTTTGTTTCTTCTTCACTTGATAGCATCAATACTATAATTAGTCATGAAATAGCATCAGTATGAATAATCTCAGCATTAATTAGAAATTATTTCTCCACTTGGTATCAAGACAACACTTGAGCAACTTTTGTGAAAAGTATTAGCAACATCAGTATGGCCTACACTCGACAACTTCCATACTCTTGACCTGTAGACTTAGCGTCCACTTGGCACTTTCTTAGTAGCCTCAATACTGTTACATGTCACATATTAATATGTGTAATTTTATAGCATGTGTACCATAATAATTTTTTATTATGCTCCCAACAGATGCCCCTTAAGCATGGTCGTAGAGTGGTTGAGTGAAATGACCATACTTATGAATGATTTTATGGAAAAATGTCATGTACCTCCACTCCTCATTAGGTTCAAAGTACATGCCTTCCAAATGCATTCATTTCAAGCACACATTTCCATTTTTGCATTTATTTTGAAACCTTTGGTTAGTCCAATAGGCGTTCATTCTTCCTTTTATATAAAGAACTTTAGAGACTCACTTCTTTATTCTTAATCCAAGATGGCTTTTCATTCACCATTCTTTTCTCTTTAATCTCCATTCTTCTTCTTTCTAAAAATCCTTTCAAAGCATTATTTGTAAATTTTTTGGCACGGTAGTCTTCTGATTATGCTTACTCATTGACTAAGGCCAATGTTTTCTCTGAAGATTCCTTGCTCATGGCCTTGGTTAACCCAAGGTACTCCTCTGGCTATGCTTATGAGGGTTTAGCCATGTCGAAGATGGTCTAGCAGCTTGTAGCCTGTATCAGATAGATTCCTCGATTCGGTGAGGTCTGTGCACTCCCCTCCAACTCCTTTGATTGACATGAGGTCAATATGCCTTACATCTACAGAGGGAGTGGAGGAAAGAGTTGGGGCCTTAGAGTGGAATTAACCACCCAATCGGCGGTCACACTTACTTCCACCTCCTTAGTTTCCTTCAAATCAGTTGGGGCGGTGGGAATGGTTGGAGTCTTGGTAAAGAATCTTATTCGCCTCTGCTTCACTGGCTAGGTAGGCCTAATGGATTATAGAATTTGACCTTTGGAAGTATTCTATAGAAAAACTTTAGTCTCTAGTCTTAGGAATAAATTTTTGATTTCTGTAGTAGTTTTCTTGCATTCTCATATTACTTTGTAATTTGTCGACATATTAATGAAAATTTCTTTTCTACATCTCCTATGTCAAATAAATTAGACTATAATATGATCAATGGAGTAATTAATTACTTTTCTTACTGGTTCTTTCAATCCAAGTTCTAGTGGAATACATCCCACAGTGACTATAGCGTCGCCTAGCACTTCTTCTTTACCAACCCATAGGATAATGGTATAATTATCTTTCCTCTTCCCTTATGTCTACATTTGTTACATAGTGTTAAAGAGTTCTATTATGGTTTCAGATGACTACAAAGAAACGAACTTTGAAATAATGTCGACTATCTTCTCCTGATAGTGGTGAAAACTTACTTGGAAAAGACGACACTGCACAAGGTGATCCTGAATCACTCCTCCTAGCTGTTGAACAAAAAGCTATGCCAGACGCTCTATTTCCTAGTGTTCCAATAGTAACAACTATTGATCCTAAGCTCGCTCTTGGTGAAAATCTTATGTTTCCATAAAAGGCCAATCCAACAGGTCCTTATTGGCAGAAAGCGGAAAGGAACCTGCTGAACAATCTGAAAGTAAAACTATATATGAGGAAGGTTCCTTCAGTGAATACGAGTTTGACTATTCTGCTGATGAATCATCAAATCAAGATGACGAAGCCTTGTTCAATGACATTCTTAAACAAATTGAAGCTTCACCTCCGCACAAACTTGGTGCAAGTTGACCTCTTTCCCTCCTTGATGAGATTAAGTTATTATTATCTCATAATCTCAATGATGCCATTGCTAAAGCTGCAACTTGGCAAAGAATATCCTTATTCCTTCCACTTCTTGCTTACAACACAGAGGATTCTACGGGGGAGGAACTTTTAGTTCTCACTGAGCATATTGAGACTATTTTCACCCAATTTTGAGTTGCTTAAGAGGCCATTGATCACCACTATGTTTTTGAAAGAAGAGGTGAGGAATTGGTCCATGAGTTGCTTTAGGCTCAAAAAGACAAGCCTACATGACAATTAAACTAAAAATGGCTAAGGCTTCTAATAATGAAGTATTGAAAAAGGAGAAAGCTTTTCTTGACAAGATTGAGGACCTGGAGGTGAAGTTGTCAGCTTTTAGATTCAGTTGAACTTATCTCCTCAGAACTTAGCTTGGGATCAAGTTGATATCGAAAGATATTCCAAGTTATTAGAGGCCAATTAGATTCAGAAAACTCTTTTAATTCAAGAGATGGTTGCCAGGTTGACTCTGAGTGCTAAAGTTGAATTAGACAAATAGGATGGTATATGAACCTAAGCTGAATTAGCACAAGTTTGGCAAACTTTTTCGAATGTTTCTATTGTATCGTCGAGCAAATAGCTTGGTCTTTTTAGTTACACTAGGATTTAGTACTTAGCATTTTATTCATGTATTTTTATGTCATTTTACCAACGTAATTTTAATTTACAACTTTATAATTTAAAATAAAACTATTTCTTGAATGTTATTGCCTATTAACTTAATACAACTCCATCATATATGTATATATATTTTTTGGTTTGGTCCCACGTGTAACACCCCAAATTCTGACTATATGAATAGTAATAGCAGAATTACACTGTTTTATATTTTTCGTGTGGTATAAAAATAATTTGACTGTTCTGAGATCATATTTGATCATTTTGTGTGATTTGCTCCTGGCCAGGAAAAATAATAATTTTCAGGCCGAGAAAATTCTGATTTGCCTCATTTGGAGACAGGGGATCTTACTAAACCCGAATCTGAGTGACTCAGAAAAGAATCTTTTAATTTTTAGAATCTATCTATAAAAACAAAAATATTGTACTGATAAATATCTGTGGTTATATTTATAGCAGCCGTTGCTATGAATGTTGAACCTGATAAGTTTTAACAAACAGAAAGTGCGCTTAGAATATTTCCTGTAGTCAAAATTAAAATGAACCAATAGGAAATAGTCAAAATAAATGGTTGGACTTTTCTAACCAATGAGAATTGGTCAAGGAAAGAAGCTTAGACTTCCTTGTGGACCATTAGATTTGAAGCTTGATTTAGAAGCCTTGATCTTAACCGTTGATCCAATCAACGGTGTAAAACAATATCCTAACAAAACCATCAAGTAATATCCACCATAGATAAGATTAATGGATAGGAAATCAAGTTGATTTCCAATGGATAAGATTGAGTCAACAATAATGGCTTGACTTTTGCTTAGGAAACTAATTAACCTTAATGTAGTTGATCTCATTGCCTAATTAAGAAAACTAAGTAAACTAACTTAATTAGTAATTAGTTATAATTTAATCTTTAATTTAATATCCTACTTCTAATTAGAGGTTATGATACATGCTTAAATATGTTCAACTAATTAGTTATATACTTGGATGATTAAGTAAAAATGGTTAGGAAATTAAATCTAATTAATTAGCTAATCAATTAACTAGTAATTAGGCTTGAACTAATAATAAATTAAGGACCCTAAACTCACCTAAGCTCCACGGTTCAGCAGCTGAATGGAGCAGCAGAATGGAGACGTCAGCAGCAGCCACGGTTCAGCAAATGGAGAAGCTTCCAAGTGATATTTGAACACTCCAAAGTCATGCAAAGTCAAGTTGGTGACCAATGACAAGTGATTGTCCATGTGCAATTAAAGTATGGATACTTACTCAAGTAAAAGTCACTCACGGTCACTCACTCAAGACAGCATGGCAGCAGCTATAAATTTGGAGAATTATTCAAGTAATTCTCTTTGTTTTATCATCACAATTCACTCACGGTCACTCACTCAAGACAACACGGCAGCAGCTGTAAATTTGGAGAATTATTCAAGTAATTCTCTTTATTTTATCCTCACAATTCACTCAAGGCAGCAGCTGTAAAGTAATGGATAATTACTCAAGAAATCTCTTTATTATTTCCTCACAAGTCACGGCAAAGACAATCTGTCTTTATGCACTCAAAGATTGGATAATTACTTAAGTAATTCCTTCCAAATTTAACAAGTTATCACACGGCCAACGTGACCTTCTCATACGTCCTCACTCTTCACTTTTATACTTATCATACATAAGTCTTATTTCTCTCAAAGTACCAAGGAAATCAAGCAAATTTCTCTTCCCTCTTATTTCTTCACATTCGGCCACCACCTGCAAACTACACCATCCATCCTTTAAAAAATTCATCTCTTGGTTTTGTTTTAACTCAAGATATATTCTAACCATTTCTTCTTCACAAGGTTTTGTCACAAACCTATCCTATCTTGTTCAAAACTTCTCCAACCTTTTCCTAAAGGGTAAGCTTTGATTCAATGATTCAAAGTTTGATTTTAATTTTGTTAACCATGATTTCTCCATGGTTTTTCAATCTTGATTTTTGTATGAACATTTACTAATTTTCTTGAAAATTTTAGGGTTTGTTTAGGAGGTGAACAAAGTTTCAAGGAAAGGAGGAAAGCTTAGAAAGCTTGTCTTCAAGAGGTAAGAGGGAGATTCAACCTCACCAACCAAGTTCGGTGGTGTGAGGATGGATTATATTCGGTGAAAAATCCACAAGGATTCATTCACCTATTGTTTGAGGTCTTTGGGGTGTATTTGTGATGTATAGAATTGTGTTTTATGCTTGTATGTGTAGTATTTGTGTTATGTGTAACTTATTTCAATGTTAGCATGTGTGATGAAATACTTACAGACTTGATGTTATGTATGTGTGTGTAATTTAGAATGCATAAAAAAAAATTATGTGTGATTATGAGGACTAAATTGTAAAAAAATTATATAAAATACGGGACCATTATGTAAATATAAATGTTGAGGAACTAAAATGTAATTCATATGTTTTGAGGGACAAGAAAGTAATTATTCTATTGTGAGGGACTATTTTGCAAATATGAGGAAATGGAATGAATTTTAGTATTAAAATGAGTAAAACAGAAATTCTGATTCAAAACGTATAAAAATAATAATATTTATGCGATTGGAAAACATTGAAAATCACTACGTGACTTGAAAAGGCGACAGAATTGAGTCGCGAGTGAGAAAATACAAAAATATGACTACGTGATTAAATTACAGTAATAATGATGTTAAATTATTATATGAACCCTGCATATGTGATATTAATGGAAATTGTGAATAGTGCATAGTACATGCATTGGAAAGGTCCACAGATTTGTGTAAGGCAAGTTGCCTAGGAGAGACTACACCTCCTGAGTGGGTGCGATAAGCGTAGTGTAGGTCACTTGTTGACCTTGGGGCCATTGGGGTGCGGGTTGCCTACAATGGACAGTTGGTAGCTCTTACATGCACCGTGGGTTAGACCGATGCAACACACCAATGATCCGGACCGAGACACTATCCCTAATCATGATTTGATAAAGACTGTTGTGCATATGCTAGATGTGTAGAAATTAAGCACGTGGTCTGAAGCATATTGGTGCCGACAGATCTTTTCAGTCATTCTCTCCGACTTGAGTTGTAACTCCATGGAGTAGGATATTGAGTAAGTGTACATTTGCATACATAGAGGACATATTATTGTAATTATTGCTTATGATAATTGAAATATTGAATACTTGATCATTGAAAATAGCATAACTGTAATTCTTGTTTTTATTTCCTGTGCAATTATGATATTTAATGTTAGTGGCATAACTGTAATTATAATATGACAGCTGTATGATATTTTGGATGTGATTATCTTCATTTCTACCACACTGGTATTGGCGTAGGTGATCTCACCTCTTGTATTCATGTTTTGTATCATGTTTTTGTTGATTAAGACATTGAGCAAGACGTAGAAAGAGTAGCAGAGGAAGAAGAAAATCCCATTGAAAACGTTGAGTTTTGATGGCAGTGGAGATACCAAGTTTCTTGGGTTACATGAGACTGACATTCATCGGAGGGGACGAGGCATGGACCGAAGATCTTGAGAGAGAGAGAGTATATTATCTGGGAGATGTAAATATTAGATTGAGTAGGCTACAGTCAAGGAACCCTTACTTTTCTGTTACTATTTATGTACAATTAGAGTTCCCTATATCCATCAGGCAGCACTGGGGAGCGTACTATCGCACCCCTAGAGAGAGTAGTGTCGTATCGTCCGCTCGGACATTTGTTCCCCGGACTTTACGTCGAGTTGGAATTCTCCCACCCGGGGAGTCTGAGGAGGACCTATCTGAGGGTCCAGCTACTTCTGAGGGCTCAGCTGCCTAGTAGTACTTAGGCAAGATGTCAATGTATATAGTGTTTAAAATTTTGGAATGACTAGTTTGTAATACTTACAGTATGATAGTGTGAAAGACTTGTATATGTATAACAAAAGACTTGGATATGTATAAATGATGTAAATTATTTGTAATGATGCTGTGATGTTTTATTTTCTGCTAAGTTTATTTTCTTGTTATTAAGAAATTTTCTAACTTATATTTTTCCCTACAAAGTACGTAATCTAAAATAAGGGTAATTTGGTAATTATGTAACATAAATGTGACATCCTAAGGTGGGTGTTACATTAGTTGGTATCAGAGCCCAAGTTAGAGTTTTTTGGGTTTGTGGTTAGGTCTGTCTTGTTTAAGTTGCGTATTTCTCTGTGTTTGTTTGTCTGAAAGGAAACCATATTACTGGAAGATTGATTTCAACTCTTATTTATGTTGTCCAGTTTACTTGAGAAAGACGAAATGGCTGGACGAGGAAGGGGGCGTGTTAATAATAGAGCAGAATGTGAGAACGCCGGCGACGATAATCAGAATATGACTGTAGCTGTAGCAGCAATACAAAGGATCGCTGAGGTTGTTGTACAGCAGAATCGGAGAGCAACTGACGATGCTCATAGCTTGTCAGAATTTCGAAGGAATAATCCGCCTAAGTTTCATGGAGAGTTTGATCCAAAGAAGGCTGATCTGTGGATTAAGGAACTAGAGAAGATATTTGATGGTATGGGTTGTACTGATGAGCGAAAGCTTACTTTCGCGATGTTTGTGCTAGTCGGTGATGGAGATGCCTGGTGGGCAGAAGTCCGAGGATTAATTGAAGCTGAAGGAAGAATTGCAACATGGCAGCTCTTTAGACAGGAGTTTTTGGCAAAATATTTTCCAGCGAGTGTGCGACATGCTAAGGAGATGGAGTTCCTTAGTCTGAGGCAAGGAGCAATGACTGTGAGCGAGTACGCAGCAAGGTTCGAAAGCTTGTCTAAGTTTTCGAGGTACTTCCAGATGCATCCAGATGAGGAATGGAAGTGTAGGAAATTTGAAGAGGGGTTGAGGCTTGACATTAAGAGAGCTTTAGCGACGGTGGATATTGATCAGTTTCCGGTGTTATTGGACAAGTGCCGCAAGATTGAGGAGATCGATAACCAACGGGCAGCAAGGACTAAGAACTTGGGACCAGCACGATTCCAACGAGGAAGGGGTAGCGGTGGCAACCGTTATCAACAGAAACCATACACTAAACCAGCCGGAGGTCAGAATAAACAACAATCAGTTGGGGGAAGTTCAAGTGGTGGTAAGGTAGTTTCAACTGGAACTTCTGCACTTAAATGTTTTAAGTGTGGGAAAGGACATCTTACTAGGGACTGTCAGTATAAGAGGGTGATCTGTTATAGATGTGGGAAGCCTGGACATTTTTCCAGAGATTGTGATCAGTCGAAGGCAGAGCCATCAGTGGGCAGTGTTCGTACTGCGAGGCCACAGGCGGGTGGTCGAGTATATACTATGAGCGGGGAGGAAGCCGCTAAATCTGAGGACTTGATAATGGAGGAGTGTACCATAAAAGGTAACCCTTTAACAGTGTTATATGATTCGGGAGTAACACATTCTTTCATTGCATGTGATTGTGTGGAGCGTCTGGGATTGACTGTGACTACATTGCCATATGATTTGACTGTGGTTACTCCTACTGATAAACCTGTGATAACTACAAAAGTATGTTTGAATTGCCCTGTATGTGTTAGGGATAGAATCTTTCATGTGGATTTGATCTGTTTGCCTCTTTCTAAGATTAATGTAATCTTAGGTATGGATTGGTTATCCTCTAACCATATCCTGATCGACTGTTCGAGTAAGACGTTAGTTTTCCCTGAGGTTAAGGATTTTAAATTCTTAACGGCTACTCAAGTGGAAGCTTGTTTAAAGGAATGAGACCTAGGGTACTTGTTGATATCTTCTTTGGAGGTTCACTGTGAAGATGTTCTGAAGGATATCTTTGTAGTGAACGAATTTTCCGAAGTGTTTCCTGAAGATATACCGGGACTACCGCCAGAAAGGGAGATTGAATTCTTTATTGATTTGGTACCTGGAGCTGGACCTATATCTATGGCACCTTACAGAATGTCGCCAGTAGAGTTGGCAGAACTGAAGAAGCAATTGGAAGATTTGTTGGAAAAGCAATTTGTGAGACCAAGTGTATCACCCTGGGGAGCTCCAGTGTTATTGGTAAAGAAGAAGGATGGGACTTCTTGGCTATGTGTGGACTATCGGCAGCTGAACAAGATTACAATTAAGAATAAGTATCCCCTACCGAGGATTGATGATCTACTGGATCAATTGTGAGGAGCCACCATATTTTCTAAGATTGACTTACGTTCTGGTTATCACCAGATACGTGTAAAGGTGGAGGATATCCCGAAGACTGCGTTCCGGACTCGATACGGGCACTATGAGTACCAAGTGATGCCTTTTGGTGTGACTAATGCACCTGCAATATTTATGGACTTCATGAACAGAATTTTTCATTCATACTTGGATAAGTTTATTGTTGTCTTTATTGATGATATTTTGATTTATTCTCGAAGTCAGGAGGAACATGCTGAACACCTCAGAGTGGTTCTCCAGATTTTGAAGGAAAATAAACTATATGCCAAGTTGTCCAAGTGTGAATTTTGGTTGAGCGAAGTACAATTCTTGGGGCATGTCATATCGGCAGATGGAATTGAAGTTGATGCTGCAAAGGTGGAGACAGTTATTGAATGGGATAGACCGAAGACAGTATCGGAGATCTGTAGTTTCATCGGATTGGCCAGTTATTATCGACGATTCATAGAAGGGTTTTCAAAGATTGCAGGACCTCTTACCCAACTTACACGAAAGAATCAACCGTTTACATGGACTGAAGCATGTGAGGAGAGTTTTCAGGAGTTGAAACGACGACTGACTACTTCACCGGTTTTGATTCTGCCTGATCCGAATGAACCTTTCGAGGTGTATTGTGATGCTTCGTATCAAGGATTGGGTTGTGTACTTATGCAAGACCGTAAGGTTGTGGCATATGCGTCGAGGCAGTTGAAAGTACATGAGAGGAATTATCCAACTCATGACTTGGAGTTGGCAGCAGTAGTGTTTGCGTTGAAGGTATGGAGACATTTTCTCTATGGGGTAACATTCACTGTTTTTAGTGACCACAAAAGTTTGAAGTATCTGTTTGACCAGAAAGAGTTGAACATGAGACAAAGGCGTTGGCTCGAGTTTCTGAAGGATTATGACTTTCAGTTACAGTATCATCCCGGGAAGGCAAATGTCGTAGCGGATGCTTTAAGTAGGAAAGCACTTAATGCTTCTGTTATGATGATAAAGGAGAAAGAACTGATAGAAGAGTTTCGGGATATGCGATTATCTGTGAAGTTGACACCGGGAAAGATATGTTTGAACCAGATCGTTATTTCGAATAATTTGATGGATAGAATACGAGAAGGGCAAAACAGTGATCAGTATTTTCAAGAAGCAAAGGAAGCAAGAAATCAAGGAGCAAAATTGGAATTCAGCGAAGGTGTTAATGGAATTTTGAAGTTCAAAGGGAGAGTTTGTGTACCAAACGATCCAGAACTTAGGAGATCGATTTTGAATGAAGCTCATAGAAGTAAGTTGAGTATGCATCCAGGAGCCACAAAGATGTACCAAGATTTGAAGCAGCTGTATTGGTGGCAAGGAATGAAGCGAGATGTAGCTGAGTACGTATCATCTTGTTTGACTTGTCAGAAGGCCAAGGTGGAACATCAATGACCATCAGGAATGTTGCAACCTTTGCCTATTCCTGAATGGAAATGGGATGACATAGCAATGGATTTAGTCACGGGACTACCAAGAACTCGGAAGGGTCATGACTCTATATGGGTAATTATTGATCAGCTTACAAAGTCGGCGCACTTTTTACCGATTAATATTAAGTACTCAATGGAGAAGTTGGCTCAGATATACATCAATGAAATTGTTAGACTTCATGGTGTACCATCCAGTATAATTTCTGATCGAGATCCGCGATTTACCTCAAGATTTTGGACTAGTCTACAAGAAGCCATGGGAACCAATCTACATTTGAGTTCTGCTTACCATCCACAAACCGATGGTCAGTCAGAAAGAACAATTCGATCGTTGGAGGACTTGTTGAGGGCTTGCGTTCTAGAGCAAACTGGTTGTTGGGATGAATTTCTGCCATTGATAGAGTTCACCTACAACAATAGTTTCCATTCAAGTATAGGGATGGCACCCTATGAAGCCTTATATGGGAGAAGATGTAGGACACCATTGTGTTGGTACCAAGATGGTGAAAGTACTGTGGTAGGACCTGAATTTGTGCAACAAACAACCGAGAAGGTAAAGATGATCCAAGACAAGATGAGGACAGCTCAGACGGCGCGGAAAAGAGCTATGCAGATAAAAGACGAAGACCACTGGAATTTGAAGAAGGTGACCATGTATTTTTACGTGTGACGCCTATGACTGGAGTTGGACGAGTAATCAAGTTGAGGAAGCTTACTCCCAAGTTTATCGGACCATATCAGATACTTCGTCGGATAGGTCCGGTAGCTTATCAAGTTGCACTGCCACCGTTTTTATCAAATCTTCATAATGTATTTCACGTATCACAACTACGAAAATATATTCCAGATCCGACTCACATTATCGAACCAGACACTGTACAACTAAAGGAGAACTTGACCTATGAGACGGTTCCAGTCAAGATTGAAGATCAAAGGATAAAGCAGCTTCGAGGAAAGGACATTGCATTAGTTAAAGTAGTTTGGAACGATGTGAGTGGTGAAGCCACATGGGAGTTGGAAGAAAAAATTAGAGAGCAGTATCCGTTTTTATGTTAAGTGTATGTCAAGTTTCGAGGACGAAACTTTATTTTAGATGGGGAGAATTGTAACACCCCAAATTCTGACTATATGAATAGTAATAACAGAATTACACTGTTTTGTATTTTTCGTGTGGTATAAAAATAATTTGACTTCTCGAGATCATATTTGATCATTTTGTGTGATTTGCTCCTGGCCAGGAAAAATAATAATTTTCGTGTGGGAAATTTCGATCCGCCTCATTTGGAGACGGGGATCTTACTAAACCCGAACCGAGTGACTCAGAAAAGAATCTTTTAATTTTTAGAATCTATCTATAAAAACAAAAATACTGTACTGATAAATATCTGTGGTTATATTTATAGCAGCCGTTGCTATGAATGTTGAACCCGATAAGTTTTAACAAACAGAAATTGCGCTTAGAATATTTCCTGTAATCAAAATTAAAATGAACCAATAGGAAATAGTCAAAATAAATGGTTGGACTTTTCTAACCAATGAGAATTGGTCAAGGAAAGAAGCTTAGACTTCCTTGTGGACCATTAGATTTGAAGCTTGATTTAGAAGCCTTGATCTTAACCGTTGATCCAATCAACGGTGTAAAACAAAATCCTAACAAAACCATCAAGTAATATCCACCATAGATAAGATTAATGGATAGGAAATCAAGTTGATTTCCAATGGATAAGATTGAGTCAAAAATAATGGCTTGACTTTTGCTTAGGAAACTAATTAACCTTAATGTAGTTGATCTCATTGCCTAATTAAGAAAACTAAGTAAACTAACATAATTAGTAATTAGTTATAATTTAATCTTTAATTTAATATCCTAATTCTAATTAGAGGTTATGATACATGCTTAAATATGTTCAACTAATTAGTTATATACTTGGATGATTAAGTAAAAATGGTTAGGAAATTAAATCTAATTAATTAGCTAATCAATTAACTAGTAATTAGGCTTGAACTAATAATAAATTAAGGACCCTAAACTCACCTAAGCTCCACGGTTCAGCAAAGAAATTTGAATGGAGCAAACAGAATGGAGACGTCGTGAGCGACCACGGTTCGCTCAAATGGAGAAGCTTCCAAGTGATATTTGAACACTCCAAAGTCATGCAAAGTCAAGTTGGTGACCAATGACAAGTGATTGTCCATGTGCAATTAAAGTATGGATACTTACTCAAGTAAAAGTCACTCACGGTCACTCACTCAAGACAGCATGACAGCAGCTGTAAATTTGGAGAATTATTCAAGTAATTCTCTTTGTTTTATCATCACAATTCACTCACGGTCACTCACTCAAGACAACACGGCAGCAGCTGTAAATTTGGAGAATTATTCAAGTAATTCTCTTTATTTTATCCTCACAATTCACTCAAGGCAAAGCTGTAAAGTAATGGATAATTACTCAAGAAATCTCTTTATTATTTCCTCACAAGTCACACGGCAGCAACTGTCTTTATGCACTCAAAGATTGGATAATTACTTAAGTAATTCCTTCCAAATTTAACAAGTTATCACACGGCCAGCAGCCTTCTCATACGTCCTCACTCTTCACTTTTATACTTATCATACATAAGTCTTATTTCTCTCAAAGTACCAAGGAAATCAAGCAAATTTCTCTTCCCTCTTATTTCTTCACATTCGGCCACCACCTGCAAACTACACCATCCATCCTTTAAAAAATTCATCTCTTGGTTTTGTTTTAACTCAAGATATATTCTAACCATTTCTCCTTCACAAGGTTTTGTCACAAACCTATCCTATCTTGTTCAAAACTTCTCCAACCTTTTCCTAAAGGGTAAGCTTTGATTCAATGATTCAAAGTTTGATTTTAATTTTGTTAACCATGATTTCTCCATGGTTTTTCAATCTTGATTTTTGTATGAACATTTACTAATTTTCTTGAAAATTTTAGGGTTTGTTTAGGAGGTGAACAAAGTTTCAAGGAAAGGAGGAAAGCTTAGAAAGCTTGTCTTCAAGAGGTAAGAGGAGATTCAACCTCACCAACCAAGTTCGGTGGTGTGAGGATGGATTTCTGTTTCGGTGAAAAATCCACAAGGATTCATTCACCTATTGTTTGAGGTCTTTGGGGTGTATTTGTGATGTATAGAATTGTGTTTTATGCTTGTATGTGTAGTATTTGTGTTATGTGTAACTTATTTCAATGTTAGCATGTGTGATGAAATACTTACAGACTTGATGTTATGTATGTGTGTGTAATTTAGAATGCATAAAAAAAAATTATGTGTGATTATGAGGACTAAATTGTAAAAAAATTATATAAAATACGGGACCATTATGTAAATATAAATGTTGAGGAACTAAAATGTAATTCATATGTTTTGAGGGACAAGAAAGTAATTATTCTATTGTGAGGGACTATTTTACAAATATGAGGAAATGGAATGAATTTTAGTATTAAAATGAGTAAAATAGAAATTCTGATTCAAAACGTATAAAAATAATAATAATAATAATATTTACGCGATTGGAAAACATTGAAAATCACTACGTGATTTGAAAAGGCGACAGAATTGAGTCGCGAGTGAGAAAATACAAAAATATGACTACGTGATTAAATTACAGTAATAATGATGTTAAATTATTATATGAACCCTGCATATGTGATATTAATGGAAATTGTGAATAGTGCATAGTACATGCATTGGAAAGGTCCACAGGACTGTGTAAGGCAAGTTGCCTAGGAGAGACTACACCTCTTGAGTGGGTGCGATAAGCGTAGTGTAGGTCACTTGTTGACCTTGGGGCCATTGGGGTGCGGGTTGCCTACAATGGACAGTTGGTAGCTCTTCTGTACCGTGGGTTAGACCGATGCAACACACCAATGATCCGGACCGAGACACTATCCCTAATCATGATTTGATAAAGACTATTATGCATATGCTAGATGTGCAGAAATTGAGCACGTGGTCTGAAGCATATTGGTGCCGACAGATCTTTTCAGTCATTCTCTCCGACTTGAGTTGTAACTCCATGGAGTAGGATATTTAGTAAGTGTACATTTGCATACATAGAGGACATATTATTGTAATTCTTGCTTATGATAATTGAAATATTGAATACTTGATCATTGAAAATAGCATAATTGTAATTCTTGTTTTTATTTCCTGTGCAATTATGATATTTAATGTTAGTGGCATAACTGTAATTATAATATGACAGCTGTATGATATTTTGGATGTGATTATCTTCATTTCTACCACACTGGTATTGGCGTAGGTGATCTCACCTCTTGTATGCATGTTTTGTATCATGTTTTTGTTGATTAAGACATTGAGCAAGACGTAGAAAGAGTAGCAGAGGAAGAAGAAAATCCCATTGAAAACGTTGAGTTTTGATGGCAGTGGAGATACCAAGTTTCTTGGGTTACATGAGACTGACATTCATCGGAGGGGACGAGGCATGGACCGAAGATCTTGAGAGAGAGAGAGTATATTATCTGGGAGATGTAAATATTAGATTGAGTAGGCTACAGTCAGGGAATCCTTACTTTTCTGTTACTATTTATGTACAATTAGAGTTCCCTATATCCATCAGGCAGCACTGGGGAGCGTACTATCGCACCCCTAGAGAGAGTAGTGTCGTATCATTCGCTCGGACATTTGTTCCCCGGACTTTACGTCGAGTTGGAATTCTCCCACCCGGGGAGTCTGAGGAGGACCCATCTGAGGCTCCAGCTACTTCTAAGGGCTCAGCTACCTAGTAGTGCTTGGGCAAGATGTCAATGTATATAGTGTTTAAAATTTTGGAATGACTAGTTTGTAATACTTACAGTATGATAGTGTGAAAGACTTGTATATGTATAGCAAAAGACTTGGATATGTATAAATGATGTAAATTATTTGTAATGATGCTGTGATGTTTTATTTTCTGCTAAGTTTATTTTCTTGTTATTAAGAAATTTTCCAACTCGTATTTTTTCCTACAAAGTACGTAATCTAAAATAAGGGTAATTTGGTAATTATGTAACAAAAATGTGACATCCTAAGGTGGGTGTTACACCACGTACCCTTAAAGTAATCACAACGTTGGCACTGATTGACTAGTTACGTGACTGCTTATGTTTATGCAACAGTTACTCGATACTACCCTTATCGCCTTTTCAAATTCTTCTCTCACCATATCAAACCATAATCTTGCTTACTCCTTACTTTAGAAAGCCCCAAAATCTTTGGAACCCTTTTCTTTTCTTCATCATTGAAGTTCCCACTTTTTCAATTTTACTCTCTTTGAGATATTTCCATCTTCGCGACCTGGCTCCAAAAGAACAAGAGAAAGGGAAATCAATGTCTTGTCTCAACCTCCAAGAACTAATGAAGGCTCCTATGCCTATAGCTTTGCGACGGAGTGCCCTAACTTCTCTAGTAATGGTTAGTTCTTCCTCTAAACTTTTAGTTTATCATTGCCCCATATTAGAGAACCTGATTAAGGATTACGAGAAAGAACAGTTTGCCTTTACAGTCTAGGGAGACGATTCGTAAACCCCTCAGTAGATTACTAGGCTTTGTTTACTCATGTGAGTAAAGTGAAAGGGGAATTTTGGAAGTCGATTGGGATTTATGAGGCTATTCATTTCAGGCTGAATCAAGTTCTAGCAATTTTAACCATGGTGGGTGCGAATTTATGCTTCTGGAGCACTGCCACAAACTCGTTCCACTTTCGTAATGGCATGATGGGCCCAACATTATTTGGCAGTAATTATGGGCTTAAGGCTTGATGGTGAGTTAATCCTTCCTACTTTGGCGCCAATAGAGACTGCAGCTTAAGCTAGTCTATGAAAGAAAACAAATTTGAGCTATACAGGTTTTGCCAAGAGCTGAATGAAGAAAAACACAAAAGTCGAAGATGAGGAGCATCTTTGTTTTATCCTCTACTGGTTATGCAAAATTGTTTTCTACCTTGTGAGATTGAAGATATCTTTCTCCTATTTACCTTTAGCTAAATTGATACTTGAGGTGAGCCGACTTAACCTGAGTGGGCTCATCCTGGCTAACTTGTATCAGTCAATTTGACTTACTTTGTCAAACCTTTGTAAGCCCTCTTAGACAGGTAACCTTGGGGGTCCACTATGGATCCTCCAACTCTGGCTGAATGCCATTCTCTCTAACCACTTAGTCAGAAGTGAAGGAATGTCAGAACAAAAGGAGATTTCAACCTATGGGTGTCCCTAAAGTCACTGAAGAAAATGAACCAGAGTTTTGGTCTTATTTGGAACTATTCTTTAATCTATCTAATAAGCATCCAAAGGAATTTCTTCAACCTTTTTCTAAAAGGCAGCATAGCCCATCCTGGTTTAGAGGATCAAGCAAGGATCATTGTTCTATTTAGCACGATTTTTTATGTCACCAAGAATTTGTTATCTAGTTTTCGGGAAAAAAAATCTTGCAATTTTCAAATTCATCTCCCTAATCATTCTTCCCATCAAATAGGTCTTATGCAAGTTCTTCAATGACTATGCCCTCTAAAAGTCGACTATGTCCCCAACGAGTTTCAGCTTGTCAAGCTTGAACATGTATAATTGTTGACTAAAAGAAACGAAACCTCTTTCCAAGCTTTATTGCATCTTTTTCCTTTCGATATATGTTATTCGAGTATTGATGAGTTCTATGATTAGTGGCATCGATACTCTTTACCTATTTTTGGTTCACCCTTCACGATGTTGACTAACAAATTCAATGATTTATAGAAGCCTAAGAAGTGAAAGTTTAAAGGTAAAACTCTTTAACTACCAATATTTGATTTATTTTGTTCATCATTCTTGTTAGGTTGTTTTCCTAACTTATTTTAGTCTTATATGTTGGTGATGCAGCTAGAGAGGCTTTGCAATCCGATACTTCTTCCCCACCCACCAAAAAGGTTTGAGGTGCGCCTTCTAAATCCACTACTAAAGGTCAGAAGAAGTCTTCTAAGTTGAAATTGAAGCTTTCTAAGAGTAAAACTTCACCAAGGTATTAGTCATAGTTTTATCTTTCAATTTCATATAAAAATTTCAATATCCTGTTTCATTCAAGTTTATAGGACACTTTTGCTATTGATTCCCAAGTTAAAGGCATCTCTAAGCCAACAGGTTCTTCCCCCCAATAAGAAAAAGAAGTTGAGATTACTATTGGAAAAGTGGCATTACTTTTTCTCCCAAAGAGATAGTTGACCTCAACGATCCCACCACTGATCAAGATAAAAGCGTCGATGTCCAAACTGAAAAGTATGCCACCTTACCCATAGTTATGCCTCACAATTCTCCTATTGTCCTTACCCCACTTCTAAAGACTCCGCACTAACTTTTCCAACAGAGGTATTCTATATTAGTTTACAAATCTGCTACTAAGATTTGTTAATTCAGCAACTTCTTTTTAAGTTAAGTTTCTTTTGGAGGTACAAGTTAGTAGTGACAAAGTGGCAAAAAAAGATACGAAGTCGACACAAGCACTCCTTTTTCCTAAAGACGATGATATGTTTACTAAAATCCAGAGCCAATTGCATGACAATGATGATGAATGGCTTGAACTTGCAGCTTCCCAAGGCCTCCAGCCATCAGTTCTAAATGAAGTCCTTTCAGCCTTAGGTTCACTTGATTCCTTGTTGTAGCAAGATTTGTCTATTCTGAAGACAAACCTTCATTATGCTGATCTTTGCTCTTAAGCTATCACCATGCTGTCTCAACACTCTGAGTTTTTGAGTGAAACGTAAAAGGGAATCTTGTCTTCCCTGAAAATCAATGTCGTCGATTCCTTGAAGAGATATAGCAAGGCTTATGTTAATCTTGGTGAGAAGCAAATGTCAAACACTTGACGAGCAGATTTGATGGAGAAAGCCAACAAAACTCAAGCTTCCCTTTCTATGACCCTGACATCTTGAGGCGAAGAGAGACTCAGCCGAAGTTGAAGTCTTATGGCCTACTTTTCTAGAATCTTCTGTTAAGTTTAGGTATGATATTACTAATTTGTTTAAATAATCTTCGGCTATGTAATTTTGGCCTAAGCCTCAAATAGAGCTTATCTATTCTAGTCATTCTCTTTTCTTTTTTGAACCAAATTTAATTAAATTGGATAATTGATCTGATACTTTACAACTGACATGATAACTTTCTATTTCAAATTAACATCATCTTTAATCATCCCAATAGATAGATTTATCTAAAACTTACTCATACACTATATCTATAACTAACCCAACTATAAATAAGGCAAGCAGAAATGCTTAAATGTAAAAACTAAACGGTTTCTTCTAAGCACTTATTTTTCAAAACTCCGCAAGACATACCTCGCTTGTGTTCTCTACTTTCTCCATGTCTTCTCTTAGAAGATTTGCATATCCCCAATATCTGAATTCCAAATCCTTTTTTACTAGTGAAGGATTTTCACAACACCTAAATTCTATGGATGTTGATCTTGTTTCTTGGTCTGATTTCGAAAAAGATGAAGATACTTCTACAAAGACAATCACTTAAGAGGTTACCCTATTTTTTTCTTTCGTCTTCCATGGCCCTTCTTTTCCTTCTTTTAACTACACTTCTGATGAGATTCAAAGACTTCTTTCTTGCCCATCTTCTAAAATCCCTATCTTTTTGAGTCATATAATTCCTCTCTATCCATGGTTAGGAGACATTAGGGTTAGTAGGACTAATCAGAGAGAATCTCCAAAATATATTTCTTGGCTAGATCGAGTCTAAGAGGTAAAGGGTGATTTATGAAAAAAGAGTTGGCCTCTTCCATTTGATTGAACTTAGTCGACATGAAGTTATAGCAATACCCCTGATGATAGGTGATGCATTATCCTACTGGGACTTTTCGATGAAAACCTTTGCGTTTCATAATAGGATGATGAGTATAACTCTTTTTTATTTAGCTGCATTGACTGGTCTATGACTAGATGGTATACCTATCACCACTAGTACATTGACATGATTTGTGTCTACCCAGCAGGAGTTGAGGAGCACCCCTTTGAATCATCTCAGTTATTCGAGTTGGATAAATAGACACCCTAAAATTGGTCTAGTATATGAAGTGGAACACTTAGCTTTTCTAGTGCTTTGATTGTGCAAATACATATTTCGTTCTATTGGGGTTAAGGTATTAGTTACTTGTATCCTTCTTCCTACTAATTTGATGGATGAAGGTCCTTATGCATTGGGGTGGCTATTATTAGCTGCCCTTTATAGGTCTATTAATCAAGTTGTTCGTCAACTGAGGGCTCAAAAGTGTTCCATCACCTCATATTCACTTTGCTTCATGTTCTACAAGAATTCTTCTTCTTCCTTCCCTTTTTCCTCTTCTCTTAATGTTTCCTTCCTACTCTTTTCTTTAACATTCTTCTGCTTCTTTACTTCTCCTGAGCTATAGCATTGCCCACTCATTGTAATTCATCCTACTCCAACTATAGTACTCATCGACTCTTCGTCCTGATGTATTTCAGTAACTCGGGCCCTCGAAGGTATTTCAGCAACTCGGGCCCTCAAAGTCTCTTCCTCGACTCCCTTTGTATCTACCTTAGTTTCATAACTCCATAACACTGTGTGGGTATCACTATAAGCAAATGGTGTTGGCTTCTTGATTGTCACTACTACCTTTCCTGGCCTCGAAGCTTGGTTAAGAGGTAGCACCTTAAGCACAAAGCATTCAACCACATTGACCTCTTCAGAGGAAGCTACCCCTTGTCTAGTTTGTATTACTCCCAAAGTGAGCAATCCCTAGATTCAAACCTTAAAGTCTCAATAATTCTCGATATCATATCCTATTCCCCCACAATGATAAACATAACTTAACCCTTCATCGTACTTCTCTTCTTCTTTCATCGTTACAACTAGTGCAGTGATACTATGACTTGCTTTCTTCAACCCCTCAAATATTTCAACCATCGGCATATGCAAGCTCATGACCTTTCTTATTGGTGATCCTTCCATCTCTAAAGCATTTACCCTATTCGTTCAACCATGATTAGGAATTGGGTTGTTAACAATACTGGGTCCATCCTCGCCTTGAATGTCAAGCCTACCATAAGCAATTAGCTTCCTTACTGCAATCTTAAAATACTCACAATCTTTAATTGAGTGCCCTGGGACATCCATGTAGTATTTACAAGTTAAATTTGGGTTATACCACGTTTGGAATGGTGGTTCTAGGAGACGTACAGGATTTCCTGAGATAAGGTGAGCATCAAACAACCTTTGGAATAAGTTTGCGTTTGAAATGGATAATCTTAGGAAAGAGGTAGGTTTTGGGGGCGGAAGCAAACTTGATTTTGGAAGTTTAGCCAAGGTTGTAGGTGGCTTGGGTAATTTTTTAGAGGTGTAGACGGATATTAGATATAGGTTGGAACGAGTTGGTACATATGGTTGTGGTGTATGAACATTGTTGATTTAGAATTGTGGAGTTGGGGTGATGTTTGTGGTTGACACGATTTGGTGGGGTAGGTAATAAGGAGGTGTAGGTGTTTGGTATGGAAAGTGAATATTAGGGTTATATGGTGGTTGACGCCTTGGGTATTGTGGTGAACATCAAAGTCTGAAGGTCTATTGGTGTTAGACATAATTCACTTCGGGTTCTTTCTTTTTCGAGTAGAATCCTTTCTTAGGAGCAGTATTCTCTACATTGCTTACTAGCAACTTCTCAACTTTGGATAAAATCTTGATCCTTTCTGTAAAACCCTAGATAATCATGATAGACTTGTAAATGGTTACAAAGGTAGCCTAATACTAGTTTGTCATGCTTGTAAATTTTTGTGATTGTCTGAGCATATTTAGTCAATTTGTTATAGTACTGTGTGTGAAATATAGCTGTTTTAGCCCCAGATTTGACTTAAACTGCTTAGTTAATGGAAATAAGTGAGGAGAACTTGTTTCTAAGTCACAAATGTGTGGAAGTAGATATGGTTAAAGTTTGAGATTAATCAGAATTAGTTTGGTATTTTTAAGCATATTAGTTGTATGTTTTAATGCTAGATTGACCCCTAACAAATATGAAAAATTATGAAAATTGTGAAACAATATTTTTGATGAATCTTAGAATTTATTTGAAACTTGTAGGAAGTTAGAAAATTGGATTTGGTGAAATTCGAGTGTTCTTAATAGATCGGTGTATAGCAGTGTAGTCATTTAAGTGACCAAGTGATCACACGGCTGAGCTTATTTATGCCTTGGCCTTTATAAGTCACGAAAGTGAGATATTTTCTCATTTCTTACATCTTTCTCATGGCTACAACTGGGGAATACCATAGGAGAACCAAAAAGGAGCCAAAGGAGGTCCATCTTTAACCAAAGAGGAGGAAGAGCTTAGTGGTGGAGAGGCGTTGCTCTTAGACTTCCTTTCTGGCCATTGAGGTAGGGGAAACTTTGTTTGGACTGCTTGTTTTCATTTCCTTCATTTTGGTTCCTGAGGAGCTTGATTAGGAAATGGAGGTTTGAAGAGTGATTTTGTGATTTTTGAGTTGAATCTTGATGAGGATAGTTTGGTTGAGTAAGAAACTGATTTGTGGATGTGTTAGGATGAATTTTTCATCACTTGGATGCCCTAAATCCCATTTAGGCCAAATTTGGGGTTTTAGGTTAAGGTTGGATTTTGATTCACAAAGTTCTTTAATTAAGTGAAATTAAAGTGGTTTAAGAGTTGTAGTGTGTTGATGGATCTTACTTGAGGTGATAAACCAAGTGGAATTGAGATTTGAGGGTGTGGAGCACATTTGTTCCTCAATGGAACAGTAACACCATGTGCAAAATTCTATAGATTTTGTTCTGCCTAGTCAGCGCTCAAGCGTTGAGTGCTTAGGTGCTTAGGTGCGTGCAGGGCAGGTAGAGTTTGTGTTATGTGTTGCACGCTTGAGCACGCAGGCCTAGAACGCCTGAGCACCATTCGCTGGAAAGAACATAACAGAGCCTTTATTATATGGAAATAAAGGGAGTCACTTATGTGATGCTTTCTTTTATACTTCTGAATAAGTAATGAGACTCTTTTAAAAGTATTCGATGAAGTAAATTTTGAGATGCATGTAAATCAATTGTGATGCTAATTATTGTAGGTAATTAGTGATTATTTTATATGAGTTTATTGTGAAACATATTGAGGTGAGTAATACCTTCTTTATATTGATTGAACCATATTGTGGTGAGTAATATCCTCTTTATGTTACTGAGTAAGGAGGTGAGTAATATCCTCTTTATGTTAATTGAACAGTGAGGTAAGTAATTCCTCATTATGTTGAGGTAAATAATTCATCATCATGATTGTTGAATAATGAGGTGAGTAATATCCTATCTATGAATTATTGAATCGTGAAGTGAGTAATATTCTCTCTATGAATTGTTGAACAGTGAGGTGGGTAATATCCTTTGTATGTGTTAATGAGTAGTGGAGGTGAGTTATATCCTTACTACGCCTGATAATCCATGACATACCATAACATATCCTAGAGTAGTTGAAGTGGGTAATATCTTCAATACATCTGAGGCTCATGACATCCTTAAATTGCATTCACTTTAAGGACTTGCATAGAAATACACATTAGACATAATTAGGCATAGCATGACAATTGTATGGGTGGTTGTTGCCATGACATAAAATCATGACATTACAATTGTATGGGCAATTATGTACTTCTGTGATTGAAGTGTTAACTTAATGGTTGTGTAATCTGTATGATTGTATAAATTACTAGTATTAGAATACTTCTACTGAGAATTATGATTTCTCACCCCGTTTATGTTGCCATGTAAATCCAGGTGCAAGTTCTTCAAAAGAGAAGAAGAAGATGTATGAGGACTAGCATAGCATAAATGCTGTTTTGAATTGAGCTTGTATATAGTTTATATTTCCTTAGTTTATTTTGAGTTATGTATAACAGTATGCCCTCTTATGGCTGTGATGTGTGTGTATACACACACACATACACACACACACACACACACACACACATATATATGTAACGTGGCTCTTCATAATTATTTATCTATGTCAATATTATGAGTTTGGTTGTTAGTAGTAACATTGTCAATACTGAATCTTCTTGCATAGATCAAGTCTAACGGGATATTAGAATTGGGATGTTACACTTTCTCCCATAGTAATTAAGTCAAAAAAAATATTTGTATGCTACTTCGGCCATTGCCCTAATAAAAGGAGTTCCTAGGGTTCCCAAGAAATATGAACACATCTCAGACAGTGTCAATGGGAGTTGAACTTAAGTCGCCAAGGCTCTCCACCTTTGTGTATACTGTTTGAAAGATTCCTCATTTCCTTTCTGCATTAAGCTCAACTATTCCCAGGTAGGAGTTGCATCCAGATTGAACTTGTATTGATCCATGAATAGATCAACTAATTTCGTCCAGCGAGAAATCTTAGAGTGGTCTAATTGAAGATACCACTCCAAAGCGAGGCCTGTAAGACTCTCGTGGAAAATGTTGATGGGGAACTTATCCTCCCTAAGCCAAAAAGTCATCTTGGTTCCATAACTAATGAAGTGAAATCGAGAGTTTCCAGTCCCGTCATATTTGGTAAAATTAGGAATCTTGAAGTCTTTAGTAATCACGACATCTGTGGTAAGGCACAGTTCTTCTATTTTGAGAGATCCATAAGTACTAGAACCCTTGATTGCCTTCATCTGCTCTTCCATTCTCTCCATCCACTTTTCCTTCGTCTTGTCCGTCTTGGTCGTTGTGTGACTATTCCTAGAGTGAGGCATTGTTGCTTACCCCAGAATGGACACATGAGGCTGTTCCTAGGTAGGTCTAGCATAACCGAGAATTCATTATAAACACTTTCCAAGGTGCGATACCCTTCCCTAATAGGCATTACTATTCTTTGATGTGGTTGCTCATGAAACTTACTCATCCCTACAATGATACCCGAGGTTACATTTAAGAATGTCAGGGCTGTTTTCATGGAGGAGATCGGTGGCACACTCACATATGCTTCAACCTCATTTGCACCCCATTTCCACTGAATAACCTGAGAGACTCCCTCACATATTGCAGTATTGTGGGTCTCAAACATCTCATTCATCTACCCTGTCATTTCATTAACTTGCCTGCTCAGATTTCTCCCTGCCTAAAGATTACTAGCAGTCATTCTAGTCTAAGATTTGGTATTGTGAACTCAGGTTTGATTGGTTTCTTCTTTCCTAGGCCGCACAATGGTTCTTAAACTAGTTTGATTTATTAAAACAAAATAACATTAAACAAAGAAAAAAGAAAGAAAGAATTTGTTAGCATTATTATGAGGACGCTTGGAGATCGGGGAAAGATTCACAAAGACATTTAATAGCAAGGTAGGATCCCATATTCAGCTCTAAGGGCTCATCATCCCTTAGGCAAGAATATGGTTGACAGCAACCCCAAGGGAGTATTCTCTCCTCAATGGATGCTATCTTCCTAAATATTCACAGGCAGTGTAGTTATTCTTTCACTGAATACAAAGCTTCCTGTATTTTCGCTCAAAGACAAATTGTCTCAAGGCGAAAGCATGGTTGACAACCTATTCAAGGGAGAATTCACCCCTCAATGAATAACGTTTGGGTGAAAAATAGCAAGATCAACGTTTGAAGCAAAACACAATAACTAATCATTCATATTCATTTCAAACTTCATTAGTACAAGATCTTAGTCTTCCCAAAATGTAATATAAACAATATTACACTAACAACTTCGTTTGCTTCTTCCTAAGACCCTTAGCAAGACTTCAACAATATTTCATAAGCTCGACTATTTTTTATGGTAACAGTAATAATGGGTTCATGCAAATATGAAGGTATGCTTCTTCGAAACGATCGACCAGTTACGTAGCATGATATCGCAAACTGTCATACATGTCCTTATATTTCTTCATCCATTCTTTTTTAGCCCCTTGATTTTTTGCTACTAGTTGCTACATCTCCTCCCTTTCTTCTTTTTGCTTCTATTAATTTGGGGCTTTAATTCTCCATCGCTCTTTTTCCTGCTCTAGCTCTTGAATCTTCAACTCTAAATACCCCGCTCTCCTATTTGTTTCCTTGAGTGAATCATAATATTTCGTAGCTAATACCCATCCTTGATCAGAGTGCCATTTCATTTCAGTCAGAGCTTCTTATAGGGCTTGCATACTTGATCTTGTGCTTTAGTGTTTGCTTCCAACTCTTTTTTCACTGCAAAATCTGTTAGCCATGGCAACCATTACCCAAGAGGGGGGGTGACTTGGGTGATGACTAGTTTTAATGTAACTTTGACAAATTATGCATTTTGAATAACTCAATTAATAAACGCAGCGGAATAAGTCTAATAAATGTACAACTATTGAGGATTACTCAAATACAACTTGGGATATATGATGAACTAAGTGAATAAGCTAGATATCAAGTTGTAACAATCAAAACATCAACATATGCAATAAATAAATATATTCTACCAAATACTGAATTTAAAGAGTGTAGGGAAGAGAGAATCAAACTCAAGAATTTATCCTAATTCAGCCACCAACCACTTGTGGCCTACATCCAGTCCTCAAGCTTAACTTGAGATTTTCTTCACTATCTCCTAGACTTTACGGGTGCTAGAAAAACCTTTGTACATACAAGAGCACTCCTCACACCTTGGGATACCTCACCCTTGTGCTAGAGCCTCCAATTCTTCAAGCTTCACAAGTGCTTGATGACTTTTACAATGAAGAGCACTCACCACACCTTTGGGATACCTCACCCTTTGTGTTTGAGTCTCACTACAAGGGATACCTCACCCTTTTCTCTTTTGAGGGATACCTCACCCTCTTACAATGATTTCAAGGTGAATAGAAAGAATATAAACTCTCTTGAAGAGTAGATATACAACTTGAAGAATAAAGTATGGATGATAGAAAACTCTCTCAAGAGTGGATAATACAAGTTGAAGCTCAATGGGTATAAAGGATTTACACACTTAGTTCAAAACAAAGAATTTAGAGAAAAAGATGATGAATTTCGTTTTCAATGCTCAAGGGTAATTTTCAAAATGTTCTCCAACTTGTTTTTGATGCCCAAACACTTTTATTTATAGCCCAATGAGTTTTAGAGCCGTTGGAGGTTTTTAGAAATGATTTTCTATGAAAACTAGCCGTTTATAGCCGTTAGAAACGTTCCTGGGCACTTTGTAATCGATTACAAGCTTCATGTAATCGATTACAAGCTTTCTGGGTACTTTGTAATCGATTACATACTTTGTGTAATCGATTACATGCTTTCTGGCACTTTGTAATCGATTACATACTCTGTGTAATCGATTACGGCGCTCTGTCAACGTTGTAATCGATTACATGACTTGTGTAATCGATTACACCATTTTTGGTTTTCAAAACCGACTTTAAAAGGTCATAACTTCTTCATTTCTTATCCAATTAAAGCAAATAACCATTCATTGGAAATATATTTGAGTCTACTTTCATATGAAAGAAGTTTCAAAACAAAACTCAAATTATTTTGAAAGATATGATCAAAATAGTAACCAAAGGTCAGATTTTCAAAACTCAAACTTTAATTGGTCATAACTTTTTCGTTTCTTATCCGTTTAAAGCAAATGACCAGTCATTGGAAAGATATTTGAGTCTATTTTCAAATGAGATATGTTTCAAAGTAAAACTCAAAGTATTTTAAAAGTTATGATCAAAAGAGTAACTATATGTCAGTTTTGCAAAACACAAACTTGACTATTTTTTTATAGATTTGAAATATTACCATAACTAGCTTTCCAAAATAGTTTGTTGGGCATATAAACATTTTAGAAACACTTATAAATATGTTTAAAAACTTTTTTGAGCTTAATGTGATTCCTTTTTACCTTTACACAAGATCTAAGTCCTATAAGCTATTCTTGAAGATGTTGGACTAGATCTTTTGCCACCATCACTTCTTGATGTAATCCAAGCTTCCAAAGAAAATCTTCTCTTCAAAACTTTCAAATGCTTGGAACATCTTTTCATTTTCATTCTCCTTGAGTTGAGCATAGTTGTGATCTTTTGCTTTCTTGTTGCAATGTTTACTCTTGGTACTTGGACTATCCTACAAAGTATTACTCACTTAACCAAACATAGTTAGTCCAAATTCATAACTCAATATCTTCATATGGATGATTCATAAATGTATAACTCTAGTTAGTCTAACATGCATACAAGACTTTCATAGACATATCCAATATTAATTCATTTATAACTCATATAAAATATTATTAGATATATTATATGATGAATGTTACATATATCTCATTAAACACATTTATGTAACATGGTCAACATTCTTTTGTGATACATTTGTCATTTATTAAGTACAACTATAAAGCATAAGCATCATTCTTTTTGTCTTGTATTTGTCATCATCAAAACTTAACATATTAAATCATTGGGGCAAACCTATTTCCACAATCTCCCCCTTTTTGATGATGACAAATCACCAAAGAAAAAATATGTTTAGCAATATATAAGGATAGATATTCATGTAAGCATATCAAACAATTAAGCACAAGCACATATTTTTCTTTCCAATTTTCTCTCCCCCTATTTGACATCAACAAAAAGGTTTAGGAAGGAAAGATAATAATTTTCTCTCCCCTTATAGATAAAACTCATGTTGTCAAAAAGGGTAGGAAAACCAAAAACTTCTTTAAGTTATTCAAATTAAAAACTGTCTCCCCTTAGTTGATTCTACACAGGATTTAAGAATAGATAGATGAAACAAGCATACTTTTAAGATATAAAATGATTATTCATGTAAAGCTTGTTACATTTTAGTACATCAACATTTAACATATGATAACAATAAGCTTAAGAAATTATGTCTAGCATATAATATATTGCATACCACATGATAAATAAGTACCACTTGATATCGCTTGTTAAGAGTTACAAAATATCCATGTAAGATCATGAAATTAAGATTTTCAAATGAAAAATCATACAACTTATCACTTATGAAGCATTTCTCAATGAAAGAATCAAAAGATATGAAATTTAAGAATGTTTACATTCTTTCATTGATAGAGGGAAAGAGAATAAGAGATTATTTTTATTGACATGTTGATAGTATTAACAATAAAACACTTCATGTCAAGTAAGGATGTAAGCCAATAGATATAAGCAATAATCTAAGAGCTAGGCTCCCCCTCACAATATGCATATTATCAAGATATAAAACATAAAAGCTCAACATAGTCATGCATATATTTATAGTCAACAAGAACATGAAAAAAAATATGTAAGATAAGTAAGATAAGCTCCCCTTATTGAAGCACAAGATAGATAAAGGAAAACATGCATGCCAAGACTATGTAAGCATATTACAATAAAGAAAAGCAAGGCAAAGATACATATTCTTAATCCATCAATCACAAACCATTTTTAAAAAAAATTCTCCCCTTTCAAAAAGAATTTTACAAGAGCACATTGTATTTTCAAAAGAATTTTAGAAAGGTAGAAGGGTTTTATATTGAAATCACATATTCCTTGAAAGTAATCAAACTCAAGTCAAAAGAGCATTTGAAAATACATCTCATCTTTTTCTCATTAAACAAGAGCTTTGAAAAGATAAAACACTTTTGAAGAACAAGACTTATCTTTTGAAGTATCAAGAAGAGCTCTATAGAACATTTCAAAAGATCTATTTAGAAACTTTCTTAAATACTCTCTCAAGATTTAATAAGCATTTCAAAGCAATGAAGAGAGTACTATATTTATAGCACAAATCGAATGATTTCTAAATTTTCTAAGACAATTAGGAGATGATAATACTTTCAAGTTCTTAAGACAAGTTCAAAAGATTCTCAAGGATATGGAACTTGAAAAGCTTCTTTCAAATATGATAGGAAATTTTGCCTTAAAAAAATTTTTTTTTAATCAAATAAGAAATTCTTTTAAAAAAGAACATGATTCTCATAAGTGTTATACTACTAAGAAATCATAGATCAAGAGAATCATAGATATCAAACATTCATCATGATGAAATATGCTATAAGGATCAAAACATGTATAAAACTAATATCATTCACCCTATATGCAATGACAAAAAATAGCAAGTTAATATCCAATTAAGCACTTTGTCAATGCTAAGCATACTTCTCATGTAAGGAAAGCATATAATCTTTTAAGATCAATTTATCAACAAGTATCATATAATCCATAGCATATAAGATACCATAATAACTTAGGGATAGAGATACTTATTGAGAGAGTGATGCTTCGTTAGAATGTTCTTCATTTATTGGATTTTTGATTTTGGGCTTTCTTCCATTGTTCTTGAAGAAAGTCTCCGCTTGTCTCTTTTCATCCAACTCTTCTCTTTGTCCACATATGCTTGACATTTCAATATTTGATGACTATCTTTGAAGCATATAGAGACACTTGCAAGGCTAACTCTAAAAGTATTCTAAAACATAGGTTAGCATCAAATATCATTTAAGCTCATTTACAAGCATAATTTGGGTTGATATATAATGTAAAACATGTACCACATTATCAACCATGAATTGTTAGCTCTAAAGAGAACAAAAGAATGATATATGCACTTGAATCCAAAAGCATAGTTTAAGCATTTTCAAGGCAAGATTCAAGTTTATCAAGAAACACATGATCAACATCAAAACTTATATAAGCATTTTGGGGTAAACAATGATCATGTAAGACATGTAATATCAAGTAAGGAATTTTAGTATGCACACATGCCAATCAAGAACAATAAGTCTCTTATTGTAGTGAAAGAATTAGAAAACCGTGGAACTATAACTTTTGAAACCATTATGATTCATTTCAAGATATACTTCATTAAAAAAAAATATTGAAGTTCAAAGATAAGTTCAAGGAACAAAAAAAAGAATCATTTACTTCTTGTTTTTAAAATATGAACATATCAAGCAATTTCAAACAAGAAGACAAATAACTTTTAACTATCCAATCTCTAAGTAAGCATATAAGCAAATTGAGCATCAAAGAGAAAGGATTAGAACTACTTATGAGCAAGTGAATTTACATATTTGAGCGAAGAGAAATGGTCACAAGCTCAAGAATAAAGATATTGCCATAACATGTCATTCCAAGCAAAATGTGTGCATATCTAACATGTTAGCAAATATAAAAATATTTTTAAAATATAGTGCTAGAAAAGCACAACTTAAGGCATGATAAGGCATAAAAATAAATCTTTACTTATCCAACTATCACATGATATACAATTTAAAGTATAAGTAAGGATAAGAGATTGATATCACTAAAAGTGTACTCTTTGAGTTTTTGTAGGTGACTCCAACTTCTATGCCTCAAGGCCCCTTGAGAATGTTGTGGTTCTCCATATCTTTCTTTTTATGTTTTTCATCATTTTTGGAGAACTTGGACCATTTTAAGTTTTCCCAACCTCAAGTAGCATGGTTGTTTTTCACTTCATTTGCATGCTTGAGCTAATGGTCACCCTACAACATAATTTAAAGCAATTTCTTTGGTATCCACCAATTTTGGATCCGTAGGGGTTAGTCATTGATCATTAATCCATTATGCTTTTATAGATATCAACTTTTTCATAGTATGTAATTTAAGCATAGCAAATGTAAACAATCAATTACCATTAAGCTCATAGCCAATAATATGTATACATTCATGATATACAGACAATTTTAAGTGAAAATGGTCATTCCAGCACTTAAAACCATTTTTAAAGCTTGTGTAATCGATTACCATGGGTGTGTAATCGATTACCAGCCCTCTGGAATCCATGTAATCGATTACATGTTTGGTGTAATCGATTACACGAGTTCTGGAGACGTTGTAATCGATTACATAGTATGTGTAATCGATTACACGCTCTCGACTTTGCTTAGAACGCTTGGCGAGCCTCTGTAATCGACACAGAGGTCTTGTAATCGATTACAAGCTTCTTGAATTCGATTTTGCACTTCAAACAAGTAAGGGTCCGAACTCAAAGCTTTCAAATTAATTCCAAAACTTTCCAAAACAATTCCAAACATCATATAAGCTTAAAACTGACCAGTTCTTGATCCAAAACTCATGTTTATACAAAAACTACAAATTATGCAGAAAATTGTAACTTTATGCAGCAAGAGTTATGATTTTTAGCAAGAGTTATGTTTTATCCAATATGCTAAGTTCTAAGATATTTTTATCAAATGTGCTATTTCAAACAAGAAGTGAACTTATCTAGCATATTATCACATGTAGAGATGTATAGAAAATTTAAAGTATAGAAAACATCCATAGTCATAGAATACCCTATTATCAAGAAATATGCAAGGTAGTGAGTAAATGGTGTAACAAGAATATAATCATGTGCTATATATAATATTCAAATTTTATCAAGTACACATGATTCAATTAATCACTTAAGGCCTACAAGAAATATACCTCAAATTCATTGACTTTACAATTGAATGTGCATAAGAGGTAGAAACTTTTGATACCTTGGCCTTAATGATCAAGGAAGCTCTTTTCCTTACCCATTGCTTCTCTTTTGGTGTTTTGAACTTTGAAAGTTCCACATTTTGTACTTGAGAAGCTTCGGTTGAAGTCGTCTTCCTTCTTTGATCAAAACTTCTACCAATGGGCTTTAGAAGCATTCCCTTTGATGATTCATTTTTCTTTTGACCAATTAATCCATCCTTTTGAGAAGTTTTCTGCATAATTGAAACACTAGGAGGACTTTTTGGTGCCCACTTCATCTTGGGTCCTTCAATGTTAGTACTAGAACCTTTAAGACCTTTAGGAACCCATACCATATTATTTCTCATATAAGAATTTCTTCTATAATTGCATAAATGAGAAATATGTCCTAGATGACCACAAAAATTACAAACAATTGAATTTAATGATGGTTTGGTCCTTTGAAGATCATCTTTGGAAAACTTAAGCTTTTTGTTGTTAATACATTCTATGTTATTTTTGTCATAAGCCTTACTTAATTTTTCATGTGAAATAACATCAATTGCATTCTTATTAACACACATGGATTGTAAGCAAATAGAATCATTAGCTTTGACAAATTCAAAAGATAAGTCCTCAACTTGATTTTTTAAATCAATGCATTTTTCACAAGTTGAGGTTTCACATTTCAAAGGCATTTCCTCATCAAGAAAAGCATATTCATTTTTCAAAATCTCAATTTCATTTTCAATGGAGGAAATGTTTTCCAAACAAGATAAATTTTTATTTTCTAAATTCAACAAACCATCATATAATTCATCATATGCACATTGTAGCTCATCATAGGAAGGACTATAATCTAGTTTAGCATTATTTACCTCAAAGTCCCTTTTAGCCACATATGAAGTAGTCTCCATTCTTAGCATACTTGGCTCTTTAAGGAAATCATCATCTTCCTCATTATTGTCTTGCTTTGCCACCTCTTCAAATTGAGCATCATTTTAAGAATATTTTGCACAACAAGATTCCTTCAATGACTTTTCCTCTTCTTGCTCTCTATATACAACTTTATGCACAAAATTATTATTAGCAAGATAGATAGAATCAAGAGCATCCCATATATTTTTAGCACTAGAGCAATTCTTAATTTTAGCATAAGCATCATCATTTAAACCACTTCTCAATATTTGCATTGCTCTAATGTTCAATGAAAAGCATTTCTTATCATAGTCATTCCAATGTTGTTTTGATTTGCAAGTAAATCCATCAAGCACAATATCCCACAAATCAATATCAATAGATTGCATATAAATTTCTATTCTAGCTTTCCAATAAACGAAATTCACACCATCAAAGAATGGTGGTTTATTAATTTCAAAACCATTCATTTTGAAAAGCTTTTAATGGTTGCCAAACAAACAAGGATCTTTAACTCCAAGCGGTTAAGCTATTACCAGAGCACGAAACTCTGATACCACTTGTTAGCCATGGCAACCATTACCCAAGAGGAGGGGTGAATTGGGTGATGACTAGTTTTAATGCAACTTTGACAAATTATGCATTTTGAATAACTCAATTAATAAACGCAGCGGAATAAGTCTAATAAATGTACAACTATTGAGGATTACTCAAATACAACTTGGGATATATGATGAACTAAGTGAATAAGCTAGATATCAAGTTGTAACAATCAAAACATCAACATATGCAATAAATAAATATATTCTACCAAATACTGAATTTAAAGAGTGTAGGGAAGAGAGAATCAAACTCAAGAATTTATCTTGGTTCAGCCACCAACCACTTGTGGCCTACATCCGATCCTCAAGCTTAACTTGAGATTTTCTTCACTATCTCCTAGACTTTACGGGTGCTAGAAAAACCTTTGTACATACAAGAGCACTCCTCACACCTTGGGATACCTCACCCTTGTGCTAGAGCCTCCAATTCTTCAAGCTTCACAGGTGCTTGATGACCTTTACAATGAAGAGCACTCACAACACCTTTGGGATACCTCACCCTTTGTGTTTGAGTCTCACTACAAGGATACCTCACCCTTTTCTCTTTTGAGGGATACCTTACCCTCTTACAATGATTTCAAGGTGAATAGAAAGAATATAAACTCTCTTGAAGAGTAGATATACAACTTGAAGAACAAAGTATGGATGATAGAAAACTCTCTCAAGAGTGGATAATACAAGTTGAAGCTCAATGGGTATAAAGGATTTACACACTTAGCTCAAAACAAAGAATTTAGAGAAAAAGATGATGAATTTCGTTTTCAATGCTCAAGGGTAATTTTCAAAATGTTCTCCAACTTGTTTTTGATGCCCAAACACTTTTATTTATAGCCCAATGAGTTTTAGAGCCGTTGGAGGTGTTTAGAAATGATTTTCTATGAAAACTAGCCGTTTATAGCCGTTAGAAAGCGTTCTGGGCACTTTGTAATCGATTACAAGCTTCATGTAATCGATTACAAGCTTTCAGGTACTTTGTAATCGATTACATACTTTGTGTAATCGATTACATGCTTCAGGCACTTTGTAATCGATTACATACTACGTGTAATCGATTACACATCAGCTTGTCAACGTTGTAATCGATTACATGACTTGTGTAATCGATTACACCATTTTTGGTTTTCAAAACCGACTTTAAAAGGTCATAACTTCTTCATTTCTTATCCAATTAAAGAAAATGACCATTCATTGGAAAGCTCTTTGAGTCTACTTTCATATGAAAGAAGTTTCAGAATAAAACTCAAATTATTTTGAAAGATATGATCAAAATAGTAACTAAAGGTCAGATTTTCAAAACTCAAACTTTAATTGGTCATAACTTTTTCGTTTCTTATCCGTTTAAAGCAAATGACCAGTCATTGGAAAGATATTTGAGTTTATTTTCAAATGAGATATGTTTTAAAGTAAAACTCAAAGTATTTTAAAAGTTATGATCAAAAGAGTAACTATATGTCAGTTTTGCAAAACACAAACTTGGCTATTTTTTTATAGATTTGAAATATTACCATAACTAGCTTTCCAAAATAGTTTGTTGGGCATATAAACATTTTAGAAACACTTATAAATATGTTTAAAAACTTTTTTGAGCTTAATGTGATTCCTTTTTACCTTTACACAAGATCTAAGTCCTATAAGCTATTCTTGAAGATGTTGGACTAGATCTTTTGCCACATCACTTCTTGATGTAATCCAAGCTTCCAAAGAAAATCTTCTCTTCAAAACTTGCAAATGCTTGGAACATCTTTTCATTTTCATTCTCCCTGAGTTGAGCATAGTTGTGATCTTTTGCTTTCTTGTTGCAATGCTTACTCTTGGTACTTGGACTATCCTACAAAGTATTACTCACTTAACCAAACATAGTTAGTCCAAATTCATAACTCAATATCTTCATATGCATGATTCATAAATGTATAACTCTAGTTAGTCTAACATGCATACAAGACTTTCATAGACATATCCAATATTAATTCATTTATAACTCATATAAAATATTATTGGATATATTATATGATGAATGTTACATATATCTCATTAAACACATTTATGTAACATGGTCAACATTCTTTTGTGATACATTTGTCATTTATTAAGTACAACTATAAAGCATAAGCATCATTCTTTTTGTCTTGTATTTGTCATCATCAAAACTTAACATATTAAATCATTGGGGCAAACCTATTTTCACAAAATCTTTTCTACCATATTTTCTTGGGCACCTACCTTTTCTCATAACTCTTGGACTTCCAATGTGGTCTTATTTGATTCTTTTTCTCTCCCTTTCTTTGACCTTTTTAGTCGGCTCAGAGTCTCGGTAGCATCTGCACACGTATCTTTTAAGTATTCAACTTCATTAGCTAACTTCTAGCATTAACTTTGGTTGACGACTACTTCCAACTTAGGAACTTCTTTTTTCTATTTCAAGAATTTCATTTGTTCTTCCAACCTTTCTATTTGGGTGACCATTTGAAGTATGGTTTGAGAGTGACTTTTATCATTTAAAACTGTCTAAGGCATAGTATTTGCCCTTCTTGCTTCTCTCCATTGCAGGTATTCAGGGGCAGGAATCACCACATGCTTCCCCATTTCTTTTGTTCTTGCCATATAAATATTTTTCCAAGCATCCCTAATCTCTTTTCCTCGCTTTATAGTGCTTCCATCTTTCTGGTATAAGAAGTTGAAGCCTCTAAGTTGCATTTCACTGGGCACGTGTTGGGACCACCGAAGTTGTCTAAGCACAAGAATTAGCGCATAGAATACACAACCTCTTATGCCCATAAAAGGAACATTAGGAAAGTCACCACAACTGAAAACCATCTTTTGTCCATGATACCAAGGGCATACCCATTTGAAAGAATCTGACCCCATCTTTATGAATTCATTTTTCCTTTCATAGGCTTTTTGTTGCTTCACTGGTATTCTACTAAATTTCCTTAACAGATCAAGTAGGAGATCCAAGCGATTACATACATCGATGTGTGTCATGATCCAAACATACAACATATGTGTACAACATCAAATCATCCCTCCACCTTTTTGATGGCAAATTTCCATTGTCAAGAAAGTATTAGCAAGAACAACGGGAGTTGGATTTGCCCTGTGATTCTTAAACTTGAAGAAGGCATCCATTACTAGTTGGTCTACCATATCTGAGGTAAATTGGAATAAAACTAATCCAAAGATGGTAAGTGCCAATGTTTTGTTAAAGAAATCTCACTTTCCTTGCTGTGTTAGAAACTAAAGATGTGCTTCTATGTAACTCTTCTTCAAGCCTTGTGTTCCTCCTCTTTTTTTCATTCCTAACAAATTTGGTTGAAGCCCTATCAATTCTACTATTTTCCCTTCTGACACATAATGCCCTCTATAAAGATAAACATTCAGGTGCTTGCACATTAGGAGCTTTAACATGATAACATACTTTTCTATGGTCGATGTAATGTCCAAGTTGGGCAACTCAAAACATTTCAGTGAATAGTTCCAAAATTGAGCAAGGCCACTCAAGACAGGTGCCTCAACTGTAGTACGCAACAAATCTAGGATCTGTCCATAACTATTTGAGAAATTTAATCGACACCTAAAGTGTGTGAGGTAAGTGATGGTGATGTGTGTGAGGGAGCATACAAACTTGTACAAAATTTTAAAAAGATAAAATTATCCCTAACCTGCAAAAATAACAGTTAAACAGAACATACATATAGCAGCCAGCCAACAATTATCTACCCTAGGGTTTCAACAGCCAAGCACAAAATGTTAAAGCAACAGAATATATACAAGTAGATCATGAGCATCAAAGTTAACATAGGATAACACCATCAGAAATTTACATAAAAGTACTAGATAAAAAAATTTATTTACAAACAAATAAGGAAATAAAAATAAAGACAAAAAGGGGTAAAATAAATAAATTGAAGTTATTAATAATTTGTACAACTAACAACAACAGGCCTGACTCTCCAAGTAGTCCCTAGTGGAGTCGCCATTTGTCACGACAGGAGTAGTGAACAAAATAATAATAATTAATTTTTAAGAAATCTAATGGATTCATTACCAAATTTATTTAAGTCAAAGAAAAATTAGAAAACCCTTTTTTATTTTAGGAAAAACTGGTCTTTTAAAATAGATTGGATTCGAGATTCAATTGTGCATAAGAAATGGTGGAAACTTAATCCCACAGCACCCCTAACACATCCATATTAAAACAGTTACCTTAGTTAATTGTGCAAAAATTGATAACTTTTAGAAATGTTTATTTTACCCATTTTTAAAACATAGAAAATAAATTAATATATAAATTATGAAAATTTAATTTTAACTTGACATAATAAATATTCTGCTCCTACGTATCTCCGAGTGCAATGAGGAACTCAAAGTCACGTCATTTTTTATAAAATAAGTGTGGGTTAATTAATTTTAATTAATTAAAAAACTTAAGATGTTTAAAGCAAGTTGTTAACAAAGAATTAATAAAAGTAACATGCTAACCAGCACAACAGTCTAGGTAACAAACCCAAAAATAAAACAAAATGATAAAGAAAGAAAGTCAAACTCCATTCAAGCCAACCCACAATCTTATCTTTATTTTTTTTTATCTTTTTTTATAAATTTTTTTCATTTTATCTTTTTTTATATTTTCTCATTTCTATTTTTGACATATTTTATCATTTAATTAATTTTTTTTGTGTTTTATCATTTTAATAATTTTAATATTTTCCTATTTTATTATGCATAACAAAGCATTCTAAAAACATCTAACCTACTAACAAGGCATAACCAACTAAAAAAAACTAAAAAGGAAGCTAAAATAAACCTAATGACTCAAGCCCAAACAAGTAAAGGATCATAGTATACAAAAAATAGGCCCAAATTCTATCACTAAAACCCAATAAGCCACCCTATCCCCAACCAAACAAAATTTTATACGGATAATGTAAAAATAAAAAAAACACACACACACACAAAAGTTCCATAATATGGAAATCACATTCAAATGAAAATAGCAGAAGAAAAGGAAGAGATATTCTTGTATGCATACAAATGTACCACATCAGAATTACACACAAGGGATAAAAAGTTAGAGAGAGATGATGGTTTTTTCAGATAAGTGGGTTTAGTGGGACCCAATCATCTTCTCTCTCTAACTTTTTATCCATTGTGCATAAATCTGATGTGGTACATTTGTATGCATACAAGAATATCTCGAAAGGGAAAAGAAGGGGAGGACCAGCAACAAATGGTGGAGCGCGAGCAGCAGTGTTCAGTCGTCGGTGAGGAAGTGTATGGCTGCCGGGAGGTTCGTGACGTTAGGACGTGGCCTGTGAGTCTGAGATAGAGGCGGAATAGAGGGGGTACGGTGGTGGTTTGGGTCGCAAACGTGGTTGGGTTCGAGGTGGTTCTAGTGCTGCGAAGCTTATGGTGGTCGTGGTTAGCAGAGTGTGGAGGTTGTTGGATTTGATCGCGGTGATTGGAAGTGGCACTAAAAAGGAGGCTCTAGTAGCTGGGATCACGGGTTCAGGCGCTGGGTCGATGTTGGTGCACAATGGAGGAATCGACCACGGCTAGGTGACTAGCTGTATAGGTCGCTGGTGAGGTAGAGTCAGTAGTGCATTCTGGTGTGGGTTCCTGGTAGATGTGGTTGTGGTTGGAAGTGGTGGTTTATAGTGTTTTCTAGTTGGGTTGAGTGATTTCGATTTTTGGGTGTTTGAGTTACGGGTGAAATTCTATTTTTGAGTTAAAAGGGTTGGAAGTTGCGAGGTGATATTTTGGGTTTTGGTTGAATGGAAGTAGTTGTAGATGGTTCTGGTTTAGTATGATGGTTCTGGCGTAAGGGACGGTGAAATTTGTGTTTTGGTTTTTAGGTTTCTGTTTTATTTTGAGTTGCAGGGGTTGTGATTTGGTAAAGGTTGTATGTTGGTGGAGGCTTGCAGATGTTGTTGTTGAGTAGTGGATGGAGGTTGTTATGGGTGGGGAAGGTGAGTGATTGGAAGCATATACCTAACTTCAAAGGTTTCACTGAAACAACCCAAAAGCAAATTTTTCTTCCTTTGTTTCTCCACAAAAATCTACTCTCTTAATTTCTGTATAAAACCAACCAGAAAACCCCCCTACTCTTTGTTGTCTCTGAATTAATAAGGAAAGAAATATGAACTGATCATAATGTAACAAGCTGCAAAATCCCTTCCTTTCTTTTCTTAAATGAATTAATTTTTTTATATATTTTTTTAATTTTAATTTTAATTTTTTTGAAAAAAAAATTAGTTTATTTTTTATATTCAAAATAAAATAGATAAAGTGAGAAAAAAAAAAAACTAAAACATGATTAGAAGATTGGCCAAGAATGTGGACTTTTGTTAATGTAATTAATTGAACTTTTATTTCCCTTTTTATTTTTAATTTCTATTTTTTTAATAAAGAAAAAATAAATTAAAAATGGCCCAGCCAAAATATGGTGTTCATAAAGTGTATAAACACAGTTTAGCAAGGCTTACTATACACTTATTGAAGATTTGAGAACTTTTAGAAAAGAGTAGGTGAAGGTGAGAAAGTTGTTCGTCACATGCTTAGCTTTCTAATCTTACTCATATCATTATCCATTTTCTCTTCAAGCTTAGTACCTTTTATAACCTTCAAAATATAATTATTGAAGGCTCTCAACAGTTACTTGTCCTTCTTGTGGCATGTATCCGTTATTTTGTTTTGTGTGTTGAGTCATCATGTGTCACTTATGTAGTTGTTCTCATCAAAACATAATTTACAATCTTCGACATAAAAGGACTTTAGAGCTTACATGATTTTTTCAGCTATTAACTAAATTGAAGGAGTTTCCTTGTATGTAATTTTTTCTTCTATTGGAATTCAGATAGAATCGATGGAAACTGAAAGTACAACTTCAATCTTATTGCAAAAGAAAATGATTAACTTTAACTTACAAGTTACCGATTTCAACTTATATACCATGGTGGAACTGAGTCCAATTCCAATTATTTTGTAGCTAATTATGCCAACATGGCTAACTAAATGACTACTAACTAACTAGTATACTGTACATATACAAATACAACTATACATAGTATATATAGTAAACAAACACCCTGCTCCAGTTGAAGAATGAATGTTTTTCATTCCTAACTTAGAAGATAGCTCTTGGAACAATTTGGGAAGCAATGCCTTGGTGCACAAATCAACAATCTATGCAGTCAAGGGTAATGTAGTAGATGAATAAGGCCAGAATAAACCTTTTCACGATCTAGATGGCTAATTCAATATGTTTTATTCTTTCTTGGAAAATTGGATTTACTGCAACATGGAGGGCTGACTTGTTTTCACAGTATAGGAGTGAGGGTGCCTTGAAAGAGACTTAGAAGTCATGAAGCAGATAGGTTAACCATTGAATCTCATAAGTGGCTGCAGCAAGGGCCCTTTACTCAGCTTCAAAAGAAGATCTAGACATAGTAAATTGCTTCTTGGACTTCCAAGAGATGAGGGAGTCTTCAAGAAAAATGCAAAATGTAGTTGTGGATCTGTGAGTATCAGGGTAGGAAGCACAATCTAAATCACTAAACCATTTAAGTTATAACTCAGGAATGGAGGAAAAGGACAAACCAGCACCAATAGAACTTTTCATGTATCTTAAGATTCTAGTGGCAGCCTTGTAGTGAGCCTGCATAGGATTTGTTAGGAATTGATTTAAATGATTCATTGCAAAGTTGATATCCCGATCTAGTATTGGTTAGGTAGATGAGCTTTCCAATATGTCTACGATAGGATTTAATGTCTGAATGAGGAACACTATCATTTTTTTACAATTTGACATCACTAGACAAAGGTGTAAGAATAGGCCTGCTAAGAAAACTAGTTTCCTGAAGTAGTTCTATGGTGTACCTCCTTTGACAAATGGAGATTCCATATGATGACCTAGCAATATCAAAACTAAGGAAGTATTTAAGATTGCCTAGATCTTTGGTCTTGAAGGAGGTGTTTATCATAGACTTAACAGACTGAATTTTAGTGAGATCATTCATTGTGAGAACTATTATCAACATACACCAATATTGTTGTGAAAGAAGTAGAGAATGCCTTCTTAATGAATATAGAGTGATCTTCCTGAGACTGAATGAAGCCAGAACTAAGTAGAGCAGTGGAGACCTTTGGGAACCACTGCCTACTAGCTTGTCTAAGACTATACAAAGGCTTTTGCAGCTTGCATACCTGATTTGGTTTGGGAGAAGTGACACTAGCAAGTAGCTTCATCTAGACTTCTTCATACAAGTCTCCATGAAGAAATGCATTGTTTACATCAAGCTGCCAGAGATGCCAATTATGGAATGTTGCAAGAGCTAGGAGTAGCCTGATGATGCTCATATTGGCAATAGGTAAGACAGTTTCCAAAAAACAGTCCCTTAATTTGTGTAAAGCCTTTTGCCTCTAGCCTTATATCTCTCAATTAATTCGTCTACTTTACATTTGATCCGATATACCCATTTACAATCCACAACCTACTTTCCAGGTGGTAATTCAGTCGATACCCAAGTATTATTCTGTTCAAGCCTGTATTTCTACTTCCATGGCCTTTTCCAACAATCATGTTGCACTGCTTAGTGATATGATGTTAGCTTATAAGTAAAGGAGATGGAAAGGGTAAAGTATTTGTGGCTTGGACTAGATTTTGAATTTGATAGAAATTGAGAAAAAGGATAAAGTATACTTATAGAAGAAGTACCAGAAGAGTGAATAGAATTTGCAAGTGTGCTAGACAATGTGCAATGATAATCCTTCAAATAACTGGGTGGTCTTCTGATCCTAAGAAAGTGTCTAGGCTCAAGAAGAGTGGATAGAATAAAAGAAGAAGGGAGATTAGGTGGAGGAATGGATGGATTTGTGTTATCTGGTAAGTTCTCAAGCTCAGGTTGAAATAGAAATAATAGAGAAGGAAGAAAAGAATAAGTATCTTAATGATTTGAGAAAGGAAAAATAATTTCATGGAATGTCACATTCCTAGAGATGAAAATTTTTGTGTGAACTAATTCATACCAGATGGAACTTTTGGTGCCTGGTTTTGTGCTAAGATAAATGCATTTTCTAGCCTTGAGGTCCAACTTCTTTCTATTAGAAGTGAGGGTAGAACCAAGATATTAGTAGCAAAGATCCTAACAGAAGTAAGATCTAGCAGAATGCCATATGTAGAACTTCATATGGGGTTTTCATATGAAGAACTATGTCGGTAATCTTATTAAGCAGGAAAATATCATGTGACACAGTAAAATTCAAGAAAATTTTGAGAACCTGAGACTGAAAGAGTAAAGATCTTGTGACATTTAGAATGGATAGGTGTTTCTTTCCCCCCACACCATTCTATTGTGGAGGTTTCACACAGTTGGTTTGGTGTAGGATTCCCCTGGAAGCATAGAAGCTAAACAATTTGAACTCAGGTCCATTGTCAGACCTGATACATTTCACTTTACAATTGAATTGAGTTTCTAATAAGGCAAGAAAGGTTTGTATATGCAAAGAAGTCTTAGATTTTGAATTCATAAGAAAAATCCATGTATATCTCAAGTGATCATCTACCATTGTGAGAAAATACATGTGTCCATGAATAGAAGTCATAGAAAATGGAATGTCCATATGCAATTGTTATGAGAAAAGAGAGATGGAGAAGGAGAAAAACATGAGAGGTAAAACAAAAAAGAATAGTAACTAACTTGTTATGATTAGCCACCTTGACTTTATATTTATATTAAACAATTAGAGCAAGTACAAGAAAGTACTGATATACAAAAGCAAGGCCCAGCCTAATAGATCAATCCTAATTCCTAATTATATTTCACTAACACTCCCCCTCAAGCTGGAGCATAGATATTGATCATGCTCAGCTTGTTACAAATATAGTCAACTCTACTTCGATTAAGTGCTTTGGTAAAGATATATGCAAGTTATTCTCTTATCCGTACATGTCCAGTAATAACAAGACCTTGTTCAACCTTTTCTTGCACAAAGTGACAGTCAGCTTCAATGTGCTTTGTCCGTTCATGAAAAATGGGATTAGAGGCAATATGAATAGTAACTTGACTGTCACACCACAACTTCATAGGCATTACACTCTTAACTCTAATCTCATTAAGAAGATGATGAATCCATACTAATTCACAAGTATCTTGGGCCATGGCCCTGTATTTTGACTCGATACTAGAACAAGCAACAACACTCCATCTCTTACTCCTCTAAGAAACAAGGTTATCTCCAACAAGAACACAATAACTTGAAGTATATATTCTATCTATATGAGAACCAGCCCAATCAGCATCGGAGAACCCCTCTATCATATTATGTCCATGATCTCTATATAAGACACCATAACCTGGAGCCCTTTTTAGATACCTCAATATATGAAGAACAACTTCCCAATGGGTGGTTCGAGGAGATGACATGAATTGACTAACCGCACTGACACAGAAGGTAATATCAGGATAAGTAATTATGAGATAGTTAAGCTTGCCAACTAACTTTCTATATTGTTCAGGGTCAAGTATAGCATCTCTATCATCTACTAAGAGTTTGATATTAGGGACCATAGGTGCTTCAACAGGTTTGGCTCCAAGCATACCTATTTCTTTGAGTAAATCAAGCATATACTTCCTCTGAGTAAGAAAAATACCATTCGAACTACGCATCACTTCAATGCCAAAGATGTATTTCAAAGCACCCAAGTCCTTAGTTTGAAATTATGTTTGAAGAAAGTCCTTAATCTTTCTGATTCCAATCTCATCGCTCCCAATAATGATAATATTATCCACATAAACCACCAAGAAAATACAGCTATCCTGAGAGCATCGAAAGAATACTGAATGATCAAAAGTATTTCTCTGTAGCCCAAATTGAAGAACAACTTGACTAAAGCACCCAAACCATGCTTGTGAGGCTTGTTTGAGACCATATAATGAATTCTTTAGTCTGTAAACTTTACCATTCTCCCCCTGAGCAACAAACCTAGGAGGTTGCTCCATATATACCTCATCCTGCAGGTCATCATAGAGAAAGGCATTCTTGACATCAAGTTGATGTAAGGACCAATGATGACTAACTGCAAGAGAGATAAATATACGAACAGAGGCAAGTTTAGCAACATAAGAGAAGGTATCTGAATAATCAATGCCATAAACTTGAGCATAAACCTTAGAAATAAGACAAGCTTTTAAATGAGCCACAGAGCCATTAGGATTAACCTTCACAACATACACCCACTTATAACCAGTTGCTTGTTTACCAACAGGTACAGAAACTAACTCCTAAGTGTCATTTCATTTAAGAGCATGCATCTCATCCAACATAGCCTGACGCCACCCCTCATTAACAAGGCCTCAGCAACAGTATTAGGAATGGTAAGAGAATCAAGAGAAGCAACAAAGGACTGACCAGAATTAGATAAACCAGAATAAGAAACAAATAAAGAAATAAGATAAATACAATTACATTTACCTTTTCAAAGAGCAATTGGGAGATCAAGACTTGAATCAAGAGCAGGATCCGTAGAGGAAGTAGGAACTAGAATAGGCAATGAATCCATAGGGTTTGGAGTAGTAGGACTGACCACAGTAGGTTGCTAGTTCCGCTGAACATAATGATGGATCACAGGAGGACGAGGGAAGGGACAAGACCAAGAAGAATAAGAATAAGAGGTACCCGGAGTAGGAAAAGAATATACTAGAAAGTCCTCATCATTACCTGGGGGAAAAGGAGGGGTAGACTCAGAAGAGAATGCAGTTGTTTTAAAGAATGTCTCATCTGCGAAAACAAGATACCGACATAAATTAGGAGAGTAACACTGGTACCATTTTTACTTCGAGAGTAACTAAGGAAGATACATTTGAGGGAGCAATAATCCAACTTGGAGACCTGAGAGTGAACATCCTGCACAAAACAAGTGCAACAAAAAATTCTAAGCGGGAGAACAAATAAAGATTGAAAGAGGAAGAGCAAGGAATGGGGGATTTGACCATTAAGAACAGATAAAGGAAGGCAATTAATTAAATAGCATACAGTAGACACAGCATCAGCCCAAAAGTGTTTAAAAACTTTCATTTCAAATAAAAGAACATGAGCAACTTCAAGTAAATGTCAATTTTTTCTTTCTGCTACCCCATTTTATTGAGGGGTGACAATGTATGAGGTTTCATGAATAATGTCATGTTCTTGTAAGAAATATAGAAAAGAAGTAGACAAGTATTCTTTAGCATTATCACTATAAAGAGTGCAAATAGTAATATCAAATGGAGTTTGAACTTCAGCACAAAATAAACGAAATATATTAAACATATCTAAATGATTTTTCATTAAATAAAGCTAAGTAACACGAGAGTATTCATTGACAAAAGTAACAAAATAACGAAAATCAGCCTTAGACTCAACGGGACAAGGACCTCAAATGCCAGAATGAACTAAAGTAAAGGGAGAAGCAACACGCTTATTGACCCTAGAAGGAAAAGATCTTCGATGGTGTGTAACAAACTGACAAGACTCACAATTCAAAACAAAAGAAGACTCTAAACTAGGACACAACTTCTTCAATGTCTACAAGGGTGGATGTCCATATTGATAATGAAGATGAAACAGAGAAATGGAAGTAGAACAAGCAACTGACAGTGGTCTCGGATTGGCAGACTATAAAACATATAAGTCATTGGATTCATGACCTCTACCAATCATCTTCGTCCCAAGATCCTAAAATAAATAATATGTAGGAAAGAAATGAACACTACAATTCAAATTATTGGTAATTTTACTAACAGACAAAAGATTAAAAGGAAAATGTGATAAATATAAGACAGAATGTAAGGGAAGAGAAGATGAAGGATTGGCAACCCCACTACCTAAAATAGGGAATGAGGAACCATTATCAAGAGTGACATTTTGTAATGAAGAAATAGGAAGAAAAGAGGATAGAATACTAGTATTACCTATCATATGGTCTATTGCACCAGAATCAATGACCCAGGTACGTGAAAAAGAAGTGAGACAAGCAATGGGATTACCTCATTGGACAAGAGTAGCAGTGGAAGAAGAACCAATGCCTTGTGATGCCTAGAACTGATTGTAAGATTCAAATTCAACACTAGACATGGTGATGGTTCTGAGACCCTGTGTTTGAGGAGCAATAACAGTGTGGGCAAGAGACCTTATTGAGTTACTGCATGAGCATAACGCTGACCTTGGGAAGAACTAAGCTTCCCATTCAACTTCCTACAATTCTTCTTGATATGACCTTCCTCCCCACAATAATAACAAAGATAAGAACCACCATCATAGCCACCAGAAAAGCTACCATCACGGCCACCAGAATGACCACCTGTTCTACTACGACTACCACGACCTCCACCTTTACCTATTCTACTGCCACCTCGACTAACCAAAGTAGTCAATGATTCAAAAGAAGAATCAGAATGCAACTCATGATGAGTGCACATGAAGTGATGATAAACATTAGCAAGGGTCATATGATCAGAACCAGTCAAGAGCTGATCACGAGCGACACTTAACTCAGAGGATAATCTAGATAAGAAACTCACAACTGCCAATTGTTCCCACTATAGGCGCATTTGTTTAACATCATTAGAGATAGGTTGGAGGTCATTCAATTCCTCATAGGTATGCTTAAAGTCAGTAAAATACCTATGAAGAGACTTATCATGCTATGCTGGTCTATGAAATGCTTGTGACACCTCATAAAGACAAGTTAAGTTAGCTTTCCCAGAATAAAGAAACTCCATATACTCTCATAACTCTTTCACAGTATCATAGTGAGAAACAACATACTTAATAGAAGTATCAAGAGTTTTGTTGATTATACCAAATAGTCAGTTATCATCCTGCAACCACTGATCACGCCTGGTTGTGGATGATGATGGGTCATCTATCAGATGATCTTCTTTCTCAATCCTAGTGAGGAACATGGTGATAGTTTTACGTCATTCTACATAGTGTTTCTCATCAAACTTATCATCAGTAATGCGAACAGAAGCAGAGATGACCTCAGGCATAACGATAGGTTTCGTAGACTTCTCAAATTCATCAGAACTGTGGGAACTTGAATTATGATCATAATCAACCCTCAGAGAATAAAAAAGAGATTCCAATGTACACTGTAAGCAGCATGAAAATCATTGGGCTCAAAGAAAAACACCCAAACTACACTACAAGCACCCAAACATCACCGGAAAACACCTCAACAAAATTAAAAACACCCAAATGGGACTCACAAACACATCAACAGGATCTGGTGCGAAAGAAAACTTCATAGCACGCTTGAAAATGTCCAAATCTGGGACTGAGCTCGCTGGGTTCGAACAGATCCACCAAATTGTGACTGAAAAACACCAAAATGCAGCACCCTTGGTCGACAGCGACACCCCTGGTCACCGAAGATCCCAGTCGCGGCTCCCCTAGCCGGCAACGACACCCCTGGTCACTGAAAATAGCAAGCACGACACCCACCTAGCCGCTGATCAGTGTATTGAGAGTGAAACCCTCACTCCCAAACACCTACAAAAAAACACTGATCTAGACCTCATCAGTACTGGGAAAAATCAGTCAACCCTAGGGAAGGATAGATTAGAAAAAAAAGGTTTGGGAGGCTAGGGTTTGTTTGATGTGGCTTTAGATACCATGTTAGATTCTAACCTAAAACTAATTAGGATTAAGTGGAGTGACCTAACAGATATATAAACTACACCTAAAATATTGAGGCAGACAATGTAGGACTCTTAGCACCCCTCCTCCACAAATGCTTAGACAGAACTGGTGAACCTAATGAAGTAGGCGAAAGAAGCCTAACGAAATAGGCAACAAAGATGGGATCTTATCTCTGATACCATGCTATGAGAAAAGAGAGATAGAAAAGGAGAAAAACATGAGAGGTAAAACAGAAAAGAAGAGTAATTAACTTGTTATGATTATCCACCTAGACTCTATATTTATATTAAACAATTAAAGCTAGTACAGGAAAGTACTGATATACAAAAGCAAGGCCCGGGCCTATAGATCAATCCTAATTCCTAATTATATTTCACTAACAGCAACAAATAAAAAATATTAACAAATTTATAATTGCTAAGAGAGTAAGGCAGTCTTTTATGTTTAGCTAAGGGACAAATGTCACAAATTTTATTAGCTTGTATAGAAACATATGGAAGTTGTTTATGAATTGCATTTAATTTTTAAGGGGAAACATGACCTAGTCTACGATGCCAAAGATCAACAAAGGGAAAATAAATTAAATTTATAACATGTTGTGAAATGAAGGTCCATAATATAAATAAAGCACATAAAATCCATTATTAGCCTTAGTCGATCTAATCATCTTCATAGTATTCCTCTTCGGTATGATATATATGGTATCAGAAAAGGTAAGCTTAGAATGTAGAGAATGTTTAAGTTTGCTGACTGGGATCTGGTTGAAACTAAATTGAGGAAGAAATAGAACATCATTGATTCGGAAAAATACATCGTACCAGAATAATTAACAAAAACTTGACTACCATTGGGCAATTTTACTAAAACAGGTTTAATAAGTTTATAGGATGTATAGAATTTTAGTGAGCAACAAATGTGATATATTGCTCCTAAATCTAAAATCCATTTTGCAAAAGAGATGTTGCAGTTGAAAACTATAGATTTACCTATTGTATTGGTGAATTTTGGGTCAGAAAGATTTTGGGTGGTCAATTGATTGGCTAAGTGAACTTGAGTATACTAAAACAAGGCCATGAGAGCTTGATATTACTTTGAAGTTAGAGTATAGCTTGGAGTTTTCTGAACTTCCTCCTATGACTGTTCAAGGATCTTAGTTTCATCAGTTTCCTCAGCATTGAGATTATTCACTACAACTAAATTTCTATTCTTTGGCTTGTTATACCCTAGTGGGAAGCCATGTTTCTTGTAACATACATCAACGGTGTACCCAATTTTGCCACAATGATACTTTTTCCTTTTCCTCCTACACTCCTTCCTTTTTGCTGGTTTCTTGAAATTTCCATTAGGATTAGAGCTTGTACTAGCCAAGATCTTAGAAGCTTTGCATAAATCTTTGTTCAGTTGCCTTTCTTTCTAAACCACTAAGGAGAACACCTTACTGATGGGAGGAATGGGATCTAACATCATAATCTGAGATCTCATTGTTGAAAATTGCTTATTTAGACCCTTCAAAAACCTAATAGCATAACTTTGATCTCTGTAGGTTCTACATGAGCAAGGAATTCGACACAAATAATAGATTACTTCGCCTGTGTAAAATAACTTATCACAGTGAGATCTCCTTGTTGAAGAGCATATATTTCTTCTTGCAATTCTGTAATTCAAAATGTATCTCGTTGACTGAACCTTTGCTTGAGATCTTCCCAAACTTTTGATGCCTTATTCATCTAAAGAACACTCTTGGCAATGTTTGGAGACAAGGATCGAACGATCCAAGATAAAACCATTGTGTTGCTTCAATCCCATGCATAATGTAGTGGGTCTCCAAAGTCATGTTTCAGAATGCTACCATCCACAAACCCTATCTTATTCTTCAATTACAAAGCCATGACCATGGATCTTGACTAAACATGGTAATTGTTCTCTGAAAGATGAGGAGCAACCAACACCATTTTTGGACTTTCATTCGGATGAAGGAAAAATGGACTACTTAGATCATTTATTGGATGATTCTGATTTGCCATTTTCGAAGCTTAGAATCACTGCTACAAGGAGAACGCAATGGTGATCACAATCACGATTTGCAATCTTTAAGCTTGAATCAAATTTTGAGTGCAAGTGCGCAGCAAAGCTCTCAAGGTGAGAGTTTTGATATCATATTGAAATTTAGAGAAAGTCTACGAAAATTAAAAATACAACTTCAATCTTGTCGCAGAAGAAAATGATTAACTTTAACTTACAAGTTACAAATTTCAACTTTATACCATGGTGGAATTAAATCCAATTCCAACTTTTCTGTAACTAACTCTGCCAACGTGGCTAACTAATCTAACTACTAACTAACTAGTACATTGTACATATACAAATACAGCTATGCAATATACAGTAAACTAACATCTTCCTTGAGGCCTTCACTAGAGTAAGAATAATGCTACATAGTAAAAAAAAATAGTTAAAATTTTGACTTAATTCAATAGAATTAAATGGTGGTTGTTAGATGAAATAAAGCAATAAATAGATCACTCGTCAATCTAAAAGTCAACAAGCATGTTACTCTAGTCAATCAAAAATTCTAGAAAAAAATCTCTAACTGCCTAACATTTTTCTTATGAATTAATGGCTGGTTTTAGCATAATCAGGGCTTTACCTATTGTTGGTCAAAATTTAAGGAAGGACTATACAGAGCCATAGCAGAATACTCGTGCACCCTACAACTTAGGAAGTGAAAATGGATTCATCATTGGTCTATAACATGCTTACATACTCTTGGTATATTATATCTGTTAGGCTTTACTCTATAGATTTGTTTCTTTATTTTCGTTATTAGGATAGATTTGATTCTCATATTAGGATAGATTTATTTCCTGTAATTTAGCTCTATTTTAGGCAAGTAATTATTGTAATAAGTCTATATAATGTATATCATACATGTACAATTGTGATTAAGCAAAAATATTCAAAAATATTCTTTCAAGTTGGTATCAAAGCTCCTAATCTGGGAGACTCTATTGTTTTCGCTACAATTAGCCTTCATTGCTGATCAAACCAGCATTCATTGCTGAGTTTAGAGCTAACCTTCATCGTTGGGATTCTAGCAGCCTTCATTGCTGCCTTCAATTAGAACTGGACCAGAACCGAATTAGCCTCGCCAGAGCTACCATCCTCAATCTAGATCTGAGCTACACCAAACCACCAGTCACCGTTCACCGTCGGAGCCACATCCATTCACAATTCGAGCCACGCCCATTCACCATGCACTACCTAACAATCACCATCCAAAATAGATTCAAGAAGCCAGGCACAATGAACCCAGATCTGATAAGCCACCACCGGGCACAACAAACCCAGATTCGAAGAAGCCACCAGACCAGTCCTTGAGCCACCCTGAACTAAACAACGTTATAACACTCGAAATTCCTTTTTCCTGTTATTTATGTTTTTATATGATTTTTGTGATTTTTGAGAATTATTTGCTTTATTTTGATTATTTTATTATTGTCTTTGGCCTTCTGTGTGTTTGAGGCGGTGCCGGAAAAATAAAAAAATTTCGAGACCGAAAAAATTTTGACTGTTCACACGGGGCTAGGGGAGCTTACTAAACCTGAAACTGGGAACGTATTTATTTTTCTTTTTATGAGATTTTATCTGACTGATAAAATTTAGGTACATTATATTATTCACTGGATAATAAATATTAGTTTTGCTAACAGTAGCCTTTGTCTATTGGGTAATAGCTACTGGTAAATATCTGGTTAGATGACTAGTCATAAACCTAGTCATAACCTTTTATCTTTTCTTTTCATGACTCACTTGTTTTTGAGCCAATGGGAAGAAAGCTTCTAAGACAAGCTTGGAGGAAAGCTTCCAAGGCAAGCTTGGAGTGAATCTTGTAGGAGAAGCCTTGTCCAAAAATACCCTTGATGGCCCACGGCCAAGGGAGCTTCTAGGAGAACCTTTGTGACCAAAATAGTTTCTTATCTCTCTTAAGCTTTTCTTGTTTTGTTTTTGAGAATCAATATACTAAAACTCTCTCTTTTTCTCTCCTTTGCAAGTCAAGGCCAACACCATCCAAACACCTTTCAATCTTGATCAATTCTAAACAACCTCATTTCTTGAATCTAAATACCTTTTTGAGACACTTTCTTGTTGTGAGTTTCTTCAAAATCATCCATCTTTAATCTTTTTTCTCAAAGCTTGAAGTTTGAAGGTTCTAGGTGAAGTTTCTTATTTTCATTTCTAAGTTTTCTTTTCAAGTTCTAGGCCATAATCTTGATTTATGGTCATATTGTTTCAAGCCCTATATGTTGATGCTTGTATATATGTTTTGTTTTAAGGATCTTTTTGGAAGGAGAAACTTTTTCAAGAAGACAACAAGGAGCTTTGATCATTATCTAAGATAAGAGAGAGATTAACCTCATCAACCATCTTGGTGGTGAAGAACGAAATTTGTGATTTGTTGGTGAAAAATTCATGTGAGGATTTATTCACTTGGTTGTGTGTATTTTGTGATTTATGTTTGTTTGGCTATCTGTGATTGTATGATTTTTGTGGTTTACATAAAATTGCTATTACATGAATTGATGATTGAAATGCTTTGTATGCTTTGATTCATGTGTGAAAGGCAAGCTTTTTGGTCTCAAGGACCACTTTTGGCTCACAGCCACTTAGCCCAAAGAGGGGTATCCAAGGCAAAAGTGTTTTATTAATTGAAAACTTAGATGATTAGTGAACTAGAATAGAATTTAAGGATTCACAAGTTAAAAAGAAGATGAACAAAGTTTTGTTATTTAAAAAAGACTTAATTTTCGGCCTTAGCAATAGAAATAAGCTTTGAAGGATGATTTGAAATTTAAAATGTTTTATTTAAGTGAGATTTTAGTAACAGTAAAGGAAAATATTTTAAAATGTTTATGCGATTGAAAAACGATGTAAAGATGTTATGTGGTTTTGAGACGTAACAAAAAGTGTTATGCGTTTGTGATAAAATAGTGAAAATGCTTCATGTTTTGAGAAAAATAGTAGTTTTACTATCGGGCTGACATACTAGACCCAGAGATATCAGTTGATGGCTTAACCCAGTGGTGGTTTGTTTTTCATGGAATTTATGCTGTTAATAAGTATTGATTTATTTGAATCATGTGATCATGCATTGTGAAAGTCGTGGTGACTTTGTTATTAAGGCATGCCTAGGAGATGAATTACACCTTTGTGCAGGTGTGAATTGCATAGTGAAGGTCTATGAATGACCTAGGAGGCGTCGGGCCCCGGGTGTCCCATAAGTGGCCAGTTAGTAGCTCTACTAGGTCATGGTGACTGTGCAACGCACCGACGATCTCGACGAGACACTATTCTTATTCCCGATCCAGTATAGAATATCTTGTATAAGCCATGATACGTATGCTGATATATTTGAAAGCACTTAATTTGAGGCTAACGATATACAGACATGACTCCCTGATCATTCTCTCCGATGTTTGGTTTTAGCTCCATGGAGTAGGGGTCAGTTCATTGTGCATTTGCATAGTCAGTGGACATGTTGTTGTGATACATATATATTGTTGAATTATCTGCTGATAAATATCATGATTGTAATTGTTAATTCTGTACTATGTGACTTTATTATTATTACTATTTCTTACTGCCATACTGGTATATGATGTAGGGGATCTCACTTCTTTATGTTTTTGTTCTGTCTATTCTGTTTTATGTTATGCTCAATGAAGACTGTGATGGCGACAAGGAGAGATCTTCTGGGTTACGTTAGAGTGCAGTTTCATGGAGGCACTGATGCTTGGCGTATCCAATTGGATACGGAGCGGATAGAGTACTATGGAGATATTACTCTATCCCTAAGTAGGACCCACTGTGAGGTTACTACTTTTTCTTTTTCTACTACAGTTTATCTAGAGTTTCATTTGCCTGTGAGGGATTTGTGGGGTGATCTTCACTATTCTCCTAGGGAGGATTCCGATATATCTTTTGCTCGAACTCTCTTTCGTCGAGACATTCCCTGGCTAGGGAATTTATCTAGTGAGGATCCTGAGAATATGGTATGTTATGTTGTGTTATGTTGTGTTATATTATGTTATGTTATGTTATGTTGTAATTATTTCCTTTTGGTATGTAAGTATTATGTACTTTGTTTTTAGTAAACTATGTATATATTTATGGTGTGTATTATTCAGTTCTCTATATCTTATGTTTATATATGTTCGTTAAGTTTATGTTATTCGCGAAAAGAAATTTTAAAGCTCGTATTTTATAATATTGAATCTTATTTATGACTTTGGTAAAGTTTAAAAAAATAAATAAATAAAGTGTTGAAATAAAAGGTTAGTCTTAAATGTAATTCCCTTTGGAGGGTGTTACATTAGTTGGTATCAGAGCCCAAGTTTAGTCTGTCGGGTTTATGCTTAGGTCTATCTTTTTTGTGTTGTGTGTTTATCTATGTTTGGTTTCTAAAAGAAGACAAAGTTGCTTGAATGGCTATGCTTAGTTTTTATTGTGTTTTGTTTAATCTAACGTTGAAGAAAGGCAATGGCTCGCGGTAGAGGTGCGCATGTGGACACGGGACTTGACAATGATGGTATGGAAGAGAATGACTGATGTAATAGTAAAACAGAATCAGAGTACTGCTCAGTAACAGGAAGCAACAGCTGAGACTCAAAATTTGTCAAAGTTTCACCGCAACAATCTGCCACAGGTGAAAGGTGAATTTGATTCAGAGAAAGCAGATCTTTGGATTAAGGAATTGGAGAAGATCTTTAGAGGCGTGGGATGCACGAATGAAAGAAAGGTAGCTTATGCTACTTTCATGCTCGTTGGAGATGGTGAAGATTAGTGGGTAGGGACTCAATGGTTGTTGGAAATTGAAGGAAGGTTTATCACATGGGAAGTCTTTCGGGGTAAGTTTCTAGAGAAGTATTTTCCATCCAGTACAAGGCGCGCCAAGGAGATGGAGTTCCTTGGACTGAAGCAAGGGAGAATGATCGTCAGTGAGTATGCTGCTAGGTTTGAAACCTATAAAAATTCAAGGTACTTTCAGCTCCAACTTGATGAGGAATGGAAGTGTTAGAAGTTCGAAGAAGGTTTGAGGCATGATTTGAAGCGAGCAGTGCTACCTTTGGGAATTGGCCAATTCCCAACTTTGTTGGACAAGTGTCACCGGATTGAAGAGTTGGATCAGTCTCAGGATACGAGAACCCGTAACTTTGGACCATCTCTGTTCCAAAAGGGGGGTAATAGTAATGTCAATCGATTTAATCGGAAGCCATATTCGTGGCCATCGGGGAATTAACATCAACAGCAGCAACAATCAGTTGGAGGAAGTGGTAGTGGCAGTAGATTCAGTCAGACCAAGGCATCTTTACCAAAATTTTTGAAGTGTGGAAAAGATCACTTGACAAGGGAGTGTGCGATCAAAGGGATAATCTGTTTCAGATGCGGGAAGCCCAGACGCATTTCTAGAGACTGTGCTCAACCAAAAATGGAGCCTTCTGTTAGCAATGTGCGTGTGTCAAGGCCTCAAGCAGGAGGGAGAGTCTATACCATGAGTAGAGCAGAAGCCTCCCGATCTGAAAATATGATCAAGGGAGATTGTGCCATAGGAGGTAAACTTTTAACTGTACTGTATGACTCGGGGGCAACCCATTATTTTATTGCCTATGACTATGTGGATCAATTAGGATTGTCTGTGTCTTCATTACATTTTGACTTGATAATTGCTACTCTTACTACTAAACTTGTTGTTACTTCTCAAGTCTACTTAAACTTTCCTATTACTGTTAGAGATCGAAACTTTTTTGTTGATTTGATTTGTTTACCTCTTTCACAAATAGACGTGATCTTAGGAATGGATTGGTTATCTTCTAACCATATCCTGTTAGATTGTTCCAATAAAACCTTAGCGTTCCCTGAAACTGAAATTTATGGATTTTTGACGGCCAACCAAGTTGAAGCTTCTTTAAGGGAAGGAGCTCAAGGATACATGACTGTTTTCCTTAGAGGTCAAGGCTAAAGTGAATGTGAATGCTATTCCTATAGTCAATGAGTTTTTCGAAGTTTTTCCTGATGATATACCCGAACTACCACCAGAATGAGAAATAGAGTTTTCTATCGATATTATACTAGGATCTGGTCCTATATCCATGGCACCATACCGGATGTCACCATTAGAGTAAGCTAATCTAAAGAAGTAGTTGAAGGAATTGTTGGAAAATTAGTTAGAGGAACTATTGGAAAAATAGTTTGTGAAACCTAGTGTATCACCATAGGGAGCTCCAATGTTGTTGGTTAAGAAGAAAGATGAAACTTCTCGCTTATGTGTGGATTATCTCCAGTTGAATAAAATCACGATCAAGAATAAGTATCCACTTGTGAGGATAAATGATTTGATGGATCAACTGAAGGGAGCTGTTGTTTTCTCTAAGATTGATGTATGTTCTAGTTATCACCAGATTCGTGTAAAGGTTGAGCATGTTCCCAAGACGGCGTTTCGCACACGCTATGGGCATTATGAATACCTAGTGATGTCGTTCAGAGTAATGAATGCTCCTGCAATATTCATGGATTACATGAATAGGATCTTTCATCCTTATCTAGACAGATTTATTGTTGTCTTTATTGATGACATTCTAATATATTCTCAAAGTCAGGAGGAACATGTTGAACATCTCAATGTGGTTCTCCAGATTCTAAAAGAGAAGCAGTTGTATGCCAAGTTATCAAAGTGCGAGTTTTGGTTTAAGGAAGTTCAATTTTTTGGGCATGTGATTTCAAAAGAAGGAATTACAGTGGATCCATTAAAGGTTGAAACAGTTCTTAAATGGAAAAGACCGAAGACCGTAATAGAGATCCATAGTTTTGTGGGGTTAGCTAGTTATTATCAAAGATTTATCGAGGGATTTTCCATGATAGCAAGACCTCTTACCCAGCTTACAAGGAAGAATCAAGCTTTTGCATGGATTGATGCATGTGAAGAGCGTTTTCAAAAGTTGAAGAGACGATTGACTACTTTTCTAGTATTGGTTTTACCTGATCCCAATGAACCTTTTGAAGTATATTATGATGCTTCACATCAGGGTTTAGGCTGTGTACTTATGCAGAATAGGAAAGTAGTGGCATATGCTTCAAGACAGTTGAATACGCATGAGAAGAACTACCTTACTCATGATTTGGAGTTAGCTATCGTTGTGTTTGCATTGAAGATCTAGAGACATTTTCTGTATGGAGCAACATTCAACATTTTTAGTGATCATAAGAGTCTAAAGTACCTGTTTGACCAGAAATAGTTGAATATGAGGCAGAGGAGATGGTTAAATTTTTTGAAAAATTATGATTTCCAACTTCAGTATCATCCCGGAAAAGCGAATGTCATAGCAGATGTTTTGAGTAGGAAGATACTTAGTGTTTCTGCTATGATGATCAAGGAAAGGGAGTTGATAGAATAATTCAAGATTATGCGATTATCTATGGAATCAGCATCGGGAAGACTTTGCTTGAATATGGTGACTATTTCAAATGCACTTATGGAAGAAATTTGATATAAACAAAGAAGTGGTCAATACTTGCAGGATGAGAGGGAGTTAGTGAAGCAAGGCGTTGTGTCAGAATTTAAGGAAGGACTGGATGGAATTCTGAGGTTCAGATATAGAGTTTGTATACCAAGTGATTCAGAGCTTAGAAGATTGATTCTTGCAAAGTCCACAAAAACAAGTTGAGTATGCATCCAAGAACGACCAAGATGTATAAGAATTTGAAACAGTTATATTGGTGACAAGGAATGAAGAGGGATGTAGCCAAGTATGTAGCATCTTGTCTAGTTTGTCAGAAAGCTAAAGTTGAGCATAAAAAAACCTTCCAAAATGTTACAGCCTCCGGCTATTCCAGAATAGAAATGGGATGGCATTGCAATAGATTTTGTTGTTAGACTGCCAAAGGCTCGAAAGGGTTATGATTCCATATGAGTGATCGTTGATCGGCTCATGAAGTTAGCACATTTTTTACCCATTAACATAAGGTATTCAATGGAGAGATTAACTCAGGTGTACATTGGTGAAATTGTTAGATTGCATGGTGTACCTTCTAGTATTATTTCTAATCGAGATCCAAGGTTTATGTCAAGGTTTTAGTAGAGTCTACAAAAAGCTATGGGGACAAAACTTCGTTTAATTTCTGCTTATCATCCTCAAATATATGGTCAATAAGAGAGGACAATTCAGTCATTGGAAGATCTGTTAAGAACTTATGTTTTGGAATAGACTGGGAGTTGGGATGAATTCTTACCTCTGATAGAATTCACCTATAATAATAGTTTTCACTCAAGCATAGGGATGGCCCCCTATGAGGCTTTATATGAACGACGGTGTAGAACGCCTTTATGCTGGTACCAGGATGGGGAAAATCTTGTGTTAGGGACCGAACTTGTACAACAAACATAAAAAAAAGTTAAGGTGATCCAGGAAAAGATGCTGACAACTTAGAGTCGACAGAAGAGTTATGCTGATGAGAAAACAAGACTCATTGAGTTTAAGGAAGGTGAACAAGTGTTTTTGAGAGTCACACTCACGACTGGGGTCGGTCGGGTTATTAAATCCAGAAAGTTCACTCCTAAATTCATTGGACCATATCAAATTTTTTGTCAGATAGGTCTGGTAGCATATCAAATAGCTTTGCCACATTTTCTTTCTAACCTTCATAATGTTTTCCATGTATCGCAATTGCGAAAATATGTTCCTGATCCAAACCATGTCATAGCACATGATATAGTACAATTAAAATAGAACTTAACCTATTAGACACTTCCTATTAAGATCAAAGATAGGAGAATGAAACAACTTAGAGGAAAAGAAATTGCCTTAGTAAAAATAATATGGAATGATGTGACTGGAGATGTGATGTGGGAATTAGAAGATAGAATGAAGGAGCAAAGTTGTTCTAAGGTATGATAATTTCGGGGATGAAATTCCTTTTTGAGGGGAAGAGTTGTAACACCCTGAAATTCCTTTTTCCTGTTATTTGTGTTTTTATATGATTTTTGTGATTTTTGTGAATTGTTTGCTTTATTTTGATTATTTTATTATTATTATTATTTGCCTTCTGTGTGTTTGAGGCAGTGCCAAAAATTTTTTGACTATTCACGCGGGGCTGGGGGAGCTTATTAAACCCGAAACTGGGAACGAATTTTGAAATTTTTCTTTTTCTGAGATTTTATCTGACTGATAAAATCTAGGTATGTTCTATTATCCATTGGACAATAAATACTGGTTTTGCTAGCAGTAGCCTTTGTCCATTGGGTAATAGCTACCAGTAAATATTTGGTTACATGACTAGTCATAAACCTAGTCATAACCTTTTATCTTTTCTTTTCATGACTTACTTGTTTTCGAGTCAATGGGAATAAAGCTTCCAAGACAAGCTTGGAGGAAAGCTTCCAAGGCAAGCTTGGAGTGAATCTTGTAGGAGAAGCCTTGTCCAAAAATACCCTTGATGGCCCACAACCAAAGGAGCTTCTAGGAGAAGCTTTGTGACTAAAATAGTTTCTTATCTCTCTTAAGCTTTTCTTGTTTTGTTTTTGAGAAATAATATACAAAAACTCTCTCTTTTTCTCTCCTTTGCAAGTCACGGCCACCACCTTCCAAAAACCTTTCAATCTTGATCAATTCTAAACAACCTCATTTCTTGAATCTAAATACCTTTTTGAGACACTTTCTTGCTATGAGTTTCTTCAAAATCATCCATCTTCAATCTCTTTCTCAAAGCTTGAAGTTTGAAGGTTCTAGGTGAAGTTTCTTATCTTCATTTCTAAGTTTTCTTTTCAAGTTCTAGGCCATAATCTTGATTTATGGTCATCTTGTTTCAAGCCCTAGATGTTGATGCTTGTATATATGTTTTGTTTTAAGGATCTTTTTGGAAGGAGAAGCTTTTTCAAGAAGACAACAAGGAGCTTTGATCATTATCTAAGATAAGAGAGAGATTAACCTCATCAACCATCTTGGTGGTGAGGAACGAAATTTGTGATTTGTTGGTGAAAAATCCATGTGAGGATTTATTCACTTGGTTGTGTGTATTTTGTGATTTATGTTTGTTTGGATATATGTGATTGTATGATTTTTATGGTATACATGAAATTGCTATTACATGAATTGATGATTGAAATGCTTTGTATGCTTTGATTCATGTGTGAAAGGCAAGCGTTTTGGTCTCAATGACCACTTTTGGCTCACAGCCACTTAGCCCAAAGAGGGGTATCCAAGGCAAAAATGTTTTATTAATTGAAAACTTAGATAATTAAGGGACTAGAATAGGATTTAAGGATTCACAAGTTAAAAAGAAGATGAACAAAGTTTTGTTATTTAAAAAAGAATTAATTTTCGGCCTTAGCAATAGAAATAAGCTTTGAAGGATGATTTGAAATTTAAAATGTTTTATTTGAGGTTTTTAGTAACAATAGAGGAAAATGTTTACGCGATTGAAAAACGATGTAAAGATGTTATGTGGTTTTGAGACGTAACAAGAAGTGTTATGCATTTGTGATAAAACAATAAAAATGCTTTACGTTTTGAGAAAAATAGTAGTTTTACTGTCGGGCCGACATATTGGACCCGGAGATATCAGTTGATGGCTTAACCTAGTGGTGGTTTGTTTTTCATGGAATTTATGTTGTTAATAAGTATTGATTTATTTGAATCATGTGATCATGCATTGTGAAAGTCGTGGTGATTTTGTTGTTAAGGTTGTATGCCTAGGAGATGAATTACACCTTTGTGCAGGTGCGAATTGCATAGTGAAGGTCTATGAATGACTTAGGAGGCGTCGGGGCGCAGGTATCCCACAAATGGCCAGTTAGTAGCTCTACTGGGCCGTGATAACTGTGCAACGCACCGACGATCTCGACGAGACACTATTCCTATTCTTGATCCAGTATAGAATGTCTTGTATAAGTCATGATGCGTACGCTGATATATTTGAAAGCACTTGATTTAAGGCTAACGATATACAGACATGACTCCCCGATCATTCTCTGCGATGTTTGGTTTTAGCTCCATGGAGTGAGGGTTAGTTCATTTAGCATTTGCATAGTCAGTGGACATGTTGTTGTAATACATATATATTGTCGAATTATCTGCTGATAAATATCATGACTATAATTGTTAATTTTGTACTATGTGACTATAATTGTTAATTCTGTACTATGTGACTTTATTGTTATTATTATTTCTTGTTGCCATACTGGTATATGATGTAGGGGATCTCGCCTCTTTATGTTTTTATTCTGTCTATTCTATTTTATGTTATGCTCTATGAAGACTGTGATGGCAACGAGGAAAGATCTGCTGGATTTCATTAGAGTGCAGTTTCATGGAGGCACTGATGCTTGGCGTATCCATTTGGATACGGAGTGGATAGAGTACTATGAAGATATTACTCTATCCCTGAGTAGGACCCGCCGTGGGGTTACTACTTTTTCTTTTTCTGCTACAGTTTATCTAGAGTTTCATATGCCTGTGAGGGATTTATGAGGTGATCTTCACTATTCTCCTAGGGAGGATTCCGAGATATCTTTTGCTAGAACTCCTTTTCGTCGAGAAATTCCCTGGCTAAGGAATTTGTCTAATGAGGATCCTGAGGAGGATCCAGTGGAAGACCCTTCCCTTAGGTGTAATGAACTTGTGCCAGTTTTAGTTTGTTATGTTATGTTGTAATTATGTCCTTTTGGTATGTAAGTATTATGTACTTCCATTTTCAGTAAACTATGTATATATTTGTGGTGTGTATTATTTAGTTCTCAATATTTTGTGTTTATTTATGTTCTATTAAGTTTATGCTATTCGCAAAAAAAAAATTTTAAAGCCCGAATTTTATAATATTGAATCTTATTTATGACTTGGGTAAAGTTTTTAAAAAATAAAATAAAGTGTCGGAATAAAAGGTTAGTCTTAAATGTAATTCCATTTGGAGGGTGTTACAAACGTGACCAAAACCGTCGGCTTCTCTGGTTTCATCGTCGTCCTCTTTCATTTTGTGCTCGTGCTCGTGCTCGTGTTTGTGACCCACAAGCAACTTCTAGTTTCATGTTTGTGACCCGCACCCGCAAGCAGCTTCTATTTTTTCTATGCTCGTGTTCTTGTTCTGGTTTTAGAATCCACCAACAGCAAAATTAGTTTCAACCTCTCAACGTAAAAAAAAAATAAAAAATAAAAAAAGTTAGAAGTTAAACCATAAGTATGTCAAATGATCAGACGGCTAAAGCCATCCCACAACTTAGCGTGACACTGTCCCCACCTCTGAATCCCAATGATCTCCCAGTCTTGCACCCCACCTATCACCTTAATGGAAAAATTACTTGTAGTAGGCCCGAGTCGTTCGTACTATGCTTAAGGGTCGTTGGAAGTTAAACCACATTGAAGGGACTGCCCCTGCGAAGGACGATCCTCACTTTGAGACGTGGGATGATGAGGACTCTCTTATTATGACGTGGCTCTAGAACTCCATAACTCCTAAGATTAGCAGAAATTGTATGTTCCTTCTTTCCTCCCATGAAATTTGGGACAATCTTCACCAGACCTTCTCTATGATATAGGATATCGCCACTTATTATGAATTGAAGACTAAAATCTTTGCTACCAAACAGGGGGACACTCTCATTACTGATTATTATAGAACCCTTAATGGCTTGTGGATTAAGTTGGATCAATACTAGAATCTCAAAATGGAGTGCAGCAAGGATGCTTCCACATTAGCTAGTTTTATGGAAAACGATCAGATCTTTGAGTTCCTCTCTGGCCTGAATTCTGAATATGACCCTATTCTAGTTCAGATTCTGGGCAATGAGACATTGTCACCACTGTTTGAGGTATTCTACACTATTCAGGGAGAGAAAAGTTGTAGGGCTATCATGCTTGATGAAAAGCCCACTGGTAGATATGCCTTGGCTATGGGTAAGACAACTAAACTAGGCTCTTCTTCTTCTTCCTTCTATAGGCCCAACCGAGAAGGTCGTTGGTGTACCTATTGTAAGAAATTTGGTCACACTAAGGAGAACTGCTTCAGACTCCATAGGAAAGACTATGTTCTTAACCTCATAGGAGGGTTTAAGAGTATGCAGTAAAGTCAGACAAATATGACCACTTCGGATTCTATGCCTCTGGGTGAAAACTCAAATGTGGGTGATGAAGTTCCAACCCTTAGTAAAAATGAGCTGGAGTGCTTGCGAATTCTTATTGACTCTCTTAGTAAGCCTTTTGTCTCTTATTTTCTGACCATGACTTGTAAGAATTTTTGTTTTCAATCATTTAATGCTTTTGGTACTAAGAATTTATGGATTATGGACTCTGGTGCAACTGACCATATGACATTTTATTCACTACCTTTGTTATCTTATCAACCTTCTTCTAGTAAGCATCATATAACCGTAGTTGATGACTCTCACACCTCAGTTGCACGTTCTAGTACTATTAAGCTCCAGCCCTATCTACACTTAAACAATGTGCTCCATGTTCCCAAGCTTTCCAATAATCTTATTTCCATTTATAAGCTTGCTAAAGACAATAATTGTGTTATAACTTTTTTTCATTCTCATTGTGTCTTTTAGGATCTTGTCATGGGGAGGGCGATTAGAGTTGCTAAGGAACAGAGATGATTGTACTATCTCCTTAATATGCCAACTAATGATAGTCCTGATCAGAAGTTGCTACTTTCTTGTCATCAGTCCAGTTCTGAATCTCTTACTTCTCAAATTTGGCTACAACACAAGCGTCTAGGACATCCTCCATTTTCTTTACTTTAGTTTATGTTTCCATCTTTATTTTTAAAAGAATTTATTGATTCTTTTCATTGTGATGTTTGTGAATATATCAAACATCATCATGTAATTTTTTTTACCTATTTCTAATAAAAATGTTGAGCCTTTTGTACTTATCCACTCTGATGTTTGGGGTCCTGCATCTATTTTTAACATTTTTGGCATTAAATGATTTGTTTTTTTCATTGATGATTGTACTTGAGTAACTTGATTTTTTCTAATGAAAGACAAATCAAATGTATTTCAGTTGTTTGTTCAGTTTTACTGCATGGTTCAGACCCAATTTGAAAAGTCCATTAAATGTCTGCATTCTAATAATAGTAAGGAGTATGTCAACCAAAATTTCTCTACATTTGTTAAAGAGCATGGTATTGTGCATGACCTCACATGTGTTGATACTCCTAAACAAAATGATGTAGCAGAAAGAAAAAATCGACATTCACTTGAAATCACTAGAGCTTTACTATTCCAAATGTCTGTTCCTAGCTCATATTAGGGGAAAGTTATTTTAACTGCTACATATATAATTAATCAGTTACCATCTCGAGTCCTGAGTAATGTAAGTCCAATCCAACTCATGACCTCTCACTTTCCACCAGTTCCTATTATGCAGAGTCTATAGTCTTGTGTCTTTGGTTCTGTGACTTTTGTCCATGTACATCACCAACATCGCAGCAAACTTGATCCCCATGTTGTCAAATGTGTTTTTATGGTTTATGCTCTAACAAGAAGGGGTACAAATGTTATCACCCTTCAAGTCGTCATTTTTTCGTCTTCATGGATGTCACTTTCATAAAAATGAGTCCTTTTTTACTCGTCCTCAACTTCAGGCGGAGAACATTCAAGAAGCTGAGGCTAAGTCCTTCTCTTCTAGGTCCTTTCTTCCTTTACCATCTGACTCTACACAAGAATTGACATTTTCTTCTAGTACCCCATCTAAACTAGCTAAAATCAAGGTCAAGGCTAACACACCAAACTTGGTCTATCAGAGGAGAGGGAAACTCGAACTGGCCGAACAACAACTTCAGGTGTTCGAACCAACAGTAAGTAATAAAGATACAAGTTCTCTTGTCTCTAAACTTCCTATTTCTGAACCTGATAAAATGTCTTTGAATAATTATGAACCTGACCCAGAAGACTAACCCATTACATTGAGGAAAGGGAAAAGGTATTGTCTTAATCCCAAGTACCCTATTTCACAATTTGTCTATTCTAAACACCTTTCCATGCAGCATCGAAGTTTCATTTCAGCCATAGATTCTATCAAAATCTCAACATCAGTACAAGAAGCATTGAAGGATAAGAACTTGATTCAAGCCATGAATGAGGAGATAGGTGCATTAGAAAATAATGGAACATGTGAGATTGTTGAGAGATCAGGTGACAAAAGGCCATTGGGGTGCAGATGGATATATACTTTGAAATATCGATTTGATGATATACTAGACCGGTATAAAGCGAGATTGGTGGCAAAAGATACACTCAAACTTATAGAATTGATTATGAGGAGACATTTACTTCAATAGCCAAGATGAATACTGCAAGAATCTTACTCTCCCTTGTTGCCCACTTTAGGTGGGAATCACACCAGTTTGATATTAAAATTGTCTTTCTTTATGGTGACTTAGATGAGGAAGTTTATATGAAAATTCTCCCTAGATATGATTCCACTAGTGGAAGGAACAAGGTGTGCAGGTTAAAGAAGGCTTTATACAGGTTAAAGCAGTCTTCTCGTGCTTGGTTTGGAAGATTCACAAAAACAATAGTGTCCTTGGGATACAAACAAAGTCAGTGTGATCATACTCTCTTTTTTAAACATTCACAAGAAGGTAAACTCATAGTTCTGCTTATGTATGTTGATGACATCATTATATCAGGAGATGATCTAGTTGAGAAGCAACTCCTAAAGAAGAAATTAGCAACTAATTTTGAAATGAAAGATCTTGGAAAGCTAAAGTACTTCCTAGGGATTAAAGTTGCCTACTCTAACAAGGTATCTTCATTTCTCAAAAGAAATACGTCCTAGATCTTCTCAAAGAGACTGGAAAGCTTGAGTGTAAGGCTACCAGTGTACCCCTTGAACATAATCACAAAATAGGAAGTGATAAAGAGAGCCTCAATGTGGATAGAGCTCAATACCAGAGACTAGTAGGGAAACTAATATACCTGGAACATACCAAACCAGATCTAGCATATGATGTCAGTATTGTTATCCAATTCATGCATGATCCGTAGGAGAGACATATGAAGGTTGTGGATCGAATTCTATAGTATCTAAAAACCATGCTTAGAAGAGGATTACTATTTAGAAATGAGGGAAACCTATCCATGGAAGTGTACACAGATGCTGACTATGCAAGTTCAATTACTGACAGGAGGTCAACATCAGGTTATTGTATGTTTCTGGGTGGAAATCTAGTAACATGAAGAAATAAGAAATAGAATGTAGTGTCATGGTCAAGTGCAGAAGCTAAGTTTCAAGTTATGGCACAAGGAGTTTGTAAGTTGCTATGGATGAAGATCATATTAGATGACCTAAGACTAAGCATGAAGCGCTTATGAAATTTTTTTGTGATAACAAATATGCCATTAGCATTGCACATAATTCGGTTCAACATGACAGTACAAAACACATTGAGATAGACTGACACTTTATCAAGGAGAAATTGGATAATGGACTCATTACCACAACATACATTCCTTCAAGAGATCAGTTGACATATGTATTAACTACGGGACTACCCACAGAGCACTTTCAAGATCTTACTAGCAAGTTAGGAATGATAGATATTCATTCACCAGCTTAAGGGGGAGTGTTGGGCTTTACTGTACATATTTGTTTTCCTATTTCTGTTATTAGGACAAATTTAATTCTTATATTAGGATAAATTTATTTCGTGCAATTTAGCTTTATTTTAGGCGAGTAATTATTATCATAAGTCTATATCATGTAGATCATACTTGTACAATTGTGATTAAGCAATAATATTCAAAAATATTCTTTCAAGTATATCCAACAGTTAAGAAACAATCAATATTTTTTTTTTGTGAGCTCACAAGGTATTCCTACAAGTTCAGCTCATTTGAACTACCCAAAAGACTAATTCCTATTTAGTCGTGAGACAGGAGAGTTATGCGATCTCCCCATAGGAGTTGCTTCCCTAAAATTTAAACTTGCGTCCTTGTCTCAGGAGGTCGAAGTTGTTTACCACCTCGACCAATCCTCTGTGGGTCAAACAGTCCATATTTAACTATACCATCACAAATATCACAAATATTCCTATTCTTAATATTGTTATTGCTTCAATTTAAATTGTACATGTATGATTCATATTATATAGACTTATGTCAATAACTATTTATCTAGAATAGAGCTAAATTACAGGAAATGAATTTGTCATAAAACAAGAATCAAATATGTCCTAATAACAAAAATAAGAAAATAAATCAGAAAACATAATAAATAAGAAATAAATCATAAGAGATCATCTATGATACTATAGAAATATTTCAAGATACAATAAAAATATTTTGATATATTTTTAAGATATTCTAACACTCCCCCCAAACTAAAGCTTCCTAAGCTTGAACTTATAACAATTAAATAATTTGATAGTATGATAGTGGTTAGGATGAACAGGAACCTTTTTTCTGGTGAACTATAAACTTGGAATAATTTGTGATACCAATGTCAGATGAACATGAACAGGAGTCAGTGCATCCAGAAAGACGAAGACGGGGCAGTTCATCTGAGACAAAGAGTCGGGCTAATGTGAGTCATAAGCAACATAAGTTACCATCGGAATGATCGTCGATAGGAAGAGAAGTTACGACTAATATGATTCATTCGTGGGAGAGAAGTCACCACCGGAATGATCATTGGTATGAAGAAAAGTCACTAGTATGATCCATTAGTGGGAAAAAAATGGAATGACAAACATCGACATTGAAGTATATGTAGAGATGAATTTATTCTCACTTTCCCCCTTAATGAAGGCAGCGGCAGTGATGAAGGCTGATTAAAACCTAGCGATGAAGGTTGGCTTTAAACCCAGCGATGAAGGCTAGCTCTAAACCCAACGATGAAAACTAGTCTGATCAACAATGAAGGCAGATTGAAATGGAAACAACAGAAGCTCTGAGATCGGGAGCTCAATCAATAAATCGAGACTTGAAGAGAACACATCAAGACTAAAAAGGAGAAGTTGGGAAAAAATAAAGATAAGGAAAACAAGAAAATAAGATCTAGGTTTAAAGGTCATAAATAACAATTCTAATGAGTTTCATGAACTCTACATAGCAAAAAAAAGAAACTCTCTTTAAGGTGGATACCATGGCTCTTATACTATGTTAAAAACAAAACTAGGGAGACAAATATTGGTAATTTATGTATATTTCTGAATGAATGAATACATGAGTGCTAGCCTCTATTTATACGAGAAGGCTGCTATACATAAAAAAAAAATAATAAAATATAATTATGTACTAAATTAATATGTACTAAATCAATCTAATTGTTTATTAATCAATTACAATCATCTCTAAAATCAATCGTGATTAATCATAATTTCAATTATAATTAATCATGTTAACATCTCTCCTCAAACGCAAGTGGGTATAGAAGAAATTAACTTGAGTTTGAAAATCAGAATGCGAAATTAGTCAGGATGATGATTAAGTCTAGAGTCTAGAGTTTGGAGTCTATAGACTAAAATCTAAGACGAAGTCTAGAATCTGAAATCTAAGACGAAGTCTAGAGTCCAAAATTTGAATCTAAGATTGAACCAAGAGTCTAAACTCTCTGATACCAAGTTAAAAATTCTCCTCAAAGTGAATACCATGACTCTGATATCATGTTGAAAGAATATTTATGAATATTATTATTGCTTCAATTTAATTTGTATAGGTATAATTCACATTATATAAGTTTATATCAATAACTATTTCTATAAAACTAAATTACAAGAATCAAATTTATCCTAATAACAAAAATACAAAAATAAGGAAATAAATAAAAAATATAATAAATAAAAAATAAATTGTATAGATCATCTATAATATTCTAAAAATATTTTAAGATACAATAAAAATATTTTAAAATATTTTTAAGATATTATAACAATTTAAACCGCCCATAAGATTAATTCTTATTCGATCGCAGAGTACAAGAATTATGTGATCTTCTCACAAGAGTTACTCCCTTGAAATTTGAACATGTATCCTCATTTCACGAAGTCAAAGTTGTTTACCACCCACACCAACCCTCTGTGGGTGAAATAGTCCATATTTAACTATAACATCACAAATGTCACACTTTATAATACAGTTAAACTATGATAGAATTTAATGAAATAAAGTAGAATAGTATCAATATCAAATTAGTTTCCGGGAAAACAAATCCCTGTACATACATTAGTTGACTGAGAGCCTTGAGACTTCAAAAGTCAGAAAAGATCGTTGTCAATCTAATCAGTGTATTTCTCATCTTTTATTCCTTACCCTAAGGATAACGCTAGGCCATTGAGGCAACAAACTTCATACACCACAAACGTGAAAACCTGAATGCCTGTGCCTTTTGGCCTCAGCCACAGCTGGGGAGGTTGGGGTAGACGCCAGTGACAGAAAAACCGAGTCACACCCTTCTCACCCTTACAAGTTGTAGTCAAAATGGCCTAAAGAAGATATGTAAATAATGTACCTAGGTGAACTCTGCAGAGCAAAAGTAGTCAATATGACTGGATCTTGTTGTTTTCTTTCCTTTTCTTTTCTTTTGTTCTTGTTTTTGGTTTTCTTTGTCCTGCTATTTACATGAGTCAGTGTAAAATACATGTCAAAAGTCAATTATGGGCTCTCCCAGTGTCAGATTTCGTTCTACTGTCCATGGCAAGTTGAAGAGCTTGGCCATGATAAACTTGAAGATTTTGTTGACATTTATATTGTGGGTTGCACTTGAGAAGAAAAGGGTAGCTTTCATTGCCCTTGCATAAGCCCTTGCCTGTATGCACAATTACCAAATTAAATTTTGAACTAAGCTAAGGCATATGATAGAAAGCAACACTTCATTTAAAGTAAAGAACTGTGAACATTACTAATATTATTTTAATCAATAAGTAGGCCCCAATTTTTATATGCTTTAACGCGGAAATAGATAATTTGGTAAATGTCAACTCAATTGCCAGGTTCCAAAGAAGACTCCTAGTCATTAAAGACATTCTTCATGTTCACACGTCAATCAGCCACTGGCATGCATGATTAAGAGAATAGAGTTACTAAACCTTCTACTTTTATACAAGTCGCAGCAATAATTGTTTACCTGTGTTACAATTGTCCATTGCAAATCTGGGGGAAGTCTAACAAAATCATCAAATTTGGTTCCTATTAGAATTGGAATTGCAGTCTGCAAGTAAATAACCTAGACTTCAGAAACTTCAAAAAACTATAAATTGAGCAGTCAGATTTGGGTTATTATCAGCTCAGAAGCGCATTAATGACATTAATATGCGAATATGACATACAAGACATTTATTTTATCAAAAAATACTACATCAGCTTTATCAATAAATCAGTACCTTTCTTTGTTTGGTGTACATGAGAAATTGATGTCACTTATTGGTCATAATGGTTATTAAAACTTCATCAATAATAATGCATGTACCATGTCCTTTTGTACTCTATTTCAAAGCTTTTCCATGTGAAAAGCATTTGAAGTTATACTTTAATCAGTGATGATATCAACTGTACGAAAGAAAATTAATTCAAGTAATTTTAAAATTATTAATCTTGTGAAATTGATTTTTGGTACCTGATTCCACTTTCTTGCTTCACTATACCATCCAACAACACTGCAAAAGCCACCGCAGAGTACAAAACCTCAAGTTATATTATTTCTGTAATTGTTACTAAAAAGTCTCCACAGAAACTGAGCAGATAGATTATGAAGCTACCTATTTTTTTTTCTCAAAAAAATAAAAAATGAAGCTACCTATTCAGTGTACAACGACTGGTGAGATCAAACATAATCAAAATTGCAACTGCATCTTTACAAGCCATGGGAATTTGATTCAGGGACCCTTTGTCACCTACATACACCACAGCCATCAAGACTTTACTATTTTAGTTAACCCAACCCAAAGAGAAATTCTAATATAAAATCAGAACATTCGAGTTAACTAGACAAATCATATTATTAATTAATAAATTATTATAATTAATTAATAATTAATAATTATCATAATTTATTATAATTAATGATATAATTAGTATTGTAATCATGGCAAGAATTTCTCTTGCTCAGAATTACAAACCGAGAAAAGCCATAAAAGAAAAAAGCAAAACAGATAGACACAGAGAGAAAGGGAAAGTTAAACCAAATCACCTGCAACATCCCATATACTAAACGAAATTCTAGCTCCTTGAACAAATAAAGTTTTGTCCATCAGATTAAGTCCCTTCATCTGCAAGCTCCTCTTTTCCTGCTCATCCCCTACATACTTGATCTGAGAAAATGGAGCCAAATATTACATATATAAAAAAACCAAGCTAGTTGAAAGTTGAAACCAGTACTACATGATTACATCAAATTTTACTCCTATATAAAAATACAAAAAGAAACAAAACCTATAATACTAATTAATACCCATTTCAGATGAATAAAAGGAAAATAAAAAACAAAAACACGCAATAAAACATGGCAAAGTGAGAAAGAGCTGCTCTAAGCTCACCACAAAACTAGTTTTTCCAATATGGCAGTCACCCAACAAACTGATCTTGAGGTTCACCAAATCAGAATCTGAGTCATTCCCACCATTTGTGGTGGTGGGGTGTCCTTGCATGAACTCTTCCTCCGTTACCGTTGGCAGCGCGGAGGGAGAATCACGGAGGGGTAGTCTCCGGTATTGCGCAGGCCTTCCTACAGAGCAAACAAGGATCCTATCCCAAATGAAGCGGAAGAAACGGCCCAAAAAGGACACCCTCCGGAACACGCTCCAGTCGACTTTGACATGAACGATTCTCCGGCAGAGTTGAGTCATCCTTTTTGTGGTTTCGTCAATGATTTTGGCCATAAAAACGAGGGGTTCTGGCTTTTTCTCAATGGGCATAACTCCATTGCTTGTGTGCGTTTGGTTTTTGGTCCCATTAAGCAGAGGCATAAATTCTCGTGCATTCAATATACTAAATGATTAATTGATTCAAAGTATAATACTATATGAAATAAAATTGAATTTGTCTGTGACATTCCCTTTATAATACTTTATAAATATATTTTAGGGGTTGATATAAATGATAGAATAAGATATAATATTTAATAATATAAATCTAATACGTAATAATTGAAGTTATTAAAATTTTTAAAATTATAATAAAAAATTTTTTATAATAATTTATACATCAAAATTTATTTAATTTAATCTCATCTTAAGATTTAATTAAATTTTTTATTATTTTAATATATAAAAAAATTAATAAATAAATTTATATAATATAATATTTATATTAAATAATTAATAAAATTATAATATATTATATTAAATTACCTTGTCGAATCTAATATAATATAATAAGCAAGTCCTTAAACCTTTTTTTACCCTACATGCTATACTTAGAAAATCTTACATATTTCATTCAGTAATTAACTCACACATACGTCAAACACAGTATACTCATCAAAAACATAACTAATGTACACATGTTACACCTGAAGATGAAGAGGCTAAATTTGATTCACTTACAAGAATTTTACTAAGTAAATTAATCGGCACCTTCAATAAACTTTAAACATTTTACCAGAAAATAATTAATAAAAAAAATAAAATGAAATATTAGAAACAAGGAGGTTATAACACATCCTAGGATCAAGATATGTTATAAATTTTGGTGAGAGTTTATTGAGGTTATTCAATTTTACCACTTAAGTATATCTTAATTGACATATAACAGGTTACATAAAAAATAAATTTACAGCACAATTATAAGAATTAGACCCAGAATTGATCGGCCAAATTCAATCCCTAGTCCATCAAGTCAGTTAAATAAAGTATTTAAGGAAAAAATTGAAAAAAATCAATTTCATTCAAATTTTTAGTCAGTTTAAACCAGTCAATAGTAATTAAATTTTATCTGGCTCATTAAATTTAACAAAAGGTGTTCAAATCTATTTATTGTATTGGTCGAGTGGTCGAGCCATTGGTTTTTTTTATTAATAGAGCCGGTATAATAATTACAACCATGATTTATACGTTAAATTAACTTCATAAAGTCTAATTCATTTCGTTTATTATTATTACTATAAAAGTATTCTATACAGCAATTTCTCATATATATAAAAAAAAAAAAGTATATAAGGTTTTCTATTTTCTAGCATTTCAGGATCAGACGAAGACGTCTCTGTTTTGGGGACAGTTGACCGGTATTTCTATGAGATACCTAAAGGGTCCAAATTGCCGGCTTGAATTGGATGCACGATTGTAGGGGTACACTGGTAAATTCACATGGGGTTAGTTTTGGAAAAGAACCTATCCAGGGGAAGAAAGACACGTAACGATGCAGATATACGTGTCTTTGTAGAAAAAATTTTAAAATGAGTATAATTTATCATATCAATATTTAAATATTTAAATTATTATTTAATATATATAAAATTATTATTAAAAATTTATATAATTTATAATAATTTTATCCTTTTATATATATTAAACAATAATTTAAATACTTATAATAAATTACATCTCCGTAAGAATTAATATCGTTTTGTCAACATGCACCGAGCGTCTTCTAACCTGTTTTTTAAGATAACAAAAAGAAAATGATGCCTTTATGATAACAAGGAATTTAATAATTTATCCTGTGTGGAAAGGGTGAACACTCAAATTACGTGGCACAGCTTTTTTATTCCCTTTTTTGTCCTTTTGAAATAAGCTTGGTAATTAGACTAATTTTTGCTGAACTCAACCCATTCCGTGCCCTGAACCAAAACGTACACCCTTTACGTAAAAAAAATATTAAAGCGTTCACCCATCCCGTTTTATCTCATATTTATAAAACGGAGGGATCCATTTATACTTAATATAAATAAAAATATTTATACTTAATTTTTTATTATTAAATTTATTTTAATTTAATAATTTTAAATTATTTAATTAAATAATAATAGAGAATAATAAATATTCACATAAAAAGAAGAGAAAATAAAAAATATAATTTTAATACAAAAATAAATTTTAATTATTAAGTCTATTTATTAACTTAAAAAATAATATAATATTAAATATAGTTTATAATATTTTTATTTTTATTTAGTACAAGTTATTTTTATTTAGTATAAAAAGTTGATAGTTAATTTTTATTAACTTATTTTAAAATATAATAAATTAATATATTATATAAAAACAAAAATATAATAAATGGTTAATTATTTAATATAATTTATAATATTTTTGTTTTTATTTAGTTATAAGTTAATAAAGTATAACTAATTTTTAAAATTTATATTTTAAAATTTATATTTTAAGAATTTTTGGAGTCGTTACCTTCTTATATTAATATGTCAAATAATTTAATTTTATAAGTACATGTCTAAACTCATCCATTACTTGTAGAACTCCGATATCACCAATAACAAATAGTTTGAATGCCTCTCTTTCTTAATTTGGTCATTTTTATATTTTGCTAATAAAAAATATAAGAGCGTAATTTCTTTCTTTCTTAGGTAAGTGAAAGATCTGAAAGTCGAGCGTAATATTTAGTAAAAAGATTAATTTTTGTCATTTGTTCATGATCAATGACTTAATATTAGAAAGCGACGACTCAAAGATTCTTAAAATATAAATTTTAAAATATAATTTTTAAAAATTAGTTATATTTTATTAACTTAAAACTAAATAAAAATATCATAAATTATATTAAATAATTAAATATTTATTATATTTTTGTTTTTATATAATTTATTAATTTATTATATTTTAAAATAAGTTAATAAAATTTAACTATCAACTTTTTATATTAAATAAAAATAACTTATACTAAATAAAAACAAAAATATTATAAATAATATTTAATATTATATTATTTTTTAAGTTAATAAATAGACTTAATAATTAAAATTTATATCTTCATTAAAATCATATTTTTTATTCTCTTTTTTTAATGTGAATATTTATTGTTATCTCTCATCATTTAATTAGATGATTTAGAACTATTAGATTAAAATGAATTTAATAATAAGATATTAGGTGTAAGTCTTTTTATTTATATTAAGTGTAAATGAATTTTTCTTTTTATAAAATTTTATACTAAATTTATATAATATTAAATTATAATTTTAAAATTAATTTTTCATCTCATTTAAATTAAAATTATATTTAAGATAAATATTAAATTAATAAATATTTAAATTAAACATAATATTTATTTAGATGTAAGATATAGAACAAGATAGTGCCAATTGATCAAAACTCACATCTACTTTATCCCTAGTTGCGGGTTTTAAACCCACCCGGTACAAGTTGGCACAAGATGACGTTGCCGAGCCAAATCAACTATACAAATGTTTACCAACTGTTTGTTATCGTTGAATTATCAATTTTGAATGAAGAAGATAGCAGGACGATTGCATCACATTTATCGAGATATTGATGATGTACTTCTTAAAAATTGTGCCTTTGAGTTTTTTTTATATAAACTTTCTGTTATTTAAAAATTATATTAAATTTAATTAATTTAGAGTCGAATTAAATTAAATTAAAAAATATAAAAAATTAATATTAATATTTTTAATTCATAAAAATTAAACTTAAAATATTATTTTAAAAAATAAATATTAAATCACTTAAACTAACTAAATATTAATTATACCTTTAAATTTATTTGGTCAATAAATTAATTATACCATGATTACAGTAAAACAATAAATAGATGTTCAGATTTTATGTATGTTCATTTTCTAAAGTGACAAATACACCAATTGAATTCTAGTACTTTACTAATTACACATTAAGAATTATGATTGGTTAATTATATTTATTTATTTTTTGTTATATTTATTGTTTATTTATTATTGTTATTATATCTATTGTTATTATTAAATTAAATGACACACTATCAGAAAAATACTTTACTCTGATTGGTGGATCTAAATCAAGTTAGCAGAATTTTATTTACTTATTTTTTGGGTGAATAGTTATCAGTCTTTGGATAAAGGAAAAGGCTGCTGCCGCCTGCAACCCTGCATCGCTTCGCTCTTTGCCTCAGCTCTGTATGGTTAAATACTTAAAGTACACAGAACAACACGTATGTCCAAATCCGATTGGCTTGCTTTGAATCTTTCCCCTTAAATTAACTTATATAACACTTTTACTCATCTATATATTATATATAACATATAGACGCTATTATTTGATGCACCAACCTTGTTATTTGTTAGACTACTATTGGCCGTGGGAAAAGGTGTCGCAGTCTTTTCAGATCTAGTAAAACGGGTTTTACACGTTGGTCAATTCGTAAACTTATCATTTTTTTTGGATTAGGTTCTATTTTTAAATTCATATTTTTTTTAATCCATATAATCAGTCTCGTTTAATCTACTAGTTAAGCAGAGCAAGAGCGAGTTGATTCAGCCGATTAGCTCTTTTTTTTAAAAATAATATTATAAATAAAAAATATTTAATATTATATAATTTATATTTAAATATTTAATTAGATTATTTTAAATTATTTTTTAAATATATAATTTATAATTTTTTAGTATTATTATTTATTATTTATTATTTTTTATAATATTTATTAATTTTTTATATAATTTTTTTTATTTTTAAGTAAATTAAGTCAGTTGACCTGTTAATTCATCTATTTTTTTTTATTTTATCTTTTATACAGACCAACACGTCAAATCGCTAATCTGTCTTAAAACAGAGTGAGTTGACTCTTCGAACTCATTTCTTAAAATTGGTTAACTCACTCCACTTCATATTTTAACCGATTAAGACAGGTTGAAGCGGGTCAAGACAAATTGATCCATTTTACCAACTTTAATCTTTTAGTTATAATGGAAAGATTAAGTATGAAGAAAAGTATGGGAGAAAATATAAACTTTAATTACCATGCCATTCAAAGCAGGAAAAATCAATGCAACTTTATAGACTTTTTCAATAGCCGGTACTTCTCCAAGTTTATAGGTTTTTTATATAATAATTTCATTATTTGTTTAATGAGTTAATTTTTTTAATTCACTTATAAATTTATTTTATATTTTATAAAAATAATATAATTATATATAAATTAATTTAATATCTATTTTATATTAATATATAATATAAATATAATATACATATAAAAATTATATGTAAAATATTTCTCATCCTATAGAGACTAAAAACAAATATAATATAATTTAATTTACATATTTCCGTGGTCTTATTCTCAAAAGTTGAAATTAGTTTTGATTTCCAAAACTGGCAACTTGGTGGTATGAGACAAGTTTGTGGAAACCAATTTAACTTTCTTCTCTCTCCTTCCAAGACGCACAGGGAAGACCACATGTCCACATCTGATCTCAGACCCATGTATTAACTATTAGTTTATTATATTATGGAATCCGTTCCAAACAATGTTTATTTGGAAAATCCTTTTGTTTTTCTTGACAACCTTAGTATCCATATGGTGCTACCTTGTTGAAGGAGGTCAATATATAATTATATAAGTCTAGTGGAAGGTATCGATAGTTTTACATTTTATATAAATTAACGTTTATTTTATCTACCAACAATGGATCATTTAGTGTATATTTGATAGAGATTAAATTTTGGTTAAAAAGTTTATTTTTAGAATAAAAGATTTTTTTACTGTTTTAACATTATTTGGGTAAAATTGATTATAGTAAAAAAAACAAAAGCTTATTGCACTATTAAAAAGTTTTTTTATCTTAAGTTTGATTTTAGACATTGTGATAAAAAGTTTTCAGATTTTTTTTTCAAAAGTTGATTATGTTATATTTTTATTAAAATGATCTTAAAATTTCAAATATTATATAATATAAATAAATCATTTCATATTTTTTTAATAATTTAATATATAAAAATAATTCTTTTATATAATTTAAACGAAATAAATTATCTTAAAATCATCTTTTAATTAATATATTTAAATATAAAAGTAATTTTATCATAATTAATTATAAAGAAAATCAATTACATAACTAATTGATTATTAAAATAATTTTTTTATAGTTAATTTAAACACAACCTTAATGGGACAAGACTAATTTTGACTCAACTTGATAATCATGTCCTAGAAAAAAAAAGTTATTTCTAAACAAATGTTGGTGAAGAAGTATTTATTCTTAGAATGGTATTAACACCTTCTGATATAAAGTTATTATTCAATTTTCAAAGGAAACAATTTTTAATTAGTGTTTGTTTTGTAGTGACTATTAATAAGAGTCAAGTATAAATTCTATCCCAAGTTAGATTATTTCTTCAAAGTCCAGTTTTCAGCCATGAATAAGTATATGTTGCTTTGTTTAGAGTCAGAGATAAGCGAGGTCTAAAAATATTGATCCTGGACAAGGAAGGTCCGATATCCTCTTCTACAAGTATTACTGTCTTCAAGGAAGTATTAAAAAATTTGTCCTAGATGAGATATGTTTTTTTTTTTTTTTTTTGACGAGGAGATATGCTTTTAAAAGTGTATAATGGAAACATAGTAAATCCTTTTCTTAACATAACTTCTTTATATTGGATATAAATAACGTTTTTATTATATATGTCTATATTTTTTTCTCAATATTTTACATTTAGGAGTGTCAAAACGGGCTGATCTGGCAAGTCAAATTTTGGGATGGCTCAGGTCAGGCCAAACATATTACGAGCTAGTAATTTGCTAGTTCAACCTGATCTTATGCGAGCCGAAGGCTGGGTTAGGCTTGCCTGTTAGCTCGAATTATATTTTTAAAATTTTTCTCTTATAATTTTAACATTAAAACAATTTATCCTTATATTTCATCACTATATTTTTCTGTTACATACTTGAAATACCAACAAATTAATAACAACAACAACTAAATATTTTTTCACTAGGTGAAGTCAGTTACATGGATTAAACGACGTTATTGTGTCTTATCATAAATCAAGTCTTCAGAAAATGTCATAAAAATCTAAATCTTTTTTAATTGTTTCACCTATAGTCTTTCTTGGTCTCACTCTAACTCTAGCTATTGAGCTATCCTCCACCTGATCTACTCTTTTTACAAGAGTTTCTAAGGGTCTTCTCTTTACATGTCCAAATTACTTAAGGCGATATTCTCTCATCTTTTCCACAATAGGTGTTACCCCTACTTTCTCTCTAATGTATTCATTCATAATCTTATCTTGTCTTGTATGGCCACACATTCAGCACAACATCCTCATCTCAACGACACTGATCTTATGCTTTTGCTAGCTTTTTACTGTCCAACATTCAATACCATATAACATTGAGGGTCTTATAGTTGTGCGGTAAAATTTACCATTAAACTTGAGAAGCACTTTTCTATTATATATAACTCCTAAAACACTCCTCCATTTCATCCATCCAACTTGAATCCTATGATTTACATCTCCCTCTATCTCTTCATCATTTTATATGATAAATCCAAGATACCTAAATAGTGTGACTTGTGGTATAGTATGGTCTCCAATTTTCACCGCTAAGCTAGTATTAGCACGCTTCTTACTGAACTTACATTCCATATACTCTGTCTTACTCCTGCTTAAATGGAAGTCATGTTCTTCCAAAGCTCGTCTCTTAGCTCTAGCTTCTCATTGTTTCCTCTCTCGACTCTCCAACTAAGACTATATCATCTGTAAAAAAACATGAATTGTAGCACCGGCTCTTGGATATGCACAGTAAGCACATCCAAGACTAAGGTAAAAAGATAACGACTCAAAGTTGACCCTTGGTACAGTCCTGTAGTTATAGAGAAATCTTCTATGACCCCACTCTGTGTTCTCACACTAGTTTTAACCCTATCATACATATCTTGGATTACTCGAATATAAGTGATACGAACTCCTTTCTTCTCTAAAGTCTTCCATAAGACCTCTCTTGATATCCTATCGTAGGCTTTTTTCAAATTAATGAAAACCATGTGTAGGTCTTTTTGCTTCCTCCGATACCTCTCTATCAATCTTTGTAGAAGATAGATTACTTCCATGGTTGACCTCCCAAGCATAAAACTAAATTGATTTTATGAGATATGAGTCTCTTGTCTTATTCTCCCTTGTTCTTATAAATTGGGATTAAAGTACTTCTCCTCCATTTATTTGACATTTTCTTAGACCTTATTATCTAGTTAAACAGCTTTATGAATCAGCTTATAACTTTATCTCCTAGACACTTCCATACCTCAATAGGTATATTATTTGATCCGACCACTTTTCTATTATCCATCCTCTTCAAAATTTCTTTTACCTCAAACTCCTGAATTTTACGATAAAATATTTTATTTTGGTCCTCCTCTTTAGTGTTTAGAATGTCCGAGTCTCCTAATGTCACATGTCCCTCATTAAATAATTTGTGAAAATAACTCTTCCATTGATCATTGATGTCTTGTTTCGTAACCAATAATTTTACCCTCTTCATTTTTAATGCATTTCACTTGATCCAAGTCTCTTGTCTTCCTTTCCCTACTTTTAGCAAGCTTGTAAATATTTCTTTCTCCTTCTTTGGTGCCCAAAGATTGATATAACTCGTTGAACACTTTATCTTTTGTCTAGCTTACCGCCTTCTTAGTATCTCTTTTAACTGCTTTATATTTTTCCCAATTTTCATTATTTTTACACACGTGCCAAGCTTTATAACATTCTATTTTAACCTTAATCTTATCTTGTACACTTACGTCTCACCACTAAGATTCTTTTTCCTTGGGTCCAAAGCCTCTTGATTCACCGAGTGTCTCTTTTGCTACCTTTCTAATCCCTTTAGTCATCTCATCCCACATATCATTAGTTCTCTCTTATACCTCCCAAATCTCTTCCTTGTGTTTGGATGCTTATCTTTGAAGACTTGTTTTGATGATAACAAACGGGAAGAATAAATGAAGATGATATATAGACCAAGTCCAAGTTTATAGTTGTTTAGCATTAGGACTTAGGATCTATTGTACGGAGCTCACATTAATATCTCCTTGTTTTTGAAAGAAGAGATAAAAAAATCTGTTTTGAAACAAACTCAGTATCTTTGAATTCTCTCTTTTTAAAACAGTTTTTTTTGGCCTGATTTATTCGAATAAAACATTGTCTATCTGAATAAACATCTTCACGAGAATCTGATTTTAAAGTGGCTATTCGAATAAACCTTCGTTTATTCGAATAACTAAGTTTTCAGAACCCTGTGTTGAAATGAGTTATTCGAATAACTCATATGTTATTCGAATAAATGCTTTTCATGTCGAACTTCTTTTTCAATTACGTTATTCGAATAATCGAGCTATCATTCGAATAACCTTTGGTTTTGTGAAACTCGATTTTATAGAGTTATTCGAATAACAGTTGGTTATTCGAATAACCCTTTTTAGATGAGCTATTCACGTTGAGTATTATTCGAATAAGCTGTTGCTTTATTCGAATAAACACGAATCTTTGTTTACGAAAATGGAAACAGACAGCTTTCAATTTTGTTTTAAATGACATTAATTACACCCAACGGCTGATTAACCTAGTTTTCCCTATAAATAGCAAGCCTGGGTCACGTTTTCGATTGCCCATTATTCTAAACTATTTTCTGATTACCCTGTCTTTGTGAAAACTATTTTCTACGCTCTTCTTGCTTAAACACTTTGAGATATTTCTATGAGAGCTCTATTAGCACTTCAACTTGTATTACATACTCTGTTTGAGAGTTTCTCTTCATCTCTATTTTTTTTTCTGATAATCTGTATCGAGGGTGAGGTATCCCTCAAGGTTTGTATAAGGGTGAGGTATCCCTGCAGGCTGAGACTTTAGCACAAGGGTATAGTGTCCCTGTGTGTGAAAAGTGCTCTAATTTGTAACGATAGCAAGCACCTATTGAAGCTTGTATACTTAGTGAAAAATCTCGGCTTTCGAGGATTTGGACGTAGACCACAAGTGGGTTAGTGGTCGAACCAGGATAAATACGTACTCGCTTCTCTTTTCCCTAATCTTTTTATTTTATGCAATTTATTTTATTGCACATTTATTTTACGCTGTTCTTTATTGTTTCTTTTCTTCTTCTCATTCCTTCTGTGCATTTATTTATTAAGCGTTTGATATTCGTTTTAATTAAAAAAAGGTTTTGCGAAAAAGTTTTAATACTCAATTCACCCCCCCTCTTGAGTACTGGAAGCCACTTGGTTACAAGTGGTATCAGAGCTAGACTCTTGTATAAAGAGCTTAGCAGCTTCAAGAGTATATGGCTTCTTCAAATGGTTTTTCAGAAGGATCCTCCATAAACTGACCACCCTTTTTCAATGGGGATGGTTACGCATATTGGAAGGAAAGAATGAAAATCTTCGTCGAAGCTATTGATCTAGATGTTTGGGATGCTGTCGAAAACGGCGCTTTTATACCCAAACATGAGGTCGATGGCGTAAGGACCGAAACACCACGAAATAAATGGTCTGATGAAGACAAAAGAAAAGTTCAATTTAATTTAAAAGCCAAAAATATTATTACTACTGCTTTGGGATATGATGAGTTTTTTAGAATTTCAAATTGTAAAACTGCTAAAGAAATATGGGATACTTTGCAAGTCACCCATGAGGGTACTAGTGAAGTTAAGAGGTCGAGAATCAATTCTCTAACTCATGAATATGAACTATTCAGAATGAACCAAGGAGAAAGCATTCAGGAAATGCAAAAGAGGTTCACCCACATAGTTAATCATCTTGCATCTTTAGGCAAAAGCTTTTCTAATGAAGATTTGATTAACAAAGTGTTGAGATGTCTTAACAGGATTTGGCAACCCAAAGTGACAGCAATATCAAAATCGAGGGATTTGTCCACAATGACTTTAGCTACCCTCTTTGGAAAACTTCATGAGCACGAACTCGAACTGAGCAGACTAAGTCAAAGCGAAGAAAACGATAAAAAGAAAAAGGGAATAGCACTCAAAGCCACTTCTTCATTAATCGACAATGATGATGAAGAAAATGAAGAAGGCTCAGAGAACGTTGAGGTAAGTGAAGAAAATTTAAGTTTGTTGGTTAAAAAGTTTGGTAAATTTCTCAGGAAAAAGGGAACGCAAAGAAGACCTCCCTTCCCTCCGAAAAAGACTCACTACAAAGGCGAAGGAGCTTCATCGACTCCAACTTGCTATGAATGTGGCAAACCTGGTCACATGAAAATGGAGTGCCCAGTTTATCAAAAGAAGAAAGAAAAATTTGAAAAGAAGCCCTTCAAGGAAAGAAAAGGGAGAAAAGCCTACATAACCTGGGATGAAAACGACATGGACTCAACTGACAGTTCAGATAGCGAAGAAGCTCAACTGTGTCTCATGGCACAAGAAGATGAAGAAGAAAGCGAAAACGAGGTAAGTTCTAATACTTTATTACCTTCTTACGATGAGTTACAAGATGCTTTTGAGGAACTGCATGAAGAATCTTTAAAACTCACAAAAATTATTTCTTCATCTAAGAAAACAATTTCTTCTTTAGAAAAACAAATTCTTGTTTTAAATAAAGAAATAGAAGAATTAAAAATTGAAAACGAAACTTTAGGAATCATTGATGCATGCACAAATCATTCTTCACATGCTTCTACTTCCTCTTCTTGTTCTTCATGTCATACACTTGAAAAAGAAAACGAAGATCTAAAGAACACTCTTTCTAAATTCACTTTTGGAAGGGATAACTTAAATATTTTATTAGGAAGACAAAGAGTGGTCTTTCAAAAAGTCGGGATAGGTTATAACCCGAAAAATCAACAAAAACTCTATAAAAATTTCTTTGTGCATTCTAGTGTTTCAAGTAGCCCTTTTATTAAATGTTTTTATTGTGGAAGAAAAGGACATAGTGCTTCAACATGTAATGCAAGGAAAAACATAAATACAAAAGTTGAAACAAAAATGGTTTGGGTTCCCAAGGGTACTATACCCAAAACTGACACGCAAGGACCCAAGAAAGTTTGGGTACCAAAAGTTAAAAACTAAACTTGTGTTGTAGGTATGCTTGAAAGCCAGGAGCTCAAATTGGTATCTTGATAGCGGCTGCTCCAAGCACATGACCGGGAATGACTCAAAGTTCATCACACTTATTCCAAAGAATCATGGACATGTCACTTATGGCGATAATAACAAGGGTAAAATTCTTGGAATCGGCAAAGTCGGTAAAAACCCTAACTCTTCCATTGAAAATGTACTGCTTGTTGAAGGCTTGAAACACAACTTACTTAGTATTAGCCAATTATGTGATAAAGGAAATAAAGTTATATTTGATTCAAACTGTTGCATAATTGAAGATAAAAATGACAAGCATGTTAAATTCATTAGTCATAGAGTAAACAACATCTATATGATTAGTCTTGATGATATATCTTCAAATGATGCGAAATGTCTTTTGAGTAAGAATGATGATTCATGGTTATGGCATAGGAGAATTGCACACATTCACATGGATCACTTAAAGAAGTTGGTCTCTAAAGAGCTAGTAATTGGACTACCCAAGCTTAATTTTATAAAAGATAAATTATGTGATGCATGTCAAAAGGGTAAACAAATAAAGGTCTCTTTTAAAGCGAAAAATATAGTTTCTACCACTAGACCTTTACAACTTTTGTACATGGATCTGTTTGGACCTTCTAGAATTATGAGCTTTGGTGGGAATTACTATGCTTTAGTGATTGTGGATGACTTCTCTAGGTTTACATGGACTTTATTTCTTGCAAATAAAAATGATGCATTTCTAGCTTTTAAAAGACTTGCCAAAATTATTCAAAATGAAAAAGGTTTTCAAATCTCTTCTATAAGAAGTGACCATGGTGGGGAATTTGAAAACAATGTTTTTGAAAATTACTGTGATGAACATGGCATTAATCATAATTTCTCTGCCCCTAGAACTCCGCAACAAAACGGAGTTGTAGAAAGGAAAAACCGTTCTTTAGAAGAAATGGCGAGAACTATGCTTAATAAGGCTGCTCTTCCTAAATACTTTTGGGAAGATGCTGTAAGTACAGCTTGTTATGTAATGAACCGAGCCCTTATAAGGCCTATTTTAAAGAAAACCCCATATGAGTTGTATAAGGGAAGAAAGCCAAATGTCTCACACTTTCATGTTTTTGGTTGCAAATGTTTTGTTTTAAATAATAGAAAAGATAATTTAGGCAAGTTTGATGCTAAGTCTGATGAAGGTATATTTCTTGGCTACTCAAATCATAGTAAAGCTTTTCGCATTTACAATAAAAGAACTATGACTATTGAAGAATCTATACATGTTGCATTTGATGAAACTGACCAAAGTGGATCGAGAAAGGATCTCGTTGTTAATAATGTTGTAGAAATCTTGGCGGAAACACATTTGGACAGTAAAGAAAAGAAAATCAAGGAGAAAGAGGATGAACAAAGACAAGAAGATTCGCAAGCTTTGGAACTTCCCAAAGAATGGCGAACTTCAAAATATCACTCCCTTGATCAAATTATCGGTGATGTATCCAAAGGTGTAAGTACTCGTAACTCCCTTAGAAATACTTGTAATCACTTACCTTTTGTTTCTCAAATTGAACCTAAGGATTTAATTGAAGCTTTTGATTATGAACATTGGATCTTAGCTATGCATGAAGAATTAAATCAGTTTGAAAGAAATCAAGTTTGAGAATTAGTTGCTAGACCTAATAATCACCCTATAATTGGAACTAAATGGGTTTTTAGAAACAAACTTGATGAAAATGGATTAATAACTAGAAACAAAGCTAGATTGGTTGCTAAAGGGTATAATCAAGAAGAAAGTATAGATTATGAAGAAACCTATGCACCTGTAGCTAGATTAGAAGCAATTAGAATGTTACTTGCTTATACTTGCATCATGGATTTCAAATTATATCAAATGGATGTCAAAAGTGCTTTTCTAAATGGTTTTATTCAAGAGGAGGTATACGTTGAACAACCTCCAGGTTTTGAAAATCATGAACTACCCAACCATGTTTTTAAACTTAAAAAGGCTTTATATGGCTTAAAGCAAGCTCCTAGAGCTTGGTATGAAAGGTTGAGTAAGTTTCTTTTGAAAAATGGTTTTTCAAGAGGAAAAGTCGATACTACTCTTTTTATTAAAAATAAAAAGCATGACATTCTTCTTGTGCAAGTATATGTGGATGATATTATTTTTGGTACTACTAATGAATCTCTTTGCAAAGATTTTGCTAAGTCAATGCAGAATGAGTTTGAAATGTCAATGATGGGAGAATTAAACTTCTTCCTCGGCCTTCAAATCAAACAAACAGACGAAGAGACTTTCATAAGTCAAACCAAATACTGCAAAGAATTGCTCAAGAGATTCGAAATGGAAAACGCTAAACACATGGCCACTCCGATGGGCACGTCCTGCTACTTGGACAAAGATGAAGGAGGTAAATCAGTAGAAATAACGAAATATAAAGGTATGATTGGATCTCTCCTTTATCTTACTGCTAGTAGGCCAGATATAATGTTTAGTGTATGCATGTGTGTTAGATATCAGGCAAACCCTAAGGAATCTCACTTAAGTGCTGTAAAACGTATAATGAAATATCTAGTAGGCACTTCACAAATGGGCTTGTGGTACCCTAAGGGTGCCTCTTGTAGCCTAATAGGCTATTCTGACTCTGACTTTGCTGGGTGCAAATTAGACAAAAAAAGTACTAGTGGGACATGCCACTTGCTTGGTAGTTCTTTAGTTTCTTGGCATAGTAAGAAACAAAATAGTGTGGCTTTGTCTACTCTTGAAGCTGAATATGTTGCAACCGGGAGTTGCTGCGCTCAAATCCTTTGGATGAAGCAACAACTCTTAGACTACGGTCTTCAGCTTGATCACATCCCGATAAGATGTGATAACACTAGTGTAATAAATATCTCTAAGAATCCTATACTGCATTCTAGAACAAAACATATAGAGATAAGACATCACTTTATCAGAGATCATGTACAAAAAGGGGATTGCATTCTTGAGTTTGTTGAAACATCTAAGCAACTTGCAGATATCTTTACTAAACCCTTAGCAAAAGAAGCTTTCTTTTATATTCGAGGAGAATTGGGCATAATTGATCAATCAAATATTTGAATTGTTTATTTGCTTATTTATTGCTGATCATTATCATGTTTATATGCCTTTAATTTCATATACGTATATGCTTCTGTGTGAGTTTTTATTCGAATAAGCAAAGCGTTATTCGAATAAACTCCTTCTCTGCGTGTTAAAATATCAGCCGTATTCGAATAAAATTCAGTTTATTCGAATAAACTGATACCTTTGCTTAAACCTGTGTTTTTCATCTCTGCTTATTCGAATAATACCTTCCCTATTCGAATAACCAGAAACCTGCGTTTTTCAGTGTTTCTTTCTACCCTCTGCTTATTCGAATAAGCCCTTTTTTATTCGAATAACCAGCGCCCTTCTTTATCAGGTTTTAGTTTTAATCTCTGTCTATTCGAATAGACCCCAGGTTATTCGAATAACCTGAACCTCGTTTTATCAGTTTTGACTGATGGGTCTCTGCCTATTCGAATAACTCCATAGTTATTCGAATAAACCTTTCCAGCTAGCCAAAACGCTTGGCTTTCCCAGTTGTTTTATTCGAATAGAACACGTCTTATTCGAATAAACCCTAGCTGCCCCACCTCTTCAGTTATGTACGCGCCTGTCTGTTCAGCTTTCCTGCAAGGTTCATTCGAATAAACCTCAGTTTATTCGAATAAACACGGGGTTCTTTAAATAAACCCCTGCGCGCCCAAATCTTTTTCACTCTCCATCTTCTCTTCTCTTCTCTGTTCTTCATTTCTTCCTCTCAACTCCTTTCACCCTCTGCGTCTTTTTCTCTCTCTCACTCACCTTACCTCCATGGCCTCCTCCTCCAACAAGCGTCCACGTACGAAGAACGCTCCAGGCACCAACCCTCTTGATCTGAGACGGCTCTCCTCCAATGAAGAGCATTGTGCACGTTTCATCTCGCACTTCTGGGAGCGAAACTTGGTTCAACCCAAGTATCTGGATCTCTCTTTCTTCCAACAGCACCGCGGCTTCGACTTCCTGACCCTGCTGCAAAACCAGGGAGTTCTTCACTCGCTCTCACTAGGGCCACCATCTATCCAGCCTTGGTGAAGATGTTCTTCTGCAATCTGGCTTTTGACGGCCAGAATCTTCTTTTTGAGGTTTGTGATCAGAATATCGTGATCACACCGCTGGACTGGTCAACTTTGTTCGGGCTACAGTTCTCCGGCGCCCTTGTTGAAGATGATGACACGCCCTTTCTTGAAGACTTCAACAAACTTCAAGCAGTTGAGGACCTGCTGAAGCCTGACCTGGACCTTCCTGATAAAGGGCTCAAGGGTGGAATGCTGAAAAGCTAAGATAGGCTTCTGCATTACGCCTATGCTCACATCCTGGCTCCTCGCAGTGGAAACTACGCCTACCTCAGCGAGGAAGATGTCTTCATGCTGTGGTTCCTGAAGAATGGCCATCAAGTCAACTGGCCTGTGTTCATCATGAGGCACATTATGAGGGCCAAGGGCAAGGACAAATCAGACCTACCTTATGGCATCATCGTCACTACTCTGCTAAGCAAGTATCCTCAGGTCATAGAGACTGAGCGGGCCATTGCTCTAACGCATCACAACGTCTTTGGCGCTTACACCTTACGAAAAATGAAGATGATTCAAACCGATGAAGGCTGGGTGTATCCAGATGAGGTTGCTGAGGATGAGCTTGACCCTGCTAATGCTCCTGCTGCTGCCCCTGCTGCTCCTGCTGAGTTACCTGCTGTTGCACCTGCTCCTGTCACTCTGGAACAGATCATGGCCACCTTGCAAGACAATCGAGCTTACATGGAACATACCTTCTCTATTCTGTTTGACAGAATAGAAGGCGTTGAACGTGAGGTTGCGGCTCTTCGATCTGCTTCACCTGCTCCTGCACCAGCTTCTTCACCACCACCTCCGGATGCTTACTTTTAGATTTCTTTTGTTCTTAGGCTGTTTGTTTTTACCTTCATGTTATTTATTTCTGGCTTTTGTAATTGAACCTTTTTTATTAATGCATAAATAAAATTTCCTGTTGATCTATTGATATGACCATGTTTCCCTTTCTGCACTTTTCCTTTGATATATGCTTATGGGACTTTCCCCTCCTTTTTGCTCATGACAAAAGGGGGAGAAATATTTAATCATTTAACTTTAATTGAGAAAAGACAGGTTACTTTAAAATAGGATTGGATTCAAATTGAAAGGGGGAGCTGCGCACATATCTGATATATATATTACCTCTTATTTAAAGAAGGGGAGTAAGCGTTTATACCTTTTGTGAATTCCAATTATATGCACTAACGCTTTTCTCATTGATAGTCTTATTGATAGTTTGTCATCATCAAAAAGGGAGAGAATGTGTTTGGATGCTTATCTTTGAAGACTTGTTTTGATGATAACAAACGGGAAGAATAAATGAAGATGATATATAGACCAAGTCCAAGTTTATAGTTGTTTAGCATTAGGACTTAGGATCTATTGTACGGAGCTCACATTAATATCTCCTTGTTTTTGAAAGAAGAGATAAAAAAATCTGTTTTGAAACAAACTCAGTATCTTTGAATCCTCTCTTTTTAAAACAGTTTTTTTGGCCTGATTTATTCGAATAAAACATTGTCTATCCGAATAAACATCTTCACGAGAATCTGATTTTAAAGTGGCTATTCGAATAAACCTTCGTTTATTCGAATAACTAAGTTTTCAGAACCCTGTGTTGAAATGAGTTATTCGAATAACTCATATGTTATTCGAATAAATGCTTTCTGTCTGAACTTCTTTTTCAATTACGTTATTCGAATAACTGAGCTGTCATTCGAATAACCTTTGGTTTTGTGAAACTCTGATTTTAACAGAGTTATTCGAATAACAGGTTGGTTATTCGAATAACCCTTTTTAGATGAGCTATTCACGTTGAGTATTATTTGAATAAGCTGTTGCTTTATTCGAATAAACACGAATCTTTGTTTACGAAAATGGAAACAGACAGCTTTCAATTTTGTTTTAAATGACATTAATTACACCCAACGGCTGATTAACCTAGTTTTCCCTATAAATAGCAAACCTGGGTCACGTTTTCGATTGCCCATTATTCTAAACTATTTTCTGATTACTCTGTCTTTGTGAAAACTATTTTCTACGCTCTTCTTGCTTAAAAACTTTGAGATATTTCTGTGAGAGCTCTATTAGCACTTCAACTTGTATTACATACTCTGTTTGAGAGTTTCTCTTCATCTCTATTTTTCTGATAATCTGTATCGAGGGTGAGGTATCCCTGCAGGCTGAGACTTTAGCACAAGGGTATAGTGTCCCTGTGTGTGAAAAGTGCTCTAATTTGTAACGGTAGCAAGCACCTATTGAAGCTTGTATACTTAGTGAAAAATCTCGGCTTTCGAGGACTGGACGTAGACCACAAGTGGGTTAGTGGTCGAACCAGGATAAATACTGTGCCTGCTTCTCTTTTCCCTAATCTCTTTATTTTATGCAATTTATTTTATTGCACATTTATTTTACGCTGTTCTTTATTGTTTCTTTTCTTCTTCTCATTCCTTCTGTGCATTTATTTATTAAGCGTTTGATATTCGTTTTAATTAAAAAAAGGTTTTGCGAAAAAGTTTTAATACTCAATTCACCCCCCTCTTGAGTACTGGAAGCCACTTGGTTACATTCCTCCATAATCCTCCTCTGAAAGAGCATTTGTTTTCCTCTCTTTAGTTGCCACCATTTGGTCCTTTGGCCTCTGTCTCGACAATTTCTCCTTACTCTCATCTTAACTCGTACATCCATAACTAAAACTCTGTGTTAAGTAGTCAAGCTCTTTCTAGGAATGACTTTGCAATCCATGCAAAGCTTTCTATCAAATTTATTTATTAGAAAGAAATCAATTTGAGAGGAAGAACCCCCGTTTCTGTATGTGATAAGATGTTCTTCCTATTTCTTAAAACAAGTATTGACTATTGTAAAATCAAAAGCTGCTGAAAAATGTAGAATTGCTTTGTCCTCTGCATTAGTTGCTCCTAGGCCATACCCCCCGTGCAAACTCTCATATCCCTTAAATTCGCTCCCCACATGACCATTTAGGTCCCCTCTTAGAAAAATCTTCTCTCCTAATAGTATTCATTGAACTAAATCTTCCAAATCCTCTCAAAATTTTATCTTGTAGTGCTCGTCTAACCCTATTTGGGGTGCATACATGCTGATAACATTAAAAGTTTCTTGTTCCGTAACAAATTTCAAAGCTATGATCCTATCTCTGAGCTTTTTCACATCCACAATATTTTTATTCTAATTCTTGTCTACTATTATGTCTACCTCATTTTTAAATTTTACCTTGTCGGTGTACCAAAGCTTAAAATCTGAAGTGCCGAGTTCCTTTATCTTTTCTCCAACCCACTTAGTTTCTTGTAAGCACATAAAATTAATTCTCTTTTTAATCATGATGTTAATTATTTCTATTGATTTACCTATAAGAGTATTTTGTATTTTAAGTTCCAAATAATAAAAAATTCCTATTATTTTTAGTTTATTTTTAATTATATTTTTAAAGTTATACTTTAATTTCCTGTCGCTATAATTTCACCTGTGAGTATAACAGTATGGTCTCGTTTATGTAAATTAACTTTTATTTTATTTACCAACAAGGGGTCACTTAATGGTAAATAAGTTTCAGTTCAACAATTTTAGGAACTTTTGTAATTTGAAGATTGAGAAAGAACTTGTGAAGATGGGTAATTTGAGTATTCTAAGTAAGGATTAATCTCACATTTAAATAGCACAAAAAAACTACAGAGGACAAAAAAAACCTTTTTATTTTATTTTACATTGATTTTATGTGTATTAATTAATATAATGACTTAAAAAATTATTCAATTACTATTGACGAAGAGTAATCATTTCATTTCAATCCATTCTATATTTTCATTCAATTTTTATATCGTGTATTCATTTGATATTATATTGTTTAAGGAGGTTTATACTTAACTCTTCACTAATTAAAACTACCAGCCTAACTACTTATTTTTTGGTTAATTACAAAGATGGTGGGGTTTGGATAATGAAATAATTAGAAAGGTTCACACCAAACGACATAGTATATTAACATTAGTGATTAAGAACTAAATATAATTCCAGTTAGTCACAAGTAGTTATGTCTGTCGTTCATAATCATTGATTAGGATATAGATTAAAATTATCCTAACTCGTCAACTAACTATAAGTTTTTGCGCGAGGTGTTGGTTGATGCCTAGAACAAGAACACACGTGTTGACAAACAGAAGAGAAGGTGAAAAGCACACAACTTTGAAATTAAAGGATCAGATCGTCTACAATTACTTAAAAGTTGCATACAATCTTGACCTTTAAAAATGTTTTTTTATAGTAAAAAAATTATTATAATCACATCTGAAAAGCCTGAACCATTAGATTCAAAACTACACCTCAAGTAGTTTTTTGTTCAACTGCAGGTGATCCTGTTTCGAAATTGAATGATGCGAACCACAACTCCAAAAGACGTGTAAACGGTGTAATTGAGTGATTATCACAAATATTTGTATACATTTATTTTTATATCTCACTTAATATTATTTATTTTTTTTTATTTTTTTATTTTTTTTCTCAATTATATACTTTTAAAAAGAATATGTACAATATTTATATCTCTAAAAAAAATATAAGATCATCTTTTTCTTAAAAGTTTTGTGAAGTTTCAAAGTAGGTTTTGTAAAGTTGTGGAATTTGTCTTCCCAAAACTCAATAATGCGTGTATTGTACGTGAAATCCTTCAGCTAATATTTACTGGAAAGGTGATTTGAATTTGGTTATCTACCCTTGATGGGAGCTAAACTATCCTTTTCATGATAGTTTGGGCGGGGACATCTTAAAAAATAAAAAAAAATATATTTATATGTAAACTTTTTGATTTTAGAAAAATTAGAGGGTGGAAAGCATCCCTTGACTTACACGAAGAGCCACCCTTGCTTGATGGAGAGTCATGTTATAAAAAATAAGCTAAATCTAGTAATCTTATATGCAACTAATATACTACGCTAAGTTGCATATTTTTGTTTCTTATTACTGTGAGTAGCTTTATTCGTAATATAATGCGTTAAAACATAAGATGAATGTCTTCTTTTTTTAACCACAAAGTATTCTCGGTGTTTGATCTATTTGAATTGTTCATAAAATTAATATTTGTTTGACCGCAAAAGTACAAAAGTTATGTAATCTTTTTATAAGAGTTGTTTTCGTAGAATTTAAACCCATGTCTTCCTCCTAAGAAATCAAAATTATTTATTACATTGATCCATTCTTTTGTAAGTAAGATGGTCTTTAATTTTTACAAAATTTAATCATTAATCTAAAAAGTTATTAGTGGGAGAGAAGTAAAGTTCAAACCCAGAAAAAGTAATTGTTAAGAGAGTCTCTTAATCGCAATAGTACTCGATAAATTAGTCTTTCAACAATAATGCCTCATAAAAAAAACTGAATAATTAGCTATTGTTGTAAAAATATTAATCTTCTTTGTATACTATCCCAAATAGTGGCGGAACTTGACTAGAATTATTTGGTTTGAGAGAGGGAGGCATGGGAATTATCAAGTAACTTATTTCTAATATACTTATATCTAAAGTAAAAAAAAATATCATATATCTTATACTTATTGCATTATTACTAATAGCCAGATGTTCTGAATGAGTTAAGAAATGTCACTTTATGGTGTTTCTAGTAGGTTGGGAATCGTGTTTTTCCTCTTTGGTATGATGGAAGCAGCGGTGGAGTTGGGAAGTTGTGTACTTACAAATGTACTATAACGCTCAATGTCGCGATTGTGATCGCGGTGAAACATAGCAATTCATGAGATTTTAGAAAGTGAAAATGGAGTCGCCATCAATTTTATTTAAATTAGGAAAAATTAAAAAACCTTTCTTTGAAAATAGTCTTTGAAAATCAGATTGGATTCGGGAGTTAGTTATGCTTAGGGAAGGGTGGAAACTTAATCCCACAGCACCCCTAACGTACCCGTCATAAGACGGTACCTTAAATCAATTGTACAAATTCTTAATAATCTCAAATATATTTATTTTACCCCTTTTATTAAAACAACACTAAAAATAAATAAATAATTTGTGAAAATTTACTTTTTGACTTGACAGAATAGAAATTTTGCTCTTACGTATCCCCGGCTACAATGAGGAAATCAAAGTCACGTAGTTCTTTAAAAAATACTTATGGATTGATTAATTTTAATTAATTTTTTTTGAAAATTCGAATTAACAAGTCATTGCGACTCTGTTAATCAAATTAAGGATTGCATAGGTGAAGCTCGCGTCACGCTAGAGACGTCACCCATTGAATCATCAAGTTGTCACAAATGAAAATTACATGATTCAAGTTGTCACAACTCAATTAATCATATTTTACTCTTTTAAAAAAGATTCAATTATATTTTTTTACTTTTTTTCATTTTTGTTTCATTTTTACTTTTTTATTTCTTTGTCTTTGCATTTTTTACTTTTCCTAAAAATAACTAACAAGACCAACAGACCCAAAAAAAAAATAATAATAATGATAAAATTAACCTACTAAAAGAAATTTAGCCCAATAGCCCACTAAGCCCAACAATTTTTCTTTTATCATTTTTTACTTTTATTAAAATATTATATTAAACTAAAAAAATAAAAATAAAAAACAAAAACTATTAGAATTTGAAAATCCAAAGAGCATCTCAGAGATAAGCTTACGGAAAAGGAGAAAAGGAAAATGGGTTCTGTTTCTCTTGGAATATTTGCAGAGGCAAGAGACCAAGGCAGAGAAGCGGCTGCGCAAGCTAGCCTGGTGGTTCGGGGGCATGACGCGGTGGTGCACGGGAGACCCACGGTGGGGCACGATGGCTAACTGCGCGTAGGAGTGCGACAGGAACGGCAGAGGCACACGCTTGGCCGACGATGGGCACGACTGGCCGTATCTGGTCCTGGTGAGGAGGAAAACGTGATGGCTTCTGGTTTAGCTTATGGTTGGTGCTTGGGTGTAGATATGGTGTGAGTGACGGTGGTGGTGCAGCTGGTCACAGCAGAGCAAGGTCCTGGTTCGTGGAGGATGTTGAACTGTAGCAGAGCTGAGACGGGGTGTGGTGGTTGGGACAACGCGAGCTTGGCTCGAGGAGTGGAGTTTGCGGGTTCGGCGGCTGGTTGGAGCTGACGTTGTGAAACGGTGGTGGCGCTGTGAGCTTGGTCGACGGCGGGGTGATGGAGGTGCTGAGTTTAGGTGGTTGGGCCGTGGGTGATGGAGTTTAGGTGGAGGCCGTGTGTGGTTGGGGAAGGTCGACGGGGGGGGCGGTGTGAAGTGGGTGGGCTGTTCTAGGTTGCTTGAGTGGGGTGGCTCACGGTTTTGGGTGGCTATGGAAACTTAGGATGGAAGGTGATGAATGGTGGTAGAGTGGTTTGTCGTGGGTTGGACGTGAAGGTGGTGAAGGTTAGGTACGGTGGTGATGGGTGATGGAGTTTGAAGGTGGTGATGGGAGGTTTAAGGTGGTGAGAATGAGTTGAAGGTGGAGAGGTGGTATAGTGGAGGTTGGACGTGGTGGGGCATGGGTGGTTGGTGATGAAGATGGAGGGTGGTTTTAGGAGAAGGGTGGAGATGAAAGGTGTTGGTGGTTGGGAGGTGAAGGATGCTGCTGTGATGAAGTGTGGGTTTGGATCCTCCCTTGTTTTTTTTACGTTGGTTATATAGGATGGGTTTTCATGAAGGTGAGTGATAATGTTAGAGGAGAAAAAAACGTGTCTGCTGTGGCATGGGAAGAGGGAAAAAAAATCAAAGAGTGCTGTGCGTGTGTGCCGTGTGGGTGAATGTGAGTGGGTGAGGGTGAGTTAGTGAGTGGGGCGGTCTACTGTACGGACAGACAAAGTGAGTGGGGCAAAGTAGAAAAAGAAAAGAAAGAAAAGGAGTGAGTGAGTGTGTGTTAGTAGGAACGTGAGGATAGGGTGATGAATGTGAGTGGGGAACAAAAAATGTTGTCTCCTGCTGTGAGTGTACTTGGCTTAGTGGGTGAGCCAAAATGTGATCCATTTTGTACATGAAAGTGGTGTGAAGTGCTATTGTGCAATGGAGTGAATGCATAATGCATGGCTAAAATAAGAAAAAAAAACAAAGGACAAAGAAAAGAAATAAAAAAAAAATTTACTCAAACAAGAAAAATAAATCAGCAGCAAACCATTTTTTTTTATTTTTTTTTTTATGTTTCTTTTTTTTATGTGGGCTTATGTATTTGGGTTAGAAAAAAGGTCAAAAAATGTGGACAACAATTCTTTGATTTTTATTTATATATTTTTTTTAATTTTTACTCTTTTTTCTTTTTTTTTCTTTTTGAAAAAGAAATAAATTAAAAAAAAGTCCGGTCAAAATATGGTGTTCACAGTTGTCCCTCTTTACTTGTTTCTTATTAGAGAATATGAATAACCATAGTTTTTCGTATTTTCGTAATAAGGAATGAGTAAAGATATGAACTCATATTTTGTCCGAAAATACATACGATGATACAAAAAGAAAAATAAAACAATGCAAGAATAACGAACAGCGAAGAGCTGATGCGCTCAAGGGTAAATGACAGAAAAATAAAATGCATGGAATGCGTGGAGCCGATGCGCTCAACAAAAAGTAAAATGCATGGAGCCGATGCGCTTGACAAAAAGAAAATGCATGGAGCCGATGCGCTCAACAGAAAGTAAAATGCATAGAGCCGATGTGCTCGACAGAAAGTAAAATCCATGGAGCCGATGCGCTCAACAGAAAGTAAAATGCATAGAGCCGATGTGCTCGACAGAAAGTAAAATCCATGGAGCCGATGCGCTCAACAGAAAGTAAAATGCATGGAGCCGATGCACTTGACAAAAAGAAAATGCATGGAGCCGATGCGCTCAACAGAAAGTAAAATGCATGGAGTCGATGCGCTTGACCAAAAGAAAATGCATGGAGCCGATGCGCTCAACAAAAAGTAAAATGCATGGAGCCGATGCTCTCGACAGAAAGTAAAATGCTTGGAGCCGATGCGCTCAATAGAAAGTAAAATGCATGGAGCCGATGCGCTTGACAAAAAGAAAATGCATGGAGCCGATGCGCTCGACAGAAAGAAAAATGCATGGAGCCGATGCGCTCAACAGAAAGTAAAATGCATGGAGCCGATGCGCTCAACAGAAAGTAAAATGCAATGGACAATTGAGTCCCGAAATTTAAAAGACAATGGGCAACTGAGTCTCGAAAATTTAAAAGACAATGGGAAATTGAGTCCCGGAAACTTAAAAGACAATGGGCAACTGTGCTCCCAAAAATTTAAAAGACAACGGGCAACTGTGCTCCCAAAAATTAAAAGACAATGGGCAACTGTGCTCCCAAAAACTTAAAAGACAACGGGCAACTGTGCTCCCGAAAATTTAAAAGACAAGTGGGCTACTGTGCTCCCGAAATTTAAAAGACAGGCGGGCTACTGTGCTCCCAAAAATTTAAAAGACAATGGCCAATTGTGCTCCTTAAAAACAGAAAAGACAACGGGCAACTGTGCTCCCAAAAATTTAAAAGGCAGGTGGGCTACTGTGCTCCCGAAACTTAAAAGACAAGCGGGCTACTGTGCTCCCGAAAATTTAAAAGACAAGTGGGTTACTGTGCTCCCAAAATTTAAAAGGCAGGCGGGCTACTGTGCTCCAAAAAATTTAAAAGACAACGGGCAACTATGCTCCCGAAAAAAAGTAAAAGACAACGGGCAACTGTGCTCCCTAAAAAAAGAAATTTAAAAAGGCAATAGGCATCTTGATCCAAAAAGATTTTTCTTCTTTTTCTCATTTTTTTATTTTTCTATTTTTCTATTTTTCTTCTTTTTCTTCTTTTTTCTATTTTTCCTTTTTCTTCCTTTTTTGTTTTCTTTTTTTTTTCTTTTTACTTTTTTGTTCTTTGCTCTTTTTCTTTTCTTCTTTTTGCTTCTTTCTCTTTTTTTAATTAAAAATCCTTTGAGCCAACGACGACTTTTGGAAAGCTTTGACCAATCAAAATCCCTTGTTCACATGCTTTTGCTCGTTGGGCGATAACCTCGATCCTTCTTACTCATCCTCTCTTTCTTTTTTTTTTCGCTCTCAGCTTTCCTTTTGAGAAATGAGATGAACTCTTGCTTGGCTGATTCCTTGAGAGAAAATTTTACCCCAGTATTTAACTTTGTCCTTCCTCTAATTGATTCCCTGCAAGTACTTGATAACTCAATCACTGTTTCTGTTGTTACTTCCTTCAGCACATCTCTCTTTAATCTTTCAAAATTTTTGCCCCAGTATGACCAGCTGAATGCAAATGAAATTGCCCCTGTGTAGCTGATCAAATGCAATTCAAAATTGCCCCAGTTTGGTGCACCCTTCAAGGCATTTTAGGCTAACTTTCTTTGAGATTTTGCCTATTTATTTGCCCTAACTTTTGCTTAGACCGCCCTTTCGGGTTTTCAGACTAACGGGCTCTTTTCTTTCCCTTTTTTTCTTTTTCTTTTGCTTAGGTCGCACTTTTGGGTTTTCAACCTAACGAGTCCTTTTTTTTCTTTTTCTTTTCTTTTTTTTTTGCTAGGGTACCTCCTTTTCCATCAATTGGGAATTCCAAGTTCTCTTCGACCTGAATTGCTTATCAAGAGATTACCATTATATGGTCGAATCATAGTGTTGTACTCATGTTCACCTTACTTGAAGCATTACGTAACAGACACCCATGAATTCAAAAAGTACAACAGAGAATAAGCGAACAACTTTCAAATTGTTCTTGAAAGTTTGACTACAGAAAAAGTATTATTTACAAAGGATAAAGACACAAGAAGTAGAATAACAATAAAGTCAAAGGTTTTTTTTTAGGTATCCACAAAAATATGCCATTGTGTAAGGTATCAATTGAATTCGACTCAAGATATGTTATTTACGAACAAAATTGCCCTAGTGTAGGCCATTTAACAACAAAAATTTGTCCCAGTGTGAGACAATTATATTTTTTTTATTTGCCCCAGTGTAGGTCAAATTGAACTACGAGAACGACAAAAAATTGCCCCAGTTTAGAGTCAAATTGAGCAGAGTAGAAACTTGCCTTAGTGTAAGGTCAAATTGAACCAATGAGAAATTTACCTCAGTTTAGGACTGAATAGGGCAGAAACTCGCCCTGGTGGCCAAAGATTTGTCCCAATGTAAGTCAAATTGAACTAGGGGAAGAATGCCTTAGTGTGGGACCAGCTCGAACAGGGTAGAAACTTGCTCGGGTGTAAGTCTCTCTTTTTTTTTTTAGGAGCAATGAACTAGATACTTAGATGAGCATAAACTTTGTCTCAAAATTAAAGTTAATGAAAATGACAACAATCCTTCATTGATCAGAATGGACTTTTTAAGGCTTGTAACGTGGCCAAGGCTAGGGATTATGAAAGGAAAGATATAAGGCTCAAACAAGTGTTTAAGGATTGAATGAGACCAAGGATCCTTGTTCAAAGTTAAACTTTATCAATTATCTTTATACTTTCAAGCACACTTTTCTCTTACTGTTCCCTATTTCTTCCCTTTTTCTTTTCATTCTCTTTCATCCCCTTTGTCATGACTTATTTCATCTCATTTTTTCATTCTTTTTTTTTTCTCTCTCTTTTTTTTTCTTTAGTTTTACTTTCTACCCTTTTCACCTCTTTTCTTTTCTCCTTTTCCATTATGCTTCAAAATATTCATCATGACCATCAACCTTTGTTTTATGTCATCCCCTAGTGTAGGGTGATCCTTGTCCAGGGTTTATTGAAGAAAACTTTCAAGCTCAAAAGGGGACAACGAGAGGTAATATAAATTCTTGTGAAGGACATGGAAAGATGGTCAATCTTCATTTCCAATCTTGATTGTTCATTTTCAAAAAAATTAATTCAGAGACAAAAATGATAATGCACACCAAGTGATTATTTGTTTGCTCCATTTTATTTTTTTTTTATTTTTATTTTTTGTAAATGACACTTGCACACGTGGACCTTATGACTACTGACATCTATCAAAGCAAGGATTGTTAAAAATTGGAGTCCAACGGGGTTCAAACAAAAGGAAGACACTTTAAATAAACAATAGAAAATAAAATGACCAGAAAGACCATGAAAATGACAGGAAACAAAATATCCATGCAAATTTATTACATTAATGCTTCAAGAAAGTTAACATAAGTCCATCATCACTGATTTTTTATGGCAATCACTTCAATCAACTCCTTAGATCTCCAATTGTTCAGAGCTTTCAAGTTAATGGAGGGCGAAAGGTGTAAGCAGGGTAAGATGGTGGATGGCGGGTTTGGTTTTGTATGTAGCTCACTTCCGGTTCCTTTTCCTTAAGGGAAAAACTCCTTCTTAAAACTACTTTCATCATTGCCAGTTGGCAATTTACCAGCTTTTACCAAAATTTCAATCCTTTCCCCTGCAGCTATTAACTCAGCAAAGTCTAGATAAATGGCGCATGCCATTGTCTCAATATAGGGAGCTCCCAGAGTCCCTAGAAAATATGAGCACATTTCTATCAACGTCAACGGTGGTTGCACTTGTGCTGCGAGAGCTTTCCATCTCTGGGCATGCTACTTGAAAGCTTCCTCATTTTTCTTTTGCATTGAGCCCAATTGTTCCCAGGTAGGAGCTGTATCCAGATTAAACTTATATTGATCCATGAATAGATCAGCCAATTCCGTCCAACGAGAAATCTTAAAGTGATCTAATTGAAGATACCACTCTAAAGCAGGGCCTGTAAGACTCTCGTGGAAAAAGCTAATGAGGAACTTATCATCCTTAGACCAAACAGCCATCTTGGTTACATAACTAATTAAATGAAACTGAGGGTTACCACTCCCGTCATACTTGGCAAAATGAGGAATCTTGAAGTCTTTAGGGATTACGACATCCATGGTAGGACACAGTTCTTCTATTCTAAGCGGTCCATAAGCACTAGGGCCCTTGATCGCTTTGATTTGCTCTTCTATCCTTTCCTTCCATTCTTCTTCCATCTTATCCTTCTGAATTGCCGCATGACCACTCCTAGTAGGAAATCCTATTGTTACTGGGATTGACATACATGGTTGTTTCCATATGAATTCAGCATTACCATGAACCTCATTTCGAGTATCCTCTGAAGAATGATACCCTTCTCTGATAGGAATTACTAGTGGTGCAGTATTCGAGGTCCTTCCTACAACAGGCATCTCAGTGGTCAGCCCGAGGTTTGTCCTCATGGAAGTGATAGTTGGCAGGTGCGGATGTGCCCCAGTCACTCTTGTGCTTCCAGCTGCCCCAATCAAGGTGAGAGTCTCTCTCATGGCCAACAACATTTCCTCCATTCTTCTCATAGACTCTGTCATTTCATCCATCCTCCCTTTAATCTTATCAACTTCCATACTCAAGTTTCTGCCTTCTCTTTCAGCTGCCATTATTGCAAGTCTTGCTCGAGCCCTTGTATTGTGAACTCGGGTTTGATTGGTGTTTTCTTTCCTTAGTCGCATAATGGTTGCTGAACACGATAACATCATACAAGGAATGAGATGAAATGAATGAGATTAATGTCAGGCATACGATGAGATGAATGAAATGAAAGCATTTTTTCAAATGCATGGAAAGAAAATGCATGATTTATTTTTTTTATATCATTTTTTTATGCTAAAGATGCCATGAAAATGCATGATTTTTTTTAGAATGCATGATTTATTTATTTATTTATTTTTAATGTCAAGGATGCCATGAAAATGCATGATGATTTTTTTTTTAAGAATGCTAGGAATGTTATGAAAATGCAAAATGATGTATTATTTTTTTTTATGCAAAAATGAATGACATAATGAATAGATAGATAAAGAAGATTTTTTTTTTGCTAGGAATGAAAATGTAAGATGATTTTTTTTAATGCAAGAATGAATGGCATGAGGAAGAGACAAAGAAAAAGTACGCTCCCTTTGTGTACTAATGGGATGGCCTTAAACTTGGGAATTCTATCCTAAGGATCTAAGAGTCTTTCTGATTTGTGAGAACTTCCATAGGGTGGCTCTTCTATTTTAGAGGTCTCTAGAGCCAAGTCTTACTTCAGAATGTTGACCACGAAATAGTGGGTAAACCACTAGGTGTGGGACATTCATGAAAAATGCACACTCTAGATGAGATTTTCGCGATAACCAAACAGGAAGTACATAAAAAATGGCTACCACTACGCAACCTCTACTTAACTTAGGCTTCACTCAGACCCGGGTATAGGGCCTCACTCGAATGTGTGTGAATAATGTGTAGATGCGGTGGGTGTAGGGAGCGTATAAACCTTTACAATCCTAAGGACTACTCATATCCTGCAAAATAAAGTAAACACAAAACAAACTCTAAAAGTTTTTACCCTAAAGTTTAAATAATAAAAAAATTAACACTAAAAATAATAATAATAAAAAATCATCAAATAATAAAAAGAGAACAAAAAAGGGTAAAACAAACACATAAAGATCACCAAAAATTTTACATAACCAACTTTTATAGGCTTGATGTAACACCTCAAAATTTTCTATCTTGTAAACAGTAATTTTGACAGTTAATAGAATTTTACTGTTTAGTAATTTTTGGATGCTGTAAAATTATTTTGATTATTCCATCAACGTATTTGATCATTTTCAGTGATTTACTCTGTGTCAGGAAAATAAAAATTTTTGGGCCGGAAAAAACTTTACGTAATTTAATTTTTACCGTTAGGCTTTAATTATTTTACGTGATCTAATTTGATATTTGTGATTTTTCTAATTTTTGTGATTTTATGTGTTATTATGAAAATTTTTACTATTTGTGGGCCCAGGGGGTGTATGTGGGTCCAGGTGGCCATACGTGGGCTCAAGTGGGTCCCGCAAAGTGAAAATTTTTTCTACGGATAGAAAAATTTGTACTGTTTAGACAGAGACAGGGGATCTTACTAAACCTGAATCCGGAAATAGTTTTAGAAATTTTCTTGTACTGTGTTTTGTATTGTATTTAATTTATCGGATGATAAAAATACAGTAAATATATTCTTTCGTGGGGTTTTAGCAAGATAAAAATAGAAATTAAATTGCTTAAGTCAACATTGGTGGTTTGGATATCCACCATTGATTTAATTAACGATGGAGACTTGATCTTGATTTAATCAACGGAGGAGATTTGATCTTAAAAGTGAATAAGATTATTTATAACCATTAGATGGAGATTAAATTAAGAGTAGAGATTTAGTTTTATATAATGGCTATGACCATTTACCATTGGATTTAGAAGTGATCAAGGGTGGAGATTTGGTCTTGTAAAGTAACAAGAACCATTTATGACCATTGGATGAAGATTTAATCAATGGTGAAGATTTAGTCTTAAAAAGTGATAAAGAATAATTATGACCCTTGGATTTAAAGTTTGAAGGAACAATCTTGACCCTTTATTTTGGAGACACATCTAATGGCTAGAATTTAAAGGAGAAAGATCCAATGGCTACAGATTAAGTCTTCTAAATCAAAGTCTACCTAATCCTAACCATTGAATTAATCAATGGCTAGAAAGGCTTCAAATAATGGCTTGAAAAAGATGACAAATTATTGCATGCAAAATGGAGGAATGGGACGGTTTTGGATTGTTTAGAAGACAAAGAAAAAAAAATTTTATGACCATTATTACATGTCATGGTCAATATTATATCATCCTTGATTATGATTTCTTTGTTTGCATCCTTAGGAAATTTCTTGGAGGGAGGCCAAAATTATTTCATGTATTATCACCTTCATTTTTCATCACACTCCACGGCCATACACTTGAGAAAGAAGACATTTCATTTCATTGTCTTCACTTTGTGACAAAAGGAAGCTATCATCTTTTAATGCAAAGCTTAGTCAATTTTAGTGACTTTGCACATGTACCCTATAGTCATCATCCTACTCAATATCTATTAAAGCTATCAAATAATTCTCACTTTCTCTCTTCTTGATATCCCACGGTCATACACTCAAAAGTAGGAGACAATAGTCATTTATTGATTTTACTTATTCAATTGCTCATCATTCTATCCAAAGAACCAAGAACCAATACAAGAAATTCTCTTATTTTCTCTTCTCCAAGCAAGTTTTGGTCAAGCACCTTAGAACCATCATCCAAATTTCTATCATTTCATCCAACTTAATTTTCTAAACCTAAACACCATTCTAAGAACATCTCTAGTTATGAGTTTTTTCAAAATCATTCATCTTGGGCTTCAAATCCAAGCTTCAAGTTTCTATCAAAAATAAAAAATTCCATCTTTGTGCTTCAAGAGAAACCATTTGGTCAAGACACTCAAAACCACCATCCAATCTCTTTTAATTTCATCCAACCATAGATCTTGAATTTATATGATATTCTAAGCAACTTTCATGTTGAAGATTTTCTCTAAATCATTCATCTTCATGGACTTTCTTCAAGATCAAAGTTATTGGGTTTTTGAGGTGAAGTGTAAGGAAACTTCATTTCTTTTCTCTTTTTCATGTTCTAAACCATGTTTGATCCATGGTTTCTCTTAATCAAGCTTAGTATACTAATTTCTATGTACTTTGTTTTGTATTTGAGAAGCCTTTGGTGGTGAAGGACTTGGAAAAAGAAGCAAATCAAGAAGTTTTTGAGGATCTTCAAGAGGTAAGAGGGAGATCCATCTCACCAACTAAGCATGGTGGTGAGAGATGGTTTTATATTTGATGGATGGTGAATCCATGTAAGGATTCATATCCATGGTCATATAATAATTTTTGTGTGTTATGTGCTTTGATTATTTTTGTCTATGCTTGATATTCTTTGCATGATTTACTTGTGTATGCATGCTTAGTATAATTTTTATTTGATTATATGATATGCTTATGATATGCATGATGAAGATATATTGAATATATTATGATGAAAGTATGATAAAACAAGAAATTTTGGCTCCAAAGTCCATAAAGAAGGTCACGGTTTTGAGCTTCCAAAATTAGGATTTCTATTGAAATTTTTCAAGAACAATGGAGTTAATTTTTGGTCCTTAAACTTAAGCAAATTTTTGGCCAAGACACCAACTAATTTGGTGTTCACAAAATTATATTTTCATGAATGATAAAATTGAATGATTTGAGAAGTAAAGAAAATAAACAAAAAGGGTTTGTTTTGCAAAAAGAATGCACACGGTTTAGAGTTATGTTTTTATGAATTTATTTTTTTGTAGAAACAAGAATGGAATTTATTTAAGTTAGAAAGAATAAATATTTCATGGTTTCAATGGCCATCTATAAGGTTTTGATAATTTAGAAAAATATTTTGATGTTATAAAATACAAGAATTTTCAAATAAGAATTTTGGAAAGGGAATTAAAGTGTTATCAATTAAGTGAAGTGGAATTTTCATAAATAAAAGAAAAAGAAGATTGAAAGTGTTGAACTTCAAATTATTTTAAAGAGAATCAATTTTTAGAAGTGATTTAGAAATATAAAAGAAAACGTTTGTAACTTAAATTTACTAACGTAGAATTTATTTATTGGGTTTTGGAAAACGTTAGGAAATTTAAAGTTAGAAAATCAACTAAATGTGATTTTGTAAGACTAGATCAATAAAAAGTGATTTTGAGAAAATATATTAAGGAAAAAATTTTTGACTAAGAATAAGAAGGGAATAAAGTTTTGATAATTTTCAATAGTCATGTCCACGTTTTCGAAGGCTTGTAATGCATTGATTTTGATGAAACAAAGTGATTTTTCAAGTGGAAATATAATTCATTTAATACAAGGAATTTGAAAAGGGAATCAGAGTATTTTAGCACTTGAGAAATGAATTTTTATGTAAATGGAAAAGAGAGGTTGCAAGTGAGCCTCAATTTGTTTTAAAAAGAATTTATTTTTGTTAAAATCCTGTTGGATTTTGGAAAGTGTTAGTAATTTTTAAAGTTAGAAAAATTGATTTAATTCAATGAAATTGTGAATTTGTGAAATATACTGTGAAAAAGGATTTTCTTGAAGAAGAAGATATATTAAATGAAGTATAAAGTTATATTATTTTGAGGAAGGTTGATTTGGAAATGATTTGGAAAAAATGAAGAATATAATGGTATTTTAAAAATTTACTAACGTATAACTTATTTTTGAGTTTTGAGTACGTAAAAAATGTTAAGTTTTGAAACGTTAATTTATATCAATGAAAAAGTGATTTTGTGAATTATATTTTGAAAAAGGATTTCTTGAGTAAAGAAATGTGGAAAAAGATTTTCTTGAGTAAAGAAAATGTGTTAAATAAAGTATAAAGTCATATTATTTTGAGAAAAGTGGAAATGGAATTTTTGAAGAAATGAGAAATATTTTTCAGTAATGGAATTGTGGTGAAAAAAATTATTTACATATCTTAAAAACATAATTTTTAAAGTACATGAGTTGAAATACAGTAAAATATTTCTAAGTGTTTGAAAATATAGTAAAATATTTTTACGCGATTTGAAATATGATAAAATATTACTACGCGATTGGAGATGCATTGAAACATTTTAAGTGATTTGAATTACGTTTAAATATTTTATGTAATTTGAACTACTGTTGAAAAATCACTATGTGATTCAAAAGTGATAGAATATTTTTACGTGATTGTGAAAATATAACAGAAACGTTTTGGAATTGTGAAAACGTAACAGAAATATTTTGGAATTGTGAAAATGAAATAGAAATGTTGCGCAATTTTGTGAAAACATGACGAAAGTGTTTTATAACTATGAAAATGTGATAATATGATTTTTCTGTTGAAAATACTGTATAAATATTGTAAAACCAGTATATGGATGTTGTGTGAGAAAATGACATGTTTTGTCTGTGATTAGATTTGGTGCATTATAAGTGCATTGGAAAAATATGCATTGAAGCATATGATTACATTGAACAAATGAAATTGAAAAAAATTTGGCCCTTTGGGGTTGGACTTGCACTGATATATTCGTGCATTGTATAAAATAGAGCTAATACCTATTATGGCCCTTGTGGTTGAAGAGGGAATGAGAATTGATAGTGAGGTCTATGATGGATCTTGGGGGAGTCGAGGCGCGGCGGTCGACCAGTGGACAGCTGGCGAGTACCTTGTACCACTTGGCGATGCAGTCCGTTGCAACGCATTGACGATACCCGACAAGAACACGATTCTTTTCAACGACCGGGAGATTGTCTTTGGGCTAAGGGTCGATAATTAACCGAGCATTCTTCTCGAAATTGTGAAAACCTCCATGGAGTTGTTTTTGATAAACCGAGTCTTTGTGCATATGCATAAATCGAGCATTTATATCGTGTGATATATTAATTGAGGAATATTGGTTATTGGTTATGACAATTGTTTTGAATACTTGGAAGATGATGATGATGATAATTTGAGGGCATTATCATAATTATTGTTTATGATAATTGAATTGATAAATGATTGGATGATGATAGTTGATTAATGTTGATGGCATGATCATAATTGCGGTATGATCTATCTGTATGACATTGTTGTTTGTGTTATCTCCTGTCTTTGCCATGTTGGTATTGGTGTAGGTGATCTCACCTCTTTGTTATATTGTTTTGCTTTGTCTGTATTGTTAAAATCAAATAATAGAAGGATCGAGTTGTCTTAAACATAACGGGCGATGGATACTCTGAGATTGGTGGCAACAATAAGGAGTGGACATTCAGGACTTGAAGGTGTGCAGTGTTGACAAAAGAACAGATGTCTGATGCATCAAGATGGACAGAAAAAAAAAATAAGTATGTTAAAATTTATCGTTAGTGTTGTACCGTGCTATTAAGTAGGACCCGTCATGGGGTTTGCTACTGTTAAAAAAAAATAAGTCTGTTAATTTTATATTTCTCTTTAAATTTTGATATTAATTGGTGTCAATATTGCATAATGAATAGTTGAAATATGATTTTCAATATTACCTAATATTTCAGTAAATTTACGTTTCAGTAAAGAAGAAATTTTGAAACTCATATTTTATAACTCAAACTTTATGCGAACTTCTTTTCAGATTATGAGTCGAGAGTCGGAAATGTGATGCCCTAAGGAGGGTGTTACATTAGTTGGTATCAGAGCATGGTTTGAGTCTTTTGGGGTTTGTGGTTAGGTCTATTTTGCTTGTGTTGTATTCTCTATGTTTGTTTTCTGAAAGGAAATAATGTTGTTTATAATGGATATTAGATCCATTGTATTTCGATCCACACGCCTTAAAAAAAAGGGAAATGGCTCGGGATAGTTATACTTGTGTGGAAGTGAAACATGTTACTAGTAATGCAGTTGCAGCTACGGGAGCAACGGGAGCAATGTGGAAAGACGACTGCACGAACAAAGGACCGCTGTTTAATGGAAACTGGAAGTTGAAGTTTAGGATCTGATGGAAGAGAATCAGTCTTAGAATATAAGATTTCAAAATTTTGGAACCTGGTATTTTTTTAGGATATTGAGAAAGTAATTGATTTCAACGGAAGATGTATTTATAACCATTTAGGAAACCAAAAGCTGTAAGTGATGTGAAAGAAAGTACTTAACTGAAGGAATGTACGTCAAGGAAACAAATTGTGAAAAAGTTGGACACATTTTCCCAGAGATTATGCTATTTGAAAACAGAGTTTTCTATTAGTAAAATTTTTGATAGTAAGGGAAGTTGTTACTCTGAATGGAACGGGAGTGTTCTGAGCGGAAGATTTAATCAATGAAGATTGTGTCATTGGAGCTAATCCTATAAACCATACTGAATATTTCTATGAATAACCTATTCCTTATGACATATGATTGAGTAGATCAATTAAATGTTAGAGTTATTCGTTATTCTCTGATTTGTTTACTTCTGTTTCTATTCTTAGCTAATCGAGCTATTCAAGTTATTCAAATTGTTGTTATAGATCAAATCTTTGTATTAGTTTGATCTGTTGTTTAAATTTTTTGTGTTAGTTTGATCTGTTTCATAAACAGGCGTGGTCTTTGAAAATGGATTGGTTATTTTCTAACCATATCCAATGAGATTATTTCAACAGAGTGTGAGTAATCCAGAGAAAATTCATTTTTGAAAATTGGGTTACATCCAATTCTTTGCAGGATATGTTCGATAACAGGTTCGATTCGTTTTGTTATCTTCCATGATGTTTTCTTTCATCTCCTGCAATTGAAGGAATATCTTGCAAGAAAGGATATTTCTATATTTGTATCCGTGTTAACGTATCTGAGTAACGCAGCAGAAGCGTGGTGAATTCTTCAAAAGATTGGAATAATCCTTCTATGGAAAAATTTAAGACGATAATAGAAAACCATAGAAAAAATTTACGGAAGTATCTGGTACGTGCTGTGGAAAGGAGAATTCGGTTAGTGAGACATTTCCTATTAAAAGCAAAAGCTGGAATATGTAGTGATATGATAATAAGGAAATTTTAAGTAATACATTACATTAGTTGGAAGTTATCTGAGAAAAACTATTCTAGGCATGAATGAAGATTGGTTGTCGTTATGTTGGTATCAGAGATATGGAAATTCTTTCTTTCTGGAGTAACATTCAATATCTTCAGTAATTATAAAAGTCTGAGATATCTGTTGATCAGGAGAAGTTGAACATCAGCAAAGAGATTTTGTTGGTTAGAATAGTATAAAGAAGATGTAAGAGAGAAACTTCATGAGAATTGAAAAATAAGATAAAAGAGTAATGTTCATATTTATTTTGAGAGTGTGAAATCATGATTATTAAATTTCGAGAACGAAATTTCTTTTTAGAGGGGGAGTAATGTAACACCCCAAAATTTCCTATCTTGTAAACAAGATAATTTTGTGATTAATAGAATTTTACTGTTTAGTAATTTTTGGATGTTTGTAAAATTATTTTAATTATTCCATCGGCGTATTTGATCATTTCCGGTAATTAACTCGGTGCAGGAAAATAAAAATTTTCAGACCAGGAAAAACTTTACGTAATTTAATTTTTACCATTAGGCTTTAATTATTTTACGTGATCTGATTTGATATTTGTGAGTTTTCTAATTTTTGTGATTTTATGTGTGATTATGAAAATTTTTACTATTTGTGGGCTCAGGGGGTGTATGTGGGCCCAGGTGGCCATACGTGAGCCCAAGTGGGTCCCGCAAAGTGAAATTTTTTTCTAAGGATAGAAAAATTTGTACTATTTAGATGGAGACAAGGGATCTTACTAAACCTGAATCCGAAAACAGTTTTAGAAAATTTCTTGTACTGTGTTTTGTACTATATTTAATTTATCGAATGATAAAAATACAGTAAATATATTCTTTCGTGGGGTTTTAGCAAATAAAAATAGAAATTAAATTGCTTAAGTCAACATTGGTGGTTTGGATATCCACCATTGACTTAATTAACGATGGAGACTTGATCTTGATTTAATCAACGGAAGAAATTTGATCTTAAAAGTGAATAAGATTATTTATAACCATTAGATGGAGATTAAATTAAGGGTAGAGATTTAGTTTTATATAATGGCTATGACCATTTACCATTGGATTTAGAAGTGATCAAGGGTGAAGATTTGGTCTTGTAAAGTAACAAGAACCATTTATGACCATTGGATGAAGATTTAATCAATGGTGAAGATTTAGTCTTAAAAAGTGACAAAGACTAATTATGACCCTTGGATTTAAAGTTTGAAGGAACAATCTTGACCCTTTATTTTGGAGACACATCTAATGGCTAGCATTTAAAGGAGAAAGATCCAATGGCCTAGATTAAGTCTTCTAAATCAAAAGTCTACCTAAATCCTAACCATTGAATTAATCAATGGCTAGAAAGGCTTCAAATAATGGCTTGAAAAAGATGACAAATTATTGCATGCAAAATGGAGGAATGGGACGGTTTTGGATTGTTTAGAAGACAAAGAAAAAAAAACTTTATGACCATTATTACATGTCATGGTCAATATTACATCATCCTTGATTATGATTTCTTTGTTTGCATCCTTAGGAAATTTCTTGGAGGGAGGCCAAAATTATTTCATGCATTATCACCTTCATTTTTCATCACACTCCACGGCCATACACTTGAGAAAGAAGACATTTCATTTCAATGTCTTCACTTTGTGACAAAAGGAAGCTATCATCTTTTAATGCAAAGCTTAGTCAATTTTAGTGACTTTGCACATGTACCCTATAGTCATCATCCTACTCAATATCTATTAAAGCTATCAAATAATTCTCACTTTCTCTCTTCTTGATATCCCACGGTCATACACTCAAAAGTAGAAGACAATACTCATTTATTGATTTCACTTATTCAATTGCTCATCATTCTATCCAAAGAACCAAGAACCAATACAAGAAATTCTCTTATTTTCTCTTCTCCAAGCAAGTTTCGGTCAAGCACCTTAGAACCATCATCCAAATTTCTATCATTTCATCCAACTTGATTTTCTAAACCTAAACACCATTCTAAGAACATCTCTAGTTATGAGTTTTTCCAAAATCATTCATCTTGGGCTTCAAATCCAAGCTTCAAGTTTCTATCAAAAATAAAAAATTTCATCTTTGTGCTTCAAGAGAAACCATTCGGTCAAGACACTCAAAACCACCATCCAATCTCTTTTAATTTCATCCAACCATAGATCTTGAATTTACATGATATTTTAAGCAACTTTCATGTTGAAGATTTTCTCTAAATCATTCATCTTCATGGACTTTCTTCAAGATCAAAGTTATTGAGTTTTTGAGGTGAAGTGTAAGGAAACTTCATTTCTTTTCTCTTTTTCATGTTCTAAACCATGTTTGATCCATGGTTCCTCTTAATCAAGCTTAGTATACTAATTTCTATGTATTTTGTTTTGTATTTGAGAAGCCTTTGGTGGTGAAGGACTTGGAAAAAGAAGCAAATCAAGAAGTTTTTGAGGATCTTCAAGAGGTAAGAGGGAGATCCATCTCACCAACCAAGCATGGTGGTGAGAGATGGTTTTATATTTGATGGATGGTGAATCCATGTGAGGATTCATATCCATGGTCATGTAATAATTTTTGTGTGTTATGTGCTTTGATTATTTTTGTCTATGCTTGATATTCTTTGCATGATTTACTTGTATATGCATGCTTAGTATAATTTTTATTTGCTTATATGGTATGCTTATGATATGCATGATGAAGATATATTGAATATATTATGATGAAAGTATGATAAAACAAGAAATTTTGGCTCCAAAGGCAATAGAGAAGGTCACGGTTTTGAGCTTCCAAAATTAGGATTTCTATTGAAATTTTTCAAGAACAATGGAGTTAATTTTTGGTCCTTAAACTTAAGCAAATTTTTGGCCAAGACACCAACTAATTTGGTGTTCACAAAATTATATTTTCATGAATGATAAAATTGAATGATTTGAGAAGTAAAGAAAATAAACAAAAAGGGTTTGTTTTGCAAAAAGAATGCTACGGTTTAGAGTTATGTTTTCATGAATTTATTTTTTTGTAGAAACAAGAATGGAATTTATTTAAGTTAGAAAGAATAAATATTTCATGATTTCAATGGCCATCTATAAGGTTTTGATAATTTAGAAAAATGTTTTGATGTTATAAAATACAAGAATTTTCAAATAAGGATTTTGGAAAGGGAATTAAAGTGTTATCAATTAAGTGAAGTGGAATTTTCATAAATAAAAGAAAAATAAGATTGAAAATATTGAACTTCAAATTATTTTAAAGAGAATCAATTTTTAGAAGTGATTTAGAAATATAAAAGAAAACATTTGTAACTTAAATTTACTAACGTAGAATTTATTTATTGGGTTTTGGAAAACGTTAGAAAATTTAAAGTTAGAAAATCAACTAAATGTCATTTTGTAAGACTAGATCAATAAAAAGTGATTTTGAGAAAATATATTAAGGAAAAGATTTTTGACTAAGAATAAAAAGGGAATAAAGTTTTGATAATTTTCAATAGTCATGTCCACGTTTTCGAAGGCTTGTAATGCATTGATTTTGATGAAACAAAGTGATTTTTCAAGTGGAAATATAATTCATTTAATACAAGGAATTTAAAAAGGGAATCAGAGTATTTTAGCACTTGAGAAATGAATTTTTATATAAATGGAAAAGAGAGGTTGCAAGTGAGCCTCAATTTATTTTAAAAAGAATTTATTTTTGTTAAAATTTCATTGAATTTTGGAAAGCGTTAGTAATTTTTAAAGTTAGAAACATTGATTTAATTCAATGGAATTGTGAATTTGTGAAATATGATGTGAAAAATGATTTTCTTGAAGAAGAAGATATATTAAATGAAGTATAAAGTTATATTATTTTGAGGAAGGTTAATTTGGAAATGATTTGAGAAAAATGGAGAATATAATGGTATTTTGAAAATTTACTAACGTATAACTTATTTTCGAGTTTTGAAGTACGTTAGAAAATGTTAAGTTTTGAAATGTTGATTTATATCAATGGAAAAGTGATTTTGTGAATTATATTTTGGAAAAGGATTTCTTGAGTAAAGAAATGTGGAAAAAGATTTTCTTGAGTAAAGAAAATGTGTTAAATAAAGTATAAAGTCATATTATTTTGAGAAAAGTGGAAATGAAATTTTTGAAGAAATGAGAAATATTTTCTATAATGGAATTGTGGTGAAAAAAATTATTTACGTATCTTAAAAATGTAATTTTTAAAGTACGTGGTTTGAAATACAGTAAAATATTTCTAAGTGTTTGAAAATATAGTAAAATATTTTTACGTGATTTGAAATATGATAAAATATTACTACGCGATTGGAGATGCATTGAAACATTTTAAGTGATTTGAATTACGTTTAAATATTTTATGTAATTTGAACTACTGTTGAAAAATCACTATGTGATTTAAAAGTGATAGAATATTTTTACGTGATTGTGAAAATATAACAGAAATGTTTTGGAATTGTGAAAACGTAACAGAAATATTTTGGAATTGTGAAAACGAAATGGAAATGTTGCGCAATTTTGTGAAAACACGACGAAAGTGTTTTATAACTATGAAAATGTGATAATATGATTTTCCTGTTGAAAATACGAATAAATCTTGTAAAACCAAAGATATGGATCTTTGTGTGAGAAAATGACATGTTTTGTCTGTGATTGGATTTGATGCATTATACGTGCATTGGAAAAATATGCATTGAAGCATATGATTACATTGAACAAATGAAATTGAAAAAATTTGGCCCTTTGGGGTTGGACTTGCACTGATATATTCGTGCATTGTATAAAATAGAGCTAATAGCTATTATGGCCCTTGTGGTTGAAGAGGGAATGAGAATTGATAGTGAGGTCTATGATGGATCTTGGGGGAGTCGAGGCGCGGCGGTCGACCAGTGGATAGTTGGCGAGTACCCTGTGCCACTTGGCGATGCAGTCCGTTGCAACGCATTGACGATACCCGACAAGAACACGATTCTTTTCAACGACTGAGAGATTGTCTTTGGGCTAAGGCTGACAATTAACCAGAGCATTCTTCTCGAAATTGTGAAAACCTCTATGGAGTTGTTTTTGATAAACTGAGTCTTTGTGCATATGCATAAATCTGAGCATTTATATCTGTGTGATATATTAATTGAGGAATATTGGTTATTGGTTATGATAATTGTTTTGAATACTTGGAAGATGATGATGATGATAATGCTGAGGGCATTATCATAATTATTGTTTATGATAATTGAATTGATAAATGATTGGATGAAGATAGTTGATTAATGTTGATGGCATGATCATAATTGCGGTATGATCTATCTGTATGACATTGCTGTTTGTGTTATCTCTGTGCTGCCATGTTGGTATTGGTGTAGGTGATCTCACCTCTTTGTTATATTGTTTTGCTTTGTCTGTATTGTTAAAATCAAATAATAGAAGGATCGAGTTGTCTTAGACATAACGGGCGATGGATACTCTGAGATTGGTGACAACAATAAGGAGTGGACATTCAGGACTTGAAGGTGTGCAGTGTTGACAAAGGAACAGATGTCTGATGCATCAAGATGGACACAAAAAGGAATAAGTATGTTAAAGTTTCTTGTTAGTGTTGTACCGTGCTATTAAGTAGGACCTGTCGTGGGGTTTGCTACTGTTAAAAAAAAATAAGTCTGTTAATTTTATATTTCTCTTTAAATTATGATATTAATTTGTGTAAATATTGCATAATGAATAGTTGAAATATGATTTTCAATATTACCTAATATTTTAGTAAATTTACGTTTCAGTAAAGAAGAAATTTTGAAACCCATCTTTTATAACTCAAACTTTATGCGAACTTCTTTTCAGATTATGAGTCGAAAGTCGGAAATGTGATGCCCTAAGGAGGGTGTTACACTTGACTCTCAAGTATCCCCAGTGGAGTCGCCATCTGTCGCGACCGTGATCGCGACGAAACATAGCAACTCATGAGATTTTAGAAAGCGAAAATGGAGTCGCCACCAATTTTATTTAAATTAGGAAAAATTAGAAAACCTTTCTTTGAAAATAGTCTTTGAAAACTAGATTGGATTCGGGAGTCAATTACGCTTAGGGAAGGGTGGAAACTTAATCTCACAGCACCCCTAACGCACCCGTCATAAGACGATACCTTAAGTCAATTGTGCAAATTCTTGATAATCTCAAATATATTTATTTTACCCCTTTTATTAAAACAACACTAAAAACAAATAAATAATTTGTGAAAATTTACTTTTTGGCTTGACAGAATAGAAATTCTGCTCCTACGTATCCCCGGCTGCAATGAGGAAATCAAAGTCACGTAGTTCTTTAAAAAATTCTTGTGGATTGATTAATTTTTATTAATTTTTTTGAAAATTTGAATTAACAAGTTGTTGCGACTCTGTTAATCAAATTAAGGATTGCATAGGTGAAGCTCGCGTCACGCTAGAGACGTCACCCATTGAATCATCAAGTTGTCACAACTCAGATGATTATGAAAATTACATGATTAACAAGTTGTCACAACTCAATTAATCCTATTTTACTCTTTTAAAAAAGATTCAATTATATTTTTTTTAATTTTTTTTCATTTTCATTTCATTTTTACTTTTTTATTTCTTTGTCTTTGCATTTTTTACTTTTCCTAAAAATAACTAACAAGACCCACAGACCCCAAAAAAGAAAAAAAAATAATAACGATAAAATTAACCTACTAAAAGAAATTTAGCCCAATAGCCCACTAAGCCCAACAATTTTTCTTTTATCATTTTTTACCTTTATTCAAATATTATATTAAAATAAAAAAATAAAAAATAAAAACAAAAAAACAAAAACTATCAGAATTTGAAAATCCAAAGAGCATCTCAGAGATAAGCTTACGGAAAAGGAGAAAAAGAAAATGGGTTCTGTTTCTCTTGGAATATTTGCAGAGGCAAGAGACCAAGGCAAAGAAGCGGCTGCGCAAGCTGGCCTAGTGGTTCGGGGGCGCGACGCGGTGGTGCACGGGAGACCCACGGTGGGGCACAATGGCTAACTGCGCGTAGGAGCGCGACAGGAACAGCAGAGGCACACGCTTGGCCGAAGATGGGCACGACTGGCCGTATCTGGTCCCGGTGAGGAGGAAAACGTGATGGCTTCTGGTTTGGCTGATGGTTGGTGCTTGGGTGTAGATATGGTGTGAGTGACGGTGGTGGTGCAGCTAGTCACAGCAGAGCAAGGTCCTGGTTCGTGGAGGATGTTGAACGGTAGCAGTGCTGAGACGGGGTGTGGTGGTTGGGACGACGCGAGCTTGGCTCGAGGAGCGGAGTTTGCGGGTTCTGTGGCTGGTTGGAGCTGATGTTGTGAAACGGTGGTGGCGCTGCGAGCTTGGTCAACGGCGGGGTGATGGAGGTCTTTGGGTTTGGGTGGTTGGGTCGTGGGTGATGGAGTTTGGGTAGAGGCGGGTGTGTGGTTGGGGAAGGTGGACGAAGGGCGGTGTGAAGTGGGTGGGCTGTTTAGGTTGCTTGAGTGGGGTGGCTCACGGTTTTGGGTGGCTATGGAAACTTAGGATGGAAGGTGATGAATGGTGGTAGAGTGGTTTGTCGGTGGGTTGGACGTGAAGGTGGTGAAGGTTGGGTATGGTGGTGATGGGTGATGGAGTTTGAAGGTGGTGATGGGAGGTTTAAGGTGGTGAGAATGAGTTGAAGGTGGAGAGGTGGTATAGTGGAGGTTGGACGTGGTGGGGCATGGGTGGTTGGTGATGAAGATAGAGGGTGGTTTTAGGAGAAGGGTGGAGATGAAAGGTGTTGGTGGTTGGGAGGTGAAGGATGCTGCTGTGATGAAGTGTGGGTTTGGATCCTCCCCTTTTTTTTTTTTTACATTGGTTATATAGGATGGGTTTTCATGAAGGTGAGTGATAATGTTAGAGGAGAAAAAAACGTGTCTGCTGCGGCATGGGAATAGGAAAAAAAATCAAAGAGTGTTGTGCGTGTGTGCCGTGTGGGTGAATGTGAGTGGATGAGGGTGAGTTAGTGAGTGGGGCGGTTTGCTGTACAGGACAGTGAGTGGGACAAAGCAGAAAAAGAAAAGAAAGAAAAGGAGTGAGTGAGTGTGTGTTAGTGGGAACGTGAGGATGGGGTGATGAATGTGAGTGGGGAACAAAAAATGTTGTCTCCTGCTATGAGTGTACTTGGCATAGTGGGTGAGCCAAAATGTGATCCATTTTGTACATGAAAGTGGCGTGAAGTGCTATTGTGCAATGGAGTGAATACATAATGCATGGCTAAAATAAGAAAAAAAAACAAAGGACAAAGAAAAGAAATAGAAAATTTTTTTTTACTCAAATAAGAAAAATAAATCAGCAGCAAACCATTTTTTTATTTTTTTATTTTTTTATGTTTCTTTTTTTTATGTGGGCTTATGTATTTGGGTTAGAAAAAAGGTCAAAAAATGTGGACAATAATTCTTTGATTTTTTATATATATATTTTTTAATTTTTACTCTTTTTTCTTTTTGATAAAGAAATAAATTAAAAAAAAGTCTGGTCAAAATATGGTGTTCACAGTTGCTCCTCTTTACTTGTTTCTTATTAGAGAATATGAATAACCACAGTTTTTCATATTTTCGTAATAAAGAATGAGTAAAGATATGAACTCATATTTTGTCCGGAAATACATACGATGATACAAAAAGAAAAGCAAAACAATGCAAGAATAACGAATAGCGAAGAGCTGATGCGCTCAAGGGTAAATGACAGAAAAATAAAATGCATGGAATGCGTGGAGCCGATGCGCTCAACAGAAAGTAAAATGCATGGAGCCGATGCGCTCAACAGAAAGTAAAATGCATGGAGCCGATGCGCTTAACAAAAAGAAAATACATGGAGCCGATGCGCTTGACAAAAAGAAAATGCATGGAGCCGATGCGCTCAACAGAAAGTAAAATGCATGGAGCCGATGCGCTTGATAAAAAGAAAATGCATGGAGCCGATACGCTCATCCCGATGTGCTCAACAGAAAGTAAAATGCATGGAGCCGATGCGCTTGACAAAAAGAAAATGCATGGAGCTGATGCGCTCAACAGAAAGTAAAATGCATGGAGCCGATACGCTCGACAGAAAGTAAAATGCATGGAGCCGATGCGCTCAACAGAAAGTAAAATGCATGGAGCCGATGCGCTCAACAGAAAGTAAAATGCAATGGGTAATTGAGTCCCAAAATTTAAAAGACAATGGGCAACTGAGTCCCAGAAATTTAAAAGACAATGGGTAACTGAGTCCCGAAAACTTAAAAGACAACGGGCAACTGTGCTCCCAAAAATTTAAAAGACAACAGGCAACTGTGCTCCCAAAAATTAAAAGACAATGGGCAACTGTGCTCCCAAAAACTTAAAAGACAACGGGCAACTGTGCTCCCGAAAATTTAAAAGACAAGTGGGCTACTGTGCTCCCAAAATTTAAAAGGCAGGTGGGCTACTGTGCTCCCAAAAATTTAAAAGACAACGGGCAAGTGTGCTCCCTAAAAATAGAAAAGACAAAGGCAGCTGTGCTCCCAAAAATTTAAAAGGCAAAGGAGCACTCTTGTGCTCCCAAAACTTAAAAGACAAGCGAGACTCTTGTGCTCCCAAAAATTTAAAAGACAAGTAGACTCTTGTGCTCCAGAAATTTAAAAGCAAAGTAGACTCTTGTGCTCCCGAAAATTTAAAAGACAACGGCAATCAGTGCTCGAAAAAAAGTAAAAGTTAACGAACAAAGTGTGCTCCCTAAAACAGAAATTTAAAAAGGCAATAGGCATCTTGATCCAAAAAGATTTTTCTTCTTTTTCTCATTTTTCTATTTTTCTTCTTTTTCTTTTTTTTTTTTTTTCTATTTTTCTTTTTTCTTCCTTCATTGCTTTTCTTTTTTTCTTTTCTTTTTTACTTTTTTGTTCTTTGCTCTTTTTTCTTTTCTTCTTTTTGCTTCTTTCTCTCTTTTTTTAATTAAAAATCCTTTGAGCCAACGACGACTTTTGGAAAGCTTTGACCAATCAAAACCCTTGTTCACATGCTTTTGCTCGTTGGGCCTGATAACCTCGATCCTTCTTACTCATCCTCTCTTTCTTTCTTTTTTCGCTCTCAGCTTTCCTTTTGAGAAATGAGATGAACTCTTGCTTGGCTGATTCCTTGAGAGAAAATTTTACTCCAGTATTTAACTTTGTCCTTCCTCTAATTGATTCCCTGCAAGTACTTGATAACTCAATCACTGTTTCTGTTGTTACTTCCTTCAGCACATCTCTCTTTAATCTTTCAAAAAATTTGCCCCAGTATGACCAGCTGAATGCAAATGAAATTGCCCCTGTGTAGTGATCAAACGCAATTCAAAATTGCCCCAGTTTGGTGCACCCTTCAAGGCGTTTGTGCCAACTTTCTTTGAGATTTTGCCTATTTATTTGCCCTAACTTTTGCTTAGACCGCCCTTTCGGGTTTTCAGACTAACGAGCTCTTTTCTTTCCCTTTTTTTCTTTTTCTTTTGCTTAGGTCGCACTTTCGGGTTTTCAACCTAACGAGTCCTTTTTTTCTTTTTCTTTTCTTTTTTTTTTTGCTCGGGTACCTCCTTTTCCATCAATTGGGAATTCCAAGTTCTCTTCGACCTGAATTGCTCATCAGGAAATTACCATTATATGGTCGAATCATAGTGTTGTACTCATGTTCACCTTACCTGAAGCATTACGTAACAGACACCCATGAATTCAAAAAGTACAACAGAGAAGAAGCGAACAACTTCTAGATTGTTCTTGGAAGTTTGACTACAGAAAAAGTATTATTTACAAAAGATAAAGACACAAGAAGTAAAATAACAATAAAGTCAAAGGTTTTTTTTGTTTAGGTATCTACAAAAATATGCCATTGTGTAAGGTATCAAATGAATTCGACTCAGGATATGTTATTTACGAACAAAATTGCCCTAGTGTAGGCCATTTAACAACAAAAATTTGCCCCAGTGTGAGACAATTATATATTTTTTTATTTGCCCCAGTGTAGGTCAAATTGAACTAAGAGAACGACAAAAAATTGCCCCAGTTTAGAGTCAAATTGAGCAGAGTAGAAACTTACCTTAGTGTAAGGTCAAATTGAACCAACGAGAAATTTACCTCAGTTTAGGACTGAATAGGGCAGAAACTCGCCATGGTGGCCAAAGATTTGTCCCAATGTAAGTCAAATTGAACTAGGGGAAGAATGCCTTAGTGTGGGACCAGTTCGAACAGGGTAGAAACTTGCCCGGGTGTAAGTCTCTCTTTTTTTTTTTAGGAGCAATGAACTAGATACTTAGATGAGTATAAACTTTGTCTCAAAATTAAAGTTAATGAAAATGACAACAATCCTTCATTGATCAGAATGGACTTTTTAAGGCTTGTAACGTGGCCAAGGCTAGGGGTTATGAAAGGAAAGATATAAGGCTCAAACAAGTGTTTAAGGATTGAATGAGACCAAGGATCCTTGTTCAAAGTTAAACTTTATCAATTATCTTTATACTTTCAAGCACACTTTTCTCTTACTGTTCCCTATTTCTTCCCTTTTTCTTTTCATTCTCTTTCATCCCCTTTGTCATGACTTATTTCATCATTTTTTTTTTTTTTTTTCATTCTTTTTTTTCTTTCTTTTTTTTCTTTAGTTTTACTTTCTACCCCTTTCACCTCTTTTCTTTTCTCCTTTTCCATTATGCTTCAAAATATTCATCATGGCCATCAACCTTTGTTTTATGTCATCCCCTAGTGTAGGGTGATCATTGTCCAGGGTTTATTGAAGAAAACTTTCAAGCTCAAAAGGAGACAACGAGAGGTAATATAAATTCTTGTGAAGGACATGGAAAGATGGCCAATCTTCATTTCAAATATTGATTGTTCATTTTCAAAAAAATTAATTCAGAGACAAAAAGAATAATGCACACCAAGTGATTATTTATTTGCTCCATTTTATTTTATTTTTTTTCTTTTTTCTTTTTTTTTTGTAAATGACACTTACACACGTGGACCTTATAACTACTGACACCTATCAAAGCAAGGATTGTTAAGAATTGGAGTCCAACGGGGTTCAAACAAAAGGAAGACACTTTAAATAAATAATAGAAAATAAAATGACCAGAAAGACCATGAAAATGACAGGAAACAAAATATCCATGCAAATTTATTACATTAATGCTTCAAGAAAGTTAACTTAAGTCCATCATCACTGATTTTTTATGCCAATCACTTCAATCAACTCCTCAGATCTCCAATTGTTCCGAGCTTTCAAGTTGATGGAGGGCGAAGGGTGTAAGTAGGGTAAGATGGTGGATGGCGGGTTTGGTTTTGCATGTAGCTCACTTCTGGCTCCTTTTCCTTAGGGGAAAAATTACTTCTTGAAACTACTTTCATCATTGCCAGTTGGCAATTTACCAGCTTTTACCAAAATTTCAATCCTTTCCCCTGCAGCTATTAACTCAGCAAAGTCTAGATAAACGCCATTGGCGCAGTCCCAGAAAATATGAGCCATTGTCTCAATATGAGAGCTCCCAAAGTCCCTAGAAAATATGAGCACATTTTGAATAGATCAACGCGTCAACGGTGGTTGCATCTTGAAGATATTGCGAGCGGGGCTCCAGTAAGACTCTCGTGGAAAAAGCTAATGAGGAACTTATCATCCTTGGACCAAATCATTTTGGTTGCTTGAAAGAGAGGGGTTAAGTCATACTTGGCAAAATGAGGAATCTTGAAGCTAGGGATTCCATCTTTGGGCATCTTTGAAAGTTTCCTCATTTTTCTTTTGCATTGAGCCCAATTGTTCTATATGAATTCAGCATTACCATTGTGAACACCCAATTTTGGTGGGCTAAAAAAAAAGAAACAAAAAAAACAAAAAAAAATAGAAAGTAGAGGTGCATCCAGTTAAACTTATATTGATCCATGAATAGTAAATAAAAGGAGGGCCAATGTGAATGATCCAAGCGATGAAATCTTAAAGCGATCTAATTGAAGATACCACTCTCTTAAAAATCAATGGGGCTTGTAAGACTCTCGTGGAAAAAGCTAATGAGGAACTTATCATCCTTGGACCAAACTTGGACCATCTTGGTTCCATAATCGATTAAATGAAACCGAGGGTTACCAACTCCCGTCATACTTGGCAAAATGAGGAATCTTGAAGTCTTTAGGGATTACGACATCCATGGTAGGACACGATTCTTCTATTCTAAGCGGTCCATAAGCACTAGGGCCCTTGATCGCAGCGTGATTTGCTCTTCTATCCTTTCCTTCCATTCTTCTTCCATCTTATACTTGCCTGGGTCTTCATTAAAGGTTGAATTGTCGCATGACCACTCCCAGTAGGAAATCCTATTGTTACTGGGATTGACATACATGGTTGTTCCTATATGAATTCAGCATTACCATTGTGAACACCCAATTTTGACTAGGCTAAAAAAAAAAAGAAACAAAAAAAATAAAAAAAAATAGAAAGAACACTGATCTCGTTTAAAAAAAAAATAGAAAGGGGCAATGCATTTAATGTTCTTTATATTTATGTGTCTTGCACATTGCTTGAAAAGAAAATGATGAAAGAAGGATGCATTAAATACATAATGTCGACAAAAATAAAGGAGAGTGAAAAGTTTGATTGAAAAGAAGAAAAAAAGTTCTGCTAAATGAAGCAGTGAGGGGCTCAATGTAAAAAAGAGGGGGAGTGGTTTACGTAATGGAAGAATTAAAAAAAGAAAAGGCCACCTGAAAGCAAAAGGGGGAGAAGGAGGATCTTCTGAAGAGCTCAACAAAAAACGGTGACCATCTTCAACCTCTAAACAGCCAGCCACCCTTCTGATCTCTTTCCATACTCACCATCTTCCCTACCAAACATCCCAGTTACCATTTCCTCCCCAAAAACCGTGAGAACCCATCGCTACCTACCATCAACCTCCACACCACAACCCCCCATAAACCTTTTCTATCCCAGATTCATCTTCCATAACCACCCACAAACACAGTCCCTATCTCCGTTTTTCAACCTCCAAGAACCACATTTTTCACTTCTATTCACCTTCAAGAACCAGAACCACCACTCCACCCTTGATGATCTCTATCAACCTCTGACTACCCAGCACTAAACCACCTTCTCTCACCTTCCATTTCACCACCTTCATCACCAAAAACAGCACCTCCACCCATTCTCCACCGTGACCATCGTCTTTATCAATCCTTCATCACCATAAACTTCCAAGAGCACAGCCATCACAAGGGAAACAGAGAGAAGGGAACAAGAAGGAGACAGGAGCCTTGCTGAGGAATAGCATTCACTTCAACTGCTCCACCTTGAACTCCACAGGTAACATTCTTCATTTATGTCATGTAGCTCATTTCTGCTAGCTATTCTCACTTGCACACAACCCCTGAATCCCTCTGCACCCAACCTGAAATGAATACTACATATCCACTCAAGCCTCCCTGACTGAAACCCAATGTCCACTCTCCAACCGTGAACCCATCTCCCTTTTACTACCTTCATCTTCAACTACCCACATTCAGCCTTTTCCCGACCGAAAACATCCACCAAACACAACCCATCCCTGTGAAATCTCATCCAAACACGTTCCATCCACCTTCCATCAACCCATGCACACGTAAACAACACCTTCCTTAACCTTTCCCTCAACCGTGACCTTCAACCAACCGACCGTCGGACCCCTGAATCCCTCTGCATCGACCGTCGAACCAACAACCATCATACCTACACCGATCGTCGGACCTTAAACACCAAATCCATCACACCTTTCGCACCGACCGTTGAACCCAAAAAGGTCCCTCGCCACACTGACCGTTGAATACCAGATCAGATCCCTTCCCAATCGACCGTGACCCCCACCATCTTCATCAACCCTTCACTGACCGTCGAACCCCAAGAAGCCAGATCCTTCCCTTCACCAACTGTCGAATCCCAAGAAGCCAGATCCCTTCCCAACCTACTGTGACCCCCACCATCTTCATCAACCCTTCACCGACCGTCGAACCCCAAGAAGCCAGATCCCTTACCAACTGACTGTGACCCCCACCATCTTCATCAACCCTTTAACCGACCGTCGAACCTCCAACCAGATCCTTCCCCTCTACAAACGTCACCCCCATCATCTTCATCAACCCTCAACCGACCGTCGAATCTTAAACCGGATCCCTCCCCAAACGTCCCCTGGTGTGTGCTGTCATTGTTGCTAAAGTCTCCAAACTCTTATTTCTTTAAATTGCATTGTTGATTGTCTTGTTGGGTTTGAGGTTGGATCACGTGGGCTCCTACCCATTTCACATTAAGGCAGCGGTGACGCATTTTGGTCAAAAGGGAGATGGGAAAAGGATATAAAAATGGTATAAAAAAAAGAATAAGAATAAAAAGAAAGTTTTAATCCATGCAATGACTAATGATGATGATTGAGTAGTGAATACTACCTTCAATGTCATTTGGATCATAAGGGTTTATTGAGTAGCCTAGTGCTAACTTGAACCCTGTGCAAGAATAAATATGTTTTCAAATAAAAGTTTTTTTTAATTAAAATCAATCAACCCATACTTATTTTATAAAGAACTACATAACTTTGAATTCCCCATTGCACCAGGAGATACGTAGGAGCAGAATTTCATTTCTGTCAAGCTAAAATTAAATTTTCATAATTTTGTGGTTTCCTTTTTATAAATAGTTACAATGTTTTGCAAAAAGGGTAAAATAAATATTTCCAAGAATTATTAAGAATTTGCACAATTAACTTAAGGTACCGTTTTAGAACGGGTGTGTTAGGGGTGCTGTGGGATTAATTTTTCACCCTTCCCTATCCATAACCGACTCCCGAATCCAATCTGGTTCCAAAGACCATTTTCAAATAAGGGTTTTCCAATTTTTCCTAAGTTAAAATAAAATTGGTGGCGACTCCATTTCCATATTTCTAAAATCCTATGAGTTGCTATTTTTTGCCGCGATCCTGGTCGCGACAACCATGAACCTCATTTCGAGTATCCTCTGAAGAACGATACCCTTCTCTGATAGGAATTACTAGTGATGTAGTATTCGAGGTCCTTCCCACAACAGGCATCTCAGTTGTCAGCCCGAGGTTTGTCCTCATGGAAGTGATAGTTGGCAGGTGCGGATGTGCCCCAGTCACTCTTGTGCTTCTAGCCGCCCCAATCAAGGTGAGAGTCTCACTCATGGCCAACAACATTTCCTCCATTCTTCTCATAGACTCTGTCATTTCATCCATCCTCCCTTTAATCTTATCAACTTCCATACTCAAGTTTCTGCCTTCTCTTTCAGCTGCCATTATTGCAAGTCTTGCTCGAGCCCTTGTATTGTGAACTCGGGTTTGATTGGTGTCTTCTTTCCTTAGTCGCACAATGGTTGCTGAACACGATAACATCATACAAGGAATGAGATGAAATGAATGAGATTAATGTCAGGCATACGATGAGATGAATGAAATCAAAGCATTTTTTCAAATGCATGGAAAGAAAATGCATGATTTAATTTTTTTATATCATTTTTTTATGCTAAAGATGCCATGAAAATGCATGATTTTTTTTTAGAATGCATGATTTATTTATTTATTTATTTTTAATGTCAAGGATGCCATGAAAATGCATGATGATTTTTTTTTTAAGAATGCTAGGAATGTTATGAAAATGCAAGATGATGTATTATTTTTTTTATGCAAAAATGAATGACATAATGAATAGATAGATAAAGAAGATTTTTTTTTGCTAGGAATGAAAATGTAAGATGATTTTTTTTAATGCAAGAATGAATGGCATGAGGAAGAGACAAAGAAAAAGTACGCTCCCTTTGTGTACTAATGGGATGGCCTTAAACTTGGGAATTCTATCTTAAGGATCTAAAAGTCTTTCTGGTTCGTGAGAACTTCCATAGGGTGGCTCTTCTATTTTAGAGGTCTCTAGAGCCAAGTCCTATTTTAGAATGTTGACCACGAAATAGTGGGTAAACCATTAGGTGTGGGACATTCATGAAAAAGGCACACTCTAGATGAGGTTTTCGCGATAACCAAACAAGAAGTACATCCAAAATGGCTACCACTACACAACCTCTACTTAACTTAGGCTTCACTCAGACCCGGGTATAGGGCCCCACTTGAATGTGTGTGAATAATGTGTAGGTGCGGTGGGTGTAGGGAGCGTATAAACATTTACAATCCTAAGGACTACTCATATCCTGCAAAATAAAGTAAACACAAAACAAACTCTAAAAGTTTTCTACCCTAAAGTTTAAATAATAAAAAAATTAACACTAAAAATAATAATAATAATAAATCATCAAATAATAAAAAGAGAAAAAAAGGGTAAAACAAACACATAAAGATCACCAAAAATTTTACATAACCAACTTTTATAGGCTTGACTCTCAAGTATCCCCAGTGGAGTTGCCATCTGTCACGACCGTGATCGCGGCGAAACATAGTAACTCATGAGATTTTAGAAAGTGAAAATGGAGTCGCCACCAATTTTATTTAAATTAGGAAAAATTGGAAAACCTTTCTTTGAAAATGATCTTTGAAAACCAGATTGGATTCGGGAGTCAATTATGCTTAGGGAAGGGTGGAAACTTAATCCCACAGCACCCCTAACGCACCCGTCATAAGAAGATATCTTAAGTCAATTGTGCAAATTCTTGATAATCTCAAATATATTTATTTTACCCCTTTTATTAAAATAACACTAAAAATAAATAAATAATTTGTGAAAATTTATTTTTTGGCTTGACAGAATAGAAATTCTGCTCCTACGTATCCCCTGGCTGCAATGAGAAATCAAAGTAACATAGTTCTTTAAAAAATACTTGTGGATTGATTAATTTTAATTAATTTTTTTGAAAATTCGAATTAATAAGTCGTTGCGACTCTGTTAATCAAATTAAGGATTGCATAGGTGAAGCTCGCATCACGCTAAAGACGTCACCCATTGAATCATCAAGTTGTTATAACTCAGATGATTATGAAAATTACATTATTAACAAGTTGTCACAACTCAATTAATCCTATTTTACTCTTTTAAAAAAGATTCAATTATATTTTTTTTATTTTTTTTCATTTTCGTTTCATTTTTACTTTTTTATTTCTTTGTCTTTGCATTTTTTACTTTTCCTAAAAATAACTGACAAGACCAACAGACCCCAAAAAAAATGATAAAATTAACCTACTAAAAGAAATTTAGCCCAATAGCCCACTAAGCCCAACAATTTTTCTTTTATCATTTTTTAATTTTATTAAAATATTATATTAAACTAAAAAAATAAAAAATAAAAAATAAAAAAAAAAACAAAATACTATCAGAATTTGAAAATCCAAAGAGCATCTTAGAGATAAGCTTATGGAAAAGGAGAAAAGGAAAATGGGTTCTGTTTCTCTTGGAATATTTGCAGAGGCAAGAGACCAAGGCAGAGAAGCGGCTGCACAAGCTGGCCTGGTGGTTCGGGGGCGCGACGCAGTGGTGCACGGGAGAACCACGATGGGGCACGATGGCTAACTGCACGTAGGAGCGCGACAGGAATGGCAGAGGCACACGCTTGGCCGACGATGGGCACGACTGGCCGTATCTGGTCCTGGTGAGGAGGAAAACGTGATGGCTTCTGGTTTGGCTGATGGTTGGTGCTTGGGTGTAGATATGGTGTGAGTGACGGTGGTGGTGCAGCTGGTCACAGCAGAGCAAGGTCCTGGTTCGTGGAGGATGTTGAACGGTAGCAGAGCTGAGACGGGGTGTAGTGGTTGGGAAGACGCGAGCTTGGCTCGAGGAGTGGAGTTTGTGGGTTTGGCGGCTGGTTGGAGCTGACGTTGTGAAACGTTGGTGGCGCTGCGAGCTTGGTCGACGGCGGGGTGATGGAGGTACTGGGTTTGGGTGGTTGGGCCGTGGGTGATGGAGTTTGGGTGGAGGCCGTGTGTGGTTGGGGAAGGTGGACGAAGGGGCGGTGTGAAGTGGGTGGCTGCATTCCGGTTGCTTGAGTGGGGTGGCACACGATTTTGGGTGGCTATGGAAACTTAGGATGGAAGGTGATGAATGGTGGTAGAGTGGTTTGTCGGTGGGTTGGACGTGAAGGTGGTGAAGGTTGGGTACGGTGGTGATGGGTGATGGAGTTTGAAGGTGGTGATGGGAGGTTTAAGGTGGTGAGAATGAGTTGAAGGTGGAGAGGTGGTATAGTGGAGGTTGGACGTGGTGGGGCATGGGTGGTTGGTGATGAAGATGAAGGGTGGTTTTAGGAGAAGGGTGGAGATGAAAGGTGTTGGTGGTTGGGAGGTGAAGGATGCTGCTGTGATGAAGTGTGGGTTTGGATCCTCCCCTTTTTTTTTACGTTGGTTATATAGGATGGGTTTTCATGAAGGTGAGTGATAATGTTAGAGGAGAAAAAAACGTGTCTGCTGTGGCATAGGAAGAGGAAAAAAAATCAAAGAGTGCTGTGCGTATGTGCTGTGTGGGTGAATGTGAGTGGGTGAGGGTGAGTTAGTGAGTGAGGCGGTCTGCTGTACAGGACAGTGAGTGGGGCAAAGCAAAAAAAGAAAAGAAAGAAAAGGAGCGAGTGAGTGTGTGTTAGTGGGAACGTGAGGATGAGGTGATGAATGTGAGTGGGGAACAAAAAATGTTGTCTCCTGCTGTGAGTGTACTTGGCTTAGTGGGTGAGCCAAAATGTGACCCATTTTGTACATGAAAATGACGTGAAGTGCTATTGTGCAATGGAGTGAATGCATAATGCATGGCTAAAATAAGAAAAAAAACAAAGGACAAAGAAAAGAAATAGAAAAAAAAAAATTTACTCAAACAAGAAAAATAAATCAGCAGTAAACCATTTTTTATTTTTTTTTATTTTTTTTTTTTTTTTTTCTTTTTTTTTATGTGGGCTTATGTATTTGGGTTAGAAAAAAGGTCAAAAAATATGGACAACAATTCTTTGATTTTTTTTATATATTTTTTTTAATTTTTTCTCTCTTTTTTCTCTTTTTTCTTTTTGAAAAAGAAATAAATTAAAAAAAATTCGGTCAAAATATGGTATTCACACTCAAGTTAGGCTATGAACTAAGAAAATATGTTTAGGATTCTCATAGAATTACCTGAGTGGCTTAGCCTATTATTTATAGGAAGAGTTTGGTTAGTGGTTAGTATGACACTCCGAAGGAGGTAGCCGCTCAACGAGTTTACCTCCAATTGACTAAGGATGGAGTCTGGCATGAGAAGTTCGAGGTCCACCCAGTAAGTGATGAGGAACGGGTCTGCACAACGTGGACCTCAGGAAGTAAACATTTCATGTATTTGTATGAAATAATGTTTATAAAGCTTTGGGTCTACCTTTCGTTTACGCCGTTCGAAATGGGTATTCTAAACCATCTTCGGCTGGCGCCCACACAACTATACCCAAATGCTTGGGCTTTTGTCTAGGCATACCAACTTTTGTGCTGGCATCTAAATCTTCTATGCACTGTCCCGACATTCTTTTACTTTTTTCAAGTGGTGCAGCTTGATGGAGGTGGTCCGACCAAAGAATAGGTGACACTATGAGCCAGGGGCGTCCACAAGATCTTGGAAACCTTCCTTGAGTCTTACAAGAATTTCAAGGATGAGTATTTTGGATTGGAGGCAGCTCCCAGAACTAAGCCATTCTTTCTTACTGCCAATGGTGAACTAGCAATGTGTAATATCCGCCTTAACCTATTAGCCTTAATGATTATTATAATTGCTTATTGACACCTTTATTAGTTACCTGTTAATTCTAGTGATTTTCCTGAACTAGTTTATGTATAATGCTATAACAAATAATATGGAAAATAGCTCAAAACTTAGCCTAAATTACTTAGATGATGGAAATAAATACGAAAAATTTATTTCTAAACCACAAATAATTAGAATGAGTTGTGATAATTTTTGAGGAATTAAATGAATCAGTTTGGCATTTTTAATAAATAGAATGAACGTTTAAAAGCCAAAATTAAATAGAAAAGTGGCTTGAAAAATTATAAGATTTGGTAGAGATGTTAAATAAAGGATCAATATTATTTTGGAAATTATTAGAGGTTAAGGCAGATACTTGTAAGCATATAAGTTTAATTCCTTGGGTTTATCTTAACTTAAGAAAGAGTAATAGAGCTTAGTGACTATCAAATGTGTGTATAAATAGTTATTAAATAATGAGTATAGGAACTAAAAAAAGTCTTCGAATTTTCTATAACACCTATGAAAGTTAAAAAACTCATCACTGAAAGATCAAAGTATTTTAAAGAGATAAATTTTTTTATTTATTTTAAAAACTAGTCTTTTGAAAATAAGATTAGGTTTAGGAGTCTAATTATATATAGGGAATGATGAAACTGAATCCAGCTACACCCGTGATACATCGATCCTAAGACAGTTACCCTAAATCTAGTTGTGCAAATTATTTATAACATTAACAATGTTTGTTTTATCCCTTTTAAGTCAAACAAGAAAATTAAATTATGAAAGAATTATTGTGGATTGATTGATTTTAATTATGAAATGAAATTTTTGAAATGATGTTTCATTCGAAATGGAATTCATTCTTACAAAGAATTTAAGTTAATATTAGACTACTTAATAAACTATTATGATTCAAATGATGATAAATATAACATTAGCTACTCAATCACCATCATTGGTCATTGCGTTAACTAATAATATTTGAGATAAAAGGATTTTCATTTGATCATTTGAAGATAATTGATTTAATCATGCATCACGCAATTTATCTAGAGTTTAATTTTGATACACTGTCATACAATTTAATTTAATCATTTATATGTATGACTTTTAAGATAGTTGTTATAAAAGTAAAATATTTTTAATAATATAACAATACATGATTGGATGATAAAATAATTTTTTTATACATATAATGTATTAAAATTAAATCCATTTATTTAATCAAACAAGATAAGTGATATTTGAACAAAGCTAATATTAAAGCTATATGATAATTTAAGTAAATAAGGCATAAGAATGATATGGTCGATAAGAGCAACGGAAAGCCAAATAAAAAACAATTCATTGAATGAACTCACTTAGTTTATTGTTTTTTTAAATTTTCCCTTTTCTTTAGCTTAGTTAACTTAATTTGCTATTTATCTTTATTATTATTTTTTATAATTTTACTACCAAATGAACTCATTGTTTTTAATTTTCAATTTTTAACGCATAGAAGAACTCACAACCCTTTGTTAATTTTTTAATTTTTAGCTTTTTATGATAAAATTCAATCATATCGTTTAATTCATATAATTGATCCTATCTCGTGAAAAAAATGTTTTGTAGCTTTTTACTAACCAAAGCCCAATTAAAAATTAAACCATAGTCTTGCAAACATGCAAAATAAGCTTTGCTCCATTACTTCATTTCAGTTCCCCTAAATTGTGAAATTTTGGTACAAAATTATTTATTTATCATTCGTCCTAAATCCTCGACTCACCCACTTCAGCGACACAGCCACTCATTCCTTGAACCCTCGTTTCCCTGCGCCGCCTCCCACCTTTTTTCCAGCGACCCTCCCACCGACGCTCTCATTATTGCCTCCAGAACCACGCCACTCTTTCGAATTCTTCGCTTTTGCTTCCTATTCCTGCTTCTTTTCCAAATTTCTTGGCGTCAAGAACACGAATGTGTACTTTCTGTCGCTGCTCTCCGCCAAAGCAAATCTAGAAGCTTCTATCGCTTCAACAGCAACGACGACGAACCTGTCGAATTGCTCTTCTTGCTTTTGCTCGGTGAACCCTGAAACGATTTTGGAGTCCACCCGCAGTACGTTCTGGCCGGAATCGCCTCCAGCTTATCCACCTCCGACGACGATGACGACGGCAGATCAGGGTGGCGATACTCGTCGCTGATCAACAAGTTCCCCATCGAAAATTATAGCGCCATCGCATCCTCCCCCATGCCAGAACGCTGTCCTCAGCCGTCGCCTTCACCGTCATTGTCACACTCCGTTGTCACCTTCGTAGGAGTGACATTATTTGCAACGGTAATAAATGTTTGTTTTTTGTTCAACAAGTTTGGTAATGAATTTGGAATGGGGAAACTAGTGGCAGTTCTAAGTGGTTAGCCGGCCATGATGACACAGGATGTCGGTGTGGTGCAATTAATTAAACACAACTCAGAATTCTTAAGGACCCAACTATGTTATTTTTAGTTTTAGAAATTTACTTGTTTTGTATGTTCTAGGTAATTGTTTTGGAGCCATTCATATGTTTTAAAGCAAAAGCAATTGCTCACAATCAGATTGCCTAGATAGACCCTAAATTACACGGTGCATGGGTGATACTCCAATTTTTTTTAATAAAGGATAAAATGATAAATAGACCCTAAATTACACGGTGCATGGATGATACTCCAATTTTTTTTAATAAAGGATAAAATGATAAAAAGTATATCCTAAATCTTTCATTTATTTTCTCTAGTATATTTTGTTGTTAATTGAACCTGCAAATAAACAGCAAACCCGTAAAGTCTGAAGCGTGTCAAGCACTGCCCTCAAGGATTATTTCGGTATATACGAAAATCCCCCAGGGTACAGCAGACTCTTCCTGTTTGACAGGGATCAAAGAACTGCAAGAGAGTAGAGTAACCCAGACGAAGAGAAGGAGAAGGTGCAGAAGAGAGAAGCAGAGTTCGGGTGACCAAAACCACTGTATGTAATTAGAATTTATAGAAGCCGTTTAGAAAAAAGACTGTTGGCAAAGTAACGTTTAGAAAATAAATTTGGCTGTTGAAAACTAAATGCTAATTATCTGCTTATTAATAACTAATTGGAACGTTGGGAAAACACATTTATTTGCCCGTTAGGAAAAACGGACCAAGTCAAATTTGACTTATTCAAAAACCTCATTTTCTGGGTAAGCTCCAAAAATTAATTAAATATTTGACAAAAGATCTGGGCTTCATGATATCACGCGCAGGGGGCAAATCGAGGATTTGCACTAGCCATGAGTTTTTTTTGGCCCAATCTTGTGTCTTGTGAGCCCACCACTTTATTTGTTTCTTACAAAGCTCAAAACACAAGTTGAAATATAAACTCTTCAAAAACTTGCTTCCAACCAATGTGGGACTTATTCTTTTGAAAATACACATTTCACAACAATCCCTCACAATTTCAAAAGAATATTTAAAATAAAAACAAATAATAAATAAACAGAATCTGGGTTACATCATCAATGTAAACGTTTTCGAATCTGGTGTCTTTTGAACTATGAACCAGACCTAAATAAATAAGACTCTAACTTACAATGTAATTGGTGAAGGTTAAACTTCTATGAACCAAAACATTTTTCGTGTAAATTAGAATCTCATTTGATCACATCTACATTCTCACTTATCTCTTGTGTTAACGCCGTTTTGCACTTTTTGGCCATGTGCATGCCTGGTCGTTCATGAGTGCTCTAGAAACTATGCCATTATCTCATAGGAGCGGCCCCACTCCACACTCATATAGGTGATCTCATCAAGTGTATACTGCACTTTATACACCACCCATAAGGGATATGAAATTCATTAAAAGCATATAGCTTATCCTCACAATAAATGCAGTCTAACACTTCTCATGCTTTTCACACCATAGGAAGGGACAGACAAGTCTTAGAATACTTAACAAGTGACTTGTTATTACCCATATGAACTTCTTTCATGGGATCTCCACTCATAAAAGTCGGGTTACCATCACTGTTAGTTTCAAATTGGCTTAAGTCCCATTCCCCTCGATGTGGTATATATTAAATTCCTTCCCAAAGGCTTAGTCAGAGGATCGGCCAAGTTCACTTCTGACTTCACATAATCAATGGATATAATTCCATCTTTCAAAGAAATTGCTTTATCACTTCATGTCTCAACCTAATGTGTCTGTTCTTACCATTAAAGGTTTTATTACTTGCAATAGATATTGCCGCCTTGTTGTCACAATGCACAGACACGAAGGGGTTAGTTTTATTCCTAATGGAATATTTTCTAAGAAATTTCTCAACCACTCGGCCTCATTACACGGTTTTCTCAGAGCAATAAACTCGACTCCATGGTGGATTTTGCAATTATTGTTTGTTTGGTGATCTCCAAGTCATCGCACCACCACCAAAGGTGAACACATAGCCACTAGTGGATTTAATCTCATCTGAATCTGAGATCCAATTAGCATCATCTGTATCCTTCTAATACAAATGGAAATCCACTATAAACAATACCATAGTTCATGGTACCTCTCAAATATTTCATTAGTCTAGCCAAAGCGGCCCAGTGATCATTATTAGGATTATATGTATATCTACTCAATCGCATACAAAGATACGCTATGTCGGTCGAGTGAAATTCATCAAATGCAGACAGACTCCCAATAATCTGTGCATACTGAGACTGGGCAACAGGATCACCTCTGTTTTTCTTTAATTGAGTGTTAGCATCATAAGGGGTACTCACAGGTTTGACATCAAAATGTCCAAACTTCTTTAGAAGTTTCTCTACATAATGTTCTTGTGATAGTATTATACTATCACATTTCCTTATGATTTTAACACCTAGAATTACACTAGCTTCACCCATGTCTTTCATGTCAAATTTAGATTCAAGAAAACATTTTGTTTGATGCACTATGTCATGGCTAGTACCGAAAATTAGCATGTCATCCACATATAGACAAATAATCACACATTCATTATTTACTAATTTCGTATATACACATTTATCAACTTCAACAGAAGAAAAACCATCACAAATTAAAGTTTGATCAAACTTTTCATGCCACTGTTTAGGTGCTTGTTTTAGACCATATAAAGATTTGAGAAGCTTACATACTTTATTTTCTTGTCCAGGAACTACACACCCCTCAGGTTGTACCATGTAAATTTCTTCTTCTAAATCACCATTTAAAAAGGCTGTTTTAACATCCATTTGGTGAATAACCAAATTATGTATAGAGGCTAAAGCAATCAAAACTCGAATAGAAGAAATTCTAGTTACAGGAGCAAAGGTATCAAAAAAGTCAACATTTTGTTTTTGAGTAAAACCTTTTGCTACTAATCTTGCTTTATATTTTTCAATTGATCTGTCAGGGTTATATTTCCTTTTAAAAATCCATTTGCAACCAATTGGTTTTGCTCCAGGAGGTAAATCTACTAAAACCCAAGTATTACATTTTGTAATTGAATTAATTTCAGAATTAATGGCTTCTTTCCAAAAAAGTGCAACAGGTGAAGAAAAAGCTTCAGAAATAGTTAAAGGGTCATCATCAACAAGATATGTGTAAAAATCATTTCCAAAAGAAGTTTCTTTTCTTTGTCTTTTACTTCTTCTCAAATCCTCATATGAATCATTAGATAAATTTTGTACTGGAGCTTCAGAAATATTTTCTAATTTTAAGGGGAAAATATGTTCAAAAAATTCAGCATTTTTTGTCTCAATTATAGACTTGCAATCAAGCACATCACTTTTTAAAACTAAAAATCTATATGCAGCACTATGATCAGCATACCCGATAAGCATACAATCAGAAGTCTTAGAGCCTATTTTCCTCTTTTTAGGTTCAGGTAACATCACTTTAGCTAAACACCCCCACACTTTTAAATATTTTAAGTTAGGCTTATAACCCTTCCATAACTCATATGGTGTTTTACCTATTTTCTTATAAGGAATTCTATTTTGTAAGTGACATGCAGTTAATAAGGCTTCACCCCAAAGGTTATCAGGTGCATTAGAACTAATTAAAAGGGCATTCATCATTTCTTTTAAAGTCCTATTTTTCCTTTCAGCTACACCATTTGATTGAGGAGAGTAAGGGGGTGTGATTTCATGAATTATTCCTTCTTTTTCACAAAAGTCATTAAATAAAGTGTATTCACCACCTCTATCTGATCTAACTCTTTTAATTCTTTTATTTAATTGATTCTTTACTTCTGCTTTATATACTAGAAATATATCAAAAGCCTCATCTTTATTTCTAAGTAAATATACTTTAGTGTATCTAGAAAAATCATCAATAAAAGTTACATAATATTTTTTACCACCTCTAGTCATAGTTTGTTTTAAGTCTCCTAAATCGAGAATGAATTAATTCAAGAACTTGAGCTTTTTCTTTCTACTGAGATAAACATGATTTTTTAGTTATTTTTGATTCAAGACATATTCACATTTGTTTAAGCATGTATCACTAAAACCAGAAATTAATCCAAGATATTGCATTTTTTAATATAAACAAGTACTAACATGTCCTAATCTAGCATGCCACATATCAATAAAGTCAATCATATACGGTGAAGAAGTAGCATTTTCATTAATTTTAGCAATATTGAGTACAAACAGGCCTTGATTACAATAACCCTTCCCTACAAGGACATTATTTTTTGTCATCACTATTTTGTCAGACTCAAAAGATACTTTAACCCCAACCTTTCCTAGCAAGGCCACAGAAATTAAATTCGCCCTTATGCTAGGTACATGAAGCACTTCGTTGAGAGCTAAAGTCTTTTCAGATGTGAGTTTCAGAAGAACTTTTCCTTTCCCAAGAACTTCGGCGGTTCGGGAATCACCAAGATAAACTTGTTCTTCTCCATCCCCCACAGAATTGTAGGAGGTAAACATATTTCTGTTTGCACAAATATGTCTAGTAGCCCCACAGTCTACCACCCAATCATTCACATTGGCCATCAATAGAACTTGAGAAACGACCGCAAAGAATTATATCATCTCCTTCGACCAAATTTGCGTTTGGCTTAGGAGGATTGTCATTTCTCTTCCTGTGTCTACATTGAGCCGCCCGATGACTGGCTTGCCACAAACATACGATTTCCTCCACTATTTTTGAAAGTGGGATTATTCACTCTTGGCACATAGTTTGGTTTATTGTAATCAGTCCTTTTGTTGGGTTTATGTTCGTACCTTTTCTTATTGACTTGTACCATATTTGCCCTTGAAGCCAATGCTTTTGCCCTTGCACCTTGATTTCGTTTCTATTCGTGTCCTCAATGATTATGTGGGTGATTAGATCAAGTAAGGGACAAATTTGTTTGTTTTTATGCTTGAGTTGTTGTTTGTAGTCCTTCCAAGTTTGCGTAGTTTTTCAATGAGCAATCCTGCTACGAATTCATCAGGTAAGGTGATGTTCTCAGCCTTCAATTCTTCTAATAGCTTGTGGTATTGGTTGATTTGAGTCTTGATATCAATTTCATCCGTCATCTCCCATCGGTAGTAGTTCCCAATGACGAACTTTTGTTTGCCAGCATCCTCAGCAGTGTATTTGACAATCATAGACTCCCAAATTTTGTTGCTTTCCTTGTATGAGCAGTAGACATTGAACAATTCGTTAGATAATGTGGTTAGAATTGTGTGCCTACATACCTTATTGGCATAAGTCCAATCGTCAAGTGTTTTCTGATCAGTAGATGTGTCAAGCATTTGATCCGTGAGTGCAGTAGCGACGCCGTGCATGTCTAGAATAGAGTAGACACGCTCCTGCCATCTTTTGGAATTTTGTCCTCCAAACATTTCGATTTTAGAAACATCTGGAAATGGTTTGGCATATGTAACCGCGGCAACAAAAGGAGGTGGGTTTTGCGGGATACCATTGTTAGACCCGTTGTTGGCTGAGAGAGCAATGTTGTTAGCTGCGTTTTGTGGTTCCATAATCCTTGAGATTGTTGTTAATTGAACCTGCAAATAAACAGCAAACCCGTAAAGTCTGAAGCGTGCCAAGCATTGCCCTCAAGGATTATTTCAATATATACGAAAATCCCGGAGATACAAGAGACTCTTCCTGTTTGACAGGGATCAAAGAACTGCAAGAGAGTAGAGTAACCCAGACAAAGAGAAGGAGAAGGTGCAGAAGAGAGAAGCAGAGTTCGGGTTACCAAAACCACTGTATGTAATTAGAATTTATAGATATTTGACAAAAGATCTGGGCTTCATGATATCACGCGTAGGGGGGCAAATCGAGGATTTGCACTAGCCATGAGTTTTTCAGCCCAATCTTGTGTGTGCGAGCCCACCACTTTATTTGTTTCTTACAAAGCCCAAAACACAAGTTGAAATATAAACTCTTCAAAAACTTGCTTCCAACCAATGTGGGACTTATTCTTTTGAAAATACACATTTCACAACATATTTCACACTTCTAAATAAGAGAAAAAGTAAACTTCTTATTTTCCTTCTATTCCTTCTGCACTAAACTTTTTTCTTTCCTTTCTCTCTAAACTCCCAAATACTCCCTAGATAAAAATTAATACAGATGGTGCAGTCAAACAAGGGTCCAAAGTAGCAGGATGTGGTGGATTGGTAAGAGATAGCTCAGGTAACTGAATTGTGGGCTTTACAAAATTTTTGGGTGAGACTAATGCATACTGAGCAGAGGTTTGGGGAGCTTGGGAGGGGCTCAACTTAGCATGGAACAAGGGATTCAGAAAGGTGATACTTGAAATGGACACTATTGCTGTAGTACAGATACTGAATAGGAGGGGAAGACTTGCTGATACCCAAATGAGCCTGGTTCGTAGACTAATAAAAATGTTGGGCTGGAACTGGCAGCTGCAGATCGAGCATACCTATAGAGAGGGAAACCAATGTGCTGAGTAGGGTTGAGCAGTAAATTACTCTTTTGGATCTAGTTTTATTGTCTGCTATCTCTATTATTTTAATGAAATAATAGAGAGAGAAGGGTTGGGCAGTAAATTAGTATGAAATAGTAAAATATAAAAAATAAAACTAATAAAATATACATTATAGTGAGTTGTTCGGTTTTCATAGATCACACTTTCTGTGAGCATCGGTGCTCACGTCACCGTAGAATCCTCCTGGGAATACCCCCCAACTCAGGGACTTAATTCTTGCTGATGTTACAGGGGTTTCAATGGCCATCAAAATGAGCTAACTTTGATAAATTATTCACAAAATAAGTGGATTGAACTAATAAAGATAAATACAAAATTAAAAAATAATTTGAATTAGTTTAATTTAAATGGATTAGGCTTGAATGGATTGGCCTTATTTGATAACATTATATAGAGTTAGATTAGATTAACAAAATATTAATTCGAAACTCATATAATTCGATCTGACTCTGTCCAAAAATGACCCGGCCGAGTTAGTCAAGTCCGAATTGATCGGACCGGCCCGTTTTGACAACTATAGGTCAGGTTATTCTTTCTTAGTTTGTTTTGTTCTTGGGCTTCGGCTCTTCTTAGTACCAAAAAAATTAAGTGAACTTGGGGGAAAAATGAGCTGGGCTGAGTTTTAACTTTTAACTAATAATATTCATTATACACCATGGCTAAGTTCGATGGCTCCAAATGTGAGCCATTCCTGAGGGGGCCAGTCCGGCACAGCCCCATCAAAAGCTGTGATTTCAATGACTCACATAAACCCAATCAAGTTGAACTCCAAAACAAAAAGAGACCGAATCAAGTTCACTTAACCAAAACCAGTAGCCTACTTTGAGCACAGTAATCCGCACTAACCCGTTCAAAAACACATTCATCTTCTTTCTCTCTCTCTCATTTATGACCCGGTTGCTGCCAGTGGCACCCCAAAGGTATTAAGTATATCGTTTATGGTTTGGTTATGCATGCCTCACTTGTTCCTGGGTTTCAATTACACTCGACTTTTGCTCCAAAACGAGTTACAGTTCTATCTAGGTGAACACCTTATTTTATTTGTGTCATTAAATTAAAATTAAAAATTTAAAAAAATTAAAAAAGGAAACTTTTGAAAAAAAATAATAAAGCTGTTCATTAAGGTTTGCTCGGTTGCTCATAACTTGCTTGATGAAATGCCAGAGCTGTTGTGATTATGAGTATGCAATACCAGATGATGATTCTGAAGTGTTTGATGATGTGTTGGTCTCAGTCATTTTGTTCTCTGCATTTTAGTGTCATATATGATGCCTTGAGTCTTGCATAGGGTCTGTTTGTAAACAAATTCATATGCTGCTGACTGTTTGTGCTGTGAACATGTGAAGCCTTGTGGGTTCTGTTGGTTCTTGAGTCTGTGATGAAAGGATTAAGAAGACTGGCTGGTTGTTTGCTTGAATGTGTGAAAACTGAATGCTAGGAAGATGTAAGCCTCTGAAGCTTGATCTTGATCCATTTACTCATATAGTTGTTTGCTTTTGCTCATTTTTTTTTAAAATATAAATTTGCTGAATACCCTGTTTGATGTCTTTGGGTGAAAGGTTTGTGTATGTCCACTCAGTTGATTGCCTGCAGAAATATTTGTGAACTGCTCTGGAAGGGCTGTTTGAGCTTTGGTTTTGATTTGAATCCTGAACTATTATGATTAACTAAGCCTGTTGTGCATGGTTTGGTGGATTGTTGCTCTTGGTTCTTTAATTTTCCATCACACTTTGCTGCATGTTCGTTGATGAGTAGTTCGGTTTGCATAACACAAACTTTGAATTCCTTCATTTGAGTTGTTGGTGAGTCTCCTATTTGAGTTTGGATTATTGTTTGAGTTGTTTGGCTAGGCTATATGTATCAAGTCACATTTTGGAGCTTATTTTTGCATGCTGTCATGGTTTTGGCTGCTGCTGTGTTTTTATTCATAATTTGAGCTAGACACATCGGATTTGGGTGCGTTTTATTCTCTTAGAAACCTAAGACACAAGGCTTTTAACTCTCAAAATCTTGGATTTAAACTTTTTGTCGATCAAAGCCAGTTTTGGTTTAAATCAGGGTCTGTTCTGCACATTCTCAGTTTTGGGCAGTAATCACTCTTTCATGCATAACATGGGCCATGCACCTTCAATTTGGACATCACTTGTTGCATTTCGAAGCTTAGGTATAGGGCTTGCATCGGTAAAAGTTTTAGATTTTTTCCCTTTGTCGTTTGGCACCAGTTCGTGCTCAAAGTGAAGCCATTTTCTGCATAACATCCTGTTAAGGTGCTGTCACTGTTTATTTCAGACAGGAAGCTACAGCTAATATTTTTCTGTGATTCTGGTCTCATTTGAAAGTTAAATCATCCAGTTATGTTGAGCTAAAATTTGAAGGTCTAACTCAATTCCTGTGATTTATGGTGTCTAACTCAATTCCTGTGATTTATGGTGTTTTTCCAAAGTTTACTGAAATTCTAGAACAGCAAAGGCAGTGACCCTAATTAGATTTTGGGTATGTGGTTTGTGAAGTAACAGTCTTGATCTTTCTCTTTAAATGCTTTGCATGATCTGGGTTTTAGTGGTATGGTCTGTTCTTGTTCAGTTATTTCAGGTTTTGTTTATTCTTATTTAAACCTGTCATTTTTTTTATGCCATGGGATGAAAGGATTGTGCATGTTCATTCTATTGACTGCCTGCTACAAAATGTGAATCCTGTGATGACATGAATAGATGGGTTCTGTTATTCTAAGCTTCAGAATTTGATTATTATGGTGGAGTGAGTTGTTGCATCTTTCATGATAGGCTTTGCTCTACAGATTAGTTGGATTGTATTGTCGTGCTGTCATAAAGTTTTTCCCTGTTAGGTTATGCTTATGCCATATTTATTGCATTCTGGATGCAGTGTCAAATAGAGCAAATTTTCATATGTGATTAAGGTAATCCTGTCTGATCATAGCATGAACGAATGATATTTTGGAAATGTGGATTGGTGCTAAACAAGAGCAGGTTTAATGGCTTGGGTAGCATGTTTTCTTTTTGCTGGTGTGGGTTTTCACTCATAGTCTGTCACTGTTTTCCTTTTTTCCTTATATGAAATGTAAGTTCAGTAAGAAGTGTACTAATACTAGCTTAGCGGTGAAAATTGGAGACCATACCATACCACAAGTTACACGGTTTAAATATCTTGGATCTATCATACAAAATGATGGAGAGATAGAGGGAGATGTAAACCATAGGATTCAAGCTGGTTGGATGAAATGAAGGAGTGCTTTAGGAGTTATTTGTGATAGAAAAGTGTCTCTCAAGCTTAAAGGTAAAATTTACCGCACAGCTATAAGATTCGCAATGTTGTATGGTACCAAATGTTGGGCGGTAAAAAGTCAGCAAGAGCATAAGATCAGTGTTGTTGAGATGAAGATGTTGTGCTGGATGTGTGGCCAGACAAGACAAGACAAGATAGGATTAGAAACGAATGCATTAGAGACAAAGTAGGGGTAACACCTATTGTGGAAAAGATGGGAGAATCTCGTCTTAGGTGGTTTGGACATGTAAGGAGAAGACCCTTAGAAGTTCCTGTAAAAAAAGTAGATTGGGTGGAGGATAGCCCAATAGTTAGAGGTAGAGGGAGACCAAGAAAGGCTATAGGTGAAACGATTCAAAAAGATTTAGATTTGAATGACATTTTTGAAGACTTGGTTTATGATAGGGTACAATGGCCTTGTTTAATCCATGTAACCGACCCCACCTAGTGGAAAAAGACTTGGTTGTTATTGTTGTTGTTGTTGTTGTATTTGCTGAGTTAGAATAAATGTGTTCTTTTTGTTGATGAACTTATGAGGTCAGCTGATGAAAAAAATCCAGTTTTGAAGAATCTCTCAAACGACCTTTATAATCAGTGAGGTCTTTTTTTGCTGAGCTTGTTTTAATTTTAGGCCCTTACTCTTATCTCTTGCTCTGTTTTGCTTATGAAGTTGCTTGAATAATATGTTGTTTAAGGTTAGAGCTTTGTGGTTTCTGGGGTTTGGGCCAGTTGTGCTTCATATAATTGATATGAGCTGCGGTTGTTTTTGTTTTAGTATCAGTTAGAGCTGTTGTTTTGTTTTTCATTTTGGATTCGCTTATGCATGACAGGGATGCATGACAACGTGTGTTTGTCATCCTTATTTGCTCATCTTTGTTAGGGGGTAAAATAAATATCGTTAAGATTAATAACAATTTACACAACCGACTTAGGGTAATCGTTTTAGGACGGATGTATTAAGGGTGTAGTGTTTCCACATTTCTCTGTGCATAATCAACCCTCGAACCTTGCTTGGTTTTAAAGACCATTTTTTTAAAGGGTTTTGGTAGTTATTTTTCCTACCGAATGAACGACGACTCCATTTTTAAATTTTATTTTCGCCACTTCGTCGCGATCCCAGTCATGACAAGTTCCATTTTTTTCTCTTGCACTGATTATTAACATTGATATAAGTAAGTGCTTTCATGCTCTCAAATCCTAACTAGTTTAATCTAAATTTCTTTTTATGTGCATTAAATGTTTTTCTTAAAAAAAATCTGTTACGTTACAGAATTATTGTAATATATCCGTTACATAATTAAGTGTAATTAGGAGAGATTTATTTCATAATTAGGACAGTTATGATTAGTTATGATTTGTACAGTTTTAATCCATTCATTTTCCTTAATTAGGAGATAGGTAGTCTATATATGATTGGAAATCATCCTCTGTAAAGATGAGATTAGAAATAACATTCAGATTCTTTCTTTTCAAGTTGGTATCAGAGCCTTTTGTTTGGTAAAATTTTTATTTTCCTCATGCTGCAAGTAGTATAACCCGCCCTGCTCTTTAGCAATTCCAATCGTCCTCCCCGTGGCAAGATCCTGTAAAACACAATGGGAGTGGAAAAATGTCACTGCACAGTTTAAGTCTTGGGTAATTTTATGAATGGACAAGAGGTTATTAGATAGTTTGGGAACATGAAGCACATTTGTTAAATGAAGGAAAGGTTGAAGTTGAGTGTTACCACAACCGGTGACAGGGGTATGAGAACCATTAGCTACAGTGATGTGTTGGTTACCAGGTAAAGTGGTATAGGATGAAAAATAAAAGGAATGAGGTGTCATATGATCAGTCGCACCAGAGTCTATAATCCAGATATCCTCAGTACCAGAAGCATTAAAGGATAAGAAGCTAGAACTCTTACCAGTCATGGTTAGGGAACAAGAGCTAGATGGCTTACTAAGAGAGTCCATAAGAGCCCGCAATCGTTCCAACTCTGCTTTGCTAAGAGCTGGGACCTCCTTTTCAGCTTGTGGGATAGGTGGATCTTCTACCACACTTTCTGAGTCAGACGTTGCTTGATTAGCACGCCTCTGTGGGGTACCTTTGAATCCTCCAATGCGCTCAAGGACCTTCTCCCTTCCATGAAGTTTATAACATGTCTCCTTGGTATGACCCGTTCTCCTACAATAGCTGCACCAACGATCTTCGCGGTTAGATTTTGTGGGAGGCTTCCTAGATGAATAGGATGATCCTTTTATAGGACCCTTTCCGGTAGCCAAGGCTGAACCATCAACACCACTGCCCCCCTCTAACATCACTGTCCTCCGAGTTTCTTCTCCCCGTACAGTGTAGAACACTTCTGAGAGAGAGGGAAGTTTTTCTTTGCCCAAAATCTGAACCCTAATAGGATCAAACTCAGAGTTCAGTCCAGAAAGGAATTTGAAGATTCTCACCCTTTCAATGAACTGTGTTAGTGTGACAGAATCAGCATTGCATGTCATTTTCAGACTCTGATACTGATCTAACTCAATCCACAAACCATTCAATGTCCCATAATAATCTGTCACTGAAAGACTCCCCTGTTTGGTATTAAAGATCTTATTTTCTATCTCATAACATGCTGCAATATCCTTCTTCATAGAGTACGTCTGACTGAGGTTCTCCCAGATCTCCTTAGCAGTTGAGAAGAACATAGAGTTCCGGCTAATCTCCGGAGTCATGGAATGCCATAACCAGGTCATGATAAGAGAGTCTTCATCATCCCAGGCTTCATATTTTGGGTCTGTTTTGGCTGGAGGGTCCCCTTCTATATGACTCAGCTTCTTTCGTCCCTTGAGGGTAGTGCGAACCAACTGGGCCCACTGAAGGTAGTTGCGCCCATCAAGACGGTATGAACCTTGCAGCACCTGTAGATCGTTGGGACTAAGAATAGAAGCTGACTTATCTTCAGACATTATGCAGAAATGGTAGAAACGGCAGCAACTTGCTCGAGAACGGAGGAGGAGCACAGGGCTTTCAAATAGCCACAAAATAAGCCAGAGTTATAGCAAAATAGCCCAGGAAACAGGAAGAGAAGAGGCCGGCGACCAAGTCTGGGTGACCGGCGTCGAAAACGGTGGTCGGAAAGGTGCGCGCGTGGTCGCACGCGCTGCAGAAATGCAAAGATCTTGGTGAACGCGCACGTGAAGGCGCTTGTGAAGTGCGTTGGGGACGTGACTTTGTGGGCCTTGTAGATCGGCTGACGGCGATTCTGGCAGTGGCGGTTTCGCCGGAAAACTCACCGGAAAAAAAAAATTTCTGGCGACGGCAGTGGTGGAGACGGCGGCCGGCGACGACGATGTATGCAGCAATGAAGGCTGCCTGAAAAGGATTTATGCAGAAGCAGAGCCCCCAAGGATCGGGAGCTCTGATAGAATCAATAGCTGAAATAAAACTCTGGTGCTGCATAGAAAGGTTTTTAGTAGACACAAATTAGGATATAGGATATTTGGCACAAGATCTTTGTCCTTTTCTCAAGGCAATTGGTAAATCATTTGAATTAGGTTCACAAGAGGCATTTAAGGTGTCATCATCAAGAGTATGAGTTCTTACCTCCGATTCAGACGATTGAATTTGCTGTTCAACCAGGTCTGGTTTTTGTCTTTGTCTTCGCTGATATTGAATCCCAAAACGTCTGTCCTCATTATTCTGCACTGGTAATGATGCTAGTTCAGGGTCTTTGTCATCCTCCGTAGGAGTGGAATCCTGCAACAAAGGAAAAGAAGACAACTCAAGGAACTCAACTTCTAGACTACTCTCCCCCTGAAGCTGAGGACTAGTGAAGAAAGACTCTGTTTCATGAAAAGTGACATCCTTAGAGATATAGACACGACGTCGTTCAGGGTGATATCATTTGTACTCCTTTTTGTTTGAGGCATAACCTATGAAGATACATTTGATAGCTCGAGGATCTAACTTTCCCCGATGAGGACTATGAACATGGACAAAGACAGAACATCCAAAGACACGACTCTGAAGGTTGGTCATAATGGGAATAGAAGGATAGAATGTGGGCATGAGCTGTACAGGACTAACACCATCTAGAACCCTAGTAGGTAACCTATTTATCAAGTAAGTGGCAGTTAAAACAGCTTCCCCCCAGTAAGACTTAGGAACAGACATTTGGAAAAGTAACGCTCTGGTAACCTCAAGGAGATGACGATTTTTCCTCTCTGCAACCCCATTCTGTTGAGGGGTGTCCACACAGGTTAACTCATGAACAACACCATTATCTTTGAGGAATTTGGAAAGGTTTTCATTCACATACTCTCTCCCATTATCTAAACGCAATCTTTTAATCGGGTTCCCAAATTGTGTTAGAACCATATGGTAAAAGTTTACAAACAGTCGGAAAACTTCAGATAATGGTGCCATTAATGGTGGGAATAAGGTTTGCAGACTAAAAAAGTTGGCATCAGCATTGCACACAACCCGATTCAGCATGATCGGACAAAGCACATAGAGATAGATCGACATTTCATTAAGGAGAAATTGGACGGTGGTCTTATAGCCATCGAGTACGTCCCTTCAAGACTTCAGTTGGCAGATATGTTCACCAAGGGACTTCCCATAGAGCAGTTTCAAGATCTTACTTGCAAGCTGGGAATGATAGATATACATTTACCAGCTTGAGGGGGAGTGTTACGTTACATAATTATTGTAAGATATCCGTTACATAATTAAGTGTAATTAGGAGAGATTTATTTCATAATTAGGACAGTTATGATTAGTTATGATTTGTACAGTTTTAATCCCTTCATTTTCCTTAATTAGGAGATAGGTAGTCTATATATGATTGGAAATCATCCTCTGTAAAGATCAGATTAGAAATAACATTCAGATTCTTTCTTTTCAAGTAAATCTTTTAAATTGGTAGTTTGCATCACCAATGCATGAATCCTGTTTATTTTCTTTTGTTTTTTAGATAGTAATTCTTCAGTTGGATTAAAATTGCAGGGACTCAATGGGTACTGAATTCGAAACAATTGAGGCAAGGATAACATCTATGCTTGCCCAGCTCCAATCTGAGTGTGGCATCCTACAAAGAATGGTATACAAGAACAAGAACCAGCATCGCCGCTGTTCCTATTTCCAGCGTCTTTTGAAGGTACACTACAACACATTATGCACTATAGTTTCTCCGAATTCAATATTCAACAATATGAAATTGCATTAGTGTTAGAAAATTTCATGAAAGCTTTTTCCTTTTTTCCCCCATAATACAAATTTTAAGAGTAATTGCATGGAAAATTGAATAGAACATGCATATTTACATTTGGGTTTACATGTATGCAATGTGTATTTATGTCTTTCCGGGTTTTGTGTGGTATGGTAATTGGTAGGTGAGGAGGGATTTAAGGCTTCTGCAATCGGCAAACTTGGAGGAGCTTGTAACATCATGTTTCTTTGTTATCAAAGGTGATAGACCAAAACAGAAGGTTCATCTTTTAGAGAGGTAGGTTTATCTTATTACTTGCATTTTTTTTGGAGTTTTCTAAATCCATGTACAAAGATTCAATTCAGTTATAAAACTGACGATAACTGACAAGGCAATATGATTGAGTGCTTAAAATATGTTGGGTGTCTGTACTGCTGATATTTCAAACTGTTCCGCTCTTACCACTGTTTCAAAATCAGTATCAGTATGCTTTAATGACCAAATAAAAAAAAAGAAAAGAAAAAAACTAGTATGCCTCAGGTGAGTAGGACATTGACATGGATAATTTATATTTATTATTTTTTGAATAGCTACAATTTTGTTTGCCTTTTCCTTGCCCGTTTCAATCGTATGTGCAAAGCAAAGAAAGAAAATGGAAAACTTTCAAATTCTCGTTTTATGAGATCTCATGAAAATGGGAAGTGACAATTTATAATTTTCATGTGAAGAGGTGTAATACGATATACCATTATTTAGACCTACATGTGGTAAACTTATGGTTAAACACTGAAGTATCAAGAATATGGATGTGACAACATCGTAACACAAAAATTACAATTCTGTGAGAGATGGCTCACTCTCTTGCATAACTGAACATCTTGCAGTGATGCTCCTTTCTTGCCTATGAATTTGTTATTGGCTTTTGAAATATTTTTATGTTGAAATTTCTCCATACATATGTGATGATATTATAGGTCCTGTCTAGTAGTTGATAATATTGTTCTGCTTACTGCTTCATGACAGCTTAAAAAGGAGAAAATGCGAAAATGAAAAGCATAATTTTATGGAGCGTCTTTTAGGAGCTGCACGCTTACTAGCAGAGGTGAAATTGCAGCTGAATATTCTCGAGTGTTTCTTTTACTGTTTTCCTTACTGCGTTTGTAAATTAAGGTCATTGTGTTTCTATTGTGGTAGTTCATTAGCTGCTTCCTCTTCCATTGCATACAGTATGAGGATTTCGCACAAATTAATTGATTTTAATGGAAATTTTTTCCCTATGCATCTTTAGCATTGCATTGCTTAATTCTTCTGGAACCTGTTCTCCTATTTCAATTTGTGCTTTGTTTTCTCATACAGATGGTTGAACCAATACTGAAGGCTGCAACGTATCCTTCAACCAGTATCATGTGGTCTACTGGTATTATGTGGTTTATATTTTAATGGTTGGCTCATTTATACTATATGCTCATGGTTTAGTTAATTGGCCGTAACCTGATCTTGGCATAAGGGATATAAAAGCTTTCTCTTTCACTTCATACCATAGGTACACCAGTTGGTATCGCCAAATGATTCAACATGTACCATGATATGATTTTAGTATTCTTTTTTCATTTGTTTTTTTCCCCTGTAACTACGATGCTATTTATAAAACATTAGGAGTTTACTTGCTTATTTTTACGCAATGTCTATTTAATTTCTTTATCTGTTTTGGAATTTTTTATGTGCTTTGTCATTTGATTTACTCATTTATGTTGATATTTTGCCCTTAGCATGTTCGTTGATTGATATAGATCTTTGTTGAAACAGGAACTTCTTACTTGTCAACCTTGACGTCTTTCCCCCTTCCCTTCTTAAGTTCCTGGATTATATTGATTTTGAAGTTTTAAGTTTCTGAAAGCAGTTTCCAGATTTTGGTTGGTTATGTGGTCTTTTGGTCTGTTATTAATTTTTTTAAATCATATTTTTGCTTTCTACTTTGGAAACATAAAACATATAATCCCATTCTTAGAAATTGTTATCATTGTCAGCGCATGTAACATTTAGTGCATGCTTTTGAACATTTCAGGAGTAATCTGTTAAGATTGCAACATAAAATTTCTTTCCTTGACTATTTAATAGTGAGGTATCTGTATTGTTTGCTCGATCTTTCTTCATGGGATTCAGGAACTTCTTACTTGTCAACCTTGACGTCTTTCCCCCTTCCCTTCTTAAGTTCCTGGATTATATTGATTTTGAAGTTTTAAGTTTCTGAAAGCAGTTTCCAGATTTTGGTTGGTTATGTGGTCTTTTGGTCTGTTATTAATTTTTTTTAATCATATTTTTGCTTTCTACTTTGGAAACATAAAACATATAATCCCATTCTTAGAAATTGTTATCATTGTCAGCGCATGTACATTTAGTGCATGCTTTTGAACATTTCAGGAGTAATCTGTTAAGATTGCAACATAAAATTTCTTTCCTTGACTATTTAATAGTGAGGTATCTGTATTGTTTGCTCGATCTTTCTTCATGGGATTTTCTCTGACAATTATGGCTTTGCTTGCACGTCTTCGAGTTTTGGTTCAACAAGTAAGTATCCAAGTTTACGTACCATAATTTAATCCAGTCTGTATCGTCGTTAAGTTGGAAGTTATGTATGTGGAACACTGATGCAGAGGTAATTTGTAAATTAACTAGAGAGTAGAAGTGATAATATTACGCTGGCTTTAGATACTGTAAATCTAAAGAATTTGTGCTATTTAAGACATAGATTACATGTCTTTGTGAATCAATCTTGCTTGAGATATAGCTCTACTGATTCAGATAATCGAACCATTTCTTCCTCCTTGTACAGATATTACTTGATGTTGTTTCTTTGTTCAACATGGTTTCTTCTCTCGCTAAAAAGAAGCAATCAATAAAAATAAATCATGAGGTAGTTGAGGTTTGTTTGTACCACTAAATTCTCTGTTGTATATTTATGCATAGACATGGATATGTAGAGAAAATAATATTCTACATGCTAATCTATTCTCTCTGTGTCTCTTTTGATATATATACTGATGCAGGTTTTTCGAGAGTTCTACCCAGTTAGTGAGGATTTTGTTACATTAGAGTGTGTCTGGGAATCAGATAAATTTATATTACTTGAGAGGAAGCATAAGAGGGAGAATGAAAGTCAAGTTGAGGACTCTGGTGGAAATGTCTGTGTCCAAGCATCAGCTGTTAACTATAATAGTATTGAATCTTTTCTCGGGGGTAAGAACCATGATGTTCTCTTGTTTCTGCTGTTCCATTTTCACTTAATCTTCTTTGTTTTTATATTTCATTTTTGGTAGATGGTTCAGTTTCGGGCAATAATTAAATGTTTATAACAAATGTCTTGTTGATATGACTTGTGTGTTCAATAGCTTCTCTTGTTCTGTCAAGTTCAGTAGGCAGACGATATTCAGTTCTTTTAGTTATTACTGTAGTTATGAGAACTCAGACATGCGAATTCAATAAAATGCATCGTAAAACAAATTAGTTTAATTGAAGACTTGCCATGATATCGCCATCTTTGCTTGTTTTAATCAACAGTATAACATTTGTCATTTTGGTTTCTAGAGTTCTTTTGATTAGGCTTAAGAATTAGCATCTCAATGGTTAACACCTTTTGGAAGTGATCTGCTTGCTTGAAATTGAATACGAACCAAATAAATAAATTGGTTTTCAGGCATAGGCCCCTTTGTTTCACAAAAAATTGCTTTTCTCTCATCTTTACTGGTTACTTTCATCACCCTTGTATATCTAAAATTAACTTGTAATATTTTGGTGTCATTAATTTTAACCAAGGCAAGGTAAATTGTGTCTTATGCAGATGACCAGCTTGTCCCGGAGAGGGTTGAAGCAGATGTTGCTGCCAAAGAAGATCCCAGTCATGTCAAGGATTCAAATACTGATTTGTTGACAGGCTCATCACAGATTGATGATGGTATGGAGATTGTCTGTAGTGAGGAAGGAGGAGAAAATCAAGGCACCACAAAAGCCTTTTCCAAGGAATCTTCACCAGAGGGTGGCTTGCATGCATTATCACGGTCTTCCACCAGTGGTGGGTTTCATTCTAGTTCGAAGAAGGTGGCATTTGTCTCGATCAAGAATCCTACAGTAGCACCACAAAGTGTGCAAAGTATTTCTCCGTTAACTACCAGTGTTAAGGCATTCCATTTCATGGAAAATGAAAGTAATCAAACAAAGGATGACATGGGGGATTCACTTGCTAGTTTACTTACTGATGTAAATGCAAAGGATAGTCTTTTTTAAACATTGATGTTTCTAAAAGCAAGCATATTGGAAATGTTTCATATCTTCTGACTGCATTAATTCTGATTTCAACGGTGGGCCTGAGGTATTGTGGTTATACTTTTGGTGGTAACTTTATCGTAGGGACACTTGATTTAATTTTGAAAGCATGCAAGTTGATTTATACCCTTTAGAAAGAAATGATTTTTGATGAACTGAAAAACTTAGATCTGGCATAATCTCCTCGCAATGGCTTGAATTGGGAAGGCATGAAGAATTTTCCATGTAGCAACATTCTATGTGATCTTCATATGATATTTATATTGTAAGATGAACTTCACCGTAGAAATTACTGTCATCCCAGTGGAACTATATTTCTGGGGAATGTATGCTAAATCAATTGAAAAGTTTGTCAAACAAAATTGATATCAAAGGACATTTATCAAGATAAAACTGAATTGTTTAGTGAATACAAATTATCCCATTCAATTTTGATCCTTTGTCAAATAGTACTTGTATTTCTAATTTTGACAATTAATTCATTAAAGTTTTAATATTTTAGCAATCACTACTTATACATTGAAGTGCGGAACAGTTCTTGATAGCAGCCTTATAATTGAGGGGAAAAAAAATTAAAGATAAGGTGTCTATATATTGAATGTTTAGCCAGTGTTTGTGCTATCTTGTGTTTACAGAGCAGGTTAAGAGAAAAGAGTGAGACAACGGGGGACCCGGGGGGGGGGGGGGGGGGGTTTGGGAGGAGTCACTATGGCGAAGTGGTGTTTTATGTGGCAGCCTAGCCAAGGTGACAACTTCTATTCCATTCCTGTTGAATCAATCTATCATGGGAATATCTTCTCCCCCGAAAGCAATAAATCAACTTTTTAAGCTACAAAATGTTCATAATCGTATGCATTTTCATGACACAAGTTCACTAAAGCTTGTGCACAACTTCATCATGAACGAGAGCTACAAGGACCTGGATAACTACAATAACACAGCAGTGAGAGTTGGCTGTATCAACAAGAGCCATACGCAGAGGGGTGTTTCATATGCAAATTGACCACTCAATCCATATTTAATATTATCCTCGCCAGCTGGATTGCAGTGACTACTTTATGGGTTACAAGTCCTCAATTAGTATAAGTTTAACGAGTTTATATACTGATTATTGAGATAAACTTGATGCATATGATAATCGACCCAAAGCATATAAACTAACATAGTTCAAAAGTTATCATATTGTAAACAACTATGTAGCTGAACTGGCATAAAATGGAAACAAACTAATCATGCTCTCTGCACTGAAAAATTAAGAATGAAATCTTTAATTTCATCATTAGCCCTATCCAGAGCCGTCCGTCCATCTGCATCTTTTACATCATATTTTGCTCCAGCTCTCAAGAGTTCCTCAATTTTTGGCTTGTCACCTTCTGACGCAGCTAACAGTAGTAGGATGTCCACAGGGGGGATATTTTGGCTTAGAAGAGCCTCCATTTTATCATATGATCCCTCAACAGCGAGCATCCCCATATAGTTGAAGTACTGCAAAGGATTATAATGCAAATATTAAGTTTCTTACTACTGCTGTATCATAAAAGCATTTTCCAGTCACATGCATTTTCTCTTCCAGAACTGAATTTCCAAATTACAATATATTAGGACAGTCAATAAAACATGGGGGAAAGGCATAATAATAGCACTTAATAACAGTGTGATTGAAAGTAGATTAGTAGGGGAATGTGAAACTCAGAATGTCTGCAATAAAATCATTTGAAATAGTAGAAAACGGGGATTATCAAATAAACACTAGTTAAACTCCAATTTCCTCCAGAGTAGAACCAGTAGTAAGATGGAAATGACCATGAAGACCCTGCCAAACATTTATATCCTCTAAATTCTAATGCAGCATTGAATAGAGAACATACCTAATAAAGTTGCAATGTTTTAACTGAATTATACACAACAAAATTTAGAGAAACTCTTGTAACTAGTTATTACAGATACCTGAAGATCATAAAAAAGAAAAAAATCTATATAGCTGTTTGTCTCAACTTGAATGATTGTTCCTTCCAAACAGCTTATTTTACGAAGTGGAGATATTCTAATGCAGAGAAAATTCAGGCAATGTGTATACTTGACTTAATTATGATAAATATATATGTTTTGGGGTTCTTAATATATAAAATTTATGAGGAATTCATCATATCATATCAGATATGTATGTGCAGAGGATGAGAGGATCTAAAGAAGTTCAGTCATTGTTAACCTAGTTATTAATTTTCTATTTAAGTTACTTGCTACAGTGTCCATTCTTTCTTTTTTGGCTCTTCTTTATATGTGACCATCAGCACCAAAAGGAGGAAAAGGGCAGGGGGGGGGGTGTTTGCCTCTGTACCTTTAAAGCGGGGGAAGGAATAACATCTCCTGAGTACATCTCATATAAAGTGTTATCTCACATTCTCACCCCACTAATTCTATAGATTATATAAGGATTCAGTCTTTTCCAATAACACAATATGCAAATGAACTAGTAATCTTTTGGTGTCATTTACAACACTTACGGTTTTGAGAAGAAAACTAAATCATTTTGAGTGTTAAGATTTCATATGATCCTTTTTTTTTTGGTGTCATTTTGACAGAAAACTTCATTTTTGATTACCACGACAATTGTCTCAATGAGACGTGCTTATAAGGTCTTTTTTTTATTACAAAATGGAGGATAACTCAATGGTAATTTAAAGTTGGGCAAAAAGCAGACAGATTTAAGCACATATTAATCACAGCAATCCTAACCCAAATCAATCTTTCATCTTTATGGAAGAAATACGAAATTACTGATCTATCTTCATGACTGCAGCTTTCCTTCTTCAATTATATTTCTCTTTCCTTTTCCCTTTCCCAGATTATTTTATCTAAAAAAAGTACTAATTTATAAAATTCTCATACTGACCTACTCTGGCATTTGAGCATGAATGAATATTTACTCAAGTTTCTCTTCTGCATGTTAAACAAAATTGAAAATCATAATGGAAATTGTTCTCACATCTTCAGAGTCACTCCAAGAACAATTACCAGTAATGCATAAGTATAATCCTCCACAGTTGCACAAGTACAAAATTTCCAAACAACGAACATCATTCTTATTCCTTACTAGCTGTAAACTCCTAACAAATAAAAAAACAATGACCGTCTTCACCAGAATCACAAGCACAAGTATTGACACAATTCCATACACAAATAACATAAATGGAATAACTTTAAAGAAATTTATATATGAACCTGTTCAACATCATCTCTATCAAAATCATCACGGGACTGGCTGCCATAAATGCCAGCACCTTCAGCATCAACACCATTCTTACCAAACTTGAACCAGCATGTGGCTTTGGAGCCATTGGAGGGTCCAATTTCAGAGGTGAGCCTGAAGCAGCCAACTTTTTTTCTGATACCCAGAAACCGAGAAGCCAGGTTCGAGGAAGAAACTGTTGAAGGCAAGGCCTTAGACTTAGAAGTAATGAGTTGGTGGGTGATGCATGGGATAGAAGCCATTGTTGAGTTCTTCAAAGAAACAGAAGATGGTAGTTTGCTCCACTTCCACTTTTATCCACCCACATGTCTGAAGATAGATAGGGAAATGATACAGTGTTTTGCATCCACTCAATGTGTCTGTGCAGGAATATTTGGGGCCGTTCATATGACGTAAGGTCACGGTTTGAGAGAGGGAGAAATGCTATATATAAGATGAATCCTTTTACGAAAATTTCTTACATGTTCTTGGAGGAAAATCTTTTTCTTGCTACACGTTGATCCCCATCGTTCATGTTAAAAAAGTATGAGAGAAAGAGAATTAAAAAATGAATGGATGATTGAGATGGAGTGTCAAGGAATAATTTTCTTCCTGCTGTGCGGTGCACGGAAGAAGCTCTCTCCTTTTAGTTTGGGTCCATCAATGGCCCTCTATATGTGAGTCGTTAGATGAGAAGAAAATTAGATAGATGAAATGGATCAATTACCTATTACTTAATAAGAAGGTAACTAAAAGAAATTTAAGTTTGCAAGTTGGCCCTTTTGGACCCATCAGCTACCACTGGAGGCGACCCCTCAACCACCATCCACCGTTGCAAGAACCTAGAACGGCTAGCCATTAGCTTCGTCAACTATTCACCTTTTTCGCCAGTGTCCGGTCATCCAAGCCATCCCACCAACCAGACCTGCAATCCCCAAAAACCACCGAACCAAGTTGTCTCAACCACTACCGGAGTCACCATGTAACATTCTACTTTAATTTTATAATTATAATTATTTCTCTAAAATACAATTGTTATTAACATCAGTTTAGTTTATAATATTGTATATCAAAAGAGGGTAATAACCTTAAGGAGTTAGTAATTAATACATATATATACACCACATAAGTATGAGTAGCACTCTTAAAGTGATTTAGCACATTCAGTCAATAATTAGGCTTATCTAAGCCTTTTACATAGTGTTAAAAAAAAAATATGAAAAGCCTATGAAGTACTATTTTTATACATATATTAATTTACAAATTATACTACTACTCATCAAAAAGTAAAATGATTAGACAAAGATCTCTTATAGTGAATGAAAATACATAGTCTCTCAGGTTAAGCATATAAACATGCTTGACACGTAAATCAATCATGAACCTCAAAGTAGGCATTTTCTAAAATACCATGCAAAATTTTGTAAGATAAAATTTAGTAGGAATGAACAAAAACGTTTATAAAATTTTGAACTAATGATATTTAAACTGTCAGTGTACGGAAGACATTTTACCATTCTTTTTCACATTTCTTTCTAAAAATCCATAATTTTTTAACTTCATGAAAAATACTTAATATTACTTGTAAAAATTTCATAAATAATTTTAGCAATAATTTTTTTCTCTTCATCCCATTATTAAGATTCTCAACTAAATGTGCATATTTCTAATCGAGATGTCCCTCAATGTTCTGTAATCATAACCATAAGAATTAATTCTCTTGCACATTGAATCAATAATACAATGGGACAACATTAGTGAACTTAAACAAAAATTCAATTTTTCTAATAAAAATTCATAATTTCGAACACTTAGTAAATCAAGAGAATTTTGTTGAAATCTAAAATACAAAATAGAGGAAGATAAGAAAATTTTTGATAAAACCATTAAGAAATCGAATCAAAGAGCAAAAATCAAATTTGAAGAACAGATATCAAAATTGAAACCACGTTTATGGCAACCATAAAGAGATCGAAATCAAAATTGAAATAGAAGAGAAAGTCAGTCGAAGAGCAACGATCAAAATAGAAGAACAGATATTGAAATCGAAACAGAAGAGAAAGACAAAATCGAAGAGCAAAGATCAAAATCGAAGAATAGATATCAAAATTGAAAACGTGTTTATGGCAACTATAAAGAAATCGAAATCGAAACAGAAGAGAAATACATAAAGTCAGAAACATAAGTTCTAATTAAAGATAATAAGAAATCCTGCAATAGCTTCGGAAGGGTCAAAAATTTGAAGAAATTAATATAGGTAAATCAAAGATGAAACCAGAATTAAGATCAGTAGAATGAAAGAAGAAAAAAATGAGTTTTCACCATTCCTACCTTTCTGCAGAAATGTAACTCACAGGTGGAAATGGGAAAATTAGTTTCTAGAAGTCACCCTATCTTACGTTAGTGAGAGTGACACTTGTAACACCCCAAACTTTCTATGTATTAAATAAGTAATTTTAACAGTTAGTAGAATTCTACTGTTTAGTGATTTCTGTGCACTGTAAAATTATTTTAAATATTCTGTCTGCATATTTGACCGTTTTGAGTGATTTGTTCCGTGTCAGGAAAATAATAATTTTTGGGCCAAAAAAATTTACGTAATTTAATTTTTACTGCTTAGTCAAAATTAATTTACGTAATCTGTTTGGATATTTGTGAATTTTTTAATTTTTATGATTTTATGTGTGATTTTAAAAATTTTACGGCTTGTGGGTCCTGTAACACCCTAGCTCTGATTACCAACTAATGTAACACCCTAGCTAAGGCATCACATTTCTGACTTCCGACTCATAATCTGAAAATAAGTTTGCACAAAGTTTGAGTTATAAAAAAAATATGGGTTTCAAAATTTCTTTTCGCGGAAATATAAACTTACTAAAATTTATAGGTCATACTGCAAACAATATATTTAAAGAGCTTAATATATAATATCGACACCTTCGATTTATAATTTGAAATTTCACAATTTAAAGAGAAATATAAAATTAATGCAGACTTTTTTTTTTTGATAGCAAACCCCATGACGGGTCCTACTTAATAGCACGGTACAACACTAACGAGAAACTTTAATATACTTATTCCTTTTTCTGTCCATCTTGATGCATCAGACATCTGTTCCTTTGTCAACACTGCACACCTTCAAGTCATGAATGTCCACTCCTTATTATTATCACCAATCTCAGAGTATCCATCGCCCGTTATGTCTAAGACAACTCGATCCTTCTATTATTTGGTTTTTAACAGTACAAACACAACAAAATAACATAATAAAGAGGTGAGATCACCTACACCAATACTAATATGGCAGCACAGAGATAACACACAGCCAATAATATCATACAGATAGATCATACCATATTCATGCTATCAGCATTAATCAACTATCATCATTTAATCATTTATCAGTTCAATCATCATAAACAATAATTATAATAATGTCCTCAACAATTATCATCATCATCATCCAAGTATTCAAAACAATTGTCATAGTTCATTACCAATATTCCTCAATTAATATATCACACAGATATAAATGTTCAGATTATACATGTGCACAAAGACTCGCTTTTTCAAAAACAACTCCATGGAGGTTTTCCAAATTTTGAGAAGAATGCTGGTCAATTCAGCCTTATTCCAAAGACAATCTTCCAGTAGTAGAAAAGAATCGTGTTCTTGTCGGGTATCGTCAATGCGTTGCAACGGACTGCATCGCCAAGTGGCACAGGGTACTCTCCAGCTGTCCACTGGTCGACCGCCGCGCCTTGACGCCCCCAAGATCCATCATAGACCTCACTATCAATTCTCATTCCCTCTTCAACCACAAGGGCCATAATAGCTATTAGCTATCTTTTATACAATGCACGAATTTATCAGTGCAAGTCCAACCCCAACGGGCCAAATCTTTTCAATTTCATTTGTACAATGCACAAGTATATCAGTGCAAGTCCAACCCCAACGGGCCAAATCTTTTCAATGCATGTATAATGCACCAAATTCAAATACGGGCATCTCTTTCCAATGCATATAAAATGCACCAAATACCAATCATAGGCAAAACAAGTCACTCTCTCATACAGTGTCCATACACTGGTTAAACAGTAATTATACTGTATTTTCAATACAAAATCATGTTATCATGTTTTCATAGTTATAAAACACTTTCGCCGTATTTTCACAAGATTGCGCAACATTTTCATTATGTTTTCACAATTCCAAAATGTTTCTGTTACATTTTCAAAATATCGTAATACTTCTGTTACGTTTTCAAAATTCTGAAACATTTCTGTTATATTTTCACAATACCGTAAAAATATTCTATCATTTTTAAATGACATAGTGATTTTTCAACAGTAGTTCAAATTACGTGAAATATTTAAACGTAATTCAAATCACTTAAAATGTTTCAACGCATCTCCAATCGCGTAGTAATATTTTATCATATTTCAAATCGCATAAAAATATTTTACTGTATTTCCAAACACTTGGAAATATTTTACTATATTTCAAATCACGTACTTTAAAAATTACATTTTTAAGATACGTAAATAATTATTTTTCACCACAATTCCATTTTAGAAAATGTTTCTCATTTCTTCAAAAATTCCATTTTCACTTTTCTCAAAATAATATAACTTTATACTTTATTTAACACATTTTCTTTACTCAAGAAAATCTTTTCCACCTTTCTTTACTCAAGAAATCCTTTTCTAAAATATAATTCACAAATTCACTTTTTCATTGATATAAATCAACGTTTCAAAACTTAGCATTTTCTAACGTACTTCAAAACTCAAAAATAAGTTATACGTTAGTAGATTTTCATAATACTACTATATTCTTCATTTTTCTCAAATCATTTCCAAACACAACCTTCTTCAAAATAAATTGAAGTTCAAAAATATTTTCGTTTACAAAAACTTAATTTTTCAAGTGATAAATGCTCTAATTCCATTTCCAAATTCCTCAATATTCCAAACATTATTTTGGACTTAAATAAATCAATCTTAATTTCAAGAAATCCTTTTTCATAGTATATTTCACAAATTCACAATTCCATTGAATTAAATCAATGTTTCTAACTTTAAAAATTACTAATGCTTTCCAAAAATCTAACGGGATTTAATAAATTCTTTTTAAAACAAATTGAGGCTCACTTGCAACCTCTCTTTTCTATTTACATAAAAATTCATTTCTCAAGTGCTAAAATACTCTGATTCCCTTTTTAATTTTCTTATATTAAATTAATTATATTTCCACTTGGAGAATCACTTTGTTCATAAAAATCAAGGCATTACAAGCCTTCAAAAACGTGGACATGACTATTGAAACCATCAAAACATTTTTCCTTCTAAATTGATATGGTTTTACACAAACAAAATCATTAAAAATCCTTTACAAAACTTAAGACTTATAGTCTTCGAAATCAAATCATTTGTCCATTTTTATTTTTCACTTTCTTTGCAAGTCCTTAAAATCAACATTGTCATTTTCATTTAAAACTCATGTTTAGTAAAACACTTAGGATCTTTTTTTTTTTTTACAAAATAAATTAATAAAATTTCTCAAAGACCGTATTCTTGTTTTTCTTGAAAAACAAATCCTTTGTTTATTTTTCTATACTCTTCAATTCATTTTCATTCTTCATATTAATTTAAAGATACGTAAAATATTTTTTCTAATTTATCAAAACCTTATAGATGGCCATTGGAACCATGAAATATTTTTCTTCTAACTTAAATAAATTCCATTCTAAAATTTGTGTTCATGTTTTTCTAAAAACAAACCTTTAGTTTATTTTCCTTACTTCTCAAATCCATCCAATTTTATTCTTCATAAAAATATTAATTTGTAAACACCTATTTTGAGGTGTCTTGATCAAAATTCTCATTGTTCTAGGGACCCAAAAATCAATTCCCTTGTTCTTGAAGAATTTCAATATTAACCCTAATTAAGGGTAATCAAAACCGAATCCTTCCTTGGCCATTGGAACCAAGATTAATTTTCTTTCCATCCACACATCATGGCATACATATATATATATTTCATCTTGAATATCACAAACATGCCATATACTCATCATGCATAATATAAGCATATCATCAAGATCATAAAATCATGCAAAGCATATTAAGCATAGACAAAAATAATCAAGGCATAGGAAAATAATCAAAGCTCACAAAACATACAATTAATTATTACATGACCATGGATTGGAATTCTCACATGAATTCACAATCCATCAAATATAAGACCATCTCCCACCACCATAATTGGTTGGTGAGATGGATCTCCCTCTTACCTCTTGAAGATCCTCAAAGCTTCTTGATTTTGCTTCTCTTTCCAAGTCCTTCACCACCAAGGGCTTCTCAAATTCAAAACAAAATACATAGAAATTAGTATACTAAGCTTGATTAAGAGGAACCATGGATCAAACATGGTTTAAAACTTTGAAAATCAAAAGAAAAGTGAAGATTAGTAAACTTCACCATAAATACCCAAGAACTTTGACCTTGAAGAAAATCCATGAAGATGGAGGATTTAGAGAAAATCTCCAACATGAAAGTTGTTTAGAATATCATGTAGATTCAAGATCTATGGTTGGATGAAATTAAAAGATATTGGAGAGTGGTTTTTGGTAGGTTGACCGAATAGTTTCTCTTGTAGCACAAAGGTTGAATTTTTTATTTTTGATAGAAACTTGAAGCTTGGATTTGAAGCTCAAGATGAATGATTTTGGAAAAACTCATAACTAGAGATGTTCTTAGAATGGTGTTTAGGTTTAGGAAATGTGTTTAGATAAAATTTTAGGAGTTTGGAGACATGGCTTCTAGTGTTGACCGAATATAGAGAAAGAAAAAGGAAGAGAAATGCTTCTTGGTGTTCTTGAGAGTTTGAGAGAAAATGAAGACTTAGATTTTGGAGAAATGTTGAAATGAATATTGAGAGTGCACAAAGAGGGGCTGCTGCCGTGAGAGTGAGAGAATGGAGAGATAGGGAATTATTTGGCATAATTGATTCAAAATATGACCAATTAATTGCACATGGAATCTCCACTTGGTCATCTTTTTTTCCTTGGCCTAAAAAGGCTACTCCAACATGTCTTGAACATGTCTCCCCTTCTTCCTTACTTCCAAAACTGCCCCCCCTCCTAATCATGCATGCATGAAGTTTGTCATCTTTTCATGCATTATTTGAAGCATTACTAATCAATCTTAACTAATTTTCTAATTATATAACTAATTAATTAGACATATTATTTCATATATTATAATCTCTAATTAAAATTAGGATATCTAATTAAGAATTAGATTATAACAATTTAACATTTAATTTAGTTTACTTAACTTGTTAATTAGGCCAGTAGATTAATCAAATTAGACTTAAATAGTTTAAGGAGTTATTGTGTTTGAAGAAAATAAAGGAAATCAATAATAGAAATAATATAGTCATCAAACTTTTTTTTTTCTATGTCCACCACCGTAGCCTCCCCCTCCATGCATTCTAAGTGTGTAAATAATTCAATGTAGTACATAATTGATCAAGACTTTTTAACAATGACATAAAGCAACAATGACATAAAGTAACTATTATTAGTCATCAAAACTTTTTCTTTGTCTCCTAACAAGCCAAAACCGTCCCCCTCCTTGCTATATGCAATAATATGGTCATTTTTTTTTATGCAATTATGTGAAGCATTCCTAGCCATTGATTAATTCAATGGTTAGGATTTTAGGTAGATTTTTTTTTATTTTATTTTAGAAGACTAAATCTAGGCCATTAGATCTTCCTACTTGAAATTCTAACCATAAGATGTATCTCCAAAATTAAGGGTCAAGATTGCTTCTTCTTACTTTTAATCCAATGGTCATAATTAGTCTTTGCTACTTTTTAAGACCAAATCTCCACCCTTGATTAATTCTTCATCCAATGGTCATAAATGGTCTCCTTCACTTTTTAAGACTAAATCTCCACCTTTGATTTAGTCTAAATCTAATGGTTGTAAATGGTCACCTTATATCATCAATTTTACACCATTGATTAAATCTACGATTGATATTGAAAGTTTTCTTAATTTTATTCTAACACCATTAATTAAATTAATGATGATTATCTTATAATTCTTTATTAAATTTATTTCTTAACTATTAATTAAATTAATGGTGGATATCTAAACCACTAATGTTGACTTAACAATATAATTTCTATTGTTATCTACTAAAAATCCCACGAAAGAATATATTTACTGTATTTTTATTTTTCGATAAATAAATACAGTACAAAACAAATTTCTAAAACTATTTTCGGATTCAGGTTTAGTAAGATCCCCTGTCTCCATCTAAACAGTACAAATTTTTCTATGCGTAGAAAAATTTTCACTTTGCGGGACCCACCTGGGCCCACGTATGGCCACCTGGGCCCACATACCCTCGTGGGGCCCACAAACAGAAAGAAATTTAAAATCACACATAAAATCATAAAAATTAAAAAACGTATGAAAATCAAGTTAGATTGTTAAAAATAATTAACAATCAAGAGAAATAAATACAAAAAGATTTTTCCCGGCCCGAAAATTATCATTTTCCTGACACAGAGTAAATCACTCAAAACGATTAAATACGCTGATGGGATATTCAAAATAATTTTACAGCGCTCAGAATTTACTAAACAGTAAAATTTTGTTAACTGTAAAAATTACTGTTTACGATATAGGAAATTTGGGGTGTTACAGGTCCCACAAGATGTATGTGGGCCCAGGTAGCCATACGTGGGCCCAGGTGGGTCCCGCAAAGTGAAAAATTTTCTACGCATAGAAAATTTGTACTGTTTAGACGGAGACAGAGGATCTTACTAAACCTAAATCCGAAAACAGTTTTAGAAAATTTTCTTTACCGTATTTTTACTGTATTTATTTATCGTGATGGTAAAAATACAGTAAATGTATGTTTTGTGGGGTTATAGTGAATCAAAATAATATTCTATATTATTAAGTTCATATTGGTGGATTGGATATCCACCATTAATTTAATTAACATTGGAGATTTAATCTTGATTTAATCAACGGTGAAGATTTAATCTTGAAAATAAATAGGATTAATTATAACCGTTGGATGGAAAATTAAATCAAGGGTGGAGATTTAGTCTTGTAAAATAACTTTGACCATTATGAACCCTTGGATGAAGATTAAATCAATGGTTGAGATGGACCATTAATAACCATTGGATTTGAATTAATGGTGTAGATTTAGTCAACAAAAATTTACTACAACCATTTTAGACCCTTGGATGTAAAGTTTGAAGGTGTAATCTTGACCCTCCATTTTGAAGACTCATCTAAGGGCTAGGAATTAAAGGAGAAAGATCCAATGGCTCAAAAGAAGTCTTCCATCTACAACCTAAACCTAATGGTATTATTTTAATCCAAACCATCCTTTTAATCAAGGGCTAGGATGGCTTAGGAAAGATGACCATGCAAATTAATCACATGTTGCATGCAAGGAGAAGGGGGGACGGTTTTGCATGCATTTTGGAGAGGAGACAAAGCTAAGATAGGCTTTTTAGTGCCAAGGAAAAAGATGAAGACAATTGCCAAGTGTCTGACCATTTCCTATTGATCATTAATGCTTATGTTCTTCAAACTTCACTTTACATTTCTCTCCTATGCATGCTACGGCTATGCAGCCCATTTAGAGACAAAATAACTCATTTCCTCACTTCACCTTCTCACTTCATCATTCCTTCTCATTTTCACCTAAGTGCCAAGAAGAAAAACCAAAGAAAACACCATCTTTCTCTCTTACAAGGCCATTTGGCCAAGCTCCCCAAATTCATTTCCATCACTCTTTAATTTCATACAATCAAGTTTCTTAAATCCTCACCTTGTTCTAAACAACTTTCTTGTTGAGAATTTTCTCAAATTCTTACATCTTGAAGGACTTTTTTCTAAGATCAAGCTTAAGGATTCTTGAAGTGAAGAGTAAGGAAAACTTCATTTTTTCTTTCATTTTCCATGATTCTAACCATGTTTGATCCATGGTTCTTCTTGTTCAAGCTTGATGTACTAATTTTCTTGTGTTTATTTCATGTCTAAGAAAGTTGTGTTGGTGGAGATCTTGTTCAAATTTCAAGCAAGGAGCTCTTGTGGTTCTTCAAGAGGTAAGAGGGAGATTTATCTCACCAACCAAGCATGGTGGTGAGAGATGGTTATATTTGATGGATGATGAATCCATGTGAGGATTCATATCCATGGTCATGTAATAAATTATTTGTGTTATGTGTTTTTTAATTATTTTGTTTATGCTTGATATGCTTTGCATGAATTAATTGTGTATGCATGCTTAGTATGATTTTTACTTGTTTATATGGTATGCTTATAATATGTATGATGATATATGTTAAATATATTATGATGGATGTATGTTGAAATAAGTAAAATTTTGGCTCCAATGGCCAAAAGAGAGGTTCGATTTTGATGCCCAAAATTAGGGTTCATGTTGAAAATTTTTCAAGAACAAGGAAATTAATTTTTGGGTCCCTAGAACAATAAGACTTTTGGCCAAAACACCTCAAATTAGGTGTTCACCAAATTAATATTTTCATGAATAATAAAATTTTATGATTTGAGAAGTAAAGGAAATAAACAAAAGGATTTTGGTTTTTGCAAAAGAGAATGCACACGTTTTCTTTTTAGTTATGTTGATATTAATTAATTTTGCGTAGAAACAAAAATGTAATTCATTTAAGTTATAAGAAAAATCCTTCATGGTTCCAATGGCCATTTTTAAGGTCTTGATAATTTAGAAAAAAAATGTTTTGATGTTATAAAATATAAGAATTTTCAAAATAAGGATTTTGAAAAGAGAATTAAAGTGTTGTCAAGTGGAATTTTCATAAATAAAAGAAAAAAGGAGATTGAAGGTGCTAAACTTCAAATTGTTTTCAAGGAGAATTAATTTTTGAAAGTGATTTAGAAATATAAAAGAAAACGTTTGTAACTTACACTAAGTAGAATTTATTTATTGGGTTTTGGAAAACGTTATGAAATTTAAAATTAGAAATAGTAATTAAATCAACTAAATGTGATTTTGTAAAATTAAATCAATAAAAAGTGATGTTTAGAAAATATATTATGGAAAAGAATTTTTTAAGAATCGGAAGAAAATAAAGTAAGAAATTATATTAAGAAAAGTCCAAAATAATATTTTAAAGTTAAGAAATATTTTACGAAGGGTAAAAACGGTGAAAAAAATGATTTATGTAACTCAAAAATGTAATTTTTAAATTATGCGATTTGAAAAATGTTAAAATATTTCTACACAATTTTTAAAGCGTTTAAATATTTTACACGATCAAAATATTGTAGAAAAATTACTATGCAATTTAAAAATTAAAGAATATTTTTACGCATTTTAGAATACAGCAGAAAATTGTTACGTAATAGAAATGTTACAAATCGTTGTTTACGTAATAAAATATTATGTGACCATAAAAATGTGACAAAAATATTTTATGAATGAGAAAAATGCAATAATATAAGGTTCTTATTAATTATACAATAAATTTTACAGTTAAAAATCAGTATGTGAATACTGTACAAGAAATTGGGCAATTTGCTTATAATTGGCATGAATCCATTTTATGAACGTAAAATAGTATTTGAACTTTGTATGAGAAATTATGTGATTTACCTTTGGTTGGTAATTGGTGCATTACACATGCATTGAAAATGGTCCGATGGACTGGATATGACTAATTGCCTAGGAGAAACGTACACCTCTTGAGTGGGTGCGATACGCGTAGTGTAGGTCACTTGTGGACCTTGGGGGCATCGGGGTGCGGGTTGCTCACAATAGGCAGTTGGTAGCTCTTTTGCACCGTGGGTTAGACCGATGCAACACACCGGTGATCCGGACCGAAACACTATTCTTAATCGAGATCTGACAAAGACTATTGTATATGTGCTAGATGTGCAAGATATAATTATAAGCACTTGGTCTCGAAGCACGAAATACCGGCTGAAACTCTTTTCGATCAATTTTCTCGACTTGAGTATTAGCTCCATGGAGTAGGACATTGAGTCTATGTACGCATGCATGAAACTGAGCATCTATATCTATATGATGGTGTTACTGTAATTGTTGTATGATTTAAACAGTGATAGTGGCATGATGGTAATTATTATGATGATGGTATAATTGTGATCATGATATGGTATTTTTGCATAATGTGTTGTTTGTATTATCTCTGTACTATTATGCTTGTATTGGCGTAGATAATCTCACCTCTTTGTATGTATATCTGTATATTGTATTGATAATTGGGTGAAGACGTTGAGAAAGAAACGATACAAGAAGCGAAGAAGAGTTACTTCTCACTACTTTGGGAACGCCGACTCGACAAGATGACGACAAGAGCGTTTCTTCGGATATGTACGTCTACAATTTCACGGAGGAGCTGGAGAATGGAGGACAAGTCCCGATAAGCGAGGACTTATTTACGAGGGGTACCTGACTGTTGGTATTAGTAGACTGTTTCATGGAAATCCATTTTTCTGTGTAACTATTTTAGTTCATGTTGAATTTTCGTTGAATATCAGCGACACTGGGACACTAGGAATTATGTCCCAACGGAAATCAATATAGTATCGTCAGCCCGGACACCTGTCCGTAGGGTTACTCGTCATAACGGATTTCTATCTGCTGAGGAATCCGAGGAGGACCCATCTGAGGGGTCCGCTGCTTAGTTAAACTTGGGCAAGTTTGAACTCTGATATGAACTATGTGTGTAATTTATTTAAGTATGTTTTAGTTTGAGACATGGGCTGTAAAATAAATAATTCTAACAGTACGTGATCTGTTAATAATTTCAGCTCTTGAATGTTCTTTGTTTGATCTAATTGGATTCCAAATATGTTTAATTGCTGACATTTAGTTAAGTTTCTGATTTAGAGTTGTCTTTGGATGTTTATTGTGAAACTTTGCTTAAATGAGGTTATAGACACTCATAAACGTATTGTGATTTTCAGGAGATCTATGAGTGATGGAGTCCATTGGTATTGAGCTGTTGAGAAGAGAGTTAAGAGACTTAAGGGAATCAGTATCAACCTCTAGAAGCAAAGGAAGAAGAACATTCATGAAGAATCAAGGCTGAATTCGAAGAAAGTGATTAACACGGCCCGTGTGAAATAACACGGGGTAGGCCGTGTGTCATTCTGACTTTAAAGACTGGAAAGTTTTGATCAACACGGCCCGTGTCAATTGACACGGGGTAGGCCGTGTACGCCTCTGACTTCACGAGGAAGGATGATTTGAAGGCTTGACCGAGAACACGGCCTGTGTCAATTGACACGGGGTAGGCCGTGTTCCTTTCTGACCTTGGAATAGCTGAAAATTTGTCTCCAGAATCAGACACAGGTTGGGCCGTGTAGAATGACACGGCCCGTGTCGTCGCACCAGGAAGTTAATTTCGTGCTTTAATGTTAAATTAGGTTCCCAAACCTATAAATAGTGTGGCTTAGAGCCCTTTAAGGTATTCTGGACGTAGAGAGATGTGAAGGAAACTGAGAGAAACACAAAGACCAAGAAGGAGAAGGATTCGATCGAGGATTGGAGACTCGGATTGAGCGATCAAAGATCAATCACTCTCAAGCCTTGGAAACTAGTTTGATCTTTAGTTTTTCTTTTCTTCTTTTGTTCGAACAATGTTTTCTTTTAATTCTTCTTGTTTTTGAATTTGCCATGTGTGGCTAAACTTCTTGATTGGTTAAGGGAGGATGAAACTCTAGTTTTGATTATGTGAATCTTGCATACTTCTTTATATCAATACAATTATGTTTTTATTCATATGTTCTGTTCTTAAATCAATATAAAGGTTTTTATATTTTTGCCAAATTTCGAGAGTGGTAAAACTAGGATTGCTATGCGCTTGTGATTTGCGGTGGTATGACTAGTGAGACATATGATCTAAGTAATTTAATCCGGTGTGTGATTAGATCTTAGTGTGATTGGTTTTCTAATTCTTAATGCAATCATTAGATATGTGTAAGAGCGGTTGCTTTACAAATAACTAATGGTTAGGGTTTGATTTGAGCGGTTGCTGAATTAAGCGAAACTTAAGGAAGACATGGGATTTATCTCGCAATTGCATAAGAACATAATTGATCATGTTGGTATAAAGGGTATGTAAGTTAGCATAATCATATAAATCTAGTGGTGGATTCCATCTCTTAACCAATATCTTTAACTTGATAATTAAATTTGTGTTTACTGTTTTGATTTAAGTTTAATTTCTCTTTTTAGTTTTAATCAACAAAACCCCCTTTTACTTTTACTATTTATTTTTTTTATCAAAGTTTAATTTAGAAATTGGATTGATAGTGTTAATTGAATTGGTTCTCTGTGGATCGACCCTTGCTTACTACAACTGGTTGTAAGGTTTTTATATTTTTGGTGGAACTAGGCAACTGTTTTTAATATTAATTTTTAATCGCATTCCACATTACACCAAATTTTGGCACCGTTGCCGGGGAACTAATTTTCTAATTGCGCTATTAATTTGTTTCTTATTTTTCTCTCTGTTTTTGTTTTAATTTTAATAGTTTATTTGTTCTCTTCAACTATCTTGCAGGCGTTCATGTCCGGTGAAGAGGTGAACGAGCAATTGAGAAATCTGAGGCATTACTTTGAACAAATCAGCTCGCAATTCACACCTGCTAACGTTGAAGTGCCGTCACATAGATCTTTCCAGTTCTGCAGCATCTGAGATATCTGAACCACCGGAAGAAGAAGTGATGGCAGAAAATACACTAAGGATGTTGGGTGCTCGGACTTAGACCAACAACCTCTGTGCATAGAAATTCCGAGAATGAGGAGGCATTTGGTGAAATCGGCCTAATCCATCTTTTGCCATCTTTCAATGGGCTAGCCGGAGAAGATCCGAACAAACATTTGAAGGAAATCCATGTTGTGTGTTCTAGCATGAAGCCTGCGGGAATTTCAGTGGAGCAAGTCAAGCTGAGAGCTTTTCTGTTTTCTCTGAAGGATTCTGCAAAGGAATGGTTGTACTAGTTGCCACCCGGATCCATTCAGACATGGCAGGACATGGCTCGGGCTTTCCTAGACAGATATTTCCCTGCATCAAAGGCCGCAACCATCAGAAAAGAAATTTGCGGCATCCAACAAAGACATGGGGAATCACTTCATGAGTACTGGGAGAGATTCAAGAGATTGTGTGCTAGCTGCCCTCAGCATCAAATCAGTGAACAACTTCTGATACAGTACTTCTATGAAGGTTTGCTAGTGATGGACCGCAATATGATTGACGCTGCCAGTGGAGGCGCCTTAGTTGATAAGACTCCTCGAGAAGCTAGGAACTTGATATCTAGAATGGCTGCGAACACTCAACAATTCTTCACTCGGAATGATACTGGGGGTGAGAGGAGTTAAAGAAAGGCGACACTACTAGTTTGCAAAGCATCAAATGACTCAATTGTTGCCATGGTCCGAAGCGATGGACAATGGGAAAGCACCGAGTACGACAGCATGTGGGATATGTTGCTCTTCGGGACATCCCATCGATATGTGTCCCACTTTGCAAGAGGACACAAATGAAGAGGCCAAGCGGTGGGGGATTTTATGCTCCATCTAAGAATTACAACCCCTATTCCAACACATATAATCCGGGGTGGAGAGATCATCCTAACTTTAGCTATGCGAAGCAGCCCCAAGCTCAAGCGCAACCTCAAACTTATGGGCCTCCAGGGTTTCAGCAAAGGCAAGCACCCTTTCCTTCGAGGCAACCACAAGTTCAGGCCCCTAGGCAACCTGAGCCTTCGTTGGAAGATCTAGTGAGGCAAATGGCCACTAGCAATATTCAGTTTCAGCAAGAAACAAGGGCCACTATCAGTACTTTGCAGAACCAAGTGGGACAGTTGGCTACTGAGATCAACAAGGTGCAGAGTCAGATTTCAGGGAAACTTCCCTCGCAGCCAGAGGTGAACCCAAGAGAAAATGCTAGTGCTGTCACCTTGCGAAGTGGGAAGACACTTGAAGGACCCGCATCTTCCCAAGTCACTGAAGACAAAGCTCCAAATCCTAAGGAAGTAGATGAGGAGGGGATCAATTCTAAGACCCCTAAGGTAAGTGTTTCTGACCCACTTTCTAAATATGTCACTAAGGCTCCTTTTCCGAGCAGGTTGGTTCGAAATAAGAAAGAAGAAGCGGATAAAGAGATCTTAGAGACTTTCAGGAAAGTTGAAGTTAACATTCCTCTGTTAGATGCAATAAAGCAAGTACCTAGATATGCTAAATTCCTAAAAGAGTTATGCACTAACAAAAGGAAGTTGAAAGGTAATGAACGGGTCCAAGTGGGAGCAAACGTTTAAATTTGTTTTTAATAAGAAGCTCCCAACTAAATGTAAAGATCCTGGCACATTCACTATACCATGCACTATCGGTAATGCCAGGTTTGAGAGAGCTATGCTAGATTTAGGTGCATCCATTAATGTCATGCCCTTTTCTATTTATGCATCTTTACATCTAGGACCTTTAGAACCTACTGGAGTTATCATTCAACTGGCAGACAGGTCTAATGCATACCCTAAGGGGGTTGTTGAGGATGTTTTGGTGCAGGTCAATGAACTGGTGTTTCCGGCCGATTTCTATGTGCTGGACATGGAGGAGGACAAATCTCCCAACTCTGCCCCATTCTGTTGGGGAGGCCTTTCCTCAAGACTTGCCCGAACTAAAATTGATGTGCATTCAGAACATTGACTATGGAATTTGATGGAGAGTTAATTAGATTCAACATCTTCGAGGCTATGAGATACCCGAGTGATGTGCACTCTGCCTATGTTGTTGATTCTTTTGATGTTGTTGAATCTTTAATTTCTCTTGTTTTGAGTCCGATCAATTTGATGTTCTTGATACAATTATGACTCGCAGTTTAGATTTTCAGGATCCAAAGAAGGATGACCAAGGGGAGCCATGGAGTGAGGAGATTAATGAAGTGGTGGCAGCCTTGCATACACTTTCTTCCACCTCAGAAGGACATGAGGTATCGTATGTTGAATTACCCTTAACCACTGATGTCCCTAAACCTTCTGTTGTGCGAGGCACCAGAGTTGGAATTGAAGGAATTGCCCTCCCATTTGAAATATGTTTTTCTGGGTGAGAATGAGACACTTCCGGTAATAATTGCTAAAGCCCTCACCAAGGAGCAAGAGGAGAGTTTGATTTCTGTGTTGAAGGAATACAAGACAGCCATCGGATGGACTATTGCAGATATCAAAGGAATTAGCCCCTCCATTTGCATGCATCGAATCTTAATGGAGGAGGGGGCTAAGCCAATGAGGGAACCACAGAGGAGGTTGAATCCCCCGATGATGGATGTTGTGAAGAAGGAGATACTGAAGCTCCTAAGTGTGGGGGTCATCTACCCCATTTCTGACAGCAAATGGGTAAGCCCGGTCCAGGTAGTACCAAAGAAATCTGGCATTACTGTGGTAAGAAATGCTGAGAATGAGCTTATTCCCACTAGATTACAAACAGGGTGGCGTGTTTGTATAGATTATAGGAAATTGAATGCTGCCACCAGAAAAGACCACTTCCCTTTACCCTTTATTGATCAAATGTTAGAGAGGTTAGCTGGTCATTCTCATTATTATTTTTTAGATGGATTTTCAGGATATAACCAGATTGCAATTGCTCCAGAAGATCAGGACAAAACCACTTTCACGTGTCCTTTTGGCACCTTTGCTTATAGGCGAATGCCTTTCGGACTTTGCAATGCGCCAGGGACCTTTCAGAGATGTATGGTGAGTCTTTTTTCTGATTACATAGAAAACATCATTGAGGTCTTCATGGATGATTTTAGTGTATTTGGGAATGGTTTTGAGAAATGCTTGAAACATTTGACTTTGGTTTTAAAGAGATGCATTGACACTAACCTTGTTTTAAATTGGGAAAAGTGTCATTTCATGGTAGAAGAAGGTATTGTGTTAGGTCATGTAATCTCTTCTAGGAGCATTGAAGTTGATAAAGCTAAGGTAGAACTTGTGCATTCATTACCCCCGCCCACTAGTGTGCGGGATATTCGCTCTTTTCTTGGCCATGCAGGTTTCTATCGCCGCTTCATCAAAGATTTCTCCAAGATATCAGTCCCCCTCTGCACACTTCTCCAAAAAGATGTGCCGTTTCAATTCAATGAGAAGTGTATGAAGGCTTTCCTTACACTTAAGGAGTTGATGACTGAGGCACCTATCATTAGGCCGCCAAATTGGGAGCTTCCATTCGAACTAATGTGTGATGCGAGTGACTTTTGCGGTAGAAATTTGTCCTAGGACAGCGAGTTGATAGGGTTCCTTATGCTATTTACTATGCATCAAGGACCCTAAATGATGCTCAACTGAATTATTCCACAACTAAGAAAGAACTTCTTGCTGTTGTTTTTGCTTTGGAGAAATTTAGATCATATTTAATTGGCTCTAAAGTAATTGTTTTTTTTTTATCATGCAGCTTTGAAGTACCTACTGGCAAAGAAGGAGGCGAAGCCAAGATTGCTCCGATGGATTCTATTGCTCCAAGAGTTTGACTTGGAGATTAAAGATAAAAAAGGGAGCGAAAACTTGGTGGCTGACCATTTGAGCAGATTGGTGACTGAAGAGGAGGATATACCTATTCAAGAGAACTTTCCGGATGAGCAGTTAATGACTCTCGCAACCACTATTCCGTGGTATGTTGATATTGCCAATTATTTGGCCACCAAGGATTTTCCGGTAGGCCTAAACAAGGCACAGCGAGATAAGCTAAGGAGTGATTGCAAGTACTATATTTGGGATGATCCTTACCTTTGGAAGCATTGCGCAGATCAAGTGATTCGGAGATGTATCCCGGATTCAGAGACTCACTCCGTTCTCTCTTTCTGCCATACCTATGCCTGTGGAGGACATTTCGGCATGAAGAGGACAGCCACCAAAGTGCTTGACAGTGAATTTTACTAGCCTACTATCTTTAAGGATGCTTATAATTTCTGTAAGTCATGTTACCGCTGTCAAAGAACAGGTAATATTGGCCCACGACATCAAATGCCTCAAACTCCAATAATCTTTGTGGAAATCTTTGATGTTTGGGGCATTGACTTCATGGGACCATTTCCTCCTTCTTTTGGTTTCTCCTATATTCTTTTAGCTGTGGATTATGTTTCAAAGTGGGTGGAAGCTAAAGCCACTAAATCTGATGATTCTAAGACTGTTGTGGATTTTGTGAAGTCCTTTATCTTTTCCAGGTTTGGCACTCCCAGAGCCATCATTAGTGACCAAGGGACACATTTTTGCAACAGAATCTTTGAATCCCTGTTGAAGAAATATGGTGTGGTGCACCGGACCTCTACCCCTTACCATCCACAGACGAATGGCCAGACTGAGGTATCCAATCGGGAGATCAAGTCTATCCTTGAAAAAACTGTGAATCCCACGCGCAAGGATTGGAGTACTAGACTTGCTGATGCCTTATGGGCTTATCGGACAGCATACAAGACTCCTATTGGCATGTCCCCTTTCCGATTGGTTTATGGGAAGCCCTGTCACTTGCCAGTGGAGCTGGAGCATCGTTCATACTGGGCTGTCAAACAAGTTAACTTAAACCTGGAAGGTGCTGGCAAACAGAGAAAACTCCAAATTCAGGAGTTGGAAGAATTGAGGAATGAGGCCTTTGAGAGTGCCCTCATTTACAAGGAAAAAACCAAAGCATTTCATGATCACATGATCTCTAGGAAAAGTTTCCACTAAGGCCAAAAAGTGTTACTGTACCAATCCAGACTCAAATTATTTCCAGGTAAGTTGCGCTCTAAATGGATTGGCCCATTTGTAGTAACTACTTTTTTTCCTTATAGTGCAAGTGGAAATCATGAACGAGGCTTCTGGAAAGGCGTTTAAGGTTAATGGGCACCGTCTCAAGCCTTACCATGAACTTTCGGAGAATGCCGAAGTTGAAAACATGCCTCTTCTCCATCCATCTTATGAAGAATCCTGAGGAGCATCACAATGTCTGGCTGAGGACAATAAACCAAGCGCTTATTGGGAGGCAACCCAATCAGATTTGCTTTCTTTTTCCTTTCTCTTTTACGTTGTTTAGTTTCTTAGTTTAGCCTATTTTTAAATGTTTCTTGCTTGATCTCTGTTTCCTTGTTGATATTTGTGTTTGGACTTGCTCAGTTTTTAGCTTGATTACTTGTGTTCATGGTTTGTTGAGTGTATGCAGTCCTTAGGAAACGTTTAGAGTGATTCTTGTGAGTCAGCAACGTACACGGGTTGGGCCGTGTCCACTCACACGGCCCGTGTCCTCATGACAGCAACCCCATTTCTGCAGCAAACTACACGGGTTGGGCCGTGTCATGTGACACGGCCCGTGTTTTCGAGGATAGGACGTCTGTGATGTTTTCCAGAGAAGTACACGGGGTTGGCCGTGTCACATGACACGGCCCGTGTTGTATTGATCCTAGGAACCCTGTTTTTCCAGAGATGTACACGGGGTGGGCCGTGTCATATGACACGGCCCGTGTTATCGTGCGCACTGCTCCCTAAGTCAGCAGAATACACGGGTTGGGCAGTGTCATATGACACGGCCCGTGTACTCGTTTCAGCGCCCAGTTAAAATCCCCATTTAGGGCTTTCTGCCCTAATTTTCGCCCAATTCCCTTTCCCTCTTCTTTTTCTCTCGCAGCCATCACACTTCACCCTCTCACCCTCTTTTCATCACCATTCTCCACCGTTCTTCACTTTGTTTACCCCATTCCCTCCAATATTCACCATTTTTCACCGTATTTCACCATCACCATTCTCCACCTTCCCCCACGCGCAGACTCCTCTCCATCCTCTCCATCAATTTTCTTCCTTTATTCTTCATTTCTTTTGTTTCCTCCATTGATGGGTCCTAAAAAGCATGTTAAGACAACTGCTGCGTCCTGCTCCCTCCATCCCCATCGTTCGGCTCTGGCGTGCTCGGTCTCCATCACCCCCACGTGAGCCCTCACCCCCTCAGTGCCGGTCAATCCTATTGAGAAAGGTAGTGGTTCCCACTCGTTTTTAGATGTTGATACCCTTAGGGCTATAGGGTTATATGATGAGGTGTTTGCTCTGTTGGGTAGAATTGGTTGGGTTGATTTTGCATTGTTACAAAAGCCTACTTTTCTTTGCATTGACTAAGGAGTTTGTTTCTAGTTTTAATCGTAAGCTTTACCCTCTGTCTCGATCAAACTAGATGGCCTGGTGAAATCACCTTTAGGTTGCTCGGTAATTCTCATTACGTTAATATTCATATGTTTAGAGCTATTTTTGGTTTTCTGAGGGGGAAAATATGTTACCCCGTGATTTTAATGCCGATCATGTGTGGTCCGCCTCACCGTGCCTACTGAGTCGATAACTATGATCCTAAGATGTCTAAAGCTTCTCAGCTTAGGTCTCCTGCCCATCGCTATATTCAGAAATGATTAGCTAATACTCTGTGTGGTCGGGGGGAAAGTCAAGGGACAATTAGCCATTGTGAGTTATTTTTCTTACACTGCATGATTGAGGGAGTGCCTGTTAATGGGGGGTATTGGCTCTGTAATCAGTTTCATCATGTCGGGACCACTTTAGCTGGCCGTATTGTGTTAGGAGGGTATGTGACTGCCATTGTTGATCACTTTGAGTATTTGGATTTGGTGGAAGAGGCACCGGTTCAGGGTCCCAATGCTATTGATGGGGCCATTCTGGTGTTTATGAAGCTCTGCACTCATCTCAATGGTGCTCTCGTCTTGCTTGGCACTAATAGAGCTACCTTGCCTAGGGCTGATCCGGCCCCTGAGCCACATGAGGATATCGCTGTCTCCCCTCCCCCCGCGTTTGCTAATGATGCGGGCCCTTCCACTCAGCCAGGCGCTGCTTCTTATGATGCTATCTTGGCCCGTATTGATTGCCTGGAGCTGGACCATGCTGCTCGCTTCCAGCGGTTAGAGGATCGCTTTCAGGCTCTGGAGGAGGCACGCGATCAGAGAATGGATGTCATTGATGGCAAGCTTGACCTTCTGCTTCAGCGTTTTTCATATCCCCCTCCCCCATCTTGATGTATTTTCATTTTAAGGCTGTGTCCTTCATTTTGCTGGCTTAATGAACATTGTTTTGGTTACTAGTGATTTCTCTTTTGTATTTGCTTGGATTTCCTGTTGCCAGACTCATTTGGTTGCATATACTTTGCTTTTACTGTGGAATTCTTTTATCTGTTGTGTATGCTTTGACATTGAGGACACTGTCTGTTTTAAGTGTGGGGGGAAGTTTGAAGTTTGATTGCACATTCTGGTCTTAATGGTATATCTGGTGCATATCTTTCTAATTGGTTTTGTGAATATATTGAGCAATGAGCAAGCGATTGATTTTTATTGATGAGTTTTTAAGCCTTAAGGAATTAACTTTCTTGATTCTAAACTTGCTTGAGAGGTTTTGAAAATTGAAAGGGTTTTGAGAATATGATAAAATTTGGACCTAGTGAGTTTTGGGCCTTGATGTGAATGACTAATCTTAAGTCATTTCTGTTCTTTGTTGTGTGATTTCACTTGTGATTATATGCTTTTAATTTGATTTGACTCTCTTTTAAATTGCAAATGATCACTGCACATTTTTGAGATGATAAAGGCATTTCTTTCTTTCAGCCACTGGCCAAATAGCTAGCCTTGTACTTTGATCCATTGTTTCACCCCTTTGAGCCTGAATTATATCCTTTCTTTTTATTATAGCTCAATACAAGTCTAATAGTGAAAAACCATTGCTACCCTACCTTAGGGAGTAGAAGAGCTTAATAATTATGTTGGGAATTGTGTTTGAATAAGTGTGGGGGTGATTACACTGTTTTGCTATGTTTTTTTTTAAAAAAGAAAAAAAGAAAAAAAAAGAAAGAAAAAGAAAAAAAAAAGAAAAAAAAAGGAGCGAAAAAGAAAAGAAAAAGAGATTGATAAGTTGGTTGGTAAATGGAGAAAGTCAAGTAAAAGATGAAGATGGATTGAAAAGTGTTGGGGTAATTGTGCAAAAGTGTTTGGTTTTTATTCCCTTGGCTCTTCTATTTCCGATGGTCTAACTTTGTTTATCCTTGATATATCTTACCTTGACCTTGACCCCATTACAACTTTGATTAAAGACCTTTTGATCTTTGTGTGCATGTGATTTAGGTGGTGGAGAAGTAGAGGCTTGTCAAGCCTATGGTAAGGTATGTTTTCATGAGTTGGTTGAGAGTAAATACAAGCCAAAATACTTGAGTGAAAGGGAGTACATCGTGAGGATTTATCATGTTGGCTTAACCCCGATTTTGGATAGACTGGCTTCTTGATTTGGATTGTTGAGAGAGGGAATTCTGAATGCTTAGATTCCTTGAAAGAAGCGATGTGTATAGATTTTTGCTCATTGTTCAATACTTTTGTTACTTTTTGGGAAGCATGTGCTTGGTTTTATGTTTTTGCCCGGGAGTGCAAAAGGTTAAGTGTGGGGGTATTTGATCTGTTAATAATTTCACTCTTGAATGTTCTTTGTTTGATCTAATTGGATTCCAAATGTGTTTAATTGCCGACATTTAGTTAAGTTTCGATTTAGAGTTGTCTTTGGATGTTTATTGTGAAACTTTGCTTAAATGAGGTTATAGACACTCATAAACGTATTGTGATTTTCAGGAGATCTATGAGTGATGGAGTCCATTGGTATTGAAGTTGTTGAGAAGAGAGTTAAGAGACTTAAGGGAATCGGTATCAACCTCTAGAAGCAAAGGAAGAAGAGCATTCATGAAGAATCAAGGCTGAATTCGAAGAAAGTGATTAACACGGCCGTGTGAAATAACACGGGGGTAGGCCGTGTGTCATTCGACTTTGAAGGCGGAAAGTTTTGATCAACACGGCCGTGTCAATTGACACGTGGTAGGCCGTGTACGCCTCGACTTCACGAGGAAGGATGATTTGAAGGCTTGACCGAGAACACGGCCCGTGTCAATTGACACAAGGTAGGCCGTGTTCCTTTCTGACCTTGGAATAGCTGAAAATTTGTCTCCAGAATCAGACACGGGTTGGGCCGTGTAGAATGACACGGCCCGTGTCGTCGCACCAGGAAGTTAATTTCGTGCTTTAATGTTAAATTAGGTTCCCAAACCTATAAATAGTGTGGCTTAGAGCCCTTTAAGGTATTCTGGACGTAGAGAGATGTGAAGGAAACTGAGAGAAACACAAAGACCAAGAAGGAAAAGGATTCGATCGAGGATTGGAGACTCGGATTCGAGCGATCAAAGATCAATCACTCTCAAGCCTTGGAAACTAGTTTGATCTTTAGTTTTTCTTTTCTTCTTTTGTTCTGAACAATGTTTTCTTTTAATTCTTCTTCTGTTTTTGAATTTGCCATGTGTGGCTAAACTTCTTGATTGGTTAAGGGAGGATGAAACTCTAGTTTTGATTATGTGAATCTTGCATACTTCTTTATATCAATACAATTATGTTTTTATTCATATGTTTCTGTTCTTAAATCAATATAAAGGTTTTTATATTTTTGCCAAATTTCGAGAGTGGTAAAACTAGGATTGCTATGCGCGGTTGCGGTGGTATGACTAGTGAGACATATGATCTAAGTAATTTAATCCCGGTGTGTGATTAGATCTTAGTGTGATTGGTTTTCTAATTCTTAATGCAATCATTAGATATGTGTAAGAGCGGTTGCTTTACAAATAACTAATGGTTAGGGTTTGATTTGAGCGGTTGCTGAATTAAGCGAAACTTAAGGAAGACATGGGATTTATCTCGCAATTGCATAAGAACATAATTGATCATGTTAGTATAAAGGGTATGTAAGTTAGCATAATCATATAAATCTAGTGGTGGATTCCATCTCTTAACCAATATCTTTAACTTGATAATTAAATTTGTGTTTACTGTTTTGATTTAAGTTTAATTTCTCTTTTTAGTTTTAATCAACAAAACCCCCTTTTACTTTTACTATTTATTTTTTTTATCAGAGTTTGATTTAGGAATTGGATTGATAGTGTTAATTGAATTGGTTCTCTGTGGATCGACCCTTGCTTACTACAACTGGTTGCAAGGTTTTTATATTTTTGGTGGAACTAGGCAACTGTTTTTAATATTAATTTTTAATCGCATTCCACATTACACCAGTACGTTTGTAATATGTATATGATGTAATCTATGATTATGTGTGAGTTTGATATGATCTTTTATTTTCTGCTAAGTTTATTTTACGAAAACAAAAGAAAAAAAAATTTACGACTCGTAATTTTATGACTACATTACATTATTATAACTTGGGGTAATTCGGTAATAATAACGTATACATGTGACACCCTACGGCTTAGGGTGTTACATTAGTTGGTATCAGAGCCCAAGTTAGAGTCTTTTGGGGTTGTGGTTAGGTCTGTCTTGTTTGTGTTGTGTGATTCTCTGTTTGTGGTTTCTTGGTCTGAAACTTGAATTTGACTTTCTTGTGTTGTTCAGTTTGAATAGGAAAGAATAATGGCCGGACGTGGACGTGGACGTATCAATAATAGAAACGATATGGAGCTTAATGGGAGCGATAATGGGAATGGTAATGGGAACATGGCTGCAGCTGTAGCAGCAATGCAGAGAATGGCGGAAGTGGTTGCACAACAAAATCAACGGGCTAATGAAAATGTGCACAGTTTGTCTGAGTTTCAAAGGAATAATCCATTGAAGTTTCGTGGAGAGTTTGATCAGGAGAAATTTGAACTTTGGATCCAAGAACTTGAAAAGATATTTGATGGTATGGGTTGTCTTGATGAACGGAAGCTTACCGGCAACGTTTATCTTTGGTAGGAGATGGTGAACGTTGGTGGGACAGGAGCTAGAAGACCTGTTGGAAGCCGAAGGAAGGATGGTGACATGGCAAGTTTTTAAGCAAAAGTTTCTGGAGAAATATTTTCCAGCAAGTGTGAGGCATATGAAGGAAATGGAATTTCTGAGCTTACGACAAGGATTGATGTCCGTAAGTGAGTATGCTGCAAAATTTGAAAGTCTGTCTCGGATTTTGAGATATTTACGAGATGAATCCGGATGAGAAAGTGGAAATGCAGGAAATTTGAGAAAGGATTAAAGCTGGATATTAAGAGAGCTGTATCGATGTTGGAGATTAATCAATTTCCAACTTTGATTGAAAAATATCGTAAAATTGAAGAGATTGATCATCAACGAGCGACAAGAAACAAGAATTTTGGACCTGCAAGGTTTCAAAAAGGAAAGAGTACTCAAGCAAGTCGCTCTCAGCAAAAGCCATATATGAAACCTACAGGAAGTCAGACTAAGAAGCAATTTGTGGGTGGAAGTTCTAGCGGCAATAAGACAAGTCAAGCTGGGACTCCTATTCGATGTTTCAAATGTGGGAAGGATCATCTCACGAAAGATTGTCAACATAAAGAAGTTGTTTGTTTTAAGTGTGGAAAGCTTGGACATTTCTCTAAAGACTGTGATCAGATAAAGAAGGAATCCTCTGTGGGAAATGTTCGAACTGCAAGACCACAGGCGGGAGGTCGTGTCTATACAATGAGCGGAGAAGTAGCTGCTAAATCTGAGAACTTAATAATGGAGGAGGGTACTATTGGAGGTAATCCTTTAACCATACTCTATGATTCAGGAGCAACACATTCTTTCATTGCATGTGATTGTGTTGAACGTTTGGGTTTGACCGTGACTGCTTTGCCATATGATCTGAATGTTGCTACTCTTACTGATAAGTCTGTAGTTACATCAACAGTATGCCTGAATTGTCCTGTCTGTGTTAGGGATAGAATTTTTTATGTGGACTTGATCTGTTTGCCTCTTTCCAAAATTAATGTAATTTTGGGAATGGATTGGTTGTCTTCTAACCATATCCTAATTGATTGTTCGAATAAGATGTTAGTGTTTCCTGAGGCTAAGGATCCTAGATTCCTAACGGCTACTCAAGTGGAAGCTTGTTCGAAGGAAGGAGATCATGGGTATCTATTGTTATCTTCTTTAGAGGTGCAATGTGAAGATACCTTGAAGGATATTTTCGTAGTTAACGAATTTCCTGAAGTGTTTCCTGAAGATATACCAGGACTACCACCGATAAGGGAAATCGAGTTTGCCATTGATCTTGTACCTGGAGCTGGACCGATATCTATAGCGCCCTATCGGATGTCGCCGGTAGAATTAGCCGAACTAAAGAAACAATTTGGAGGAATTATTAGAGAAACAATTCGTGAGACCTAGTGTGTCACCATGGGGAGCTCCAGTACTATTGGTCAAGAAGAAGGATGGAACTTTGTAACATCCCGAAAATTTTATTTATTTCATTATAAATAATCATTTTATAATATTTGTGATTTTTGGTGATTTTTGTGGAATTTTCTAAAAATGTTGAATATTTTAATATATTCCTCGTTTTGCGTGTACACTAAACGGAGCCGGGAAAATAAAATATTTTCCCTGAGGCTGGTAAACCTTGAACTGTCAATGTGTCGACGGGGGATCTTACTAAACCCGAGGCCGAGCACAGTTTGCAAGGTTTGCATTTTTAAATATTTTATCTGCTAGATAAAATCGCTGTATCATAAAATTATCTGATGAATAATAAAATATTATTTTCATCAGTTGTAACTTTTATTCACGGAGAAAATAATTCTAATAGTATAATTAAATCATCTGTCAGATGCATTTAATTAAAGAGACAAGTTTACTATGCACTTTATCGAGAAGCGCACGAAGCTTCTCAAGGAAGCTTCAAGGAAACTTCTAGGAAGCTTCAAGGAAACTTCTAGGAAGCTTCCTCCTGCCACTATTCACTCTCTCTCCTCCCTCTCATTGTGCAGCATGGTTTTGGGGAAATATCACAATTAATCCTTCTCCATTTTATCTCATTCACGCTGGTCTCCTTCTCCCTCACGTCTGCTCTCATTTCTCTTCCTTCTCTTCTCCATACGGCCACACACCCACAAACACCATGATGATTTTCAAGCTTCCCATACTCAAGCTAACATAAACCATTGTTTCCTCCTCACTATCTTCTAGTTTTCTTCTTGGTGGAGTTCTTCTTTATTCCCCCATTCTCGTACTCCACAGCCAGCAACAAAGCTTCAAGCTTTAAGGTAAAGCTCTCAGCTTTTTCCTCATCTCCTCTCATTTTCGTAACCCACAGTCATTTTGATGACCATGGGTATCCATTTCAATACTTGATTCTGATTTTGGTAAGTTTGAATGTTCAAGGATCTCCTGGAAGCTGAAAACGTAACTTCTGACCAAAAGGAGCAACCTTTCTTTGTGCTTCTCCAAGGTAAGAGGAAGACACTCCTCCTCAACCTCTTTTAGCATTTAGGAACGTTGTTTGTGATTGGTACTGTGATTCGTCTGTGTTTGTATGCTGCTGGTGATGTATATATGTATGCTATTTGATTGTTTGTGTGTTTTGATATATATGTCTGGAACGTATAATCTAAAAGGAACGTTGTCGGGCTGGCTCTTAGATGGCCACGCCTTGAGACTAAAATTTTGGAATTATTGGTGAGAAGTGGTAATGACTTGGGTTTCTGACCATTAAGTGCAATGTCAAAACCTGTCGAGTATGAACTTCTGGCCAAACCCGTCGAATTTGATGTCTGATTACTTAGCAAAGTTAAAATCTGTCGAGTATGAACCCCTGGCCAAATCCGTCGAATGTGATGTCTTGATTACTTGGTAAAGTCAAAACCTGTCGTGTAGGAACCCCTGGCCAAACCCGTCGAATGTGATGCCCGTTGAATTTGATTTCTGATCATTTAGTGCATTATCAAAATCTATCGAGTATGAACTTCTGGCCAAACTCGTCGAATGTGATGTCATGATCACTCAGTAAAGTCAAAACCTGTCGAGTATGAACCCCTGGCCACGCCCGTCGAATATCTGTCGAGTATGAACTCCTGACCACTTAGGAGAGAAACTCCTCCAATGCAAAATCCGTCGAATTTGAATGACCACATCCGTCGAGTGAAATATTCATCGAGTTAGAATGCTAATAACCATTGAGACATACCTGTCGAGTGGATCTTCTGTCCATTTATCAGAAGCTTCCCAAAGTTAATGTTCGTCGAGTTAGAATGCCAATACCCATTGAGAGACATACCTGTCGAGTGGATCTTCTGTCCATTGATCAGAAACTTCCCAAAGTTAATATTCGTCGAGTAGAACGTCAAGACCCGTCGAATTAGAGTTTTGACCACAGTGTTTTCGTCGGTTCGACACTTGGGAGATTTCTCCAACGTCAACACCCACATCCGTCGAATTGGACTTCTGCTGACCTTCTGGAAAGAATTCGACAGTTCTGACCTCTGTTCGACAGAACCCCCATAAGACAGAAATTGGTTTTTATCCAATCTTGTTATAAAATGTTCTCCCATTTGTCATCTTTCTGCCATGTTAGTCTTCGTCGAATGGCAGCCTCAATTTTCCACTAAATGCATAGTATCCGTCGAATTCACAACCATGGTTTATCACCCCATACCTAGCAATTAAATCTGTGACGTTGTTGGTGATTCTGGCCATGTATCTTCCTGGATTCAAAACCCTTGGATTAATAAAAGTACATAAATCATAAATGATTGGATGACTAGAGATTAAGTAGGGATTCATAAATAGGGAAGAACATGAGTATGGGTGAGCTTTTGAGGCACATAATGAATTTAATGGTTGACTTTTATCATGACTATGAAATGGAAATTGTGAATGTCCTTAAAATGTACTATTGGATTGTTGTATACCCATGAATGGGATCAGATCTTGTGATAAATGATATGACATGCATGTGAAGCATGATGGGCCTAGTTGGTCATGAGGAGTATGATTGTGTCATGCATTGAACAAAAAGAAAGATATTGTCCGTTGGACTTGGTTAAGGCCGGTAGCCTAGGAGTTGAACTTACACCTTTGTGCGGGTGCGAATAGACAAGTGTATGTTACTTGTTGACCTTGGGGCGTCGAGGTGCGGGTACCTCACAATGGGCGGTGGTAGCTCTCTCGTCTGTCAAGGGCGGACCGATGCAAAACACATGACGATCCGGACCAGAGACGCCTTGTCCTATGTCGAGATCTGTGTAGAATGTCTTGTAAAATGCATGTTGTACAAAATGATAAATTGAGAATTTTTAGCACTTGAGGACCTGGGCAGCCAAGAATACAGACATACCTCCTGATCGTTCTCTCCGACTGTTTTGTGTCTAGCTCCATGGAGTAGGATTTTGACTATTGAGGGCACATGTGCATAGTGAGTCCATGAATTATCTGGCATACATTGTCATTATAATTGGGAACTCGTTGTACTTCGATATATCTATATGTATATGATTTGCACTGAAGCTGTTTGGTTGATTGTAACTGCTACTAAATGTTTATTACCATTATTGCTGTCATAAATGCTACGTGGGCGCTTTGCGCCGTTTGGTTTCTTGATGCTATGATTGGTAATGATGGTAGGATGTCTTACCTCTTTCTTATACTTTTCTTGCTCTATGTCAATTTTTGGTTAAAGAATGTAAGTGGAAACTCGGTTGGATTCTTTTGGATTTTCTTGGTTTGACCCACTGTATCCGGTGATGTCGTCACAAAGGGAGTTTTATTGGGTTCGTTCGAATTGTGTTCACTTGTGGTGTCAACGCGCGGTGAGTCGATTGGACCGACAAGACGTATTTAATATGCTGAGGATCTGACTTTGACCATGAAGAGGACTGCGATTGAAGACCTTATCCTGTATTTCTCACTACACCGGTGAGCCCGGAGTTGCCTCACGCATTCGGGATTCGATGGAGCGCCCAACTCCTTAGTCGTAAATATATTATGGGTAGTTTATATTTTATTTTGCATTACCTATATAAAGTGTATTTTGGATATATGTATGTTTTAAGATGATTATCCAAGATTACATGTCTTTGTAATTCAAGTACATATTATAATTCATGATTTAACTGGTTATATATGTAACTACTCATTCGTGGCTCCTATTTTCCTCATATGCGAAATAATTAATATTTTTGTAAAGTTTGTTATTTGACAATGTTAGCACGCCGACATTTAGTGACCATGACGTAATGACGATTGTGCATTGGTTATTAAATCGAGGGGTGTTGCAAACTTCACGTCTATGTGTAGACTATCGGCAACTAAATAAAATCATGATTAAGAATAAATATCCACTTCCAAGGATAGATGATCTGATGGATCAATTGCAAGGAGCCGCAATATTTTCCAAGATTGATCTACGTTCTGGGTATCACCAAATACGTGTGAAAGTGGAGGATATTCCCAAAACAACTTTTCAAACTCGTTATGGGCATTATGAATATTTAGTGATGCCGTTTGGTGTGACAAATGCACCAGCCATATTCATGGACTTCATGAACAGAATTTTCCGTTCATACTTGGATAAGTTTGTTGTTGTCTTTATAGATGACATTTCAATTTATTCTCAAAGTCAGGAGGAACATGCTGAACATCTCAGGGTAGTTCTTCAAATTTTGAAGGAGAATAAGTTATATGCCAAGTTGTTCAAATGTGAATTTTGGTTGAGCGAAGTTCAATTTTTAGGACACGTGATATCGGACAAAGGAATTGAAGATGATGCTTCAAAGGTGAAGACAGTTTTGGAATAGGAAAGACCAAAGACTGTAACAGAAATCCGTAGTTTTGTTGGATTAGCTGGTTATTATAGACGTTTCATTGAGGGGTTTTCAAAGATTGTAGGACCTCTTACCCAACTTACACGAAAGAATCAACCGTTCGTGTGGACTGATGCATGCGAAGAAAGTTTTGAAGAATTGAAAAGACGATTGACTACTTCACCAGTGTTGATTCTACCTGATCCAAACGAACCTTTCGAGGTATATTGTGATGCTTCATACCAAGGATTGGGTGGTGTACTTATGCAAAACCGTAAGGTGGTGGCTTATGCTTCAAGACAGTTGAAAAATCATGAGAAGAATTATCCGACTCATGACTTGGAGTTGGCAGCTGTGGTGTTTGCGTTGAAAGTATGGAGACATTTTCTTTATGGAGCTACGTTCACTGTTTTTAGTGATCATAAAAGCTTGAAGTATCTGTTTGACCAAAGAGAGTTGAACATGAGGCAAAGGCGTTGGTTAGAATTTTTGAAGGACTATGATTTTCAATTGCAGTATCATCCCGGAAAGGCGAATGTCGTAGCGGATGCGTTGAGTAGAAAAGTACTTAGTGCTTCTGTTATGATGATCAAGGAGAAGGAGTTGATAGAAGAATTTCGGGATATGCGATTATCTGTAAAATTGACGCTGGGCAAGATGCGTTTAAATATGATCACTATTTTAAATGATTTGATGGATAGAATCCGTGAAGGACAAAAACAGTGACCAATATTTGCAAGAAGCAAAAGAAGCAAAGAGTCAAGGGGCAGTGTTGGATTTTAGCGAAGGTGTTAATGGAATTTTGAAGTTTCAAGGAAGAGTTTGTGTGCCTAATGATCCGAATCTTAGAAGATTGATTTTGGAGGAAGCTCACAGGAGTAAGTTGAGTATACATCCAGGAGCCACAAAGATGTATCATGATTTAAAACAATTATATTGGTGGCAAGGAATGAAGAAAGATGTTGCTGAGTATGTAACATACTGTCTAATCTGTCAGAAAGCTAAGGTGGAACATCAAAGACCTTCGGGAATGTTGCAACCTTTGCCTATTCCCGAATGGAAATGGGATGACATAGCAATGGATTTTGTGATGGGACTACCAAAGACTCGGAAGGGTCATGATGCCATTTGGGTAATTGTTGATCGGCTTACTAAGTCAGTGCACTTTTTACCGATTAATATTAAATACTCAATGGAAAAGTTGGCTCAAGTGTACATCAGTGAAATTGTTAGACTTCATGGTGTACCATCCAGTATCATTTCAGATCGAGATCCAAGGTTTACATTGAGATTTTGGGATAGTTTGCAAGAAGCGATGGGAACAAAGCTACGTTTAAGTTCTGCTTACCATCCACAGACTGATGGTCAGTCAGAAAGGACGATTCAATCGTTAGAAGACTTGTTGAGATCATGTGTTCTAGAAGAAATTGGAGGCTGGGATGAATTCTTGCCATTGATAGAATTCACATATAATAATAGTTTCCATTCAAGTATAGGGATGGCACCCTATGAGGCATTATATGGAAGACGATGTAGAACACCGTTATGTTGGTATCAAGACGGTGAGAGTATTATGTTAGGACCGAGAGATTGTTCAACGATAACCGAGAAAGTGAAGATGATACAAGACAAAATAAGAATGAGTCAAACTCGACAGAAAAGAGCTATCGATAAAAGGAGAAAATTTCTCGAGTTTGAAGAAGGTGACCATGTATTTTTGCAAGTGACGCCTATGACGGTGTTGGGCGAGTGCTTAAATCTAAGAAGCTCACTCCAAAATTTATTGGACCATATCGATTTTACGTCGGGTAGGTCGGTGGCATATCGATTGCATTACCACCTTTTCTCGTCAAACCTTCACAATGTATTTCACGTATCACAACTACGGAAATATATTTCGATCCTACTCATGTTATCAAGCCCACACAAGACTGGTGAAGGAAAATTTAACCTATGAAACTATTCCAAGTAAAGATTGAGGATCGAAAGACAAAGCAACTTCGAGGTAAGGAAATTTCATTGGTTAAAATTATTTGGGATGATGTAAGCGGGAAGCTACATGGGAACTAGAAGAAAAGATAAAAGAACAAGATCCCTTTCTATTTTAAGGATGTGAAATCAAGTTCGTCAAGTTTCGAGGATGAAACTTTTGTAGAGGGGAGAATTGTAACACCCCAAACTTTCTATGTATTAAATAAGTAATTTTAACAGTTAGCGAATTTCTCTTGTTTAGTGATTTACGTACCTTTGTAAAATTATTTTAAATATTCTGTCTGCATATTTGACCGTTTTGAGTGATTTGTTCCGTGTGAGGAAAATAATAATTTTTGGGCCAGAAAAATTTACATAATTTAATTTTTACTGCTTAGTCAAAATTAATTTACGTAATCTGTTTGGATATTTGTGAATTTTCTAATTTTTATGATTTTATGTGTGATTTTAAATTTTTTTACGACTTGTGGGCCCCACAAGATGTTGGGGGCCCAGGTAGCCATACGTGGGCCCAGGTGGGTCCCGCAAAGTGAAAATTTTTCTACGCATAGAAAAATTTGTACTGTTTAGACGGAGACAGGGGATCTTACTAAACCTGAATCCGAAAATAGTTTTAGAAAATTTCCTTTACCGTATTTTTACTGTATTTATTTACCGTGATGGTAAAAATACAGTAAATGTATGTTTTGTGGGGTTACAGTGAATCAAAATAATATTCTATATTATTAAGTTAATATTGGTGGATTGGATATCCACCATTAATTTAATTAACATTGGAGATTTAATCTTGATTTAATCAACGGTGGAGATTTAATCTTGAAAATAAATAGGATTAATTATAACCGTTGGATGGAAAATTAAATCAAGGGTGGAGATTTAGTCTTGTAAAATAACTTTGACCATTATGAACCCTTGGATGAAGATTAAATCAATGGTTGAGATGGACCATTAATAACCATTGGATTTGAATTAATGGTGTAGATTTAGTCAACAAAAATTTACTACAACCATTTTGGACCCTTGAATGTAAAGTTTGAAGGTGTAATCTTGACCCTCCATTTTGAAGACTCATCTAAGGGCTAAGAATTAAAGGAGAAAGATCCAATGGCTCAAAAGAAGTCTTCCATCTACAACCTAAACCTAAATCTATTTTAATCCAAACCATCCTTTTAATCAAGGGCTAGGATGGCTTAGGAAAGATGACCATGCAAATTAATCACATGTTGCATGCAAGGAGATGGGGGACGGTTTTGCATGCATTTTGGAGAAAGGAGACAAAGTTAGCATAGGCTTTTTTAGGCCAAGGAAAAAGATGAAGACAATTGCTGTCAAATCTCTAGACCATTTCCTATTGATCATTAATGCTTATGTTCTTCAAACTTCACTTTACATTTCTCTCCTATGCATGCTACGGCTATGCAGCCCATTTAGAGACAAAATAACTCATTTCCTCACTTCACCTTCTCACTTCATCATTCCTTCTCATTTCACCTAAGTGCCAAGAAAAAAACCAAAGAAAACACCATCTTTCTCTCCTACAAGGCCATTCGGCCAAGCTCTCCAAATTCATTTCCATCACTCTTTAATTTCATACAATCAAGTTTCTTAAATCCTTACCTTGTTCTAAACAACTTTCTTGTTGAGAATTTTCTCAAATTCTTACATCTTGAAGGACTTTTTCTAAGATCAAGCTTAAGGATTCTTGAAGTGAAGAGTAAGGAAAACTTCATTTCTTCTTTCATTTTTCATGATTCTAACCATGTTTGATCCATGGTTCTTCTTGTTCAAGCTTGATGTACTAATTTTCTTGTGTTTATTTCATGTCTAAGAAAGTTGTGTTGGTGGAGATCTTGTTCAAATTTCAAGCAAGGAGCTCTTGTGGTTCTTCAAGAAGTAAGAGGGAGATTTATCTCACCAACCAAGCATGGTGGTGAGAGATGGTTATATTTGATGGATGATGAATCCATGTGAGGATTCATATCCATGGTCATGTAATAAATTATTTGTGTTATGTGTTTTTTAATTATTTTGTTTATGCTTGATATGCTTTGCATGAATTAATTGTGTATGCATGCTTAGTATGATTTTTACTTGTTTATATGGTATGCTTATAATATGCATGATGATATATGTTAAATATATTATGATGGATGTATGTTGAAATAAGTAAAATTTTGGCTCCAATGGCCAAAAGAGAGGTTCGGTTTTGATGCCTAAATTTAGGGTTCATGTTGAAAATTTTTCAAGAATAAGGAAATTGATTTTTGGGTCCCTAAAACAATAAGACTTTTGGCCAAAACACCTCAAATTAGGTGTTCACCAAATTAATATTTTCATGAATAATAAAATTTTATGATTTGAGAAGTAAAGAAAATAAACAAAAAGATTTTGGTTTTTGCAAAAGAGAATGCACACGTTTTCTTTTTAGTTATGTTGATATTAATTAATTTTGCATAGAAACAAAAATGTAATTCATTTAAGTTATAAGAAAAATCCTTCATGGTTCCAATGGCCATTTTTAAGGTCTTGATAATTTAGAAAAAAAAATGTTTTGATGTTATAAAATATAAGAATTTTCAAAATAAGAATTTTGAAAATTGAATTAAAGTGTTGTCAAGTGAAATTTTCATAAATAAAAGAAAAAGGAAGATTGAAGGTGCTAAACTTCAAATTATTTTCAAGGAGAATTAATTTTTGAAAGTGATTTAGAAATATAAAAGAAAACGTTTGTAACTTAAATTTACTAAGTAGAATTTATTTATTGGGTTTTGGAAAACGTTATGAAATTTAAAATTAGAAATAGTAATTAAATCAACTAAATGTGATTTTGTAAAATTAAATCAATAAAAAGTGATGTTTAGAAAATATATTATGGAAAAGAATTTTTTTAAGAATGGAAGAAAATAAAGTAAGAAATTATATTAAGAAAAGTCCAAAATAATATTTTAAAGTTAAGAAATATTTTACGAAGGGTAAAAACAAAGTGAAAAAAATGATTTATGTAACTCAAAAACGTAATTTTTAAATTATGCGATTTGAAAAATGTTAAAATATTTCTACACATTTTTTAAAGCGTTTAAATATTTTACACGATCAAAATATTGTAGAAAAATTGCTATGCAATTTAAAAATTAAAGAATATTTTTACACATTTTAGAATATAAGAAAATTGTTACAAAAATTGTTACGTAATAGAATATTACAAATCATTGTTTACGTAATAAAATATTACGTGACCATAAAAATGTGACAAAAATATTTTATGAATGAGAAAAAATGCAATAATATAAGGTTCTTTGTTAATTATACAATAAACTTTACAGTTAAAAATCAAGTATGTGAATACTTGTACAAGAAATTGGGCAATTTGCTTATAATTGACATGAATCCATTTTATGAACGTAAAATAGTATTTGAACTTTGTATGAGAAATTGTGTGATTTACCTTTGGTTGGTAATTGGTGCATTACACATGCATTGAAAATGGTCCGATGGACTGGATATGGCTAATTGCCTAGGAGAAACGTACACCTCTTGAGTGGGTGTGATACGCGTAGTGTAGGTCACTTGTGGACCTTGGGGGCATCGGGGTGCGGGTTGCTCACAATGGGCAGTTGGTAGCTCTTCTGCACCGTGGGTTAGACCGATGCAACACACCGGTGATCCGAACCGAGACACTATTTTTAATCGAGATCTGACAAAGACTGTTGTGTATGTGCTAGATGTGCAAGATATAATTATAAGCACTTGGTCTGAAGCACGAAATACCAAAGCAGACTCTTTTCGATCAATTTCTCTCGACTTGAGTATTAGCTCCATGGAGTAGGACATTGAGTCTATGTACGCATGCATGAAACTGAGCATCTATATCTATATGATGGTATTACTGTAATTGTTGTATGATTTAAACAGTGATAGTGGCATGATGGTAATTATTATGATGATGGTATAATTGTGATCATGATATGGTATTTTTGCATGATGTGTTGTTTGTATTATCTCTGTACTATCATGCTTGTATTGGCGTAGATAATCTCACCTCTTTGTATGTATATCTGTATATTGTATTGATAATTGGGTGAAGACGTTGAGAAAGAAACGGTACAAGAAGCAGAAGAAGAGTTACTTCTCACGGCTAGGAACGCCGAATTCTGACAGTATGACGACAAGAGCCAATTTCTTCGGATATGTACGTCTACAATTTCACGGAGGAGCTGGAGAATGGAGGACAAGTCCCGATGAGTGAGGACTTATTTACGAGGGGTACCTGACTGTTAGTATTAGTAGACTATTTCATGGAAATCCATTTTTCTGTGTAACTATTTTAGTTCATGTTGAATTTTCGTTGAATATCAGGCGACACTGGGATACTAGGAATTATGTCCCAACGGAAATCAGTATAGTATCGTCAGCTCGGACACCTGTCCGTAGGGTTACTCATCATAACGGATTTCTATTTGCTAAGGAATCCGAGGAGGACCCATCTGAGGGGTCCGCTGCTTAGTTAAACTTGGGCAAGTTTGAACTCTGATATGAACTATGTGTGTAATTTATTTAAGTATGTTTTAGTTTGAGACATGGGCTGTGAAATAAATAATTCCAACAGTACGTTTGTAATATGTATATGATGTAATCTATGATTATGTGTGAGTTTGATATGATCTTTTATTTTCTGCTAAGTTTATTTTGCGAAAACAAAAGAAAAAAAAATTTTACGACCCGTAATTTTATGACTACATTACATTATTATAACTTGGGGTAATTCGGTAATAATAACGTATACATGTGATACCCTACGGCTTAGGGTGTTACAACATTGGGTGGTTTGGTGTCATAAGGGGAACATTTTTCCAAAAAAATCTCCTATTGTAATCATTTAGGTCGACCTCCTCTCTTATGGACTTGTCATTATTCTCTGTAGAGAAAGGCTCCCTTCTCTAATTGGGCTCTCTGATTTCTACAAGGATCATAGCTTTGCACCTATACGTGAGAGGTTGAACGGAGTCTCCTCTTTGGCAAAATGGGATGTCGTCTGATATGCCACAAAACATGTCTGAGTTGCTCCGTCCACTCACCCATAGCATATTCGAGCCCCCTTTTAAGTCCTGATAGGATCATCCTATTAGTAGCCTTAACTTGGCCATTGGCTTGAGGGTGTTCCACCGACGTGAAGTGATGTTTGATCTTCAGGTCGATGCACATGTCCCTAAACTTCCTATCTGTGAACTAGGTCCTGTTGTTCGTGATGATGGACTTGATGATCTTGAACCTAAAGATAAGCTTTTTCAATAACTTTTTGATCCTTTCTACTGTAATGGTGGCTAAGGGTTCTACTTCTATCCATTTGGTGAAGTAGTTGACGATGACTATCAAGTATTTTAACTATTTAGGAGCTTAGGGGAAAGGTCCTAACAAATTGAGCCCCCATTTGCAAAATGGCTACGAAACCAAAATAGTGGATAGTTCTTCGGGGGGTACATTTTGGATGTCAGCATGTTTTTGGCACTTGTCGCAACTTTGAACGTAGCATAAAGCATCCTCCATCATGGTGGGCAAAAAATATCCTACCCACAGAGCTTTTCTTACCAAGGCCTTTCCCCATAAGTATTGGCCAAATATCCCTCATGTATTTTAGCTAATACATATTGGGCATCCTTGGAAGTAAGGAACTTCAACAATGGGAAGGAGAAGCCCCTGTGATAGAGTTTGTCATAAAAAATCAAGTACCACGCTGCCTTTCTGGAGATCTTCTTGGCCTCAGATTGGTTGGTAGGGAGTTCCTCGTCCCGGAGATAGGTGATAATGGGCTTCATCCAGTCGTTGTCGTCCGAGATAGCCATAACCTGATCTTCCTCCGAGATGCTATTGATGGACAATGTCTCCTAGATTACGGACCTATTATTCCTGGGGCCTTTTGTGGTGGCTAGTTTAGACAGGATGTCCGCCCTAGAATTTTGTTCTCGAGGAATATGGTCTACCTTTACTTCTATAAAAGTCGCCATGAGCTTTTTCACTTTCAACAAATACCTCTGCAACTAGGGACCTTTTGCTTGGTATTCTCCTAAGACCTGCAAAGTAACCAGCTAAGAGTCATTGTATACATGAACTTCAGATGCCCGAGCTTTTTAGCCATAAGGGGTCCTTCATTCATGGCTTCATATTCTACTTGGTTATTTGAAGTGAAAAATTCAAATCTTAATGATTGTTCAAGGATGACCCCATTGGCCTTTTCTAAAATTATTCTAGCTCCGAGTGCCCTTAGGATTCGATGCTCCATCAACGTATATTGTCCAATTAGCTTCCTTGTTGGGATCTGGAGAGTGAGTCAACTCTGCTACGAAGTCAGAGAGAGCTTGAGCTTTAATTACTTGCCTAGGTTCATAGCTTAGTCTAGATTTTGATAACTCTACAGACCAAGCTATCATCCGACCTACTAACTCTGGCTTGTTCAGTACTTGCTGAATGGTCTGGTCCTTACTATTACAGTATGACATTAGAAATATTGTCATAGCCTTCTAGATGATACAAGCAGGGCGAAATCCAGCTTCTCTATTTTTTGGTAATGGACTTTAGGGCTCTACAAAACCTTGTTGACGAAGTAGACTAGCTTTTGGCCCTCGCTCATTTCCTAGACTAACACCAAGCTTACGGCTTCCACTAACACTGAAAGGTACAAAAACAAAACTTCTCCTTCTGTTGGCCTGGTCAGGATAGGGGGTGTGGTGAAGGCATTCTTCAAGTTCTGGAAAAACTCTTCATACTCTGGAGTCCACTCGAAGTATTTGCCCTTTTTCAAAAGCTTGAAGAAGGTAAGAGCTTTCTAAGCAAACTTAGAGACAAATCTGGTTAAAGTTGCTAGATCTCTTTCAAGGTGCTGGGGCTTTTCATGTTGATGATCACTTGGTACTTATCAGGGTTGGCCTCGATCCCTCTATTGGTGAGCAGGAAACCTAGGAATTTCCTGGCTTGGACTCCAAAGGCACATTTCTTGGGGTTCAGCCGCATGTTATGTTTTCTCAACTGTGAGAAGACCTCATGAAGGTCGTTAACATGGTCATCAGTGTTCGAGGTCTTCACAATCATGTCATCTATATATACCTCCATAATTTTTCCCACCTGCTCCTCAAAGACTTTATTCATCATGCGCTGGTATGTTGTACCAGCGTTCTTGAAAACAAAGGGCATCACCTTATAGCAGTAGCTTGCTCTTTCTGTGATAAAGGTCGTCTTCTCTTCATCTTTGAGGTTCATGGGGATTTGGTTATAGCCAGAATAGGCGTCTATGAAAGAAATGAGGTGGTAACCTGAAGATCCATTGACTAACTTGTTGATGTTGGGAAGTGGGTACGGGTCTTTGGGGTAGGCTTTATTGAGGTTTATGTAATCTATGCACATACGCCATTTGCTGGAGGACTTTTTGACCAAAACCGCGTTAGATAACCAGGTGGTATAGGATACTTCCCTAATGAATCCTACTTTTAACAGCTCTTTGACTTGCTCCTCTGTCACATTCTGGTGTTCGGGACCCATTTTCTTCTTTCTTTGTGTGTTTGGCTTGGCATCCAGATTGATATAAAGCTTGTAACAGATAAAGCTCAGGTTTAGGCTGAGCATGTTAGCTGATGTCCAAGCGAAAATGTCTTTATTTAGTTGAAGGAATTCTGTTAGCTTCCTATGTTCTCCTTTTGAAAGGTCTGCTCCTATCTTGGTTACCTGGTTAAGCAGGCTTCCGAGATTTACTATGAGCAACTGACCTTTAGGATATGACCTTGTCTCCTAGATGTCACATCGGACATTGAGCTCTGCCATCATCATGGGGAGTTTACTTTCCCCCTGAGGTGGTAGAACCTGGTGTCTGAGGTCGCGAACCGCGAGATCTAGGCTAGTGTTATAACAACTCCTAGCAGTTGCTTGGTCCTCCTTGACAATAACCACCTTGCTGTCGTTAGACAAAAAATTCATCGCAAGATGTTGGATGGAGATGACAACCCCAAGGGAATTTAAGGAAGGCCTCCGTAGGATCACATTGTATGCTGAGGGGCAGTCCACAACTAAGAACTTTACATTCACAGTTTTTTGTTGAAGTTCTTCCTTGAGGGTCACTAATAGCTCTATGTACCCTTCTGGTCTGATCTTGCCCCCAGAGAAACCAATGAGGTTAGTATCGAAGGGTTTCATATTTGACACTAGGATCTCCATGTTTCTAAAGCATTCTAAAAACAAGATGTCCGCTGAACTGCCTTGGTCTACGAAGACTCTTGTCACCCTGGTGTTCACCATTTTTACCGTAATCACCATAGGATCGTCTTCCCTAAGGAAGACCCCCTCTTTATCTTCCTCCGTGAAGCTAATGGTCGACGACCGGGATCCCCTCCTACGCTTCATGACTGGTCGCGAAGCCACATTAAGTATTACTTTGAAGTGTCTTCGATAGGCTGATCTTGTCTATCCTCTTCTAGCGAAACCCCTAGTAATGGTATTGATACTCCTTGTGACCTCATTATCACACCTATTTTCTCTTTGCGAGGACAACATTCTCCGACCTTTGGAAGTTTCCCTAGGTGGGGAACGTTCGTGAGGTGAAGGAGAACGGTGTCGCAGGGTGAGGCTCTTCCTTTCTTCTTTCCTTTAGTAATGTTGAGAGCCACTACCCCTGGAGCCTTGGACATAATTCTAAAGGTGTTCGTGCTAGGTTAAGCTTTCTATGGCATCACTAAAATCCACGCAATCCTCTATTATTGCTCGTATCCATGGTGTTAATTACAATACTTGCTCTTATCAACCCGTCTATGAGGCTGCAGTTGCTTAGGCTTTGGGAGGTCATTGAGGTTCGTGGAGTAGACTTCTTGTAATATAGTACTCCTGGGTACCTGAAGTGGGGTATAATCTTCAAACTTTCCCCCATGGTGGCCCTCTTGGATTGTTCTTAGGGCCTTTGACCTCGGATTGTTCTTTCTCTTTCTTTCATGGTCCATCATGTTCTTTGTGAGTTTTGTTCATATCTTTCAAAGTTTCCTCCATGTTTATATACTTATTGGAGCTCTGCTTTAGCTCCTCAAGCGTCTCTGGGCTTTTCTTACCTAGTGACTTCGCGAACTTTCCACTCTTCAGACCCCTATGATTGCAAGCATGGTGACATCATGGTTGAAATCACAAACCTCGAGGCAAGCTTTGTTGAACCTATGCATGTAATCATGGAGAGTTTCATCCTTCCCCTGTTTAATACTAAACAGGCTTTGAGTGGTTCTACATTAGGTCTTACTCGTTGCGAAATAAGTAAAGAAACCCTACGCTAGCTCATCAAAGTTGTTTATGAACTATGCTGGTAAGGTCGTAAACCATTTATGGGTGGCCTTCTTCAGTGTGCATGGGAAAGCTCAGCACCGTATGGGGTTGATTCCCCCTACAAGCAACATGGAAGCCATGAAGGTGTCCAGGTGCTCCTAGGGGTCTATAGACTCATTGTAGGCCTCCATAGCGGGGGGCTTAAAGCCTTTCGGCAACTGTACTCCCATAATGAAGTTGGAGAATGTTTGGTTGAAGGTTTAATGGGCCCCATATTGGTGTACGAGGCCAGAGGTGGCAAAAGGCTCGTGCCTTCTTTGTGGTTCACAGTGACAACAAGGCTATTCCATAATGTGTGGTTGTGCTAGCTCTTGAGTTGCACGATCCACGCCTACCCCAACATCATTCTCAACCACACGTTCTCGATTTCCATTAAGAGCTCGTAAGATTTTCGTAAGCTGGTCCTACTGACTAGGGGTGATCACGGGTCAGGTTTATTGGGTTTGACCCGACTAGACTCGATTACCCGAACCAACCTAGATATATTTGATTGGGTCGGGTCGGGTTGAGTCGAGCTCGCAGATTCGGGGGTCAGGTTGTGCACCCCTACTACTGATGATTGTGCATGGCATATAACTGTTGGTTGGTGGGAGGCAAGCTTAGTGCTTGCCATTTCTACACAATTGTAGAAGGAGCTCGCTGAGTTGGGGGGAGCTTGGCGCTGTGGAGTGGGTTGGTCCACTCTTTGAACAACAGAATGGAGACATTGGGAAGCAGCTGGCCAACTAAGCGTGACAAAGGCTTCAACTCCATCCCTCTGCTCTTGGTTCATTGTCGTGCGTTTCTATGTAACTGCCATGGTGAGAGGGTGGGAATTGTCGTTTACCAGATTCCCACAGACGGTGTCAATATTTTGTCCTAAGGCTCTTGGGCTAGCAGGGCCAGAACCAAGTTCTTGCTAAGCGTCCTTCGAGCTTGGATGTCTTGGAATTGGGGGGTTGGTTACTTGCAAAGACACTTCAACGCTCAAGTCAATGTAGTGAGTTACGATTTGTTATGACTAGGAAAAGATGCTTACCAACATCTTTAATGTTACAATTTATAGGGGATTCCTCTGTCGTTGACAGTGTGCAGGGAAGTTTGTGCCAATAAGAGTTCTTATAGCATGAGCCCACTTGGGCGTACATGTTGGAGCCTCATTGATCCAACTGAAATTAACCCCCTTAGTATAAGGATAGAGGCGGCCCTGTAACTGTTGATGGGTTTGACCTTTAGGGGCCCAAAATCTCAGGATGGAACAATTTTCAATTTTTGTTGATTCCAAACACAACTTATAAGTTTTTTGATGGATTTCTTAGAGTATCCCTCATCCGATATATAAGAGATTAATCTTTCATAATACAGTCAAACGTCTAACCTATAAGTTCTTTTAAATGATTCAAATTGTGCACGTAATTCACATAATTTGTTTAAGTATTTTTCTTAAATAATTTATAAAAAAATGCTAAAATGCTCATTTCTTTTTAAAAAAGAAAAATTCATGAAACGACACATAAAGTGAAAACAACACTAACTCAAGGTGCTTAGACCAAATAGTAAGTAGTTTATACTTTGTAACATCAGAAATGAACATGTACTCGAATCCTGTTGAAACTTGAAACTTGAAACCAATATCTTGAAAAAGACTTTTCTTAAGCGTCAACCAACTTGGGGATTAAACTTCTTGTCTAACCTTTTAATTTTGTACCAAAAAGAAAAAATGAAAACAACACTGGTATGTGCGTATGTTTTATCATTCATCCATATGATGATTTCATATGCTTAAACTATTTTTTTCCCTCTGTCATCCATCTTTCACCTCATTAGAAAGTTTTCATTTTATATAGGAGCGCTATTATTTTAGATATTTATAATTTTTTAAAATAAATCTTATATTTGTATAAAACAAAATAAATCTATAACTAGATATTATTATATTATGATTGAGAATAAATTGATATTGGTATAAGATATGGCACATTTAAATCACATTGATATAGCCTAAAAAAAAATAAAATGTAATGTGATGTTTTTTTTTAAACGTGAAACAAAATAACATTGAAAGGTTTTATACATTGCAAAAATCTATCTAAATATTATTTATAATGTTTTCAATCAATTATTTAGATTATCTTTTAAGGCATATTATTTTTCTAATTGATGAAAACACATTACAAAGTGAACGTGTTTTATAACAAAAATAACGTTATTCGTACACATATCTAATCAAGCTTATTTTCAGATTTTTCCCAAATTTGTTTTTTCTTACCAAGGAGTTTAAAGACTGGAGAGAGAATGCAGGCTGAAATTGAAGCAAAGAAAGTAAGGAACGCGGGAAAAAAAAATAAAAGTAGTAAAATATACAAATCAAAATAACACTTGCACCAAAAGAGAAAAAAAAATCACCAAGACTTGGACCAAAACCATATATTTTCTTAGATTTGAATCCAAAAATAATACATAGTACTCTTTATTAATCAACAAGTTTGGGGCGTGAAGTGGCAGAATCATACCTTGTTTTAACATTTCAATCTTACAACTAATAGAATTCTTGATTCTAAATGGGATCGTGATTTCCTTTCCTTCATGTCCTCCACGAATTAAATAAACTATATATAGGAAGCTAACAGTTTCAAGTATCAATGCTGTTGAAAGGTGAAAGGTCCTAAAACTAAAGTTTTAGCTTTTTACAATGAAGACGTTTATAATGCATTTAAAAAGTTTTTGAACATTGATGTTCTAGATAATTTATCCATGATAATAGCTAAAAACCAGTTACTTCAAGTATTTTTTTTTCTTTTTAAAATTTAGTGTGAGTCGTATTTCTTTCCCCACCTCCTTACGGTTTCACTTTTTCTCTCCAACCTCACATATTCTCCCTCAACAACATGTTCCATTTTCTAGACAAATAATCATTGAAAACTAAATTGAGCTATCAATCGAACTAAATTGCGCCAAGAAAAACTGAATTGATTGGACCAGTTTTAACAACTGAACTGGTTTTAATAAATAACAATAGTTTTTGCTTTCGCCCTATCTCTCACTTTCACACAAAAACAAGACACAAAGCAAGAACCAAAAAAATGGAGGGTAGGGGAGGGTGTTGCATCGCGAGGTATGCAACTGGTGCATACGACATGTCCAAGGTGGACAAGATAATGTTGAGGTTTTGCCCCATCACCCCAAAACCCATTGCTGACAGCACCATTTCCTATGGTTCTTCATTGGAGAGCAGCGACGCCTTCTCCAGATCTGACGAAGCTAAGAGAAAGTACGCAAAAGATAACGATGAAAACAGATGGTGCAACCGAAAGATCTGACAAAGGAAAACCACGCCTTAGCCGGTGGTGACTCTTGCTACTTCTGGAGACTCCGGATTCGAAGGATTCCCCAGCGGCTAAGAGTAGGAACGTGTCGTTGTGGCTGAGTTTCAGGAATTGCGGCCATGCAACAGCAGCGGTGGCGAAGAAGAGGGTTGTGGATCTTCGTTGGTACGACAGTGCAGTGGATCAAGCGACGATGGGGTTAGGGGGATCAGTGGTGACAGTGGAGTGTGTGACAGACACGTTAGGGGGAGGAAGGCAACGCCAGCAATGTCAGAAAAAGTGGAATTACGAGAGGAAGAAAGAAGAAGTAGGGCCAACTTAAAGGTTAGCTGTAATCTAAGTTTTAGGTGAAAAATATGAGTTATTAATCAAATTTTACACAATATCGACGATGTAAACATATGGAACTTTGATGCTCCAAAAAATTTAGGAGCATTTAAAATGTTTTCTTTTACAATGGAGATATATAAAACCTATCAACAATCCACTATCTTTCAGTAAAAACGAGAGCTAGCAAACATGTTAGAAAAATTTTGATAGATTCATTGTACTTTTTGTTTGTGAAAAATATGTTGAAAGTGATATTCTATCTCAGAATTACAACATAGACATGAAAAATTAGGGTCTGATAATTACATTCATTTAATAATATGTTTTAAAAAGAAAATCCTAATAGGTACTTTCTCTCCTCCAAAAGAAATCTTCTACACATATAAAGTGTGTTAAAGGAGTGATAGTCCATTAAGTGCCATAAGTGACTAGAGAAAGGAAAAAGATTTCAACCTACATTATTGTTTCTTAGCCAAGTTCAAAGGTTTGTTGAGTTGCTATACTTTGCAATAGCTAGCACTGTGACGATTTGCATATTCTAATTATCTAGATATATAATCTATATGATTAACATAGACAATAATGGAAGAAACACCTGTAAACTGTACTGTCATCACCAAACACCTAAATAATGGTCTAAACTCCTTTATTATGCCTCTAATTAATGAACGATCCATGTCATAACACCAGTTCTATCAGCTGAAGTTAATACAAGTTTCTAAAGGCATCAGTTCAACAAAAAATTTTGGTCCTTGTATCTACTATATTTTGTCTATTTGGCTACTAATGGGAGGGCCTGTTGAATTTTTGGCATGTATATGTGTATGGCATTTGCTTGAGGCATGGCATGGCATGACATGATGTGAGCTTGAAGGAAGAAGAATGTCGTGGATCTTTGTTGGTACAGCGGTGCAGTGGATCAGGCGACAGTGGGATTGGGGGGATCAGTGGTGACAGTGGAGTGCGTAACGGACATGTTAGGGGGAAGAAGGCAACACCAGTAATGCCAGAAAAGATGGAATTATGAGAGGAAGAAAGAAGAAGTAGGGCCAACTTAAAGGTTAGCTATAATCTAAGTTTTAGGTGAAAAATATGAGTTAATCAAATTTTACACAATATCAACGATGTAAACATATGGAGCTTCGATGCTCCAAAAAATTTAGGAGCATTTAAAATGTTTTCTTTTATAATGGAGATATATAAAACCTATCAATAATCCACTATCTTTCAATAAAAACGAGAGCTAGCAAACATGTTAGAAAAATTTTAAAAGATTCATTGTACTTTTTGTTTGTGAAAAATAAGTTGAAAGCGATATTCTATCTCAGAATTACAACATGGACATAAAAATTTGGGTCTAATAATTATGTTCATTTAATAATCCGTTTCAAAAAGAAAATCCTAATAGGTACTTTCTCTCCTCCAAAAGAAATCTTCTACACATATAAAGTGTGTTAAAGGAGTAATAGTCCCATTAAGTGCCATAAGTGACTGGAGAAAGGGAAAAAATTTCAACCTACATCATTGTTTCTTAGCCAAGTTCAAAGGTTTGTTGAGTTGCTATATTTTTCAATAGCTAGCTCTGTAAAGATTTGTATATTCTAATTATCTATATATATAATCTATATGATTAACATAGACAATAACGGAAGAAACACCTGCAAACTGCACGGTCATCACCAAACACCTAAATAATGGTCTAAACTCCTTTATTATGCCTCTAATTAATGAACAGTCCATGTCATAACACCAGTTCTATCAGGTGAAGTCAATACAAGTTTCTAAAGGCATCAGTTCAACAAAAAATTTTGGTCCCAGTATCTGTTATATTTTGTCTATTTGGCTACTAATGGGAAGGCCTGTTGAATTTTTTGCATGTATATGTGTATGGCATTTGCTTGAGGCATGACATGGCATGACATGATGTGAGCTTGGAGGAAGGAGTTAGGCTTTGATGGATGACACAAGTTCTATCAGCTGAAGTCAATATAAGTTTCTAAAGGCATCGGTTCAACAAAAATTTTTGGTCCCTGTATCTGCTATATTTTGTCTATTTGGTTACTAATGGGAGGGCTTGTTGAATTTTTGGCATGTATATATGTATGGCATTTGCTTGAGGCATGGCATGGCATGACATGATATGAGCTTAGAGGAAGGAGTTGAGCTTTGATGGATGATGCATACAACACATGAATTGGTATCTTTAGATCCAAAAGCTAGCTTGTTGGGTCTTTGGTGCATCATGCTTATAAGGTATTTATCTTTCTCACATCTATCCAATGTGGGACTTCCCACTTCACCATCACACACACGTGTTTTCCAACACTCCTCCTCACATGTGAGTGTGTCACATCTTTTGTGGGCTTGTTACCTTGCTGGCACAGACAATCCAGTCACTTGTCTTGTGTGGACCTTGTTAGCAATCATTCAAGTCAAACTTTTGTTATCAGCTTTTTTTTATGCTCTTGTGTTGGTCTTGCTGGCAGTCAACCCAATCACATTTTTTATCTTTGTGTGGGCCTTGTTGCGCAGTCTCCTATCTTTGTTCACAGTGTGGAAATAAGTTTGCCCCAAATGGTTTAATATGTTAAGTTTTGATGATGACAAATACAAGACAAAAAGAATATTTTGCTTATGTTCTTTGTTGTATCCTATATAGAGTATATCCATTAATAATTGATAAATATCTTATTTGGATGTGTATATGAAAGTTTTATATGCATGTTAAACTAATTAGAGTTATACATTTATGAATCATGCATATGAAGACATTGAATTATGATTTTAGACTAACTATGCTTGTTTAAGTGAGCAATACTTTGTAGGATAGTCCAAGTACCAAGAGTGAGCATTGCAATAAGAAAGCAAAAGATCTCTATTAAGCTCAACACAAGAAGAATGTGATTAAACATATGTCTTTGAAGATTTGTTTTGATAACATACATGATGGGAAGACTAAGTCCAAGATCTTCAAGATTAGTTTTAGGACTTAGGATCTCTCTTGTACAGAGCCTTTATAGGATATCTCTTTATTTTGACTTAAAAGATCTAAAAACATGTTTTCTTTCAAACTAATTTAAAGTTTTAATATGGCTTTGAAAAATTAAAGAGTTTGTGGAATTTCAGAAAACACCTGATCTGTTTTCTAAAGTGTTTTTTTTTTAAACTTTCAACAGAGGTATTCGAATAACCTATTAAGGCATCGAATAACCTGCTTCTATTTCAATACGTTTTCATGTTTTCGTAAGAGGTATTCAAATAACCCATGTGGTATTCGAATATACCTGATTACAGAATACTATTGTTAAACAGAGGTATTCGAATAACCTTGAAGGTATTCGAATAACATCTTTCTAAACAGCTTTTACAATGTATTTCAAATAAAGGTATTCGAATACACCTTTGTGGTATTCAAATAACTTGCTTCTGAACTGTTTTTTATAAGAAATGAAAACAGTGGTATTTGAATACCCCATGATGGTATTCAAATAACCCATGAGACTCTGTTTCGTATTTTGAATTTATACTTAAACGTGTTAGCTTTTAATATCATATTAAATTCCTCCAACGAGCATTTTCTTTCCGACTCTATAAATAGAGACCGTGGGTCTCATCTGTTGGTAGCCCAGCTATCTGTTTAATTTACGCTTGCTTTGAAAAATGTGAGTTATAATTTATGCCTATTTTCTGTGCTTTTTTTGCTGGAACTTTGAGATATCCTTTGAGAGCCTCTTAGCACTTCAATTTGTATTATTTGCTCTGAGTGAGAGTTTCCCTTCATCTATATTTCTGTTCTTCTGTATTGAGGGTGAGGTATCCTTCAAGATTTGTATAAGGGTGAGGTATCCCTTCAAGGTTTGTATAAGGGTGAGGTATCCCTACAGGCTGAGGCTTTAGCACAAGGGTAGAGTTTTCCTGTGTGTGAAAAGTACTCTTTTATGTAACGGTTGCAATCACCTATTAAAGCTTGTATACATAGTAAAAAATCTCGGATTGTTTTCGAGGACTGGACGTAGACCACAAGTGGGTTAGTGGTCGAACCAGGATAAATATCGTGCCTGCTTCTTTTTTCTCAATCTCTTTATTTTACGTAATTTTATATTATTACACATTTATTTATTTACTGTTCTTAAAGCTTTTATTCTTCATCTCGTAATTCTTTTTCTTTTATTTAATACTTTAAATATTTGTGTTTATTTTAAGATCTTTTCTGAAAAGTTTTTTATACCTAATTCACCCCTTTCTTGGGTAATGGTTGTCATGACTAACAAGTGGTATCAGAGTTTCGTGCTCTGGTGAAAGCTTAATCACTTAGAGTTAAAGATCCTTATTTGTTGGCAACCTTGAAAGTTTTTCAAATTGGAAAGTTTTGAAATTGATAAACCACTATTCTTTGATGGTGTGCTTTTTGTTTATTGGAAAGCTAGAATAGAGTTTTATATTCAATCTATTGATTTAGATTTGTAGGATGTTGTGCTAAATGGATTTATTTGCAAACCAAAATAAACTTGGAATACCAATGACAAGAAATGCTTTTCTTTGAATATTAGAGCTATGCAAATTTTGAGAGGTAGTTTGAATGATGATGCTTATAGTAAAATTAAAAGTTGTTCTAGTGCCAAAGAAATTTTGGACACTCTTGATGCTTATAAAGTTGTATATAGAAAGCAAGAAGAGCAAAAGCCATTAATGGAAGCTTTTCATGAAAAATATCCTCAAAGAGATGCTCAAACTATTAAAGGGAGCCAAATGTCTCTTGGTGACGATGGTGCTCAATTTGAAGAAGAGCCAAAGCAAAACAAAATTGATAAGGAAGAAAGTGATTCCCTTAAAGAGCCAAGTGTGCTAGAAATTGAAACTACTTCCTATATGCCTAAAAAGAACTTTGAGATAAATAATTCTAAACTAGATTATAGTCCTTCCTACAATGAGTTACAATGTGCATATAATGAATTGTATGATGGTTTGTTAAATTTAGAAAAGAAAAACTTATCTTATTTGGAAAACATTTCCTCTATTGAAAATGAAATTGAGATTTTAAAAAATGAATATGCTTTTCTTAATGAGGAAATGTCTTTGAAATATGAAACATCATCTTCTTGTGAAAATGCATTAATTTAGAAAATCAAGTTGAGGACTTATCTTTCAAATTTTTCAAAGCTAATGATTCTAATTGCTTACATTCTATGCTTGTTAATAAAAATAAAATTAATGTTATTCCACATAAAAATTCAAGTAAAGCTTATGGTAAAAATAACATAGAATGTAATAACAAGAAAAGGCTTAAGTTTTTCAAAGATGATCTTCGAAAGACCAAGCCATCATTAAATTCAATTGTTTGTAATTTTTGTGGTCATCTAGGACATATTTCTCATTTATGCAATTATAGAAGAAATCATTATATGAGAAATTGTATGGTATGGGTTCCTAAAAATCCTAAATGCCCTAATACTAACATTCAAAGTTTGTAAAACAAGTTCACAAATCTTTATGAAAATATTTGATCAAAATGAAGTGGGTACCAAAGTGTCCTCCTAGTGTTTTAATTATGCAGAATATTTCTCAAAAATATAGACAAATTGGTCAAAAGAAAGAGGAATCATCAAGGAGAATGCTTCCAAAGCCTAATGATAGAAACTTTGGTCAAAGAAGGAAGATGGCTTCAACCAAAGCTTCTCAAGTACAAAATGTAGAACTTGCAAAGTTCAAGACTCCAAAAGAGAAGAAATGGATAAGAAAAAGTATTTTCTTGATTACCAAAGCCAAGGTATCAAAAGTTTTTACCTCTTATACACACTCACATGCAAAGTCAATAAATTTGAGGTATATTCCTTATAGGCCTTAAGTGATTAATAGAATCATGTATACTTAATAAAATTTGAATATTATGTTTAACACATGATTATGTTCATTCTTATTATATCATAATTCATTAATTTGTTATATATCTTGGTACATAAGGGTCTATAATGCCTATGTATGCTTTATATGCTTTAAAATTGTCTATATATCATGAAAGCAAGCATGTTATCGGCTATGTGATTATTGGTAATTAGTTATTTAACTTGTTGTGCTCAGTTTACATATTATGAAAAATTGATCTTTATAAGAGCATAATGGATTAATAGCCAAAAAACTAACACACAAGGACCCAAAAATATTTGGGTACTAAAAGTCAAAAAAAAAATTGAAGTGTATTATAGGTATGCTTGAAGGCCAAGAGCTGACTTTGTCATCTTAAAAGTGATTGCTGCTAGTACAAAGACTAGAAATAATTCCAAGCTCTCTTCCTTGTCTCCGTGAAGTTTGGACTTACAATTTTTTTTGGATAAGTAAAAACTTTTATTATGCTTTTCTAGCCTTATAATCTGAAAATATCTCTACATGTTAATATGATAGATAAGTATGCTTCTTGCTTGAACTGACATGACTAATGATAATATCCTTGAGCTTGAGTTTTTAATCAATCCAACATATAATTGCTTGTAATTATTTGCTTAATTATGATTTCATCCTTCTTGAATTATTACTGACTTGAGCGTCGGAGTTATCTCGAAATCATTTTTGCAAGTACTCCATCAAAAGGTAAGCTTTCGTCTCTCAAAATGTAAATACTGGACATAATATATATGCTTTCTTGTTTAAGTTATTCGAATACCTCCCTATGGTATTCGAATACCATTGCTCTTATACGTGTAAATCTGTGGTTTTCTGATAGGCCTATTCGAATAGACCTACGGCTATTCGAATACCATACATCAGTACAGTATTATATTTTTATAACCTAGTGTATTCGAATAACTAAGTAGTTATTCGAATAACCTGAGGCTTATCAATATCAATGTTTCTCACATGCCTCTGGAGTATTCGAATACCTTGGAAGCTATTCGAATACTTGTTCTTGTCTTGCTTTTTTTTTTGTGCGTATTCGAATACAAGAATAAGTATTCGAACACACCATAGGCTGGTAGCTAAGCCAAACTGACCCATCTATTCGAATAACTGGGAAGTTATTCAAATACCTTCTATCAGAAGGGTGCGTCCTTTAGTCTTTCCCAACCGTTATATTCGAATACATCTCATGGTATTCGAATAAAATCTGTTAAAGGCCACAACGATCGGCATTTCCTGCTCATCTATTCGAATAAAACCCTTTTTATTCAAATAAACACAAATTATTTGAAAGGTTCTGCTGCATTTGTTGCTGTATATATTGCATAGCATTAATAATTAATATATGCTAAATTCTTTGTTTGTTTTGTCTAAAAATATGCACTTAATGATATGTATGAAAAATACAATGTAATTGGCTATTCTTTTGATGATTATATGTATTTAGCTAAATTGATCAATGAAATGAAATATCTTTTGCCTTTGTGAACTCATTTATTGTTTTATTATTTTAAATGCTTATTTGTTTATGAGTTTGGCATAATGACTAACCTCTATGGATCCAAAATTTATGGATACCAAAGAAAGTACTTTGAATTATTTTGTAGGGTGTCAACTACCTCAAGCAAGCATTTAAATGGAATAAGTTTATTCTATTTGAGGATAGCAAAGTTTAAAAGGATTCAACTTTTAAAGGGGTGCAAAGAATCTCTATTCCCTTATGAAAACTTGAAGCTTGGAAGTTGGTGGAAGTTAGAGTCACCTACAAAAACTCAAATAGTACACTTTTGGTGATATCAATCCTTATTTATGCTTTAAATTTGATATCATATGATATATGGAGAAGTAGAGAGTTGTGTTATACCTTTACATGCCTTGCATGATCATTATTTGCCTAAAAATGTTTAAATAAGTTTTGATGATGATAATATGTTTCTTGATAAACTTGAATCATGCCTTAAAATGCTTAAACTATTTTTTTTGGATTCTAGTGCATATGTGCTTCATGCATTCTTGTTAGAGCTAATATTGCATGGTTGATAATGTGATACATGCTTTACATTATATATTAATCTAAATTATGCTTATAAATAGGCTTACATGATATTTGATACTAACCTATATTTTAGAAGATTTTTAAAGTTAGCTTTGCAAGTCTCTCTATGTGTTTCAAATATAACCATCAGATTTTTACATATAAGCATATGTGGATAAATGAGAAAAGTTGAATGGAAATTTAAATGAAGAGGAAGATAAAGAAGACTTTCTTCTAGTGCAATGGAATGGAGAATTCAAAGGAAGAAAGCTCAAAGTTAAAGAACCAATAAAGAAGGATCATCACTCTTTATCTATCTCAATAAGTATCTTTATCCCTAAGCTTTTGTGGTACTTTATATGATATGAATTGTATGATACTTGTTGATAAATTGATCTTAAAATGATTAGATGTTTTTCTTACATGAGAAGTATGCTTAGTTTTGACAAAATGCCTAATTATATATTAACTTGCTAATTTGTCATTGCATTTAGGGTGAATGATATTAGTTCTATACATGCTTTGATCCCTATAGCATATTCCATCAAGGAGATGTACTTATGTTCTTTTAACTTGGATTGATCTGTCTCAATGAATATGTGCTTTTTATATAAAACATCTCTACCCTTCTAAAATACTTTTAAAAATATAATGTGCTCTTATAAAATTCTTTTTGAAAGGGGGAGAAGTCTTAAATTTTTTTTTTTGGATTAAGAATAAATATCCTTGTCCTTGTTTTATTTTATGATAATGTGCTTACATGATCTTGTTATATCCTAGCTCTTAAATTGTTACATAAAGTGTTTTAATATTGTCATATGCAAAATGTTGATATACAAAAATATGACAAGCATTGCATGAATAATCTTTTATATCTTGAAAGCATGTTTGTTTCATCTTTCTATTCTTGAATCATATGTAGAATCTAAGGGAGAGAAAATATTATTTTTCCTTTCTAACCTTTTTGTTGATGTCAAATAGAAGGAGTGAAAATTGAAAAGACAAATATGTTCTTGTACTTATTGTTTAATATGCTTACATAAATATTCATTCTTGTATATTGCTCAATATATTTTTTTCTTTGGTGATTTGTCATCATCAAAAAGATGTGAGATTGTGGAAATAAGTTTGCCCCAAATGGTTTAATATGTTAAGTTTTGATGATGACAAATACAAGACAAAAAGAATACTTTGCTTATGTTCTTTGTTGCATCCTATATAGAGCATATCTATTAATAATTGATAAATATCTTATTTGGATGTGTATATGAAAGTTTTATATGCATGTTAAATTAATTAGAGTTATACATTTATGAATCATGCATATGAAGACATTGAATTATGATTTTGGACTAACTATGCTTGTTTAAGTGAGCAATACTTTGTAGGATAGTCCAAGTACCAAGAGTGAGCATTGCAACAAGAAAGCAAAAGATCTCTATTAAGCTCAACATAAGGAGAATGTGATTAAACATATGTCTTTGAAGATTTGTTTTGATAACACACATGATGAGAAGACCAAGTCCACGATCTTCAAGATTAGTTTTAGGACTTAGGATCTCTCTTATACAGTGCCTTTATAGCATATCTTTTTGTTTTGACTTAAAAGATCTAAAAAACATGTTTTCTTTCAAACTAATTTAAAGTTTTAATATGGCTTTGAAAAATCAAAGAGTTTGTGGAATTTCAAAAAACACCTGATCTATTTTCTAAAGTGTTTTTTTAAAACTTTCAACAGAGGTATTCGAATAACCTATTAAGGTATTCGAATAACCTGCTTCTATTTCAATACGTTTTCATGTTTTCATAAGAGGTATTCGAATAACCCATGTGGTATTCGAATATACCTGATTGCGGAATACTATTTTTAAACAGAGCTATTCGAATAACCTTAAAGGTATTCGAATAACATCTTTCTAAACAGCTTTTACAACGTGTTTCAAATAAAGGTATTCGAATACACCCTTGTGGTATTCGAATAACCTGTTTCTGAACTATTTTTTTATAAGAAATGAAAACAATGGTATTCGAATACCCCATGATGGTATTCGAATAACCCACAGGACTCTGTTTCGTATTTTGAATTCATACGTAAACGTGTTGGCTTTTAATATCATATTAAATTCCTCCAACGGACATTTTCTTTCCAACTCTATAAATAGAGACCGTGGGTCTCATTTGTTGGTAGCTCAGCTATCTGTTTAATTTACGCTTGCTTTGAAAAATGTGATTTATAATTTACGCTTATTTTCTGTGCTTTTTTTGTTGAAACTTTGAGATATCCTTTGAGAGCCTCTTAGCACTTCAATTTGCATTATTTGCTCTGAGTGAGAGTTTCTGTTCATCTATATTTCTGTTCTTCTGTATTGAGGGTGAGGTATATTCAATGTTTGTATAAAGGTGAGGTATCCTTCAAGGTTTGTATAAGGGTAAGGTATCCCTTCAAGGTTTGTATAAGAGTGAGGTATCCCTGCAGGTTGAGGTTTTAGCACAAGGGTAGAGTTTCCTTGTGTGTGAAAAGTGCTCTTTTATGTAACGGTTGCAAGCACCTATTGAAGCTTTTATACATAGTAAAAAATCTCGGATTGTTTTCGAGGACTGGACGTAGACCACAAGTGGGTTAGTGGTCGAATCAGGATAAATATCGTGCCTACTTCTTTATTCTCAATATCTTTATTTTACGTAATTTTATATTATTGTACATTTATTTATTTGCTGTTCTTAAAACTTTTATTCTTCATCTCGTAATTCTTTTTTTTTATTTAATAACTTAAATATTTGTATTTATTTTAAAAGCATTTGTGAAAAGTTTTTCATACCCAATTCACCCTCCCTCTTGGATAATAGTTGTCATGACTAACACACAGGCCCATCTAGGATCATTAAAGCTCTGATATCATGTTGGAAATTTTGAAGTTTGTATGGCATTTGCTTGAGGCATGGCATGACATAACATGGTGTGAGCTTGGAGGAAAGAGTTAGACTTTGATGGATGATGCCTACAACACATGAATTAGTACCTTTAAATTCAAAAGCTAGCTTGTTGGGTCTTTGGTCCATCATGATTATAAGACATTCATCTTTCTCTCATCTATCCAATCACTTGTGTTGTGTGGACCTTGTTGGCAATCAATCTAGTCAAACTTTTGTTATCAACTTTTTTTTTTGTGCTCTTGTATGGGCCTTGCTGGCAGTCAACCCAATCACATTTTTTATCTTTGTATGGGCCTTGTTGCGCAGTCAACTGTCTCTATTCACAAACCCATCTAGGATCATTGAAACTCTGATACCATGTTGAAAATTTTGAAGTTTGTATGGCATTTGCTTGAGGCATGGCATTAAATGACATGATGTGAGCTTCGAGGAAGGAGTTGGACTTTGATGAATGATGCCTACAACACATGAATTGGTATCTTTAGATTCAAAAGCTAGCTTGTTGGGTCTTTGGTCCATCATGATTATAAGACATTCATCTTTCTCTCATCTATCCAATGTGGGGCTTCCCACTTCATCATCACACACACGTGTTTTCCATCAGTGCCAAAGTCTACAGTTATAATTTTGGATCTGTTATTGATGCTAAAAACAAATGAATATAATGTGATTAAAGTTTTTGAGTTAAGTGAATTTAGATATTGCCTCATACATAAATAAACATTAGGTCACACCGCAAAAAAAATATCTAAACCGTTGAATCTACAAGGTGAATATAGACTACGTGTATACTAGAGTTTCTCCATTCTTACTGATCGAGAAGTCGTGGTTGAGGTATACAACTCGAGCACTGAATTGGGGTTACAAATCCCTCCTAGTTTTGATTCAGAACCATGGTTTTCCTTTGGACAAAGCATGATGCAACTTTAATGGAGTTCAGTATTGGTCAACATAGTAGATGGAGATTGGTCTTTTCTCTTTATTTCTTCTCTTGTGCACCAAAACAAATATTCTTAATCATGTTTTTAGCCACTACAGATAGAGACCCATCTTTTAGCAAGAATGTTCACAGCATACTTGTAGTAGCCTTCAAAAATTCCCAGTTTCAATGAATCCCACATCGAAAAAATCAGTCAAAGGACCATGGAGGATGAGATATAAAAGTGAAGTGTGTGGTATGAATCAACATACTTACCCGGACGGGGTCAATGGGCGATCAAGATGGCTCATGGCCTAGGATAGTGATCTCCATTGCACTTGGGAGGAGTGTTAGCCTAAGGTCTGCCCAAGTGGCAGAGTCTACGTGATAATATGGGGTAGTGGGGCTTGCGTTCGCGCAGCCCCTGTCCTTGTCCAGTTTCAAATGTTATAACTCATAATCAACGTTTCTCAAACATCTACGTAAAATATTTTGCTAAGGTATAATAGGCATTAATCCTATTTTATACTTTTTTCACCTTTTTCTTTTCTAATCTTAATCTAACCTTTTGTCGTAGTACAATCTTTCTAGAAATCATATATCTTTCAAGATCTGAATCCTAAAATAACAGAAAGTAGTACTCTTTTTTACTCGGCAAGTTGGACGGGTAGTGGCGGGGTCATACCTTATTTTAAGATTTAAATCCTACAACCAATAGAATTCTTGTTCCTTAATTAACAACTTGGAATCCGATTTCCTTTCTTCCTGTCAAATTTATATAATTAAGCTGGTCCACAATTCACTATCTTTGAGTAAAAAGAAGAGCTAGCAAACAATATGTTAAAAAAAATTAAAAGACATGATTTTTTATTTGTGAAAAATAGGTTGAATGTCAGAATCACAACATTGATATGAAAGATGTAAGAATCTGATATCTAAGTTCATTTAACAATGAGACTATCGATAAAAATATGAAGAACTACTATAATAAAACAGAACAGAGGAAAAGAGAGGAGATTATGCAACAAAAGGCTTCATATATTCATTGATTTCTGCTGCTGTATATAAGACTTTTGCAGGAACACACCAGTAGCTTTTCCACAAAATTAATCATTACTATGACCAACTAAAGTTCGTATTACCCAACAAATTTTATATTTATCCAAATGAATACACACTCAGATTTAACTAGAGTACATACAAAGTACAAACTAAGCTAATCATTCTAACACTCCTTGAGAGTTTTTTTCATGACTCCAAGCCTTTACCTCAAATCCGAATAGGAAGAGCCTTGGGAACGCTTATCATTCAACAAAAATTATTGGTCCCTGCAACTGCAATGGTATATTTTGTCTATTTGGCTCCTAATGGAAGTGCCAAAATGTATAGATATAATTTTGGATCTAGCATTGATCCCAAAAACAAATGAATACAAGGTAAAATTTTTTACTTAAGTGAACTTAAATATTGCATCATACATTTAAAATAGACAGTAGGTCTCACTACACAAAAAAATATATATCTGAACTGCTGATCCACGAGATGAATATAGACTGGGTATATACAAGAGTTTCTCCATGTTTGGTGGTCAAGAAGTCATGGTTGAGGTATACAACTCGAGCACTGAATCTTGGAGACAAATCCCTCCTAGTTTAGATTTAGAACCATGGTTGTCCTTTGGACAAAGCATGCTGCAACTTGAATGGTGTTCGGTATTAGTTGACATTGTTGATCGAGGCTAGTCTTTTTCTCTTTATTTCTTCTCTTGTGCACCAAAACAAAGGTTCTTAACGATGTTGTAGCTATTACAGATAAGAGACCCACCTTTTAGCAAGAATGTTCACGGCACACTTGTAGTTGCCTTCAAAAGCGTTTTAATGAATCCCACATCGAAAAGGTTAGCTAAAGTAGTGTGGAGGATATAATATAAAACTTAAGTGTGTGGTTTGAAGAAACATACTTACCTGGACGGGGTCAATGGGTGATCATGAAGGCCCATGGCCTAGGCTAGTGACTTCCATTGCACTCGGGAGGGGCGCTAGCTTAAGGTCTGCCCAAGTGGTGGAGCCTACGTCATAATTTGTGTTAGTGGGGGCCTGCGTTCGCGCGGCCCCTTCCCAATTTCAGTTATTGAGTGTTTCTGTCTCACATGTACACTATTCATAGTAGTATAAGACTAGTGCCGAACGGCACAACCTACCACTTCATGACACAAGACTGAAACTATGTTGGCTTTCATCAAGCTAAAGCCTATAGGAACCATGTTGGCTTTCACCACTTGCCATGCCTGACAGTGGCTGGGTTTTCATCCAACCACTGGATAAGATATAAATACGATTTACCACCTGTTGGACGGATGGTATATTGGTTTCAGATCCTACTTAGATTTGATTTGGCCTTTTCCCTTCCTAAGAACAATTGATTAGATCATAGTAGCAAAGATCTTCTCACTTTTTCACATATCGTTAGTGAACTTTTGAGTAAATATACTCTTATTTTTCTTTCTTTATTCTCAAGTAGAGAGATGCAAAAGGGAAACAATCGGTGGAACCCATTTTGTAGTTCCTTCGTTGATGTCTATACTTATACTCTGCTCAATGGAGTTTACATGATCAAGATGTTGCAAAATATAAAAAGAAATCAAAACAAACTACACTTGTTTTCGATAGTTACAAATTTATCTAATCGATCTTTTACATACATACTAATAATGATCATAGATATATCACAAATCTATTCATGCATGAGTGTTATGATGCTTGATCAAGCACACACCTAATTTACTTTGTGGCTACGCGTGAAACATCCATGTTATGGTATCTCGATGCACTAATAAATAATACATGGGGCTTCATCACCTTTATTTGATTGTTAGGTGCTAACCACCCTGTAATAAGCTGTAAAAAATAACTAATTGGCCTGTATATGGATTTGGTTCAATTTAAGCATATTTATCTTAAATTTACACAAAAATGACAAGACATCATACGCACTGACCCTTGCCTCAAGGTTACTACTTCCTATTATAACAAAGCTTCTTCCTTCAAGAGTACACTACCCACTCTAATTCGAAGGAGTGCAAGTTCTCTGATATAAGCATGCTTCTTCCAAATTTAGCCACCTTTAATCATGGCTTCTTCATTAGATTTAAAACTCCCCCACAAAAATTATTCGGTTTACGACTTGCCTTCAAACACCCCTAAAGTTTTCTCAATCAGCAGAATCAATCTTGAAATATTAATACTCGTACGAATTAGCCAGTGAGACTGTAAGTACTTCCATAAACATTTCCTTCTTCAAATGTTTCCTTTTATCCAATGAAGAGTCGACAAAAATGGTGCGAGAACTCCAATGATTCCATCCGCTTTCTGCGTATGAACAATAAAGAAGGAGATGCTTTTTACTTAGAAAGAACATATTAGTAACAGCCAATCAAATTAACAGTTGTATCATGTATGTGGTGGGTAATATAGACTATGTGTATATTACAAAGAGTTTCTCCCTTCTTTGTGATCAACAAATCATAGTTGAGATATACTACTCGAGCACTGATTCTGGAATGCAAATCCCTCCTGGTTTAGATTTAGAACCACTGATTGCTTTTCCTTCAGACAAAGCATGCTGCAACTTGACTGCACTTACTGCAGCCTTAAAAGCACCCAGTTTCAATGAATCCCACATCAAAAAGGTTAGCTGAAGTAGTATGGAGGATGAGATATAAAAATGAAGTATGTGATATGGAGCAACATACTTACCTGGACGGGTTCAATGGGTGATCAAGAAGGCCTACGGCCTAGGTTAGTGACCTCCATTGCACTTGGGAGGGGTGCTAGCCTAAGGTCTGCCTAAGTGGCAGAGCCTACGTCATAATTTGTGGCAGCTGGGGCCAGCGTTCGCGCGGCCCCTGCCCATCTCCAGTTGCAAGTTTTTTTTTTTCATATACTCACTATTCTCATTCTGTTAAAACTTTTGCCGCAGTGCATAACGCACGACGTCTTTATACTAGATAAAATCTTGGTTTGCTATCACTACTTGCTAATCCTATGATAGTAGCTGGTGGGATCCAACCTATAATATGGATTATTGGCAGGAATATGGTCATTGTATGCACATATTTATGACAAGGATTATTGGCCTCACAGACTACTGGCATGTACCTGAAAATTGAAAAGGAGTTTAAATAAATGAAAGATTTTATTTATCACACTGCGTAAACAAACTATAAAATAGATGGTGAGATGCAGAAGAAAAATACCAGTTCAGTCCTTTTAAATTTGAAAAAGAAAGCCTTAGCATTCTCCTAATGTAGAATCGAAAATAGTTATAAATAAGCAAACTTGGACTCTATGTGAACATTTTATTTCCATTAAATATCAACCTGCAACCCGCAACACAGGGCAACTACAACTGGGGATGTACCTATGCACCAACAACCTTAAGAAATAACAGTGCCTTACATGATATAGCATAGTTAATAATAACAAACAAAATGAACTATCGAAATTTGTTGATTGCTATTTGTTGCTCTTTATTTAGAGGCAGAAGAAGACCTACAAGTGCTAGCTATCCAGCCCAAAGGTAAACAAAGTTAAAACAATTTGATCCCCATGAAAATGAAAAGGGAAAAGAAAAAAATTCAACGAGACTATATCATTAAGTTGGCCTCTCACTCCAGATCAATCCAACTTTAGATGAAAAAGACTTTTTGATGATTTAGTCAAGATGAAAACAATATTATGTTAGATGCTTAAAACTTCACAAACATACGAGTTAGATTCATTAGAAATGAGACATATTTGATTAATACCTTGACTTGTTTTGAACGAACTCTTGGACTTCTTTCCTGCTCCAACACCTCTTCTTTTTGGCTTTCTACCCTTCATGTCAATCTGGAATAGCTCCCACATCTCCTGTCCTTGAAGGAGTCTTTTGGGAAAGATTATTAGATTTTGTTTTTACTCTTCACAATCTTGCCAGCATCTAGTGCCTTCTTGACAACAATCACTGCTTTTGCCCGTCGCCAAGGAAGATCAACAAGTGAAATTCCCCCCTTTTCTTTCTTATTTGTAGCCTTTGCCTTCAGTTTTATGTATTAGTGTAAAAGAAGGCAGACTAAGAAGTACATCCCAACCTTCATGGTAGACAGAAAGTGAATAGGAAAGGTAAGGAGTGCATACTTCTTCCAGCTTGTCAACGTGCCCTTCATCCTCCAACATCTCTCTAGCCACTTCCAATTTTGTGCTAGGCAAATGTTTCTACACCAAAAATGTTTCCATCAAGTAAATACACAACTGTGCATACAAGCAAGCTTATGTATATTTTATATATAGGTATGAGATCCTTTGGTGGAACCCTTCAACCACAGAAACCAAAAGCATTTATAAATTTTCTTTCCTTTCCAAAAGTAAAATTCTAATAGGTACTTCTTTCTCTTCCCCAAAAGAAAATCTCCTATACATATACAAGTGTGTGTGTTAGAGGAGTAGTATGTCCTATTAAGTGCCACTTAGGAAAGTGGAGAAAAGGGGGAAAAAAATCTAATATTTGTTTATTCTTAGTATTTACATTTGCTATCTAAATGATCAACGTACACAATAATGGAAGAAACAGCTGCAAACTGCAGTGTCATCGCCAAACACCTAAATACTGGGTCTAAACTCCTTTATTTTGATTCAGTCACTATTATCAGTTATAACATCAGTTCTATCAGGGCAAATCAATAAAAATTTTAAAAGACGTGTCATCAGTTCCACAAACAATGTTGGTCCCTGTAACTGCAATAGTATATTTTGTCTATTTGACTCTTAATGGGAGAGCCAAAGTGTATAAATACAATTTTGGATCTGTTATTGATCCCAAAAACAAACAAATACAAGTTTCTTATAGTTTTTGAATCAAGTGAATTCAGATATTGCATCACAAATTTTTTAAAAAAAAGATCTTATAGCACAAAAAAACACCTTGAACCGTTAATCAACGAAGTGAAATAGACCATGTGTATACAAAGAGTTTCTCCATTCTTTGCAATCAAGAAATCATAATTGAGCTATATCTTGGAGGCTAATCCCTTCTAGTTTAGGTCTCAAGCGACTGATTGCTTTTCCTTTGGACAAAGCATGCTGCAACTTGACTGCAGATGCAGTGGCCATCAAAACACCCAATTTCAATGAATCCCACATCGAAAAGGATAGCAAAGTAGTGTGGAGGATGAGAAATAAAAGTGAAGTGTGTGATATGGTACAACATACTTACCTGGACGGGGTCAATGGGTGATCAAGAAGGTCCATGGCCTAGGTTAGTGACCTCCATTGCACTTGGGAGGGGTGTTAGCCTAAGGTATGCCCGAGTGGCATAACCTACGTCATAATTTGTGGGAGTGGGAGCTTGCGTTCGCGCAGCTCCTGCCTATTTCCAGTTTCAAGTGTTTTGGCTCACTAGGTTGGCTTTCACCACTTATTAAACTTATGATAGTGGTGTTAGAAATATAAGTGTTGGTATTAATATTTTAACTATTAAAAGTATTGAAATTAGGAAGAATAAAGAATTAACAAGAGAAATTAAAAGGAATAAAGTAAGGATTAGAATGCGTATATTACAAATTATGTTAGACATTCTTAAGGGTTTATTTTTGTTTTATTTGAAGCAATGAATGACCTAGAGAGATAATCTTCTAAGAATAGACGTGGATCTTTTCGAGAACTCATCCACACGAAGATCCCCTCGAAGAATAGACGTGGATTTCCTTGAGAACTCGTCCACACAAAGATCCTATTACTTTGAGAAGGCACAACAGAGAGTGCAGAGGGGCTCTATGATGCAAAAGAGGAAGAATATGAACAGTAGTGAGAGCATAAAAGGGCGTGAGAAGTAAGTAATGCTCAGTGGAATGGCCTCGACGGATGACCCTCTAAGATTAGACGTGGGTCTCCTCAGAAACTCTTCCACAAGAAGATCCTAATACTTTGAGCAACAACACATCTCGTTCTAACACTAGAAGACAACAGAGAGTGCAGCGGAGCTCTCTGGTACATGCACAGTAACAAAGGAGAAGAGGAAGAAGATGAACAATAGTGGGAGCAAAAAAGGGCGTGAGAAGTAAGCAATGTAATATTATAAGCAAGTGTGTATGTTTTGTTTGGTGAAGCAAAGATAAATAGACCAAGGTAATTTATGAAATAAGCAGTCAAAAAATATATCAACGGTCCAAAAAGATATTTTTGTTTCAAAGTAGGCTGGTTTGATAAGCTCAAAATAAAACCAAACCAAGCCCACATGCGTGCGGACTAGTTGGGACAAGACTGAGCATGCACATGTGTGTCTTAAGATAAGTTTAAGTCCACACATCTACTCCAATACCATAAGGTATCTACCCGAGAACATTGTCTTTATATAAACACTCTTCAAGAATATATTTTACTCAATGTAAGACTTAGTCTTATATAAAATACACACAATGACACTCTAAGTTTGAAACAATCTCAAGATCCAAGTCTAACAATCCCCCGCATGTTTCAAACTTAGAATAGTAAAATGAGAATGTCATGCATCAGGGAAGTATCCAAAAGGATTTGAACTTCATCCTTAGACATAGGTGGGTGACAACCCTTGAGGGTGGTAGAGTAACCTATAACTGGAACTAAGTTGGCCTTCATGGCTTCCCATGCCTATGACAGTGGCTTGTTGGATACTCTGTTGGAAGGAATGGTATACTGGTTTCAGATCCTACTTCGTTTTGCTTTGGGCTTTTCCCTCAAGAACAATCGATATGATCGCTATAGCAAAGATATTTCACCTTTTGTTATTCTTTGTTGTAATGAAATATCTTTTTTCTTAGATCTTTAGTGAACTTTCGAGTAAACATACTCTTATTTTTCTTCTTTTTTTCCCCTTCTTTATAAGGCTTCTCAAGTAGAGAGATGCAAAAGGGAAGAATAATTTATAAGCTGCTCGGGCTCATGGAGTTTGTATGATCAAGATGTTGCAGAATATAAAAAGAAATGAAAACAAACTACACTTGTTTAGATAGTTATAAATTTATCTAATTAATCTTTTGTATACACACTAATAATGATCATCGATATATCTCAAATCTATTCATGCATGTGTGTTATCATGCTTGATCAAGCACGCACCTAATGACTAATATATGGGGCTTGATCACCTCTTTTTGATTTTTAGGTGCTATCCACCCTCTAATAAGCTGTAAAAAATAACTAACGGTCTGTATATGGACTTGGTTCATTTTAAGCACATTTATCTTAAATTTCCACAAAAATGACAAGATATCATATACACTGACACTTGCCACAAGGTTACTACTTCCTATTATAACAAAGCTTCTTCCTTCAAGATTACTCTAATTCGAAGGAGTGCAAGCTCTCTGATATAAGCATGCTTCTTCCAAATTTAGCCACCTTTATTTATGGCTTTTTCATTAGATTTAAAACTCCCCCGCAATAATTATTTGGTTACAACTCGTCTTTCCCCTTGAATTTTTCTCTATCAGCATAATCAATCATGAAATATTAATACTCCAACGACTTTAGCCACTGAGGCTGTAAGTACTTCCATAAACATTTTAGCAAGTAAGACTCGCTTCTTGAATATTCACCTCTAACTCAATTTAGTCAATTATAATTTTCAAAAGGCCCAAAAAACAAAAATTAGATAAGAGCAGTATTGAGTTTCTAAATAATACTATAGTATTAGAAATTTGTTTAGTATCTAGAGGGGGATTTTTCTGTACTCTCTTATAAAATGTGAAGATCGTTTTGAGCCTTGTAAAAGGGCTTGTAAAGAAAAATGTTTTTTCTTGAGCCCCAGAATCTCAACAAAATCTTCCAACAGAAGTTTATTAGGCCTCAACTCAACTATTTTAAAGTACTTTTTATCAAAGAAAAAAAGTGGCGTCAAAAGATGGTGATGTGAAGTAGGCAGTGGGGTTTCAAATTATGCTAATGCCATTGAAAACAAAATCACGTATGAAGTATCTTCTACCAATGAAATATGAATAACATGCAAAACAGAATAAAAAAAGCTTATCATACTTAAAGAATACAATAACAAATGATTGAAAATAACAGTTGAGTTGTCCTTATAACTACTTTACATAACCATGGCTAAAAACTTATCAAAGCATTCACAAAATTGATTATCTTTAAGTTATTTAGGCAGTTGATTTGCATCAAAATGATGTAATTCCTCTTTGGAACTAGAAGAAGCTTAAGAGGAAAGGAATTCTCAAAATGCACAATATAGATAAAATGGTAAGGAACTGGTCCAATTCGTGAATAAGAAAGGGTACTTCTTAGCTTTGGTGACAACCTTTTTTTCCAACTTGTGAAAAGGAATCTATGTCCAAGAAGTCCACGTACAAATGAAGGGAATACCCGTGAGTGACACCACTATGAAAGCCATGCAGAGGGTCCACCAGCAGTGGCGGTATCTGGAGAGTAATGGTACAAGTTCCTCAAACTTGCACAGTCTCTTTTGGGTAGTAAAAGTGGGGGTGGCAACAAAATTATATAGACATTAGACAACAGATAGAACAAAGTGAAGAAATGGGTTCCATCATGCAGAACAATTAAAATGTATCAAAACCAGATTTAGGAAGCATAATAATACTGTTGTAAGTTGCAACATTAGAAAATTTGAGTGTAGGAAAAAATATGAATCCCTCCTCTTCCTTTTCTTAACAACAGGCATTATTTCAAAACAACAGTTCAAATTCATTGATAAACAAATGTTTTTCCAAGAAGGCATACACTAGATAACCACTACCTAGCCACTTTACATCATGTTACATAAGAAGTTGAAAATGGCTGATTAAATCTTCAATGCTCTCTTTCTTTCTTTCTTTCTTTCTTTCTTTTTTTTTGGGTACAATCTTCAATACTCTCTTTATTTTCCCTAAATATTCTAACCATGACCAGTGGAATCAAAAAACCAAAAAAATCCTCCTCTGAGAATAATTTAAGCATTATCTTTGAGATATATAATGTTAAATATTTTTCCCACACCCCTGCACAATGCAAAATAAAACCAAATTATAAAATAAAAATCCTTCACAGTTCTCCCATACCTGAAAAGCACTCAAATAAATAGTTATTTTACAGAACCAATTAGCCTCCAATTGTTCCTGTGCCATTTAGGGCACCAAAATGTAACACCAGCTTACTCAAAAGTCAATGAAAGAGATTGTCCTACCTTTTTTCTTTCACATGAATCCCATCTAGTCCAAATTACACTGACCAGAGTCCCAAATAATGACCTTAGCATGTACCTAGCAACATATTGATGAAACTTAAAGCAGTTAAAAGGATAGTACAGTCGCTAGGAGCTTGAGTGTTTTACTGCAAGCACATGAATGCAATGACCATGTCATCAACTAACTCTCCATCTACACATACAGATGCCATGCACTTCATATAAATAACATAAGGTGGAGAGTTATTGTGAAACTACATCTCTTCAAACCTAAGAAAATGCCCAAGAGACAGTGTAAGTCCCCCACTAAAACAATACCCCAAACCACCCTTCTTCAATCAGAATATTTTTCTTTCTCCTTGACACCAACCAAACAAAGCATGCATAAATCCATCATCCTTGCCACAAGCGACACAAAAGAGGTGGCTGAATTTCCTCCTATAGCAATAGGCACCAGAGGCACAGTTGGATCCCTTTTAATGCAAGAAATCGAGTACTTTAGCCGGCTTGAATTGAATTCCCAAGACAGGTCACAGAAGAACAAGTCCCAAACTATCAACATGGGTTCCTCAGTTAGCACTGATTCCAGACCCACAATTGTATCCAGAGTAGAAAGTACAAAGAAAAAGCGAGGAAGTAGCAAGCTCCTACCAAGCATGTGTTCTATGGTGGATGTATCAGACAACAGTAAGCCAAATGGGACCTCTGCTTTCAGTTACAAGAACCTGAAGTCTGATAATAAATTTCAGGTTTAGATAATGCTCTCAGAGAGCTTTGAGAAACCCAGCTTCTTGAGAGAATTTGTTATAGGGGTAGCCCAAGCTTTATCTGCATTACCACATTTAATGTCCACAACTTCAACAATGTTGGACTTCTTTTTATCATTTTTCTGCCTAACTGGACTTCTGTCCACTGGAAAGTTATCAGATCCGAGCATGGGTATTCGATGGGTATGTCTGCCATTAAGTTTTGTTTTTGGGGCAATACCAGAGCTTCTATGGTTTATGATGTTACTGCTTCCACTGCTGCTGGCTTCATCTAATGATTTCCTTGGTTGTAGTTGTTTTGGGGTAGTACTACCACAGGGAACTGAAACAGGTAGTGTTCGAGGTTTACTTCTTGAAGATACCTGCTGGTGTGATGGAGAAGAGATCTGATCCAATTCCCTCATCATCAATGAACTGATTGTTCCGGTGGTCCCTACCTTGATGGCTCCTTCACCACCATTGATACCTTCCAATGTCTGAGCCATGCTCCTCTTAGCTCCAATCAAAGATCCAAATGTTCAAAATCTTTGAGATGGATATTCCCGGCAGAGTTACTCAATAATCTGTTGTACATCAGCAATCCAATGCTCTAAGATGTAAGCGGTGTAATCAAGTCATAGTGTAATCAAATTTCTCACTGAACTAGTAAGTAAGTAAGTAGTTATAGTCTTCCATTTTTAACAATTCAGGATTGAAAGTTAAGTGTTATAAATAGATATGCAATAGGCAATAGGAATCATACTATGCAAGAAGAGGAAGTAAGCAAGAAGGGGTTGGAAGGGCTGTGGGGAGTCACTAGGTTCACAATTGAAAACTTAAGGGGCATTTGGTTTGTTTTCTGTTTTCATTTCCAGCTGATCTGTTTTCACTCATAATTACAAAAATACTACATTGTTTTCACTTTGCTTCCTGTTTTCAAACTTTTTATAAAGGAAATAGTGAAAATAATGTGGTATTTTTGTAATTATGAGCGAAATCATATTAACTGGAAATGAACACAGAAAACAAACCAAACACCACCTTAGTTCCAGCATTAAATCAACAATAGCAGAACAGTAAGTGTGAAATTATTCAAATAGTAAGGCTCACTTAGCTACAAGAAATTTAGTGATACAAACCAAGAAAACCCGTTTTCTAGAAACACCAAAACTGAGTGAAGGAAGCAAATAAAGCATGATTTATGGGGTGAATAAACTCGAATTGGTTTGTGAAAATGCAGGTCGCCAACTTGAACAAACGTAGACTCACGGTCATGATCTTGACTTAACAGGCAAACAGAATTTCACAATGCAAGCTACTGTCTCTCTGCCCCGAGACAACAACCATACATAATTATCTCAGGCTGAGAATGCCAACTATAATTATCTTTATGCAACTGAGTCCACGGTAAAAAGAGGGGGGGAAATAATTTTTCAATGAAAAAAGGAATGAAAAGGAAAAGCATCTAACCCACAAAGCAGAAAACCACTACCAACCCAAAATGGTTAGGATGATGCAGAATCAAATCTGAAAAAACTATCCAGCCCTTGAAGGGTTACATTAGAAGAACCCAGAGAAGGGTCAAATCCACTGTTATGGAGCTCCCCCCAAAAGACAAGGAAATCAAACACAACAAACCATCAAATTTGACAATCTGAAGGAGTATATACAAACTGAAAACCAAAGACTCAATTGAAAAAAAAAATTAACTTCAATTTAATCAAATTGCTTCATATTCATAGAGTAATAGTCTGATCCTCACAACCAATTATTAATAATTTATTACAATGCAGCAAGCCATACATTGTAGATGCAGAATGCAACATAGGAAATATCACAGGGAGTCGAAAAAAAAGTTAGCTATCTTACTCACAAGCATTACAGCACAGTCCTTCAGAGCTCCCCCAGTTTTGGTGGCTTCTCTGGTGCACTCAAAAATATGTGGCCACTGGTGGATTTATTACGTGGCCCAACTATTATATGACATGTATATATTTTATTGCTCATATTAATAATCTAGTCATCGAGAGTGGGCTGACCACTATATTTGCTAAATGATCCGTAGGGACTTTTTTGATATTACATTAAACAATTTAATGTTAGATTAAACTGAAATTTATTAAAAACTTAATTTCAATCTCTTCTATTTTGTAATCAAAATTAAATGAAAACATTTCGGCCTCAAATCTGTAAACCCCCATTTCTTTCTCCCAAATCACCTTTCACCCCAAGAAGAAATCTCACCTCGCACTTTGCTTCCTCCACTAGACTCACCATCATCTGTGTCCTCGCAACTGCTCGTCTAAAGTCCCATGCCCATGACACTGGGAAGGTGAGGAGGTGGTTCACAACACTGGGAAAGAGGAGAGAGAGAGAGAGAGAGAGTTGCAGATATGACCATGCCAAAAGAGAGAGAGAGGAAGGTGAGGAGGTGATTCACAACACTGGGAAGAGGCTCAAATGCATAAAGAATGAGCAAGAACAAGTTCAAGCAGAGGATGATGCAAGTGAAGAACTAGTTTTCGTGTGCGAACAACCTCTCCATTCACAGGGGTAAGGTTATGCACATCTTATCCTTTCCAAACCCACAATGGTGGGAGCTGGGGTAATGGCCCGCCTGTGTTATGGCATTTGTTTCTACTACTCTGCTCAAAATGGTTAGGCTGCAAACATCTGAGCCACCCCAGATCAGACCCCACAATGGTGGAAACCTTATGCATTGGGCCACCCTCTTATTTTGTTTGGTTCTAAATTTGAAAATTGATTTATGGTGTATGAGACTAAGCATGCAACTTGCAAACTTTTAGATGTGAGAAAATATGTTACTTGATGGCATTCCTAAGTATTAAGCGTACTGTGTTTTGATGATAGCCTAGTCAAGTGGTTAATTGTCACCACTTTATAACAGAATTAGCCACTTATGTGGGTAATATGTCTTTTTTAGTAAATATGACCATTCACTGGTCCTTCATACTAATCTTCCCTAAAATGAGCAATAGAACAAAGAAAAAGAAGTGACTGGTAACACTCTTTTTAACTATCATTTCATTCTTTGTTTTCAATTTTAGTGCTATGATAGCCTTTGGCATAATTCTTGTAATGGAAGACAAGTGCTCTTTGTTTTCCACCCTTGAGAAATGAAATGTGATGCTATTTGTTAAAGTGTATGTTGGATGTTATTAAGTGAATGACTCTGACAAATGCAAATTCTGATGTGTGCCTCTTAATTTCTAGTCAAGGTATATTAATGTAGATCTATCCATTCTAGTGTCTGTATCCTATTATATTAGGAGGCTTTTGGTTTGTTGGCTCTTTCACCTTGGTATGTAAGATACCCGGGTATCTCAATTCTCAAATGTAGGGAAATTCAGGGAACCTCATATTATGGTATGATAATTAAAAATCATTGCGAAAAATCTTGGATTCCTAGACATCATCTATTCTCATGTACTATGACGTTTGCATACCAAATGTGAGCATCCGAGTTACTCAAAAATCTTACTAGCATAAAATGTTGATTTGCAGAGTCTGTTACGTAGTTGAGATACAATTAGAGGGTGTTATGATTCTTTAGCTGTAAATGGTTTGATATTTTTAATTTATACTGCATAGTTTCTGTTGAATACAGTTCCTTGACATGAGCCTTACACTTACTGCTTTTGTTTGATTTATAGCCCATAGCAGATTTTGGATGGACATGTAGCTCATGTTAAGGTCATGGTTACAAGTCAACCTCTAGAGCATCGAAAGGATTAGGAGCTCAAAGTTAATAGCCAACATTTTGGAAGACTGAGAATATGCAAAAACTTTCAATTGACGAGTACGCTGGAGGCTTCTTCTGTTCAATTAATTACTCTGCTAAAAGGATCAGGCTCTGAGGTAGCCAATTGGCTAGTCACATTTTTGGCGTTAATATCAACCCCTCTTTCCTTCCAAAAATATATTCTAAAATAACAGTTTATTAGTGTTTTTTTAACTTGTATCCCTATAATTTATAGGCATAAATGTAGGGTTTATTGTTGTAATTACCATATGGTATGGTATGGTGCAGCTTCTAACAAATTTTGATCGCGGGAAGCTTTGCTTGTAACTGACGTACATAAATTTGTTCAATGAAAATGCAAGTATTTGCCATCCAAATGTTGGATCTAAATTGCCCATTAAATACCATTTTTTCGTGATTATGCGAGTGATTTACAGAGTTTCTTGTCCTGAACACCTAACTTTTGTTTCATCATTGTGCACGCAACTTATTTTGAATTCAAGCTGCCTATTTAACGGCATCACCATCTTTGATTTTTACTGTTTGCTATTAGTGGCTCCCTGGCTCGTGCCCCTGTAAAGAAATTCTTTGGTTTAGACTCGTACTTTTCATGTATGTCCTTCCCCAAAATGTTAAATGTATCCTCAATTAAAAAAATAGAAGAAGGAAAAAGAAAAAAATATTAAATGTATACTTAATGGTATATGTTGACATAATACACCAGAAATACAATTGAAGTGATCATCATGGAACAGGATATATATTAAGAAAATCCCATATGGTAGTAGATCGTAACTTGCTGGCCATCTTCCTAAAGGACCATGATTTATGAAGACATCCACATGGGTATGTTCTATTTGCTCCCTGTGTCTGAACTAGAGTCTTCATTGTCGAAACAACTCATTTGACTTTGGTCTCTGGAACTTGGGTTATATTAGGAATGATGTATTCTACTCTATATATCCCAACCTTCAAATTGAAGTTCTCAAAAGGCTGGTTTGACAAGCCGAATCTAATTGACAATATCAAATTATTAATCAAATAAAACTCAACTTCGAGAAGAATGTCAAACAACTTCATAAGATAAGTTCCTTTCCAATATCTCATTGGTTCAAAATCTAAAGCACTTGCTATGAGTTGGGAAGAGATATGGCATTAGCAGTCAAAGGGACAAAAAATTGAATTGAAGATGGGAAAAATCGTGGAGGACTCGAAAACTTTATAAAACTCATTGGTTTTATAAAATCACAACACAGAACTTGGAAGCTTTATACACTGTGGGGCAAAAGAATTACATGCAAGTGCAAATACAACTTCATGTAGTAACTGTAGACTTTTCTGTTTTAGAGTTTGATAAAAATAATAATAAAAATAATAAAATCTATGACAAATCTTCCTCATAGCATCTGTTGCAAAATCTAGGATCTTCATTATTTCCAAGCCATGAAATCAATATCATCCCTAGCTTGCTTGTACAATTCAAGCCTTTTAGCTATTTGTGTTCTCTTTTCCATATGGGCTGGGTCTTCATCCATCATAGCACCCAATTTCTCCTTCTGCATAATAGCTCACACAATTAATTATAATCTTACCACATATAATGCTGCAATATATATGCTTCCATAAATTCTACAACAAGCAAAACAAATCCCCGATGCTATGCCTGACCATCTTGCTTAAACAATCTTAACAAGGAAAATGGCATGCTTTCTATTGTTTTTTCTATAAAATCTTTGCTAATTTAATTACATATAAGTTAACATTTGTTTCACTAGGTAGCCTACAATACACTTATATAGTTGTACTACACATGGTTTATTAGTATAAATACACACAGCAACGGGGAGCCTAAGTAATAGACAGTTCCAAACAAGATTACCCGCAGGAATTACTAAGTAATGCCTAAAAGTTGTCTGGTTCAAATTGGTCACCTCAATAAATATTAAAATTAAAATAGGAACAAGGAAAGAAAACAAGTGAAAAATAGTCAAGCAGGAAATTAACGAGGGAAACTTGTCAAAACAAACTTTACACTTGGGAGAGCAATGAAATTTTACATTTCAATAATTAACAATGATTATTATGATGTTGAGACAGAAACCTCAGACTCAGAGGCGCATACTATGAATTAGCAATTCATTGAAGTGGTAGCATTTGTTGTTAAGATCAAATGGAATGATGGAATTGTGAGTACCTGAAAGCAGATGGATTCTATATAAATAGTAAATATACTCTATTTTATTCTTTTTTCTCTTTATCAATGATAGTATTGCAGAGATCCTCTATTCAATTTATGCACAAAACATCTCATTCTTTCTATCCAAAACACTAATTAGAAACACACAATAGAAAACATAGATTAAATAGTGAAACAGTAAAATTTAATAATGAAATTAAGAAGTAAGTAGAATACCTTGATGCAGAGAAATGTCAAAGAGATCCACCCGCCTCACAAACACTACATGGATGGTTAGTAAATTTGCTTCTGGTCTCTAATGTAAAGACTAAAGACTACAATCTTCACCATTATCATTTGAATACATGCAGCATTAATGCATGCTTAATATGTGTTTTCATAGAAATATCATAGTTTGTTTTCTTTATGTGCTAATCATCTTTTAAGTCAAAACTATAATTAGATGGCATCATATGAGATGCTACCCAGAGTTGGCTACTGCTTTACAAACCAAAGAGCCTTTGATAAGATGCACTTATCTTCTCTGCATTATGTTTTACTCTTTACTGATTCATTTAAGTATAAACCAATTGTAATAACATGCTGTAAGGTGTTTTTCTTACTCTTGGAAGCTACTATGATTAGTTCTTCATATATATTTTCTTGATAATTTGTCCGTAAGTGTGAAGAGTTGAGGAATTCAGTAACAAATGCTTTTTTGGTTGCTACTTAAGATGAAAATTCCCTTAATGGTTAATATTGATCTTGCCTAAGGTACATTCTAGGGATAAGAGGAATGATACCAAATCCAAAAGCTGGTACTGTAACATCTAATATTCCTCAGGTGTATTATCCACTCTTCTTGTTTCCTTTCTTTTAAATTTCACTCACAATGGGCATACTTTTAGTTTGAACCTGAAACTGTAAGTAGTAGCTTTTTAGTTAATATTTTTCTTGCTAAGTGTATAAACAAATACACATGATTACAGAATTTTAAGATCAAAGTATTTTTCAACTTTCTGGTTTTCCTTTTTGTTTTTCTGGAGGGGGCAGGAAAGGATGGGAGGAAGAAAAATTTTAATAGCATTGATATTGTTTCACTTAAGGCAAGGCAGCAATCCCTTTATTTCACAAAAGTTCTATACTATGTTAATCAAAATGCCTTAAAAATCACCTTTTCAGGCTGTAGCAGAATTCAAGCGTGGAAAGATTGCATATAAGGCAGATAAAACTGGAGATGTGATCATACCTTTTGGAAAAGTTGACTTTCCGGAAGAGAACCTTCTTGTAAACTTGGTTGCTGCTGCAGTATGTTGTTCTTCCCTGGGCTTAAATGCCAACTTAGTCAGCTATGGGCACATGGTCTATTCAGGACAATGCATCCCTGCAAACAGAAACAGATTAAGCAATAGGTCAGAAAACATTTAAATTGTTTTGACCGTAGAAAACCAAAAATGAATAAATAAATAAATGTCAAATCAGGTATACATAGAAATTAGATATAGAAGTAGAGGAGGACATTCAATTATTGACTATTTATCAAAACATCAATAACAAAAAGCTAAAGGAGAGGAATACAAAATATGGATAGACAAGCAAAAAATAAGCCTCAAATACAAGTCAAGCAGTCAACAATTATTTGCATTAACTTCTAAATAGATGGAACTCCAAATTTATGGACAAAATAGATGGTCTATTCAGGATAAATTTTATAAATAGATGGAACTCCAAATTTATGGACAAAATATTTGCCCCACCAAACATTTGAAGACTGGACTCTGCAGTACTGAGTAGTATCAAGTTGGCATCTTATATCTCCCTGCAAGTGCAAATATCAGGTGATCCTTCAACCATCCATAAAGATAAAATTAAAAGAAAGTTCTTTCATAAATAATAAACTTAATCTTGCAATACAAGGAACAAGTTGCATACCATCAGCTTGTAACAAGAGTTCAACCAAACTGATAGAAGCAAGAAGCAGGAAAAGGCAAATAGCAATTCAGAGAATTTGAATTTAACATATAGTACATTTTGTGCTCCAAAAATGACAATGGATTCCTAGCAACAATCACTGAATAACAATTCATTAATAGCAATCATTTAAATAGGAGTAATCAAACCCATTTGCAGCAGAGAAACTTGTTTCCATAATTAATTTCACGTGTTTTGCAAATTGCAACAAATGATACATCTACCTCTATAGCCATTCCTTATCAATTCACTGAAACGATTAAACATTGTCTACATATTTCAAATCTACATATCCCACACAAAAGTAAAAAAAATATATATATATATATATATATAGCCAGCAAAACAAAAATACAGTCTGCAACTATAAACAAAGGAAAAGAATAACAAGTTATACATGAAATTACGCATCAGCATCATCCGAGGCTTTCGCAGCAAAAGGATCATGAGTAGGACCAACATCCTGCCCAATGTGGCGCTTCTTCTATGTTCGGGCGATTCCGATCGATGGCGATGGCGATGGCGGTGGCGGCGGTGGTCGGTGTAGCGGTCGCTGTTTCGGTCGTATGAGTCATAGCTAGGGCTACAGCGGCGGCAATAGTCATCGGAAAGATCGGAGTCAGGGGTGCGGCAATCGTTTACTCTGTGTAAATGGTGCCATTCGTAAGGGATTTCGACCGTGGAGGATGCTTTTCCCATCGCGGAGAGTGATAGGAATGGATTGGGGTGTTCATTTGCATTTGCGTGTTCAAATGGCGGCGGTTCAAATGGTGTCATGGGCATGAAACTTCAAACGAGTACTTGCAATTTGCAAGGACAATGAGAGAGTTAAGAGAAAGATAAAAGAGATGGAACCTAAGAGAAAGTAGAAGCCTAGGTTGCAGATGAAGGTGAAGAACAACATTTTCAGGGTTGAAATGGGGGTTTACAGATTTGGGTCCAGGATTAAGGTTCTTTGTTTGATTTGGGGTTGAAATGTTTTCATTTAATTTTGATTACAAAATAAAAGAGGTTGAGATTAAGTTTTTAATGAATTTCAGTTTAATTTAAAATTAAATTTATTAAAGTAATATAAAAAAAGTCCCTACGGATCATTTAGCAAATATAGTGGTCAACCCACTCTTGATGACTAGATTATTAATATGAGCTATAAAATGTATACATGTCATATAATAGTTGGGCCACGTAATAAACCCATCGGTGGCCACATATTTTTGAGTGCACCAGAGAAGTCACCAACAAACAAAGAAACAAAATCATATCTAATCCAACTTTAGACAAACTTTTTGTGCCTTTATTTTGGAGGGTGTCGAATTCACTGCTGTTGATTTGACTAGCATCATTGTAGGCGTGGCGAGGCTAATTTATCGAATCGAATATTCACATTTTTTATTATTGTAAGCATGTAAAATGGGTTTTTTTATTTTTATTTTTTATTTTTTAATAAGTTAAATTATTTTTAATTTATAAAATTTTAAGTTTAAAATTTTTTTCATAAAAAACTTATTAAATCAATATAATTTAAATTAATTTTAATTTTTAAAATATAATCAATATAATCAAATTCAATGTAAATAACATTATTTAAATTAAGTAATTTTGTAATTTAAAATTGTTCCAATCAAATTGCGAATATTTCTATTATTTCTTATTTTTTAATTTTTATAAAATAAATGATAAAAATATTTTTTTATTTTTTATAAAAATTTAAAAATAAAAAATAAAATAAAAATAATGTGACACTTTTATAATTATTAATAAAAATATATCAACTAAAAAAACAAATTAAACACCACCTAAATTTTGGTATACAAATATCTTTTTCCTGATGTGTATATTCTTTCTCTTGTTGCTCCTGTAGGCCTCCTCTTTTGTAGTTCTTTTTGTTTAAAATAATTCGTGTAATGAAACATTATTCAACAACTCACTATTATATGTAAAAGGGCGTACCAGCACCCAAAAAATAAAGAATTGTATAAGGGTATATTAAATAGGTAGAAGTTATTTACATAGAAAATTTAAGCACAAGATTTGCGCAAACAACATAAGCACAGTTTATAGGAAGGAAAAAAGTGGAGGAGAGAACCAACAAAAAAGTTAATGGCTGTCATGGAATTGTGTAAAATCGACGAGTGACTTTATATATATATGTATATCATTACTCAATTAATAATTAGTGCCTTTAATTCTCATAACATTATATTATTTTATTTAAGAAAAATGAGATAATTCAATTTTTTATTCACAACATAATCTATTCGAAATTAAGAACATAAAATATTGGGTTAAAGCTTGTTTTGAATTTAAATATCTACATTTTATACTCAGTTTTAATTTTATCTTTAACATTATTGACAAACAAGTTATGCATTTGCTACACTTAACAACTGTAGGATAATGTTCCTTTTGATGATTGCTGCTTCAATACACAGCTTCAAGATATGTTCCTTTTAAAATACATAATTTGAGGAGAAAAGAGGTTTAGAATCGAACCAAGAGAACCAAGTTTTCAAATGATAGTGTTGAACTATAAGTTAAGAGTATTTAAGGCATGGGTTGAGACGAGTTTAGTTTGATTCGAACTTGACTCAATATATTGACTGAGATAATTTTTTAGACTTGAATTTGATCCTATTATGATTCAATTAATGATTAGATCAAGACTAGATTGATTTAATATTTATATAAAGTGTACAATATTAAACGTTATGTATAATTAAGTTATAAAATTTTAAAAGTATTAAACTAAAAATAAAAGATATTTTATAATATATATTATATCAATACAAAAATATTATTATGTTATACAAAATATATTAATTTATGTCTAAAAATTTTAAATTTATTACAATTTTTTAAAAAAAATATATAAAGGTTAAAGTATTATGTTATATTGAATTGACTTAACTCAAAGTATAACTCAAAAACACTAACAAATTTTGAAAACCTATCCTCGGCCCAATTAACTCTTAGTCTGCCTAAGTGATCGTTTCCGTGCTTGGATTCTCCTTTCTTCAGGAAATGAAAGCCAAAATTGGTTTTGTTCCTCAAAAGGAGCATAAAAAGTGACGTGGATGAAGCTATTTTAACTATTCTTTTTTTGGTGCAATAGGTAGGCAAGAAGAGAGAGTAGAGAGGCTAGAAAACTATGAATTTTCTATTCACTTTTATTACTTTTAATTGTAATTGTAATTTTTTAAATAGCTTTAATTTAAATTATTATTTCAAGTCAAACTTTAAATTAATTATATTTTAATTGTCTATTCATATTTAATTAAAGACAATTTGGAAAATAAAATTAAAATTTTAATTGGTTGCCTTCAATTTTGCCTCTTTAAGAAGTACCAATGGAAGAAAATTTTGAAATTGGTTTTCACTTGAAATTTTTTGACAAATTGGCATGCTGGAGTTTATGTATATCTCTACAAGGGAATGACAGAAAACTAAACCTATGGATGCTAGTAACATCCACTTTCATTCTTTCACCACACTACAGCAATTCAACCATACTCCTTGTACCTAACACGGTTAATGCATACTTTTCCATAATGAATTTATCAAAAATTAGCCACTGACACCATTTTGAGGTCAATAAGCAGGCGTATTTCTGTCAAGTCACCAAGGCCCTCCTTACCAGAATGAATTGGTCATTGTAACTAAGTAATCACAGGCCAACACGGCAACATCTACACATAAATAATGGTGTCTTAACAACAATAGATGTACAACAAACAAAGCAAAGAAAAATAAATAATTTTCTATTGGTAAAATTGGAACTCAATCTGATGCTTGGATTACAAAATTGAGCAACTAGAAATATATGGTGTACTGAAGCACAAGTCAAATTGGGATAAGAATCAAGTTCACGTGATACAATTGAAACTCAAAAAACTTATTGGCAGTAGTTGCTGTCAGCAGCTCCCACATTGATTACACACCTGTCACTAGGGCCACCCAAAAACACCAGAGGCATCAACTGAAAATCACGGGAGGGAGCTCATTTAATCACCTCCAATGGTGGAGTGGATATAGTATAAGCATTTGACTACATGTCAGGTCAACAATAAGGCCATGCCTTGCAGGTTTATGGTCCTTCCACGCACACATTTATGACGAGGATTATTAGCCTCACAGACTACCTGCGCTTGTACCTGAAAAGGAATTTTGGATAAGATTTTATTTATTAGCATTGCATAAACAAGTGTAAAATATATATGTTGAGATGCAGAAAGTTACCAGTTCAGTCCTTTTAATTTAAGAGGGAAAAAACACTTCGGTTTTTTCACCATATTTTATAACAAAAACTCAATTTATTGCAACTAAATATCACATTTATCACAAATAATCACTTCAATAAACCAAAGAGGAAATAAGTTATATTAAAAGAAACCTAAGTAGCATTCTCCTAATGTAGAATCGTAAATAGTGACAAACAAGCAAAGTTGGACTGTGTGTTTGGCTTTCAGCAATGAACATATCTTTCCATGACATATCAACCTAAAAACCCCCCAACACAGGGAAACTACAACAAGGGATGTACTACAGTTACAGTATGCACCTACACCCATAAAAAATAACAGTGCCTTACATGATAAAACATATTTAATAATGTTAATAACAAAGCAAATGAACTCTCTACATTTATTGATTGATATGTGTTGTTTTCTATTTATAGGCAGAAGATCTACAAGTGCAAGCTGTCCAACCCCAAGGTAAAAAAAATTTAAATACAATTTGATCCCCAAGAAAATGAAAAGGAGTAAAAAAAAAGTGACCATATCATTAAGTTGGCCTCTCAGAAGCTCCAGATCAATCCAACTTTAGAAGCAGAAGACGTTTTGATGACTCAATCAAGATGAAACCAATATCATGTTAGATGCTTAAAAGTTCACAAACACACTAGTTAGATTCATCAGAAATGAGACTGATTTGATTAATACCTTGACTTGCTTTTGAACGAACTCTTGGACTTCTTTCCTGCTCCAACTCCTCTTCTTTTTGGCCTTTTATCCTTCATGTCAGTCTGGAATAGCTCCCGCATCTCTTCTGTCCTTGAAGGAGTCTTTTGAGAAGGACGACTAGATTTCTTTTGACTCTTCTTCACAATCTTGCCAGCATCTAGTGCCTTCTTGACAGCCTTCACTGCTTTTGCCCGTCGGTAAGCAAGATCAACAAGTGACATTCCACCCTTTTCTTTCTTATTTGTCCCCTTAGCCTGCAGTTTATGTATTTAAGTGTAACAGAAGGTTAGATATAAGGAGTACATTCCAAACTTCACAGCAAACAGAAAGTGAATAAGAAAGGTAAGGAGTGCATACATCTACTAGCTTGTCAGTGTGCCCTTCATCCTCCAACATCTCTCTAGCTGCTTCCAATTTTCTACGCTTCTTTCTAGGCAAATGTTTCTACACCAGAGATATTTCCATAAAGTAAATACACGACAATGCATACAAGCAAGATTATGTAAATTTTATATAGGTATAAAGACAAACAAATCCGTATGTACAACAAAATTGGGGAACACTTATTACCTCTCGCTCTCGCTTCCTCTTTTCCTTCATTCTGAGGTCTTCAGCTTGTTGGGCACTGATTACCTCCTTTCCAGAACTCTTTTCCTTATCCATAGATGCCTGTTAATAGTCAATTTCATTTGTTATCATCAATGGGCTATATTTCAACCAAGGAGAATTTGAACTTAAATACTTGTCATTTATATCATTAGTTTGACCGGCATGACCTTCACTGCAAAAGATTGCACAACATAGAAGGGAAATAGGCAACCCTCTTAATATGCATTATAATGCCCCCACCAAAACATGGGAGACTAAATGCATGTAATTTGAGGAATACCATCAAGATGAAACAAGATCTGACCTTTGCTGCTTTTGCAGCAAGCTTCTTCTCCTTCTCTGTGACAAACCAGGTTCTTTTGGGGCGGGAATAAATCTCTTCCTTATGTGCGATCATGTTTTCAGCCTGCCCATATCATAGAAGTGCATGATTTTATAGAATGGCAGATGAACACAGTCAACATAGAGTTCCAAAGCCACAGAATACAGCACTATTACGACAATACAGTTTTCTATGTGATGCTACTTTGGAAATGCCATTTCTTAATCAAGATGTAATCCAAGGTATCCCAGGATTTATGTAATCCAAGGTATCCCAGGATTTGTGTAATATACATAACTAGTGCATGTCCCGTGCAACACACGGGGTGATTTAAAATAGAACTATATATGTTGAAGATCTATGTGAAATAAAAGATTAGGTAAGTGATTGGATACAAAAATGAATATTGGATAATATTGAAAGTCTGAATTACATGTTTATAAACATACATACATGACAGGATAATTAACACCTGCAAAGTGAAGAAAGTAAAACAAAATAACTGATAAATACCTTTGTGGCCTCCATTTCGGCTTTCCTTAGGGCTCTCTCTTCCCTGAATAAATTGAAAAATATAAATACAGTACAATATTTAAAAAAAAAATCCTTAACAATTAAATATAATCAAAACCTCTCTTCTTGAAGTACTTCAGTAATTTGATCCTCCATTTGCTCAATTATATGAGACCATTTAAGTATAGATTGCTCTGCAACAATGCGGCTCTTCAGCTTTGAACCAGCCCTCTTTGCCTAATTATTGAAAATCAACATTTACAAGAAAGATTATATATCGGCTCACGTAAAACATCGACTTTCTTTTTCCTTTTTCAGTTTGCATGTTCTCAACCTTAGCAGAGAATCAATAAGCTTTTTAACTAGGAACATCCGAATTACTAGTACAATTAAACATAAAGCAACCTGTGAAAATTAAAAAGGGGTGGAAAGAAAAAGATATCTTGGTTTTCTGCAGTGCAGGCATATTTCGATGAAGTGATTAATAGTACAGGTCCATATAATCCACACCATATAAAAACCAAAATTAGTAGATACATATTGACTTGTAAAGAAGGCTATCAAAATTAGAAATTTCTGTGTAAAGGCTGATTTATGAGTGTTTGATGTAGAAACTTTCTCATGAAAAGTCAAACTTGAATAACTAATTGTGGGAAAATTAATTAACATTTCTTGACTAAGACTTTATGTAGCTGAGACCGAAAATCCAGATCAGCTGGCATAAATTTTCTATCATATAAGCAAGAATGGAAGGAAATATAAGAAATGACAGCCAGTAGCCACCAAGAAATAAAGCTGAAAACAGAAGCAGCAATTCTAGGGATGAAACTCACAATGGCTTTTAAAAGTGACCGGTCATTATCAGTCACAAATGTGACAGCATATCCTTCTCTTCCAGCTCTTGCAGTACGGCCCACTCGATGAACATAGCTTCAGAGATTAAAAAGAGATATTAAATTCACCAGCACACCCAGAGAGAGAATGAGATCATGTTTAAGGCGAGACCAACATGAGAAATTGTAACTTAAGTAGCAATGAAGGAAAGTGACACAAACTGAAGGATGCACAACAAAAATTGCAACATGTTAAAATATTAGTCATCAAGAGCAGAGTTGTCACCAACATGGGTCATTGAACCTACCTAGTAAGATCACGTGGACATGCAAAGTTGATAACTGTTTGAACACCAATAATGTCAAGGCCCTATAAGTAAAAATATATGTGACTGTCAAATCTATATCCAAAATGCCAAAAGGAAATGCTAATAAGCCATAAATTTAATAACTGCATGTTCCCCTTCAAATAAACCAGTTTCACTATCCTTACCGTGTCCCTAGACAAGGGGTAAAAAAGGGGCGTTTGAGAGATTAATACAGTTTAACATATAAGAAAAAATGCATAAAACAATCTACAGTGAAAAAGGAAGAAATAAACTTCAAGAATAGATTCTTACACGAGCAGCCACATCAGTTGCAACCAAAAAGTCAACTTGCTGCTTCCTGAACTGTTCCAAAGCCTAAACAAACAACTATAAGTGAGAAAATCCTAGCACAACCATATTCAATGGATGGAGCAAATCCTTTCAACAGGAAAATAAGACCAAATCAAATCAAATCAATCAAATCCAAATGAACACCCATTTTAGTATCCCAAAAATGTGACTGTAACAAAACTATAAAGCAAACCCAAGAGCCAAAATAAGCAACATACTTCAAGGCGCTGGGCTTGTGTAAGATTTCCATGAAGCTCAGCAGCTTTCAAGCCAGCTAATCCAAATATAATCTTCAACCTATGTGCAGCTTGCTTTGTTCCACTATACATCAAAATGATATATCATCAAGCAGTTAGAAAAGAGAAGACGTAGCAGAATAGTGACAGAAAGGAGTTAATTATCCAAAAGCAGTGCAAACGAAGGAAATAGACTTAAAATCTGAAATAAAGTAGGGACTAGAGATTTTCAGCTTATTGTAATCATAAACAGGTTCCATACTACGAATGAGCTACAACCATCAATATGCTGACCAACCACTAGAATAAGGAGCATAATTGATATGAACACTGGGGTCGTAGTAAAATCAACCCCATAGTTATTGCCAATCAGATTTATCAGATAGCTACATAAGAGAATTCACTAACAATTCATGAAATAAACAATCACAAACTGCATGTATAATTATTTTCCTGGTAAGCATAGTAAATGATAATGAATGAAACCTGAAGATGATCACTTTAGAAGTAAAAGTTTTGCAGCATAATGCAAGAAGAACTGCTTCCTGATTTACTTCACGCATTCTTCGTATTCTAACCACCCTGAAAAAGAAAACAATAGTTAACAGGGCTCAAGGGTGTTTAATAGAAGCTAAAACCATGCAAACTTTCGAAGAGTTTAACATAATAATTTTGCATGTTTTATCAAAAAAAAAAAATGCATGAACCATAGTCTTCTCCATCTGCTTTTAAAGTTCAAAAAGCCTCTATGTTCAGCCCACCAAAAGGTCCACATATGGGGGAGCACATTTAAAAAGTATTAACTTGTGATTTTATCACTTTCATATGACTTACAGTTGAATATCATAGCATACAGAACATAAGTCAATAGAAAAGGATGATGAAATTAAAAAAAAGACAAAGGGAAAGAGAAATAATGAAGAAATTACTCCTCAGTCAAGGTTGCAGGCCGTTTAGTAGAAGGGTCAGCAGAAAGACGCAAGGGCTTTGACAGGGAAAGTTTAATAAGTTCGTCAACCTCCTCAGTCATGGTTGCCGAAAATAGCATCGTCTGCCTTTTTTTGGGACACAGGCGAACCTGTTAAAGAACCAAGCTTGTTTGACTTTTTCTTCCAAAAAATAAAAGCAAGATAATTTGTAAAACAGCATATTTGACTATAATGATTCTTGCATTATAGGGCCTCTAAAACTTACAAGTTCCTGAATTTCAGCACTAAATCCAAGCTCTAAAAGACGATCTGCCTCATCAAGGATTAGAACAGCAAGATCATCCAAATCCACTGACATAGAATTGCGTAAATGGTCTATCATGCGTCCTGGAGTAGCAACAACGATGTCTGGCATTGATCTCAAGGCAGCCTCTTGCACCTAGGATGAGAAATGACAACTTTTAAAGCATAAATAGCAAAGTAAACCGTCTGCATTACCAACTAACTGGATAGTAGGGGAAACATTTTAAAACTATACAAGCCACATTGCATTCTTCTCATTCATAAAAAATAAATCATCTTACCATGTCATCATATATCATGACAAAGCTTAAAAATGAGATGAAGCACCAATTATGAAATCATCAATAACATTTGGTTAATCAAACACAATCCTTTGTATTTTCCTAGCGGATTAGTTTGAAATATTTCTTCAAAAGGCTCCTTTATCTATAAGTCATGAGAAAGGTCCATTCTGTTACAAAATGCTTTTTTACAGTAATTCATATCATCAACAAAAATATAGTATATTGAACTAAATAATGTAGTCAAAATTATATTAGTGTAATACACTACTAGCAGGAAATAAACTCTCAGTTGAAACCTAATAATTGATTATTGCATGGCAAACTGACAGGAAATGGCTCGTGATGTGACCAACATTTGTCAGAATTATAAATGGAACTGTATAAAAGACCGAAGGCAGTAGAAGCTATTTTCCAAACAGGAAACCCAACAGCATATAGCAATCATCACAAGAAGCATATTACTCTATTCTGACCTACCAGCACATTATAGAAATTAAAACATCATGAAATTTGAAACAGTAACCAAACCTTTGTTGACAGACCCCCAACAACCAGGCAACACCTTATATCAGTAAACTGAGCAAGCTTCTCTATCATACTGTGAACTCTGCCAAAATTAATTAGGAGTAAATATATTTGGAAAGAAATATAAAACAAAACATTACATATATAACCAAAAAGAGAACTACCAAAATTTTACATCTATAAAATTCCACTGGAAGTACTTTATTCATTATAATTAACCAAATGGATGATTTAAGCAAAGCCTACTCTGAATTTCAGCATCCACAAGTTTGTACTTAAATTTACAATGAAAACTTATTCCATTAATTTAAATACATATAAACACATAAAGAAAGAAAAGACATTAAGCATTTGAATGGGTAGCACTTAATAACATGCATGCAAAGCCATAAAGCGTCCATCCTACTTGTTCATAGATATTAGTAGGCACATGGCATACTTAGCCAAATAAAAGAAAAGAACATTCATGGTACAGTTTAGTATCTATAGGCCAGCCACTAATCTCAGAATTCCTCTCTTGCTCTTCTAGCACAACTAAATATTTGAAATGTTTTTACATAATAAACGTGATCCAAAAAACAATTATGAGAGTACTTACTGGACTGCCAACTCTCTGGTTGGAGTAAGAATGAGGACCCTTATTGCATGCATGCGTTTTGGACGGAACAACAACCTCTCTAAAGTGGGTAGTGCAAATGCAGCTGTCTGCATGGAAACACAACAATAGCAGGATAGGAACAAAGGGCATTAAAACAAACACCATCATACAAGAAGTCAGGACAAAACCATAGAAGCAAAGCATCACAAATTCACAATCACCCAAAGAAAATTAACAGAGAGACTACCTTCCCTGACCCAGTTATGGCACTCCCACATATATCACGACCAGTTAACGCCAACGGTATACATGCAGCCTAAAACATCAAATCCAAAAACAAAAATAAATAAATAAAGCACATGGCGTAGTAGCAGACCAATCATGGAATTACATAACCAATAAAAGTGATGATACTAGCACATACTTTATACTAACAAACCCCTAAAGGCTTGTTAGTTGAAGCAGGGTTTTATCTAATGGCTTGCAAGGGATTGTGTGAGGGGTTTGTGAGTATAAAGTCTGTGCAAATATCATTAAAGTAACCAATAATGCAAACATCCAAAAACCAAACAAGAGATGAAAAGGGTAAAACAAACTAAAAAACACAAACCTGAATTGGGGTTGGTTTAACATAGCCCAAGGCCTCACAAGCCCGGAGCAAAGGGCGAGACAAATTAAGCTGCAAGAACGAATCAGCATGGAAAGAAGCTCCATCAGAAGGAGCAAAAAAGGACTTGCTGCCGCCAGCATTACCCTCTTCTTCATCTTCTTCTTCTGGTCTATAATCTTCCTAAACAAACCCAACAAAAAAAGCAATTTTTTAAACAAATAAATACTTTTTTTCTATCATGAATCAGAAATCAATTTCAGAAACAAGTAAGCACTTTTTTTCTACAACCTTCCTAAACAAACCAACCAACAAAAATAAAAGCAATTTTGAAACAAATAAGCCCTTTTCCCTATCATGAATCCAAAAACAATTACATAAACAACCAAGCCTTTTTCCCACTACGTAGGTCGGTTACATGAATCAAACCACTCCAAAAACAATTATTGAAACAAAAAAGCACGTTTTCTATAGTCTTCCTAAACAAACCCAACCAGTATATATATATATAAAAAAGGCGAATTTTGAAATAAATAAGCACTTTTGTCTATCGTGAATCAGGTAGAACCTAGAAGGGAATGTATGAAGAAAAAAAACGAAAATCCCCATTACTTGTCTATCGGGCTCGGACTCTGAGCTGTCAGTGTCGTCTTGGATGGGAACTGTGAGTGGCGTGGAACGTTGTTTGAGGGCTTTGGAGATTTTCTCGTCCACGGAGGTCGTGCTTCGGCGAGCGTGTTCCTCGGCGACTGATTCTGAGTATTTGGCGAAGTCCCATGGAGATTGGGTTTTCTTCTTCGAAACTAGTCGTTCTTCTTTGTGTTCATCTTCTGATTCTGATTCTGCTCCATCTGCTTCTGCTTCTGCTTCTTCGTCTTGGTCTCCGTCTTCGTCTTCTTCGGGTTCGGAGTGTTCAATTTCTTCGTCGCTGGGGGGTTCGAAGACGAAGCTGAGGGACATCGTTGGAGACAGAGATGCAGAAAGGGTGGTTGGTTTGCCGCTATGGAAACAGGGTTTAGAAGGGTTGTTCTTTTTCTTGTTCCAAGTTCAGATAGTAGACAATACATAGCCTTTATTAACCTTAAACCCGCGCGATGGAGCAATGTTTTGGAGTCCATTCGGGCTGGGTCGGGTCCAAGAGGCTTCTTTATTCTCTGTAGGATCAGCTTGATGGTGAAAAATGACCCCAAAAAAAAAATTTTTGATGGTGAAAATGGTTTTTAAAAAAGACAGAAAGTTTGCACAAATGAGTAGAGCTGTCAAAAAAAGGCTCAGCTCAACCCATCAAGTCCTAACCCCGGCTCAACTCATCAAGTCCTAACCCATTTGGGCTAGGGTCAAAAAGCTCACAAGGCAAAAAAGTCTACAGGACCAAAAGTCCACAGGACCAAGTGGGTTAGAGTTGGCCCACAATAATAATATTTTTTTTTAAATTTGGCCCACTTATTTAATGGATTGACCTTGGCACACTAAAAATAAAACTTAACTCACCTCATTTATGGACTGACCCTAAATTATTTCTAAAATTATTTCATGCTTCTAAAAAATTGCTTGAGAAATTACTGCTTATTCATAAACAAAATTATTGCATGACAATTGGACAGAACATAGAAAATCTCAAAAGGTGTTTACAAAAATTAACAGAAATATTATTAGTGAGGGTAGAGGGAAATGTTAAGGCACCAAAAACCAGATGAGAAGAGTTTTCAACCAACAAAGTTTGCTTTGCTAAAGATAATGCCTGCAAGAAATCAAGAAGAAGCAATGTTAACAACATAGTAATATCATATAATATAGGCCTTGTGCAGAGAGAAATGTAATTTTGTCTCAAAGGAAGAGGTAATGCTGGATGTATTTATCAGTAACACAAATGTAACCCTCAGTGGTAGATGCTGTCCACACATCAGAAGTTAGACACACTCTATTAGGAATCCTAGACAAGAATAGCTTAAGTTTTTGCTTCTCTTTCATATAAATTTTTTGAACATCAGACACAACAGTATTCCTAGAGTGCATCACAGCATTAGGGTTCAAATAATTTACCCATTCTCTAATTTTCTCATACTCAACAAAATTAAAAGGAAGATCATGTTTAATTATGGCTTGTGCAAGAAAGTCACAATGGTTCTTTTGATTAATCTTTGTCATGCTAGACTTCCCTTCTTGATTAGGAAGAATGTCACCCACATTCACACTTAAGTTTGTAATACCTTTACAAACAAAGATATGATGACTTAAATGTGAAGTCCCATAATTATTTTTTGTCTTAGGATTTTTCCCGATTGCATACTCACAACCACAATAATTGCACACAGCCTTTTCAATGTCATCCTTGTCTTTACCACTTTTTGTAAAGGATTTCCAAACACTAGAGATTTCTTTCTTAGTTGACTCAGTACTTGCAGACACTACAGGAGGAGTTTCAAAAACAACTTCATCATCCACATTGGTAGTCTTACTCACAGACTCCATAATACAATTTTTTAACTCCTAGACATTGAGACAAACAAATATATATAAAAAAAATCATAACAAACAAATCAAACAGAAGTGTAATTTGTGTCAAACATCCATTTTCAACTGTAAGTGACCAAGAACAAGTGTCTAAATACATTGTGTGTCAAAGAATCAAAGGAGCATAACCTGATTAGAAAAGCAATCAAGAAAAAAAAACACCAATCACGGTGATTCATTATTCATGGGTTGATCAGATGATAGAAAATATAAACACAAAGCATTCAAGTAGAAGAACTAACCAAGAAGAAAAACAATTGACATATACCCATACAAGAAGAAAAACCAGAAAACAACTAAAACAAGTAGCTACCTGCTAGGCTAATAAAAGAACAAAAACCCATATACTCATTTACATATCAACTCGAACAGAAAAAATAAGAAGGTATATTAAAGAAAAAAAATTGCAGATTCTGAAAGGGAGAACTAGGGACCAACAAAAGCAAAGATAATAGGCATTGTGTTAATGAAAACAAATAATAATGTATGTAAAGTGAAAAAATGAATAAAATAAATTTAAAGCCTGATTCATTTATGGCATACACATTATGGGTATAGCATAATACTTAATAACTGAAAAATCAGATCGAAGCAAATACAACATAGACCATTTGTAATAAAATTAAAGAACAGAGAACGTTAACACATTATGGGTATAGCAAAATGACTGAAGCACAAACACCATTTGATTCTCAGAAAATTAAAATGCGGATATGTAGATAGAGTCATTGAATGTGTTGGAAAAAATCAATACGATTTTCGTGTTTGAATTTCAAAAATGAAACAAAAAATCGAAACCTATTATCAGAGTAGAAATCAACACTGCAACAATGGTTCTCAAACCAATTAGTTAAGAAGATTGAAGAACAAGGTTTTTATTAAGATCAGAGAAGGAAAGAAAAAAAGAAATGAGCGAAGAAGGATTGAGATTTAGAGCATTACCGGTTCAGAGAAGAAGCAAGAGGCGTTTTTTGTTTTTTGGCTGAATCTGGATTTGAAAATTTTTTCTTTGCTATGTTTGTTTCTCGAGAAAGAAACGAAGAAAAGTCTACAGATTGAAGGTGGATTGGGTTTAGGTGGGATTAGGGTTTTTTAATTTAGGATTAAAAATTTTTGATAGAATGAAACATGGGTCAGGGGGTTTAGTGGGTCAACCCCCTCTTGACCCACTAAATTAGTGGGTTTAATGGGGTAGGGCTAAAAAAAGCCCTATCACATAATGGGCTTAAAAAAAGTGGGCTAAAAATGGGGTTTAGTGGATTGTAGTGTGGGCTATAACTCATATTGACAGCTCTACAAATGAGTGTGTTGGGTTGTATTTTTAACTAGCTAGAGATCTCGTGTAACGCACGGGTAAATAATGATATGATGAAACATAAAATATAAAAATATGGTTGATTAAGTTAAGTATTAACTTTCAGATAAAAGGGTTGTGAAGGAAAATTTGCTAATATGAAAAAGGGTAAACAATCAGATTAATATTAGAATTTCATTTAATATAAACTAACTCACTGATTAGGTAATTAAAAGAAAAAGTTTATATTATTAATAATTTATCATCTAATAAATTAATATAAATGATATAAGCATTAATATGACTTATTTTTTTATAAGAAATAATTATATAAAAATAAAAAGAATTTATATAAAATGTATATATCCACAAATTAGAAGTGCATCTGTGGAATGGAATAATTAGAAGAAATTATATTTTTAAGATATAAATAAAAAATTATTTACTAATTTTAAGGTATCAATATGAAAAAAAGATAAAACATATAATAAAATAATTTAAAAAGTTAAAATAGTTGTTATGTAAACATGCCATATATTTTAACATGATTTTCTCTTATTATTGGGGTTGTTACGACTTTGTCACTAATTCATTTATATTAATCTTGTTCTGTTATACAATATTATTGTCTGATTAATGTTTCTAGGACATTGTTGGAATTCTATTTTTAGTATGGACTTATGATTTGGAATTTCAAAACCATTAATCTCATTCAATAGTCTAGTTGTAATTACTCTTACTTTAATACAAACATCTTCATTTGGTACGCAAATTAAATCTAAACTAATTTAATGTTGTACTGCTAAATTAGATTTCAATTAATTTTTATATTGATATAAAGTTTTCACCCATGTTATTTAAATATTAATATGTTCATATGTTTTCATATAAAGTTTTCACTTAATGTAATGTAAATATTAAAATATTAAAATATTATGCAACAATACATATATCAAAATAAAAAATAATATTTACAAGAAGTATGATTAATTAATATAGTTTTTATATAATAAATTAAATTTCAATTTATTTTATTATTCACCTGTTATTTTATATTTATATTTAAATTTGTTCTAAATCGTGATTCAAGACATTAGTCCCATAGATCAATCCGGCATGCATCTAGTTAATGTCCACCATAGACACCCCAGTGGGAGATCGCTCGTGGCACACTGAACGGATCCCAACATAATACATATCGGATCACGATATTGGGTAACAACGACATCGCGAGATTTACATAGTGGATAAATTTCACGATTATCCGTAACTATCAATTATAATCTTGTATAATAATAAGGTTCATAATTGTCTTTGACTGCTCATAACTGCAGTATCAACATTATGATTTTATAAAGATCCTCTGTTACAATTAAGGAAACGAGTTTTCTAAATTCTCTCTATAAATATCAAGTTCAATCATTCAACCACTTTTGTTTCAATACGCTTCGCTACTACACAAAAAAGAAAACATCAATTCATACCTTCTCAAATATATCTTAGTATTCACTATTGAACAACGAGTATATATCTAGTGCGGCTATATTATGAGTGTCTTATGTGTGTCTCACTAAATGAGTATCACCAATTATGATTATCTTTGCGCCTCTCCATCTCTCTCTTTCCATATAATAATTTCCATCAACATATTTGAAACCCAACTTTTATTTGGGGAAACAGAACAGGTGGCATGGTAATGCACGAGACACATCTCTTTGCGTGTGTACTGCCCAAGATTGGCCGACTATTCTGTTCCTTGCAATGCAAGTGCGGAAATTAGGCAACTAGGTACTTACTTACATTTTACCTTTTTTACAAAATTGTTTCATGACACAAGCATATGCTTAAACTATTTATGATGCAATATAGCCTTCTGCTTGGCTTACAATCAACAAAATCTCTATCCATTTCTTATGCCAACGAGATTCAAACTGAGCCTTCATAAAATACTTGCAATTTCATGCATGGAATTGGATTTTATTATCCATTTATGATGATAACGTTACATTCATGACTTTCATTTCCAGAATATTTTATTTTGGGTTTGCAGTGAAAGTTGTTGAGTTGGTTTTATTTGGTTCATGTGCTTCTTTAACTGGATGTGAGTGACAACAATTTTGGTTTGATATGAGATTTGTTATGATTAATGTACTTTGAGCTAATACACACTTGAAGTTGGGCTTAAGGTCTCAATTAAGACTTATTTCAGATAATTAGATATGAATTGGGTTAGGTTCTATATGATAGTTGTCAATCTCTTATTGGATGGAATCTTGCAACAGTCTTCTTCTTTGATACCCCAATTTATTTCAACTAAACTCTATTATTTTGCCACATAAGTATTTTTTCATCATACTAACTTTCAGGTTGAGTGTCCTTTGATTCTTAACTTTCAGCTCTTTTTTTTATCAATATTATAATTCTTGAGTCACGTTCTCAAAATTATAACTTATCATTGATTATTCATCTTTAATTCAACCATTGATGTTACATGTTATTATATTGAACAATGAATATAAAAAAATTCCACTTCTATCTCAAACATGTAAATAATCATATTAATCATACTAATTTATAAGTTATTTAATTACTTAAATCAAAGCCAATAATAGTATAAACATTCTTCATGCATATAAAATGCACGCATATTTATTCATTTCATATTTTTATAAACAATAATAACATATAAAAGTTAAAGCATATTCTTTAACTAAATAAATTAAAGAATAATTTCATTAATCACGCATTGCATGGGCCTACATCTAGTTAAAGCTAAATAAAATAAATTTAAAAGAATATAATAAAAAACTTACGAAAAAGCTAGTTTTAAAAGAAATATAAATGAACATGAAGCTGACACGTGGCATGAGACTTGCTACATAAACCTTGTTTTGTATTATATATATATATATATATATATATATATATATATATATTAGATATTAGATATTAGATTATATTAGATTGTCATTCTATATGTCCATAATTCCATTGCAAATGAAGAAGAATTCCAAAAATGAAACTCCAACGAGTTCACCCACCTTAGATATTAAATATAGGAATGGTCTCATTTTCCCATTCTCTTGGTTTTAGGGTTTCAAAATTCAAAATTTCTCTCTTCTAATTTTGGGTTGCTGCAATTAAACCTTCTTATTTCCTACTATAATTTTTAGCTTTGCAAACTTTCTTTTCATCTCAGTTAAAAGTTGATCTTTCTGTTGCGGCTCCAGTTAGCTCCTCTAATTTATGGGTTTGGTGATTTACGAAAAAAAATAAAATTGAATGAGACTTCTTCAGTTAGATGTAGGTTTTCTCTATCTCTTTATTTCTTGATTTCATTTTGCGAATGGGTTCAAGGAGACTTTTCTTTTCTTGATTTCATGATGTTTATTTTTTTTGAATCTGCCATAGATTTTTTTCCCTAATTCGAGATTTTTTCAGAGTTTCTTTGCCCCATCACTACCATTTTTCATATTTGTCTCTCCATTTTTCTTTGTTCCGTCTCTGTTTTTTTTTTTTCATATTTGTTTATTAGTTTCATGAATATAATATTAATATATTTTTCTTTGCCTCTATTTTTTCATGTTTAAGTTGCATGTATCTTATTTTGTCACCTATATAATTAGGGATGGACACGGGTCGGGGGCAGGTAGTAGTCCCCCGCTCCCGCAGATGAATATCTGCCCCGCCCACCCCTATATCTACATCGGTACCTGTCCTCATTCTCTCACGAGTAAACAGGTATTCACGAATATTTATGGGTATCCAATAAATTGTAAAAAAAATCAATAAAATTTAAAAATAAAATTATAAAAAGTAAAAAAATATGAAAATAAAGTATAATATCATAATTTTCTCGAGAATTTGTCTAATACAACTTAATTCAAATATGATGTCAAACACCTACATTCAAATTCCAAACACTTAAACTGTAACATCCTGAAAATTATTTTTTTCATCATAAATAATCATTTTATAATATTTATGATTTTTGAAATTTTTTTTGAATTTTTTCAAAAATGTTGAATATTTTAATATATTCCTCGGTTTGCATGCACACTGAGTAGAGTCAGTGAAACATCCTGAAAATTATTTGTTTTGTGATGAATAGTTATTTTTTAATATTTGTAATTTTTGAGAATTTTTATGGATTTTTCTGGAAGCATTAAATATTTTAAGATATTTCTCGTTTTGCGTGAACACGCGTTGAAATTTGAGCCTGGGAAAACAAATATGTTTTCCCGAGAAATTTGGTAAACTTTGAACTGTGGAAGCGTCGACGGGGGATCTTACTAAACCCGAAGCTGGGCACAGTTTACAAAGTTTATGTTTTTCGAGATTTATCTGATAAATAAAATCTCTGTGTGTATTGTTAAATAAAATTTTGTAGTACGCTCTATTATCCAGCTCTACTACAACAATTATCCATTGGGTAATAACCTATAGCTAAAACTCTAATCACTTTATTATCCTATTATTTTAAATCACCTTATCTTATCCTAAAGCAATCTTCTTTATGTCTAATCACAATCTACTTTTGTGAACTCCCAAGCTAACCCTAATTTAGTGACACAAATTTCCCTCCCATTTCTCCTAAGGCCACACAGCCATGAAGGGTTCTTGGAGCCCAAAATTTGTGTTTCACTTAATCACATTAACCATTCTAATTTCAAAAATCAAAAAGTCATCATCTTTATTCCAACTATCACTTTCTCTCTCTAAGCTTCACTTTTTTCCCTCAAAAGAAATTTTCTCCTCCTTCTCTTTAGAAACCTCACGGCCACCACACTCCCAACACACCTAAGATCACAAATTTTCAAACAACTACATTTCCTTAATCTCTTTCATAATCTAAACACACTTCTAGTTGGAGATTTCTTGAAAAGGTTCCATCTTCACCATCTTTTTCTTTAAGCTTCAAGTTTGGAACTTTTAGGTGAGATTCTTGTTTTCTCCTAACCTTTCTTCCATTTTCGTTTTTAAGGTCCTCCTTATGACCATTTGATTCTTATTTTTCAAGCTTTGGTGTTGATTTGTTAAAGTTGAAATTTTTAGGGTTTTTGATGGTGTTGGCCGAAATTCCAAGGAGCTTCAAGGGAGTTTTCCTTGCTTGTTTTTCTCTTGGGTAAGAGGGAGATGATCCTCTTTAACCTCTCTTGGTAGTTAGAAACTTGATTTTGTGTTGGTTGTGAGAAATCCTATTTAGGGTTACTCTCTTTGTTGTATGACTTTTATGACTATGTGTTGTTTTTAATTTGTTTGAGTTGTTTGGTTGATTAAATATGTATATTGATGTATTGGGATGGATTGGAAACTTGAATGGAAGCAAAATGGCTCTTGCCCTCTCCTATGAGGCTTACGGCTATGAACCTAAAAATTGGGTGTTCTTAGTGAAAATTTGTAACAAGTTGAAGATATGATTAATTAAAAGGATAACATGTAATTAATTGAATGAAAATTTGGGAATCCAAATCTTAGAGAGGCTCACAGTCTTTAGGGTTATTTATGGCTCAATTCATGTAACTTTATGCAACTATAACATTTAATTAATTAAGTGATTAAATAGTTAATAATGTAATGAAAGGAAATCAATTTGATAACCTAAAAGGAATCTTTGGACCTAAGAAGTAAATTAGGGTGTGTGAGACTTAGGAAAAATCTTAAAAATAATTCTCTAAGTAAATATGGCTAAATCTAAAGTAAGGAGCTTAATAAGCAAGAGAGATCTCACTAGAGAAGAACTTCATAAGAAATATTAAATTGAAATGAAACTTAATTAATTGGATAATTAGAAATTAATTAGGGATTCATAAAATGGAAAGAACTAAGAATAGAGTTTCATCCAATAACTTAGAATAAATTTTAATTAAAGCAAGACCATGAGTGCAAATAAGAATGATAAATAATTCAATTTAAATTATTCTAAGGGAATTAGGTTTAAAATTTAATGATGGACTTATGTAATTAAAATAATAATGATTAAATAAATAATGTGATAGTATTTCTCAAAAAGAGAAACTTATTAAGAAGAATGTAGAAATTTAGGAATAATTCTATAATGTACCCTAAAAGTGTAATGTATTATTTAAGGAGTAATAATATTTATTGTGGGTCCATGAGTGAGACCAAGAATGTGTTGATGCTTATCTTGGCTAAATTATGGCATGTTATGAAAAATATATTGTTGTTAAATATACATGATATATGCATTGAATCGTCATGCATTGTGGAAGTCCGATGGACTATTTGTTAAGGCTATGTTGCCTAGGAGTTGAATCACACCTTAGTGCGGGTGCGAATAGACTAGTGTAGGTCCTGCTATTGACCTTGGGAGCGTCGGGGCACGGACGTCTCACAGCGGATAGTTGGTAGCCCCTCTGGGCCGTGGGACAAACCGATGCAAATGCACTGACAATCCTGACTGAGACACTAACCTATATCACGATCTTATGGGAATGCCGCTCTATAAAGCCGTGTTGCGCAAAACTATTATTTTTTGGAAAGCACTTAATTTTAGGCTGACAAGATACTAGCATGTCTCCTTGATCATTCTCTCCGATGTTTGTGTCTAGCTCCATGGAGTAGGATTTTGATATCATGTACATGTGCATAGTGAGTCAATATATTACTTGGCATTTAATTTATATGATGGTTGGAACTATTATCTTATTGACGCTATAACTACCCGGAATTATTAAGTTGTTTAATATCTGCTTCTTAATATTGTTTATATGTCTTGTAATGCTATGTGGGCGTCCTACGCCGTTTCTATTTCTTACTGCTATAATTGGTAATGAAGTTGGATATCTCACCTCTTGCTGCACTATTCTTGTTCTATGTGATATTTGGTTAAAGACTGTGGAGGGGACGAGATTGATTTTCCTAGATTTTACTTGGTATTAGTCTCCTACTTTCGGTGATGTCGTCAAGAAGGAGTTCTATCGGTTTCGTCAGGATTGTGTTCACCGAGGGCGTCAATGCTTGGCTAGTCGACTGGGCCGGTGACCGTATACGGTATGTCGGGGATTTGATCTTAACCGTGAGGAGGACCCGCGATAGAGATCCTATACTGACTCTCACTACATCAGTACATCTGGAGTTTACCTTGCCTATCCGGGAGCTATGGGGTGATCCGCTTCACACCCCGAGAAAGGACAAGGATTCTATGGCATCAACTGCTAGGGCACCTGCCCGTGGAACCGCACTCGGTCCTGTCCTTTTGTCTTCAGATGAGCCGGGAGAGAATCCCGAGGTGGATTCGATGGAGTGCTCAACTCCTTAGTCGTGGTGTCGTTATGGGTAGTTTATGTTTTATTTTGTATTATCTGTATAAGGGTTCCTTGGAGTATAACTGTATTTTGCGTATATCTAAGTAAATTACATTTTTTTAAAATGACGGCATGTGTATTTGTTCATTCGCGGCCTATATTTTCCTTATATGCACAATGATTAAATTTTGGAAACTTGTTATTTTGAGTCGTAGCACGCCTAAAATTTAGTGACCGTAGTAGAATGACAATTGTGCCGTGGTTACTAAATCGAGGGGTGTTACATAAACCACTTAAAATTCAACCTACATCTAAATACAATGTCCAATTCCAATATAACCTGATCCAACATCTTAAAACACTTAAAATTGAAATAGCAACACAAGTTTTGCTTGAAGTACATTCCAAATTCCAAGTATTGGGATTGGTAATTGGGAGTAACTGAATGAGAGTGAAAATGTGTCACAGATTCACATTTTAATTTATATAGTGAGGGTTTTTTGTAATTTAATATGAGGGATATTTTTGTAATTTTACTTGCGGGTACCAGTGGGTATGGGGGGAACCACTCCTGCCCAATCGGGATAAGAAATAAACGGGTACCCGCATCCGCTAGGGAAAAATTCTCTCTCGTATTTGCCCTGTCACGAGTATTACTCGAAAGGTAGATAAAATTGTCATCCTTATATATAATAATATATTCAAGTTAAATTTTCATTTCACTGGTGAAATGAATTACTTCATCAAATATTTTAGGCATTAGTTTACATAAACTTAGTTGAATATTTGTGTGGAAAAGACATACCAAAATGATGGTGTAAGGAAGGATAAAGCCATTTTCAACAGCCTTAAGTGTAGTAGGCAACTCTTATACAGTCTTACACGGTTTGTAGTATGGTTTGGTATGCGGTACAAGACTTTTATAGGTACATGGAATATGGGGTATACTTATTTGGTTTGTTATTTTGGATTGAAATTCGCTTAGTATTGGATCACTATGCATAAACTTCAAAATATACTACTAAGTAGTAAAAATTAAAGAAATGTGAAGCATGTAATACCCTAAATGGCATATTAGATTTGTTTATGTGTTAAAAAAGTAGTATATGGCTTGTTTAACATGTATATTTAATTTTGTGACAATCTGAGTTAGTTTAGGTATTTAGTTATAACTCGGACTATGAAAAGTAACTTAAAATGGCTCAAATAATAGCATAAATTGCTTAGGAGAGGGAAATAAATATGAATAAGTTATTTCTAGGTCACAAATATGAAGAATAAGTTCCAGTTAAAGTTTCAAGGTAAACTGAGCTAGTTTGGCATTTTTAGGCATATTGGTTGTCAAATTATAGTTGGTTTGACTAGTAGTAGATATGAAAATATCAGATAATGGAGAAACAACTTTTTATATGAATCCTAGTATTTATTTTAAAGTTATTAGAAGCTGGAAATCTGGATTTAGCTAAATCTGAGTGTTTTTAGCACATCATGATTTTATTAGTTTTGGCTTAAGAGCTATATGAGTCTTTAGCTCCATTTTTATAAGCTTCATTCACGGCTCATTTTTTGCATAAAACAGAAATAGAAACCATGAGAGGGGAAGAGAAAGAGGAGGAAAGAAAGACCAAGCAAGAAGAAGAGAGAAGGAGAAAATCCAAAGGAAAAGTCAAGGCTTGAGGTCCAGCCAAGCTTGAATCTTTACTCAGCTGTTAGAGATAGGGTTTTTATGATCAAATATACTTCTTGTTACTCGTTTCTTTATTTATGCAATTATGTTGCTTAATAGGCCAAAATGATTTCTAGAGGTGTTTGATGTGTTTTGATTGCATGATTGAGTTTCTTTGTTTATTTGTGACTTGTTCAAAGCATAATTCTGAGATAGAAGCTTAGAATTTGTCATTTAGGCCTTTAAATCCTAATTTAGGGGTTAGGTCACCCTAGGATGAATTTGGTGCATTAATCCAAATTAAGAGGTTTTGGTTAGTGATTGAGAATTCTTATGTGTTTAAGGACTGATTAGGAACTTAGAATCACTTAGAAACTAAGTTGGAATGGCCAAAATTTGAGAAAATGCTAATGGAATAGTACCAAGTTCTGCAAAATTATGCAGAACTTGGATTCTGCTGTTAACGTCGCGGTGTGAGAGATGCCGTGTAGCGGCGTTAGTATGAACGGATTCAATGTCGCAGCGTTGGGAAGGTTACGTCGCAACGTGAGACCAGTATCTGCAGCATGCACTGCGGCGTGATAAACATCGTGCCGCGGCGTGAAGGAAATGTGGCATTAGTAGCAAAACCCGTGGCTTGGGCACCGCGACGTGCCTAGGTTAGTGCCGCGGTGGGAGTAGCAGGAACCTTGAAAATGTCATTTTTTGATGTTTTAAAGTTCTGGACTAGATGGAATCATTAGTATATGTTTCCTAAAGTGTGTTAAGGCACAAATAAGGATAGTTTTCAAGAAGAGAATTATACCTACTATATATGGAATAGATTGGTAGTGTTGATTTTATAAGTATCCTTTGACAGCATTTATGAAGGCCAAGAGAAATTGAAAAGGTGTCTGATAGATTCAATGGAGGAAGGACATAACCCTGATAAGTCGATAGTGTCAAGGCCAGAAGAGATAAGTAGGGGTCCATAAGGTTCTTCAGGATCAAGATTTAGACCAAACTTCTCATGAGCCAGGATATATGTGTAGTGTGAGGAGATACCTCTACTTGCTACTAAATAACACATGAAACCATTAATTCCTAAGATTTACATTTTGTTATGAGTTGAACTAGATGTATGTATGAGATGTATATTAACTTGGTTTATCTAAATGCAATAGTTAGACATTGTACATGTTTTAAACATATTTCATTAGTAGTTATTGAGTTTATGTTTATATATGCTATTTATGACTGCTTTTGATTACTTAAACTGAGAATATAGTTTCTCACCCCGCTGTGTATCATATAATTCCAGGTGAAACTTCTTTAAAGGGTAAGAAGAAGAAAGAAGCTAAGGATTAGATTATGTTATGTTTCAAATTGTTGTACTTATTAGTATTCCTTTTGGGATGTATAGGCTTATGTATTACTTCATGCCTTTGCTAAAGCTAATGATGTATATGTACTTTGATGTATTATGATATAAATATCGTATTTATTTCATATGGCTCTCTATAGTGTTTCCAACGAACATTATAGATGTAAATATATGACTAGTATGTATGTAGTGACATTATAATGCTACGTATCTCTTTGTATGACGTATATATTGAGATACTGATATTACGATGTTACATTTTGGTATCAGAGCAGTTCTTCCTATTGAGTCGGGATATAGATTGACTATGCTTAGGCATATAGGAGTTCCTTCTTAGAAATTGTGCTTTTGTTACTTCATATGTTAAATGTGATGATAGAATTACATAATTTGCCTCAGATTGGTTGTTATTAGATTCTATTACATGATTACATGGTATTGAGACTGCAGCTCAATATATGTTGTTTCTGTGTGTACAAAAGATTATGGAACCAAACAGGTGATCTAGTGAAGCAGGGAGCTCGGCCCCACCGGGTCCAAATATGGCTGAAGCCGTTATGGTTATGGCTAATGTTATGACTAGGATGCTTGAGAGAATGGAATCAAATCTATCTCAGCAGTCTGCACCACCTGGACACCACTCACAATAGGTAACTCAAGTAGAGAGAAATAAGAATTTTCTAGACTTGACAGCTTCTCATCAGATGAACCCTCCACCGTGCAGAAACGAGTACAATCCTGCCAAGGCTAAGGAGTGACTCAGTGAGATGGAGAAGATTTTTGGTGCAATGGTTTTCTTAAAAGAGCAAAAGGTGATCTTTGCCTCTATATGTTGAAAGGTGAGGCAAAGCATTAGTAAAAAAGTACCAAAAGGGTACTTGAAGCTGTTGAGACCCCAATGTCATGGGAAATCTTTAAGATAGCTTTCTTGGAGAAGTTTTTCTTGCAGACTCTACATGATGACAAGGAAGTAGAGTTTATGGAGTTAAAACAAGGAAACATGTCCATAAGCTAGTATGTGGCCAAGTATAATGAATTGGCAAAGTTTTCTTCTCATTTCCATTATCGCCCAGACGAGAAATGGAGATGTTTGAAGTTTGAATCTGGTTTAAAGCAAGAAATCAGAGGTATGGTTAGGCCAATGGAGATTAGAGACTTTCCTGCTTTGGTTAAGAAATGTAGGATTGTGGAGTTGAAAGTTAACAGCTCTTTGTCAGAGGAAAGGGCGTAAGACGTCCCAAAAAGAAAGAAAGAGGACAACAGGAATAAACAGGGTTCTTTTAAGGCAGGTAACCCTAAAAGGAAAAGTAAGAAGTGGTCTAAGGCACCACAATGCGCTGAATGTAGGAAATCACATGGAGGCAAATGCTTTGCAGGCCAGTCTGTGTATTATACATGTAGGCAGCCGGGCCATTTCTCCAGAGCTTGTCCTCAGAACAAGGAAGATGCGCCTACCCCAAAGCCGCTAACCAAGGGGCGAGTTTACACTCTAGGTGGAACAGAGGTGGCCTAGTATTTCGACCTAATTTAAGGAAAATGCATAATTCGTAATCATCTTTTAAATGTCATGTATGATTCAAAAGCATCTCACTCCTTTGTTTCTTATGATCGTGTAAGGATGTTGGATTTGCCTATGTCAAAGTTACCATATGACTTATCTATTTCCACATCCACCGGTAAGCCAGTCATAACCTTAAAAGTGTGTCTTGACTGTTATATAAGATTCGAGGATAGAGTTTTCCTTGTAAACCTTATTTGTTTACCCCTTGTGGACATAGATGTCATTTCTTAATATGGATTGGTTGTGATTCAATCACGTGGTTTTGAACTGTTCAGATAAAATCCTAGTTTTTTTATCTGATGTTCCTAGCAGAGTTGTTTCTTCAAAGTCTGCCTATCTCAATGCTAATCAGGTCAATTACTGTTTGGTAGAAGGAGGTCTAGGATATGTTCTTATTTCCTCATTAGATGTAGAGGTTAAGCAGAGCCTAGACAGTTTACCTATGGTGAGGGAATACCCTTAGGTGTTTCCAAGTGACATAGCTGAGTTACCACCGGAGAGAGAAATAGAGTTTACTATAGATCTAGTGCCGGGTACAGGACCTATATCTATAGCACCCTATAGGATGACACCCTTAGAGTTGGCTGAACTCAAGAAACAATTAGAAGAGTTACTATATAAGAAATCCATTAGGCCTAATGTTTCTCCGTGGGGAGTACCGGTATTAGTAGTGAAAAAGAAAGATAGTACCATGTAGTTGTGTGTTGACTACAGGCAGCTGAACAAGGTGAATATCAAGAACAAGTATCATTTGCCTAGAATATATGATTTGATGGATCAGTTAAGAGGAGCTTCAATATTTTCCAAAATTGATTTAAGATCTGGGTATCATCAAATCAAGGTTAGGGGAGAGGATATCCCTAAGACCGCCTTTAGAACTAGGTATGGGCATTATGAGTATCTTGTGATGTCCTTTAGGTTGATGAATGCTCCAGCAATGTTTATAGATTACATGAATAGAGTTTAACCTTACCTAGACCAACTATTGATGACATCCTTATATATTCGAAGACAAGGGAAGAGCATGAGCAGCATGTGAGGATTGTTTTAGAAATCCTAAAGGAGAAGTAATTGTTTGCCAAATTGACCAAGTGTGAGTTTTGGCTAACAGAAGTTCAGTTTTTGGGCCATGTTATTTCTAATGGAGGAATTGTAGTAGAACCTAGCAAGGTAGAAGCAGTGTTGCAATGGGAAAGACTTACCACTATGATCGAGATCAGGAGCTTTATAGGCCTAGTTGGGTACTATAGAAAGTTTATTAAGGGTTTTTCTCAGTTAGCGTCGCCTTTGACTAGGTTGACTAAAAAAGGTAGTACTTTTGAGCGGACTCAGAACTGTGAGAATAGTTTCCAAGAATTAAAGAAGAGGTTGACTACTGCACCAGTGTTGGTAATTTCAGATCCCCATGAGGACATTAAGGTCTTTTGTGACGCTTCAAAGATGAGACTAGGGTGTGTTCTGATGCAGAATAAGATAGTAGTAACCTATGAATTAAGGCAGTTCAGGCACATAAGGAAAACTACCCTACGCATGATTTACAGTTAGCAACTATAGTATTTGCCTTAAAGATTTAAAGGCATTATCTCTACGGAGTGCAGTTTGAGGTGTTTAGTGATCATAAGAGTTTAAAATACTTGTTTGATCAGAAGGAGCTGAACATGAGATAGAGAAGATGGATGTAATTTTTAAAGGATTATGACTTTAAGTTAAAGTATCATCCAAGTAAGGCCAATGTAGTGGCTGATGCATTCAGTAGGAAATCCCTACATGTGTCCCGAATGATGATCCAAGAGAGTAAACTTCTCGAGAGTTTCAGAAATTTGAGTTTAGCGGTGACTGTGATGCCATAGAGTCTCTTTATGAGTAGAGTGGACATAGTAAATGACTTAAGGGCTCATATTTTAGAAGCTCAAAAGGAAGATGAAACTCTAATGGATATTAGTGAGCAGATCTTTTTAGGAACCTTAGAGGATTTTGATATGATTGATGATGGAATGATAAAGTTTAGGGATAGACTTTGTGTTCCAAGAGAGTCAGAGATCAAAAATAGGATTCTAGAAGAAGCTCACAGTAGTAAGTATACCATCTATCCCAGAACCACTAAGATGTACCAAGATCTGAAGAGAATGTTTTGATGGTCTGGAATGAAAAGAGACATAGTAGAGTATATTGCAAGGTGTTTAGTTTGTCAAAAGGTGAAGGTTGAACACCAGAAGCCAGCAAGACCTTTACAATCTTTAGGAATCCTAGAGTGGAAATGGGAGAAGATTTCTATGGATTTTGTAACGGGTCTACCTAGAACTCAACAAGGGTTTTATGTTGTTTTGGTTATAGTGGATAGATTAACCAAATCTGCCCATTTTCTGCCAATGAAAGCTAGCTATCCTCTAGAGAAATTAACTCAGTTTTATCCAAAGGAGATAGTTAAGTTGCACGGAGTTCCCATAAGTATAGTTTAAGATAGAGATCCTAGATTTACATCTAGATTCTAGAGAGTCTTACAAGAGGCTTTTGGGACTAAGTTAAGACTTAGTACAGCTTATCACCCACAAATAGATGGGCAAACAGATAAAACTATCAAAACCCTTGACGATATACTTAGAGCATATGTTTTAGAACAATAGGGTAGTTGGGACCAGTTTTTACTACTAGCAGAGTTTGCTTATCATAATAGTTACCATTGCAGTATAGGTATGGCACCTTATGAGGCTTTGTATGGAAGAAAATGTATATCACCTTTATGTTGGTATGAAGTAGGTGAGAGAACCATCCTAGGTCTAGAGTTGGTCTAGCAGACCATAGAGCAAATAAAGATGATTAAGGATAGGTTGGTTACTGCTTAGAGTCTGCAAAATAGTTATGCTGACAAGAGAATAAGATCTCTTGAGTTTAGTGAGGGAGATCATGTATTCCTAAGAGGTACTCCTACAACATGGATTGGTAGAGCATTAAAAATCGGAAAGTTAAATCTTTATTTTCTTGGTCTCTACCAAATTCTAAAGAAATTCAGACCTGTAGCTTACCATATAGCCCTTCCTTCCAGTTTGTTTACCTTCATGATGTTTTTCATATATCTCAATTGAGAAAGTATAATCCAGATCCATTGTATATCATAGAATATGAATCTATACAATTAAAAGATAATTTGTCTTATGGTATACATCCGGTAAGGATTGTGGACAGAGGGGTCAAGGAGCTTAGAGGTAAGCAGATTCCTCTGGTGAAGGTTATATGGGGTGGCAATGACACCGAGGAGGCTACTTGGGAGTTAGAGTCCCACATACAACAGGACTACCCAAATTTGTTCCTTTCAAGTGAGCAATTTTGGGGTCAAAATTTTTAAAAAAGATGGGAGAAATGTAATATCCTAAATGACATGTTAGACTTGTTTATATGTTAAAAAGGTAGCGTATGACTTGTTTAGCATATATGTTTAATTTTGTGATAATCTGAGTTAGTTTAGGTACTTAGTTGCAACTCGAACTGTGAAAAATAGTTTAAAATGACTTAGATAATAGCAAAAGTTGCTTAGGAGAGGGAAATAAATATAGATAAGTTATTTCTAGGTCACAAATATGAAGAACGAGTTATAGTTAAAGTTTCAAGGTAAACTGAGCTAGTTTGACATTTTTAGGTATACTAGTTGTCTAATTATAGCTGGTTTGACTAGTAACCTATATGAAAATATCAGATAATGGTAAAACGACTTTTTATATGAATCCTAATATTTAATTTAAAGTTATTGGAAGTTAGAAATCTGGATTTAGCTAAATCTGAGTATTTTTAGCATATCAGGATTTTATCAGTTTTGGCCTAAGGGCCATATGAGTATTTAATTCCTCTTTTATAAGCTTCATTCACGGATCATTTTTTGCTTAAAACAAAAACAGAAACCGTGAAAGGAGAAGAGAAAGAGGAGGAAATAAAGACCAAGCAAGAGGAAGAGAGAAGGAGAAAATCTAAAGGAAAAGTCAAGGCTTGAGGTCCAACCAAGCTTGAATCTTTACTCAGCTGTTAGAGATAGGGGTTTTTGTGATCAAATCTACTTCTTATTACTCTTTTCTTTATTTATGCAATTAGGTTGCTTAATAGGCCAAAATGAGTTCTAGAGGTGTTTGATGTGTTTTGATTGCATGATTGAGTTTCTTTGTTTATTTGTGACTTGTTCAAAGCATAATTCTGAGATAGAAGCTTAGAATTTGTCATTTAGGCCTTTGAATCCCAATTTAGGGGTTAGGTCACCCTAGGATGAATTTGGTGCATTAATCCAAATTAAGAGGTTTTGATTGATGATTGAGGATTCCTATATGTTTAAGGATTGATTAGGAACTTAGAATCACTTAAAAACTAAGTTGGAATGGCCAAAATTTGAGAAAATGCCAATGGAATAGTACCAAGTTCTACAGAATTATGCAAAACTTGGATTCTGTTGTTAACTCTATGATGTGAGAGATGCTGTGTCGCGGTGTTAGTATGAATGGCTTGAATGCTGCGGCATTGGGAAGGTTACACCGCAACATGAGGCCAATATCTGCAGCATGCGCTGCGGTGTGATAAACATTGTGCCGCGGTGTGAAGGAAATGTGGCATCAGTAGTAAAACACGTGGCTTGGGCGCCGCAACGTGCCTAAGTTAGTGCCGCGGAGGGAGTACCAAGAACCTTGAAAATGTCATTTTTTGATGTTTTAAAGTTCTGGACTAGATGGAATCATTAGTATATATTTCCTAAAGTGTGTTAAGGAACAAATAGGGATAGTTTTCAAGAAGAGAATTATACCTAGTATGTATGGAATAGATTGGTAGTGTTGATTGTGTAAGTATCCTTTGACAATATTCATGAAGGCCAGAAAAGATAAATAGGGGTCCATAAGGTTCTTCGGGATCAGGATTTAGATTGAACTTTTCATGAGCCAAGATATATGTGTAATGTGAGGAGATACCTCTACTTGCTACAAAATAACACATGAAACCATTAATTCCTAAGATTTACATTTTGTTCTGAGTTGAACTAAGTGTATATATGAGATGTATATTAACTTAGTTTATCTAAATGCAATAGTTAGACCTTGTACATGTTTTAAACATATTTCATTAGTAATTATTGAGTTTATGTTTATATATGTTATGTATGACTGGTTTTGATACTTATACTGAGGATATAGTTTCTCAGCCCGCTGTGTATCATATAATTCCAGGTAAAACTTTTTCCAAGGGTAAGAAGAAGAAAGAAGCTAAGGATTAGATTATGCTATGTTTCAAATTGTTGTAGTTATTAGTATTCCTTTTGAGATGTATAGGCTTATGTATTACTTCAGGCCTTTACTAAGGCTAATGATGTATATGTACTGTGATGCATTATGATATAAATATTATATTTCCGTATTTCATATGGCTCTCTATAGTGTTTTCAACGAACATTATGGATGCAAATATATGACTAGTATGTATGTAATGACATTGTAATGCTACGTATCTCTTTGTATGATGTATATAATGGGATACTGGTATTAGGATGTTACAAAGCGCAAGTCATAAAATCACAAAATCACAAAACACTTCCATAATTCAAAAAGCTATATATCTAAATTTTATTATTCCAATTCTAAGTTCTATGGATCAATCTTCAATCATCTTTCCTTTGTCTTTTACTGCCTTTGTTACAAAACTAGAAATCTAAGCTTGCTAAAATTGTCATGCTTGTTATGATTTCTAGTACTAGAAGAAATCATTACTGTTAAAGTAGGTTTGAAAACCTCTAATGGTGTCGCATTTTCATCTTTCTCTGCAAGTCACCTGTATTGTGTATGTAATCACCACGTAATGATTTCCACTTTATTTCTTGCAACTTGATAGCAGAATCATCAATGTTAGTATCTTCAGGATCAATGTCTCATTTATTGTAAGGACCTACCTTGTAATTTTCTATGAAGTGAGATAAGAGACGAATATTTGAGTGAATAAAAACCAATAAATTTGTCCTTATAGCATTCAACCTATTCCTCTTTACATTGTGAATATATAAATATGTGCTCCAATTCAGTTTAGTTAAGGAACTAGTAATTGGTTGAGATAACATTTTTCTTGCAACCTCTACCAATTGCAGTTCTGAGCCATAAGTAGACCAATAATCAATAGCATTTATAGTCACTGCATCTATTTGAGTTGCATCCATGACATAAAGGCCTTTATGTGAGTGAAACATTACAAATTGCTCACATAACATCCTTGCTTCATCCCCATTTTCCACACCATCATCAGTTATCCTATTGAAAGCTTCTATGATAGTCATAATAATGTATTTGCCTTTATTTGGAGTCCTTCTAATTGTTTCCCCTTGTGCTGGTAAGGCAAGATATCTAGAATCATAAAATCTAGGAGTAAGTGCAAAGGTAAGACAATGCAAAGAAAATAACATCTCTCTTCTGCCAAGCATAATTTCCGCCATCTTTTCATAATCATCAAAATGTTTGTTTTCTTTCATTATATCCTTTATTTCACCAAGCATATTGTCCATTTTTTCATATATCTCACCTATTTTCAGTCCTTCACCATCATATAATTTGACCAACAAATAAATGGATTTTGTGATTGTGACTATATTTTTAACCTTTTCCCAAAATTCTTCACTTATAATAGTCTCCACAACTAAAGCACCCATTTTTTTTACATGCTCATCACCTTGCTTAACCAAGTCCTTCTATGATTTAAACATTAGTTGCCAAAACCTCTCTAAAATGAATAAGTTGCTTCAACAAAATATAGTGTTAAGCAAAGCTAGTTTTTCCCACTTTATGCTCTAATTTGGAATATTCTCTAAAAGTAGCCATTGTACGAGACTAATTCAAAAAGTACTTAACAATATTTTTCCCACTCTTGTAAGTTGTATGTAATGCTTAGCCACTAAAATTGTCTTGCAAAATCTTTAAAAATAAAACTAAGAATGTGAAGAACACAAGGAGACCAAAATATATGCTTGTGTACCTTTTTTTACGTCCTTCGCAGCAACTTTGCAATTTACAGCATTGTCTATAATAACTTGAAGTATATTATAATGGCTCACATCTTCAATGGCTTTTAGCAAATATTCTGCCATTATAACTTTCATTTTTCCAATCCCAGAAAAATCTTTAGCATACAAGAACATAACTCCTCGATTGTTTACTACTAGAATATTTATTAGGGACTGATTTTACAATTAGTCCATCCATTTGAAATAATAGAAACCCCTAGAAAATACCATGTATCTTTAACTAGAACAATGTCTTTCTTTATGCTTCTTTTACATTCATCAAGTAAAGTGGTCCTTGCCTTATCATATGAAGGAGCCTTGTAGCCTTTAGGACCTCTATTTAAGGCATAAACCATCTCAAGAAAATGAGAATTCTTTAACACATTGAATGGAATCCCATTGAACACAAACCGCTAATCACGTCCAAATCTATCATATCCCTCTCCATCAAATTAAAAGAGTCTTCAAGATTTTGTGTTGACTTACTTGTTAGCCTAGAATTATTTATAGATGAAGAAATTGTATCAGCCTTTTTTGCTTCTTGAACCTTTCTTTTGACCCTTTCATATTCATCACAATCATTTATCAATACTGTATATTTTTGAATTTCTGCTTTTTTCAAGGAAGAGTACTAAAAAAGTGGTAGTGAATTCTATTATATGAACTAGTAAAACTTTTTTTGCAATATTTGTATGACCAATTTTTTTAGCCTCATAAATTTTTACCTGATGCTACATTATGAATAATAATTTCTTGATATAGTGGCTTTAACTTTGAATCAACATGCACAACTTGTCCTCCTCCTCCATTATTATTCTTTGATACTGATGGTTTAAAACTAATATTGCTTGTTTTTTCATTGTTTTCCTCTTCTTCACTTCCATCATCTTCTAAATTTTGAATCTTTGAATTTTGGATATCTTAAGGAGGTGTGCTAATTAGTGTACAAAGCGTTTGGTGAAAAGGAAAGAGTGATCAATTGAAAAAAAATAGATGAAAATTGGAAAAAAAAAGAAAACAAAGGAAATGGTTGTTAAAAAAAAGGAAAAGAATATGTAAAGAGAATTTGCATCACGTGGAGTTAGGATAAACTTTCATGCTTGTTATTTGAACTCATTCTCAATGTTCTTTTGCTCTTTTTGGTATTTAACTGGTCATTTTCATATTATTTTCCTTCCTTACCTTGACCCCATTACAATCTTACATAAAGTCTTCTTGATTTGTATATGCATGTGTTTTGAGTAGTGGAAAAGTAGAAGATAAGTAAGCTTATAATAGTGCAAGTTTTCATGAGTTGAATTAAGTGAAACACTTACCTTCTAAACACTTGAGGGATTGAGAGTGTATCTTGTGAGGTTCTATCATTATTTTTATGTTTTTCAATTGAAGTTACCTTGTTTGTTGAATTGAGATGTAAAGAAATGTTACTTCATGAATGTTTTAATTCCTTTAAGCTTTGGTTGCTCTTCTTGGTTATAGACTTTTGAATTCTTGAATATCATTGGAAAGTGAGTCTTTTAGAGTTTTTAACTTTTGAATTTGTATTGTTGTTCCTTATTCCCTATATTGAATTTCTAGTTTTGCCCGAGAGTGCAAAAGTTAAGTGTGGTAGAATTTAATCAACACAACTTTCATATATTAGTTAACCCTCATATTTAGTCTCTTAGACCTTTTATATGTTTAATTAATTAGTTTTGGTCATATTTTATAAGTTTAGGTTCAAATTGGGCTTAATTGTATATTTTAGCATTATTGGAATTTTTACATTATTTTTGTATTTTGGGCATAACTTGAGTTCTAGACATTTAAAAATTATGGATTTATCTTGTAGGAAAGTTGAGAGAGAGTTCTACAACTTTGATGAGAGCTCGAAGGTTGAATCAGATGTCTAGTAGGTCAGATAGGGCCATGAATTCAAAATAGATATGTTGTCACTAGAACATGGATGATGTGTAAAGATTGAGTCATAAATTAGGTTGTAGGTGTGATCTAGAGCTAAAAATAGTGTCATATGAAAGATGATACATAGATCTTCAATTCTTATGAAGACCACTTATCAAAATGATGACGTACTAATGGTGTTTGAACCCTTTGAAGTCGGCTAAATGGTTCAGAGAGTTATTAAGAATATTTTGGGCATAACTCTCTCATCCTAAACCCAGATTTTGCGAATTAGGTATCCAATTAAATCTAAGAGCAAAAGGATTAACCTAAATTTGAGGGCAAACTTGGATTTTTAATTGAAGAGATACTTATTTAAGTAGCAGAAGTAATCACAAAACTCAACCCTAATTTTCTACTAGCCGCTCTTACTTGCACTTCCTTTATTCATCTTTCTTCTTCTCCTTTCTCTCTAGTTTTCTTTCTTTTCTATTTTCCCTTTCATTCATATAGGGCTATACCCTTTTAAAACAATCCTATGGATTAACAATCTTGATGTTTAATTCTAAGATATTGTTTTGATTATTTTACATTAAATTGCTAATCAAGTTTCTATTTTACTTGTCGATTTACTTGTTGATCAAGTTTATCTTTTACTTGTTAATCAAGTTCCTCTTTAATTTTGTTAAATCTAAATTAGATTGCTTAATTTGATTTGGATGTTGATGTGATAATGACATAATTATCAAGTGTTTAATGAGGATTACAGAGACTAAACAATGCATCAAAGGTTTCTTGGATGTTGTTTGTTAAGCTTAGTTGAATTTTGGGTTTTAGATTAATTTAGAATTAGATGAGTGCTTAATTTATTTAACTTTGATTAATTAAATCTTGAATGCTTATCTAGTAGAGAATTCATAGATTGTCTTAAGGTTTTTGATGTGATCTAAGACCAAGAATCTAATTAGCAATAAAATGGATTTGTAGTGATCAATAATGAATTAAATTCAAGATTACTTGATTTCCTTGAATTAGTTGTTTACTTCATTCTATTTATAATTTATAATTTTTAATTACTTTCTGTTAATTAATTTTGCAACCTTTTTTTCTCCTGTTAACCTCTTAATTTGATTGCTTGATTAGAGTGATCCAAGGGCTCGACGTGGTTGTACCTTATACTATAAGTATTTTGGTGAATCAGTTTATAAATTGATTTAATTTGATAGTCTCGACACTTATCACGCATGTTGATGACAATTTGACACTTGTCTGAGTTAGCCTCTATGTCGCACTATGTTAACATGAGTCCAATGAATTTTTAGGCTTAGATTCAGAAGATGCATTTTTGAAGGTTAATCCTCATGTTGTGCTTCCAAAGTTGTTGGAATACTTCCTTGAGGTCATGGATATGGTCACTCGAGGTGTAGGTTTTTACGATTATGTTGTCAATGTACACTTCAAGCATCTTTCCGATCTGTTCCTTGAAAAATCTATTTATTTTGGAAATAAGTTTGCCCCAAATAGTTTAATATGTTAAGTTTTGATGATGACAAATACAAGACAAAAAGAACACTTTGCATATGTTCTTTGTTACATCCTATATAGAGCATATCCATTAGTAATTAATAAATATCTTATTTGGATATGTCTATGAAAGTCTTATATGCATGTTAAACCAACTAGAGTTATACATTTATGAATCATGCATATGAAGATATTGAATTATGAATTTGGACTAATTATGCTTGTTTAAGTGAGCAATACTTTGTAGGATAGTTCAAGTACCAAGAGTGAGCATTGCAACAAGAAAGCAAAAGATCTCAATTAAGCTCAACTCAAGGAAAATGTGAATGCTTATTTCATGAAGGTATTGATAACATCAAAGTCATGTCAAAGACCAAGTCCAAAGGAAGATTAAATGGTAGAACTTATAGGACTTAGGGTCTTTATGTAAGAAGTCTTATAGATATCTCAAATATATTTTTTAAATCTTTAAAAATAGTTTTTACATGCTAAAATGCCCAACAAATAAGTTTTGAAGAGCTGGCTATGGTAATAGTTCAAAACTATGAAAAATAATTAAGTTTGAGTTTTGCAAAACTGACTTTTGGTTACTCTTTTGATCATAACTTTCAAAATACTTTAAGTTTTATTTTGAAAATTATTTCATCTGAAAATAGACTCAAAGTTCTTTCCAACGAGTGGTCATTCGCTTTAAACGGATGAGAAATAAAAAAATTATGACCATTTAAAGTCAGTTTTCAAAATCAGAGTGGTTTATTCGAATAAAAGATGTGTTTTTCGAATAACACACCCCAGAAAACATTTCAGAACGTGTTTTTAAAAGGCTTATTCAAATAACAAATGTATTATTCGAATAACATAGCTCAGAAAATGTTTCAGAACATGTTTTTGAAGGTTTATCGAATAACAAATCTGTTATTTGAATAGAGGCATTAAGGAACGTAACTTTTGAAATGATTTATTCGAATAACACACAAGTTATTCGAATAAACACGAGCAGAAACACACAACAGCTATTTTCTATGCTTTTAATGTGATATTAAATGATACCTAATGGCTTTTTTTCTTAGAACTCTATAAATACATGTTTTTGGGTCATCTTTTAACAACACTCAACTATCTGAAATAATTCTTTCTTACTTTAATTTGTAATTCATATTTTACCAAATTTCTGTGCTCTTTTTTGCCAAAATTTGAGATATCCTTAGAGAGCTTCATAGAGCTTTGTCGCGACCGGGATCGCGGCGGGGAAATAGCAACTCGAATTGATTTTAGAATATGAAATTGAGAAAATGGAGTCGCCACCAATTTTATTTGAATTTGGAAAAATTGGAAAACCTTTCTTTGAAAATGGTCTTTAGAACCAGATTGGATTCGGGAGTCGGTTATGCTTAGGGAAGGGTGGAAACTTAATCCCACTGCACCCCTAACGCACCCGTCCTAAGACGGTACCTTAGATTAATTGTGCAAATTATTAACAATCCTTGAAAATATTTATTTTTACCCCTTTTTTGCAAACATTGTAACTAAAAAGCGAAACCACAAAATTGTGAAAATTTAAATTTGGCTTGACAGAAATGAAATTCTGCTCCTACGTATCCCCTGGTGCAATGGGGAACTCAAAGTTACGTAGTTCTTTAAAAAATAATTGTGGGTTGGTTGATTTTAATTGAATTAATTTTTGAAATTTGAATTAACAAGCCGTCGCGGCTCAGTTATTCAAATTAAGGATTAAATAGGTGAAGCTCGCGTCACGCTAGAGACGTCACCCACCGATTATCAAATTTGTTACGAAATTTTTATTTAAGATTATCAATTAGCGATTTAACTTAAAAAACATGTAAATCATCAAGCTGTCGCAACTCAGATGTTTACAAAATATAAGGGTTAGCAAGCTGTCGCAACTCAGGTAACCCATTTTTATTCCCTTTTTTAAAAACTTTTAATTATTTCTTTATTTATCATTTTTAACTCCCAAAATCTAGCCCAACAAACTGATAATAAATGAAATAAAAAAGAACAAGGAAACGTAAAAAGAAAACCAAGAAACAGATAACCCAAAACTGGGAAATATAACAGTAAGGACCTCGTTTACGATTAAATTAGCAGGGGAGGGTGGCTGGCTTCTTCGGTTCGACAGTCGAATTGCTTTCTAAAATCCGACGGTCGGGAGCTACTTTCTGAGATCCGACGGTTAAGCACAAGGTTGCTCAATAAACACTCTGGTAATGCAAGAGATGACTCGTAGGAGAGGGATCTGGTATTGGCAGCCCGACAGTCGGTTGGTTGAAGGATTTGGTATCTGATCCGACAGTCGGTTGGTTAAAGGATTTGTGATCTGATCCGACGGTCGGTTGGGAAGGATTTGGTATCTGATCCGACGGTCGGTTGGGAAGGATTTGATATCTGATCCGACGGTCGGTTGGGAAGGATTTGGAGTTCGACGGTCGGTTGGAAATGATCTTGGGTCGGTCGGTGAAGGGATAGTAACTGGCGTTGGTGAAGTTCAACGGTCGAATTGGAGAATGTAGATGGTCTTGCTTTTGGGGTCCGACGGTCGAATGTGATGGAATTTAGTTGATTGAGTTCGACAGTCGGAGAGGGGAAGGATGTGGCTCTTTGGATTTCGACGGTCGATGTATGTGATGGTGTTTGAAATGTGGTTTGGAGATTTGAGAGGTAGGTGGTCTGGTTTGTGGGATGGTTTCGACGGTGAAGGTGGGCTTTGTGAAGTTGGTCGAGGGTCACAATGGTATGGTTTTAAAGGATTATGGCCCGACGGTCGGTTATGGTTGGGTTTGATAGTGTTTGGAGAGGTTATGGAAATTGCTCGGGTGATGGGGATTATGGAGGCTTTGAAGATGGTGGGTGTATTGGAGGTGAGAGGGTAGTGATCTGATTTGAGGTTCGTCGGTCAGTGAAAAGGATGGTGAAGGAGTTTGGTGGGTTCACAATAATAGTGAGAGAGGATGATGAAGGTTTGGATAGGTTCGACGGTCGGTTTAGGGGATTGGATGGTTCGACGGTCTGGATATGATGGATTTGGTTTAAAGGATTATGGCCCGACGGTCGGTTGTGATGTGGTCTTATGGTGGCAGATCCGGGGTTCAACGGTCGGTTGAAAGGGTCGATGAGCCAGTGCATCCGACGGTCGGATGTGAGGATGGATTCGACGGTGATCGGCTACTGGGAGGTTGATGGCGAAAATGCTTGGGTGATGGAAGGTGATGTGGGTGAAGGGTGGTGAGGTTTGGATATGGGGAAGGAATGATGGAGGTTCGGTTACATGGTGGTTGTGGGTTTATTTGGTTGGCTTAAAGATGGTGATGATTTAGTGGAATAGAAGTGAGCTCACAAAGTGGAGAGAGGACGAAGGTTTAGGTCGCTGCGGAGGAGATGCTTTCTTTGTATGGACTCTTTGTTTGTGTGCTTGGGATTTGGGTTTTACGCTATGGGTGGCTACGGTAGAGAGGGAAGTTAATGAGAAGGAGATGTGGTTATGGTTTTTGAGGTTGAAAGGAGAGAGAGAGAACGTGGAGATGGAGTGGAAGATGAGGAGGATGGAGTAGGTGGTTTTGGAGGGTGATTCTTTGGGTTTATTTGGTTGGAGAAGGATTTGGAAAGAATTGGGTTCTCCAAAGATTCGGGAAGGAAAAATGGCAGAGGCATTTATGGAGGGATCCTTCACATTTTGGAGGGAAGAGTTGTGATGGATGTGATGATTGCTCACCGTATGGGAGGTTGGCATTTTCCTTCAAATTTTCATCTTCTCCCGACAAATCTCCCTAAAATCCTCCTTTTTGTATCAAAATTCCCCTTTTTTTATTTTTTTCTCGTTGACCCTTTCTTCTCTTTTTTTTTTTTTTTTTTGCGTCAATCACTCCTTTCTTTTTTTTTTTTTTTTTTTTTATATTTAGCCCTCCACCCCCTGCGACTATTTTTTTTATATTTTTATTTTTATTTTTTTTTTTTTTTTTTTTTTTGGTTTTTTTATTTATTTCTGGTCAAAATTGGGTGTTCACTGATTGCCCTCTTTACTTGTTTCTTATTAGATAATAAGAAAATTGTGGTCTTCTTATTATCATCGTAAGGAACAGTAAAGACATGAACTCCAATTTTGTCCCAAGAAAGCACAAGATGTAAAACAAATGCGAGAAATAACATGCAAAGCGTCAAAACGCTCAAGAATTAAAATTCATGGAGCTGATGCGCTCAAAAGAATTAACAGAAAAAGAAATGACAAAAAGTTAAAGTGCATAGAGCCGATGCGCTCAACAGAAAATAAAATGCATGGAATGCATGGAGCCGATGCGCTCAAAAGAAATTGACAGGAATTTAAAATGCATGGAATGCATGGAGCGGGTGCACTCAACAGAAAGTAAAAAGCATGTAATGCATGGAGCCGATGCGCTCAGGAATTAAAAGACAGGAGCCGATGAGCTCAAAAGGTGAAAGACAGGAATTAAAAGACAGGAGCCGATGCGCTCGAAATTAAAAGACAAGAATTAAAAGACAAGAGCCGATGCGCTCAAAAAGTAAATGACAGGAATTAAAAGACAAGAGCCGATGCACTCGAAATTAAAAGACAAGAATTAAAAGACAGGAGCCGATGCGCTCAAAAAGTAAATGACAAAAATTAAAAGACAAGAGCCGATGCGCTCAAAAAGTAAAAGACAGGAATTTAACAGACAGGAGCCGATGCGCTCAAAAGTAAAAGACAGGAATTAAAAGACAGGAGCCGATGCGCTCAAAAAGTAAAAGACAGGAATTAAAAGACAGGAGCCGATGCGCTCAAAAGTAAAAGACAGAAATTAAAAGACAGGAGCCGATGCGCTCAAAAGTAAAAGACAGAAATTGAAATGCATGGAGCCGATGCGCTCAACAGAAAGTAAAAAAGACAAAGGGCAACTGAGTCCCGGAAACTTAAAGGACAATGGGCAACTGAGTCCCGAAATTTAAAAGACAATGGGCAACTGAGTCCCGAAATGACAATGGGCAACTGAGTCCCGAAATTTAAATGACAATGGGCAACTGAGTCCCAGAATTTAAATGACAATGGGCAACTGAGTCCCGGAATTTAAATGACAATGGGCAACTGGGTCCCGGAAACTTAAAGGACAATGGGCAACTGAGTCCCGAAATTTAAAAGACAATGGGCAACCGAGTCCCGAAATTTAAAAGACAATGGGCAACTGAGTCCCAAAATTTAAATGACAATGGAATAAGCATCTTGATCAAAAAGATTTTTTTTCTTTTTTTTTTATTTTCTCATTTTCTTTTCTTTGTTTTTCCTTTGCTTTTCTCTCTTTTTCTCTTTTTTTTTTTTTTTTTTATTTTTCTTTCTCCTTTTCTTTTCTTTTTTTTTTTTTTTTTTTCTTTTTTTTTTTTTGCTTTCTTTTCAGAATTTTAAAAGACAATGGGCAACTGCGTCCCGGAATTTTAAAAGACAATGGGCAACTGAGTCCCGAAATTTAAATGACAATGGGCAACTGCGTCCTGGAATTTTAAAAGACAATGGGCAATCAAGGTCCCAGAATTTTAAAAGACAATGGGCAACTGCGTCCCGAAATTTAAAAGACAATGGGCAACTGAGTCCCGGAATTTAAAAGACAATGGGCAATCTGAGTCCCAAAATTTAAATGACAATGGAATAAGCATCTTGATCAAAAAGATTTTTTTTTTCTTTTTTTTTTTTTTATTTTCTCATTTTCTTTTTCTTTTTTTTCCTTCTTTTTTTCTTTTTCTTTTTTTTTTCTTTTTTTTTTTTTTTCTTATTTTCTAAATTTTATTCAAAAACATTTGAACCAAGGACGACTTTGGAAAGCTTTGACCACTCAAACTTTATTCACATGCTTTTCTTCCTTAGACCCTTCGGTTCTTTCCTTCTTCTTCTCATTTCCTTCTTTTTTCTTTGTTTTTCACTTTCAACTCTCCTTTCAAGAAATGGGATGAACCATTGCTTGATTGATTCCTTGAGAGAAAATTTTGCCCCAAAGTGTTTAACCTTGTCTCTCATTTAGTTGATTCCCCATAACCGCTTGATAACTCGGTCCTTGTCTCAAGTTGCGTTGCTACTTCCTTCAACACAGCCTTCTCCTTAATCCTTCAAAAATTTTGCCCCAAGATGGCCAACTAAATGCAAACAAAACGCCCCGTGTAGTTGATCACACGCAATTCAAAATTGCCCCTGGTTTGGGTGCACCCTTCAAGGTGTTTTGTGCCAACTTCCTCTCGAGATTTTGTCCATTCATTTGCCCTAACTTTTGTTTAGACCGACCTTTCGTGTTTTGGACTAACGGGCTCTTTTTTCATTTTATTTATTATTATTTTTTTGCTTTTTTTTTCTTTTCTTTTTTTTTTTTTTTTTTTTTTTTTTTTTTGTTTTTGTTTTTTTTTTTTTAGGGTACCTCCTCTTCCATCAATTGGGATTTCCAAGATCTCTTTGATCCGAATTGGTCAATAAGCAATTACCATTAGATGGTCAAATCATGGTGTTGTACTCATGGTCACTTTACTCAAGCATTATGTCACGTACACTCATGAATTCAAAAAGTACAACAGAAAAACGAACAACTTCCAGATTGTTCTTAGAAGTTTGACTACGAAAGGATATTATTTACAACGGTTAAAGACACAAGAAGTAAAATAGCAAGAAAATCAAAAGATTTTTTTTTTTTTTCGCTTGAGTCAAGATTCGACAACTGGACATCATTAATTATCAAACACCCCCACACTTACTCTTTTGCATGTCCTCGGGCAAAAAAAAAAAAAAACTGACTCAAAAGTTAAACATTCTAAAAGACTCAGTTTCTAATAATATTTAAGAATGAAGATCAATTAATAATTCAAGTAATTAAAACATTCATGAGGTAACACATCTTCACATATCAAATCAACAAGCAAGGATACTTCAATTGAAAAACATGAGTAAAGAATGATAGATCCTCACAGAACTTACTCTCAATCTCTCAAGTGTTTAAAAGGTAGGTATTTCACTCAATTCGACCCATGAAAATTGCACTACCATATGCTTGCTTATTTTCTACTTCTCCACTACTCAGAACACATGTATACACAAATCATGAGGACTTTATTCAAGGTTATAATGGGGTCAAGGTAAAGGTGGAAGTAATATGGATATGTCAAGTTAAATACCAAAGAGAATAGAAGAGCATTATGATACAGTTAGAGTGGAGAAGATGTTTTAGAACATTCAGTCTAACTTTCCCAAGATTTTCTTAGTTTTTTTTCTCATACAGGACAATGACCCATATCTAACTAATGTTTTGTTAAAGATCAATTGGTAGATTGAATTCCTTTAGGCTTGACCAATTCTCCTTCTATTCCTGTTATTTCCAATCATCCACCCTCATTCTAGGTATGAATATATCACATGGTGCATTCTTTTGATTGTAGCAATAATCAGCTCTTTTTTATTTTTTTTTATAGAAACATATTTTCTTTTTCTTTTTTTTCATTTTTTTTATATAACCAATCTGCACATGCACCCCCACACTTGTTCAAGAACTCATCAAATAACGAAGTCAATGCTCTCTTATTCCCTAAGGTTGGGTTAGAACATGGTTTTTCATTTAATGCACGTAATGAGTTAGAAACAAAGAATGGTCAAATAAGCTCAAAGGGGTTAAGTAAAGGAAAATATACAAGGTTGGCAAGAATCAGAAAATTTTCAAGAAGTCAAAAGAGTGCTTGATATCATATTGAAAACAAGGTTGGCTATTTGGTTAAACTCGGCTAAGAAAAGAGGGCCTCAATCATGTTCATGCATGCAAGTGAAACGTAGCCTCAAAAAGAATCAAAGCAAGTTCTAGAGTGATCATTATCATGAGTGAAAATCACACAAGAAAGAAGAGAATGGCATAAATGTTGAATCCATCCATTAGGCTCAAGATCTCACAAGATATAGTTCTATCATTCTCACCCACCAATTCAACATCCATAACCAAACATATGATTTTTAAGAAAGAAGACAATTTACTCAATCATGCAAATTTTCCTGAATTTCAATTGCTACTTCCACACAAACTAGTTATCTACCCCAACTAAAATGCGTCTCGAGAGTAAAATTTACTCCCTACTCTGCCATCCTTAACTGGTTTAGAAAATTACTGACAAACATATAAACATATTAATACATACACACACCTTTTTTATTTTTTTTTGTTTTTTTTTGTTTTTTTTTATATTTAAGCACACAACAATCCTTCCCCCCAACCAGATCATAACATTGTCCTCAATGTGAAAGAGAGATATAGAAAAGAGCAAAACAACCTGATAAGAAGTGAATCAACGCCCAGTAGAAAAGAAGCACACAGTCAGTGCTGCATCTGACCCTGATAAGAAGTGAATCAACGCCAAGCAGAAATGAAGCACACAGTTAGTGCCGCATCTGACCCTGAAACGAAATCAAATAATAGAACTTTAGTACTTTCACAATTTAATACTAATTAATTACTACCCTAACTACTCCTTACTCTGCCACCAATTAAGATGCGTCTCAAGAGAAAAATTACTCCTTACTCTGCCATCCCTATTTACTTTTGTTGTTAATTGATGACAAACACAACAAACATATTAACAAACACACTTTTTGAATTTTTTGGTTTTTTGGTTTTTTTCTTATTTTTTTATTTTTTTATTTTTTTGTTTTTTTTTTTACACAACCATCCTTCCCCCCAACCAGATCATAACATTGTCCTTAATGTTAAAATATAGATGAGTAAAGGATAGAATAAATTACCTGTTGGAGAAAGCGGACACAAATTTAAACAGAAACAAAGTACAATAAAATCAAACCGATTAAAGAGAAAGTGTCAGATCTGGCTTGCTTTTCTTGTTACTTCCTTCGCTGCTTCCTATTGACCAATCTATCTGAGCCAATACCTTATCAGGTACATACTCAAAAGCTTCCAATTTATCAATGAGCTCATCAATAGTGGAGGCAGAGATAAGAAGTTGTCTTGCCGAAGGAGTGATAAATTCTGTTCCACATGCTTTGTCAAGAAAAAATAACAAAAGGTCAAAGAAATTATTAACATTCAACAAACCAATGGGTTTATGGTGGATGTTCATTCAAATTTCAAGAGACAATTTGAAAAATTTCTTCCAAAGTACCAAAACCACTGGTAAGACAAGAAATGCATCAATTGTCAATCATTATTTTCATGCGTCCATGCATGGATGTTACACTGAATTTCTTCTCCAACTGTCTTGCCAGTGATGTTCTTTTCAGCTAAAGGTTTAGGAATAACACCTAAAACCTGACTGCCTCCTATAAAAGTAGAAAGTGAAACAGCCCCCATTAACCCACGACAACCTCCCCCATATACAAGATGAATATTCCTTGCAGCAAGTGATCGACCAAGAGCGCTAGCTGCGTTTACAAACTCTAATCCCTTCCCATAACTCGACCCACAAAAAATACAGATATTTTTTAGGTTACGAATAGAAGGCCCCATTCTATACCCTTCTTCTCTTTGAGTGTTTCTGAGTTGAAGATGAAAGAGAAAATGAAGTGTTTAAATAAGAAAAAGAATGGAAAGGGAAATAATTGCACCTAGAAGGGTAGGTCGGCTGTTGTCAGAAAAGATTGAACATAAAATTTTTTTTTTTGTTTTTTTTTAACTTTTTTTTTTTAAGAAAATCATCAGGGTAAAGAGGTCTAGAAACCCCCGAAGGATCCCATCCAAAAGATCGTCTGTCCAAAACCAAAATTCAACAAAATCATACAAAGATAAAATAATAACAAATGATTACATACCTTTATGTACATGTGTTTCATGGCAGATCTTTATACTGCAAGCGTCATGAGTGCAAAGAATACCAAGACGGCTCACCAACTGGGCATTCTTCTCCCTCCCGCTTGTGGGATATTTTGGATTGAGCTACGACGCCACTAATTAAAGTGCGTAAATCGACAAACTACCACCAACGACCACGCCAAGTGAGAGGTCGTGAAGAGCCCATGGCATTAAATCACAGGATTCACTCGAGGCATTGTCACGCGAGAATGCAAACACGGACGCTTCTTTTCGTCCATCGCAGCAGCGAGCCTTTGGTTAAAACACGGGAATGCTTGCGCTGGCTCTCTCGCAGAGCATGGCACACGAACCTTATTTACCGACCGGCGTGCGAAGGTCCACCCGAGTCAATGACGGTCACGCCACTCCACCGGAGGGCTCCTAATCTAATTAAAGACCAAGTACAACCGAAGTTTCGCCTTTTTTCATTTTTTTTTTTTTTTTTTTTCATTTGTTTTTTCATTTTTTTTTTTGAAAGATAATATATACATATTGTTGTGATTGTGGCTCACATCTTCCTCTCGGTTTCACGCCCGTAAACGCTTAAACGCCTTCTATGAGTCGAGGATAAGCTTCCCATCCAATTTTCTTATAAATTGGCAAACAGGGTCTTTTTGAGTCAGATTCCCAAGACTGTAACGCTCTTGCTCGTCCTTGAAGAGATTCCACAAACTATGAAGTTCACGCTGCACAACTCCACAAGAATGCGTCTCAAAAGTCAATAAGATATTATCTAATGACTCCTTACTCAGTCCATTCTTAATGAAGAATATTTTATCTTCTCTATTTACAGAAACCATCCCCAAAGAGTGACATCGCGTGTTGCAATTCCATCGTGCACATTTGTAACAAACTTTCATTCTTTTTGCTCTTCTCCTTTTTGAAAATGAACTTTTACCGAGACCAGGCATGTATGGGACAAATGAGTCTGAAGATTCACCAGCTAAACGAACCTTTGCTTCGATTATCGAGCGTATATCTTCTGGGATGCCCTTATACATTAACAATCTCAGTCTTTCACACCTAGCTTCATAGACTTTTGTTAGAGCATTTAGAGGGAGAGAAGGAAAATATTTTCTTAGATTTGAGAGAATGACATCCATTTTGAAAGGAGAAGAAATCGTTATTATGGGAAACTGAAAAACAAACCGACTTGAGAGTCACGGAGTACCGTTATCCGCCATTTAACCTAAGAACACGTGAGAACTCAACAACTTGATGTTCCGTAAATGGTTGAGTCTTGGTCCATTAACTTTTAATACAACACCATTCCTAGGATTCTCAATGTCTATGGCCCCATAAGATACACGTGTTTGACAACAAAAGAACCGCGCCACCTAGATCTCAATTTTCTAAGGAGTAGGTGCGGATGAGAATCTTAAAGCAAAACTTTATTGACCAATTTCCGCAACTTTTACAAAAGGTGTAACAGACCTTGAATAAAGAAGGCCAATAAAATCCATACTGTAAGATTTTCGCAGTTGTTGTCTCCACATGCTTCCGATAAAATTTAATGGCACTACCTACCTCATTGTCGGGTACACAACTGTCTTTTTTTTTTTTTTTTTTTTTTTTATTCATAATGCGGATGGAGAAGGTTCATCACCTCCATTTCTCGCATTCTCTCGGAAGTTCTTGAAATTGTTTGAGGCGGTGTCTTCTTTCCTTAGTCGCGCAATAGTTGCCGAACACGGTAACATCATACAAGGAATGTCATGCATAAGATGAGATGAATGAAATGAAAACATTTTCTTTTCAAATGCATGGAATGAAATGCATGATTTATTTTTTTTTATATATATTTTTTAGAATGCTAAAGATGCCATGCATGAAAATTTTTTTATGAAAATGCCTGATTTATTTTTTATTATTTTTTTTAAATGCTAAGGATGGCATGAAAATGCATGATTTTTTTTATTTTTTATTTTTTAAGAATGCTTGGAGTGTCATGAAAATGCATGATTTTTTTTTTGAATGCTAGGAATGCATGATTTTCTTTATGCAATGTCATGAAAATGCAAGTTTTTTTTTAAAAGGTTATAAAAATGCAAGATGATTTTTTTTTTATATATTTTTTTTAAGAATGTAAGAAAATGTATTTTTTTAAGTTTTTTTTTCAAGAATGAATGGCATGAGGAAAGAAGAAGTACGCTCCCTTTGTGTCCTAATGAGGTTGCCTTAAACTTGGGAATTCCATCCTAAGGATCTAAGAGTCTTTCTGGTTCGTGATAACTTCCATAGGGTGGCTCTTCTATTTTAGAGGTCTCTAGAGCCAAGTCCTATTTCAAAATGTTGACCACGAAATAGTGGGTAAACCAACTAGGTGTGGGACATTCATGAAAAAGGCGCACTCTAGATGAGGTTTTCGCGATAACCAAACAGAAGTACATCCAAAATGGCTACCACTACGCAACCTCTACTTAACTTAAGCTTCACTGGACCTGCATATAGGGCCCCACTCGATTGTGTGTGCTTTATGTGTAGGTGCAGCAGGCCGGGAGCGTACAAACCTGTACAAAAATTTAAAAAGAAACTACCCCCAACCTCGCAAAAACATATATACAATACAAGCCAGCAAAGAATCATCTATCCTAAGGTTTCAACAATTATGCACAAATATATACAAGTAATAATATACATAAGATAATGCTATCGATATTTACATAAAACAAAAATAAATAAAATCCATTTACAAACAAAAAGAAAACAAAAACGAAGATAAAAGGGTAAAATAAATAAATAAAAATTATTAACAATTTGCACAACTAACAACAACAGGCTTGACTCTCCAAATCTCCCCAGTGGAGTCGCCATCTGTCGCGACCGGGATCGCGGCGGGGAAATAGCAACTCGAATTGATTTTAGAATATGAAATTGAGAAAATGGAGTCGCCACCAATTTTATTTGAATTTGGAAAAATTGGAAAACCTTTCTTTGAAAATGGTCTTTAGAACCAGATTGGATTCGGAGTCGGTTATGCTTAGGGAAGGGTGGAAACTTAATCCCATCGCACTCTAACGCACTCCGCCCTAAGACGGTACCTTAGATTAATTGTGCAAATTATTAACAATCCTTGAAAATATTTATTTTTACCCCTTTTTTGCAAACATTGTAACTAAAAAGCGAAACCACAAAATTGTAAAAATTTAAATTTGGCTTGACAGAAATGAAATTCTGCTCCTACGTATCCTCTAGTGCAATGGGGAACTCAAAGTTATGTAGTTCTTTAAAAAATAATTGTGGGTTGGTTGATTTTAATTGAATTAATTTTTGAAATTTGAATTAACAAGTCGTCGCGGCTCAGTTATTCAAATTAAGGATTAAATAGGTGAAGCTCGCGTCACGCTAGAGACGTCACCCACCGATTATCAAATTTGTTACGAAATTTTTATTTAAGATTATCAATTAGCGATTTAACTTAAAAAACATGTAAATCATCAAGCTGTCGCAACTCAGATGTTTACAAAATATAAGGGTTAGCAAGCTGTCGCAACTCAGGTAACCCATTTTTATTCCTTTTTTAAAAACTTTTAATTATTTCTTTATTTATCATTTTTAACTCCCAAAATCTAGCCCAACAAACTGATAATAAATGAAATAAAAAAGAACAAGGAAACGTAAAAAGAAAACAAAGAAACAGACAACCCAAAATTGGGAGATATAACAGTAAGGACCTCGTTTACGATCAAATTAGCAGGGGAGGGTGGGGCTTTTCTTCGGCTCGCATCGAATTGCTTTCTCGAAATCCGACGGCCGGGAGCTACTTTTTCGAGATCCGACGGCCGAGCACAAGGTCGCTCAATAAACACTCGGTAATGCAAGAGATGACTCGTAGGAGAGGATCGGTATTGGCGTACCGACGATCGGTTGGTTGAAGGATTTGGTATCCGATCCGACGGCTCGGTTGGTTAAAGGATTTGTGATCTCGATCCGACGGTCGGTTGGGAAGGATTTGGTATCCGATCCGACGGCGGTCGGTTGGGAAGGATTTGATATCCGATCCGACGGTCATTGGGAAGGATTTGGAGTTCGACGGTCTGGGTTTGGAAAGGATCTTGGCCTCGGCTTCGGTGAAGGGATAGTAATCGGCGTTGGTGAGGTTCAACGGTCGAATTAGAGAATGTAGATGGTCTTGCTTTTGGGGTCCGACGGTCGAATGTGATGGAATTTAGTTGATTGAGTTCGACAAATCGGAGAGGGAAGGATGTGGCTCTTTGGATTTCGACGGTCGATGTATGTGATGGTGTTTGAAATGTGGTTTGGAGATTTGAGAGGTAGGTGGTCCGGTTTGTGGGATGGTTTCGACGGTGAAGGTGGGCTTTGTGAAGTTGGTCGAGGTCACAATGGTATGGTTTTAAAGGATTATGGCGGTCCGACGACGGTCGGTTGTGGTTGGGTTTGATAGTGTTTGGAGAGGTTATGGAAATTGCTCGGTGATGGGGATTATGGAGGCTTTGAAGATGGTGGGTGTATTGGAGGTGAGAGGGTAGTGATTTGATTTGAGGTTCGTCATTTCGCTGAAAAGGATGGTGAAGGAGTTTGGTGGGTTCACAATAATAGTGAGAGAGGATGATGAAGGTTTGGATAGGTTCGACAGTCGGTTTAGGGGGATTGGATGGTTCGACGGTCGGATATGATGGATTTGGTTTAAAGGATTATGGCCCGACGGTCGGTTGTGATGTGGTCTTATGGTGGCAGATCTGGGGTTCAACGGTCGGTTGAAAGGCTGATGGCTTCTGTGCAGTCCGACGGTCGGATGTGAGGATGGATCCGACGGTCGACTGGGAGGTTGATGGCAGAAAATGCTTGGGTGATGGAAGGTGATGTGGGTGAAGGGTGGTGAGGTTTGGATATGGGGAAGGAATGATGGAGGTTCTGGTTACATGGTGGTTGTGGGTTTATTTGGTTGGCTTAAAGATGGTGATGATTTAGTGGAATAGAAGTGAGCTCACAGTGGAGAGAGGACGAAGGTTTAGGTCGCCAGGAGGAGATGCTTTGCTGTATGGACTCTTTGTTTGTGTGCTTGGGATTTGGGTTTCTGCTATGGGTGGCTACGGTGGAGAGGGGAAGTTAATGAGAAGGGAGATGTGGTTATGGTTTTTGAGGTTGAAGGGAGAGAGAGAACGTGGAGATGGAGTGGAAGATGAGGAGGATGGAGTAGGTGGTTTTGGAGGGTGATTGCTGGGTTTATTTGGTTGGAGAAGGATTTGGAAAGAATTGGGTTCTCCAGCATTCAGGAAGGAAAAATGGCAGAGGCATTTATGGAGGGATCCTTCACATTTTGGAGGGAAGAGTTGTGATGGATGTGATGATTGCTCACCGTATGGGAGGTTGGCATTTTCCTTCAAATTTTCATCTTCTCCCGACAAATCTCCCTAAAATCCTTCTTTTTGTATCAAAATTCCCCCTTTTTTATTTTTTCTGTTGACCCTTTCTTCTCTTTTTTTTTTCTTTTGCGTCAATCACTCCTTTTCTTTTTTTTTTTTTTTTTTATATTGAGCCCTCCACCCCCTGCGACTATTTTTTTTATATTTTTATTTTTATTTTGTTTTTTTTTTACTTTTTTTTTGGTTTTTTTTATTTAGCCCGGTCAAAATTGGGTGTTCACAAGCTTCAAATTGTATCATCTACTTTAGTGAGAGTTTTTTTCTTCATATATTCTATTTTATTATAAAAAGGGTGAGGTATCCCTCAAAGAAATTGTAAGGGTGAGGTATCCCTGACTGTTGAGGCTCAACCACAAAGGGTGAGGTATCTCAAGGTGTGGTGAGTGCTCTATTGTGTAAACTGTAAAGGTTTCAAGCACCTATTCAAACTTGAAGTGATAGTGGAAAATCTCGGGTGGTTGACTTGAGGACTGGACGTAGGCCACAAGTGGTTGGTGGCTGAACCAGGATAAATTCTGTGTTTGCTATTCATAACTTAAACTCGTTTATTTCTTGTACTTTAATTATATATGTTTGAGTTGAATTTGACATTTAGCTTATTTGCTTAATTTATCCCATAACCGAAGTTATTTTTAAGTAATCTACAGTAGTTATATTTATTTCGCTGCATATGTTGATTGAAAATATTAAAATGAATAATTTCTTAATGTTGTTTTAAAAATTTGTAATCACCCAATTCACCCCCGTCTTGGGTGATGGTTGCCATAACTAACAAGTGGTATAAGAGCTTCGTACTCTGTTGAAAGCTTACCCGCTTAGAGTTAAAGATCCTTGTTTATTGGCAACCTTGAAAGTTTTTTTAAAATGGAAGGTTTTGAAATTGATAAACCATCATTCTTTGAGGGTGTGCATTTTGTTTATTGGAAAGCTAGAGTAGAGTTTTATATGCAATCTATTAATTTGAATTTGTGGGATGTTGTACTAAATGGATTTGCTTACAAATCAAAACAAACTTGGAATACTTATGATAAGAAATGTTTTTCTTTGAACATTAAAGCTATATAAATTTTGAGAAGTAGTTTGAATGATGATGCTTATACTAAAATTAAAAATTGTTCTAGTGCCAAAGAAATTTTGGACACTCTTGATGCTATTTATCTTACTAAAAATGATTTTTTTGTATAAAGTTGTATGTAGAAAGCAAGAAAAGCAAAAGCCATTAAAAGAAGCTTGTTATGAAAAACATCCTCAAAGAGATGTTCAAACTATTGAAAGGAGCCAAATGCCTCTTGGTGACAGTGGTGCCCAATTTGAAGAAGAGGAAAGCAAAATAAAATTGATGAGGAAGAAAGTGATTCCCTTAAAGAGCCAAGTACACTAGAAATTGAAACTACTTCCTATATGGCTAAAAAGGACTTTGAGGTAAATAATTCTAAACTAGGTTATAGTCCTTCCTATGATGAGTTACAATGTGCATATAATGAATTGTATGATGATTTGTTGAATTTAGAAAAGAAAAACTTATCGTGTTTGGAAAACATTTCCTTTATTGAAAATGAAATTAAAACTTCAAAAAATGAATATGTTTTTCTTGATAAGGAAATGCTTTTGAAATGTGAAATCTCAACTTCTTGTGAAAAGTGCATTGATTTAGAATATCAAGTTGAGGACTTGTATTTCGATTTTGCCAAAGCTAATGATTTTAATTGCTTATATTCTATGCTTATTAATGAGAATAAAATTTATGTTATTCCACATGAAAATTCAAGCAAGGCTTATGGCAAAAATAGTTTAGAATGTAAAAAATAACAAAAGGCTTAAGTTTTCTAAAGATGATCTTCAAAGGATTAAACCATCATTAAATTCAATTGTTTACAATTTTTATAGTCATTTAGGACATATTTCTCATTTATGCAATTATAAAAGAAATTTTTATATGAGAAATTGTATGGTATGAGTTCCTAAAAATCTTAAAGGCCCTAGTACTAACATTCAAGGACCCAAAATGAAGTGAGTACCAAAATGTCCTCCTAGTGTTTCAATTTTGCAGAAAATTTCTCAAAAGGATGGACAAATTGGTCAAAAGAAAGAGGAATCATCAAGGAGAATGCCTTCAAAACCCAATGGTAGACATCTTGGTCATGAAGGCAAAAATCCTTCAACTGAAACTTCTCACATGCATAATGTAAAACTTGCAATGTTCAAAACACCAAAAGAGAAGCAATGGGTAATGAAAAGAGTTTCCTTAATTACTAATGCCAATGTATCAAAAGTTTTTACCTCTTATGCACATTTACTTGTAAAATTAATTAATTTAAGGTATATTCCTTGTAAGCCTTAAGTAAAAGATAGAATCATGTGTACTTAGTAAAAGTTAAATATTATATACAACACATGATTATGTTCTTTCTTGTTACATATTTTGCTCACTATTTTGCATATTTCTTTATCATAAGGTATTCTATGACTATGTATGCTTGTTATGCTTTAAAATTGTCGGTATATCATGAAAATAAGCATATTATCGACTATGTGCTTAATGATAATAGATTATTTAACTTATTGTGCTCAATTTAAATACTATAAAAAAGTAATCTATATGAGAGCATAATGAATTAATAGTAGGGCTACACAACCCGACCCGCGGACCCGCGAACCCGACCGACCCGACCCGACCCGATCGTATATATCCGGGTTGGTTCGGGTAGACGGGCTCTGTTCGGTCGATCTAATAAACTCGTCAGTCATCGGTTCGGGTGATGGGTTTGGTGAACCAACCCGATGACCCGACCCGATGACCCGATTACCCCAAAAACGACGTCGTTTTGAGTAATTTCTATTGAAAAATATTCATGGGTCGGTCCAACCCGACCAACCCGACCACCAAACCGACCAACCCGATCACTAACCCGACCACCAACCCGATCAACCCGACCACCCGATCATCCGACCCGAACCAACCCGATTATCATCGGGTTGGTTCGAGTCGGGTTACACGAAAAAAATTAACACAACCCGACCCGACCCGACCCGACCTTATTTGATTGGTTTGGACATTTTTTACCCCCAAACCCGACCCAACCCGACCCGTGTGCACCCCTAATTAATAGTAAAAAATTAACACACAAGGACCCAAGAAAATTTGGGTACCAAAAGTATAAAAAAAAAAATTTGAAGTGCGTTTTAGGTATGCTTGAAGGCCAAGAGCTGGCTTTGGCATCTTGAAAGTGGTTGCTCCAAGTACAAAGACTAGAAATAATTCTAAGCTCTCTTCCTTATCTCAATGAAGCTTGGACTTGTCATCTTTGGATAAGTGAAACTTGTGTTATGATTTTCTAACTTTATGTCTTGAAAATATTTCTATATGTTAATAGGTTTGATAAAATATGCTCCTTATTTGAAATGACATGTTTGATGATAATATCCTTGAGCTTGAGTTTTTGATCAATCATACATATAATTGAATACTTGTGTTTATTGCTTTATCATTTACTTTTTAATTATTACTGACTTGAGCGTTGGAGGTATACCAAAACTTGTTTTGCAAGTATCTCATTTTTGGGTATATTTTCTTCTCACTAATTGTATCCTTGTATATGCCTATTAATATTTTTTTGATAGGTTTATTCGAATAAACATGTGGTTCTTTAAATAAACTCAATCAACTGCTGAGAAAAATGTGTTGCGTATTAGTTCTATTTGAATAACATTCAATTTATTTGAATAACCTGAGACCAGCAATCATAGTTCTTATATTTGTTATCTGTCTTATTCGAATAACGTTTTCTAGTAGCACCTCATAGTTGTTGTTTCGTATGCTTTATTTAAATAGATCATATCTTATTCGAATAATGCTTAACAGAAGCATTCTCAAAATTCTGTTCTTTTCTGTGTTATTCGAATAACCATATGGTTATTCGAATAAAGCTTAGCAGTAAGCCAAGTCTGAATGCTTTTATTCGAATAATGCAAACATTATTTGAATAACGTCTAACAGAGAGCTACGTCTATTGGCTTTTCACAAATCTATTTGAATAAAGAACCTACTATTTGAATAAACACGAGTTATATGAAGGGTTGTACGCTTTTCTTTGTTTGTTTTGACTGAAAATATGCACTTAATGATATGTATGTAAAATGCAAATGCTTAACCAAATGTAATTGACTATTCTTTTTATGATTATATGTACTTAAATAAATTGATCAATGAAATGAAATATCTTTTGCCCTTGTGAACTCATTTGTTGTTTTATTTTTTTAATGCTTATTTGCTTATGAGTTTGGCATAATGACTAACTTCTATGGATCTGAAATTAATGGATACCAAAGAAAGTACTTTGAATTGTATTGTAGGGTGATAACTACCTCAAGCAAGCATTTAAATGGAATAAGTTTATTGAACTTGAGAATAGTAAAGTTTAAAAAAATTCAACTTTTAAAAGGGGTGCAAAGAATTTCTATTCTCTCATGAAAACTTGAAGCATGAAAGTCAAAGTCACCTACAGAACTCAAAGAGTACACTTTTGGTGATATAAATCTCTTATCTTTATTTATGCTTTAAATTGAATGTAATGTGATATTTGGAGAAGTAGAGAGTTATTTTTATGCCTTTACATGCCTTACATGCTCATTATTTGCCTAAAAATGCCTAAATAAGGTTTGATGATGATTACATATTTCTTGATAAACTTGAATCATGCCTTAAAATGCTTAACCTTTTCATTATTATTATTCAAGTTCATATGTGCTTCATGCATTCTTATTAGAGCTAACATTGCATGGTTGATAATGTGATACATGCTCTACATTATATATCAATCTAAAGTATGCTTATAAATGGACTTACATGATATTTGATGCTAACCTATGTTTTAGAGGACTTTTAAAGTTAGCTTTATAAGTCTCTCTATATGTTTCAAATATAGCCATCGGATTTTTACATACAAGCATATGAGGATAAATGAGAAAAGTTGAATGGAATTCAAATGAAGAGGAAGATAAAGAAGACTTTTTTCAAGTGCAATGGAATGAAATACTCAATGAAAAAAAGTTCAAACTCAAATGACCAATAAACGAAGAACATTCTAAAGAAGCATCACTCTTTATCTAACTCAATAAGTATCTTTATCCCTTAGCTTTTGTGGTATTCTATATGGTATGGATTGTATGATACTTGTTGAAAAATTGATCTTAAATGATTATATGCTTTCTTTACATGAGAAGTATGCTTAGCATTGACAAAATGCCTAATTAGATATTAACTTGCTATTTTGTCATTGCATTTAGGGTGAATGATATTAGTTCTATACATGCTTTGATCCCTATAGCATATTTCATTAAGGAGATGTACTCATGTTCTTTTGACTTGGATTGATCTGTCTCAATGAATATGTGTTTTTTTACTATAAAACATCTCTACCTTTCTAAAATACTTTTGAAAATATAATGTGCTCTTATAAAATTCTTTTTGAAAGGCGGAGAAGTTTTAAAATAGTTTTTGTTTAAAGGATTAAGAAGATGTATCTTTGCCTTACTTTTCTTTAAGGTAATGTGCTTACATGGTCTTGGCACACATATTTCCTTTATCTATCTTGTGCTTCAATAAGGGGGAGCTTATCTTCCTTATCTTACATATCTTTCTTTTGTGTCCTTGTTTACTAAAAATATATGCATATTTTGAGGGAGAGCCTAGCTCTTAAGTTATTTATATCTCTTGCCTTACATCATTGTTTGATTACATAAAGTGTTTTATTGCTATCATATGCTAAATGTTGACATACAAAAATATGATAAGTATTACATGAATAATCCTCTATATCTTGAAAGCATGATCGTTTCATCTCTCTATTCTTGAATCATATGTAGAATCTATAAGGGGGAGAAACTATTATTTTTCCTTTCTAAGCCTTTTTGTTGATGTCAAATAAGGGGAGTAAAAATTAGAAAGAAAAATATGTTCTTGTGCTTATTGTTTGATATGCTTACATGAATATCCATTCTTGTATATTACTCAATATATTGTTTTTTAGTGATTTGTCATCATAAAAAAAGAGGAGATTATGAAAATAAAAAAAAATATGCTCTTGTACTTATTATTTGATATGTTTACATGAAAATTCATTCTTGTATATTGCTCAACATATTTTTCTTTAGTGATTTGTCATCATCAAAAAGGGAAAAATTGTGAAAATAAGTTTGCTCCAAATGGTTTAATATGTTAAGTTTTGATGATGACAAATATAAGACAAAAAGAACACTTTGCATATGTTCTTTGTTGTATCCTATATAGAGCATATCCATTAGTAATTAATAAATATCTTATTTAGATGTATCTATGAAAGTCTTATATACATGTTAAATTAATTAGAGTTATACATTTATGAATCATGCATATGAAGATATTGAATTATGAATTCGGACTAACTATACTTGTTTAAGTGAACAATACTTTGTAGGATAGTCCAAGTATCAAGAGTGAGCATTGCAACCAAAAAGTAAAAGATCTCAATTAAGCTTAACTCAAGGAGAATGTGAATACTTATTTCATGAAGGTATTGATAACATCAAAGTCATGTCAAAGACCAAGTCCAAAGGAAGATTAAATGGTATAGCTTATAGGACTTAGGGTCTTTATGTAAGAAACCTTATAGATATCTTAAATAAGTTTTTCAAATCTTTAAAAATGATTTTCACATACTAAAATGCCCAACAAAGAAGTTTTGAAGAGTTAGTTATGGTAATAGTTCAAAATTATGAAAAATAGTCAAGTTTGAGTTTTGCAAAACTGACTTTTGGTTACTCTTTTGATCATAACTTTCAAAATACTTTGAGTTTTGTTTTGAAACTTCTTTCATTTGAAAATAAACTCAAAGATCTTTCCAATGAGTGGTCATTCGCTTTAAACAGATGAGAAATGAAAATTGTTATGACCATTTAAAGTCAATTTTCAAAACCAGAATGGTTTATTCGAATAAAGGATATGTTATTCGAATAACACACCCCAGAAAACGTTTCAGAACGTGTTTTAAAGGCTTATTCAAATAACAAATGTGTTATTTGAATAACACGACCCAGAAAATGTTTCAGAACATGTTTTTGAAGGTTTATTCGAATAACAAATCTGTTATTTGAATAGAGGCGTTAAGGAACGTAACTTTTGAAAGGATTTATTTGAATAACACACAGGTTATTCGAATAAACACGAGCAAAAACGCACAACAACTATTTTCTATGCTTTTAATGTGATATTAAATGATACCCAACAACTCTTTTTCTTAGAACTCTATAAATACATATTTTTGGGTGATCTTTTAACAACACCCAACTATTTGAAACAATTCTTTCTTACTTTAATTTGTGATTCATATTTTACCAAATTTCTGTACTCTTTTTCGTCAAAATTTGAGATATCCTTAGAGAGCTTCATAGAGCTTCAAATTGTATCATCTACTTTAGTGAGAGTTTCTCTTCTTCTATATTCTGTTTTATTGTAAAGAGGGTGAGGTATCCCTCAAAGAAATTGCAAGGGTGAGATATCCCTGAATATTGAGGCTCAAGCACAAAGGATGAGGTATCCCAAGGTGTGGTGAATGCTCTATTGTGTAAAGATTTCAAGCACCTGTTCAAGCTTGAAGTGATAGTGGAAAATCTCGGGAGGTTTACTTGAGGACTAGATGTAGGCCACAAGTGGTTGGTGGCTGAATCATGATAAATTCTGTGTTTACTCTTCTTAACTCAAACTCCTTTTATTTCTTGTACTTTAATTATATATGTTTGAGTTGAATCTGACATTTAGCTTATTTGCTTAATTTATCCTATAACCCAAGTTATTTTTGAGTAATCTACAGTAGTTATACTTATTTCACTATATGTGTTGATTGAAAATATTAAAATGCATAATTTATTAATGTTGTTTTAAAAATTTGTAATCACCTAATTCACCCTCCTCTTGGGTGATGGTTGCCATGACTAACAGTTATCGTTTGCTAGTATGTTGCCCTAGCGTTCTTGAGGCCATATGGCATAAAGTGGCAGCAGTAAATGACTCACTCCATTATAAATGCCATTTTGTTCTCATTGTCTAAATGCATCAAAATTTGATTGTATTTGAAAAAAGCGTCTATGAAGGAGAAGAGTTGGGAACTGGATGAATTGTCTACTAATTTGTCAATGTTGGGAAGTGGGTAAGGATCCTTTGGGCAGGCTTTGTTAAGATCCACATATTCCACACATATGCATCACTTTCTATTGGCCTTCTTAACTAGCATAACATTAGAAAGTCAAGTGGTGTAAGCCACTTCTCTAATGAACCCAACATCTAGAAGCTTATTTTCTTGTGTTTCGATAATCTTTTGCCGCTTTGGACCGACTTTCCATTTCCGCTGTCACTACAAGAAATTAATCAATTTGCTATGAAAAAATTCGTAGCTAATCAATTTAGCTATGGAATAGCTACGGATTGGTCCTTAGTGAAATTCTCATAGCTAATTAGCTACCAAAATTTTTTGTAGCTAACTCGTAGTTAATTTTTAAAATTTTGTAACTAATTTGAATTTAATCTATAGCTAATTTTCGTTCAGAACTTCCTTCGTTCCGTAGCTAATTAGCTACAAAATATTTTGTAGCTAATTCCATAGCTAATTTTTAACAATCTGTAGCAAGTTTGTAGTAAATCCGTAGCTATTATGTTGCTAAATCCGTAGCAATTTCGTTACTATTTCTTAGCTATTGTGTTGCTAAATCCCTTGTAATTCTGTAGCCATTCTGAAGCTAATCCAAATTAATTTTATAATTGTAACACCCTAAATTTTTTAACTATTTGACAGTAATAACATAATTTTACCGTTTAGTGATTTCTGTGTACTGTAAAATTATTTTGAGTATTTCGTGAATATATTTGATCGTTTTGTGTGATTTACTCCGTGTTAGGAAAAAAATAATTTTCGAGCCGAGAAAAATCTACAGTAATTTAATTATTACTGTTGATTCTTAATTCCTTTTGCTAATCTGATTTGATTTTCACACGTTTTATAATTTTTATGATTTTGTGAATTATTATGAGATTTTTATATTTTTATGATTATTTTTATATTATTTTTGAGCTGTTGTGGGCCTAGGGGGCTGTATGTGGGCCCAGGCAAGGCCAAAAAAGTGAAAAAAATTTCAGAGTCAGAAAATTCTGTACTGTTGAGATGGGAACGAGGGATCTTACTAAATTCAAAATCGAAAACAGTTTTGGAAATTTTCTTTTACTGTGTATTGTACTGTATTTAATTATCGGGCGATAAAAACTATAGTTAATTGTGTTCATATTGTAATAACAAATAAAAATAAATATTATACTGCTTAGTTAACATTAGTTGTTATGACGACTTTATAACGGACCAATAGGAAGCAAGCTTAATGTTGAAGCCTTTGGATATCCGCCATTGATTTAATCAAGGATGGAGATTTGGTCTTACAAAGTGGCTATGACCATTTGTGACCCTTGGATGTAAAGTATGAAGAGGAGATCTTGACTCTTCATTTTGGAGATACATCTAATGGCTAGGATTTCAAGGAGAAAAATCCAATGGCCTAGATTTAGTCTTATCAATATAGAAGCTATACTTAGAAGTTACATTAATATTAACCATTGATCTAATCAAAGGCTAACAATGCCCAAAATGGTGGCTAGTGAAATTTTCACTCATTAAGTGTACAAGAGGAGGGGACGGTTTTTGATGGCTTAAGGCCATAGGGAATTTCAAGACCACTTCATTATTCATTTTTGTCTTCTCCAAAATCCTAAAGCTTTTACAAAATTTTCTCTCATCTCCCTTCAAGTGTGTTTCGGCCAAAGCACTCAAATTGCCTTCCATCACTCTATAATTTTAACCAACCATATATCTTGCATCCTTAGATCAATCTAAAAGAACCTTTGTAGTTAAGTCCAAGCTCTAAATCTTTCATCTTCAAGGACTTTCTTCAAGATTAAGTTCTAGGTTTTTGAGGTGAAGTGTAAGGAAACTTCACTGCTTGTCTTATTTTCATGTTCTAAGCCATGTTTGATCCATGGTTCTCCTTGTTCAAGCTTAATATGCTAATAAACTTGTGTTTTATTTTGTGTTTAAGAAGCTTTTGGTGGTGAATCTCTTACTCAAGGAGCAAACCAAGGAGCTTGGGAGGTTCTTCAAGAGGTAAGAGGGAGATCCATCTCACCAACCAAGTATGGTGGTGAAAGATGAATCTTGTATTTGATGGATGGTGAATCCATGTGAGGATTCATATCCTTGGTTGTGTAATTATGTGTGGGTGTTTATGTGCTTTAAATTATTTATTTGTGTTTGCATGCTTTATGTGATTTTATTGCTTTAAGGTATGCTTGATTATATGATATGATGAATATATACATGTATGCCATAATTTGATGATGAAAGGAAAATAAATTTTTTGGTTCTAATGACCATGAGGGTTTCAGCCTCAACACCTCAAAATAGGTGTTTCCAAACTAAAATTTTCATGAATGGTAAAATTGAATGATTAGAAAGGAAAGGAAAAAGAAAAGATAGGTTGGTTTCAAAGACTAAGTGTACCACAATTTTTGAAGGCTTGTATTGCCTTGGTTTTGTGAGACAAAGTGATTTCAAAATAGAAATATAATTGATTTAGTACAAGAATTAAAGAAATGGAAACAAAGTGTTTTGTCACTTAAAAAAATGGAATTTTCATATATGAATGGAAAAAGATGTTGAAAATGTTTGAACCTCAATTTATTTTAAAGAGGACTGATTTTTAGAATTTGTTTTGAGAATTAAGGAAAATACGTTGGTAACTCAAAATTTACTGACGTAAAGCTCACCCTCTGGGTTTTGAAGCGCGTTAGGAAATTTTGAGCCGTAATATCTCAAGTAAACTTTAAGAAACAAATTTTTTTGAGAAATGGTAAAAATACTTTTAGAGGGACTATATTGAAAATATTCTTTAAAAATGGACTTTATTACAAATATTATTTAATGAAGGACTATTTTAGAAATATTATTTGAAGAGAGGCTATTATGTAAATATTGTTCGATAAGGAAGGGCTATTATGTAAATATTATTTTATAGAAGGACTAATATGTAAATAATAAAAAAAGGTTAATTTTTTATATTAAATGAGAAAAAATCTTATTTTGAATTTAAAATATGTTAGAAATATTTTACGCAATTTGAAAATGTAACAAAAGTATTACGCGATTGAGAAGATGCGAAAATATGATTACACAATGAAAATATAGTAAAGATACTATTGGGCCAATGTGTGAACCCTGAATATGAGATGATGAATTTAAATTATGAATGGTGCATTGTACATGCATTGAAAAGGTCCGACGGACTGTATGAGGCTAATTGCCTAGGAGAGAATACACATCTTGAGTGGGTGCGATATGCATAGTGTAAGTCATTTGTTGACCTTGGGGGCATTAGGGTGCTGGTTACCTACAATGGGCAGTTGGTGGCTCTTCTTTACCGTGGGTTTGACTGATGCAACACACCGATGATCCTGACCGAGACACTATTCTTAATCAAGATCTGATAAAGACTGTCGTGTATATGCTAGATGTGCAAATATATAAAAGAATTGTGGCACGTGGTCTGAGGCATGTTGGTACAGACAGATCTTTTCGATCACTCTCTCCGATATAAGTTTTAGCTCCATGGAGTAGGAAATTGAGTCTATGTGCACATGCATAATTATTGAGTATTGATATCTGTCTGATATTTGAACTGTTGAATATTTGGAAAATATTGAGGGCATTATCGTAATTATTGTTATGATAATTGAATTGTTGAATATTTTGATATTGTTAAGGGCATGATCGTAATTATTGTTTATTATATCTGTTGTGATGATAAATAATGTTGATGACATAATTATAATTATGGTATGATGTATCTGCATGGTATATTGTATGTGTTATCTCTATACTACCATGTTGGTATTGGCGTAGGTGATCTCACCTCTTTGTATGCTTATTTTGTGTTGTATTTATATTTGTAAAGACGTTGAGCAAGGAATCGAACAAGAAGGTGAAGAGGAGCAGATTCTTGTGGAAGAAGCTGAATTCTGAGAAGATGGCGATGCGCAGTTTCCTAGGATATATGAGGTTGAAATTTCGTGGAGGACCGGAAGCGTGACATGTTGACCTAGATATAGCGTGTATTTACTATATAGGAGACTTGAAGATTACCCTAAGTAGGCTTTATCGAGGGAATCCTTATTTCAGTGTAAATGTTTATGTACACTTAGAGTTTCCGTTGTCCATTAGGCAGTACTGGGGAACTTACTACCGTACTCCTAGTGAGATTAGTATCGTGTCGTTTGCGCGGACACCTATCCATAAGACCTTGCGTCAAGTCGAATTCCTACCTGCTGAGGAATCTGAGGAGGATCTGTCTGAGGGTTCTGCTGTTTAGTAGTACTTGGGCAGTATGCTAGTTTAAAATAATGTTCAAATACTTTGAGAACCTGGTCTATAAATATTTAAGTATGATAGTACTAAGACTTATGTATATATGATGTAAATTATTTGTGATGATATTGTAATATTTTTATTTTTCGCTAAGTTTATCTTATTAATATTAAGAAATTTTACAACTCGTATTTACATTACAAAGTATATTATTTATAATGAAGGGGAATTTAATGATTAAGTAACATAAATGTGATACCCTATAGTGGGTATTACAATAATGATAATTAATATATTTTAAAATTATACATGTATAAATATTTCAATCCAAATAGAAAAACTCAACAAATAAGTTGTGCAAAGCAACAAAATATCATAATTGTATTAGTAAGTTCAAAACATGTTCTATAAAGAAAGCATAGCTAATCAATAAGTCTAAGTTAATACAAATAGTTCAAAACAAGTTAGCCCCATCATCAATAAACACAACTAATCAATCCAAGTTAGCCTCATCATCAATAAACACAACTAATCAATCCAAGTTAGCCTCATCATTATCAACTTCATGATCCTCCCCAATAGCGCCGCCTTGTGATGGTGCCTACGACACAACACTTCCTGCTTGGGAGCCAACAATCCTATATAGGATTGACTCCAACATAGACATCAGTTGCGTCTGGACAAAGGAATTCATTGCTTCATTAATAGCTTCCTTTATGGTTTCCTGTGTTGGAGCAGTGTTGGAGGAACTAGCAACCTGTGAGGATGAAGCAAAGTTAGATCTATGAATGTCAATATCTAAGTTGTGACTCATGCCATGGAACCGTCTCTTCTTATTGGGACCCATCACCTCCAACCACACCTCCTGATCAACCATAAGATGCATTGAAGAGTCTTCTTCGTACTTCTCAAACATCATGGTCTCATAAGAGTCTTGAAAAGCAAAATGTAGAAAACTTTATCAAAACAATCAACAACTTAACAAATATGATTAGTTTTAATTTTAAAGACACTTACAATGAAGTTCTTTGAACGTTGAGTGACATATTCTCCATTTTAATCTTAAATGTGGCTGCACAAATTAAAGAAAACCCATAGTAGTACATTGAACAAAAATTGTACAAAAATGGTTTTAGGTAATAATAAAAAAATTAAATTATCACTAAACCACTAAAAAAACACTAATTTGAAAGTACAATAAAGACACTTGTAATTGAAAAGATGCCTTTTAAAAACCTGACATTTCCAAAAAAAAGGGTTAATTTAGGCACATAAAACTCACTTATTTCCATTGAGTGCTTCCAGAGAAATTTCAAAAAATAAATAATAAAAAATCAAGGCAAATACATGATTGATTCCCATTCCCAAATGAGTTTCTAAGAGGAATAAAGGAAATAGGGTGACAAATAATTATTTCGTTCATGAAAGTGTCAGTTGCAAGAGTACAATTCTAGTCATATAATCAATTACATATGAACATAAAAGTGGCCATTCAAATCCAAAATCACAGCAAAGATGGCACCAATTCTTAATAAGGCATACACCGAAAGCATAAAAGACAATACTTTCCTATAACCCTACAGAGAAGAAGATGATTTGCAAATAAGGTGAAGGAACAGAGAAAACAGGATTACGAGCACTGAAGACTCCCATGACATACACACTCTATGAAATTTTATTTGAAAAAATAGCCCTAGAAAATGACAGAGAAAAAAAAGGAGGGGGGAAGAATTTAGAATGGAGATGCTCCATATCCTGAATAGTCATAGCTACAATATAACATAAAGCTCCAAGAAAATATTCAAAAAGGGCTTTTCCTTATACTTCAAAATGATTTCTAAACTAACATCTTATCTGTTGTCAAGTCTAGCAAATCAAACATTATAACCCCCCTAACCAGGAGTGTACATACAAAGTAAAACACAATGAACAAACTAACAAGTTTTGTGTAAGATTAGGCTAGAAGCATACACAACGCCTCCATTATCTGACACAATTATCGTTTTATGACTTTATCAGATACAAAACAACCTTTCCTTTTTATTAATATATACATATGTGTCGCGATCGGGATCGCGGTGAAAAATAAAAAGCATATGATTTTAGAAAATGACAATGGAGTCGCCACCAATTTTATTTAAATTAGGAAAAATTAGAAAACCTTTCTTTAAAAATGGTCTTTGGAACCAGATTGGATTCGGGAGTCGGTTATGGATAGGGAAGGGCGGAAACTTAATCCCACAGCATCCCTAACACACCCGTTCTAAAACGGTACCTTAAATTGATTGTGCAAAAATTTATAACTTTTGAAAATATTTGTTTTATCATTTTTTAAAAAAGAACAGATAAATAAAAAAAATTAAAAGAAGGAAAAAAAAGATTTTATGAATCATCGAGTTGTCACAACTTAAATGATTCCAAAAAAAAGATTAACAAACTGTCACAGCTCAGCTAATCCGATTTTATAATTTCTCAACAACATTTAATTATTTTATTTTTCCTAAAAAAAACCAACAGCTAAAGAAAAAATAATAATAATAAATATGATAAACAAAGCTAACGAAAAAAGAAAAAAACATGTAACAAGTTAAACGAAATCCAAATAAATCCTAAGATGATTTTTTATTGTCACTATTATTACTATTTAGATGTATTAAATTTATAGATAAGCTCACGAAAAAACATAATTATTGTTATTTATCTATACTACCCAAACTCAAAAGAAGGCCTTGGATCACAAAAAGAGTAAAATAACCATGAAGCCCAACCCAGCAGAACCCTTTTCTTTTATTATATTTTTTTGTTATAAATTCCTTTTTCTTAAAACATACATGCTACTTTAAAAAAAATAATAAAAAAAAGAAAGCAGAAAACAGAGGCTCGTAGCCTCTGATAAGGAGAAAAAAACAAAGAGGCTTTCAGCCTCTGAAGTGGGAAAACGAAAAAGTGAGGTATCGTGTTGGGAAGGATCTGGTGTTGAGGTCTGACGGTCGGTTAGGAAGGATCTGGTGTTGAGGTCCAACAATCAGTTGGGAAGGGTCTGGTGTTGAAGTTCGACGGTCGGTTGGGAAGGATCTGGTGTTAAGGTCCGACGGTCGGTTGGGAAGGATCTGGTTTCTGAGATCCGACGGTCGGTTGGGGAGGATCTGGTGTTGAGGTCCGATGGTCAGTTGGCAAGGATCTGGTTTCTGAGATCCGAAGGTCGGTGCAGGGGGTTCCGGTTTTGCGAGATCCGACGGTCAGTGCAGGGGGTTCTGGTTTTGTGAGATCAGTCGGTGCAGGGGATTCAAGTTTTGTGAGATCCGACGGTCGGTGCAGGGGGTTCTGGTTTTGTGAGATCCTACGGTCGGTGCAGGGGGCTCTGGTTTTGTGAGATCCTACGGTCGGTGTAGGGGGTTTTGGTTGTGAGGTTCGACGGTCGGCTTGTTTGGGTGATGGAGATGAAAAAGAAGGTGAAAGGTTGGAGAATATGTGATATGGGTGATGAAGATTTTTCACTGAGTGGACTCAGTTGGGTTTGGAAGGTTGAAGGTAGTGGTTCTTTGGTGAAGAAGATAAGTGAAAGATGTTGTGTTGTTGAGGTTTGAAGGTGGTTTTATGGTTGGTTAATGGTGGTGGCATAGGGTTGGCTTGGTGGTGTGATGAAGATTGTGGTTTTGAGTGTATGAGAACCAGAACGAGAACAAGAGGAAAAAAAATAATATAGAAAAAATAATCAACAATCCTAACTATTCAGATGCAAGCAATAATGACAAAAGTCAAGATGCATAAGGAAAAAGCGAAACAATATACCTCTGAGAGTTTAAAAAAAAGCTGAAAGTTTCTTTCTATTCAATTCTTTCTTTTTACAATCTCACTTCTCACTTTTTCTCAATACCCAGTTTTCTCACCAGTAGCAAGTAGTAGCTGCAGGTGAGTTCAAAGTTTCTAACTAGGAAGAAAAAACGTAAACAAAGGAAATCTCCCCCCTAAAAAAAAGAACCACCCTTTTCTTTACATCGTCCCCTTTTATAGGCATAAAGAAATTCTGGCTTGGCATGCCCGAGCATAGATTGTGCAGTCCCTTTCCTCTCCATTTTCTTGGCTTGCTTCATTTCTCTTTTCTCCTGCAAGGCTGCAACCTCCTATTTCTGTGTTTAGATCTCTGCTCACTTTTTCTTTGAGTCTCTACAGCTCTATTCCTCTTTGGTGTATCATTTTTGAAAATCACTTGTTTTCTTTTTTGGTTATCAGATTCACGAGATGGAGAAATTGCTTCGGTCTCACTCAGATTTCCCTTTTGTGCTTCATTCCTTTATTCCACATCTCTCTTCCTCCCAATATCTGTTGCTTTTCCTTTTTGTTCATTCTGCTGCCGTCACGACTTGCGAAGATTGGTGGTCTACTTGCTACCACCTTTTTTTGTCTTTCTTTTGTTTGTTTCCTTTTTTTTTATTTATTGTTTTGCATTCACTTGTATGTTTTTTGTCTTCTTCTTTTCTCGGCTTTATTTGCTTCTCGCAACGATGGCCTCCTTTTTTTTAGAAACTTCAAACAAAAAGGGCCAAAGTAGCTAAATGGACTGGACGCATATTTTTTAGACTATACTTGATTTGGATCAGAAATTAAAGAAATGAGTAGAAGCATAATAATAATAATTATTATTTTTATTTATTTTTAAAATAAAGTTTTAATGGTCCAGACAAAATTAGGTGTTCACAGTTGCCCCTCTTTACTAGTTTCTTACTAGAGACCGTGAATAACTGTAGTTTTCATGTTATCGTCGTAAGAAACGAGTAAAGACGTGAATTTAAATTTGTTCGGTAAAGCATGAGATGATGTGAGCGAGCTAAAGCATGGTTTTGCGAGTTGTTGCAGCATCATCAATCCTACTAAGGTGAAACTTAGCGTAAAGCCATAGACATCACTGAATTGTCAACAAGCTGTCACAGCTCAATTGACATTTATTGATTACAAAAGAAAAATTTTTTTTTTGAATTTTAAAAGACCTTGTGTGACTTTATAACTGGAAATGGTAAAAGACAGTGGGCTTGGCCCGAAATTTAAAGGCAGCAGACTTGATCCAGAATTTAAAAGACAGTGGGCTTGGCCCAGAATTTTAAAAGACAATGGGCTTGGTCCATAATTTAAGAGACAGTGGGCTTGGCCCATAATTTTAAAAGACAGTGGGCTTGACCCGGAATTTAAAAGATGGTGGACTTGATCCAGAATTTAAAAGATAGTAGACTTGGCCCAGAATTTTAAAAGACAATGGGCTTGTCCCATAATTTAAGAGACAGTGGGCTTGGACCATAATTTAAAAAGATAGTGGGCTTGACCCATAATTTAAAAGACAACGGACTTGGCCCAGAATTTAAAAGACAGTGGGCTGGGCCCAGAATTTTAAAAGACAGTGGGCTTGACCCAGAATTTTAAAAGACAATGGGCTTGGCCCATAATTTAAGAGACAATGGGCTTGGCCCATAATTTTAAAAGACAGTGGGCTTGGCCCGGAACTTAAAAGACAGTGGACTTGATCCAGAATTTAAAAGACAGTGGGCTTGGCCTAGAATTTTAAAAGACAGTGGGCTTGGCCTAGAATTTTAAAAGACAATGGGCTTGACCCATAATTTAAGAGACAGTGGGCTTGGCCCGGAACTTAAAAGACAGTGGACTTGACCCATAATTTAAAGACAGTGGGTGTGAACACCCAATTTTGACCGGGCATAAAAAATAAAAAAAATAAAAAAAATGAAATAAAATAAAACAATAATAATAATAATACCAAAAATAATAATAATAAAGAAAATACTTTCATTTTGTCCTTCTCTGACCAAGTCCAATCCCAATGAAAAAATATGTCCAGGTCCATTAATCCACCTTGGCCCATTTTGCTTTAAGGTCCCTAATATACACAAAAAAAAAAAAAAGGGGGAGAGGAAAACTAACGTTGCAGGTCAGCAGAGTCAAAGAGAAAGAAGGCCAATGCATGCTTCTTTCGTTGATTGCAGCAAAAGAAAAGGAAAAAGCGTCAGGTAGAGTTTTTTTTAAAGTAAAGCATCAAAGTAAGTGACCTCGCATATTGCGGCTCCTCTCGCAACACAACAAAGCCAAGAGCAAAAGGACAAAACGAACACGCTGGTGATAGCGAGAAGGAAGGCGTAAGAGTGAGGTTAGAGATTTTGAAAAATGAAACACCAAACGGGGAAGGTGTGCATTGTCTCGATGCAACCCTTGCAGCCTATCGCTTTGATGCAGCTCTTCTCAGTGCATTGTCCTCGATGCAACTCTTGCGGCGTTGAACCACAAATACATAAAACGGGATAGGGGGGAAAAGAAAAAAGGAAGCAAGTTTAAAGTCAAAAATAGAGATCCGACAGGGATGGCACAACCTTGTGCTGCCCAAATTGATACGGAGAAGGAGATATTTTTTTTTATAGAGAAAGGGACTACACAATTGACGCTCAGGCATGCCAAGCCAGAATTCTGAGTGCCTATATAAAGAGGAACAATGTAGAGAAAAGGGGTTGGCCTTTTTTGAGGAATTGGTGTTTTTCTTGGTTCCAGTTTTTTTGAGAGAGAAATTTTTCTTGGTTTACGCTTCTTCTTCTTAGTTAAAAATCTGGAACTCACTTGCAGCTACTGTTTGCTACTGGTGAGAGAACTGGATATTGAGAAAGAGTGAGAAGTGAGTTTGTAAAAAGAAAGATTTGAATAGAAAGAAACTCAGTTTGTTTTTTGAAACTCAGAGGTATATTATTCGCTCTTTCCTTATGCATCTTGACTTTTGTCATTATTGTCTGCATCCGAATGGGCAGGATTATTGATCTTATTCATATTGTTCTTGCCTTTGTTCTCGTGCTGGTTCTCATACCTTCATAAGCACATACATTCACACCCTCATCCTCTTAAAAGACCCATCAGAAACCACCATTTTTCCCCTATCATCTGCATACTCAAAACCGACACCCCCTCCATCCTCACCATTCCGACACTATTTTCATTTTCAACCTCCCATCACCTATCAAAACTATCATACGACCACCCTCCATCAACTCCCGACAAACCACTCATCCATCCATTCCTTCATCTTACTATCCATTATCTCCTACCCCTTCACCGTGTAACCACCACAAAAATCCCAGATCAAACCGACCGTCGGACCTCGAGAGACCAAATCTCTCCTTTCGACCGTCGACCCCAATACCAGATCTCTCCTCAGCCGACCGTCGAAACCAACACCAAACCTCTCCTTTCAACCGACCGTCGAACCCAACACCAAACCTCTCCTTTCAACCGACCGTCGAGCCCAACACCAAATCCTCCTTTCAACCGACCGTCGAGCCTAACAAATTTCTTCCTTCAACCGACCGTCGAACATAACAAATTTCTCCCTCCAACCGACCGTCGAACCTCAGAATCCTTTCAACCGACCGTTGAATCCAACACCAAATTTCCCCTTGCAACCGACCGTCGAACCCAACAAATTTCTCCCTTCAACCGACCGTCGAGCCCCACACCAAATTTATCCCTTCAACCGACCGTTGAATCCAACACCAAATTTCCCCTTGCAACCGACCGTCGAACCCAACAAATTTCTCCCTTCAACCGACCGTCGAACCTCAGAAACCTTTCAACCGACCGTCGAATCCAACACCAAATTTCCCCTTGCAACCGACCGTCGAACCCAACAAATTTCTCCCTTCAACCGACCGTCGAACCCAACAAATCTCTCCTTTCAACCGACCGTCGAATCCAACACCAAATCTCTCCCTTCAACCGACCGTCGAGTCCAACACCCAAATCCATCCCCTCATCGACCGTCGGACCTCGCAGAGCCAGATCCTCCCAACCGACCGTCGGATCCCAACACCCCCAACACGATACCTCACGTTTTCATTTTCCCACTTCGTAGGCCGAAAGCCCCCTTTTTTTCCTTATCGAGGCTACGAGCCTGTTTTCTCGCTTTCTTCCTTTATTATTTTATTTTATTTTATTAGTATTATTTTTTTTTTGTTGTTTTTGTTTGTATGTATGTCTTAAGAAGGGATTTATAACAAAAGCATGATAAAACAAAAAGAGGGTTCTGCTGGGTTAGGGTTCGTATTATTATTATTATTTTTTTTGTGTTCCAAGGCTTTCTCTTGAGTTTGGGTGGGATAGATGAATAACAATAGCATGTTGGTTATTTTTTTTTTCTGGTTAACTTTGTTTATCATATTTATCTTTCTTTTTCTTTTCTTTTTTTTTATCTTTTTTGCCTTCCTTTTTAGCTATTGGTTTTTGTTAAAAAAATGAATAAATAAATAAATAAAACAAAATAATTAAACGTTGTTAAAAAAATAAAATGAGATTAGCTGAGCTGCGACAGCTTGTTAATTTCCTCTTTTTGATTTAGAATCATTTAAGTCGCGACGACTCGATGATTCACGAAATCTTCTTTTCCTTCCTTTTTATTTATCTTTTTTTTAATGACAAAACAAATATTCTTGAAAGTTATAAAGTTTCACACAATCAATTTAAGGTATCGTTTTTAGAACGGGTGTGTTAGGGGTGCTGTGGGATTAAGTTCCCGCCCTTCCTTATCCATAACCGACTCCCGAATTCAATCTAGTTCCAAAGACCATTTCCAAAGAAAGGTTTTTCGATTTTTCCTAATTTAAATAAAATTGGTGGCGACTCTATTTCTTTTTAAAAATTATGAGTTGTTGCGTCCGCTGCGATCCCGGTCGCGACAGATGGCGACTCCACTGGGGACATTTGAGAGTCAAGCCTTTGAAAGTTGATTGTGCAAATTTTGTAACTTTTATATGTTTGTTTTACTCCTTTTGTTTTTGCGTTAATTTTGTTTTGTTTTTCTATTGTTTATTGATCACCTTAACTGTGGTTCTATTTTATCATGCAAACCTTAGGATAGAAGATTTTTGGGAATCTTGTTTTGTGTTCATGTTGTTTTGCAGGATGTAAATAGTCTCTAGGATTATGAAGGTTTGTATGCTCCCTACACACACTGCACCTACACGTTTATCACACACATTCGAGTGGGGCTCTATACCCGGGTCTGAGTGAATCTTAAGTTAGGTAGAGGTTGCGTAGTGGTAGCCATTTTGGATGTACATCCTGTTTGGTTATTGCGAAAACCTCATCTAGAGCGTACCTTTTTCATGAATGTCCCGCACCTGGTGGTTTACCCACTATTTGTGGTCAACATTCTGATATGGGACTTAGCTCTAGAGGCCTTTAGAATAGTAGAGCCACCCAAGGAAAGTTCTCACGAATTAGACAGCCTTATAGATCTTTAAGGTAGAACTCCACAAATTTAAGGCAGTCCTTTAGGGCACAAAGGGAGCATACCTTTTCGTTGTCTTTGATTTTATTTGGCATTGCATTAAAAAAAATCATACTTTGCATCTTTGCACCATGTTTCTTTGCAATACCCTAATCTTTTGTCTTTCCTGAGACAGTTTTGTTAGAGAACCGTTAGAACTCAACCAAGATTTGAAAGTGAGTATCTTTGATAAAAGAAATATGGGATCAGATCAGAAGGATGCAAGCTTGAAGAAGACTCTGCGACTCAAGGCTAATAAAGTTCACACTGAAAGCCTAGTGGTTATGGGACGAATGTTGAAGAAGACTCAACGTCTGACATTTGCAGCAAAGTATGGGAAGGTTCTGGATCTGTTAGAGGTGAATGTGCAAGTGGAAGCGATCACTGCCGTGGCCTAATACTATGATCCTCCTCTCAGATGTTTCACTTTTCAGGATTTCCAACTAGCTCCCACTCTCGAAGAATTCGAGCAAATCCTAGGTTTGTCATTGGAAGGTAAAAGGCCATACTTTTATAAAGGACACTATGCATCCATCCAAACTGTGGCGAACATTTTGAAAGTGCACGCAAGAGACCTTCAAGATGTGCAGCAGAATAGGAACGGAACCAAAGGGTTTTCAAGGGAATACCTTGAAGGACGTATGCGTCACTTAGCAAAAAGTGAAGATTGGGAGTCTTTCATGGACGTGCTAGCCCTCACCATCTACGTACGTCTTGTTCCCTAATATTGATGATTACGTGGATTATGCAGAATCGATGTGTTCCTTGCCCGCAAATCTCACACAAACAACCCCGTCCCCGGCCGTTCTCGCAGATGTTTACTCTACCCCGAGCTTTTGTCACGAAAGGAATGGTAAAAGAGTCCTCGTTGCTTGCTTAGGTGTTGTATGTTTGGCTCATACTCATGTTTTCAATAGATCATACAAAGCGGAGTGCCCTATCGCTGACTTTAACCTGTACCAATTGAAGGTTAAGAACAGTCGCGAATGGGCGGACCACTTGGCGAGATTGGAAGAAAAGCAAATAAGATGGTATCCTCGATGGAAAGATGTAGAAGCTATCATCTACCAGTGCGGAAGGTTTCCAAACGTACCCCTCATGGGTACACGAGGATGTATTAATTACAATCCAGCCTTGGCACAGCGACAACTCGGTTATCCTATGATGGGGCCACCTGCAGAAGCCCAAATAACCTCTTTTGTTCTTTACTATATAGATACGGAAGACACTGATTCGCTTCGGGAGGTCCGAAGTGCTTGGGACAAGGTCATCCGAAAAGGAAAAGAACTGGGAGTCAGAAGTTGTGCGGCCAAGGAAGATTATCGCCAATGGGTTAAGGACAGAGTTCAAGAAATCAAATTGCCATTCAGGATCCCGGCAGCCCCTATGGTTGGTGAACCTTCAGCCTCGGTTGTGATCGAGAATGAAGAAATGAAAGAAATGAGACCAAGGTTTGTGAAAATGGAAGAGGAAAAGAGAAAAATGGAAGTCGAGTTGAGAGAGATTCGCCAGGCATGTGCGGCCTTGAAGCGAGAAAATGCTGAAAATGACCACACTATTGAAGAGGCTAATAAAAAGATGAAGGCTGAACGTGATTACATGCTAAAAACCAAACAGTGTCTGGGGGCAGCAAACAAGGAATTAGGGCTCCGCAGACAAGAAAGGGACAGGGCCATGGCTGAAAATCAACAGTTGAGGGAGCAGCTCAAGAGTGCCAAAACAACCCAGAATAATGCAATGCGCCTAGTAGAAGAAATGAAGCGAATAGATGGAAGTGGCATCTAAGCGATATGAAGATATGATAAAAGATAAGAAGCTACACATGAAAGAGACGGTTGCAAAATATGAGGCAGCATTGCAACAAGGACAGGAAAATATGAAAAAACTGATGGATCAGGTGGAACAACAAAAAGGGGACATCGATGGATGGAAGGAGGAAGTTCATTTTTGGATGAGTCGCTTTTCAAAATTGGCATGTTTGGCTAATGCGGCGATTGCGGATACTCCATATCATTTGAAGAAAGCTGATCAGATGGTTAACCCTTTTGAAACACCGGTAGAAATCAGTGGTTTCATTGAGTATTGTAAGAATCTTGTAGGCAGATGAAACGAATGGCTAAGGCCTATTCAGATAAAGAATAGTTTCTTTCGCCTAGGTCATGATGTATTCATCTAAGAAGCAATGTATTGTTATATCTCTTCAGTTAAATGAATGAAGTGCGCTTGTGTCGGCACTCTTTTTTCTATCCCATATTTCACTGGAGACTTAATACTTTTGAACGAGACGTTCTGGGTAATAGTCACAACAAACAATATCAAAGATACTCATTTCAAATTTATTTGGCGCAAATTCACTAACGGTCCTCTAACAAATAATGAACATAATCACTGATCTTCTAAATTTTTCAGGTAAAAACTTTGAATCATTGCTCGTCCTCTAAAACGCAGATTGCACAAACCCGGGCCTACGAACTAGATCGCAAACTAGGCTACAAGAGATGTCGAACTCAGAAAGAAACTTAAGTCAAGAGATGGATGAAATGAGAGAAAGGATCAATACAATGGCAGAAGGGCAATCAAGGGTCGAGGATTTACTGAGACAGTTAACCGAGACCCTTAGAGCAACAAATGGAACATCTGTCGGCACTAGGGTAAACGCAAATGCAAGCAACAATGTAAATGAAGAAAATGATTCCATGAACGAAAATCAGGAAGAGGAGAAGAATAATGTAGAAGTAACTCGTGAACAGCCGGTGAAGATATTCCTGAACGGTAATTCGGAAAAAGAAAAACTAAGAGATGAGTTGATTGGAAAGATGCAAGAGCAGATTAAAGCCATGCAAGGCCCTAATCCATATGGCTCAGTGGGAATCGATGAGCTGTTCCCTGAGGTTGAAGTTAATATTCCCAAGGACTTCAAAGTACCAGACTTTTCAAAGTATGATGGGAGCACCAATCCAAAATTCCATCTGAAGACTTACCTCACCAAAATGGCCATTTGGTCACGGGATCAAAAGTTCTTGATCAATTTCTTCCATGAAAGCCTGACTGGGTCGGCTTTAGAATGGTACATGCAACTTGACCATTCAAAGGTTTCTTGCTGGGATGATTTGACGAGTCTATTCTTGGAGCAATATCGATTCAATATCGATACCGCACCTACCCGAGAACAACTAGGGGCAATGCACAAAAAGAAGGACGAAACTTTCAAGCAATATGCTCAAAGATGGAGAATGTTAGCGGCCCAAGTTCAACCACCATTGACTCCATCAGAAATGAGCTCGTATTTTATGGGGACCCTAGGAGCACCTTTTATTGGGGCCGATGGTGCGCCGCCACGAGAGATTTTTTCGATCTTATTTCAGCTGGAGAAAGGATTGAGAATCTTGCAAAAGCAGGAAAATTACCTACTGGGAATACTGAGAGCAATTTTCCTAAGAAGGTGACACCAACAAGGAGGCAAGAGCCAGAAGTCAGTTATGTGCGCCAACAAAACTCAAGTTTTCCTCGTAATCCACAACCATACCCTTCTTATCAAGCCCCTTCACCCGCTTTACCGGCTTACCAGACTTCATACCAAGTTAACAATGTTCTCTCACCACGTCCCGTTTATACCAATCGTCCTCCCGCACCTCGAAATCCAGGAAACCAAGGGTATGCTAGACCCCCGTCGAATCTACCCCCTTTTCCAAAGTTGCCAATCTCCAATGCTGATTTGTTTCAACAGTTGTTTGATGCACATTTGGTTGCATGCGTTCCTTCTCGCCCTATGGTGCCCCATTCCCACTGGTACAATCCCAATGTAACTTGCGGGTTCCACATGGATAATCCAGACATTCAATTGAAGATTGCGAGGTATTTAAGAACATAGTGAGGAGGTTGATTTCTGCGGAAAGCTGGACTTCGAAGAGGAGAAGAGACCTAGCATCACTAGCAACCCAATTCCAAATCATGGGAAAGGGATTGTAAACGCGTTAGAAAAGGAGAGTGAGGGACTTCAAAATGTAGAGGATGTCAAAACTCCTATGAAGTTAATATTCCAAGGCCTTGTCCGAGCAAGGCTACTGTTCCTCCGTAGCCTGGGTGATGTTAATATTGAAGCTCTCTGTGAATACCACATAGAAAAGGGACACGATATTGAAAGTTGTCAGGAGTTCAAGGCTCAGGTGCAAAGGTTCATGGCTTTGGGGGTAATAGATGTTACCCAAGCAAGAGGGTTCGCAAAAGAGATAGATGTTGTGGAACGTCTAGTCCTCAAACTCCCGCGTACTAGTCAAGTTCCAGATTCCCAGAAAGTTGTCATAGCAATAAAGAAGCCTACACCTTTTCCCTATAGTGATACATGCTGTACCTTGGAAGTATGATGTCAAGGTAAAGACGCAAAATAATATAGGACAACCGCTTCAACCTCTATTGCCCAGATCGCAGAGCCCGCACAAGCGGTGTTGAGCGTCGTGGGCATAGGAGGGATCACAAGAAGTGGCAGGGTGTTATGGGCAAGAAGATAAGACCGGAAAGGAAAAGGGCTTTGTAGAAACAAAAGAAGATGATGAAGAAGAATTCCTAAAAATCATGAAGCAAAGTGAGTATGATGTGGTAGAACAACTCAAAAAAACTCCACTCGGATCTCTCTATTGTCACTCATCTTGAGTTCGAACCTCATCGCAAAGCACTGCAGAGAGTGTTAAATGAAGCTTATGTGAAGCCGGATGTTACCCCGTAAAGCTTAGTGAACATGGTAGACCCAAGAAGGCACACCAATGTGATCCCCTTCTCGGAGGAAGAAGTGGTACGTTCGATAGGAATAACCCACGTGCTTTGCATATCACTTTGAAATGTCGTGGGTATGTAGTCGCAAAAGTTCTCGATTGATGGGGTTCGGCCTTGAACGTCCTCCCAAAGACAACCTTGTCCCCCGGTGGCTATGAGTGTAGAAGACCTTAAGCCTCAAGAAATGACAAGGCGAGCCTTCGATGGAAGGAAAAGAGGAATTCGGGAGAGGTGACCCTTCCACTGAGATAGGCCCGAGCCGCTTCCAAGTGCTTTTTCAAGTAATGGATATTGAGCCTACATATACTATGCTTTTGGGAAGGCCATGGATTCACGCCGCTGGTGTCGTTCCTCAACCTTGCACCAATGCCTGAAATACATTGAAAATGGATGTCTGGTTACCATCCGGGGAGAGGAAGAAATCTTACTGATGAAGCCTACTTCAGTGCCTTATGTTGAAAACACAGAGCTGGAGGTGGAAAACTTCCTACACAGTTTCCAATTGGTGGAATCAAAAGCAGAGAAGGATGAGCCAACTTCTAAAGATGTTCATCAAGTTGTGACTCGCATTATGACCAATAATGGTTACCAAGCCGAAAAAGGTTTAGGGATTCAGCTACAAGGAACCAAGTCTATGATCACCTTGCCAGAGAACAAAAACAGATATGGTCTGGGATACGAGGCACCGTTGGAAGACATGATGAAGCACAACTTGGTTCTCAATGAAGGAAAAAAGGTGAATGAAGTGAAAAAGATGATTCCTCATCTGAAGGAGACATTCCCCATCCCTGCCGAGGTTATCAATGGAACTTCCAATCATCAGGTCCGGCTAATCATTAACAATGTGGATGAAGGCTTCGGAGAGGACCATGTTATCCAGCCTGCTATCAATTTGGAACCTCTGAACAATTGGCGATCTGAGGCGTTAATGGATGTGATTGTCATAAAGTAATTGTTTGGTCATGATGTTATCTTAGATTTTTGTAATGTTGAATTTATGCTAACTCTTGTCGAAGCTTTAAAGTGATGAACTTGTGTGTTTTCCAAGTATAATTCTCTGCTCATGTTATCCTTCATCAAAGTTTCAATGCAATGAACTTGTGTGTTTCTCGATTGACTCACTGTTTTAATTCTTTTCTATCTTTGATTTACGTCTTTGCTTAGTCTTGTCCAATTACCATATTCTCTTTCTCGTTTCCAATCGGGCACAAATAAATCTTCCAGGATTTGGGTCCGGTAGAGGCATTGCCCCATGAAGGGATACCGAAAGCTCAAGGATGGATTCCTATTCAATGATAGATATAGATAATGTGACTCGGATGAAGACAGAAACGCCACTGAGGAGTTTGCCAAATTGGTAGAAAGGTCGGAAACAGACTTCAGCCTGGATGAGGAAGAAGTAGAGGTGATCAATATGGGAACCAATGAAGACAAGAAGGAGTTGAGATTGGTGGATAACCCGGAACGTGAAAGCATGATCAAGTTATTCGGAGACTACATGGATGTATTTGCTTGGTCTTACCGAGATATGCAGTGGCTGGATCCAAGCATAGCTTCCCACAAGATTCGCTATACCCCAATGTTGAGGCGAAAAAGCAGAAATTAAGGAGAATGCACCCTGAAATGTCCTTAAAGATCAAAGAGGAAGTCACCAAGCAATTGGAGGCAGGATTTTTAGAAGTTTCAAGGCACCCAGAATGGTGCAGTAGAAGCAGCAAATAAGAACATCAAGAAGATAGTAGCCAAAATGGTGGTCAACTACAGAGAATGGCATGAGATGCTCCCCTATGCTCTCCACGCTTATCGCACTAATATCCGATCCAGCACTGGGGCAACACCGTTCTCATTGGTCTATGGTATGGAAGCAGTCTCCCCCGTAGAGGTTGAAATCCCATCTTTAAGGGTGTTGATGGAAGCGAGTTAGAAGAAGCGAGAATGGGTAAAGACTCGGTACAAGTTAAACATGATTGAAGAAAAGCGATTGAAAGCTATTTGTCATGGACAACTATACCAAAGGAGAATGGCGAGAGCCTTCAACAAGAAAGTGCGCCCTAGGGAGTTCCAAGCAGGTGACCTGGTTTTAAAGAAAAAACTTCCAAACCAAGAGGACGCTCGAGGAAAATGGGCACCGAGTTATGAAGGGCCGTACATCGTTAGGAAGGCATTCTCTGGTGGAGCCTTAGTTTTAACGGATATGGACGGAAATGAGTTGCCAAGACCGACAAATGCTGATGCAGTCAAAAAGTTCTATGCCTAAAACAAAAAAAAGAGAAAAAGAAAATAACCCGTTAGGTTGAAAACCCGCAAGGGCAGCCTAAGCAAAAGTTAGGGCATCTACAAAAAAAAAAAAAAAACTGGGGCAATTTTAAGTGGTGATGGAAGACAAAACTGGGGCAATTTTAAGCAGTGGTGGATGGAAGAGAGCTCGTGTCACAAGTGGTTGTAATATCCATCTGAGAATTAGGACCTATCTAATGAGAAGAAAGGAATCCTAACTGGGGCAATTGTCTGCCACCTTACCTTTGTATCATCCTTTTGTACTATTTGCCTTTTCGTGCTTGCGAACATCCAAATCAATGAAAATACTTTCCTTTCTTTTTATTGTCCATCTTTCTTTTGTCATGTTCCTTTCTTTTTATATTTGTGAAGTCACACGTGTTTATCACAAAATGCTTCGATAAGAGGGAATATAAATTCAGTATCATTGATCTAACAATTTAATGGCAGTCCTCTAACTAACGAGTTTAGATCAAAAATGAATCAGAAGATTCAAATAAGGCAAGAAAAGCTCCCAATGCGATTCACAATGTTGAGAAAGGAACTATGTGCCTGATGAGCCAACTCAGAAGTAAAGTGACTCCAGTGTCCGAGGATCCCAACGAACTCGAAACAAGTTGATGAGCCCTAGTTTGCGAGAGCCTACGCCCGGGTTTGATAGATCAAATTTTTTCGAGGAAGCAATCAGAATCGGGTATGCAAGTGAAAGGTTTTGGCATAATGTTTTCAGTCTTTTGATATGATTTTGAGTTGCAGGAAAGTACGTTGCAACATCCCTCCATGAGCTACAAATTTGTGAAAAGTGACGTCTTCGGCTTTTGCGCCAAGCTTCACTATAAAAAAAATAAAAAAAAATCATTTCGGGCCAAGCCCACTGTCTTTTAAATTCAGGGCTAAGCCCACTGTCTTTAAATTTCTGGGCCAAGCCCACTGTCTTTTAAATTCCGGGTCAAGCCCATTGTCTTTTAAATTTGGGCCAAGCCCATTGTCTTTTAAATTTGGGCCAAGCCCATTGTCTTTTAAATTTCGGGCCAAGCCCATTGTCTTTTAAATTTGGGCCAAGCCCATTGTCTTTTAAATTTCGGGCCAAGCCCAGTGTCTTTTAAATTTGGGGCCAAGCCCATTGTCTTTTAAATTTCGGCCAAGCCCATTGTCTTTTAAATTTGGGCCAAGCCCATTGTCTTTTAAATTTCGGGCCAAGCCCATTGTCTTTTAAATTTCTGGCCAAGCCCATTGTCTTTTAAATTTCTGGGCCAAGCCCACTGTCTTTTAAATTTCGGGTCAAGCCCATTGTCTTTTAAACTTCGGGCCAAGCCCACTGTCTTTAAATTTCGGGCCAAGCCCATTGTCTTTTAAACTTCGGGCCAAGCCCATTGTCTTTTAAATTTCGCCAAGCCCATTGTCTTTAAATTTCGGGCCAAGCCCACTGGCTTTTAAATTTCGAGCCAAGCCCACTGCCTTTTAAATTTTGGGCCAAGCCCACTTTGTCTTTTTAAATTTCGGGTCAAGCCCATTGTCTTTTAAATTTAAGGCCAAGCCCATTGTCTTTTAAATTTCGCCAAGCCTATTGTCTTTTAAATTTCAGACCAAGCCCACTGTCTTTTAAATCTTGGGCCAAGCCCACTGTCTTTTAAATTTGGGCCAAGCCCACTGTCTTTTACCATTTCCAGTCATAAAGTCACCCAAGGTCTTTTAGAATTCAAAAAAAAAGAAAAAGAAAAAAAAAACTCTTCTTAATCAATAAATGTCAACTGAGCTGCGACAGCTCGTTGACAATGCAGTGACGTCTCTGGCTTTGCGCCGAGTTTCACCTTGGTAGGATTAACGATGTTGCGATAACTCGTAAATCCATGTTTTGGCTCGCTGGTTTTCAGGCGGCGTCTTTGCCTTGTCCATCCACCTCATCCCACGCATTCTGGGACAAAATTTAAGTTCACGTCTTTACTCGTTTCTTACGACGTTAACATGAAAACTACGGTTGTTCATAGTCCCTAGTAAGAAACAAGTAAAGAGGCAACTGTGAACACCCAATTTTGACCTAGGGCATAAAAAAATAAAAATAAAAATAAAAATAAAAATAAAAATAAAAATGAAATAAAATAAAACAATAATAATAATAATACCAAAAATAATAATAATAAAGAAAATACTTTCATTTTGTCCTTCTCTCGACCAAATCCAATCCCAATGAAAAAATATGTCCAGGTCCATTAATCCACCTTGGCCCATTTTGCTTTAAGGTCCCTAATATACACAAAAAAAAAAAAAGGGGAGAGGAAAACTAACGTTGCTATGGTCACAGAGTCAAAGAGAAAGAAGGCCAATGCATGCTTCTTTCGTTAATTGCAAAAGAAAAGGAAAAAGCGTCGGGTAGAGTTTTTTTTAAAGTAAAGCATCAAAGAAGTAATGTGACCTCTCCGCCTATTGCGGCTCCTCCGCAACACAAACAGGCCAAGAGCAAAAGGACAAAACGAACATCTGGTGATAGCGAAGGAAGGCAGAAGAGTGAGGTTAGAGATTTTGAAAAATGAAACACCAAACAGGGAAGGTGCTGCTGTCTCTGATGCAACCCTTGCAGCTACTGCCTTTGATGCAGCTCTTGCAGCTGCTGTCCCTGATGCAACTCTTGCAGCGTTGAACCACAAATACATAAAACGGGATAGGGGGCAGGAAAAGAAAAAAAGGAAGCAAGTTTAAAGTCAAAAATAGAGATCCGACAGGGATGGCACAACCTTGTGCTGCCCAAATTGATACGGAGAAGGAGATATTTTTTTTTACAGAGAAAGGGACTACACAATTGACGCTCAGGCATGCCAAGCCAGAATTCTGAGTGCCTATATAAAGAGGAACAATGTAGAGAAAAGGGGTTGGCCTTTTTTGAGGAATTGGTGTTTTTCTTGGTTCCAGTTTTTTTGAGAGAGAAATTTTTCTTGGTTTACGCTTCTTCTTCTTAGTTAAAAATCTGGAACTCACTTGCAGCTACTGTTTGCTACTGGTGAGAGAACTGGATATTGAGAAAGAGTGAGAAGTGAGTTTGTAAAAAGAAAGATTTGAATAGAAAGAAACTCAGTTTGTTTTTTGAAACTCAGAGGTATATTATTCGCTCTTTCCTTATGCATCTTGACTTTTGTCATTATTGCCTGCATCCGAATGGGCAGGATTGTTGATCTTATTCATATTGTTCTTGCCTTTGTTCTCGTGCTGGTTCTCATACCTTCATAAGCACATACATTCACACCCTCATCCTCTTAAAAGACCCATCGAAACCACCATTTTCCCCTATCATCTGCATACTCAAACCGACACCCCCTCCATCCTCACCATTCCGACACTATTTTCATTTTCAACCTCCCATCACCTATCAAAACTATCATACGAGACCACCCCTCCATCAACTCCCGACAAACCACTCATCCATCCATTCCTTCATCTTACTATCCATTATCTCCTACCCCTTCACCGTGTAACCACCACAAAAATCCCAGATCAAAACCGACCGTCGGACCTCGAGAGACCAAATCTCTCCTTTCGACCGTCGACCCCAATACCAGATCTCTCCTCAGCCGACCGTCGAACCCAACACCAAACCTCTCCTTTCAACCGACCGTCGAACCCAACACCAAACCTCTCCTTTCAACCGACCGTCGAGCCCAACACCAAATCCTCCTTTCAACCGACCGTCGAGCCTAACAAATTTCTTCCTTCAACCGACCGTCGAACATAACAAATTTCTCCCTCCAACCGACCGTCGAACCTCAGAATCCTTTCAACCGACCGTCGAATCCAACACCAAATTTCCCCTTGCAACCGACCGTCGAACCCAACAAATTTCTCCCTTCAACCGACCGTTGAACCCAACAAATCTCTCCTTTCAACCGACCGTCGAGCCCCACACCAAATTTCTCCCTTCAACCGACCGTCGAACCTCAGAAACCTTTCAACCGACCGTCGAATCCAACACCAAATTTCCCCTTGCAACCGACCGTCGAACCCAACAAATTTCTCCCTTCAACCGACCGTCGAACCCAACAAATCTCTCCTTTCAACCGACCGTCGAATCCAACACCAAATCTCTCCCTTCAACCGACCGTCGAGTCCAACACCCAAATCCATCCCCTCATCGACCGTCGGACCTCGCAGAGCCAGATCCTCCCAACCGACCGTCGGATCCCAACACCCCCAACACGATACCTCACGTTTTCATTTTCCCACTTCGCAGGCCGAAAGCCCCCTTTTTTTTCTCTTATCGAGGCTACGAGCCTCTGTTTTCTCGCTTTCTTCCTTTATTATTTTATTTTATTTTATTAGTATTATTTTTTTTTGTTGTTTTTGTTTGTATGTTTGTCTTAAGAAGGGATTTATAACAAAAGCATGATAAAACAAAAAGAGGGTTCTATTTGGGTTAGGGTTCGTATTATTATTATTATTTTTTTTTTTTTTGTGTTCCAAGGCTTTCTCTTGAGTTTGGGTGGGATAGATGAATAACAATAGCATGTTGGTTATTTTTTTTTCTTGGTTAACTTTGTTTATCATATTTATCTTTCTTTTTCTTTTTTTTTTTTATCTTTTTGCCTTCCTTTTTAGCTATTGGTTTTTGTTAAAAAATGAATAAATAAATAAATAAAACAAAATAATTAAACATTGTTAAAAAAATAAAATGAGATTAGCCGAGTCATGCGGATGACTTGTTAATTTCCTCTTTTTGATTTAAAATCATTTAAGTCGCGACGACTCGATGATTCACGAAATCTTCTTTTCCTTCCTTTTTATTTATCTTTTTTTAATGATAAAACAAATATTCTTGAAAGTTATAAAGTTTCACACAATCAATTTAAGGTACCGTTTTTAGAACGGGTGTGTTAAGTCTTTGTGGGATTAAGTTCCATCTTCCTTATCCATAACCGACTCCCGAATTCAATCTGGTTCCAAAGACCATTTCCAAAGAAAGGTTTTCCGATTTTTCCTAATTTAAATAAAATTGGTGGCGACTCTATTTCTTTTTAAAAATTATGAGTTGTTGCGTCCGCCGCGATCTCGGTCGCGACAGTGGGCTTGGCCTGGAACTTAAAAAGACAGCGGGCTTGGCCTAGAACTTAAAAAGACAGCGGGCTTAGCCCGAAATTTAAAAGATAATGGGCTTGGCCCAGAAATTTAAAAGGATAGTGGGCTTGGCCCAGAAAGATTTTTGTTTTGTTGTTCTTTTACAGTGAAGCTTGGCGCAAAAGCCAGAGACGCCACTTTCCATAAGTTGTTGCAGCTTATGGAAAGATGTTGCAACGTACATTCCTGCAACTCGAAATCATATCAAAAGATTTAAAACATTATGCCAAAACTTTTCTCTTGCATACCAAATTCTAATTGCTTCCTCAGAAAATTTTGATGTATCAAATCTGGGCGTAGGCTCTCGCAAACCAGGGCTTATCAACTTGTTTTGAGTTCCTTGGGATCCTCGGACACTGGAGTTACTTTGCTTCTGAGTTTGCTCATTAGGTACATAGTTTCCCTCTTAACATTGCGAATCGCATTAGGAGCTTTTCTTGCCTCGTTTGAACCTTCTGATTCATTCTTGATCTAACTCATTAGTTAGAGGATTGCCATTAAATTGCTAAATCAATGATACTGAATTTATATTCCCTCTTATCGAAGCATTTTGTGATAAACACGTGTGACTTCACAAATATAAAAGAAAGGAACATGACAAAGAAAGATGAAGAATAAAAAGAGAAGAAAGGAAAGTATTTTCATTGATTTGAGTATTCACAAGCACGAAAAGGCAAATAGTACAAAAGGATGATACAAAGGCAAGGTGACAGACAATTACCCCAGTTAGGATTCCTTTCTTCTCATTAGATAGGTCCTAATTCTCAGATGGATACTACAACCACCAGTGACATGAGCTCTCTTCCATCAATCACCGCTTAAAATTGCCCCAGTTTTGTCTTCCATCGCCACTTAAAATTGCCCTAGTTTTGTCTTCCATCGCCACTTAAAATTGCCCCAGTTTTTTTTTGTCTCCTTTTATGCTGTCTGGGTGAGCCCTTCAGGTGACATCTCCTAGGAGAGCCTTTGCCGACTTTAAACTTTTTGCCTAATTTAGATGCCCTAACTTTTGCTTAGGTCGCCCTTGCGGGTTTTCAACCTAATGGGCTATTTTCTTTTTCTTTTTTTTTCTTCCCTTTTTTTTAGACATAGAACTTTTTGACTACATCAGCATTTATCGGTCTTGACAATTCATTTCCGTCCATATCTGTTAAAACTAAGGCTCCTCCAGAGAATGCCTTCTTAACGATATATGGCATTTCATAATTCGGTGCCCATTTTCCTTGAGCGTCCTCTTGGTTTGGAAGTTTTTTCTTTAAAACCAGGTCACCTGCTTGGAACTCCCTAGGGCGCACTTTCTTGTTGAAAGCTCTTGCCATTCTTCTTTGGTATAGTTGCCCATGACAGATAGCTTTTAATCGCTTTTCTTCAATCATGTTTAACTGCTCGTACCGAGTCTTTACCCATTCTGCTTCTTCTAACTCGGCTTCCATCAACACTCTTAAAGATGGGATTTTGACCTCTATAGGGGAGACTGCTTCCATACCATAGACCAAGGAGAACGGTGTTGCCCTAGTGCTGGACCGGATATTAGTGCGATAAGCGTGGAGAGCATAGGGGAGCATCTCATGCCATTCTCTGTAGTTGACCACCATTTTGGCTACTATCTTCTTGATGTTCTTATTTGCTACTTCTACTGCACCATTCATCTCGGGTTTGTAAGGAGCAGAATTGTGATGCTTGATCCTAAACCTCTCGCATAGATTCTTGATTTCTGCACTGTTGAGGTTAGGGGCATTATCTGTGATAATCCTCTCTAGAATTCCATACCGACAAATGATGTTTACCCTTAAAAATTTAAGGACAACCTTTTGAGTGACTTTGGCGTAGGAAGCAGCCTCTACCCACTTGGTGAAATAATCAATTACTACCAGGATAAACCTTTGGCCATTGGAAGCCTTCGGGTTTATTGGCCCAATAACATCGATTCCCCACATTGAAAAAGGCTAGGGTGCCACCATATTATGCAATGGGACGGGTGGTGCATTAATGCGATCAGAGTATGCTTGGCATTTATGACACTTTCAAACGTATTCTATGCAATCAGCTTTCACAGTGGACCAGTAATAACCATATCGCAGGATCTGACGAGCCATCATGATACTGTTGGCATGTGTTCCACATATTCCCTCATGAATTTCTGTTAAGATGGTGAAAGCTCCCTTAGCTTCTATACATCTGAGGAGTATGCCATCATAGTTTCTTTTGTACAGTATTTTTCCATTCAAAAAGAAAGCCATGGAAAGTCGACGGATGCTCTTTTTGTCTGTCTCATTTGCCCCTGATGGGTATTCTCTGAACTTGATGTACTGCATAATATCATGGAACCAGGGCTGCCCATCTTCTTCTTCCTCAACATTAGAATAATAAACTGGTTCGCTTTCTGCCCTTATTCAGATGGGTTGCACATTAGCATGAATACTCAGATTGGTCATTACAGCCAAAGTAGCCAAAGCATCTGCAAATTGGTTCTTATCTCGAGCCAAGTGCGAAAAGGTGATCCCTTCAAACTTCTCGATCAACTACATCAAATATTTCTGGTATGGAATCAACTTTGGGTCCTTAGTCTGCCATTCCCCATTCACTTGATAAATTATTAGTGCTGAGTCTCCATTGCCCCAGCATTCTTGAGGCCATATGGCATAAAGTGGCAGCAATAAATGACTTACTCCATTATAAATGCCATTTTGTTCTCATTGTCTAAGTGCATTGAAATTTGATTGTATTCGAAAAAAGCGTCTATGAAGGAGATGAGTTGGGAACTGGATGAATTGTCTACTAATTTATCAATGTTGGGAAGCGGGTAAGGATCCTTTGGGCAGGCTTTGTTAAGATCCACATATTCCACACATATGCATCACTTTCTATTGGCCTTCTTAACTAGCATAACATTAGAAAGTCAAGTGGTGTAAGCCACTTCTCTAATGAACCCAACATCTAGGAGCTTATTTTCTTGTGTTTCGATAATCTTTTGCTGCTTTGGACTAACTTTCCATTTCTGCTGTCACTACAAGAAATTAATCAATTTGCTATGAAAAAATTCGTAGCTAATCAATTTAGCTATGGAATAGCTATGGATTGGTCCTTAGTGAAATTCTCATAGCTAATTAGCTACCAAAATTTTTTGTAGCTAACTCGTAGTTAATTTTTAAATTTTTGTAACTAATCTGAATTTAATCTATAGCTAATTTTCATTCAGAACTTCCTTCGTTCCGTGGCTAATTAGCTATAAAATATTTTGTAGCTAATTCCATAGCTAATTTTTAACAATCTGTAGCAAGTTTGTAGCAAATCCGTAGCTATTATGTTGCTAAATTCGTAGCAATTTCGTTACTATTTCTTAGCTATTGTGTTGCTAAATCCCTTGTAATTCCGTAGCCATTTTGAAGCTAATCCAAATTAATTTTATAATTGTAACACCCCAAATTTTTTAACTATTTGAGAGTAATAACATAATTTTACTGTTTAGTGATTTTTGTGTACTGTAAAATTATTTTGAGTATTCCGTGAATATATTTGATCGTTTTGTGTGATTTACTCCGTGTTAGGAAAAAAATAATTTTTGGGCCGAAAAAAATCTATAGTAATTTAATTATTAATGTTGATTCTTAATTCTTTTTGCTAATCTGATTTGATTTTCATACGATAATTTTTATGATTTTGTGAATTATTATGAGATTTTTATATTTTTATGATTATTTTAATATTATTTTTGGGCTGTTGTGGGCTCAGGGGGCTATATGTGGGCCCAGGCAAGGCCGAAAAAGTGAAAAAATTTTCAGAGCCAGAAAATTCTGTACTGTTGAGACGGGGACGAGGGATCTTACTAAACCTGAAATCAAAAACAGTTTTGGAAGTTTTCTTTTACTGTGTATTGTACTGTATTTAATTATCGGGCGATAAAAACTACAGTTAATTGTGTTCATATTGTAATAACAAATAAAAATAAATATTATACTGCTTAGTTAACATTAGTTGTTATGACGACTTTATAACAGACCAATAGGAAGTAAGCTTAATGTTGAAGCCTTTGGATATCCACCATTGATTTAATCAAGAATGGAGATTTGGTCTTACAAAGTGGCTATGACCATTTGTGACCCTTGGATATAAAGTATGAAGAGGAGATCTTGACCCTTCATTTTGGAGATACATCTAATGGCTAGGATTTCAAGGTGAAAAATTCAATGGCCTAGATTTAGTCTTATCAATATAGAAGCTATACTTAGAAGTTACATTAATATTAACCATTGATCTAATCAAAGGCTAACAATGCCCAAAATGGTGGCTAGTGAAATTGTCACTCATTGAGTGTACAAGAGGAGGGGATGGTTTTTGATGGCTTAAGGCCATAGGGAATTTCAAGACCACTTCATTATTCATTTTTGTCTTCTCCAAAATCCTAAAGCTTTTACAAAATTTTCTCTCATCTCCCTTCAAGTGTGTTTCGGCCAAAGCACTCAAATTGCCTTCCATCACTCTATAATTTTAACTAACCATATATCTTGCATCATTACATCAATCTAAGAACCTTTGTAGTTAAGTCCAAGCTCTAAATCTTTCATCTTCAAGGACTTTCTTCAAGATTAAGTTCTAGGTTTTTGAGGTGAAGTGTAAGGAAACTTCACTGCTTGTCTTATTTTCATGTTCTAAGCTATGTTTGATCCATGGTTCTCCTTGTTCAAGCTTAATATGCTAATAAACTTGTGTTTTATTTTATGTTTAAGAAGCTTTTGGTGGTGAATCTCTTACTCAAGGAGCAAACCAAGGAGCTTGGGAGGTTCTTCAAGAGGTAAGAGGGAGATCCATCTCACCAACCAAGTATGGTGGTGAGAGATGAATTTTGTATTTGATGGATGGTGAATCCATGTGAGGATTCATATCCTTGGTTGTGTAATTATGTGTGGGTGTTTATGTGCTTTAAATTATTTATTTGTGTTTGCATGCTTTATGTGATTTTATTGCTTTAACGTATGCTTGATTATATGATATGATGAATATATACATGTATGCCATGATTTGATGATGAAAGGAAAATAAATTTTTTGGTTCTAATGACCATGAGGGTTTCGGCCTCAACACCTCAAAATAGGTGTTTCCAAACTAAAATTTTCATGAATGGTAAAATTGAATGATTAGAAAGGAAAGGAAAAAGAAAAGATAGGTTGGTTTCAAAGACCAAGTGTACCACGATTTTTGAAGGCTTGTATTGCCTTGGTTTTGTGAGACAAAGTGATTTCAAAATAGAAATATAATTGATTTAGTACAAGAATTAAAGAAATGGAAACAAAGTGTTTTGTCACTTGCAAAAAAATGGAATTTTCGTATATGAATGGAAAAGAGAGGTTGAAAGTGTTTGAATCTCAATTTATTTTAAAGAGGACTGATTTTTAGAATTTATTTTGAGAATTAAGGAAAATACGTTGGTAACTCAAAATTTACTAACGTAAAGCTCACCCTCTGGGTTTTGAAGTGCGTTAGGAAATTTTGAGCTGTAATATCTCAAGTAAACTTTAAGAAACAAATTTTTTTGAGAAATGGTAAAAATACTGATTTTTATAGGGACTATATTGAAAATATTCTTTAAATTGGACTTTATTACAAATATTATTTAATGAATGACTATTTTGGAAATATTATTTGAAGAGAGGCTATTATGTAAATATTGTTCTATAAGGAATGGCTATTATGTAAATATTATTTTATAGAAGGACTAATATGTAAATAATGAAAATAAGGTTTAATTTTTATATTAAATGAGAAAAAAAATCTTATTTTGAATTTAAAATGTGTTAGAAATATTTTACACGATTTGAAAACATAACAAAAGTATTACGCGATTGAGAAGATGCAAAAATATGATTACGCGATAAAAATACAATAAAGATACTATTGGGCCAATGTGTGAACCCTGAATATGAGATGATGAATTTAAATTGTGAATGGTGCATTGTACATGCATTGAAAAGGTCTGATGGACTGTATGAGGCTAATTGCCTAGGAGAGAATATACCTCTTGAGTGGGTGCGATATGCGTAGTGTAAATCATTTGTTGACGTTGGGGGCATTGGGGTGCGGGTTACCTACAATGGGCAGTTGGTAGCTCTTTTGTACCATGGGTTTGACCGATGCAACACACCGATGATCCTGACTGAGACACTATTCTTAATCAAGATCTGATAAAGATTGTCGTGTATATGCTTGATGTGCAAATATATAAAAGAATTATGGCACGTGGTCTGAGGCATGTTGGTACAGACAGATCTTTTCGATCACTCTCTCCAACATGAGTTTTAGCTCCATGGAATAGGAAATTGAGTCTATGTGCATATGCATAATTATTGAGTATTGATATCTGTGTGATATTTGAACTGTTGAATATTTGGAAAATATTGAGGGCATTATCGTAATTATTGTTATGATAATTGAATTGTTGAATATTTTGATATTGTTAAGGGCATGATCATAATTATTGTTTATTATATCTGTTGTGATGATAAATAATGTTGATGACATAATTATAATTATGGTATGCTGTATCTGTATGGTATATTGTATGTGTTATCTCTATGCTACCATGTTGGTATTGGTGTAGGTGATCTCACCTCTTTGTATGCTTATTTTGTGTTGTATTTATATTTGTAAAGACATTGAGCAAGGAATCGAACAAGAAGGTGAAGAGGAGCAGATTCCTGTGGAAGAAGCTGAATTCTGAGAAGATGGCGATGCCCAGTTTCCTAGGATATATGAGGTTGAAATTTCGTGGAGGACCGGAAGCGTGACATGTTGACCTAGATAGAGTGTGTATTTACTATATAGGAGACTTGAAGATTACCCTAAGTAGGCTTTATCGAGGGAATCCTTATTTCAGTGTAAATGTTTATGTACACTTAGAGTTTTCGTTGTCCATTAGGCAGTACTGGGGAACTTACTACCGTACTCCTAGTGAGATTAGTATCGTGTCATTTGCGCGGACACCTGTCCGTAAGACTTTGCGTCAAGTCGAATTCTTACCTGCTGAGGAATCAGAGGAGGATCTGTCTGAGGGTTCTGCTGTTTAGTAGTACTTGGGCAGTATGCTAGTTTAAAATAATGTTCAAATACTTTGAGAAACCTGTATGTAAATATTTAAGTATGTGATACTAAGACTTATGTATATATGATGTAAATTATTTGATATGATATTGTAATATTTTTATTTTTCGCTAAGTTTATCTTATTAATATTAAGAAATTTTACAACTCGTATTTACATTACAAAAGCATATTATTTGTAGTGAAGGGGAATTTGGTGATTAAGTAATATAAATGTGATACCCTATGGTAGGTATTACAATAATGATAATTAATATATTTTAAAATTATACATGTATAAATATTTCAATTCAAATAGAAAAACTCAACAAATAAGTTGTGCAAAGCAACAAAATATCATAATTGTATTAGTAAGTTCAAAACATGTTCTATAAAGAAAGCATAGCTAATCAATAAGTCTAAGTTAATACAAATAGTTCAAAACAAGTTAGCCCTATCATCAATAAACACAACTAATCAATCCAAGTTAACCTCATCATCAATAAACACAACTAATCAATCCAAGTTAGCCTCATCATCATCAACTTCATGATCCTCCTCAATAGCGCCGCCTTGTGATGGTGCCTACGATACAACACTTCCTGCTTGGGAGCCAACAATCCTATATAGGATTGACTCCAACATAGACATCAATTGCGTCTGGACAAAGGAAGTCATTGCTTCATTAATAGCTTCCTTTATGGTTTCCTGTGTTGGAGCAGTGTTAGAGGAACTAGTAACCTATGGGATGAAGCAAAGCTAGATCTATGAATGTCAATATCTAAGTTATGACTCATGCCATGGAATTGTCTCTTCTTGTTGGGACCCATCACCTCCAACCACGCCTCCTGATCAACCATAAGATGCATTGAAGAGTCTTCTTCGTACTTCTCTAACATCATGGTCTCATAAGAGTCTTGAAAAGCAAAATGTAGAAAACTTTATCAAAACAATCAACAACTTAACAAATATGATTAATTTTAATTTTAAAGACACTTACAATGAAGTTCTTTGAACGTTGAGTGACATATTCTCCATTTTAATCTTAAATATGGCTGCAAAATTTAAAGAAAACCCATAGTAGTACATTGAACAAAAATTGTACAAAAATGGTTTTAGGTAATAATAAAAAAAGTAAATTATCACTAAACCACTAAAAAAACACTAATTTGAAAGTACAATAAGACACTTGTAATTGAAAAGATGCCTTTTAAAAACCTGACATTTCCAAAAAAGGGTTAATTTTAGCACATAAAACTCACTTATTTCCATTGTGAGTGCTTGCAGAGAAATTTCAAAAAATAAATAATAAAAAATCAAGGCAAATACATGATTGATTCCCATTCCCAAATGAGTTTCTAAGAGGAATAAAAGAAATAGGGTGGCAAAAAATTGTTTCATTCATGAAAATGTCAGTTGCAATAGTACAATTCTAGTCATATAATCAATTACATATGAAAGTAAAAGTAGCAATTTAAATCCAAAATCACAGCAAAGATGGCACCAATTCTTAATAAGGCATACACCGAAAGCATAAAAGACAATACTTTCCTATAACCCTATAGAGAAGAAGATAATTTGCAAATAGGGTGAAGGATCAGAGAAAATAGGATTACGAGCATTGAAGACTCCCATGACATACACACTCTATGAAATTTTATTTGAAAAAATAGCCCTAGAAAATGACAGAGAAAAAAAAGGAGGGGGGAAGAATTTAGAATGGAGATGCTCCATATCCTGAATAGTCATAGCTACAATATAACATAAAGCTCCAATAAAAAGCATATGATTTTAGAAAATGACAAAGGAGTCGCCACCAATTTTATTTAAATTAGGAAAAATTAGAAAACCTTTCTTTGAAAATGGTCTTTGGAACCAGATTGGATTCGGGAGTCAGTTATGGATAGGGAAGGGCGGAAACTTAATCCCACAGCATCCCTAACACACCCGTTCTAAAATGGTACCTTAAATTGATTGTGCGAAATTTTATAACTTTTGAAAATATTTGTTTTATCATTTTTTAAAAAAGAACAGATAAATAAAAAAAATTAAAAGAAGGAAAAAAGATTTTATGAATCATCGAGTTGTCACAACTTAAATGATTTCAAAAAAAGATTAACAAATCGATTGTCACAAATTTCATTAATCCGATTTTATAATTTCTCAACAACATTTAATTATTTTATTTTTCCTAAAAAAAAAACCAAACTAAAGAAAAAATAATAATAATAAATATGATAAACAAAGCTAACGAAAAAAAAAAAACATGTAACAAGTTAAACGAAATCCAAATAAATCCTAAGATGATTTTTTATTGTCACTATTATTACTATTTAGATGTATTAAATTTATAGATAAGCTCACGAAAAAACATAATTATTGTTATTTATCTATACTACCCAAACTCAAAAGAAGGCCTTGGATCACCAAAAAAGTAAAATAACCATGAAGCCCAACCCAGCAAAACCCTTTTCTTTTATTATATTTTTTTGTTATAAATTCCTTTTTCTTAAAACATACATGCTACTTTAAAAAAAAATAAAAAAAAGAAAGCAGAAAACAGAGGCTCGTAGCCTCTGATAAGGAGAAAAAAACAAAGAGGCTTTCAGCCTCTGAAGTGGGAAAACGAAAAAGTGAGGTATCGTGTTGGGAAGGATCTGGTGTTGAGGTCCGACGGTCGGTTGGGAAGGGTCTGGTGTTGAGGTCCGACGGTCGGTTGGGAAGGATCTGGTGTTGAGGTCCGACGGTCGGTTGGGAAGGATCTGGTGTTAAGGTCCGACAGTCGGTTGGGAAGGATCTGGTTTCTGAGATCCGACGGTCGGTGCAGGGGGTTCTGGTTTTGCGAGATCCGACGGTCGATGCAGGGGGTTCTAGTTTTGTGAGATCCGACGGTCGGCAATGTGGGATTCTGGTTTTGTGAGATCCGACGGTCGGTGCGGGGGTTCGGTTGTGAGGTCCGACGATCGGTCTTTGTTTGGGTGATGGAGATGAAAAGAGGGTGAAAGGTTGGAGAATATGTGATATGGGTGATGAAGATTTTTCACCGAGTGGACTCGATTAGGTTTGGAAGGTTGAAGGCGGTGGTTCTTTGGTGAAGAAGATAGGTGAAAGATCTTGTGTTGTTGAGGTTTGAAGGTAGTTTTATGGTTGGTTGATGGTGGTGGCAGAGGGTTGGCTTGGGGTGTGATGAAGATTGTGGTTGTGAGTGTGTGAGAACCAGAATGAGAACAAGAGGAAAAAAAAACAATATAGAAAAAATAATCAACAATCCTAACTATTCAGATGTAGGCAATAATGACAAAAGTCAAGATGCATAAGGAAAGAGCGAAACAATATACCTCTGAGAGTTTCAAAAAAAAACTGAAAGTTTCTTTCTATTCAATTCTTTCTTTTTTCAATCTCACTTCTCACTTTTTCTCAATACCCAATTTTCTCACCAGTAGCAAGTAGTAGCTGCAGGTGAGTTGAAAGTTTCTAACTGGGAAGAAAAAGCGTAAACAAAGGAAATCTCCCCCCCCCCAAAAAAAAGAACCACCCCTTTCTTTACATCGTCCCCTTTTATAGGCATAAAGAAATTCTGGCTTGGCATGCCCGAGCTTAGATTGTGCAGTCCCTTTCTTCTCCATTTTCTTGGCTTGCTTCATTTCTCTTTTCTTCTGCAGGGCTGCAACCTCCTATTTCTGTGTTTAGATCTCTGCTCACTTTTTCTTTGAGTCTCTGCAGCTCTATTCCTCTTTGGTGTATCATTTTTGAAAATCACTTGTTTTCTTTTTTGGTTATCAGATTCACGAGATGAAGAAATTGCTCCGGTCTCACTCAGATTTGTCTCTCTTCCTCTCAATATCTGTTGCTTTTCCTTTTTGTTCATTGTACTGCTGCTGACTTGCGAAGATTGGTGGTCTACGCTGCTACCACCCCTTTTTTGTCTTTCTTTTGTTTGTTTCCTTTTTTTATTTATTGTTTTGCATTCAACTTGCATGTCTTTTGTCTTCTTCTTTCTGGCTTTGTTTGCTTCTGCAACGATGGCCTCCTTTTTTTTTTAGAAACTTTAAACAAAAAGGGCCAAAGTAGCTAAATGGACCTGGACGTATATTTTTTTTACTATACTTGATTTGGTTCAGAAATTAAAGAAATGAGTAGAAGCAATAATAATAATAATTATTATTTTTATTTATTTTTAAAATAAAGTTTTAAGGGTCTGGACAAAATTAGGTGTTCACAATATGTTTTTTGGGTGGGGATAGAGGAGGTAGACCTTAGAACATAACCATGTTAAAGCTGCACATTTTCCTATTCTACACATGCAACGACAAGCAAAAATAAGGATAAAGGTAAAGAAAAACATAAAACACGAGTTGAGTGCTAAACTTAAAAATTTGGGGAAAAAATAATAACAAAATTCATCAAAAGAATGGAAAACAAGAAAGTAACCATAAACAAAAAAAAGGGAAGGCGAAATATAAGGTATGAAAATCGAGAGTAGAAAACAAATTGAAACCCAAAAAAGGAGAAAACATAAATATGAAATATACATATATACCTCATGATATTGACATGAAGATCAGCTCTGAGCTCAACGAAGATGAACCTTTTGTAAAATTTAGCAGTTATGTTAGGTTTACCCATTATAAAAGGACTTCCCAAATCTGGTGGCTCGCGGATCTGTGTGGTGGCAGACGCGGTGTTGCGAATCTGCACGACTGGGGAGGCAGTGGTGGGTCTTCGGGTGGAGGACAGTGGTTCTAGGAGAACAAGAGATGAGAATGAGAGATAAGAATGAGATATGAGCTTGTGGAGGGAAAGAGCAGAGGCAAAGAGGAGAATGAGAGATGCTGATAAGGGATTTGAGATTGATATTGAGAATTTGAGATTTGGGAAAGTGGGAGGGAGGGGGCTGGCCACACGGATAAGGAATTAAAGAGAGGTGATTTAGTAAAATTATTTTCTTTATGCAATTGAAATTTAACTACGAAAATATTTTGTAGCTAATCCGTAGCTAATTTAGCTACGAATTAGCTACAACATAAGTTTCCCTAACTAAATTTCATAGTTAAATTGTAGCTATTTTTTAGCTATTTGCTTGATAAATGTTTTTCCTTTGTGCATTCAAAATTTAGTTAGGGAAATTTATTTTATAGCTAATTAGCTATAGATTAGCTACAAAAAATTTTCGTAACTAAATTTCGTAGCTAAATTATAGCTATTTTGAAACTATTTTCTTGATAAAAATTTTCCTTTCATGCATTCAAAATTTAGCTACAAAAATTTATTTCGTAACTAATTAGCTACAAAAAAATTTTGTAGTTAAATTTGGTATCAAATTTATAAAATTATTGTTGTGCATGATACCAGCTTGGCATAAGGGTGAACAGAGAGTTTGTGTGAGATAAGGTTGGGGTCTATCCTGGGTATGTCAATAGAGGTTTAGGGGAACTGGTCTTTGTTATCTTTTAAGAATGCAATCAACCTGTCCCGTTATTTAATTTAAAAATCTTCTCCCTTAAATCAAGATTTTGGATTCACTCTCCTTTATTTTTTTTCTCTTTCCTTTATTCTCTTTTTGCCTAGTGCATGTCATACTGTTGTTCCCTATTCTTTTGTTTCTCTGGTTCTCTCCCCATCTTTATCTGATTTAGTCCTCTTCCCCACTCTTTTTTTGTTGTCTTTTTCTCTCATTATTCTCTTCCTCTTATTCTCTCTGCGTGTGTGTGTGTATGATTAAGAAAGGGAGAAAAGGAAGAATAAACCTTACTTAGGTTAGGGGCAGCAAGCAGATGGCAACTAGGCATTGGATGGTCGATGACCACTGATGACAACGATGGGTTTTTCATGTAGTAGACAAGCTTTGTTTTGATTTTTTTTTTTTTTGGTTTTTGAATCGTCGATTTTCTGAAAACCAGGTGGTTTATTGATCTAACCCCGACTATTTTAACTCTAGTCTTGATCAGTTTAATATGGTTAGACCACTCAAACAATTATACTAGCAACCAAAGCCGGAAAAGGTGCCAATTCCTGGTTTGGGTGGTCAAACTGACTGATCCAGTCTGGCCCAAACAATACTGCAACTTCGTGCTACTGCTTGATCTACTTTCATGATGACAATCTCATTGTCCTTTGTTAGGGACTTCATAGCCAGGTGGGTGGTGGACACCATGACTTTGAGTGCATTCAAGGAAGGTCTATCGAGGATGATGTTGTATGCGGAGGGGTAGTTTATAACTAGGAACTTTACCTTAACTGTTTTAATTTGAAGCTTAGTTCCCAGTGTCAAGTGTAGTTCAATGTACCCTTCTAGAGTGACTTTGTTTCTAGTGAACCCAATCAGTTCCCCTATGTATAACACTAATTCATGTTAGGGGAATTCCAATTTTCAATAGAGGTCCATGAACATGATCTCGATTGGGCTTCCTTAGTCTACGAAGATTCTCCTTACTTCAGTGTTTGCTAGGACCTCAGAAATTACTAAGGGATCGTCGTGATCTGGGATCTTCCGTAATCTTCATCGAAAATGGAGGTGGGTGACGTTCTCCTTAATATGCATCCCATTTTAGAGATAAGGCAGGATGCCACACTTAGAACTACTCTTAGGTGTCGCTTCCTAGTTGCAATCGAGTTACCATCGCCAACAAAGCCTCATGATATGGTATTAATGGTGTTGGTCACCTCAACATACTGACGATCGCCATGTAAAGGTGATGGGTCACGAGAAAAGCAATGCTCCTAGGTTTGTCTTGATTGTCGGGTTAGCTATCCTTTTGCTAATCGTCTTTAGGTGGCAATCACTTTTTTTAGTTTTAGGATTGGCTCCTTCTCGGGTTGTAGCTCTATTTCCTACAATTATACGATTCACGTTGAGAGTTAACATTTTGGGGTTGAAGGACATAGTCCTTCCTAGATAAAGATATTGATTGTATCTTGCAGCCTGATGTAGTCCCATGTTATGTCCATAGCCGTCATGATTCTCTCAGTGTTTGGACTTGTCCTTTTGCACATGCTTCTTTAGTGGAGGCGACTTGGGCTTATGCTAGATCTCAGTGTGGTAAACCTCTTGAAGGATCTAGCTTCTGGGGACCTTAAGGGGAGTGTATTCATCGAATTTTCCCCTTGGGGTCCTTTTGGAAGGTTCCAAGATGGACGAGGCTCCTAGTTCTTTTTTGGCTGGGGTTCCTCGATCCTCTCAACCTCTCTTTTAGCCTTATTCACTTCCTCCATGTTAATGTATTTTCAAGACCTGCTTTTGAGGTCATCATAAGGGGCTTTTTCTTGATTGAGAAGGTGAAGGGGCCCAAGTATAGGCTTGCCATGATGGTGTGCATGGAAATCGCCTTGTCAAGGTCCTTGATCATCAATGCTTCTCTATAAATCTAGTCATGAAATCCTGAAGTGATTCATCTCATCCTTGCTTGAAGTTGAGGAGGCTGCCCAAAGGTTTAATCTACATATTGTTGGTGGTAAAATGTAGTAAAAACTTCATATAGAAGCTCATCAAATTAGTTCACAAAACTCAGAGGCAGGGTGGAGAACCACTTTATGGTCGCCTTCTCGAGGGTTATGGGAAAGGCACGACATGTGTTTGGATGCATACTTTTGAAGACTTGTTTTGATGATAACAAACGGGAAGAATAAATGAAGATGATAAATAGACTAAGTCCAAATTTATATTTGATTAGCATTAGGACTTAGGATCTATTGTACGGAGCCCACATTAATATCTCTTTGTTTTTTGACAAAAAAGAGAAAACTTGGTTCTAAACTTAGTGTCTTTGAAAACATCTTTTTAAAACCCTTTTTAAACTGAGTTATTCGAATAGAGCTTTGCCTATTCGAATAAACATCCTCACGTGGTTTGTTTTCTAAAAGGTGTTATTCGAATAACTAAGGTTTTTCAGAACACTGTTTTGTAAGTGGCTATTCGAATAATCCTTTCCTTATTCGAATAAATGAAGTTTTTCAGAACTATGCTTTTAAGTGAGTTATTCGAATAACTCATACGTTATTTGCATAAAACCATTCTATCTGAACTTCTTTTAAATACGTTATTCGAATAGATAAACCTTTATTCGAATAACCGTTCGTTTTCACAACTCTGGTTTTAACAGAGTTATTCGAATAACAGGTTAGTTATTCGAATAACCCATTTCAATGAGTTTTCGAAAGCAGTGTTATTCGAATAAACCTTTGCTCTATTCGAAGAAACACGAACCTTTGTTTACGTAAATGGAAACAGAGACGAGTTTTTCAATCTGTGTTAATTGCTATTAATTATACCCAACGACTAATTCATGGTTTTTCCTATAAATAGCAAGCCGGGTCACGTTTTTCGGTGCCAATAATACTGAACTATTTTTCGATTACTCGATTTGTGAAAACTATTTTCTACGCTCTTCTTGTTTAAAAACTTTGAGATATTTCGTGAGAGCTCCATTAGCACTTCAATTTGTATTACTTACTCGAGTGAGAGTTTCTCTTCATCTCTATTTTCGATATTCTCGTATCGAGGGTGAGGTATCCCTCAAGGTTTGTATAAGGGTGAGGTATCCCTATTTGGTGAGACTTTAGCACAAGGGTAGAGTGTATCTGTGTGTGAAAAGTGCTCTATTTTGTAACGGTAGCAAACACCTATTGAAGCTTGTGTACTTAGTGAAAAATCTCGGCTTTCGAGGACTGGACGTAGACCACAAGTGGGTTAGTGGTCGAACCAGGATAAATACGTACTGCTTCTCTTTTCCCTAATCTCCTTTTTTTATGTAATTTAATTCTTGCACATTTATTTTTTTGCTGTTCTTTATTGTTTCTTTTCTTCTTCTCATCCCTTCTGTGCATTTATTTATTAAGCTTTTGATATTCGTATTAATTGAAAATAGGTTTTGCAAAAAAGTTTTATACTCAATTCACCCCCCTCTTGAGTACTGGAAGCCACTTGGTAACACGACACATAATAGGGTCAGTGCTCTCCAAAAGCAATATAGATGAGGTGAAGGAATCTATGGCTCCTAGGGATTTGTGGTGCCATTATACGGGTCGATGTTGGTCAGGATCTTAAATCTTGTAGGTAGTTAATCCCCCCTAATGAAATATGAAAATGGGTGATTGAATTGATATGGGGCACCAGGAAAAATTGGTGGGCTCTGAGGCCATGGAGTTCTTGGTGCCCATATTTCCTTTCTCAGTTCGCGCTCGACTTGCGTACCATGATTGTTCGCAATGATTCTTTCGTACTGTTGTCCTAGATTGTTCTTGTCTTAGAACTCTATATGTATTGCCTTCTGGAGTTCAACGACTTGCCTGCCTTGTTCCGTCATCTGTCTGTTTTGATGGTAGACTATGGTCAGTAGCTCCTGGTATGTAGGCTCATGATGCGCCAATACTTCCAAAGAAGGTGGCCGGTTCTCGTCATGGGTACGGGTGGAAATAGGTTGAGCTGGGCTAAGTTAGGTTTTGCCTAAATAGGGTTAGGCCTGTTTTGTAATGTATCAGCTTGAGTTTGACTTGTTACTTGCCAGAAGCTTTTTTTTGGGGCTCGACATAGCTTGTTTATGAAAACATAGAAGTCTGACTTAGTCTGAAAGCCTGTTTAAAGGCATATATTACATGAAGACCTTCATATAAGCCAAGAAGCTTAAAATTTTTAATTTTTAAATAAATTTAACTCTTGACAAAATTATTATATTTTGTATAAAATAAATATATTATACTAATATATAATTAGTAAATTATATAAGTATTATAAAATTTTAATTATATATAAATATTAAAGAAATAAGTCATCCTGATAAGCCAAATAGACTTTTTCAAAAGCTCAAACCTTAGCCTACATAGTTAAATAGGCATTTCAAAAAGCCTAAACCTGACTTATTTATTGAATAGGCTAAACCTGACTTATTAATAGGCCAAACTTAAGTGGGTTGAAAATAGGCTAGGTTATAGGCCCCTAATGGGTCGCCTGACCTATTCCCACCCATAGTCACATGTTTGCGCCTAGGGGTGTAATTAGGTCAGTTTGGTTCGGTTCTTGGGGAAAAATAATTTTGAACCAATCAAAATCAATTGGTTCAGTTTAATTCAGTTTTCTTATTTTTTGATAGCTAAACCGAACATCTACAGATTGGTTCAATTTGGGTGGTTGAGTTGACCATTTTTTTACACAAAAATTACTAAAAAATTAGAATTCCATAGCAAAAAAAAAGAGCATAATAAACTAATGAAAAAAATTCTAGAAATGAAATCAAACCTACTTATCTCAATAAGTACCCTACAAAGTACAAACTTTAAAATTATATGTTCAGCATGTTGCCCTAATCTACTGATAATACACCCAATCAGTACCTTTGATGTATGATACTCTGTTTATTTTGGAATCTTCGGCTGAGTGTTTAGTCAATATATAAATAAGGGCACAAGTTCGTTAATTTGTATGACCTTAATGGTAGATTATGATATATTCTTCTAGACTTGCTGTTTGTAATGTATTATAAAGTTTTTTTGTGTCAAGTTACTTCACAGCAACAACCTGCATGTAATACAACTTTTAGAAAGTTAGTTTCAAGTTGAATGAACTTTTTTTTTTTACTTTTGGACTTGTTATTTGTTATGTATTATAAAGTTTTTTTGTGTTAAGTTACCATGTTAATATTTTGTGGTCAAGGCTTAAAAGCTCTTGACTTATGACATGGAATAAATCAGGTTGCACTCTCTTTAATCTTTTTTTTTTTTTTTGCTTCTATACTAAGTTTAGTCATTATATTTATATAAATTGGTTAGTTAAATTGGATTTCATGCACTCTGATTTGTTGTTTATATATATATATATATATATATATATATATATAGGGAAGCGTAATCGATGAGAGAAGTGTTTATGTAGGTGAGAGTAGTGAATTTTAATCATTAGATCTTACATGAATGGTCAAGATTAGAATATAAATGTATGTGACTTTTTAACTGGTCACATGATCTTTAAATAACGTTTAATCTTGACTATCCATGTATGGTTGTATGGTCAAGATTTACTCTTTTCACCCTCTCACAATAAAAACTCCTCTCACTAGATATGCCTCCTATATATGTATAGGAAGCGTATATGATGAAAGGAGTGTTTCTTGTAAGAGGTGATGTGATTGAATTTTGATCAGTAGATCTTATATGAATGGTCAAGATTAGAACATAAATGCATGTGACTTTTGTAAGTGATCATATGACATTTAGGTAACTTTTAACCTTGACTATTCATGTATGATTATATGACTAAAATTTACTCCTCTCATAATAAAAACTCATCTCACCCTCTCACAATAAAAACTTATCTCATTAGATATATCTTATATATATATATAGCATTCAAAGAGTAGAAGAGGAATATTAGATATAAGAAACAAAATACTTTTATTGATATACAAAATACTTACAGAATACTTTGATACAAGATTACAATCCAAGTTCTTGGATGAGAAACGGAGTACAAAAGATTAACAGAGAAGATTACAAGTGTTTGCAAGAAAATCAAAACTTTAAAGCTTTAAGACAATCTCCTAAGCATGAAACAATAATTAATGAAATAATAATTATGGAAGCAAATCTTAAAAAATCTTCTATTTTAACTCCTAAAAGACTATCTCATGATGAAGTTATATCTAGAATTCCTAAAGATTGGATATTTCCTGAAGTACTACGTCCTCAGTCAATAAGAAATACTAGGATAAGATCAATAGTTCAAGAAGGTTCTAATATAAGAATAGGAATGCTAAGATCAAATTCATCAAGAAAAAGTAATTTGATAAGTAATATTCCCTCTACAGGCTCCTCAAGACATTCTGTAGATGGATCCTCAGTAAAAATTGATTTAACTGGTGTTAATTTTGAACCTAATATTCCTCAGCCCATTTATCAGCAAACTCATAAATTAGACTCACCAGAATATTTGCTAACTAGATCCCAAGTGATTAATACCTTAACTAGAGATGAACCTTTTGAGATAGATAAAGACTGGATTAGAAAAGATTTTGAAGCTCCTTATAATTTAGATAAAAGAAATTGGTACTTTAAGAATTTTAGTAAAGAACAAACTATTAACTTTAGAAAAGAATTTTATTCATATTTAATAGAAAACCAGATCAATATATACTGCTTCGACTGGTTTGAAAACTACTGTAAAGAAAAAGAAATCCAAAATCCTTTTATAAGAATACCTGAATTACTAACAAATACAAAAATAACAACTGCTTGGAAAATAGAAAAGGACTTAGTAGTAATTTTAGAATTTTCTCCTTTAGAAGCAATAAAAATCAAAACAAAAGAAGGAATAGAAGTAGAACCTACCCCCTTTAAAGCTATAGCATCCCGAGCTTACGCTCTACCCATAGAAAAAGGAGATTTTAATAAAGTTCATCAACAACTAAATTATTCTGATCAAATTCTTCACAATATGTCAAAATCTTTAGAACGAATTGATAATCAAATAAGTAATAAACCTAATGAATATATGACCACTCAAAATTGTAATAAAAATCTACATCCCAATAGACCTATTTATAAAATAGTTAATGTTCCAGAAGAAGATCTAAAGAATATTCGTTTTCAAAATCAGAAAATTCTATAGAAGAAATTAAGAAAAAATTAGAATAATTAACCATAGGGTCATCATCAACTCCTAAAATACATACTTTATCAAAGATTGAAGAATTAGAAAATGAATTTCTAAATCTTCAAGTTAATAAATTGAAAACAAGTATGCCAGTTTCAACAACTAGAAATTATTATCCAAGACCAACATATCCTGATGTTTAGTTTGAAGAAAGATCTTTCCAAGATTCAATAGCCTTTACAGGCGAAGCAATTAATGAATGGAATATAGATGGTTTAGGAGAACAACAAATTTTGGATACTATTCAACAAATGACCATGGCAGCAACTGCTCATAAAGGAAAGAATAACTCAGACAAAACAACAGCCTCCTTAATAGTTATGGGATTTACAGGACAACTTAAAGGATGGTGGGATAATGTGCTTAATCAAAGTGAAAAAGATTTTATAATGAATGCTGTTAAGATAGAATCTGATGGACAAACCTATGAAGATTCAGTAACAACCCTTTTATATACATTAACAAAGCATTTCATAGGAGAACCCTTAAAATTTCAGCAAAGAATAGCAGACCAAATTGTTAATTTGTATTGTCCTTCAATGTCTGATTATATATGGTATAAGGATATGTTTCTATCTAAGTTTTATTTAAGAAGTGATGTCTCAGCTGATTATTAGAAAGAACGATTTATAGCTGGCCTCCCTAAGTTATTTGCAGAAAAAGTTTAGGTAATGATCCAAAACCAGAATTCAAGACAGATTCCTTATAGTCAACTTACTTTTGGTCAAATCTCTAATTACATAATTAAAACAGGATTACAAGTATGTTTAGATCTAAAACTTCAACATAAGCTCAAATCTGAAGCTAAAACTACTCGAAAAGAATGAGGATCATTTTGTTCCCAGTGGGGGATAGAAGGAGTTAAAGCTCTAAGTAGACAAAAACGAGTTCAAAAGTATATTCCTCATAAATCAAGAAGATCCAGAAAGTACTATAAAAAACAGTATAAAGAAGAAGCAAGTTCATCAAAACCTAGAACAAAGAAAAAAGATAAGTATAAATCATCTAAGTGTAAGAAAGAAATAGTTTGTTATAGATGTGGTCGAGTAAGACATTACAAAAAAGACTGTAAAGTTAAATAAAAAATTAATAATTTAAAAATTGATGAAGAATTAAAGAAATTTGTAATAGAAATACTAGTTAATGAATCCGAATCATCAACAGAAAAATATAGTTCAGAAGAAGAAATAGTTAATCAGCTAAAAGACTCTTCGTTATCAGAATTAGAAACAGATAATGAAGATAATAATGGAGAGTGTACAAGATTAGGACCAGAATTATGTGATTGTTCATCATATTTAAAAACAATCAATGTAATCACTAGAGATCAAGCTTCATCATTATTAAGTATAGTAGAAAATATGGAAGAATCATCTGTTAAGCAAGAATTTATTTAACAAATAAAAGAATTTCTAGATTATGAATAGAAGAAAAGCATATAAGAAATTCAAAAAATCGATATGAAAGAAGTTCTAGAAAGATTTAAAAAACCCAAAAAGAATGAAGTAACTTTAAAGAAACTCAATATCGACAGGACCGATGGCATAGGCTCAACAGTAGTAAAAATATGCATTCAAAGAGTAGAAGAGGAATATTAGATATAAGAAACAAAATACTTTTATTGATATACAAAATACTTACAGAATACTTTGATACAAGATTACAATCCAAGTTCTTGGATGAGAGACGGAGTACAAAAGATTAACAAAGAAGATTACAAGTGTTTGCAAGAAGAGAGAAACTTTAAAGAAACTCAAAGCTAAAAAACACTCTATCTCTTCAATAAGAAGCTGCTACTTATATAGAAGGAGAAAGGTTTCAGATTCCAAACATACTGAAGTCCGAAGAATTATTAGGCGTCGGTGGATTTCAAATGGAATAGTCAAGATTAGAATATAAATGTATGTGACTTTTTAAGTGGTCATATGACCTTTAAGTAACTTTTAATCTTGACCATCCATGTATGGTTGTATGGTCAAGATTTACTCTTCTCACCATTTCACTAGATATGCCCCCTATATATGTATAGGAAGCGTATCTGATGAAAGGAGTGTTTATTGTAAGAGATGAGAGGAGTGAATTTTGATCATTAGATCTTACATGAATGGTCAAGATTAGAACATAAATGCGTGTGATTTTTTTTAAGTGATCACATGATATTTAAGTAACTTTTAACCTTGACTATCCATGTATGATTATATGGCCAAGATTTACTCTTCTCATAATAAAAACTCATCTCACCCTCTTACAATAAAAACTCATCTCACTAGATATGTCTTTTATATATATATATATATATGGTTTGGTTTAGTTCAATTCTCGGGTTTGAAACTTTTAACCTGAGAACCAAACCAATTAAACCTCATTTGGTTTAGATTTTGCCTGAACCAATCAATATACCCGAACCAAACTAAACCAATCTAATTAGTTCGATTCTGGTTGATCGGGTTGGTCGGGTTATCCAAACCAATTTACACCCCTAGTTGTGCCTCTTGCTAGGGCAAAACCTGCATGACAGATCTTAGCCTATTTCCAAGATCGGGATGGGTGGTGAGAGGCCTCATTTTGGTTGGTGAGAGAGACCTCCTCTCTGTCCTGCCATTGAACATGGTTCATCACAAACTTGTCTTTTGGTGTTAATCATGGTGGTAGTGGGAGTTGCAGTTTAGTGTTTCTCATCGACGACATCAATATTCAGAATCAGGATCCAAAGTAGTACCTGATCACACCTCTAGATGGTCGTCAAAAGTTGTTGACGATGGTTTCCTCTGTGTGCGACTGTGGTAGAGAGAGGGGGTAATATCTTGGCAAGGTATTCAGACAATTAAGTTAGGATGTGCACTAATTAAGATAAGGTGTGTATGAGAGTAGATACATACTTAAGTGACTTAACCTTATATTATAGAGTGTGTTTACTTGTAAGAGAAGTGATATCTAAATAAATATTGTTTCCATTAATTCAGTTATTAATTGATTAAAGAAAGTTGTAAGTGGTAGTTAATCTGTTAATTGATAAGAGTTGTAATAGGCCAAGATCACAATTAGGTTAGCCAAGTTGGACAACTCATAGTTGGCTAGGGTCTTGAATAATGGTCAGAACACCACTAAATGACTTAGGGTGTGTTTAGATTAGTTATGAAAAAATATATTTTAATAATCGATTATAATAGAATCAATTTTATATTTAGATATGTTAGTTAATAAACAATTTTAAGATAATTTATTTCGTTTGAATTATCTAAAAAAATAATTTTTATAATAAATTACTAAAAATGATATGAAATGATTTATTTATATTATGTAATATTTTATGCTTTAGGGTTATTTTAATAAGAACATAACATAATTAACTTTTAAAGAAAATATTTTTCAATAATATTCCAAAATAGAGATTATGAAAAAAAAACTTTTTAACTGATGAAAAAACATTTTAATCTATAATTTTTTTATAAAAAAATAATTTTTACCAAATACATACTTAATTTTACTTCGTTCTCTACACTTTTTTCCACACATAAACAACAATATTTTTCACCCAGAAATAATTAAGCCATACCCTTCGAATATTAATGGTCCTTATTTTTACAAATCACGTAATTTCCCACCTTTCGAATCTACCTCTACCCCACCCTCCATCACCACCCTGGGCAGGAAGGATGATTATGGACAAATGTTGGTGTATCTTTCAATCCGGGCATGGAATCATGGATTGTTGGTGTACCCAAAACATTTTTATTTATTATTATATTATATATGGGTCCATCAAATAATCTAAATCCTTCGTTTCCCTTGTCTTACAATGCACAAAAACAAAAGAGAAACCACATCTTTTTCAATTATCAATTTTCAAAAACTTTCACATTTTTTCCCTCACTCTTCCACACGCAGATCTAGCATTTCCATCAGTTGAATCAGTTCAGATTTTTCTTTCACTTTAGAACTGCAAGCTCTACTTCAGTACCATTGCCTTCCATTCAACTCAAAGCATTCACCTTTCCGCTCTCACATATCTTTCCCCTCTCACAAACTTGTGTCTCATCCATTTTCTTCCAATTCCACTTCCATTTCTTTGTCTTTCTCTTTCTCTCACTACAACCACAACCATTGACACACATTCCCCCAATTCACCACAATGAGTTCCCAAACACACAAACACTCAAAACCCACAAAACCCACAACCAACCCTCCTCAACCCCATCACCGCAACAATCCTCTTCAAGATCTTCCCTCTCTTCCCACCTGGCAATGGTGGAGCTCAAGCAGCGAATCCTCACCTCCCTCTCCAAGCTCTCCGACAGGGACACCCACCAGATCGCCGTCGAAGACCTCGAAAAGACCATCCAGTCCCTCTCCCCTGACGCCATCCCCATGATCCTCAACTGCCTCTACGACGCCGCCATCGACCCGAAACCCGCCGTGAAAAAAGAATCCCTCCGCCTCCTCACGGTGGTCTGCGCCGCCCACGCTGACTCCGCATCCACCCACCTCACCAAAATCATTGCCCACGTCGTCCGGAGGCTCAAGGACTCAGATTCCGGCGTCAGAGACGCGTGCCGTGATGCTGTCGGGGCCCTGGCAGTGCAGTACTTGAGACGAGACGCTGGCGCTGGTGGCGGCGGTGGTGGTGGGGATAATGGGGGTCTTGGTTCGGTGGTGGCGTTGTTTGTGAAGCCTCTGTTTGAGGCAATGGGGGAGCAGAACAAGGGTGTGCAGGCTGGTGCGGCGATCTGCATGGCGAAGATGGTGGAGAGCGCCGCTGACATGCCGCTGGCGGCATTCCAGAAGCTCTGCCCCAGGATCTGCAAGTTGCTCAACAGCCCCAATTTCTTGGCAAAGGCTGCAATCTTGCCTGTTGTTGGTAGCTTGTCCCAGGTTAGCATTGTGCTGCTGTTGCCAAATATTGTTATGGTTTTGTGTTTGAGGTTGAGGCATTGTTGTTGTAGATGAATGATATTGCTGAATTGATATAAAGTGGTATTGACTGATCAAAAAGTGTGAAGGTTGAATTTTTATTTATTTATGATTTTGCATTTTGGTCATCCTGTTTGGAAGTTAGGATGTGTATTGAAACTGGAAATTCAGGTAAATACAAAAAGTTACGTTTGGATGGATGACAGAAAATATAGCATTATTTATTGTAGTTGACTTAATTCATTAGTATTATAAAAAAAAAAAACTGAAATTTAGTTAGACCTGTTGATATTAGAATAATTACTTTTGGAAAATTCAATTTAACAGGGGTCTATATAATGAAAATGATGTTGGAAAACGGTTTTGGCAACTACAGAGGCTTAAATTTAATGATGATTGCAGTGGAATTTGACATAATTTTTATCAGATTTGAATTGGATTCTATTTTTTCTTAACTGAACGGTGGTATTATCAGACTAGAGAGATCCATATTCTGTCATTCTTTTGTTGCGTTTGTTCAATTTGGCAGGAGTAGGACACAGTTAGTTCTGTTCTTGTCTTCATTACATGAAATTACAAATAAATCACCAAATTAACCTTTTATGCTAGTAAATATCTATAGAAAAGAACTAGTTTAAAGATTCCTAAAAGGTAATTGAGAATTGATTGCAGGTTGGAGCAATTGCACCACAAAGCTTGGAACATTTGCTACCTAGCATTCACGATTGCCTTACGAGTAGTGATTGGGCAACACGTAAAGCAGCAGCTGATGCATTAAGTTCCTTGGCTTTGCATTCAAGCAGTCTGATTACTGATGGAGCGGTATCCACACTTGCAGTACTCGAGTCTTGCCGTTTTGACAAGGTAGCATTTGCAATGTGATTTCCTGATCATAAGTTGTGGAGCATGCTGCTTGCCATTCCATTTTTATTTCTTGGTTTAATTTATCAGTTTCTTAGTTTCTCTCTCTTTTTGAAGGTCACCAGGTCTTACCATTTCTTACAATTTTTTTTTGAATAAAAATGTTCTATTGCTAGAAAGGAATAAGTACAATAAGGACATGAAGTCCTCAAAATATAAAGGAGGTAACCACATAAAACAGGTTTTTTCTTTGACTTTATTGCTGGCATTCTAGTGTATACCTCATTTAAAGACCACAGAAAGTATTCTGTTGTTGCACACAGAAAGTTGATAGTATATTTCTTGTGACTGGTCTAGCTGGTGTCAATTACTATAGTATCATATGTACTGTTCTTATGTCCTTCAGAGGTTCTCCTCGTTTAGGGGCTTAGGGTTTATTTGTCCAAGGATGGTAGATTTGTAATTTGTTGAAATTCATTCCAGGAGAGCCGATGCATTGCTTTACTCATCTAGTTTTTTTTTAATTATTATTATTATTATATATCTAATGCATTATTTATTTACAGATAAAACCTGTGAGAGATAGCATGACAGAGGCATTGCAATTATGGAAAAAGATTGCAGGGAAAGGAGATGGATCTCCCGATGATTCAAAGCCCTTGTCTTGTGGTAGGTATATTTGAATTGTCTGTCATAATCTATTCATCAACCACTTTGTCTTAGTTTATCTCAGCGACGATTGTTTTTTATGCTTCAGATGGTGAGAATCCTGAACCAGCTCTTTTGTCAGAAACAAGTGACCTGAAAAATGTAAATCTTGGTGAGAGGAAAACTGATGCATCAGCAAAGGATTCATCAACTGGTTCTTCAAACGTGAATTCCACTGCCAAGGCCAAAGCAGCTGGCATCTCAGAGAAGGCAGTTGTAATATTAAAAAAGAAAGCACCTGCCTTAACTGATAAAGAACTAAACCCAGAATTTTTCCAGAAATTCGAAAGAAGGGGGTCAGATGATTTACCGGTGGAAGTAGTTGTTCCTCGTAGATGTCTCAATTCTTCAAGCTCAAACAATGAGGAAGAATCAGAGGCAAGTGCTAAAGGTTCAAAAGAAAGAATAAATTCTGTTGGGAACATCCCTAATGATGATTTTCATGGATCTGCCAATAATAAATATCGCATCTTAGAGAGAGGCAATGATGGAAATTCCAAACAACGGAATTATGATGATTTTGCCCATGACAGATACTCTGAAAAGAGAGTGAATGCAAAAGAACTGAGGACAAAAGCATATGATAATGATGATAGGACTGAAATTGATCAGAGGGAGGGTTCTGCCAATCTTGCAGTTTTTTCTAAAACTGATGGTCAATCAGAAGTATCCTTCTCCAATAACAGAGGAAACTGGTTGGCCATCCAGAGGCAGTTACTGCAGCTGGAAAGACAACAGGTTCATCTAATGAACATGCTGCAGGTATGGTCAGTATGGCCCAAAAAATTAGTTTTGGTATTTGTTCTTCGTAAGTGATAGATGTTTTAACAATTTTGCAGGATTTCATGGGTGGATCTCATGATAGCATGGTGACTCTAGAGAACAGAGTACGAGGTCTTGAGAGAATTGTTGAAGACATGGCACGAGATTTATCCTTATCATCAGGTCGTAGAGGTAGTAACTTTACAGGGTTTGAGGGATCTTCTAGTAGGCCTTCTGGCAAGTATAATGGTTTTAATGACTACTCCAGTGCCAAGTATGGAAGAGGTGGTGACGGACGCATCCCATTTGGTGAAAGATTTGCCCAATCTGATGGAAATGCTTTGGGAATAAGGGGAAGAGGGCCATCTTGGAGATCTGACATGTCTGAGGGATGGGATTTTCCTGGGTATGGTGCTTCTAGAAATGGCCAGATTTCCTCAAGGAGGGCTTTTGGTGGTAGTTCTGTTGATGGAAGATCACCAAAATCAGTGCATGAGAGTGATCAAGGGGGCAACAGGAGAGCTTGGGATAAAGCAGCAATGCCCATCCGGCTTGGTGAGGGGCCTTCTGCAAGAAGTGTCTGGCAAGCTTCTAAGGATGAAGCTACCTTGGAAGCGATTCGGGTCGCTGGGGAGGACAATGGAACATCTCGAGCAACAAGAGTAGGAATCCCTGAAATGACTGCAGAAGCTCTGGCTGATGACAATGTTGGACAAGAGAGGGATGCCATCTGGACTTCTTGGAGTAATGCAATGGATGCCCTTCAAGTGGGTGATGTAGATTCAGCCTTTGCAGATGTATTGTCCACTGCAGATGATCTTTTGCTTGTAAAACTAATGGATAGAACGGGCCCTGTAATTGACCAACTTTCAAGTGAGATCGCATGTGAGATCGTGCATGCCATTGGACAATTCTTACTGGAGCAGAACCTGTCTGACATCTGTTTGTCTTGGATTCAACAGGTATGGCTTTTCTTCTGTTTAAATTTCCTTTTTTTAAATTTCTTTTCTTTAAGCCAGAACAGATTCGTTTGTCATATGAATTTTCTCTCATTCAAAATAACACTTCCCACTTCCCACTTCCCAAATATAGTAGGGATGATGATATTGCCATTTCTCTTGTTATTTTATCAGAGTCAAAAGTAGTGTTGTCTGGAACCACTGGAATAGATCTTCATCTAGAAAAATGATTTAACATTATTGAAGAGTTTCAGTGACTTTTGTGTGTAATTATTTAGATACTAGACATTCCTATGTCTCAAGATTTGGTGTTTGAAGCACTACAAGATCATATCTCCTGAGGATTTTAAGTGGCAGATCTCAAGTTGTGGCATCTATTAGTGTTTTGTTGAGCCATTTTTAGTAGGAGGACTTGCATACATTCTGTTTCTTCTTTATAATTATCAGATAGGCGGTTTACCTAGTCCAATGACATAGATCCCCTACCTCATTGAAGATCAGTGTGTTTACTCAAGGCCATAATTTATGCCTATTTAGGCTCATTGTGCTATAATTACTAGACTATTATATATTTTTTTTTGGGGAATATCCTTGTCTGGAAGATGAACCTTATTACGCAGAGGAATGCTGGTACCCAGTTGTACAATCCCTGCTACCTAAAATCCTGATCCTTCAACTTTTGAACTAGTCTGTTCTGTTTTCTTCTTATTGTTTGCATCTTAAAGGTGCAGTGTCATATGAAACAAGCCCCTATTGTCACTTTATTAGCCTGATATTTGGGGATACTCCATCTATGTTAGGAACTGGAAAATGGAACTGATAAAAGTAGGTAAAATGGACAGAAACCAGAGAATCTGTCTATTCAGTATTACTATCTCCAGAACAAGAACAAAGGAGAAAATTACAGAAAAGAAAATGACTCAACCAGAGATTGAGCCCCCATCCTTAGGAGAGGCTTATCCCACTAAGAATTCCACTTAATTTCTGCCTAACTCTCTCTTTCTGTCCCTCTCATATATATTCCCACTCCTCTAACTGAATACCCACGACCTCTCCTCTTCCTCTCATTGCTACATCAGCATTTTGTTATGCCACAGCACATTAACATGAAAATTCTCAATATCCCCCATCCTGTCCTTATTGCACCTGTAGGTCTAACAAGATACCAATTGATAGGAACCTCCTTCCGCCCATCACAAACACAGTAGCCACCATGACTGTTCACGCCCCCTTCTCTTCTGCTGTCTTGATTACCAGCCTCGCAACCATCAACCTCTGCGTGAGAGTCCGCGTCCGGTGATTCTGGTGGTGGTGGGGGACTGGCTGGACTGCTCAAAGCCCCAAATTCTGTTTCCATTGCAAGCTCCTTCTCCCACTGTTCCCCCACCGAATGACCCATAGAGTGGGTCTTCCTCTCTGTCTTCACCCTCTCTTGCAAAATAACCATATGCTGTGACTGTACAGCAGTGAATGACCCTCTGGCTGCTGCACAAGGACTGAAGTCCAGTTTCTCCCACTGTGGTGAAAGCACACTCAAGAGTTGGAGCTCTAGATGGACTTCGATCATGCGACCTAGACGAAGGACTTTGTTATGAGTCCCATAGTGAGTAAATAAGAAAGCTCAATATGGTACTTAAGCCATGAGACTCTCCCACCTAAAGGACTAATCTTTTGGGTTGGGCTCTCCTCAGAGGGTTAAGTCATAACAGACTTCATTCACAGTGGTGATCTCCTTCTGGAATTAGGGATGGCAATATTGCGGGTCTAGACAATAGTTACCAGAAACGTGGTACGTTCCGGTACGTAGGACGGGAATGGGTACGTGGTACTTCACTTAAAAAAATGCAATACTTTAGGGGTATACTTCTTTGGTAGGCTTCGATTTGCTCTATAGAATTATTAATTTTTTTATATTAGTATTATATATTTTTTCATTTTTTAAAAATATTTTACGTATTTTTTCTGCCTAATAACTGCAAGTGCAACAGTGTTTCATTGGTTTCTTTTTATATTTTTTTAATCAAAAGCTAAGTTGAAACGTTATGTTTCACTAAAGCCCTCTATTTTTATTTCTTTAAAAAATCTAAACTTGAAACTTGAAACACAGCGTGTTGAGCACCGTCCTTTCCAACACTTATCTTCTTCAACCAGCCCACCCACCTTCACAGTTTTGGAGTTGCAACAGCCATGGCAACAACTTCAACCTTGTGATGTTTGCTATTCTTCTTTTTTTTTTTTCCACTTGTTCTTTCTGTAATGAGCATTGATTTGCCACTTTTGGCGATTTGGATCGCGTACCGGAGCGACTCAGATCGCAAACATACCACGAACTGGTACGTATGAACTTGATCGCGGGATGGTGGGGAGTGAGAGCAAATTTGGTAACCATGGTCTGGTCCGTACCGCACCCGAACCACAAGTGAATAAAGTAGAGCTCCAATCCAAACCCGATCCGATCCAAACCTTTTTGGATTGGGTAAAATCCAACCTGACCTGACTGAGCAATCACCCAAAAAAATAAATGAATTTTAAAAAAATGAAATACAGCACCACTTTCTGGATTCAGAGATATGGACTCAAAAGATCAGTTTCCCATAAAAAAAATCAAATGAACTTCAAAAAATAAAATAAAATACAGAACCAGATCTAGATTCAAAGACGCAAAGATCACTTTCTCTGGAGAAAAAATCAAATGAACTAAAAAAAATAAAAATACAGAATCAGAACTAGATTCAAAGACATGAAGGCGAAGCACAAGAACAGTCTAGATGCACCGCACCAGAGTGGCTTACTGCTGGCAAATGCATCTGATCAGTAGCCATTGTCAACAGATCAGCCATGAAACATGTGAATCGGAGGCCACTGCAAATCGGAGGCCAACGCTGGAAACACGCCGTCAAAGAAAAATGGCAACAAGAAGCCATGGAAGCTTTGCAACTCCTTTTTTTTTTTTGATAAAAAAAGAAATATTATTAGATGAGAAGAAGAGAGTACAAAGAAAGAGGATAAGGAATCCTCACAAAAAAGAAAAACAAAAAGAAACAACTAAAACCTATGTGGGAAAGTTATGCAACAAGGCATGCCAATCCCTTTGCATGTCTACCAAAGAAACACCACTAAAAAGACCATGAGCAAAATACCAAAGGGATGCCAATAGAGTAACCCTATCCCAAATGAAGTCTAGAGTCAAAAAGAGTCTTTGAAGATTCTAGCATTTCTTTCTAACCAAATACACCAAAGAACAGCATAAACAGAGCATTGCCACAAGATCTTTGCTTCTTTACGTGCACCAAAACCTCTGAACTTGGTAAGGAGAAAAAGATGCAAATCCATAGGGCAAACCCAAGACTCCCCAAATATCCCAAATAGTCTATTCCAAAGATAATTAGCCGCAGAACAATGCAAAAAGAGATGAGCCCCGGATTCCAAATCTGAACCACACATAATACACATATTTGGAGACAAAGCAGTGAGAGGCCTGCGTTTCTGAAGCATGTCATTAGTGTTAATCCTGTTAAGAACAACAGTCCAGACAAAAGCTTTAACCTTTGAGGGAACTTTGGGTTTCTAGATGGGTTTATCCAAGAGAAATCTATCTCTGTTATGAGATTGAGTCAAGGATTGAAAATAAGATTTACAAGAGAAAACTCTTAATGAATCAAGGGTCCAAGTTCTTGAATCAGGCACAAAAGAAAGATGATTAGAATCAATTAAAATCAGGCGAGACTTTAGCTCACTAACCTCTCTATCATGCAAGTTTCTAAAAAAATGGAAGTTCTAAGAGAAGTTATTGTGAGAAAAAAATTGGCAAATAGGGGCATTATGTAAAGAAGATAGGCGAAATAGCCTTGGAAAAGCCTTAGAAAAAGGGACAGTACCAACCCAAATATCTTCCCAAAAATTAATACGAGAGCCATCACCTAGATGCAAGGGCAAGAGAGAATTAAAGGAAGGAAGACCCTGAGAGATAAATTTCCAAGGACTAGCATGAGAAACTCTACTTGCAGAATTGGTGTCCCACCCATTCGGATGCAAAGCATGCTTACTTCGAATAACATGATGCCATAAAGAAAAAGGTTGTAGAGGAAAACGCCAAAGCCATTTAGTTGCTAGTGCCTTGTTCTTGGACACCAAATTACCGAGACTCAACCCTCCCTCCTTCTTAGGTCTACAACAAACCTCCTAGCTAACAAGGTGGTCTCTACTAGAATCTCCCACCCCTGACTAGAGGAAGTCCCTCATAACTCTCTCTAATTTCTGAGCCATAGCCACAGGAATACGAAAAAGGGAGAGAAAGTAAAGAGGGATACTAGGCAAACAAGACTGAATTAGAGTGATTCGACCACCCAAAGAGAAAAAGGCACCCTTCCAACAATCTAACCGCTTAGAGATCTTACAAACCACCGAGTCCCAGAAGGAAACAGCACAAGGATTACCTCCCAAAGGAATCCCAAGGTAAGTGAGAGGCCACTGAAGAATTTGACAACCTGCTAAAGTAGCAAAAGCGGACAAAATTTGATTGTCCACATTCACACCCGCCAAACCACTTTTTGCCAAATTAATCTTAAGACCAGAAATAACCTCAAAGAACCTCAAAATAGTCAAAGTATTAACAAAAGAATCAACATTAGGTTCCAAGAAGAATACTGTGTCATCGGCAAACTGAAGATGAGAGACTAAAACCTCCTCTGAACCAACAGTTAGCCCCTTAACCAACCCATTGTTTACAGCTCTAGACACTAAACGGCTAAGCACATCGACCACAATGGTAAAAAGAAACGGAGATAAAGGATCTCCTTGTCTCACTCACTTTTTACCCTTAAACCAAGATTTAGGTTTCTCGTTCACTATGACTGCAAAGGTGGAAGAGGATAAGCACCCCGAAATCCAATTTCTCCATCTTACCCCAAACCCTTTCCTATCCAAGACTTTGTTCAAAAAACCCCAAGTAACACGATCATAAGCTTTCTCAAAGTCTAACTTAAAAACAAGACCACGTTTTCTCTTGGATCTAACATCATCCACCACTTCATTAGCAATGAGAGCAGCATCAAGAATTTGCCTACCTGGAATAAAAGCACATTGGTTCTCAGAAATGGTATCAGAAAGGACCTCACTCAACCTGGAAGCAAGAACTTTTGTTATGATCTTATAAACACTAGATGGGTTGAAAGTCCTTTACTTTAATCGATCTATCCTTCTTGGGAACAAGAGAGATGAAAGTTGAGTTCATGCAAACTCCAATTTTACCATTAAGGAAGAATTCAACAAGCATCCTAAGGAGGTCAGGCTTGACAATATCCCAGCAATTTTGAAAGAAATCAAAAGTAAAACCATCAGGACTAGGCGCTTTGTCTTTCCCCAAACTAAAAACAGCCCTACGGATTTCCTCCTCCTCAAAAGGCCTTTCCAACCAACGAGCCTTATCCGAAGCAATGGGACACCAATCCAAATCCTCAATGAAAGGCCTAATAGGCATATCTTCAGCGAACAACTCAGAGTAGAACCTAGAGATTTCAACAGCAATGACCTCAAAATCTCTAACAACACTACCATCCTCAAGTTCCAACTCCTTAGTTAAGATCTTTCTACACCTTCCAAAAGCCACCCTATGAAATAACTTGGAATTAGCATCCCCATCCTTAGCCCATTGAAATTTCATCTTTTGTCTCTGACTAGATTCTTCCCTAGCCAGAATTTCATCTCAATCTAGTCTTAGCTTCTGCCTCCTAGCACACAGAACCTCTGAGAGATTACCCTCTAACTCCAACCTATCCAACGAGTCAATCTCTTTCAAAATATTTTCTTTTCTAATCCGAATGTTCCCAAAGACCAACTTATTCCACTCTTTCAACTTTTCCTTGAGAAGTTTTAATTTTCTCATAATTTTAAAATCTTCCCAGCCCTCAACAGAAGCTGTACTCCTAACTTCCTTAACAAAAGGGATAAAAGAGTGATGACTAAGCCACATGTTCTCAAACCTAAAAGGAGTAGGGCCTTATTTCACCTTACTTGATTCCAACACAATAGGGAAGTGACCAAAAATTGAACGAGATAAGCTCTCTTGCACCATATCAAGAAAAGCATCCTCCCAGGTAAAGGTAAACAGGAATCTATCCAATCGAGAAGCAACAGTGTATTGCCTTCTAGCCGACTAGGTGAACCTAGCATTGGAGAGGGGAATATCCCTAAGACTACACTCCCTAATAAAACTGTCAAAACCCCTCATAGAAAAAGTGAGACGATCGCTACCCAGTTTTTCGGTTGGGGATCTAACTGCATTGAAATCCCCACCCAGACACCAATGCGACCCACAAAAGGAAGATAAAAAACCTAGCCTTTACCAGAGGAAAGAACGTTGTCTAGGATTATTTGGGCCATAAACCGAGGTCATCCACCATTGACCTATCCCTTTTGCATCTAACAAGACAGACACTGAAAAGATACCAAGGATGGAATCAACCTTAGAGGCAAACCTAGTGTCCCAAATGATCAGCATACCTCCCGACGCTCCGAGAGAAGGGAAGCACTCCCAATCCTTAAATCTAGAATCCCATAGGTCCCTAACTAGTAAAGCATCTAGATCCTCAAGCTTGGTTTCTTGAAGCAAAACTACGTCAGGTGCTGCTTTGTAGATTATCTCCCTAACTCTCTTATGTTTTGGGCAACTACCTAACCCTCTTACATTCTAGCTAAGAATCTTCATTAACTAACTTACCATCTCGCTTCCCAACCTTCCCTCCATAGTTAATGGTAGAAACCAAATGATCCAGTTCTCTAGTTAACCTCTTTTTCTTACGAACATAAGTTGACGGAGAATCAACTGAGAAGCTAGACCACCCCTTAGAATTGACCACCTTGACCCCCCTGTTACCAAGTGGCCTCAATACTCAACAGAAGGGTGAATTGAGTTTGTAAAATATTTTTGCAATTCTTTCGTAAATCACTTGATTATTAATTTTCGTTGAAGCTATTGTTTGTTAGAGATGAATGGATAGAGAAGATAGAGAGCTTTCACTTATAGATGAATTAACCAAGGGAGATAATATTCAAGTAAATCAATAAAACAGTGTACAAAGTAAGAGAGTTGAGTTTAGGAAAATAAACATAAAGCTTTATCTTGGTTCAGCCACCAATCCACTTGTGGCTTACGTCTAGTCCTCAAGTAATCACGCGACATTTCCACTATATCTTCAAGCTTCAAACAGGTGCTTGACAACCTTTACAAACTTGAGCACTCAACACCTTGGGATACCTCACCCTTTGTGCTTGAGCCTCTACTTTCAAGGGATACCTCACCCTTACAGATTTGAAGGATACCTCACCCTCTCTCTTGCAGATTATACAAAGTGTAGAAGATAAGAAACTCTCTCTAGAGTGGATAATACAAATTGAAGAACAATGGATATCAAGAATTCACACACTTATAGCTCAAAAACAGGGGATTGGAAAAAGAAATAGTGAAACACGAATTTAATGTTCAAGGATGATTTTCAGATTGTTCTCCAACTTCTTTTTAATCCCCAACCACTTTTATTTATAGCCCAAATCTATTTAGATCCATTGGTGGTTGTTGGGGCATTAAATGCTCTTAATAGAGCCGTTAGAAAATGACTTCTGTTATCCCAGATAATAGGTTATTGGTTTTGCCTAACAGGTTATTTGTTTTATCAGAAAACACTATAGCATGCAAATAACAAGTTATTTGAAAGCTCTAATCGGTTAGGAATATTTGAAAATTAAGAGGTAACGTTCCCAACATGCAAATAACCTGTTATAGACTTTCCATAACCGGTTATTCACTTTAAAACCTTTAATGGAGCGTTTTTCTCACAACAAATAACCTGTTATGGATTTCAAATAATCAATTATTTGGAAAAACATAATCAGTTATTGGTTTCAGATAACTAATTATTCAAAACACATAATCAGTTATTGGCTTACCAAGAAAACAAGATTTCCAAAGGATTTCACAACCAAAGTTTCCTAAATCATTTTCAACCTTTCTAAAATCATTTTCCACAAACTTGATGAGTATTTTCACAAGTATAAAACATGATTTTCTTTTCATCCTTTCTAAAAACATTTTGCTCAAACTTGATCAATATTAAACATGATTTTGCAAAGAGATTAAAGTTGAATGATGAACAATAAATGAGCTAGTGTGAATTCTATTTACCATTAACATTAGATCTAAGTCCTATAAGCTAATCTTGAAGAACCTTGGAACTTGATCTTTGCACAATCATAATTTCTCTTGTTTGTTATCATCAAAATCATTGCCATTGCCAATGCTAATCACACCCCCAACTCTTGAATTAAAGGATGAGAACTCATATTATCCCTGACACTACTGGCATGACAACTAAGATCTTTGACACTTTCCTCAACTTTGTCCCCTTTGGCATTGTTGAGTAAGCTAGAAGAAGAGGTTGGCATCAGAATAGGAAGAAGCCCATTTCCTTGAAGAGAGTTCTCAATTTTTTTCACCTGAAAAAACCACGGAAGATTGAGACAAAAAGGAATAGGAGGAGAGACAAGATCAACTGCAAAAAGAGAGTTTGAAAATTGAGGAATTAAAATGTGATGAACACTCCCTGCATTAGACAAATATTGAGTCTGAACATAGTTATCCTTAACAGAATTAACATCAATTTCAAGACCAAAAGGAGACCCCTCATCCTCTGCTCCAAGTCCTTGTTCATATTGTTCGGGAATTCCTGACAAGTCCATCTCAGGTTCAGGAATATCGTTGTCTTTTTTAGTGCAATCCGAAAGAAGTTACTGCAAATTATGAATGAGCAAGCCACCCTCTTCAGAATCTTCCAAATCAAAAATTGACTATAAATCTTCACCTTCATCTTGAGAGGAGAAATCTGAATCAGATGTAGAATCAGAAATTTTTGACACCCGAATACCCTCTTGCTTATCGCCACCCTTTGATATCTCAGGTTGCATATTCGTCAAAGGAGAGTGCTGAATAGGCAGAAAGGGAACACCCTCAACAACCTGAATAGTAGCGGTTAGAGGAATAGGGGGAGAAACAATCTTAGCGGAAACGGCCGCACCCTAAGCTGTCCTAGCACTCTCTGTTTCAACATGACCCACTGTATCCAAACCACCCACAAGATTTTGCTCATTGCAACCATGCTAAGAACTTGGGAAAGGAGGAGCTAGAAGGCTTGAAGAGGTTCTCATCGCTGGCCTACTTGAGTTCACCTTAGGGACCCAAATCTGCCTGATCTTTATAGTCCTTTCTCCAAACCGATTAGATGGTCCAGTTGTTGAAATGGTTTGAGGATAAGTCAATTTCGGTCCTAACCTAGAAAAGACACCCACCTTGGGTCCTAATCTTGAGAAAACACTGCCTTTGTGCCTCTTGGCTTCAGTCCCTTCATTAACCCATTTTAAAAACCTTTTCCCTCTCGAGTCAACGTCAATTCTCAAAGAATGACCCAATTCATTCTCCTTAAAGCCTAGCTCTTGCCTTAATAGCAAACCCTTAACCACAGGTTTCACAATACGAGCACCGCGACGATCTTCACTAGTGTCTCCACTCTTGACCGCATTAGAGTAAGATTTTCCCCTGATCAAAGATTGCTGTAATATTGGAGAGCGCTGTTTGGAATGTTTCACAGTGCCCTTCAAAGGATTTGCCACCAACAATTCTGATAAAGCCCTCTCGAAATGATTCCACCTTGTGCACAAACGATCCTTAGGGACAATAACTGAATTCCTCCTTTCGTTACTGTTGATTATAATTATAATTAGTGGACAGTGTGGACGGTGGAGTTCTATTCATTGTATCTATGTATTCATTATACTTACACTTCTAGGAATTAGCACAGATAATTAATGTTCTAGCCAGTAGTCAAGTGTATATATTTTGTAGTCTCATATAGCAATATACGAAGAGAAATACATTCGGATTTGAATTTAACTTGGTACCAGAGAGTGCGGTTCGTTCCTGTTTTGTGTTCTTGGGTTTTAGCTGCTGTCAGCGCTGACCCACTGATGTCCGGTGCCCAAAGTGACACCGGGGTTCACCTCAGAAGCCGTCGACCGGCCGGCTGTCCGTCCGAGAGCCGCCGCCGTATCAGCCGTCACTCGCTCTCATGCGCTGTCTTCATCATTTTCGTTCTCCGGCGCTTGTGATCCACGTGCCACCTTCCCGGCCGCCGTTGACGACGCTGTTTCCGCTGTTGTGTTTGCCGTCTCCTCCCGGTTTTGTTTTGCCCCTGTTTGGCTTCTGGGTCTGTCGTTGAATCCCCTGTTCACCACTATTTGGTTTCTGTTTCCGCTGGTTGGTTTCTGTTTCTACCCATTTGGTTTGGTCTCTGGTTTCTGGGTACTTTTTTGCCTTCTGAACTTCTTCCATGGCAGAATTTACTAAGAAGGATCTGATCTCTTTTGTGTTTTTCGGGTCCCCGATCATTACTACCGAGAAGTTGAATGGTAAGAATTATTTGAATTGGCGTAATGCTGTTGAGATATGGTTTCTGGGTCAAGGATTGTCTGACCCTCTCACTAAAAAGGTTACTGACATTGCTGAATCTGAGAAGGATGAGTGGCAACGGGCAGATTATCAGCTTGTATCGTTGTTATGGCAGTCTATTGAACTTAGATTAATGGTGCATTTCCGTCCTTACAAGACATATTGCGAAATTTGGAAGAAGGCGCAAACTGTTTATGCTAATGATATACAGTGGCTATATGAGACGATTCATAGTTTGGCGACAATGCAAATGACTGATCTTGACTTGCCCTCCTATCCGAATAAAGCACAATCCATTTGTGAAGAGATTAAATTGATCTTTGGTTAATGATGATGCACAAAAGATGTCGGATAAGCTTGATAACATGCTCATGGTATTTGTTCTTCATGGCCTCCACAAAGACTTGAAACCGTCAGGAATCAGACTCTGACAAATCCTAATATTCCTACGGTGGAGGAACTAATTGATCGTTTGCTTCGAGTTCCTTCTCCGACAGCTTCCCTTGATTCTCAAATAGCATCCGAGTCTTCAGTTTTTGTCTCCAATTCCACTGACCGAGGAGGCCGAAGTCGTGGTCGTAGAGGTGGTGGTCGTGGAAGAGGTGGTAGAGGTAATCTCCACTGTTGTTATTGTAAGCGGGATGGACACACTCAAGATCGGTGCTATTCCCTACATGGATTTCCGAATAAAACTGCCAATGTAGCTCAGTCTCTTGAACCAGTTGTTGAGCTCGAGTCTGAGAAAGATCACCTACTTTCTGCCAATGAATATAAGGAGTATCTTCAGTTTAAAGCCACTCAGCAGGCTTCTTCTTCTTTGGCCACTGTTGCTCACACTGGTAATTCTACAGTTTGTCTCTCAATCTGCGTCTGTTGGATCCTGGATTTTAGACTCTGGTGCTTCTGATCACTTAGCTGGTAATCCTTCTCTTTTCTCTAAATTGTCATTCCCTAAAACATCTCACAATATTACTCTTGCCGATGGGTCTAAGGCACAGGCCGCTGGTATTGGTCAAGCTTCACCTCTTCCATCCTTACCTTTAAATTCAGTCTTGTTTGTACCTGGTTGTCCCTTTAATTTAATTTCAATCAGCCAAATTACTCGTACTTTAAATTGTTCCATAACCTTTACTTCTGATTCCTTTCTTATACAGGACCGGAGTACGGGACAGACGATTGGAGCTGGATCTGAATCACGAGGTCTCTACTACCTTCAACCTTCCTTTTCCACCATATGTGTTGTTTCTGAGTCTGTCGATCTTCTACATCGTCGTCTTGGTCATCCAAGTTTAGACAAGTTAAAACAAATGGTCCCTTATCTTTCACATTTAAAGACCTTGAATTGTGAATCTTGTCAACTTGGAAAACATGTTAGGGTATCTTTTTCTAGTAATGTCAATAGTCGAACTATGTCTTCTTTTGATCTCGTTCATTCTGATGTTTGGGGTCCCAGTCGTGTTCCTTCTGTTTCTGGCTATAGGTATTATATTACTTTCATTGATGATTTTTTAAGATGTACTTGGCTATTTTTAATGAAAGATCGGTCTGAGTTATTTGATGTTTTTAAAATCTTTTGTTCCGAAATAAAGAATCAGTTTGGGAAAACAATTCATGTTTTGCGCAGCGATAATGTAGAAGAATATTTTTCTGCGTCTTTTAAATCCTTTGAGTTCTCATGGCATCATAAATCAGTCCAGTTGTCCTCACACACCACAACAAAATGGTGTGGCTGAACGAAAACATCGTCATCTTGTTGATACTGCTAGGACTCTCTTAATAAATGCTAATGCACCCTTGAAGTTTTGGGGTGATGCTGTTCTTACAGCTTGTTATCTGGTAAATCGAATGCCATCTTCTGTTTTGGGTAATAAAATTCCTCACTCTTTTATTTCCTACAGATCCTCTTTATGTTATTCCTCCTCGTGTGTTTGGTTCCACTTGTTTTGTTCATGATCTCTCTCCTAGCCGTGATAAATTGTCTGCTCAGGCTATTAAATGTATCTTTCTTAGGTATTCTCGAGTTCAGAAGGGATATCGATGTTATTCTCCCTCTACACATCGCTTTTATGTATCTGCAGATGTTACATTCTTTGAGGATACCCCTTTTTTTGTCACTTCAGCTGCATCCGACTTTACTCCATCTTAGGTACTACCCATTCCTCTTTTTTCAACACCTGTCTCTAATCCTCAAGCTCCACAGTTACAGGATGACCTTCCTTTGCGTCGATTTAGTATTACTTATGAGCGTCGGCATCCTGAAGTTCCCGAGCTCACACCTATTATTGATTCTCATGATTTAGCTCCCGCTCCAATCGCTTCTCCCACTGTGGTCCCACCTGACACTTCTGCTGACCTACCTATTGCACTCCGTAAAGGTAAACGTTCTACTCTCAATCCTCATCCGATTTACAATTTTCTAAGTTACCATCGATTATCTCCTTCCCATTGTGCCTTTGTGTCTTCTTTGTCATCTGTTACCATTCCTAAGACTGTTCAGGAAGTATTATCTCATCCAGGATGACGACAGACAATGATTGATGAGATGACTGCTTTGGAATCTAATAATACATGGACACTTGTTTCTCCTCCTCCTGAAAAATCTACAGTTGATTGTCAATGGGTATTTACTGTTAAAGTTGGCCTTGATGGGCAGGTGGACCGATTGAAAGCCCGACTGGTAGCAAAAGGATACACTCAGATCTATGGTTTGGATTACAGTGATACCTTTTCTCCTGTTGCTAAGATGGCATCTGTACGTTTATTCTTGTCTATGGCTGCCAAGAGACACTGGCCCCTGTATTAGCTGGATATTAAAAATGCCTTCTTACATGGTGATTTGGAGGAGGAGATCTATATGGAGCAACCACCTGGGTTTGTTGCTCAGGGGGAGTCATGTCTTGTTTGCCGGCTACAAAAGTCTCTATATGGCTTAAAACAGTCACCTCGCGCTTGGTTTGGGAAGTTTAGTAAAGTTATTCAGCAGTTTGGTATGATTCGTTGCGAGGCAGACCATTCTGTATTCTTCAAATGCTCTCCGTTGAATAAACTTATTTATCTTGTGGTATATGTGGATGATATCGTCATTACAGGCGATGATCAAGAAGGCATTAAGCAATTGAAGCAATACCTGTTTAAACATTTTAAAACTAAAGATCTTGGCCGATTGCGATACTTTCTTGAGATTGAAGTAGCCCAATCAAGAACAGGTGTTGCTATTTCTCAAAGGAAATATGCCCTTGATATTCTGGAAGAAACAAGGATGCTTGATTGTAAACCTGTTGATACTTCTATGGACCCAAATGTGAAGCTTCTACCTAATCACGGGAAATCCTATCCTGACCCAAGCAGATATAGAAGATTAGTTGGGAAGTTAAATTATCTCACCATGACTCGACCAGACCTTGCTTTTCCTGTCAGTGTTGTGAGTCAGTTTCTCAACTCACCATGTGACAGTCATTGGAATGCAGTTGTTCGAATCCTAAGATACATCAAGGGATCACCTGCTAAAAGGGCTTGTTTATATGGACAGGAGGCATACTAATATCATTGGATATACAGATGCAGATAGGGCAGGTGATGCTAGTGAGAGGAGGTCCACTTCAGGCTATTGTGTGCTTATTGGAGGTAACTTGATTTCATGGAAAAGCAAGAAGCAGACTGTTGTTGCAAGATCGAGGACAGAAGCAGAGTATCGTGCTATGGCTAATACTACTTGCGAACTCTTGTGGCTAAAGTATTTGCTCCAAGAGTTGAAGTTTTGTGAGATAGGGCCTGTGGAACTTGCTTGTGATAACCAATCAGCCTTGTATCTCTCTTCAAATCCAATTTTTCATGAAAAGACTAAACATATAGAAGTTGATTGTCACTTCATTAGAGAAAAGATCCTCTCAGGCATCATTAAGATTTCTTTTGTGGGTACTAAAGATCAACTAGCAGACATGATGACTAAGTCCTTACGGGGACCTAGGATAGCATACATATGTAACAAGCTGGTTGCATCAGACATATATACTCAAGCTTGAGGAGGAGTGTTGATTATAATTATAATTAGTGGACGGTGTGAACAGTGGAGTTCTATTCATTGTATCTATGTATTCATTGTACTTACACTTCTAGGAATTAACATAGATAATTAATGTTCTAGCCAGTAGTCAAGTGTATATATTTTGTAGTCTTATATAGCAATATACGAAGAGAAATACATTCAGATTTGAATTTAATTGTTACCAAAGAATTTTGTCACCAACACATATCGACCTTTCTTATTATGACCCCGAAAAATAGAGAAGACTTTGCCCTCACCTTCGAAACGCCTTATGAAGGAGGGATCAGCGATCAAGGCTTTGTCCTTGAAAGTGGATAAGAGCCAAATAGAAGCATCTTTGCCCAGCAACAGAGATTTTATAAACCTACGACTCCTCTCTATCACTTGTAAATGAAAGAACTTGCCCTTATCTTCAAGCACCAAATCAAAGCATTTGGCTTCAATGGCAATCAACTTAACACCTCCCATTAGAATTGAAGTTTGCTAATGGGCATGGAAAGTTGAATAAGATAAGCCATTATCATCGTTTGGGATCGAAGGAAGCTCTTTGAGAGCAAAAGGCTAGAAAGAACACCGCAAACCAGAACGATAGACTGGAAAACGCCAAAAAGGTCCAGAGGGTGGCTGGAAATACGTTAGAGAGGAAGTCGAAGAAGCAAGAAAACGAATGGAGAAATCACGCTCCTCCACGTGCGGCGCGTGGGCCGAAAAGTAGATAGAAGAGGGGGCGCGTGTGGGCGCGTGGAAGGATTTCCGGCGACTAGCTTCGAGGGACCGGCCGACCGGACGATGGTTTCTCCGATCTGGGGTTGCCAGTGGTCGGATATAGCCCTGGTGGGTGGGCTCCGACGCTTAGACAGAAAGACGTCCTCCATTGTAGAGAGAGTGCGCTAAGCATCTCACCTTGTTATACCCTTCTAATAGGCCTCTAGCGATCATTTCACCAAGAACTTTCTCTGCCTTATCATTCTCATCTTTTTCAAAGAGAGCACGAATAATTATTTCAAAAGTATAAACGCAGCAAACATTGCAATGGATCTTAGGTGAAATAGAACGTCACAACGCCACAATGGTGAGATCCGTGATGATGGCGAGATCGTCCACCACGATGACTCCACCACTCCAATCAGACCCTCTCCATTCCCAAACCAACACGTCAGACTGGTGAGCCTCCTTCGAATTGAATGATGTGAGTTCTGTTCTGGAAGGAGAAGAACGTGAAAAGAAAGAGAGAAAGATAGATAAGAGAGAAGGGAGAGGAAATTAAAAACAGGCCATATGGATCCTCGAAAATCCATTGGATTTTTAAAGAAGCGATCCGACCCGATCCAAAAGTAATATGGATAAAAGAAGTATCTGATCCATTGACATACCTACCTAGAATTTCTCTTCTTTCTCAATCTCGACCTCTTGCTCCTCCAACGGTTTTGGTTCCGATTCCAGTTCTTCATCCTAGACGACAATCGGTAAATCTAGATGGTACTCAGGCTGGAATTGCTTTAGCACTGCCTTCGTGAAGGCTACCCAAGTCACCTGAGGGTTATGCAATTTCCACCAGAGCCACTAATTGAGAGCACAACCGCTCAAAGCTTTCACAGCCCTTGGTAGCTTCTCTACCTCGGGTATTCCAGCCGCACAGAAATGCTGTTCGACATTGATCATCCATCAATAAGCCTCCTCTCCATCAAACGCTGTTTGATATACCCTATACTAATGCCTCTTTACTAGTATAAATTAGACTAGAAGTGTATAGTGACACTCACAAAAAGGGTTCTCTATCTATGATCCTTCTATCTCTACATGGTACGTGAAATCAAGCAGCCTTGCTTATTGCCTCCAATTCAGTACACATGGAGGAGGAGTGAGAACTACCACTTCATCCGAGAGAAGATTGTCTCTTGTTGTATTCTCATTAGTTTTGTGACTTTGTCAATTCAAATGATCAACTAGCAAATGTGTTTACCAAGTTTCTAAGGGGTCCTCAGATTAGCTACATTTGTCACAAGCTTGGTACATATTATTTATATGCTCTAACTTGAGGGACAATATAGAAATAGTAGCTTAATTATGTATGTACTTAATACTGCAGCTGTGTTACAGCTGTACTACTGTACTACATTGTGCTATACCCTGTACTACATAGTCTCTTTACTAATATAAGATTACAGGTGTGCAGTGACATTCACCAAAAAGGTTCTCTCTAAGATCCTCCTCTCTTTGGTATCTACAGAAACAATAAACGGTGAAATGAAATATCTGTATTTAATTTTAAGATTAATTACTTAAAAGAATTAAGGATTATTTTGGAATTTTGTGCCAAAATATGAAGATGGAAAATTGCCTTCAAGTTCTCTTTATTAGTAGTACAGATGTTCATATCTTCAGTTTTATTGGCTTCTATTTGGCATAACTATGCAGCGTGACTTATAATTGAACTTTCTCGTGTATACATGTTTCAATAATACTCTTCTTTTGTTTTGGCTAACCTAGTTTTAATCTGTTGATTTTGGTAACTTACACTTTCGATGTAGAGGACTCCTTAACCATTCAATTCGTAAATGCCTATTAACAACTTCAAAATGTGACTAAATGGTGTGCTTGATAAATGATCCATATACAGTGCATGGAGCTGCAAGAGTTGATTCAAATTAGATCTTAAAGCTTCAGTTACATTGTGTGTTTTTGTGAAAAATGGGAATTAATTATTCCTCATTGATTTCTGATTGATACATTACATGAATAAATAGAGATGAAGGAGTGAAACACTCCCTCAAAACAAGGAGATAAAAAAGGAAACTACTGCTAAATGGGAATCGGTATTGATAATACCTATATCCCTTTATTCTAGGAAACAAATCAACCTAATTTATAGAAACTAATCCCTAGAGATCAACATAACATAATTCCTAGGAATCAGCAATCAGAATACGGAATTCCACGCTCCCCCTCAAGCTAGGTTGTAGATGTTAAGTAAACCTAGCTTGGAATTAAGTTCCTCAAATGTCTTCTTGGGCAAAGCTTTAGTTAAGATGTTTGTGCTAGCTGGTTGGGATGTATATGAGTGATATCATGCTTGTCTCTATCTTCTCCTTGGCAAAGTATCTATCAATCTCCACATGCTTTGTCCTATCATGATATACTAGATCCTTTGCTATGCTGATTGTAGACTGATTATCACAGAACAGTTTCATAGGTCCCGAGATTTGGATTTTTAGTTCACTGAATATTCTTCTTAGCCATTCCCTCACAAACACCGTGTGCCAGTGCTTTGAGCTCAGCTTTTGCACTACTCCGAGATACCACTGGTTGCTTCTTGCTTTGCCAAGTGACCAAGTTTCCCCAAATATAGGTGCAGTAGCCTGAGATTGATCGCCTATCTGTCATCGATCCAGTTCAATCTGCATTAGTATAGATCTCAACTTCTCTGTTTGCTGTCTTTTTGAAAAACAATCCTTGGCTTGGTGTCATCTTTAAGTATCTCAAAATCCTATATACAGCTTCCATGTGTTCTTCTGTTGGATTGTTCATGAATTGGCTTACCACACTTACAGCAAAGCTGATATCAGGTCTGGTATGTGAGAGATAAATGAGTTTCCCAACCAATCTTTGATACCTCCGTTTGTCAACAGGTGCACTATCATCTCTACTTCCCAATTTTGAGTTGAAGTCCATAGGAGTATCAGCCAGCTTGCATCTGAGCATCCCTGTTTCTTTCAAGAGATCTAACACATTTTCACTGAGACTGAAATTCCTCTTTTTGACCTTGCCACCTCCATACCAAGGAAATACTTGAGATTTCCTAAGTCTTTGATCTCAAATTCTTTAGCCAAGAAACCTTTTAGTTTGAGAAGTTCTTCATCATTATCACCTGATAGGATGATATCATCAACATACACGATGAGTATTGCCATTTTTCCTGAGAATGAGTGCTTGACAAACATAGTGTGATCAGTTTGACACTGGTCATATCCAAACTTCTTCACGGCTTTGGTGAACCTGTCAAACCAAGCTCTTGGTGATTGCTTGAGACCGTACAAAGACTTCTTGAGCTTGCAGACTTTGTTGATAGTTGTTGAAGTATCAAGAGTAGAAGGTATCTCCATGTAGACCTCTTCTTCAAGATCCCCATCGAGAAAAGCATTCTTCACGTCCAGTTGATATAGTGGCCAATCTAGATTTGAAGCAAGTGAGAGTAACATTCGAACTGTATTGAGTTTAGCTACAGGGGCAAATGTCTCCTAATAATCAATCCTGTAAGATTGAGTAAATCCTTTAACTACTAGTCTTGCTTTAAATCTATTGACACTCCCATCTGCATTATGTTTAACTGTAAAAATCCATTTACAGCAACAGGATGTTTCCTTGAAGGTAACTCAGATATCTCCCAAGTCCCGTTCTCCTTTAAAGCACGAATTTCCTCCCAAATGGCTGCCTTCCATTCTGGTATAGTGAGGGCCTCATGGATTGTAGTTGGAACCTGTATTTTGTCAAGACTGCTCACAAAAGCACGATGACTAGGTGATAATTTTTCATACGAGACAATTATAAATGGGATGATTAGTGCAAATTCTCTTGCCCTTTTTCAAAGCAATAGGTCTATCATCAATAGCTAAATCATCCGGAGCATAATCAGTACTGTTATTACTTGGTGAACTTTGAGTCTCTAGATTCGGATTGGATTCATGGCCTTGATCAGGTGGTTGCTGTATTTCTTTCCTTTCTCGAGTCTTGTTTCTCCTAGAGTAGACACGGAACTCATTGGTAACTGCAGGTATGTGACTAAGATGTTGAGGTATTTCAGGTATTTCAGGCTCTGATTGAGAACATGGTTCAGGTTTAGGTTCATGTTCAGGTTCGGTTTGGAAAGAAGATTTAGGTTCAGTAGGAGAAGGAATTGATGGTTCTAGATGGATGGGAGAATTTGGAGAAGGAACAGAAATGGATCCGTGGTGTCAATGTCCCAAAGCTGATATTCTTGATTAGAATTCTCCCCCTGAATATTAGCTTTGTAGTAGGGTTGTTGTTCAAGGAAGGAAACATCCATAGAGTTATAGAACTTCCGGGTGACAGGGGAATAACATTTATACCCTTTTTGATTTGAGGAGTATCCAACAAAGATGCATTTGAGAGCTTTCGGATCAAGTTTACTCCTATGTTGTGCATGTATATGAACAAACACAGCACAACCAAAAACTTTTACAGGAAGAGTGGACAAAATTCGGGTGTTTGGAAAAGATTGGAGTAGAACAGGTAGGGTGATTGGAAGTTCAAAACCTGAGAAGGCATCCTATTTATGAGATAAGCAGCTGTTAAGACTGCTTCTCCCCAGAAAAATTTGGGAACATGAGTGGTAAACATCATTGACCGAGCAACTTCAAGGAGGTGTCTATTTTTTCTCTCTGCAATTCCATTTTGCTGGGGTGTATCAACACAAGAACTCACATGAATACTCCCTTGACCCGCAAGATAATCACCCAGAGTTTTCTCAAAATACTCTTTTGCATTGTCTGTTTTTAACACTTGTATTTTTGTTTGAAATTGGGTTTGAATCATAGTGTTAAATTGCTTGAAAATAATAGTTCCAACTTCAAACTTTTCTTTCATAAGGAACAAACATGTGATTCTAGTATGATCATCTACAAAAGATATAAACCACCTAGTACTAGTGACATTTTTTATTCTAGATGGTCCCCACACATCACTGTGAATCATAGAAAACGGATGTGATGATTTGTATGGAAGACTGTGATAGGAATTGCGACCATGCTTAGAAAATTGACACACCTCACATTGAAAAAGTTTTGCATTTCTAAATAAAGATGGAAATAATTTATGAAGATACAGGAAATTAGGATGACCAAGACGATAGTGCCATAACATGATTGCACTATCCTTATTGGAATCATTACAAGAAACTAGACCTTTATCCAATTGACTTTCAGACTCAACACATACTGCATTATGAGTTTGTCTTCTAAGAGATTCATCAACCTTCAAAAGAAAAAGTCCTAAGCACACCTTAGCACTACCAATCGTCCTCCCCGAATCCAAATCCTGAAATTCACACAAATCCGAGAAAAATTTAGCAACACAGTTATGTTCTTTAGTGAGTTTGCTAACTGACAAAAGATTACAATCCAAATTTGGGACATGAAGTACTGAGTTTAGAGTCAGGTCCTTTGAAATAATAATAGAACCTGTTCCATCCACTTTAGAGAGGGATCCATCAGCTATTTTTACTACAATATTCTCTTGGGATAGATTGTAATCGTGAAGAAGTGTGGCATCACCGGTCATATGATCAGATGCTCCTGAGTCTACAATCCATGGACCTTGTTTTCCTAAATTTACAATGAGGGAACTCAAGTAATTACCTTTTTGTGCTAAAGATCTTGTTCCACTGGTACTGGGAGCGGGATTTTGTTGTGAGAACATTTTTTGCAGCATTTCAAGTTGTTCTTTGCTGAATGGACTGGTTCCGGTGAGGGAAGATCCTTCATCAACAGAGACATGATTTCCATGGCTCTCTTTATCAACTGCAGGTCTAGTAGGCTTCCAATCTGCAGGCTTACCGTGGATTTTCTAGCAAGTGTCTCGGGAATGGCCTGATCTTCTGCAGTGATCACACCATGGCCTCCCCTTCTTTTGACGGTTGTCATTATGTTGATAAATTCCTCGAGCAGCTAGAGCGGAGCCTTCATTGACAGAGATGACAGTGGTTTCTCCAAGCATCACTTTCTTTCTGCTTTCTTCTCGGTGAACCTCGGAAAACACATCTCAGATGCTTGGTAAGGGCTTCATTCCCAGTATTTGTCCTCGGACCTCATCAAGGTTCTCGTTGAGTCCCATTAAGAATTTGAATATCCTCTTCTTTTCTACAATTTCTTTGAATTTCTTTGCATCATTTAGACAGTCCCATTGATGTTCTTCGAATGCATCCAGTCACTGCCAGTGACAGGATAGGGTGTTGTAGTATTGAGTGATAGATGTACATCATGATGGATTGTGACCATGAGAGGTAGTTATTCCCATTCAACTTGTGTCTGGTAATGGGAAAAGGAATACCGTCTGACTCGCCATGGTTACTGGTGGCAGGAGCTTCGGATGAGGATGAGATTTTTCCTTTCATGGCCATTCCGTACTTGGTCATTGGAAAGGGTCTAGGGTTTCAGAGTTTTAGAGAGGCTCTTTGATACCATGTAAAAAATGGGAATTGATTATTCTTCATTGATTTCTGATTGATACGTTACATGAATAAATAGAGATGAAGGAGGGAAACACTCCCTCAAATCAAGGAGATAAAAAAGGAAACTACTGCTAAACAGGAATCGGTATTGATATCCCTTTATTCTAGGAAACAAATCAACCTAATTTATAGAAACTAATCCCTAGAGATCAGCATAACATAATTCCTAGGAATCAACAATCAGAATACGGAATTCCACAGTTTTGTATTCCCCAAACCTAGAAGATCATCATGGTTAACATAGCTCATTGTGCTTGTGGTCTAACTGCAGTCATCCAAACATTTTGCTTGTGATCCTTGTCACCTTCTTGAGTATGAGTGTATCTGAAGTCCAGGGTCATATCTCCAAAGAATTGATAGTCAAATACCCACTTCAACACACTTCTATATGGTCTTCTCAATCTCTTCTTCAATACCATGATTGTCTTTGACGAAACAGTTTCGACTAAAGGGTACAATGTGAGTCTTTTAACATAACTAAACATTTACATCAATCAATCTAATAGTCTTGTAAAATTAAGATTTGTCATACTGGAAGTAGATTGTGACCCTAGACGAACTTTACCTGCAATGTCAAGGCTTAATCCTAGAGTTGCCATTTTGGGGAGGGCTTAATTGAAGTTATGTAAGCAATTGGTCAAAGACAAAAAAAAAAAAAAAAGATTAGCATGATGACACAACATAGTTGCGGTCAATTTGTCTGTGATTGGTAGGCTCACTTTTCTTTGTTGGTACATGTTCCAGGTTTTAAAGCATTTCTTTCTGATAACATGGTGTAGGAGAACGGGCTAGATTAGTTTAAAAGGAAAATAGTATACATATCCCATGAAAACCTTTTTATAAATCACTATCACGAACTTTAAAACCTTCTTAATTAGTCTCTAAACTTTGACTAATATTCCAATAGACCTTTTTGTTTAACATCTGTTAACTCACTAACAATAATATCACTTGACAATATCTTATCGATCCATTTACATAAATCTAGATTGTTTATTAATTTATTCATCAAAACCTGATTTTAAATATATTTTATTCATTACAAAATAAAATAAAAGAAATTTATTTTAAAACAATTTATTTTTTATTTATTTTGTAAAGAATAAAATATATTTAAAATAAAGTTTTAATTAATAAATTAATGAATTAAAAGATAAGGTGTTGTCATGTAATATCATCATTAATGAATTGACAAATCCAAATTAAATAGAAGGATTTATTAGGATACTAATTAAAGTTTAGGGACTAATTAGGAAGGTTTTTATGTTCGTGATTGTAATTTACAAAAAGATCAAAGTTCAAGGAGGCTGCATACTCTTTTCCCTAATTTAAATTCCTGTTATTTGGAATTGGATCTCCTATGATTAATAGAATCTTACCTTTTATCTTCAAAGGTGTATTAGACAAATGTGGTTCACAAAATTATTGGTTATATTAATATAACATATTCAGGAACACATTCATTCCTTAGACTTATAATTCTACATCAAGACCACAACAAATTTGTTTAGCAATTGGTGCATTGCATGCTTTGCTTGAATACAATGCCACCTTTGCTTTCCTTTTCTGTCTGCTTAATGACTTTCATCTGAGGATTAAAATATTGAATTCATGGTCATAATGTTCAGTTGGTGGAGATAGTATTGGAAAATGGTCCAGATACCTTTGGGATTCCCATGGAAATGAAGAAAGAACTCTTGCTAAATTTACATGAAGCTTCGTCAACAGATACAGCTGAGGACTGGGAAGGTGCACCGCCAGATCAACTTTTATTGCAGTTGGCATCAGCCTGGGAAATTGATCTACAACAGCATGACAAATAGTTCTAATTTGGACACAGCTCCTAGAGAACAGACTATATATACTGGTATTGAGATTCTGTCGTATGTGGGTCTTTTGACTTGGGGTGATTTCTTTGACAGTTCTAAATTTCTACTCGGATGGTATTGAGTGTACCATTTGAAATATATATTCAGGTGTTGGGCATCCACATAAATTACAATGGCACAAATTCAGGCTCCGTTTTCTCCTGCAACTTGGTGAACTCGGTGATCCTATACTAGTCAGAGCAATGTTTGACCGTTGGATATCATTACAAATTGGCAGTGTCTGGCTGTCAGCAAGTGCCCAACCTGGCTGCATAAAAATATTGTATAAATTGAGACGAATGAATGAACAAAACTTTCGTGTAATTATTATTATGTAATTTGTTCTGGACTCGCTACATTCATATATCCCATATGCTTTCATTCATAAGATCGAAAGGTAAACGATGACAATAATTCTGCTTGAGAATCCTACTGCAAAATTTAACCCAAGTGATATTCAATGAGTTATTACTACGGGATGTACAGGAGATAAAAAGTATCGATTGATGTTTCATTATAATTATAAAAATGCAACTTTGTTTAATGTTTCATTATAAAGTATCAATAGATATTTTTGATTTGTTGTCTTTCAAATTTTGTATAAAGAATGATAAAAATAATTGTTTTCATTATTACTTTTGGAAACAATAAAATAAAAACAAAGTAACATTTTTATTATCATAGTTTTCATCATTTTCTTAGCAAAATTTTAAAAACAAAAACAAAATAAAAACATAACATTTTTTGTACTTATAATAAAAACATATTAATTAAAAATAAAAACAGAAAATATACTAAACAACCGTTAAGGCCATCAGGTTCACATTGGTAAATGAGATAACAATTCAGCAAATTTCATTTTTATATACAACAATACAAATAATACAGTTTGCATCAAGCCAATACATGCAAGGCATGACATGCATTTATACACTAAAAACAAGGGAGAACAGCTAACTAAAGCAGTCAAATGCTGACACCAGTGATTCTGGCCCTTGGTTTCTTCCTTCGAAGTTTAAAATGCTACGCATTGGCATCACCAAATCATCAAAATGGTACTACTCCCAGTACGTCAAAAACCTCTAGAAAGCAATGGAGAGAATATTTAGGGCATTACTTTTACCATGAAAATAGGAGCACCCGAGTAGCAGCCTCTTTTGATTACAATCACCAACGGAACCATGCAGCCAATGCTATCTGAATGAGATAAAACATCTCTCTCAAAACCAGCCATGGCCTTGGTATGAAACAAAGGGTGCAAAATTAACCCACCACACCATACGGCCTTTCATGCAGTATGACCAAATATCTATTTTGCAGCGTACCAGTTTTGAGCACACTTGGCATCCACGGAGAGGTCAACTTTAAGAATATTCTTACCAGCAAAGGGTTTTGACATGCACTCAACAACTATGGCCTTTGCAACCTCAGCTGACTCTGTTGGACCTTCCAATATGACTTCATCATGAACCTGCTTTGTCATATCCAAAAATCTTAGCTAAAATATTTGCAAGAAAGTTTGTAACTAGACGTTCCAAAACATTCAGATTTGAAACAGCATCAATATTAGTGATAGACAGTAACAGTTGACAGAAAATCACAACAATTTTGTAACCAGCTTCTGCTACAATGTGTAATGCAACTGGAATTAGAATGAACTATGGAATTAATACAACCCGGATGATGTGATGAGTAAGTTAATGAAATAAGGGGAGGATTAAGAGATGAATCATTAAATAATCCAATCAAGAGAAATTGTTTGAGAGACAATAGATGAATGAAGTTTTCTTCATTATATAGCAAGCCCATATTATATGTCAGCCATGCTCCCCTCTTCATGTATTATTTAACCCTGCCCCCATTCTCCCCAAAATGAATAGAATAAATTATTGAAATCTAAACAAGTAGATGAAAATACTTGAAAGGAACTTGAAAAAAAGTGAGCACGGAAATCAAAAAGGAGAAAATTCATATATTAACCTGTAGAAGTAACTTCCATCCCAGCTCCTTCAACTGTTTATTATTGGATATTTGTAACATGGCACACATGGCAACATCTGCTGCACTACCCTGTCGAATTTGACAAATCCAAAAACTATAAAAGAAAGGTCTGAAGGTGGGGATGGATCACAAACTCATCTTTGTGGATTGATAGAGGCAGGGAGAAGAATATAAATCTATTACGAACCAAAAATTCCATGTCTCAGTTACTCTCCACAATCATTTTCTAAAAGCAATGGAGGTAAAATTTTTAGAGGTGCGGGTTACAAAAAAAGATTGAGTCCCCCATTGGAACTCCATACTATATATATATATATATATATTGGCATGTCCAGCGAGAACATTGTTTATTATGAGAGTTAGAGAAACAAATCTTGATCATTTATCTTGTAGTGACAATTAGGATTAAATGACAAAAGTCATGTAACTTTTTTAAGTAGTCATATTACCTCAAGTGATCTTTTAATCCTCCAATCCTCCAATAGTTAGGATTTTCTCCTCACACTGAATATTAGCCCAGTTGCATCGGCCACATTTATAGGGTAAAAGAGATAGGGTATACAGAAAGACTTGATGCACTTACACCATTAAATAAGTTCTACCACAATGAGATTTTCATCAATCTAACCATTGAATCATAAACAGTTATGATGTTGATCTTAATTGCCAATTTTAGATAAATTAGACATTTATAAGTATTTAATCAAGTAGTAAATGACTGCTTATATTTTTAAAATTACATGTTAATTTTGCGTCTATATAAGTAATATAACGGAATATGAATCAATTTCTAAATGCTATGAAATTCTATGGGCATAATATATGTAATGCAAATTGTTAATCAAACAGTGGTTTTGTGAAAGGAGATTTCTATAAACAGTTATTCAATGTATAAGAGTAACGTCAGTGTTAATTGATGCTCCACCATATGTATGAATGGGTAAAGTAATTATACATGCATATTTCAGAAGAATGTTTGGTACATGAACTCTGCTATCAAATCTAAAATATATATATATATTTTTTACATGGCAACTTTTTCTTTAATGAAATAGGGCACAAAGCCTATGCAAACAGCTGACAAGACTAGTACAAGAGTGAACTACAGTATGATTGATAAGACTAATACAATTAACCTCTAATTTATTATTATTCACATCTTTACTTGAATTATCATTTTAATATAAACTTTGGATTATTATACTTTCACATGTGTCTTCCCAAAACATTTTCTCATCATTCACTGTTGTTCTTAATGGGAAAAAGGTTCCAAAAGACCTGAATGTAATTGATTATATTGTAGACCCACTCCAGAAAGAATTAGTCACCTTTATTTATGGTAGGATAAGGAATTCAGTACATTTTAAGTTACTATAAGTGATTATCAAACTTGAGACTTTAGTAATAGACATGGAGGGTGGGTGGCACACTATTGTATTAATGTATTTGAAAGAATTAAGGACCTGCACTGGTGTATTAATAGCTGCTCGCTCAATGTGACCTTTCTGGTAGCTGTTAGCTTGGTCCATTGAAGGGAACCGCCGGGCTCGCCCTAGCAATGTGTAAACACATTGAGATTGACGAGCTTCTTTTTTACGTTCCTCTTGCCATTCCAACACTTCTTTTCTATCATTGTACCAAAGATCAACTGTTCTCTTAGCTTCTTTCACAGAAACCTGAGAGAAATATATATGTAACCTTGTTTGGACAATCAAATCAATAATCATGGGGACTTGTCAACTATGTAAGGCCCTAATAATAAATAATAGAATTCAGGGTACCTTCCAATCCTTGGAAAGCCCAATTGGAGTCTTTCCATACGCAATTGAGAAGTTAAGCATTTTGGCTTTCCTTCTTTCAGAAGCAAAGGCATCCTGAAATGAAAAATGTTAAAAATTGATACGAAATATAAAACATAGAGCAAGTTTAGCTGATCAATTACTGGACAGCTGGTTATATTTTTGCCTAAATCTTGACTTTAAATTTACATGGACTGTGCCTGTTTTCTCATAAGTTGTTATCTATCTATCTCAAGTTGGAAGGGTATGATATAATGCTAAACTGCTAATTTACTTTTATCAATGAACATAAACATTATTCAATAAATACATCCACAAACTCGTTGAATTTTTATACATGTATATTTGGAAGCCCATCATATATAAACCACAATCCCTCTACCTGCCCAACGTCTGATGCCTTCCCTCTTAAACTAGTTGATGTTTATATGCTATATATACGATTGTGAACATACTTGACAGTCAAAGTTATATGAATAAAATTTATGTTGTTAATGTTAGAATTAACAGTAGAGCTATGTTAGCTTGGTTAAATCGTTACCCAATCGCTTATTTAAACCTTGGTGGTTTATGTCTTTTGAAGTGATTGGTTAGTGGGAGTTGATAAATTGTGATTGCAAGAGATTTGTGCAATTGGAACTCCTGTAAATATCATAAACTTTTCTATGTGCACATGGTGATAATTTCATGAAAATGTGACTTCTCCATGTTATATTATTATTTTGGTACCATTGATATATCTAGAGATATGGATGTTTTCCTGGGAAAACATTGGTCTTTCATGAGAAAGATGTTTTGTTCCCTTAGGGGAATGGTGTTTCATGTGAAACATGTTATGATCTCCTTGGGGAGATTGGTTGTGTTTTCTTGGGAAGACACAATGAGGATCCATACACGATAGCATGAAAGGGATCACATACTATTCTATGGACGTGTACTACACCTGCACACTTGTTTATGATCATGCCAATGAGGTTATTAGTTGCGTAGTCATGGTGAACTAAACTCTAAATAGTTTATCTTCACCTATGGCTCTTAGCTTATAGTTTTGTTGGTAGATATGATCATGTTTTGTGGTGATTATTACCAGGTTATGTTAGTGGCTACAAAGTTGTTTAACCTGAGAGTCATTTTCAAAATGATTTCGAAAATAATTAAAACCCAATCAATATTGCCCAAGTGGGAGAATGCTAGAATTTTTTGGGTTTAGGCTTCAATTGGTTGGTGTATTTTGTTTAATTAAAACGAGTTGAATGGATAGTCTGATATTTTTCCTGGAAGCCCATATTGATTATGTGATCCATTATGAGTTTGAGAGTCATCATGTTTATTGTCATAGGGCTTGAGCCCAATGATGGGTGTGCTAGATTGCGGTGTAGGTCAAGTACCCTGTCTGTGATGGATGGACTAGGTTACTGATATATTATATAAAGGGCAGAATCCTTACTCCACTCTTAGCACGTCTTGACTGCACACGACTCCATCGAAGTGATAGTTAAAAAGACAAAGGGTTGGAGTGGTAGACTGCTCTGACGTATACAAGTGTGTACGCGCTTCCACTAAACAAATAGGTGAGATTGCGTCTTGTCGAAATGTCTACAAGAGGTACGCGTTTAATATGATTTATGAATTATGATATTGGTGTTCTAAATTTCTAGTATAGATCCTATTAAATCTTACACAATCATCACCTAAAAACTGTTTTTAGCATTGGACCGCCATTGAATCGTTCAAACCGCCTAAAACCAGATTGAACTGGTGGGCTATTTGAACTGGATCCAGTTTTCAATAACTGTCCGGTTCAGACTTTTTTGTTTTTTCAGGCTTCTAGTACACACCATTTTAGAAGAATGAGCTGATGGTGAGCAAAGAAAACCAAACCCATCTTTAGAGATTGCAAAAATGAAGAGTGTGCTCCCAAAGGTACTTGCCAGAGATTTGGACAGCAAACGAGAAGAGAAAGATAGCTACACACAGTTCAAGCATGGCTGGACTTCTATGCTTTGAAGAGCCGAAGTTGAAACTCAAATGCATCCATGGTGATGGGAGGGAGAGAAAAAGAAAGGCAAATTTTGCTATCAGAAAGAGAAAGCTCTTAGAAAAACTTGTTGCAAGAAAGAGGGACTATGAAGCATGGACACACCATTTTGGTGCCGTGTCCATGTATTGGACATGTGCCCGACACAGACACATAATGGCAAACATACCAATTAAAAAAATATTTTTTTCGGCTTGAACATGGAAGGACATGGCGGGGACACCTCAGGACACGGCCAATTTAAAATTAAAAAAAATTAATTGCCATTTAAAAATAAAATAAAAAAGTAAAAAAATAGTGATATACCTAATTACTCATTTACTAGTACTACTTACCCTAGCCAGACCACGATTTTTCACTGAGTCCACCCTCTCCCATCTAGCCATCTACCTCCATCTACGACTAAGTCATCGTGCCACCATCGCGCCGATTGTAGAGAGCAAAATGAAGTTAATCTTTAGATACTCACTCTTGTTAATTTGTTTGGTTGTACATGTATTTTTACCATATAAGACCAGATAGGATTAGAAATGAATATATTAGAGAGAAAGTAGGGGTAGCACCTATTGTGAAAAAGATGAGAGAATCTCACCTTAGGTGGTTTGGACACGTAAGGAGAAGACCCTTAGAAACCCCTGTAAGGAGAGTAGTTTAGGTGGAGGATAGCCCAACAACTAGAGGTAGGAGGAGACCAAGAAAGATTATAGGTGAAACGATTAAAAAAGATTTAGAATTGAATGACATATCTGACGACTTGATTTATGATAGGGTACAATGACGTTGTTTGATTCATGTAGCTGACCCCACTTAATGGGAAAAGGCTTGATTGTTGTTATACATATACTTTTACATAGCTAGTTCTACTAGGACAAGTTGGTTTAGGAGAATTTTTGGAAAATGTTAATAGAAATGATGATCCATATTTTTTGAGAAGGGCTTACTAAGTAATAAATATTGACACATATAACATATATCAAGATATTGTATATCTTGAAGCTTATATCATATTATGAATTATGAATATTTTTCCTTAAATTTTCAATTATATATATATTGTGTGTGTGTGTGTGTGTGTGTGTGTGTGTGTGTGTGTGTGTCGTGTTCATGTCTTGCAATTTTTACATTTTGGTGTCCCCGTGTCATTGTCATTATCTACGTCGTGTCCTGTTTCCATGTTAGTGTCTATGCTTCATAGGAGACAACCAGAAATAGAGAGGAAAGTAACAAAAATGATTGAAATGAATACGTAGTCTTAGCAAGACCAGATATAAATGATTGAAAAATGGTTGGAGCGAGAGTATATGATCTCTGGAGATATTGTCAGTTAGTTCTCCAGTTCGGATTTAAAATATTGATTACCACTATTGTGCTAGTAGAGAAGTTGTCTTCTCTACAAGTTTTCATGATAACTGAAACACAAAGATGGTAGCTGAAACATGGAAACTGTTTTCTTTCATTTTTTGGGGGTTGAAGGGTGGGATTCATTTTTGTACTCTATTCTGCTGGAGCTATATTTATCCATACTTCAGAATGCAATCATTTCTAAATTTCTTTTAATCCCTATAGATGTGTTCTCCTGCCTCTCTTTCATGGTTTACATTAAGGTTATTAGAGGGTCACTTCTCATGTTAATACTTCATTGGTTCCCTTTCCTATAAAATCAATTACTTATCATAAAATGAATATTTACAATTGAGGGAACTATGCTCAATGTGAACAAAAAACAGTCTGCTCATAAATGACACACTATCAGTTCTAAGATATACCAAATTAACGAGAAAGATATACTTGTACATCTGAAAGCAAGGCTATTACCATTATAATATAAGTAGATCAGAAGATAATTTACCTTCAGGAGAGGAACAGGGGGTTTGTCTTCACCCGGCTGAGGATGCCACTCAAGAAGCACTTGCTTTTTCTTAACTGCTTCGCGAATATATGGATACATATTCATTGCAGTTCTTGAATGGAAGTCTCCACCAGCTTTAAAGGCTTCCAACATGCTCACACAGTTAGCAAGATGTGCAAGAATCCTAAGTTCCAGCTGTAGCAATACATAAGTCCATCAAAAGAATGAAATTTCTTGCAACTAGTTCAATTAGATAGACAAAGTAAAGTACTAACCTGTCCATAATCAGCAACTATAAGAGAATTCCCAGGAGCAGCTATGAATGCTTGACGGATTTTGTACCGGTCCTTTTCCAAAGCAGGTTGATTCTAATTTATGAATTATAAATGCATTAGATTAAATCTCTAGCTTTTCTGAAAGCCAATGATTCATGTAATACCCATATTTGAATGTCAAAGTTCATACTGAAAATGACTAAGATTCATACCGCATTCTAACTAACTGTAAGCTCAAATTAATTGTAACAAATTACGAGATAATGCATCAAGACCAAGTAGACATCAGATGAGAAAGTGAGTGTTTCCAATTGAAACTTCAAATAGTTAACCAGTAATGTAAAGATTTCCGCCCTCCCTCCCCGAACCCAAAATTAAAAGAGTACGTTATTCTGTATAGGGAATCTGTGATTAGTACAAAAAACAATCGTTTAACTAGAAGTTGATATATTTTTTCGAAAAAGAATATCTTTTTTATAGAAAGAAAGGAGATAATGTACATATGCAAGGAGGGTAAAGAAATCCTCCTGAAGAGAGAGACAGGCCACAACCTAAATTTAGCTCAAAAGGTGAAATATTGGCACACGTTATTATTTAAAAAAAAAGCTTAAATTAACATTTAATTTCATATCAGTAATAGTAGTATGGATTTTGTCTTTTATCAATAAGATAGAAAATGTGTTATTCTACAATTAATATTATAAAATATTGTTTTTAGTACAGCCTACCTAAGAATTTAGCATAAAAAAATTGAATCATAGTATCATACTACAATTAGTAAATATACATTCACACAGATGAAGGACAATGGGAAAAAATATGGCACTTAAAAAATTCCAAGTAAACCAATAACTACTATTAAAATGAAATATCCTATTCAAAATCTGACTCTAATGTCTTGCAAGTTAGAAGAACCTGCAGATTTGGCCTTCTTGCTGACAAGCGTCCTGTCTCCGTGTTGATATTTATGGAACAATGAACACGGCGATCCTTTCCAGATATATTTTGTCCCTGCCATAGAGAACTGATTAAGCTAACATAGAGCAGAATAAAGAAATTTAGTGTTGAAATACAGATACATAATCTATACATGTCATAATATACTAAAATCCTCCCTTTAAGTTCATGCAGCCAGCGGATTTATCATGTGCTCCCAACTCCATCCTCTTTCACACACCCACAAACACAAACTAGCCTTGACTATGTTTCCAATGCACTTATGACAAGCACTATTAATGCCAATCATACTGGGTAAGCAAAGTTTACAGGGGTAACATGACAATAAAGTACTAAACACAACCAGACCAGTGAAAAATACTAAAACAAACTTTTTAAAAGAAAAAGAATAATTACCTGCAGGGGAAGGATGAAGTTAGAAATCAAAGAGTCAATAGAACAGACTTGACATAAAGCAGCAATTGCATGGCAAGCTTCTCTCCCTTCTTCCTCTGTTGTAAAAGCACCCAAGGCTGTTCCATAAACAGATTTGTCCATTTCTATGGGTTCAACTTCACTTTGAGAAGGATTTCCAACTTCATCATCAAGATCCAAGTCACAAGCCTCATTAAAGTCATATTCAGCAGAAATTTTGCCAGCTAGGGCCTTTAAAGCATCACCACTAACTGAGGGCCAACCACTTGTTGTGTACATTTCAGTCGGCAGGTTAGCACTGATGCTATTCAACTTAATATCACGAAATTTTGTGGGAGCCTTCTTGCCTTCTTCAATCACTTTATCAACATTGGGAATTTTGAAAATCCGCTCAGTTGGAATTGCCTCATCGGGGTTTTTTCTGTAACAAATAATGTGGCAGGAGAAAATGAAAGCTTTACTTCCATCTATATACTTGAACTACTTTATTGTAAACAGCAGAGAATAATATGTTTCATAAAAAGAACTGTAACTTTTTTCCCCTTCATGAGCTCAGCTAGAACATCATACAAAAATATCAAAGGAAGGGATAACATTCATGAATACATTATACTTACGATTCTCATACCGACACAAATAGAATAGACCCTCTAATACACAATTCCTTCATCCCTCCAATTGGAGTGGGTTAAACTCATCCAGGTCAGCCATATTATGAATGACAATAAATAAAGATATCAATATATATATATATATATATATATTAAAAAAAAAGCCTAAGAAATTCTGATGGCTGACATTATGACTGAGCAAAATAGTATTAAAATTATCTCAAGCTGTCAGTCACACAATAAAAACTAGAAGTTAGGAACAATTTTTATTCTATGGAAGACTCTATAGTGATGAAGAGAATATAACACAAGGAGATTTCCATCACAATTCCATGACAATGACAAGTATAAAGGTAGTTAGACCTTTACAGAACATAGGGACTGGTACTCTTACAGTTGAATTGTTTCAAGTGAAGAAGAATGTTCTCCATAAAAGCACTTATGCCCCGAATTAGAATTTTTTTTAAAAAAAGGTTCACTTTATAGTTCATAAAGAAAACACTTAAGTTTAAAAATAAAATAAATAAGAGTATCAGCATAATACCACAAAGCCCTTCAAATTCAAAAATTAATATAACACATACATATGCAGTTAACACACTAAATAATAGATAATTTGATATAACAGCCTAAACTTTCAAAATAAAGTGTGCTCAATAAATTATAATGATATTAGCACAATGGAGATCTCAATCTTTCTTACATAGCATATTTCAGTAAAACTCAATTTGCATAATAAATATTTCAGACTTCCAAGTTCCAAGTTCCAAAATTTCAATTTATTAAGGTAGAAACAAATGTTCCACATAAGATTTAAATAATGTGCACCTGTTCACAGTGCCACCAAAGAGCAGTAGGCGCAACTGTGCATCACTTCCCACATTCATATACATGGCATCAGGACAATACCTGGATGCCCATTTCCGGAATCTATTAACAGCTACCTCTTGCTCTGCTTTGGCCACCTTTTCTATCTCTTGAAGATATAACTGATCAACTAGCATTCCCTCAGATTCCATTTTGACTAGAAGCTCGCCAAATGGTTGCCAACATTGCTTGTAGAAATCATACATGGTTTTTTCTAAAACAGGTACTCCATCAAGTTTCCAGGGCATATCTGACAGATGACTCTTTAGGCTCTCATAAAGCATCAGAGTGCTTCTAGCATCTAAGACAGAGTAACATATCCAAGGTATACGCTCATCTCTTTGCAGCACTTCAACGGAAGCAACGGTAATCATTTTACCCTCAGATCCATCTTTCTTCACCTTTTTCTGACCAAATATAGTTGTCATTGACACCTTACCAATCAAATCATTTTCATGTCTCCGCTTAGCCCCAGACATGACCGTTTCATCACCTGTAAGTGCTTCAAGAGAATAACCACCAACCCAACGTCTTGATGAATCCCATAGTCGTGCCATGTGCATTGTATCAGCATGAAATCCAGAAACCTTAAATCCATAGTTCTCTATAACATGACAGTCAAAGCTATAGTTATGCCAGACCTACAGAAAGCACCAGTGACTTCGTTATTTCAAAAATTATTTTTAATCCGAAGTCACACAAACCCAGGAACATGAAGCTAATATGAGTTTGTGAAGCTAGACTTATTTTGTCATTCCTGATGGAATGTCATCATTGACAAATACTTTCACTAATAAAGCCAAGTCTCCTTCTGTATGAAAAAGTAAAAAGAACAATTCTTTCACCAATTAGTTAGTTCGTTGCAGGAGAAGGGATGAGTACTTGCAAGGCTTAGACCATACCCAACTGTCAGACTTTACCCACATGGTCCATAGAGAGGATCAAGCACTACCTGAGAGAGGATTTATAGGTCTCCGTATGGGGGGAAAAATACAAGGGCATGCAATATTCAGAAATTAAAAAATGCAGAGGAAACCACTGATCATACCAAGTTTGGAGGTGGCCAGGATAGAACTGGAAGTCAAGTCAATTTTTAATCCATAATGTATTTGAGTAGGAGTCTGAGTTAGAGAGGAATTGAGCACAGAAATATATGAAGTAAACATTACCAAGTCAATTGAAGAGCCTTGTTGGCTTGTTCACTCCCTCAAAGAGGGCTGTTACTGTTCATCTCTCTCTCTCTCTCTCTCTCTCTCATATCTTTACTGGCACATACCCTGTGCGAGATCCTATATGTATTATCCTAGCGTCTTACAATCCCCTTGTGTAATTTGTACTAAACTTGAGATGGACCTCCCAACATAAGACCGAAATAAGAGAGTCAGGTAGAGACTAGACAATAAGTGACACTGTGAAAAAGGTTGGACTCTTCCTGTTTGTTACTACAAAATGAGATAAGAATGTCAAATGGCCCCTAAACCAAATTTATCAAATATTGCTCCTTTAATAAGATGCAAATTCCTTGTTCTGCATGTAAAACACACACCAACTATCTTCCACCAGGGAAACATTAATTTCAACACTTCGATTGCAATCAATTATTAATATGACATTGCAACACAAATTAAACTACTAATAGTACCACTGAAATCACATTGCAAATGAATATGGCTGTGTTTATAATATGAAACTTCATACATCTAGATTATCCAAGGATAATTTCAGACCAGCACGTTGCTGATTGTCACATATCATGATTAGTATGGTATCCGTCAAGCACCAACTAAACCCAAAAGCTCAAGCTAATAGGTAGTCATGGGTTCATGCAGGAGCCTTTTGAGCTAGAAGCGTGGTGCACAAGCCTATTTTATCTTGTGCCGAAAGTTAATTCAATTAAGAAGAATAGGAGCAGCAAGGATTGCACTTCTGAACACTTGATGATAGAGGCTCCAATATCATGTCATGGGCCCATTTTTCTAAAAACTTCAGCTATTACGTAGAGATATGGAATGGTTTTATATCTCTAACAGTATCATTAAATTTCTAAAAACTTAAGCATGCTATTAATAGTTAAGAGGTGCTACTCATCAAGATGAGCAATACGATAAAGAACATAGAAGGGAGGGTTAGAAGAAAGAAAAGTTCACCTTTTTGATGGACGAATCTTCAAAAAATTCAGCAAACTTATTTAAAATCTCTTCGCCTCCACCATCAAGAACATCTACCCAGATACAGGACTTTCCACCTCCAAAATCAGCTTCTGGACCCGAATAAATACTGAAGCATATTATCTCCCCATGATCTACAGGTGTTTCTTGTTTGACATCTATCTTGGCCACCTTTGAAGACATTAAAAATGGCACATATTACGTGTTTAACATTGTGAAATACAAGTAGCCAAGAGATTCATACGACTTTTAATGTGCATGAAACTGAAGTAAGGATTCAAGAAAAAAAATATATCATTTCAATTTACATGAGTCAAAAAGGACAAATCCACTGAACTCATGTCCAAAGTATACACATAATAGAAAAAGAATCGAGTTATGTACACTTTTGCAATCCCGGCACAACCATAATACAAGTTAACACAGTCAAGAATTATACCTCAGTATCACATGCATGAATAAGATGCCTGTAATTTATTGTAAGCATCTTAGCAGCTTCCTCTGCAAGAGAAATATTATTAACAACCAATATGTCTTTATAGATACTACAGAGCCTGCCCCGAAGTTCTGATTGATTAGTACTACGTGCCTGTCTAGCAAATGTTGCATTAGTTGCATCCTTTGCAGTTGTATCCAAACCATGATTGCCATTAACTCTAGCAACTTTCTCTTTACTGATCCCTAACAAAGATACCCTTTCAGTGTCTGTCAACACCTCTGAATTGCTTAATACAGAATGTTTAACAGGAGATGAGGCAGGTTCAATACGATCCTGCACCACAGGATTGTAACCCCCATTCTTAGAAACACCCTGTTCCTGAGCACTGGAAGCAAATGTATTAGATGCATAAGAACTACATTTGTTCCTCTCAAACTTGTTCGGACCATTCATTTCCATTTTACTTTCAGACAACTTATATAATAACTCACGCCAGCCTCTTTTATCACCACCAGACAATTTTCTATCAGCAGCGGTTCTGGGCAATCTGCTATTCCCAGGAGCTACACCCACCATCCTAACTTGTCTTTCATAGGAATGCAAGGAACTCAGCTCTTCTTCCCCTGTCATTACCTCCAACATGCTAGTTGACGCAGTTGAAAATTTCATAAATGAAATACGACCTGGAATCTTAAATGGAAAATTATGGTTATACTCCATGTCATTGCATTTATTCAACCCAAAAGATGCTCTCTTTATACAGTATGAACCTTCTCTATATTGCAAGGAATTACTAGATACAGTGCAATTTTGGAGGACATTGTTGGCAATCTGGACTGATTGGGTTTTTCTTCTGCTGTTCAAATCATGCAAAGAAATTAGAAAGTTACCAATCAATGAAATGTAATAGCATATTTAACTTTTCACTTTAGCATGTAGAAGATGCAAGACAATAACAATCATCTAGGGCAAACAAGATTATGCAGCCATGTAGCCAAAGAAAAAACACCTTCTGTAGGTGTGTGTAGTAAAATAATACTTTTGTTTAAAATTTTTTTTTGACATGTCCTGAATAACAGTAAAATATTTTTAATAATAATACTTTATCAGCAAATGGAGGCATTGTAAACATCTTATGAATTTAAAACATTATGAAGTAGAGATCATCAGTCTCAGCCTCTTAAAACTATGGAGGAAACAAGGACCTCTACACCATAAAAGTCAAGAATCAACAAAAACAAGTTCACCCTGCCCTTTGTCTGATGAGTAGTAGAAAATATTGATTTCTAAATAAAAATAACAAAAGGTGCAGAGGAGTAAACAAGAAGAAGACCATATAACCTCAATAATGTTATTTACTCATCGCTTTATGGTTAAGAACTTATGCTTCCTTGCTAGTAACTTGCTATTCTATGTTGAATTGTCATTAATTTTTTTAATAACTGGTTGAAAGTTAAGCTACTAACAAATTTGAAAACTTATCAACAAAAAATCAGGTTACTAGCGACCAGAAATCGGTGTAAACTTTACACAACTTTTGTGGTGTGAAGGGTAACAATTTTCATTTGTCCTTCAATTTTTTTTAAAATTTTTTTTGGTTATTGGTCTAATACATATATTGATATCATTTAGTAAAGAGAGAAATTTTTTTCACTATCTAGTTTAATCCCTTTCAATACCAGACCCATCCATAAACTGAACATTTATAATTATGCAGTTGCAATGTACAACCTTGGGAGCAAACCCCTAAAAATACCATGAGCAAAATGCTTTAAGAATGTCTTCTGACATTCTCCATGTACAAACACACTACACACATATACAAATAAACTTCAGGCAGAATCCTTGCACACTTCTACTATCAAATCAAACTGTTTCTACACCTTTACTCAATACCTCCCCCACCCCCTCCACCTACTTGTGAAACAAGACTTCACAATACCAACAACAACCAAGCCTTTTCTTATTAGGTGGGGTCGGCTACATGGATTAAACAACACCATTGTTCCTTATTATAAACCAAGTCTTCAAAAATATCATACAAATCTAAATCTTTTTTAATTGTTTCACTTATAGTCTTTCTTAATCTCCCTCTACCTCTAGCTATTAAGCTATACTCCACCTAATCTACTCTTCTTACAGAAGCTTCTAAATATCTTCTCCTTACATATCCAAACCACCTAAGGCGAGATTCTCCTATCTTTTCCACAATAGGTGCTACTCCTACTTTTTCACAAGACTTCACAATACCACAAAGAAGAAACTAAATCCGAACTCACTTTTCAAAATTCATCTCTTGAAATGCATCATTGACTATATTAAAAGTTCAAATGTAAAGAGAAACCAAAGCAAGCAAAGAATAAGATAGTTCAGCTCAATAGTAGTCCACAGTAAATCAAATTCTTCCAGGCATTCAACAAAGTCTCCACCATAAAAATAATAAATAAAAAATAGTGTACATACATTACGAACAAATAACACAAAACAATTCAACATTGTATATGCTACTCAGTACTCAGTGCTCATATATATATATATACAGGTTATCAAAGGATTTCAAGATATGGGCAAGCTTGAAATCAACACCCAATGGACCAAAAATGAAAACTTGCGGGGCAGGAATGAACCTGTGAAGTGGTTCAGAGGAAGCCAACAAGGACCAAGAAGAGAGAGCCACACGGAAGGGCGTGTGGGAACAGGAGGAGGAGTGTGAGAGCCAGAAGCAAGAAGGGCAATATGGTCTGAAAGGGGTGGTCTGAGAAGAGAACCCCATGGCTGCAATCACACCCACTAGTCTCCCCAGCTTTGTGCCAGAGTTGGGTGTGCAAGGAGCCGTTTTGAGGGTGTAGCTGCAGTGGCAAAAGGGTAAATAGGAGAGGTGGGTCAGGGCCTTATTTGAGCTGCAAGACTAGTGGGTCTGCAAGTGAAGCAAAGCAACAGAGTGAGGCCAAGAGAGAGAAGAGAGAAGAAGAGGGATTAAGAGTAGAAGAGGCCATAAACCCTGCTATGCTTCTTTAAAATGCATACAGAGTACAGAGAAGGAAGAGGAGGTAAAAAACATAGGAAAGGGCAAAGGTTTTTCTGTTGTTTTTAATAGTATACAAAAACGTGCGGGTGAGGTTGCGGGCTTGCGGCTGGGTAATATAAGTCTGTCTTCCTTATTACGAAACTCGGGCTTGGGCCTTCTATTCCATTGAATGTTGAACTGAATCTGAAGAGTCATGAGTTATATATTATATAACTTTTTATCTTCTGGGGCCGTGAGAGAATGATAACACATATATAAGACTGTTAAGTTGGTTGTGTGAATATGTGAATTTATGAGTTTTGATTTAATTTAATTTACAAAAAGTGGGTTGATTGAGTTGACAAACATTTTAACTCATAAGGTATTTGTCAGGCAGTGAATTAGGAAAGTTTCAACCCACATAAATTCAACACATTCAAATAACTTTTTTATTTTTTGGTAAAAGTTATTTAGTTGTGGTTTTGAGAAATCATCATCTTACGGACCTTTGTGTTAAAAAAGCAATTAATCACTTGGATGATGATCAAATTTTTTAAAAAATTAACAGATGTCAATAATATTTATGATGACACCGATATCAATTGTTTTATGTGATTTGTTATGGCATTTAAGACTTATGTAGTTTTAAGATTTGCGTATGTTTATTTCAGACTTATCTATGCTTGTTAAGACTTATTATATTTGTTAAGAATTATGTAGAGGTATTCAAAACCTAACCTGTCCCAATGGCTCGTCTCAATCCGAAGTTAATTTGGATGTGTTCGAGTTCTATAAATTAGATTCGGTGTATTTTTGAGTTGGGTTAAAGTCATATTTCGAGTTGTCCCAACTTAATCTAGTGTTACAAAATACTTTAAAACTTATAATTTTTTTTGACAATTAGTGATAAATAATAAAACTTTCTAACTTAAATTAATACTTTTTACATAATATTATGATATATTTATGTTGGTATAAACTATTTCAAAATATATATTGTAAAACACCACATACTTTTAGTTTTCTACTTCTAAAATCATATGACTTAGCTATATAAATATCTATATTTGTACAATTCATTTTATTATAGGGTCAACTCGATCTTGACCCGATCATTTGTTAGGTCATGATCGGGTTGATTCAAGGTCCAAAGAATTGGCCCGATCAAAATATTGGGTCGGGTTCGGGGTCATGGTAAACCTGTCCTAACTAGTCTCATGAACACCCCTAGACTTATGTATGTTTATTTGATACTTATGTTATATTCAACTGAGTCTTATGCTAATTTAGTTAAGACTTATTATATATAATAAATTTCTGATTTCATATTTTAACATTTATTTTAGCAGGTTCTTTTTTGTGTGTATGTCAGTCTAACAAGTTAAACCCACCTCAACCCACTTATAAGCAGGTTGGGTTGGGTCAAGTTGAAATGAAAAATTATGCTAACCCAATCCTACCCTACCCACTACTTTGATGATCAAGCTAGGTCCAAAAATACCCAAACCTAACTTAACCCAACTCACCTAACATACACCACTACATATATGCCATTTAGAGATGACACAACGTGTTATCTTGCCCCACCAAAGTGTCACAGGTCAATAAAAAATAAGACAGAGGCAGTTTGAGTTTGTTTTTGCATTGGTTATAAGCCATCTCATATTATGATAAGGTGGTAGGTCAACCTAACTAAAACTTTTAAAAAATAATAAAATAAAAGGTTAATAGATTAAACAAGTCAATCTGCTAAAAATAAAAATAAAAAATTAGCAAGTTAGGCAACCAATCTACTTAAAAAAAAGGGGGTTTACCCACCTACCTTATAACCTAACAACTAAATAAAAAATTCAAATTTGACCAAACAAGGCCAACTTGTCTCGGTCCGTCACAATATACGAGTTATACAGGCGATTAAAATAACCAGACTCAAGAAAATCGATTGCAACATACAACCTAAACTATCATTTTTTGACAAATTAAAATAGGTCGACCCATCATATCTTGAAGAATTTCTTGAAAATCCTACAAGAGCCAATCATTTTATGTTTTATGTTTTGCCATATCTAAATTGCCATTATACATAAGGGGTAGGAAAAAAAAGTTAAAATCCAAACCATCCCTCACCCCATCAAGTATAGTGCAGGTGTAAGTTACCTCCTAAGTTTAAAAAAATGGAAAACACCTGTTGAGGTTTGTATATTATGCCAACAACACACTGTTAACCACCTATTAAAATTATTAATAGACATAACTTGACACATGAAACACAAAGCACTTCTTATGATCTAAAAAAGATCGTCCGAGAAGAAACCCCTATGGCTGTAATGACAGCCACAAGTCTCCCTAGCTTTGTGCTAGAGTTGGGTGTGCAAGGAGCGGTTTTTATAGGGTGTAGCTATGGCTGCAGTGGCAAAAGGGTAAATAAGAGATGTGGGTCAGAGACTTATTTGAGCTGCAAGACTAGTGGGTTTGCAAGTGAAGCAGAGTAGAGTGAGGCCATGAGAGAGAGAGAAATAGAGAGGAATTAGGAGGAGTAGAAGAGGCCATAAACCCTACTATGCTACTTGGAAATGCATACAAAGTACAAATAAAGAATGAAGAGGAGAAAAAAAAAGTAAAAGACATAGTAAAGGGCAAAGTTTTTGAGCAAAACTTAGGTAAAGTTCTTTAGGTACTTGTAATGATGCTTTCTAATAAAAATATAACACGTGTCTTATTTTTTAACCACCTCATCATCTTTTTTAAAGTTTCAATTGATGAGCTGTGAAAAATTGTACACATGTAATGTTTTTGTTGAAAAATAGCACCACAAGTACTTAAAGTTTATCTAAGTTTTGTTCAAAGTTTTTTACGTTGTTTTTAATAGTAAACAAAAACGTGTGGGCAAGGTTGCAACTGCGTGTTTGGGTAATATTTGTTTGTCTCCATTATTACAAAACTCAGGCTTGGACCTTTGATTCTATTGAGTGTTGAATCTCAAGAATCAACAGTTATATATATAACTCTTTTTTTTAAGGTTGTGAGAGAGTGATAAGACAGATATGCCATGTAGAGATGAAAAAATAAATCCATCTGTCATGTCATTTTTGAGAGTTACAACATGCAACTCAACATGTCATTTTTTGCAAGTTAAATAGTTGATCCATCATGTTTATTTCTAGAAGAAATCAAAGAATTTTTTGGAATGCTTTAAGAGTTAATTATACTTTTGTCCTTCGTTTTGCCATCTCTAATGCTATTGTGCGTATAAAGGTAGAAAAAAAAGTCTTGAGCATGTGTTTGGTTTTGATTAATTTTGAGAGAAAATCATGATGTGCATAATATATTTTTATACCTTTAAATTAAATAATTTTGCTAACTTTGTGCTTATTTTGAATAATTTAACCTAACTATTTGATAATTTCATTTTGTAGGTAAATTTAAATAAAAAGTGGTGAGAAATACAATTTTTGGGAATAATTGTTGAGCTGCTTTCAAACTTTTAAGTGTAGTAATAGGAGAATATCTTAAGATGGAGAGTGGTTATTAGAGTCTTAGGAAAAAAAAAAGAAAAGCATTTGAAATAGATATGGGCCAAATGATTAACTATATAACAGCCCCAGTTGAATGATGGCTGTCATGGTGGAAGTTGCATATGCTACATAAGCCATGAAGCATTATTGGGCCATTTAGTTACTGATAGATCCCAAGCAATTGATGATGTGGAAGTTAGTATTCCACTAAATTCCCAATTAAGCCCGTGAGTGATAAGCAACAAAAGCAATTAGTGTGTGTAACACAAGTTGTGTTATGGTGAAATGATGTGCTTTGAAAATTAGCTTACTATGGTTGGAAGTTATAAAGATGATGGAAGAGAGTGACTTATAATGGAATGTAATGAAAATATAAGTAATGAAATAGAAGAGAACATGTCACTTTATTATTTGGTAGTTTAATAAGTTAATGAGGGAAGAGAGTAGAATATTCAAATCATTCATTCCTTGAACACCAAATTGGAGGGACAAAAAATGAAGGTTTTGAGTGATAAGGGAGGGACTCATTCACCCTCCATTGTCATTTCACTCCCTCCTTTAAAATAACTTCTAAACATAATTTTATTAAACCTTGTCACTTCCTCACGTACCATCTTCCCAAACATACAGTGAAGCACAAGTCGCGAAGTTAGAATAAAAAGATTCAGCAGCAACAATTGATAGGGAGGCAAAGAAACACAAAGAGACCCTACAACAAAGCAAGAAGAAAAACACATAATTGGGTTTTGTTTTCATTCTATTTTCTTCTTTTCCTATTACCTATTATGAGTATTATTCCGAATGAGTTTCAGAGAATCGCCTGAAAAAGGTTGATGTAGGTGGTTTCCTCCGATGCATGATGGTTGCGACAGTGGTGCGAGGAAATGGGTACTTGCAAAAGGTAGTCCGACGCTTAAGTTAGATCGTACACAAGGTGGATAGTGCTTAGAATTAGATTGCATACCTTTGCTACTTTGTGTGGTATTTATAGGAGCGTCTTAGTTGATAAGAATCATAATTAAATCTACATTAAATGCTATTAATTAAGATAAGAATCTAATGAGATTGTTATCTCTTATAACTAATTCATCTATTTATGAGGGATATAATTGATTTTCTTATCTATGAGAGATCCTGTGAGAGATTTACTTTTCATAAATAGGTATTTTACTTATCTAATAGTGCTCATAAGTATCTGGGATCTAATTCTAGTAGGCCGGGTTACTCTTAATCCGCTATCCCAAAACCCAGTTCAGAACAATTGCCGTCAACTTAGTGCTTAGATGTTACAGTTGAGTGTCAAGATATTCGAGTTCAGCAAGAGCAAACAACATGCATGGGACAAAGGGATCCAAGTCATGACATAAATGCTGAATCTCGCGATGTTTTTACCAAATGGCCGATGTCTATGATACATAATAGGATGCCCCCAGTATTAATGAATAAGGCTGGGATCCGAAATGGATCACTCTGCTTAAAGTCAATACACTGTCATATGAGATTCATAGTAGGTTGTTCCTATACAAATTTTTTTTGTGGGGCCTATTTAATTCTAAAAGTAATTTGATCTCGAACTGAGATCTGTATTTCAAACATATCATTATATCATAACATAAGTTCGTGATCTAGTTTGAATATCTTCTTGCAACGTCAAACATCGCTTCAATTCTGAGCGTTGTCTTCTCAACTGCCATGAACTAGGTATGTTTAGCCATGTGGCCTAAAGGTATTGGAAGATGCCGTTTGTGTTTCGTATATCCATAATTACTATTTCAAATTTATTGTAAACTTCTAATTTTACCCCTCTTTATGGCAACGATTGAGGGAGGTTTTGTGGCACCTATAAATAAGAAGTGAGAGAATACCCCTCACTTTTCTCTCTTCTTCCCATTTCTACCTCCTTCTTCAATGACCTTAGGCAATTTTTGGCGAGCAGAAACGATAGTTTTTGGTGGTTTTCGACTCTTTTCAAGTTTTTTCTTCACTTATTCTCAAGGTATTCTTTTATTGTCTATTCTTTTTCCCTTCTGAAAATACCATTGTGAGAGAGAAAATGTCACAAAACAATTAGGATAGCATTTCCTTAGAAATTATTAGTATTCTGCCATCTCAGATGTGGCGGAGGCATTCTTCTTATGGTGGAGACTCTGATAGAGGTTCGAGGCCGATAACCAGGATGGATATCCTAGAGGCATTATGGAGGGCAAATCGTGCAAGAGAACTTACAAGGCAAAGACTAACACATCCGCTCTTCGTGCTCATGATAAAATTAGAGAATCTTAATGAATCTTCTTTTAATTCTAATGTGAGTCTGGCCTTTGTAGGTAACATTACCAATTCGGATATAGCATGTCGGAGAGTGGCTACTTCAGAACTGAGAAAGTATATCTTCCCAGAAAATATCAATCTATACTAATGGGTTGACTAAGAAGTTTTAGGCACTCCCTCCAATGTAGAGAGCTCAGAGGACACCTGTGCCAAGTAAGAATACCTTCACTTAATAGAGGATAGATTAAGGGACAAAGAGTACGTTATCCGAGCTTTATCTAATCAAGAAAGAGTCTGCTCAACGAGAATGGAGGGCGACCACTTTATATATATGTACGATGTGTTATTCACCTGCATCAGGGTCTGACTTCTGTTCTCTGAGTTAGAGATCAAAGTCCTCAACCACTTGCATGTGGCTCCAACCCAGCTATATCCAAATGCTTGGGGTTTCATCCAAACCTTTGAACTCATCTGCAAAATCTTTAGATGGTCGTACTCCGTGAGGTCGTTCTTTTTCCTCTTCACTCAGTTTTCACCTTTCGGGAACAACTTCCAAAAGGGGTGAGTTACCTCACGCATGCAAGTAAGGCGTAAGGTATTCAAACCATACCAATAATCCTTCAAAAACTTCAAGAAGGATTTCTTCAAAATAAAAGGAGCTCTGGGGTTAACATGTTTTTTTGTTACCCAGAAGGCGAACCAAGGCTATATCTATACTGGACACTGGCAGTGTGGGACCAAAGCTTAGAAGAAATAGAGACTCTGATGTCCACCATGTCAAAAGATGAGGCCAATGTCCTTAACTTTCTAGTTGAGTTAGTTGATAAAGACAGGGCCATCTATTGTAAAGATGTCCTAGATGAGCTTTCTAATTTAATAAGATCGCTCTCAGGTATCTCATTTGAAAAATACTCGATTGACTTGTATTTCATAATTTCTTTAAAGTGTTGTAACATATTTGTTTCTTATTTGCAGAAAGCATGACGCCTCTCGGTGGGCTTGAAGCTCTCGCCTTGCATTTGGTCTAAATAAAAGCTTGAGCCTTAGGGTGTTGTTCCTTTTTTCCTCAACTTATCATACAAGAGGCGGATCCTAGATCACCTGCTCAACCTCTTCGGCCACGGAAGAGGAAGGGGGATGGTCAATAGGAGAAACAAGGGAAAAGATTGATGACTAAGGCTGCTCCTCTCGATCTAACTGCTGATCAGGAGACTGAAATCCTTAAGGGTGTACCTCGACAATATGCTGGAAGGTTAGTTTGGGGTAGGGGGTTGATCCTTGGTGATCATTGACAACACATTTTTGACCCAAGCAGAAAAGGATGTCCTCATTGAATAGGAGTTAATCAAGCTCTTCCAGGATGCCCAGGTGTGAGCTTTGCTCAAAGCTTCCATCCTCCGCTTTCTAGAGTCCACTTTTGAGTCTATTCGTCAGACTCGAGAGTTGGAGAAAGAGCTTGATGCCCTTTGAGGTGAAAAGAGGGAGCTCAAGCTAGCAGTTGCTTAAGTCAATGAAAAGCTTAGTTTAAGAAAAGCTGAGATAACTGAGCTCCACGCTAGAATAGTTGAAGGGGTTGCTGAGAAAACCAGGCTCTAGGCTAAAGTTGCTAAAAGGGTTGCTCAGGAAAATAATTTAAAAAATCAAATGTCTTCTGTGGAGTCCACCCTAACCGCACTCCGATCTGAGAATGAGATTCTCCAACAATCCAAGGCTAAGCTGAAAAGTGATATTCTATATCTTGAAGATGAATAGGCTAACTCGGTGGATGAATCCTTCTCCAATGCTCTCGCTCAACTGCGCCTATTGAATCCAGACCTTATAGTGGAAGGAATCAATTCGAGGAAGGTGGTCTGTGATGGTTGCATTGTGGATGATATTCCCGAAGCCACTCCGGTGAATCAGGTTCCTGCAAGGGGAATCAGCACAAAGGAAAGGGAAGAAAGCTCGAAGGACGATCCAATTGAGGAGGTCAAGGTGGAAGTCACTAATCAAGGAGAGCCTACCCCAGATGCTTGATCTTCATTTTGTCTTCTTTATTTTGCCCCTTGCGTGGGGTTTTTATTTTATCTATAAATGAACAAGTCTCGGGTTTTGAGCACTTTTAAAGCACTTAAAATATTTTGTTGTATATATTCATGTTACTTTCTTTTTCCTCACCGAGTTGGGTCCAATGCTCGATCTTGATGATTCCATACATACTTAGCGTATATTCTTATTTTTATTCGACCGAGATGAGTCCAATACTTGATCTCAGTATTTTACTTTAACACTTAGTGAATACTCATGTTTCTCCCAACCGAGATAAGTCCAACGCTCGATCTCGGTGGTTGTTTTTCTGGGTCTACTCAGTTTATTTATTAATCATGTTTCTCCACTCTTGTTGGCACTTAGTCAAATTTTAAAATGTGAAACTATGAAGTGTGATTTTGACATAGAAGCCTCTTGGAGTGACATTCACGTATTCTGGGCAATGGTCTACTACTCTTAACCTCTTTAAACCTTTCTTAGGTTTATGGGTTAAGGTCAGACTCATTAAGGTACGAGTTAAAACTATTGAATTTACTCCTTGAACTCGAATATCGGTTAAGTGGATTCCCCTTTTTGATCTTTATTTATGTATTGGAATATCTTATCTTAATTAGACCTTGTATTCCTCAGACCTCTCTAAGGTACAATAACTTTATGGGTTACAATAATTATAGATGAATAAAATAACCAAGTGTTGGAGAAATAATAATTGACTTATTCATGTCAGAACTCATCACTTACATGATAAAAATAATAATTAAAGGCATCTGACTATAATATTTCCTTAGCTTATTAGCATTCTAGAAATTCTTGATAGTTTTTCCAGAAAGAGTTTCTAGAGTGTAAGCTCCTGTATTTGTTTTGGACACAATCGTGTATGGTCCTTCCCAATTAGGAGCTAACTTTCCATTTTTCACATTTTGCCTCTGATATTCGCCCTACGAAGTGTGAGGTCACTAGGAATAAATATTTGTGGTATCACTTTAGAATTATATCGTGATGCAATCCTCTGTTTAAGGGTGGCCTCACGAACATAACCAATGCGACGTTATTCTTCCAACAAGTCTAAGTCATGATGAATGAGGTCTAAGTTAGTCTTCACTGAAAAGTTCTGTCTCCTCTATTTCGGTTTTCCTATTTCCACTGTGATCATAACCTCGTAACCATAGGTCAATTTAAAGAAAGACTCTCTTGTGGGGGAATGGGGTGTGGTTTAATATGCCCATAAGACATGATCAAGTTGCTCCACCCAATTTCCCTTAGCGTCATTGAGCCTTTTTTTGATTCCTGGAAGGATGACCCGATTGGCAGCTTTAGCTTGCCCATTGGTCTTTGGATGTTCCACTGAAGTGAAATGCTGTTTGATATTGAGACCGGCTAAGAGATCCTTGAACTTTTGATTAGTGAATTGAGTTCCATTATTCGTGATGATAGACTCCAAGTTACTAAACCTGCTAATAATATTCTTATAAGTAAATTTTTGGATCCTGGATAAGGTGATGACATATAATAGTTTAGCCTCAATCCATTTAGTGAAATAATCAACAGCCACCACTAAGTACATAATCTGCCTTGGTGCTTGGGGGAAAAGACCTAGGATATCCATCCCTCATTGGTAAAAAGGCCAAGGGATGGACATCGTAGATAGTTCTTCTGGTGGGGTAGCGTAGATATTCGAGAATCGTTGATAATGATCATATTTTTGGACATGTTCAATGCTATCAACTTCTATACTAGGTCAATAGTATCTAACCCTTAGCGCTTTCCATGCTAGGAACTTTCCGCCAAGGTGATGGCCAGAGCTCAGTTTGTGGATTTTAGCCAAGACATATTCCACTTCCTTAGGACCAAGGCACTTAAGGAGGGGAGAAGAAAACCCGCAACAGTACAGCTGATTATCAAGGATGGTATACCAAGCCGTTGTCTGTACTATTTTATAGGCTTTTTTTGTCTTCAGGTAATAAGCCATTGCAAATGTAGACAACTATGAGCGTCATCCAGGTTTTGTCATCTTCTAGTAGGAGGACTTCATTGTCTGTAATACTAGGGTGGAGTAACGTATCCTGGATTACGGACCTGTTGTTACTAGGACTCTTGGTGCTGGCAAGCTTTGATAATATGTCAGTTTTGGAATTCTGCTCCCTTAGAATGTGTTCTACTTTAACATTGTCAAAGCTTTCCATTAACTTTTTTTATTTTGGCTAAGTATTTCTACAACAATGGCTCTTTAGCCTAGTATTTACCTCGGATTTGGGACATTGCCAACTATAAATTGCTACATAGAATTATATTTATAGCCCATATCTTTTTTGTCATGTTGATGCCCGTAATGCATGCTTCATATTCAGTTTGGTTATTTGAAGTCAGAAACTCAAATATCAGAGTATGTTCTAACACGAGTCCAACTTCATTTTCTAACATTACTCCGACGCCACTCCCTTTAGGATTCAAAGATCCATCAACTTAGATGGTCTAGGAATTCACTCTAGGATGGCCGAAATCTGGTGTAAGTTCAACAAAAAAAAATTGGATAAAACTTGAGCCTTTATGGCTTGTCTTGGCTCATAAGTGATACTAACTTTGGAGAGCTCCACCAACCAAGTAATCATTCTTCTAGTGATATTTGGCTTATGCAGTAGTTGCTAGATTGGTTGATCTATCCTCACTATCACGGGGTGGCACTAATATTGTCGTAACCTTCATGCAATAATCAACAAAACTATAACATGTTTCTCAATCTTCTGATAGCAAATCTTAGGGGTTTGCAGGACTTTGCGAACGAAATAAATCGGTCTTTGACCTTCATTGGTTTCTCTTATCAGGATTGAATTGATTGCCTCATTACTAACAGAAAGGTAGGCATAAAGTGTTTCACCGGGATTCGGTCTTATTAGAATTGGTAGTGTGGATAGCATCTTCTTTAGTTCTTGAAAAGGAGCCTCACATTATGTGGTTCACTTAAAATTCCTTCCATTTTCTAAGATTTTGAAGAAGGTAAGAGATTTTTGAGCGGCCTTGGCTAAAAAGCAAGTGAGGGCCGCTATCTGATTTGTTAATTGTTGCACCTCTTTCATGGACTGCAAGCTGCACATGTCAAGGATGGCCTGACATTTCTCTAAGTTGGCTTCAATACCTTGATTTGTCAACAAAAATCTTAGAAATTTATCGTCTCGTACTCCAAAAGCACATTTTTTCGGGTTCATCTTCATGTTATGTGTAACACCCACCGTAGGGTGTCACATTTATGTTACTTAATAACCCCCAAGTTCATATAAGGTGACGTTGTAATAAAAAGATAAGTCAATTTTTTTTTTGACGACCATAAAATAAACTTAGCGGAAAATAAAACATTATAGCAACCTCACACATAGATTACATCATATACTTATTGCAAATGTACTGTTGAAATTATTTATTTTACAGCCCATGTCTCAAACTAAAACACACTTAAATAAATTACACACATAGTTCATAACAGAGTTCAAACTTGCCCAAGTTTAATTAAGCGACGGACCCTCAGATGGGTCCTCCTCGGAGTTCCTCAGCAGGTAGGAATCCGTTATGACGAGTAACCCTACGGACAGGTGTCCGGGCTGACGATACTATACTGATTTCCGTTGGGACATAATTCCTGGTGTCCCAGTGTCGCCTGATATGCAACGGAAATTCAACATGAACTAAGATAGTTACACGAAAAATGGATCTCTACGAAACACTGCTAATGCTAAAATCGGATATCCTCATAAATAAGTCCTCGCTCATCGGGACTTGTTCTCCATTCTTGACTCCTCCGTGAAATTGTAGACGTACATATCCGAAGAAACTGGCTCTTGTCGTCATACTGTCAGAATTCGGCGTTCCCAGCCGTGAGAAGTAATTCTTCTTCTGCTTCTTGTACCGTTTCTTTCTCAACGTCTTCACCCAATTATCAATACAATATACAGATATACATACAAAGAGGTGAGATTATCTACGCCAATACAAGCATGATAGTACAGAGATAATACAAACAACACATCATGCAAAATATCATATCATGATCACAATTATACCATCATCATAGTGCAAAATAATAATTACCATTGTGCCACTATCCTTTGTTTAAATCATACAACAATTACAACAACACCATCATATAAATATAGATGCTCGCTTTCATGCATGCGTATATAGACTCAATGCCTTACTCCATGGAGCTAATACTCAAGTCGGAGAAATTGATCGAAAAGAGTTCTTGGTATTTCGTGCTTGCAGACCAAGTGCTTATAATTATATCTTGCACATCTAGCACATACACACAATGATCTTTGTCGGATCTTGATTAAGAATAGTGTCTCGGTCAGGATCACCGGTGTGTTGCATCGGTCTAACCCACGCATACGGAAGAGCTACCAACCGCCCATTGTGAGCAACCCGCACCCCGATGCCCCCAAGGTCCATAAGTGACCTACACTACGCGTATCGCACCCACTCAAGAGGTGTACGTTTCTCCTAGGCAATTAGCCATATCCAGTCCATCGAACCATTTTCAATGCATGTGTAATGCACCAATTACCAACCAAAGGTAAATCACATAATTTCTCATACAAAGTTCAAATACTATTTTACGTTCGTAAAATGGATTTATGCCAATTATAGGCAAATTGCTCAGTTTCTTGTACAATATTCACATACTGATTTTTAACTGTAAAGTTTACTGTATAATTAACAGCAACATTATATTATTGTATTTTTATCATTCGCAAAATATTTTTGTCACATTTTTACGGTCACGTAATATTTTATTACGTAAACAATGATTTGTAACATTTCTATTACGTTTAAAAATTGCATAACAAATTTTTTTTTTACTGTATTCTAAAATACGTAAAAATATTCTTTCATTTTTAAATCGCATAGCGATTTTTCTACAACATTTCGATCGTGTAAAATGATTAAATGCTTTAAAAATTACGTAGAAATATTTTAACATTTTTTAATCGTGTAATTTAAAAATTACGTTTTTGAGCTACATAAATCAATTTTCACCGTTTCTACACTTCGTAAAAATATTACTTAACTTTGAAATATTATTTTGGGCTTTTCTTAATATAATATAATCTCTCACCTCATTTCATTCCTATTCTTTTTTTTAAAATATTCCTTTTCCGTAATATAATTACTAAAAATTTCATTTTACTAATTTGATCTTGTAAAATCTCATCTTGTTAATTTAATTACTATTTTTAACTTAAAATATCATATCATTTTCCAAAGCTTAAAAATTAAATTATCCTTAAATAAATTTAAGTTACAAACGTTTTCTAAATCACTTCTAAAAATTTATTCTCTTAAAATAATTTGATGTTCACCACTTTTAAATTTTCTTTTTCTTTATTTTACTAAAAATCCTTTCTCAACCAATTGATAACACTTGAATTTCCCTTTTAAAATCCTTCTATGGAAATTCTTATATTTTATAACATCAAAACATTTTTTCTAAGTTTATCAAAACCTTATAAATGGTCTTTGGAACCATCAAATATTTTTCTTTGAAACATCTAAGTTCAAATCTTGTTTTATACACAAATTATTTTACTAAAACTCCATACTAAAAACCGTGAGCATCATTGTTTGGAATAACAACCCTTTTTATTATTATTTTTTTTTTCTAAAATCATTCAATTTCATCCTTCTTGAAAATCTAATTTTGTAAACACCAAGTTGGTTGGTGTCTTGGCTGAAATTTTCTTAAGTCTAAGGACTAAAAAAAATCAAGTTCATTGTTCTTGAAAATTTTCAATAGAAACCTTAGTTTTTGAGAGCCAAAACCGTGAGCTTCCTATGACCTTTGAAGCCATAATTTCTTGTTTCCAACATACATTCCATCATAATATATTTAACATATATCATCATGCATATTATAAGCATACCATATAAATAAGTAAAAATCATACTAAGCATGCATACACAATTAATTCATGCAAAGCATATCAAGCATAAACAAAATAATTAAAAACACATAACACAAATAATTTATTACATGACCATGGATATGAATCCTCACATGGATTCATCATCCATCAAATATAACCATCTCTCACCACCATGCTTGGTTGGTGAGATAAATCTCCCTCTTACCTCTTGAAGAACTCCAAAAGCTCCTTACTTTGAATTTAGAACAAGATCTCCTCCAACAAAAGTCTATTGAACATAGAACAAATACAAGAAAATTAGTATATTGAACTTGATTAAGAGGAACCATGGATCAAACATGGTTTAGAACATGAAAAAGAAAAGAATAAAAGAAGTTTTCTTACTCTTCACCAACAAGAGCTCTAAAACTTGATCTTAGAAAAAGTCCTTCAAGATGTAAGAATTTGAGAAAATTCTCAACAAGAAAGTTGTTTAGAACAAGGTGATGATTTAAAAAACTAGGTTGTATGAAATTAAAAAGTGATGAAGTGTGGGTTTTGGTGTGTGGGCCGAATGCTTCTCTAGGAGAGGAAATGGAGTTTTTCTTCTTGGTTCTTGAAACTTAGGGAGAAATGTGAAGGAATGATATTATGAGGTGAAAAATGAATTCTTTTGTTTCCTAAAGCTATGCATGGCCGTGGACTTCATGGAGAGAAAAGCCAAAATGGAATTTTGAAAAGAATGCACATTAATTGTGCAATAGTAACTTGTCTTCTCCTTTTTCTTTGGCCTAAAAAGGCTATGTTAGCTTTGTCTCCCATTCTCCTTGCTCTTCAAAAACCGCCCCCCCTCCTTGCATGATTCATGCAATTTGTCATCTTTTCTATCAATTATATGAAGCATTCCTAACCATTGATTCATTCAATGGTTAGGATTTAAGTAGATTTTGATTTTTAGAAGACAAAATCTAAGCCATTGGATCTTTCTTCTTTAAATCCTAGCCATTAGATGTGTCTCCAAATGAAAGGTCAAGATTGCATCTTCAAACTTTACATCCAAGGGTCCAAAATGGTTGTAGAAATTTTTGATGACCAATTCTCCACCATTGATTTAAATCCAAATCCAATGGTCATTAATGATCCATCTCTACCATTGATTTATTTTACATCCAAGGGTTGATAATGGTCATAGTCCTTTATAAGATTAAATCTCTACCCTTGATTTAATTTCCATCCAACAGTTATAATTGATCCTATTTACTTTTAAGATCAAATCTCCAAGTTGATTAAATCAAGATTAAATTTCCAATGGTAATTAAATTAATGGTGGATATCCAATCCACCAATATTAACTTAATAATATAGAATATTATTTTGATTCACTGTAACCCCACAAAACATACATTTACTGTATTTTTACCGTCACGGTAAATAAATACAATAAAAATACGGTAAAGGAAATTTTCTAAAACTATTTTCGGATTCAGGTTTAGTAAGATCCCCTGTCTCCGTCTAAACAGTACAAATTTTTCTATGCGTAGAAAAATTTTCACTTTGCGGGACCCACCTGGGCCCACGTATGGCCACCTAGGCCCACAAACACCTCGCGGGGCCCACAAATAGTAAAAAAAATCAAAATCACACATAAAATCACAAAAATTAGAAAATTCACAAATATCAAATCAGATTACGTAAATTAATTAAGACTAAGCAATAAAAATTAATTTACGTAAATTTTCGGTCCGAAAATTATTATTTTCCGACACGGAACAAATCACTCAAAATGACCAAATATGCAGACGAAATATTCAAAATAATTTTACAGTGTACAGTAAATCACTAAACAGTAGAATTCTGTTAACTGTCAAAATTACTTATTTAATACATAGAAAGTTTGGGGTGTTACAATTCTCCCCCTCTACAAAAGTTTCGTCCTCGAAACTTGACGAACTTGACTTCACATCCTTAAAATAAAAAGGGATACTGTTCTTTTATCTTTTCTTCTAGTTCCCATGTAGTTTCCCCGCTTACATCATCCCAAATAATTTTAACCAATGAAATTTCCTTACCTCGAAGTTGCTTTGTCTTTCGATCCTCAACCTTTACTGGAACAGTGTCATAAGTTAAATTTTCCTTCAGCTGTACTGTGTCTAGCTTGATAACATGAGTAGGATCGAAATATATTTTCGTAGTTGTGATACGTGAAATACATTGTGAAGGTTTGATGAGAAAAGGTGGTAATGCAACCGATATGCCAGGACCTACCGACGTAAAATCGATATGGTCCGATAAACTTTGGAGTGAGCTTCTTGGACTTAAGCACTCGTCCAACACCCGTCATAGGCGTCACTCGCAAAAATACATGGTCACCTTGTTCAAATTCAATAGATTTTCTCCTTTTATCAGATAGCTCTTTTGCCGAGTTTGACTCATTCTCATTTTATCTTGAATCATCTTAACTTTTTCGGTTATTCGTTGAACAATCTACGGTCCCAATATAGCACTTTCACCGTCTTGATACCAACATAACGGTGTTCTACATCGTCTTCCATATAATGCCTCATAGGGTGCCATCCCTATACTTGAATGGAAATTGTTATTGTATGTGAATTCTATCAATGGTAAGAATTCATCCCAGCCTCCAGTTTGTTCCAGTACACAAGCTCTCAACAAGTCTTCTAACGATTGAATCGTCCTTTCTGACTGACCATCAGTTTGTGGATGGTAAGCAGAACTTAGACGTAGCTTTGTTCCCATCGCTTCTTGAAAACTATCCCAAAATCTCGATGTAAACCTTGGATCTCGATCCAGAAATGATTTGGATGGTACACCATGAAGTCTAACAATTTCACTGATGTACACTTGAGCCAACTTTTCCATTGAGTATTTAATATTAATCGGCAAAAAGTGAACTGACTTAGTAAGCCGATCAACAATTACCCAAATGGCATCATGACCCTTCCGAGTCTTTGGTAGTCCCATCACAAAATCCATTGCTATGTCATCCCATTTCCATTCGGGAATAGGCAAAGGTTGCAACATTCCCGAAGGTCTTTGATGTTCCACCTTAGCCTTCTGACAGACTAAACAGGATGATACATACTCTACAACATCTTTCTTCATTCCTTGCCACCAATATAATTGTTTTAAATCTTGATACATCTTTGTGGCTCCTGGATGCATACTCAGTTTACTCCTGTGAGCTTCCTCCAAAATCAATCTTTTAAGATTTGGATCATTTGGCACACAAACTCTTCCTTGAAACTTCAAAATTCCATTAACACCTTCGCTAAAATCCAACACTGCCCCTTGACTCTTTGCTTCTTTTGCTTCTTGCAAATATTGGTCACTGTTTTGTCCTTCACGGATTTTATCCATCAAATCATTTGAAATGGTGATCATATTTAAACACATCTTGCCCGGCGTCAATTTTACAGATAATCGCATATCCCGAAATTCTTCTATCAACTCCTTTTCTTTGATCATCATAACAGAAGCACTAAGTATTTTTCTACTCAACGCATCCGCTACGACATTCGCCTTTCCAGGATGATACTGCAATTGAAAATCATAATCTTTCAGAAACTCTAACCAACGCTCGTCTCATGTTCAACTCTTTTTGGTCAAACAAGTACTTCAAGCTTTTATGATCACTAAAAACAAGTGAACGTAGCTCCATAAAGAAAATGTCTCCATACTTTCAACGCAAACACCACACTGCCAACTCCAAATCATGAGTCGGATAATTCTTCTCATGATTTTTCAACTGTCTTGAAGCATAAGCCACCACATTACGGTTTTGCATAAGTACACCACCCAATCCTTGGTATGAAGCATCACAATATACCTCGAAAGGTTCATTTGGATCGAGGTAAAATCAACACTGGTGAAGTAGTCAATCGTCTTTTCAATTCTTCAAAACTTTCTTCGCATGCATCAGTCCACACGAACGGTTGATTATTTCGTGTAAGTTGGGTAAGAGGTCCTACAATCTTTGAAAACCCCTCAATGAAACGTCTATAATAACCAGCTAATCCGACAAAACTACGGATTTCTGTTACAGTCTTTGGTCTTTCCCATTCCAAAACTGTCTTCACCTTTGAAGCATCAACTTCAATTCCTTTCTCCGATATCACGTGTCCCAAAAATTGAACTTCATTCAACCAAAATTCACATTTGGACAACTTGGCATACATCTTATTCTCCTTTAGAATCTGGAGAACCACCCTGAGATGTTCAGATGTTCCTCCTGACTTCGAGAATAAATTAAAATGTCATCTATAAAGACAACAACAAACTTATCCAAGTATGAACGAAAAATTCTGTTCATGAAGTCCATGAATATGGCTGGTGCATTTGTCACACCAAACGGCATCACTAAATATTCATAATGCCCATAACGAGTTCGAAAAGCTGTTTTGGGAATATCCTCCACTTTCACACGTATTTGGTGATACCCAGAACGTAGATCAATCTTGGAAAATATTGCGGCTCCTCGCAATTGATCCATCAGATCATCTATCCTTGGAAGTGGATATTTATTCTTAATCGTGATTTTATTTAGTTGCCGATAGTCTACACATAGACGTGAAGTTCCATCCTTCTTCTTGACCAACAGCACTGGAGCTCCCCATGGTGACACACTAGGTCTCACAAATTGTTTCTCTAATAAATCCTCCAGCTGTTTCTTCAGTTCGGCTAATTCTACCGGCGACATCCGATAGGGCGCTATAGATATTGGTCCAGCTCCAGGTACAAGATCAATGGCAAACTCAATTTCCCTTACTGGTGGTAGTCCAGGTATATCTTCAGAATCTTCGAAATTCGTTGACCACAAAAATATCCTTCAAGACATCTTCACATTGTACCTCTAAAGAAGATAATAATAGATACCCAAGATCTCCTTCCTTCAAACAAGCTTCCACTTGAGTAGCCGTTAGGAATCTAAGATCCTTAGCCTCAGGAAACACTAATGTCTTATTCGAACAATCAATTAGGATATGGTTAGAAGACAACCAATCCATTCCCAAGATTACATTAATCTTGGAAAGAGGCAAACAGATCAAGTCCACATAAAAGATTCTATTCCTAACACAGATAGGACAATTCAGGCATCATTGTTGATGTAACTACAGACTTATCAAGTAGGAGTAGCAACATTCAGATCATATGGCAATGCAGACAAATCAATCCCAAACGCTCAACACAATCACATGCAATGAAAGAATGTGTTGCTCGAATCATAGAGTATGGTTAAAGGATTACCTCCAATAGTACCCTCCTCCATTATCAAGTCCTCGATTTAGCAGCCTACTTCTCCGCTCATTGTATAGACACGACCACCGCTTGTGGCCTTGCAAGACGAACATTTCCCACGTAGGATTCCTTCCTTATCGATCACGTCTTTAGAGAAATGTCCATGCTGTCCACACTTAAAACTAACAACCTCCTTATGTTGACAATCTTTCGTGAGATGGTCCTTCCCACATTTGAAACATCGAATAGGAGTCCCAACTTGACTTGCCTTATTGCCGCTAGAACTTCCACCCACAAATTGCTTCTTAGTCTGACTTCCTGCAAGTTTCATATATGGCTTTTGCTGAGAGCGACTTGCTTGAGTACTCTTTCCTTTTTGGAACCTTGCAGGTCCAAAATTCTTGTTTCTTGCCGCTCGTTGATGATCAATCTCTTCAATTTTACGACATTTTTCAAACAAAGTTGGAAATTGATTAATCTCTAACATCGATACAGCTCTCTTAATATCCAGCTTTAATCTTTCTTCAAATTTCCTGCATTTCCAGCCCTCATCTGGATTCATCTGCAAATATCTCAAAAACTGAGACAGACTTTCAAATTTTACCGCATACTCACTTACGGACATCAATCCTTGTTGTAAGCTCAGAAATTCCGTTTCCTTCATATGCCTCACACTTGCTGGAAAATATTTCTCCAGAAACTTTTGCTTAAAAACTTGCCATGTCACCATCCTTCATTCAGCTTCCAACAGTCTTCTAGCTCCTGTCCACCAACGTTCACCATCTCCTACCAAGATAAACGTTGCCAGTGTAAGCTTCCGTTCATCAACACAACCCATACCATCAAATATCTTTTCAAGTTCTTGATCCAAAGTTCAGCTTTCTCCGGATCAAACTCTCCACGAAACTTCGGTGGATTATTCCTTCGAAACTCGACAAGCGTGCACATTTTCATTAGCCCGTTGATTTTGTTGTGCAACCACTTCCGCCATTCTCGCATTCCGCTTCTACCATGCTGAGCCATGTTCCCATTACTATTCCCATTATCGCTCCCATTAAGCTCCATATCTGAGCCATTATTTCCACGTCCACGTCCTCGTCCTCGTCCAGACATTACTTTCTTCACTCAAACTAGATAATACAAAGAAAGTAAGGTCAATCTTCAACAATATTGTTTTCTTCTCAGAAAACAATAACAGAAAATTTTCAAATGATATTATTTTCTTTTCAGAAAACAATAACAAAGAATCACACAACACAAACAAGACAGACCTAACCACAACCCCGAAAGACTCAAACTTGGGCTCTGATACCAACTAATGTAACACCCACCGTAGGGTGTCACATTTATGTTACTTAATAACCCCCAAGTTCATATAAGGTGACGTTGTAATAAAAAGATAAGTCAATTTTTTTTTGACGACCATAAAATAAACTTAGCAGAAAATAAAACATTATAGCAACCTCACACATAGATTACATCATATACTTATTGCAAATGTACTGTTGAAATTATTTATTTTACAGCCCATGTCTCAAACTAAAACACACTTAAATAAATTACACACATAGTTCATAACAGAGTTCAAACTTGCCCAAGTTTAATTAAGCAGCGGACCCCTCAGATGGGTCCTCCTCGTTCCTCAGCAGGTAGGAATCGTTATGACAGTAGCCCTACGGACAGGTGTCCAGCTGACGATACTATACTGATTTCCGTTGGGACATAATTCCTGGTGTCCCAGTGTCGCCTGATATGCAACGGAAATTCAACATGAACTAAGATAGTTACACAGAAAAATGGATCTCTACGAAACTTCTGCTAATGCTAATAGATATCCCTCATAAATAAGTCCTCGCTCATCGGGACTTGTCCTCCATTCTTCAGCTCCTCCGTGAAATTGTAGACGTACATATCCGAAGAAACTGGCTCTTGTCGTCATACTGTCAGAATTCGGCATTCCCAGCCGTGAGAAGTAATTCTTCTTCTGCTTCTTGTACCGTTTCTTTCTCAACGTCTTCACCCAATTATCAATACAATATACAGATATACATACAAAGAGGTGAGATTATCTACGCCAATACAAGCATGATAGTACAGAGATAATACAAACAACACATCATGCAAAATATCATATCATGATCACAATTATACCATCATCATAGTGCAAAATAATAATTACCATTGTGCCACTATCACTGTTTAAATCATACAACAATTACAACAACACCATCATATAAATATAGATGCTCAGTTTCATGCATGCGTACATAGACTCAATGCCCTACTCCATGGAGCTAATACTCAAGTCGGAGAAATTGATCGAAAAGAGCTTGGTATTTCGTGCTTCAGATCAAGTGCTTATAATTATATCTTGCACATCTAGCACATACACATACAAATCTTTGTCGGATCTTGATTAAGAATAGTGTCTCGGTCGGATCACCGGTGTGTTGCATCGGTCTAACTCACGGTTAAGAGCTACCAACTGCCCATTGTGAGCAACCCGCACCCCGATGCCCCCAAGGTCCATAAGTGACCTACACTACGCGTATCGCACCCACTCAAGAGGTGTACGTTTCTCCTAGGAAATTAGCCATATCCAGTCCATCGAACCATTTTCAATGCATGTGTAATGCACTAATTACCAACCAAAGGTAAATCACATAATTTCTCATACAAAGTTCAAATACTATTTTACGTTCGTAAAATGGATTTATGCCAATTATAGGCAAATTGCTCAGTTTCTTGTACAATATTCACATACTAATTTTTAACTGTAAAGTTTACTATATAATTAACAGCAACATTATATTATTGTATTTTTATCATTCGCAAAATATTTTTGTCACATTTTTACGGTCACGTAATATTTTATTACGTAAACAATGATTTGTAACATTTCTATTACGTTTAAAAATTGCATAACAAATTTTTTTTTACTGTATTCTAAAATATGTAAAAATATTCTTTCATTTTTAAATCGCATAGCGATTTTTCTACAACATTTCGATCGTGTAAAATGATTAAATGCTTTAAAAATTATGTAGAAATATTTTAACAATTTTTTAATCGTGTAATTTAAAAATTACGTTTTTGAGCTACATAAATCAATTTTCACCGTTTCTACACTTCGTAAAAATATTACTTAACTTTGAAATATTATTTTGGGCTTTTCTTAATATAATATAATCTCTCACCTCATTTCATTCCTATTCTTTTTTTTTTAAATATTCCTTTTCCGTAATATAATTACTAAAAATTTCATTTTACTAATTTGATCTTGTAAAATCTCATCTTGTTATTTAATTACTATTTTTAACTTAAAATATCATATCATTTTCCAAAGCTTAAAAATTAAATTATCCTTAAATAAATTTAAGTTACAAACGTTTTCTAAATCACTTCTAAAAATTTATTCTCTTAAAATAATTTGATGTTCACCACTTTTAAATTTTCTTTTTCTTTATTTTACTAAAAATCCTTTCTCAACCAATTGATAACACTTGAATTTCCCTTTTAAAATCCTTCTATGGAAATTCTTATATTTTATAACATCAAAACATTTTTTCTAAGTTTATCAAAACCTTATAAATGGTCTTTGGAACCATCAAATATTTTTCTTTGAAACATCTAAGTTCAAATCTTGTTTTATACACAAATTATTTTACTAAAACTCCATACTAAAAACCGTGAGCATCATTGTTTGGAATAACAACCCTTTTTATTATTATTATTTTTTAAAATCATTCAATTTCATCCTTCTTGAAAATCTAATTTTGTAAACACCAAGTTGGTTGGTGTCTTGGCTGAAATTTTCTTAAGTCTAAGGACTAAAAAAAAAATCAAGTTCATTGTTCTTGAAAATTTTCAATAGAAACCTTAGTTTTTGAGAGCCAAAACCGTGAGCTTCCTATGACCTTTGAAGCCATAATTTCTTGTTTCCAACATACATTCCATCATAATATATTTAACATATATCATCATGCATATTATAAGCATACCATATAAACAAGTAAAAATCATACTAAGCATGCATACACAATTAATTCATGCAAAGCATATCAAGCATAAACAAAATAATTAAAAACACATAACACAAATAATTTATTACATGACCATGGATATGAATCCTCACATGGATTCATCATCCATCAAATATAACCATCTCTCACCACCATGCTTGGTTGGTGAGATAAATCTCCCTCTTACCTCTTGAAGAACTCCAAAAGCTCCTTGCTTTGAATTTAGAACAAGATCTCCTCCAACAAAAGTCTCTTGAACATAGAACAAATACAAGAAAATTAGTATATTGAACTTGATTAAGAGGAACCATGGATCAAACATGGTTTAGAACATGAAAAAGAAAAGAATAAAAGAAGTTTTCTTACTCTTCACCAACAAGAGCTCTAAAACTTGATCTTAGAAAAAGTCCTTCAAGATGTAAGAATTTGAGAAAATTCTCAACAAGAAAGTTGTTTAGAACAAGGTGATGATTTAAGAAACTAGGTTGTATGAAATTAAAAAGTGATGAAGTGTGGGTTTTGGTGTGTTGGCCGAATGCTTCTCTAGGAGAGGAAATGGAGTTTTTCTTCTTGGTTCTTGAAACTTAGGGAGAAATGTGAAGGAATGATATTATGAGGTGAAAAATGAATTCTTTTGTTTCCTAAAGCTATGCATGGCCGTGGACTTCATGGAGAGAAAAGCCAAAATGGAATTTTGAAAAGCATGCACATTAATTGTGCAATAGTAACATGTTTCTTCCTTTTTCTTTGGCCTAAAAAGGCTATGTTAGCTTTGTCTCCCATTCTCCTTGCTCTTCAAAAACCGCCCCCCTCCTTGCATGATTCATGCAATTTGTCATCTTTTCTATCAATTATATGAAGCATTCCTAACCATTGATTCATTCAATGGTTAGGATTTAAGTAGATTTTGATTTTTAGAAGACAAAATCTAAGCCATGGATCTTTCTTCTTTAAATCCTAGCCATTAGATGTGTCTCCAAATGAAAGGTCAAGATTGCATCTTCAAACTTTACATCCAAGGGTCCAAAATGGTTGTAGAAATTTTTGATGACCAATTCTCCACCATTGATTTAAATCCAAATCCAATGGTCATTAATGATCCATCTCCACCATTGATTTATTTTACATCCAAGGGTTGATAATGGTCATAGTCCTTTATAATATTAAATCTCTACCCTTGATTTAATTTCCATCCAACGGTTATAATTGATCCTATTTACTTTCAAGATCAAATCTCCACCGTTGATTAAATCAAGATTAAATTTCTAATGGTAATTAAATTAATGGTGGATATCCAATCCACCAATATTAACTTAATAATATAGAATATTATTTTGATTCTTTGTAACCCCACAAAACATACATTTATCGTATTTTTACCGTCACTAGTAAATAAATATAATAAAAATACGGTAAAGGAAATTTTCTAAAACTGTTTTCGGATTCGGTTTAGTAAGATCCTGTCTCCGTCTAAACAAGACAAATTTTTCTATGCGTAAAAAAATTTTCACTTTATGGGACCTACTGGGCCCACGATGGCCAATTGGGCCCACAAACACCTCGCGGGGCCCACAAATAGTAAAAAAAAATCAAAATCACACATAAAATCACAAAAATTAGAAAATTCACAAATATCAAATCAGATTACGTAAGTTAATTAAGACTAAGCAATAAAAATTAATTTACGTAAATTTTTCTGGCCCAAAAATTATTATTTTCCGACACGGAACAAATCACTCAAAATGACCAAATATGCAGACGGAATATTCAAAATAATTTTACAGTGCACAGAAATCACTAAACAGTAGAATTCTGTTAACTGTCAAAATTACTTATTTAATACATAGAAAGTTTGGGGTGTTACATTGTGCTTCTGTATTTGGGTGAATATCTCTTCTAGATCTTTCACATGTCACTTATCTCTATTGTCTTGACTATCATGTCGTCTATATAGACTTTTAGCATCTTACCAATTTGGTTTTTGAAGACTTTATTCATCATTCGTTAGTAAGTTACTCTTGCATTCTTCAATCTAAACGAACAATAACTTCCCATCTCGGTTATGAATACAATCTTGTCTTCGTCCTCCGAGTTCTTGGGAATTTTATTATATATGGAATAGGCGTCCATGAATGAGAGTAGTTGAAATCTAGATGAATTGTCCACTAATTTGTCTATATTGGGAAGTGGATAAAGGTCTTTTAGACAAGCTTTATTCAAGTCTGCATAGTCGATGCACATATGCCACTTCCCATTAAACTTTTTAAACAAGACCGCGTTAGAGAGCCAAGTGGTATAAGAAACCTCTCTGATAAATCCAATGTCTAGGAGCTCTTTTACCTGCTTCTAACTTATCACTTGTCTCTCAGGTCCAACTTTCCTCTTTCATTGTGTCACTGACTTTATATCCTTCATAATGGAAAGTTAGTGGCAAATAAATTCGAGGTCTAGTCCCAGCATATTCACCAACATCCAAGTGAAGAGATCCTTATTTTTCTCAACAAATTCAATTAATCAAGATTTTTCTTCTGAGCTCAGATGTCCTCTAATCTTTGTTACCTGGTCAGGCTTGACATTAAGTTAAAAGGACCAAAGTTCTCTATCAAGTTGAGGGTGTGTTCCATGGATCTCTTCATGAACATCTAGCTCAGTTAGGAGGATATTGATGTGGTCTGCAATGAGTGAAACTAGATTGTTATGTTGGTTCGTGGTCCGAGGCTTCTTGGCAATCTTCAAGTTTTCGTTATAGCACTTCCTTGCTGTAGTCTGGTCTCCTTTAACTATAACGACCCTGACATGCTGGTCGAGAAACTTCGTAGCCAAATAGGGTGTAAAGATGACGACCTCAAAAGTATTGGGCGGGGGGCGGCCCAGTATGACATTATAAGCCAAAAGACAATCAACTATGAGAAATTTGACCTTAAGCGTCTTGAAAAGAGAATCCTTCCCTAAAGTCAAATAAGTGTTAATGTATCCCACCGGGGTTATCTTGTCTCCAGTGAATCCAATCAACTCTCTGGTATATGGGATCAATTCTTTCTTTGATAGTCCCAGCTTTCTAAATAGATCTAGGAATATAATGTCAGTTGAACTCCCTTGATCAACAAATATGTGGCAGATTTCAACATTGGTTATTATTCCCGAGATCACCATCGGATCGTCATGATCTGGGATAGTGCATTCATAACCCCCATTAGTAAATAAAATCAGCGCGGTCTTTCTTGCTCTGCTATCTGACTTAGATCCTAAGAGAGATGTCACACTCAAAACACTTGCATTTCCTGATTCATAGCCACCCATAAAGCCCCTCAGAATGGTGTTGATTGTCCAGGTTACTTTGGCGTGACGACGATCATTATCTGAATTGGTGTTATGCCAAGGTTATGCTCTTTCTTGACCATTATCCTAGGATGGGCCTACACCAAGATTTTAACTCCTCACAAGTAAGTGTCTTCTTTGGTATCGTGGACATGGGCTTCTCCGAGGGTTGTAGCTTCATTTCCTATAATTTTATCTTCCTCTTTGATTATTATTCCGAGACTGATGCACATAATGGCCTAGATGGCCATCCTGGATCAAAGATTCAATGGTGTCTTGAAGGTTGATGCAATCTTCAGTATTATGCCCATGACCTTCGTGAAATGCACAATGTTTAGATTTATCCTTATGTGCATGTTTTCTCAAGGGGGAGGTCTTTGCACGTCCCTAAACTTTGTATTCATCACATCTTAGAAAATTTAAGTTGGAGATATGTTGAGAGGGGTGTAACTCTCGTAATTTTCCTTCAAAGGTGGCCTCAAGTTCCGACCTTGTTGGGTGGGTTGTCCGGGCTTAGGTTTGACATCTTTTCCTTTCTCCAGATGCTTCTTAACCTCAAAAATGTCTTCCTCATTGATGTATTTATTAGCTCTAGCACATAACTCATCCATAGTCTTGGGGTTTATTTTTAGCAAGAGAAAAAGATAACGGCCTAGAGTGGAGTCATTCCCTCATGTAGTGTAGTCCGAGCCTTTCATCCTAATCACGAATATTTACTAGCTCTTTATTTAACCGGGTTATAAAGTTTCAAAGAGATTCCTCCTTTCTTTGTTTAGTATAGGAGAGACATGAAATGAATTTTAGCTGCACCTTACTAGTGGTGAAGTACACCAAAAATCTCAAGGACGAGTCTTCCTAGTTAACAATGGATTTAGTAGTCAAAATGGTGAATCATCTTAGTGCGACTTTTTTCAAAGAAAGAGAAAAAATGCGGCACATGAATGGATCGTCTCCTCCAACAAATCGGAGAGCAGAAACATAAGCATCTAAGTGCTTTTGGGGGTCCGTAGTCCCATCACAGGCTTTAATATTTGTTGGATATTTGAAATGCCTAGGGATCTTATAGGCTATCAATTTATCAAATAAAGGTTGGTTTTGTTTAACTGAATTCCTTAATCCTTGATCTTGCTCTTTATTTTCCCGATCAGGATTTCAGCTCTCTAACTTATTTTTATGATCCTGGAATACTCCAGATGATGAACTCCATTGCGGGCTTGGTTCCTTCATTTTTCTTGATTCCTATTTAGAATTCGATTTTTGCCTTCTTTCTCCTGATTGACAACTCTCTCCAGGTTATGAATATGTTCGTCCTAGAGTCTAATAAGAGAGACGAGTTCTTCTCTGGATAGCTCCGAGAGACCAGATTCGCCCTGGTGGGACTGAACATCATCATTATCCACCCATGCTCCTAAGCGTTGCAGCTTTGATACCTGTTATCTGGTATCTCCAAAAGGTGCTCCTTGTGGATCAAGTCGCTGCCTCACTAGAACTCGCCGTGGCGGAGGAGAGAGATTTTCGCCAGTATGGGAAGTCTCTACCTTTTCTTGCCTAGGTTCTGATTGGGTTGCGAATGGCTCCTAAACTGGCTCCTGAACTGGGACAGATGCTAGACGACGGCGACTAGAAGAGGGTTGATTCTGAGTAGCAGAAATGTAATTTCATCTTGTAGTGACCATGATGGTGGTAATACGAATTGAAGTTTATTGTTTCCCATAGACGACGCTAATGTTTTGAATGGGTTTTAGAGAATCACTTGAAAAATGTTGATGTAGGTGGTTTCCTCCAATGCACGATGATTGTGATGGTGGTTCGAGGGGGTGGGTACTTGCAAAAGACACTCTGACACTCAAGTTAGACTGTGCATAAGGTAGGTAGTATTTGAAATTAGATTACATACATTTGTTACCTTGTATAGTATTTATAGGAGCGTCTTAGTTGATAAAAATCATAGTTAAATTTGTATTAGATATTGTTAATTAGGATAAGAATTCAATGAAATTGTTATACCTTATAACTGATTTCTCTATTTATGAAGGATATAATTGATTTCCTTATCTATAAGGGATCTTGTGAGAGATTTACTCATCATAAATAGGTAGATTTACTTATATAATAATATTCATAAATATTTGGGATCCAATTATAGTAGACCGGGTTGCTCCTAATATGCTAACCTAGAACCTGGTCTATAATGTCCTACTCTAATTTTTATTTATTTATTTAGTTCTTAAATTAGAATAAAAATGTTATATAACAAGCTATTGCATTTCTCATTAGTTCATAAGATAATTTACATAAGGGATTATATCCCTTCAAAAGTTAGGTTTACACAAACATAACACCCTTTAAGTTAGGCACCATTTTAATAAAACTAGGCTTTACCAAAGCCTTCATGGTACTACTACAACTTTTTACATTTTACATATTTACAAAATATTTTCTTTTTCTAACTACTCATCGAAGAGTAGTATGATCAAGAAAAGATTGCCCAAGGTCACGGAGAAAAAATAATCCCCTAAGTTTGGCATATAGACTTGCTCAGCTCGAAAGTCAACAAGAACTCTTACGATCGGCATTCTCTGAAACATTATACCACAAAAGAGTGAGATAAAAATCTTAGTAAGAATATGCAAAAACGTGTAATATAAATTTACCATCCATTCTTTACTAATCTCTATTTTTAAAACCATAACTGAGAGTCCAACAATTTAAAATAGTAAAATAAATTTAGAAGGAAATAATTAATAAATGAATAAATAAGTAACTCATACTGTCATAAAATAAATAGCTGATTATTCATTTCTTAATGTTTCTCAAAAATCTTCTTTTCATCATCTCTTTATTGTCTTCCCATTTTATTGCTCTTAATCAAATGTGACTATTTCTCTTCATTAGGGCATCCCACTATGCTCTCATTATGACCATAATAATTTGACTAAGACATCCCTTGATCCTCTCATCATAGTCGCAATAATAAATTTGATTAAGGCATTCCTTAATCCTCTCATCACGGCTGAAATAATAATCTCTTTGCACAATGATTCATTTTTATCCATGAGATGATATTTCAAAAATATTTTCTCTATAGATCAATAATAAAAGGTATCATTATAGTATAATATAAAAATAAGAACACAGGTAAAGAACGTTTATAATGATCAATAATTAACATATCCAATATAAAGAATAACATAAAATAACTCATAATAAAATTGATTAAATGAAAGATTGATAAACAGAGTTAAAAGAATAGCTTATAAGAAATTAATTATATTTAAAATCTCAATTTTAAAGCTTTTTTGTCAAATTTTATCAAAATTGCTATCAGAATAACAAAATCGTTATCAGAATAACAAAGTCATTATCAAAATAACAAAATCATTATCAGAATAATAATTTTACTTTTATTTGAATAACAAAAGTGTTATTTGAATAAAAGCTTCTGAAAAATAGCTTTTGAAGTGTTTGAACAGGCTTTATTTTAATAACACAAGTGTTATTCGAATAAACTGGTTGAAAATCACTTTCCAAATTTCTGTAAAGTCACTTTATTCGAATAATTTTAGTGTTATTCAAATAAAGGGGTCAAAAATCACATTTTGCAGAAACTAAAATGTCACTGTTACATTATTATAAAAATAGAGCAACGTGAATGATCGAAAAAGAATGGACTAGGAGGTATTTTTAGGGTCTAAACGTGTTTGCCCACTTGCTAACCGCAAGTGCATGGTTCGTACAAGTAATACAGAAACAGAGTAAGAGATCGTTCCCACAAGAATAAGTTTATTTTCAATGCTAAGTATTAACCGATACCTTACCTAATTCTATTCAATAACATAAAAATAGGTAAAAGTAAAGAAAGTAAAGATAGAAAGCAATAAGGATAAACAGTTAGAGTTTAGGAAAATTCTCCTTCACCCTTTACATAAACTAACAACAAGCAATCCTCCTCATAAATATGAATGCAATGATTAGGTTTGCTTGAGAATCTACATTAGCTAAAAGCCTATGTCTAGGTCATCTAACCATGGTTTCAATTGCCCAACTCTTTAAGTGTCTTTGAGAGCTAACACAAAATCCATTCTTTAAGGTCTATTCTCAAACATGGACTATGCATGACTAAGAGATATATTTCTATCCCATTAGCGAATCAACTCATCCCGCCATTGGAATAGAACCAAACATGCATCAATCATACATACGATCTCAAACTCAAATCCCTATGTCTAGGTTGATTAGATTTTATCAAATTAACTTAAATGTTGGCCAAACACTCAAGAGTATTAAGATCAATATGATTGAATAAAATTAAAGATCCACACAAACTCAAAGAAGAATAAATCATTAATATTAATAAAAAGATCCAAAGTTATCCCTAAATAAAGCTCAGCTATACAATGAACATAAGAACAAATTACAAAATACATGTTCAAGAAATTAGGAAGAGAAAAGAAAGAAGGAGAAAGCTTATAAATTTCATCATTGAAGCTCAGATCCTCCACTAATGGAAAGAGGGCTTCCATCCTTAGCTCCCCAAGCTCATCTCCACCTCCAATGGAGGACCCAGCCACAGCCTCTAACCCTAAACTACCTAAAACCTAAAACCTAAAACCAAAGAGAGAAAACTGAGAGAGACAGAGAAAGGGCGTGAAAAACAAAATAAATAGACTCAGCTCGTCGATGCGCGCCACAGCGTGAATAAGGCCACGCCGCGGTGTGAAGCCTATGTGCGAGGACACGATTGTGTTCCTCTCTGACTTACGTTGGCTAAAACATTGCACGCCACGGTGTGAACATTCTCACTCCGCGACATGATGCTCTGGAATGCATCACTGGCTTTTTTTCTCCAATGCTGGGCCTTGATTTGCATCAATTTGTCTCTTTTTAGCCCTTCCTGCGTTAGAGAAAGTACAAAGTTAAATATAATTACAAATCTACTTAATCAATAAACAAATATGCACAAATTGCTCAAAAACATAATAGAAGGCCTCAAAATAGAATTCCACAAATATAAGCATAAAACCTTCTAAATATGCATAAGAACAAGGACTAAGCATGCCATGAAGCATAAATATGGGGCATAAATAACTATATTTCATGGAGTTATCAGGTATGGGTGATATAAATAAAGAGTAAAGAATGATGTTGTTGACATTTCCTACCTAGTTTTTAGAATTTGGCATAGTGATAATTGATGCAGATTAAAAGTTACAAACCCAAGTGCAGGTTGTTTCAAGTAATAAATTCTCGGGAGTCCGAGGTCGATCCACAGAGAATTGATGAAGAAAAATTTATTTGACGTAAGGAAAATATTTTGTCACAACAATGAAAGTGATAAAACTTGGTCACAAATAAAAAAGATTTACTTGGGTTAGGAGATCCATTCTTAGTAAATAAAATAAAGATAAAATTAATAGTTTTTATAACTCAATTAGAATCCACACATAATGGAGGTTCCAATCAGAAAATACAATAATCAAAGTTCATTAAAAATTATATACATAATGATATTATGATTCCTTTAATTATTTATTAACACCACCACTTATAAATGGGTTCAAGCATTCACTGTGCCAACCTTTTGTCTACAATGAATCAAGATCTCCACTTTACAAGGAGGATTTCTAAATTGTTTGGAAATAAAATATAACACATATAATGACTACTTGAAAATATATCATTTAAGTACAAGAAAGAAATGAATCTAAATTTATTTCATTACCAAGAGCTTTACCCTTTCACCCAAGTAAAATGAAACTTAGTTACTCATAGACAAGAAGAAAGAAAGAGAAAAGAAGAAGAAGAAGAACATGACTTCAATTTAGAACAAAGGAAAATTACAACAAGATAATCAAACAGTACAATAGCATGATCTTGATATCTAACACCCAGACTCTAAATGATCAGCCAAGGCTCTCTTTTATAGAGGATTAGGGAAACAAAATGACAACGGGGCTGATTCATGAGTGGGTGGATGAGTGGAAAATGAGTGAAAAATGGCAAATGACTTTTGATGAGTAAAAAATTATGGAGATTCTTTGTCTCCAAAATCATTCAGTTCTGAAGTCATTGAATGTGTTATAATCTTACTAAGTGGTCTTCATGAAAGTTATAGGCTTAGATTTTAGCTTTCAAATGCCACTAGAATCACCTCAAAAAGCCACCTACATCTCGAGATATGGCCTAATTACTGCATAATATTCTGGCCTAGTTACAGCTCCTCTGTTCTGAATTCTAATCCCAATATGACCTCCAAGGAGTCCGATTTGAGTCTTGTATTCTTCAAGAAAGTTATAGATATGGGTCTTAAATTACAAATACTAAAATTTTAACCCAATACAGATCTTACAGCCCGAGTTATGCTCTAATTACTGTACATTATTCAGGTTCTAATCACAAAACTCGTATTCTGACTTCCAAGCCCAGTTAGTTCCACTAGATGTCCGATTTTCACTAGAGCTCTCATGAAAGTTGTAGAGCTCTCTCTTATCTTTCCTACAAGGTAAGATACATAATTATTAGATATTTAGAACTCAAGATATGACCAAAATACAGAAACATTGTAAGACGTAAATCTTGTTAAAAATATCAATTAAGTCCAATTTGAGTCCAAACTTATAGAACATAACCAAACTCAATCAATTAAGTACATGGAGAGTGTAAATGACTAAAAGTGAGAGCTTATTAATGTATAAAATATGTTATCATCGAATTCCTCCACACTTAGCTTTTTGCACTCTTGGGCAAAACACATAAGACCAAAACTAAAAAAAATAAAATGAAACAGACTCAAAAGCTAAACACTCTAAAAGACTCAATTTCTAATAATATTCAAGAATGAAGAGCAACCAATCATTCAAGTAATCAAAACATTTATGAGGTAATGTTTTTTCAAATATCAAACTAACAAGCAAGGAAATTTCAATTGAAAAGCATGAGTCAAGAATGATAGATCTTCACAAGATTCACTCTTAATCTCTCAAGTGTTTAAAATGTAGTATTTCACTCAATTCAGCCCTTGAGAAATTGCACTACCATAAGATTGTTTATCTTCTACTTCTTCACTACTCAGAACACATGAACACACAAATCATGAGGACTTTAAATTCAAGGTTGTAATGGGGTCAAGGTAAAGGAGAACGTAATATGGATATGACAAGTTAAATACCAAAGAAAATAAAAAAGCATGAAAGCTGAGTTCAATTAACAAACATGAAAATTCATCCCAACTCCACCTAATATAAATTCCTTTTACATGTTTTTTTTCCTTTCCTCTATTACCTTGTTGGCCTTTCTTTACATTTTTTTTGTTTTTTATATTTTTTTTACAAGATGAACATAATATATACATTTAAATAATTTTTTCTCAACCATTTTGTACACACACCTCCACACTTGTTCAAGAACTCATCCAATGATAAAGCTAATGTTCTCTTATTCTCTAAGGCTGGGTAAGAACATGATTTTTCATTTAAGGCACATAATGAGTTCGAAATAAAGAATGGTCAAATAAGCTCAAAATGGTTAAGCATGGGGAAATAGGTCATTTCCAATGCCTTACGTTGGCAGAAATCAGAAAATTTCTAAGAAGCTATAAGAGTGATTGATATTATATTGAGACAATATGCTACTGAGCTAGACTTTTGATGAGTAAAAAATTATGGAGATTCTTTGTCTCCAAAATCATTCAGTTCTGAAGTCATTGAATGTGTCATAATCTTACTAAGTGGTCTTCATGAAAGTTATAGGCTTAGATTTTAGCTTTCAAATGCCACTAGAATCACCTCAAAAAGCCACCTACATCTCGAGATATGGCCTAATTACTGCATAATATTCTGGCCTAGTTACAGCTCCTTTGTTCTGAATTCTAATCCCAATATGACCTCCAAGGAGTCCGATTTGAGTCTTGTATTCTTCAAGAAAGTTATAGATATGGGTCTTAAATTACAAATACTAAAATTTCAACCCAATACAGATCTTACAGCCCGAGTTATGCTCTAATTACTGTACACTGTTTAGGTTCTAATCACAAAACTCGTATTCTGACTTCCAAGCCCAATTAGTTCCACTAGATGTCCGATTTTCACCTAGAGCTCTTGTGAAAGTTGTAGAGCTCTATCTTATCTTTCCTACAAGGTATGATACATAATTATTAGATATTTAGAACTCAAGATATGACCAAAATACAGAAACATTGTAAGACGTAAATCTTGTTAAAAATATCAATTAAGTCCAATTTGAGTCCAAACTTATAGAACATAACCAAACTCAATCAATTAAGTACATGGAGAGTGTAAATGACTAAAAGTGAGAGCTTATTAATGTATAAAATATGTTATCACCGAATTCCTCCACACTTAGCTTTTTGCACTCTTGGGCAAAACACATAAAACCAAAACTAAAAAAAAAAAATGAAACAGACTCAAAAGCTAAACACTCTAAAAGACTCAATTTCTAATAATATTCAAGAATGAAGAGCAACCAATCATTCAAGTAATCAAAACATTTATGAGGTAATGTTTTTTCAAATATCAAACTAACAAGCAAGGAAATTTCAATTGAAAAGCATGAGTCAAGAATGATAGATCTTCACAAGATTCACTCTTAATCTCTCAAGTGTTTAAAATGTAGTATTTCACTCAATTCAGCCCTTGAGAAATTGCACTACCATAAGATTGTTTATCTTCTACTTCTTCACTACTCAGAACACATGAACACACAAATCATGAGGACTTTAAATTCAAGGTTGTAATGGGGTCAAGGTAAAGGAGAACGTAATATGGATATGACAAGTTAAATACCAAAGAAAATAAAAAAGCATGAAAGCTGAGTTCAATTAACAAACATGAAAATTCATCCCAACTCCACCTAATATAAATTCCTTTTACATGTTTTTTTTTCCTTTCCTCTATTACCTTGTTGGCCTTTCTTTACATTTTTTTTGTTTTTTATATTTTTTTTACAAGATGAACATAATATATACATTTAAATAATTTTTTCTCAACCATTTTGTACACACACCCCCACACTTGTTCAAGAACTCATCCAATGATAAAGCTAATGTTCTCTTATTCTCTAAGGCTGGGTAAGAACATGATTTTTCATTTAAGCCACATAATGAGTTCGAAATAAAGAATGGTCAAATAAGTTCAAAATGGTTAAGCATGGGGAAATAGGTCATTTCCAATGCCTTACGTTGGCAGAAATCAGAGAATTTCTAAGAAACTATAAGAGTGATTGATATTATATTGAGACAATATGCTACTGAGCTAGACTACCTATTTGTGCGCTAATCATTCTAGGCTATCTGGTTAAAGTAGCTATTTCAAGAAAAATGTCTCAATCATGTTTACGTATGCATGTAAAAATGTAGTCTAAAAAAGAATCAAAGCAAGTTCTAGAGTAACAATTCCATGAGTGAAAATCACACAAGAAAGAAGAGAATGACACAAATATTCAATCCATTTATCAATAGGCTCAAAATCTCACAAGGCATAATTCTATCATTCTCAGTCCACCAATTCAACATCCTTAACCAAGCATGTGATTTTTAAGAAAGAAGACAATTTACTCAATCATGCAAATTTCCTTGAATTTGAATTGCTACTTCCACACAAACTAGTTATCTATCCAATTACTCCTTACTCTGCCACCAATTTTATGCGTCTCAAGAGTAAATAATTTACTCCTTACTCTACCATTCCTAATTATTTTTATTGTTAATAAATTATTGACAAACATATAAACACAATAAACATATTGATAAACACACTTCTTAATTTTTTTTTTTTTATTTTTAGTTTTTTTAATAACCATCCTTTCCCCCAACCAAATCACAACATTGTTTTCAATGTTAAAACATAGATAGGTAAAGGATAGAAGATATTACCTGTTGTTGCAATTACTGAAAAGAAAAATCTTGCACAAATTAAAACAGAAATAAAGTACGATATATAAAACTAAAGATAAAGGAAAATTATAGATGAAGTGCCAGATCACACTATTGTTCCTTGCTGCCTCCCTTACTATTGCCTTCTGACTAATCTATCTGAGCTATTATTGGTTCAGGTTCATAAACAAAAGTTTGTAATTTATTAATTAATTCATTAATAGTAGAAGTAGATATAAGAAGTAGTTTTGTCGAAGGTGTGATAAAGCTCTGTTCCACAGCATGGACAACAAAAGATAATAAATTATCAAAAAAATTATTAACATTCAACAAACCTATGGGTTTATGGTAGATGTTCAGTTGGGCCTAAGAGATAATTTGAAAAACTTCTTCCAAAGTACCAAAACCACCCGATAAGGCAATGAATGCATAAGAATTTTCAAGCATTATCCTCATTCGTCCATGCATAGATGATACTTGAATTTCCAGCCCAATTGTCTTTCCAATGATGTTCCTTCTAGTTAAAGGTTCAGGAATGACACTCAAAACTTGACCACCTCTTAGATGTGCAGAAAGTGATACAGCCCACATTAACCCAATGCTACCTCCCCCATATACTACACGAATGTTCCTCGCAGCAAGTGTTCTACCAACAGTGCTTGCTGTATTTACAAACTCTAAACCCTTCCCATAACTTGTCCCACAAAATACACAGATACTAGTAAAGCTACGAACTGAAGAAGAAGCTCCCTCCATTTCTACACTCATACTCTCTTTGAATGATTATGAGTTGCAAGAAAGTGAAGAAAACAAAGTGTTTAAATAGGTAAGAGAATAGAAAAAGTAATAATAGCTCCTATATAGGTAGTTTGGCTGTTGTCAGAAAAATTTGAATTAAAAAAACTTTTTTTATTTTTTTTACTTTTTTATGTTTTATTTTTAGACTTCAAGAAAACCATCAGGGTAAAGAAGTTTAAAAACCCCTGAAGGACCCTGCTTAAAGGATCGTCTGTCCAAAACTAAAATATAATAAAATCATATAAATATAAAATAATAATAACAAATGATGACATACCTTTATGTACAGGTTTCATGACGTATCTTTATACTGCTCGTCATGAGTGCAGTAATACCAAGACGGCTCAGCCAATCTGGGAATTCTTCTCCCTCTCGCTTATGGGATATTTTGGATTGAGTTACGACACAACTAATTAAAGTGCGTAAATCTGAAAGCCACCACCAATGACCACAGCCAGTGAGAGGTTGCTGGAGAGCTCATGACATTAAATCACAGGATCCAGCTCAGAGGCATTGTCACGCGAGAATGCAAGCACGAGATGCTTCTATTTGTCCATCAGCAAGCAGAGCCTACGGTTGAAACCTGAGAATGCTTGTGTGGCTCTCTACAGAGCATGACACACGAACCTTATTTATGGACCGGCGTGCAAAGGTCCACCCGAGTAAATGACGGATCTGCCACTGGCAGGGGCTCCTAATCTAATTAAAGATCAAGTACAACCGAAGTTTCGCCCTCCTTTTTTTTATTTCATTTTTTTCTTTTCTTTTTTCTTTTCTTTTCTTTTCTTTTGGAGATGTACAAGATAATATATACAAGTTGTTGCGATTGTGGCTCACATCTTCTTCTGGTTTTACGTCTAGTAACGACTTAAACACCTTCTATGAGTCGAGGATAAGCTTCCCATCCAATTTTCTTATAAATTGGTAAATAGGGTCTTTTTTAGTCAGATTCCCAAGACTGTAACGCTCTTACTCATCATTGAAGAGATTTCACAAACTAAGAAGTTTACGCTACACATATATTTATCTCAAGAATCAATAAGATATTATCTAATGACTCTTTACTCAGTCCATTCTTAATGAAGAAAATTTTATCTTCTCTGTTTACAGAAACTATTCTCAAAGAATGACATCACATTTTACAATTTCATCGCACACATTTGTAACAAACTTTCATTCTTTTTACTTTTCTCCTTTTTGAATACGAACTTTTACCGAGACCTAGCATATATGGGACAAATGAATTTGAAAATTCACCAGCTAAATGAACATTTGCTTTGATTATCCAGCGTATATGTTCTGGGATGCCCTTGTACATTAACAATCTCAGTCTTTCACACCTAGCTTTGTAGATTTTGGTTAGAGCATTTTTAGGAACAGAAGGGAAATGCTTTCTTAGATTTGAGAGAATGACATCCATTTCGAAGGAGAAGGAATCAATTATTATGGGAAACTGAAAAATAAACCGACTTGAGAGTCACGGAGTATCGTTATCCGCCACTTAACCGGGAACACAAAGAACTGCAAAAAGAAAGAAACAAAATTAAAATAAATTCTACTCATAATAAGGATTAGAAAGGGAGATGGATTCTACCTTTATAACTTGATGTTCCAAAAATGATTTGAGTCTTTATCCATTGACCTTAAATATATTACCATTCCTAGAGTTTTCAATGTCTATGGCCCTATGAGGATACACATGTTTGACAATAAAAGGACCAGTCCACTTAGATCTCAATTTTTCAGGGAATAGGTGAAGACGAGAATTATAAAGCAGAACTTTTTAACCAATTTCAAAATATTTTCTCAAAATTGATTTGTCATAAAAAGCTTTTATTCTAACTTTATAAATCTTTGAGCTTTCATATGCATCATTTCTCAATTCTTCAAGTTCATTTGATTGCAATTTGCATAACTTGGAAACATCATCAAGATTTAAATTGAAAGTTTTAATGGCCTAAAATGCTTTATGCTCTAATTTTACAAGCAAGTAACAAGGCTTTCCATAGACTAACCGATAGGATGACATGCCTAAAGATGTTTTAAAAGCAGTACGGTAAGCCTAAAGTACATCGTTTAATCTTAAAGACTAATTTTTATGATTTGGGTTAACAATTTTTTTTCAAAATTTGTTTAATCTCTCTATTTGCTAATTCTACTTGTCCACTTGTCTGAGGGTGATAAGGGGTAGCAATTTTGTGTGTGATGTCATATTTCTTCATTAAAGATTCAAATGGCTTATTGCAAAAATGTTTTCCCTCATCACTAATGATAGCTCGAGGGATTCCAAATCGACTCAAAATATTTTCTTTTAAAAATTTCAGAACAATTTTGTGATCATTGTGTCGACATGAAATCGTCTCAATCCATTTTGAGACATAATAAACTACAACCAAAATATACACAAATCTAAATGATGATAGAAATGGACCCATGAAATTAATTCTCCAACAATCAAAAATTTCAATGACAATGATAGGGTTCAGAGGCATCATGTCTCATTTAGAAATAGACCTCATTTTTTGACAAATTTCACAACTTTTTCAAAAAGTATAGCTGTCCTTAAATAAAGTGGGTTAATAAAATCCACACTGCAAGATTTTTGCAGCTATTTTCTTTGAAGAAAAATGACATCCACATGCTTTTGAATGACAAAATTTAATGACACTACTTACCTCACTGTCGGGTACACATTTCTGAAAGATTTGATTAGGACAATATTTAAACAAATATGGGTTATCCCAATAGAAAATTTTCACCTCAATAAATTTTTTTTTCTATCTTGGTGCGTCCATTGAAGCGACATCTTACCTGTTACAAGAAAATTGATAATGTTAGCAAACAAAGGCATGGAATTGACTGAAAATAAAAATTCATCGGGAAAAGAATTATTGATGGGTGTGTTATCAAAAGATGAGCCTGTTGTAAGTTTGGACAAATGATCTGCAACAACATTTTTGACTCATTTCTTATCTTTTATTGTGATGTTGAATTCTTGAAGTAACAAGATCCACTGTATCAACCTAGGTTTGACATCCTACTTAAACATTAAATATCTAATAGCAACATGATCAGGAAAACAACAGTAGAAGAACTAATTAAATAAGCTCGAAATTTATCCAATGCAAAAATTACAGCAAGTAATTCTTTTTCAGTAGTGGTTTAATTCATTTGTGCACTATTCAAAATTCGACTTGCATAATAAATTACATGAGACTTACCTTCCTTTCTCTGTCCTAAAACAGCGCTAACATCAAAATCACTAGCATCACACATCAACTCAAAAGACAAAGACCAATCAGGGGATTGCATAATAGGAGTAGATGTCAGAAGATTAATTAAATTTTCAAATTTTTTTTGATAATCTTAGGTCCAATCAAATGGTGCATCTTTTGTTAGAAGATTACATAATGGTCTAGATATGACACTAAAGTCCTTCATGAATCTTCTGTAAAATCTTGCATGTCCTAAAAAGGAACGAACTTCTCTGACTGTTTTTGGGGAAGGCAAATGAGCAATTAATTCAACTTTATTCTTAACAACTTCAATTCCCTTAGAAGATATCACATGACCTAACACTATTCCTGATGTAACCATGTAATGACATTTTTCCAAATTTAACACATTATTTTTCTTCATATCTTTTAAGAATTTTTTTCAAATTATCAAGACAATTTTCAAAAGAATTTTCAAAAATTGTCAAGTCATCCATGAAAACCTCTAAATAATACTCAATCATGTCACTGAAAATACTTAGCATGCATCTTTGAAAAGTTATCGGAGCATTACATAGACCAAAATGTATTCTTCTATATGCAAAAGTGCCAAAGGGGTAAGTAAAAGTGGCATTTTCTTGGTCCTCTAATGCAATTGGTATTTGATTATACCCTGAATAACTATCAAGAAAATAATAGTAGGGATGTCCTGCTACTCTTTCCAAAATTTGGTCAAGAAATGGCAAGGGAAAATGATCTTTCCTAGTGGCTGCATTCAATTTTCTAAAATCAATACATATACGCCAACTAGATGAGACTCGGGTAGGTATTAATTCACCTTTTTTATTTTCAACCACTGTTATTCCAGATTTCTTAAGCACAACTTGTGTAGGGCTTACCCACTGGCTATCAGAGATAGGATAGATAATTCCAACATCAAGTAATTTAAGAACTTCAGCTCTAACTACCTCTTTCATGTGTAGATTTAATCTTCTTTGAGGTTATTGAGATGTTTTAGCATTATCCTCTAAATGTATTCTATGTGTATAGATTAATAGATTAATAGCTTTTATGTCCTTTAATGTCTATCCAATTGCACTTTTATGCCTTTTAAGTACTTCTATCAACATACCTTCTTGTTCTTTGATTAGGGATGAGGAAATTTCCACTGAAAAACTTTGTTCTTCTCCCAAAAATGTGTACTTCAACCCAGCAGGTAATGACTTTAGTTCCAGTGTGGGTACTTCTTCATGGGTATCATCATTCATGGTTTTTAGCTCTTCAAATCTCGGCTTCCATCCTTTGCATTCCATTACCTGTGTACAGTCAAGTAAAGACCATATTTCAAAAACATCATTATCTAATTGTGTAGTTGAATTAAATGAATTAATTAAACAAATTTCTAATGGGTTAAAAGAACTCCTGGTTTGAAGATGATCATCAATAATGGCCTCAATCCCTTCAATTTCTTCTTTTTCATCATAAACTTCATGTAGTTGCTTGCACATGTTGAAAACATTAAGCTCCAGTATCATATTTCCAAATGTTAACTTCATCACTCCATTTCTGGAATTTATCAAAACATTAGATGTTACTAAAAATGAGAGACCTAAAATAACAGGAATTGACTTGCTACTATTTTCCATAGGTTCAGTTTCCAAGATAATAAAATCCATAGGATATATGAATTTATCAACTTGTACCAACACATCTTCCACTATTCCTTTTGGAATTTTAATTAATCTATCAGCAAGTAGAAGAGTTATAGAAGTTAGTTTTAACTCACCCAGGTTGAGTTACTGATAAACTGAATATAGAAGTAAATTAACACTAGCACCAAGATCAAGTAAAACTCATTCAATTTTATGTTCACCAATAATGCATGAAACTGTAGGATAGCTAGGGTCTTTATATTTGAACACATTATTGTTTTGAATAATGGAACTTACCTATTTAGTCAAAAAGGCATTCTTTTTCACATTATGTTTACTTTTAATAGTGCACAAGCCTTTCAAAAACTTGGCATAACAAGGAATCTATTTGATAGCATCTAACAGAGGAATATTGACCTTCACTTGTTTAAGGATTTCAAAAATGTCACTGTTATGGTTCACTTTACTTGAATTGTTTAATGCTTGAGGATATGAGGGTGAAGGCGAGGGTTTGGTCTCCTTTTGGCTAGGTGGCTTATCAACTTCCTCCTTATCTTTGAGACTTGATTCATCATCTATCTCACAAGGTTCAGGAATTTGTTTTTCAATAACCTTTCCACTCCTAAGAGCTATCATTGACCTGACTTGATCTATTTGTTGGCTTTCTGAACTACCCTCATTTAGGCTGTACTAACTCTTGGGATTTGGTTGAGGTTAAGAAGGAAACTTTCCTTTCTCGTGAATGACGAGTGCAGAAGAAAGTTTAGCAAGAATGTCTTTTATGTCAATCATGACTTGAGTGTTTTGGTTATTAATGGCCTCTTGCTTTTCCCTGAATGCATGCAATATTCTCTCAAGGTTTTTCCTATATGGTGGGATATAAGGTGCATATCCTTAAGAATTTTGAGAGTCTTGTTGTGCTTGAGGAGGTGGTGGTTGCATAAATTGTGCCTAATTATTGGTCCTCCAACTGAAGTTCGGGTGATTTCTCCATCCGGATTGTGTATATCTGAAAAAGAAGAAGTGAATGACTTTTTAAAATTATTCATTGCATTTACTTGCTCATGCATAACTTCTTTAAAAATAGAAATTTTTAGACATTCATTTGTTGAGTGTCCCAATTCATCACAAATGCTACAAATTTCTTCATTTTGCACATATTTGACTTCTTTTACTTTCCCTGATTCCATGGCTTCAACCTTTCTAACCAAACTAGCAAACCTAGCATTTAAATCTTCTTCTTGACTAAGATGATATTTTTCTTTACTAGTATTTGCAAGGTTATATCTAATTGAATTTTTAGAAGAATTAGTACCATGCTATGATTGAGAATTTTCAGCCAAATGATCTAAATAGTCTAAAGTTTCTTCAGGTTCTTTATCAAGAAATTCACCATTGCACATTGTTTCCACAAATTGTTTAGTTTCAGGTGTTAACCCTTCATAAAAGAAGCTTATAGTACACCATTTTTCAAAACCATGATGTGGACAAGAATTTAACAAATCTTTAAAACGTTCCCAACTTTGAAAATATGCTTCATTTGAATTTTGAAAAAAAAATTGGATTTGTCTTTTCAAAGCATTGATTTTATGTGTTAGAAAAAATTTATTTAAAAACTCACCTTGCATTTATTGCATGTGCCAATTGATCTTGGTTTCAAAGTGTTAAGCCAAGTTTTTGCTTTATTTTTCAACGAAAAATGAAACAATTTAAGCTTAACAATCTCTTCAGTGCAAGTTTGGTCATTAAAAGCAGTACATATTTTCTCAAATTCTTTTAGATGTAAATAGGGGTTTTCAGATTCTAAACCATGAAAAGTAAGAAGTAAAGAAATCATGCCTGACTTGAATCTAAAATTGTTAGCATTGAGTGGAAAGATAAAACATGATGAACTAAAATTTCAAGATGGTTGCAAATACTCACACATGGTTCGCAACGGTTGATTTTTATGTTCATTATGCACACTTTCATTTTCAGCCATTGTATTTGATGTGTGTGATTGTGATTCAAACAAATTAATATGTAAAGTACTAGGATTAACTTTAACCAGACGATCAGAATTTAAATCACGATACCAATTAAGTATAAATAAATAACTTAAAATATAAAATGAAATGTACAAGCTGGCAGTATAAACCGTTCATTAAATATTAATAAAGATGTAGTATAAACCAGCCACCAAATATATATTAATAAGGGTGTGGTATAAACCAACCACCAAATATATATTAATACTTAGTAAATAAATATTAACAAAGGTGTGGTATAAATTAACCACCAAATAAGTTAATAAGTAGATAAATTAAAATGTTAGAAGTAAGTAAATTAAAATGTTAGAAGCGAGGTAAAGTTAAAAGTTAGATAGGCGATAAAGTAAAAAGTTAGATAGTTAGTAAATTAGTAAGCAAGAAAATTAAAAGGTTAGTAGGTTAGTAAGTTAAAAAGTTAGAAATAAAATATAGAAAATAAAATACAAAAAATAAAGTGCAGAATGTAAATTACAGAAAATAAAGTGCAAAAAATAAAGTACAAAAAGTAAATTTAAAATATGAAAACTGGAGAATCAGTAAGTCAATTTTTTGCTCTGGCGAGAAAGAATAGAAGAAGAAAAATTATTTCATTAATGATTAAAGATTACAAAGGGATAAGAGATAGTTTCCTCCACTAAGTTAGTATGTTAGTAAGTACAAAGAAAAAAAAATTAAAAGAGTAGAAAAAATATATATATACAAGATCCACAGGAAAAAAATATAAATATATATACAAAATATTTACACCATAAATTTGTTCTTCAAATCAAGTCCCCGACAATGGTGCCAAAAACTTGATGAGGATTAAAAGTTACAAACTTAAGTGCAGGTTGTTTCAAGTAATAAATTTTCGGGAGTTCGAGGTCGATCCACAGGGAATTGATGAAGAAAAATTTATTTAACGTAAGGAAAATATTTTGTCACAATAATAAAAGTGATAAAAGTTAGTCACAAATAAAAAAGATTTACTTGGGTTAGGAGATCTACTCTTAGTAAATAAAATAATGATAAGATTAATTTTTTTTATAACTCAATTGGAATCCACACATAATGGAAGTTCCAATCGAAAAATATAACAATTAAAGTTCATTAAAAATTATATACATAATTATATTATGATTTCTTTAATTATTTATTAACACCACCACTTATAAATGGGCTCAAGTATTCACTGTGTCAACCTCTTGTCTACAATGAATCAAGATCTCCACTTTATAATGAGGGTTTCTAAATTGATTAGAACAAAATACAACACGTATAATGTGTTGGTGTATGCCCTAGTGGCCAATACATTTTGTTTGTATTGACATACATTATATTATGCTATTTTTGATATATGAGGCATTTCATTTATTGTGTTCTTTTTTATAGACATAATAAAGTCCTTAGAATAGTAAGTTTGATACCATAGGACATCAAGTGGATGACTTGATGGTGAGATCCTATTGGATAAAATACTATTCTTAAATGTCTCTAGTCAAGTATTATTGTTAATTAGGACAACAATAATGCATTGAGACTAGTATGTGCGTAGATCGATGACCACATCTCACGGGTCATGGATATGAGATATCAAGTCTACACATGGATACATATTAGAGTAATGATGTATTGGATTTGAGAACGCTACGTGGATCGTTACGTGAGTGTCATAAGCGATTCTCATAGTGATAATGGTGTATGTGGTTCTTTGACCTGAAATCACTACGATTCCTACATGAGGAGTGTGTGTTTTAAATGCCATCAAACGTCATCCGTAACAATATGATTATAAAGTTGGTTATTAGACATATTGCGATGCATGTGGAGGAATGTGAGTGACCTAGATGGGATTTGTCCCTCCTACATAACAGAGTGATATCTTCGGGCCCCCGATTGAGTGAGACTATGAAATGCATGGCCATGCTCAAATGAGTCAATATGAGATATTGATCTCATTTGTTATTACTATGTCTACTCGGGAATCAGCGAAGATTGAATTAAACAAGGGTGACACGTTCCATGCCTTGTGTTCAACGGATATCCGGACAAAGGGACTAAACTACACGAAACATTGATCACGGATAGGTTATGTCAAATCACCGACATTCTCATTACTTGGGTATGATTGATGTGTTGCTAGATATCACATCGTTTGTAATATTAAAATGAGATTTTAATATTACTACCAACGTCATGAGAACTTGCGGTGGTCGCACACTTAGAACAGACTAAATTGGAGCAATAAGGATCCAAGTTGGACTCGGATTCAATTGTGGGCCTAACTCATGAGAGATGGGTTTTAGGGTTGCACAAAGCTTACCTTGCTACATCGCTCATACTCACTTAAGGCAGCCACTATTATAAATAGTACTGTTAAGGGGGCTGCTATAGATGTTACATCACAACCTTAGCCGCACCTAAGAAAGTGAGTGAGAGACAGTGAAAGGTTCTTCTCTTCTATTCGCAGCTAACACCGCGAAACAGAGGCGTGACTCCTTTTGCAAGTCTGTTCGTGTGGATACCGCAGAACCATCGTCGCTATTACGGTGTTGGTGATTCACCTCGCTTGTGTTTATCACGCTTCAAGAGGTAAGTTTTAAAAAAAACTCGGATTATGGACTTTTCGCATGGATCCTGTATGGGAATCCTATTATTCCGCTGCGAGATATTTTGATCCGCAATTCCCAACATAATGACCACTTGAAAATATATTATTTAAGCATAAGAAAGAAATGAATTTAACCTTATTTCATTTACCAAGAGCTTCATCCTTTCACCTAAGTAAAATGAAACTTAGTTACTCATAGACAAGAAGAAGAAGAAGAAGAAGAAGAAGAAGAAGAAGAAGAAGAAGAAGAAGAAGAAGAAGAAGAAGAAGAAGAAGAAGAAGAAGAAGAAAAAAAATTACAACAAGGTAATCAAACAATACAATAGCATAATCTTGATATCTAACACCCAGACTCTAAATGATCAGCCAAGGCTCCCTTTTATAGAGGATTAGGGATACAAAATGACAAAGAAGCTGATTCATGAGTGGGTGGAGGATTGAAAAATGAGTGAAAAATTATAGAGATTCTTTGTCTCTGAAATCATTCAGTTCTGAAGTCATTGAATGCGTCATAATCTCACCAAGTGGTCTTCATGAAAGTTATAGACCTAGATCTTAGCTTTCAAATGCCACCAGGCCGAGATATGACCCAATTACTGTACAGTGTTCAAGTCCAGTTACAGCTCCTCTGTTCTGACTTTCAAGCCCAATATGACCTCCAAGGAGTCCGATTTGAGTCTTATATTTTTCATGAAAGTTGTAGATATGAGTCTTAAATTACAGATACCAAAATTTCAGCCCAATCCAGATCTTACAGTCTGAGTTATGCTTTGATTACTACACACTGTTCAGGTTCCAATCACAAAATTCATATTCTGACTTCCAAGCCCAATTAGTTCCACTAGATGTTCGATTTTCACCTAGAGCTCTCATGAAAGTTGTAGAGCTCTCTCTTATATTTCCTACAAGTTAAGATACATAATTATTAGACATCTAGAACTCAAGATATGGCCAAAATACAAAAATAATGTAAGATGTAAATCTTACTGAAAAAATCAATTATGTCCAATTTGAGTCCAAACTTACAGAACATAACCAAACTTAATCAATTAAGTACATGGAGAGTGTAAATGACTAAAAATGAGGGCTTATTAATGTATAAAATATGTGATCATCAATAATGTAATTGAAGATGGGAAAATTGAGGATGGCAGCAAACAGAGGCTGGCTTTGTGACTTTGTGGCTTTGTGTTTGTGACGAGATTTGGGAGGATGAAAGGCATTTATAGACCTCAATTAAGTTTGTTGTACGTATGGTGATGAAGTATGGATAATGTAAGGTAACTTGACTATAAAAACGAGATTCTTTATTGTAAAAAAAATCCTTCCCAGTAATCATTTGCTTAATCTGATTTTCATGTACGTATAAGTTTCTTCAAGCTTCATGGACACTTGTCTCTTTCTCATTCTCTAAATCCAAAATTTTATAAGATCTGAGATGCCTATGATTTGCCACCTATTACTAACAATCATTTCCATAATCTCATAAACTTCCCCATTCCTACACCTGTATGTGCTGACTTCATTTTCCCGAGCTCATCCTTCATTAAATGCCTAGACACTTGTCTTCCTTCTTTGGCTTAGTTTTACATGAATGTTTGATCAAATTGATCTCTTCATTATTGCTTCTTTAATTTGGTTTCATTGTAACTAGAAAGAGCTTGAAGTCCAACGAAACAAGAAACTGGATCAAAACTAAATTTTTTTATCCTGTTTTCATGCTACGTAATTTCCCATTTCTAATATCCTGCAACTATTTATTCGAATAATGATATGTTTATTAAATGGCAATTTTTTTTTCATATACTTTCTTGGCTTGTTATTCGACTAGCATATGCTTTATTCAAATAATCTTCAAGTTATTTGAATAAATGATTTCATACTTGAAAATTGTTATTTTATATATTAAGGGTTATTATCTTATTTTTATTTATTAGTATTTCTAGGGATGTTACACGGTCCAGAACAAGTATGAATAAATTTTCTATGGCCATAGTTAATTTTATTATGAGCTAAATTTCTTTTAGGGGATTTTAGGGCAATAGTTAATTTTATCATGAGCTTGAATATATGAGTATTTATATTTGTTGAAGTGGTTTTCATCATCTATACAAAAATTTACTATTGTTCTTAATTTCTATTGATATATATCTTGGAATCACACCGGAAGGAAAATTCTTTGATTTGACATAAATAATAAACTTTATAAGTATATAATCGGAATGGAAGTAAATATTTGCCTTGTGGGGGGATTGAGTTGATTAATTATAGATCTTAATAACTTGATTGATGCTTATCATTGTTATTGGAAAATAAGTAATATAGATGTTTTTTAATATATTTGATATGACTCGGGAGAGACTATAATACCTTAGGATTTCCACCCCTTGCATGAGATGATTAAAATTATATTATCAATCAATTAAGTTAAATAGGATTGGTTCAAGTGAAATCAAAATACCCTGATTTAATTGATATTGCTTTGACTCTTGTTAGTTTCTAGCTCATTTGAATTTAATTCATTAGTTTTAGTTTTTATTAATTTTAGTTTACTTAAAATTTCTTTTGATAGTTTAAATAAAAGTAAAGTTAGTAAAATTTTAATAGTTAGTAAACACTCTTTGTAGGAAGAATATCTTATTTACTATTTTATTACTTGACTGGCTTCATACATTTGTCAATTTTCCTATCAATTTTTTTTATTTTTATAAACAAACAAATTTCTCTCGGTAAGACTTTGATTAGAAGCAATATTAAACCTAAAATAAACTGATCTAAATATGCACATTTTCATATCATATTTAAATTAATTTTTAATTTATAATTTTTTAAAAATTTACAATGATTACATTTTAAAAATAGAAATACTAACAAACAATCATACATATTTAATGAAAATTCTAATAAATTATGGCTAATTGTTATTGAATTGTAACTATCCCAATTACTAGGGATGTGCTTATGCAATAAATATTAACATGGATGATAACATGCAATTTTTTTTTCTTCTTACAAGGTCAAATCATGAGAAATTAAAAGTATATTTTAAAAAAAAATTGTTACATAAAAGTATGCTTTGTTTTTGGTAGAAAAAAATATGCTTCTTTTTTTTTTTTACTGGAAAAAAATATGCTTCTATAACCTAAAGTTATTATTATTATTTTGATAGCGCCTAAACTTAAAAATTAAAAGTGTGTGGAAATGACCTCATTTCTTTTTCTTTGTTTTTTTTTTTGAGCTGGAAAATTACCTCATTTCAGACACATATAATATCCAAAAATATATTGTAATAAAAAGATCCGAAAATATGCTCTAAGTGTTGTCGTGCTTAATATCCTAAACAGATGTAACTGATGTAATTGAATGTCATTATGATTGACAAGCAAGTGTTGAAATCTGAAATTATGTTAAATAGGCATGCAACGAATATGGTTTTTTTTACCGAGTGAACCACGACATGGAAAGAGTTATTTGGAAAGCGTTTGACCACAGCAGGAAGTTCTTCTAAAAGGAACATAGAGGTTATATGCTAACTGCTAAGAGTCTGGATCCTACTTCAGGCACCAAAGGTATCTTTCCTTTTCTTTGCAATGACTCATTTTGTAGAAAGAAGTTCGACTTCTGATCATTACTTATGATCAGGTGATTTAAAAGAGAGCTATTACATTGGTTTTTGAGCAGATACCACAACCACAAATGTAACTTCTTATTTGAAGTTAGAGTAGCTGTATGCATTGATTTTGGTCTTTGTTGTGTTAGTTTTTCATTGGTTTAGTGTATACCGTAGAGCCCGATTAGATGAGCTTTTCTTTATTACAAAAAACACTTACTTTTTTTTAAAAAATATTTTAATGTTTTTAAGTATTGTTTGGATGTCACTTTAAAAAAAATAGAGGCGGAAAAAAAAGAACTTTAAAGCCACTTAATTCTAAAACTAACAATTCTCTACTTTTAAAAAAAGTGAAAAGAGAAGTGGTTTTTAAACAGAATTTTATGGAAATACTATTAAAATCAATATTTCTTAAATATTGCATTCCAATGTAAAATAACTTATTTTTGAAAAAAAACACTACTAAAATAAGAGATATAAAAAAATGTTTTTTATAAAAGTGTATTCAAACAAGCCCAAGTTGTGTAGGAATCTCTAAAAAAAGACCTAAAATGGAGACATGTAATCTGCCTTTAATGTAAAACTAAATAGGCATTTTAAACTAGCAGTCTTATAGATTACTATTGTTAGTCTATAATCAATATCTAAAACTACAAATCAATTAATTCTGCACATGGAAAAACATTTTGTAAATGAGCCCAATGGCAATGGGTTTGGATTCTCATAATGATTCTCATAATGATGCCAAGTGGCATCATGATAAAATTAATATAATATAGAAAAAAAAAAGATACATGATCTAAAATTATGTCATATATCATCTAAGTTAATTAATAAATATATTAAGTTTTGATATGTGATAAATATATTACTTAATTTTCTATCATGTGTCATCTAATGTAATAATTTAATAGAAATATTAACACATATAAAAGAAATTGCCATATATACATTAATATAATCAATCAATAAATATAATCAATTAATCAATATAATTAATAATAATTATAATTAATATATAAAAAAAAATACATGGATTAAAATTTTGTCATACTTCATCCAAGTCAATTAGTAAATGTATTAAGCTTTTGACATGTAGCAAATATATTATCTAATTTTCTACCATGTGTCATCCGATATAACAACTTAAAAAAATATTGACATGTATAAAAAAATTGCCACATACACATAAAAAGAAAAAAGAAAAAAGAAAAAAGAAAAAAAAACTAAAAATCAATCAATCAATTATTAATAAAATATAATATATAATCATATAATCATATAATATATAAAGAGAATGTACATAACTTGAAAAGTTGTCATGTGTCTTCTTTGTCAATAAGTACATAGTTTGATTTGATGACATGTGACAAATAGCAAAACTAAATTTTTACTATGTGTCATCCGATGTAGTCTTTTTTCCACGTGTAAAGTAATATGACCAATGCTACATTTATAATATATATATATATATATAATAAATAAAGAGGGAGGATCAACTTAACATCAGTGTAAGTCTTTTTTTTTCTTATTCTCATTTTTAACCATTAGTTCTACTTTCATCTAATGGTTGCCTTTAATGAAATAATCTCAACCATTAGATGAAAGTAGAACCAACGGTTGAAAATGAGTGTAAGAGAAAAAAGACTTACACTGGTGTAAGCTGATCCTTCCTCATAAATTAATATAAAAATCAAATAATTCTAAATCAAAATCACATTTCAACTTCCTGGTTTCATCTTTCTCAATTTTTTGGTAATAGAAAAAGAAATTCTACTTCTTTGAATGAAATATAAAAGTATGATAAAATCTAGAAAAGACACATTCTTTGAACGAAATAGAAGAACATTTCAAAACCCAGAATTTTTAACAAAATAGAAGACTATGTTGAAACTCTAAAATACATATCAGTCTTCTTATTTGTTGTGGTTACTTGATCTTCTTCTTATATGTACAATATTACAAGTCTTAAGAACCGTATTAACAAACGATGTAAGATGTTCATGACCTTGCGAATAAATCAAAGTTATGTAAAAACAGAGACAAATAAGAGAGTTGAGAAAAAAGAATAAAAACATAGGAGAAATTGTAACTCAGAGTGACAGCTGCTAAAGTTATATTTGGAGCTCTAGTAGAGCCTATTCTTGTGAAGTCCAATTCTTTAAGAATGGAAAAAGATGATCCTTCACCTCTTTTAGAGGTGTAGGTATTGTATACACCCTTTTTAAGGGTGTGTGATTGAGAGAGAGAAAGTGATAAGAAAAAGTAAGTATAATGAATGATATTAGATGATGTGTGAAAATAGATGTATATACTATTTGTAGTAAGAATATCAGAGTTATTTAAGAATAGAAGAAAACATTGTTGAACCCTAATTAAATTTTACTAAAATTAACCTCGATTCTATCATTTCCCTTTTTCCTAATTAATTTTTACTAAAATAAATCTCAATCATCATCGATTTCAATTTCAATTTCAATTAATTTTGCTGTCAATCACAATCCTTTACTAAACTGTAAAATCAGAGTCCTAATATTTGAATTTCAATTAACCATAATTGATTGTTACACATGGCTGAGACAAATTTCCATGATTAGTGTAGTGATTTGATTTGCTTTCAATTTTTATTTAAATATGTCAAATAATTACCATGTGTTAATTTTGGTCCGAATTAGAGACTTTTCCTTACATGTGACATAGAAGTGTATTTATTTGATTAGCTTTCAAGTCATTTTAAATGGGTCAAATAATTATGATGTGTTAATTTAGCTGTCAATCACAAACATTTCCTAATTGACTTTCCTATTATCTTTCAATCATATTCGTTTTACTAATTGATTTCCCTACTACCTACTATCTTTATATATTTCGTTCCATGAGAACGCCACTTTTGCCATTCTGCTTGGTGTTCGTCCGACCTTTTTCTCCATTATTCAGGTATGCTTCATGTTGCTTCAAGTGGAGAAGGGATAAGTGGATGTGAAATCTGTTTCTCCATTATTCTGTTTTCCAAGGAGGTAGAAGACTGCCTTCTAAAATTTGTCTAAATATTTGTCTCCACATTGTTGCTATTTATGTCATATAGCTTCTGTTGCCAATGTCATATACCTTGGTTGCTTCACGAATTTTACATCTATCAAAAAAATGATGCTTGGTGAATTGATGATGTATTGGTAAGCAATGAAAGTAGCCAGGATTCAAGCTGTTGCGCTAGATTTTTGTTTTATATATTATCAAAATTCATACTCAAATAAATATTTTAGGAACTTACTTGAGATTATTTGTTACAGAGATTTCAATCTCAATGGCAGAATGAAGAAAACTTCAGCCTTTATAGCCAATTCTTGAAGGAAAATTGCAGTTCTAGAGCTTCCACCATTGGAATAGGTGAGAAAATGGTGCTTGGCGGTACAACCTGTGTCGTAATTGATGGTTTGGGATTAGTAGCCCAAGTGTTGATGATCATCATCTTTACAGTTGACTTAATGCTTTCCAGGTTCTGGAAATTATAAACAATAAAGCAAGAGTTATAAGGAGTAAAAGGGACAAATAAGGTGGACTTCAGGCTGTGCATATACTTAAGAGACAAACACATGATTTATCAGGTATATTGAATTACAAGTTGGTTATCTATTGAATGTTCGGTATATATGTAATGGGTGTTAAAGAAGGTTAAGCTTACTTGTCATCTCAAGACTCAAGCTATTCTGTCATGTTTATAATTTAGTCAGATACAATTTTTGATGGGAAAACAATTATAGGATTTGTTGCATTGTTTATTAAAAGCTTTTGTGATAACTTTGTTTGTCTGTTATATGGATTTTCTAGGCAGACGAAGATAAAGAGGATGAAGAAAATAAGGATCTTTCCAAGATAGGTAAGAAAAAGAAGAAGAGCAAGAGAATTCCTGCAGAAATAGCTTTATTAGTTGAGAATGTCATGGCTGAGCTTGAGGTTACAATTGAAGAGGATGCTGAACTTAACAAATAGGGGTAGCCTGCCATTAATAAATTCAACAGGTTGCCTCTTTTTACATAAGTCCTCTCAGTAAGCAGTTGATTTCCTGCCACATTAAGTGTGCAAACTGGTGTTTCCTGCCACATGCAAGACCATTTTGCCCTTGCATGTCTACAAAAAGCCTTCTTTCTACCAAAATTTCTATCTTTAATCTTATGACAAAACCATAACTTACCTATCAAAATTCTTATTTCTCCCGACTTATATATTTTTAGTATCACAGCCATTCATTTACTATGTCCAGAATATATTTCTTTGGTAATTGAATAGGTTTTCTTTTCTATGTCTTGTAAAAAAAGTTTCTAGAATTAGCATCTAATTATTGGAATGAAGATATACTCATAACTCTCTTATGGATTTAGGTCTTCCATGTTCAGAAAATGTTTCAAGCAGCACAGAAGTATATCATTGGCTTTGATTACTGAAGCATTGTGGTTGCGGTTCCAGATGGAAAGCCAGAAGTGGCTTCATGACAAATTTGAGGTACTCTATTAGCACTTGAGCACTTTGTCTACCATGTAATCCTGAGGTGGAAGTGTTTTGTTTAATTTTCCCCTTTTTCTATTAGGAAGATGACCACTGGGAAGCTTTTTGTAATGTTATAATATTATAACTATCATGCAGATTCAAATAAAGTTTCAAATTCAAAATGAAAACCATTGGAGAAATTGATCTTTTTATCTGATATAATGACTGAACACTTGCTAACTTACGAAATGGGTTATCACAGGTACTGTAGACATCTCATTGCATTCAGACTAACAAGAAAACTGCATAAGATCATGTTTATGGTGTTAGGCAAAATGTTGCGTATTGTGACTTTGTCCAGAATTTGTTATTTATGGTCACTGTCACGCAATGTACTTTAGCTTTTGCAAGTTGTATCCAATGAGAAGCTATGGAAACAGATTCATGTCATAAGGAAGATAATATGATATGAAGGTATAACACTACAACACAAGCATCATTCGCAGATGCATTAAAAGCTTCTACTTCTATAGGAACTGCTTGATTTCGAGACCTAGAGGCCATTTCCTTTGGGCTACCATTCCAACCAAAATAGGATTGGATTGGAAATACCACAAAGATTGGAGGCCAAAAATTTTTAATTTGGTTAAGGCCATGCATATGTAAATTATTACGTATTATTAAATTCTTTTAATTATTTAATATAATTCAATTTTTTAATTGTTACTATAATTAATTTTTTTAATTGTTAATATAATTATTTAATATAATTTGGTTATGCAATTACTATAGAATAATTTTAAATAATTAATTTTAATTATATAATAAAATCAATTTTAAAACCCTTCGTATATAATTTATATCAAATTCTTTTTTGAGTTAAAATTTATTACATTCAGTTTTTTTTTTTTTGTCTCAGAAAACAAGACTTAAGTTTAGTTATTTCATAAATATGACAACAAATTTTAATAATAGTCATTAATAGCTATTAACATATATTAAAAATCCAAATCAATTAGCCAATTATATTTAAGGAGTTCATCAAAAAATATTCACTTTCTAAAATTGTTTAATTAGGTCGACCAATTTATACAACTCTCATTTCAGGACTAATATGATTGAACTATGTTGTTAAACGAATCTTTCAATAAAATTCAAATACATTTATTATACCAAAATTTAGAGGTAATTTTGGATATAAAATATATAATTAATAGCGTGTAATCAATTTATATAAATATATTTTAATTTTAATAGTTCACTATTATAATATATGATTTCGAATAAAAAATGTCAACTACTAGACTACGTATAGCATGGAAAAAGTTACATTTTTAATGAAATTTGTTTTTTCATTACTAATTTAATCACTATATTAATACTAAAGATCTTATTTCACATTCACGCCATTTAAGATCTTATTTCAACTTCATAGTAATACACTTACATTCAAGAGCAGTTTTATGTTTAAAACTCTGAGGTGGGGCATAGAAATAAATTTGTGTTTACTTTTATGCTTCAATGTTTTACTCATATTTAATATCTTTATGATGTGTTTACTTATGTGCTTAGGTTTCATAAAATTTTTCACTAATATTCTATAAGGTTTTAATCTAATATTACAAAAACTTGAATAGAAATTAATTTAAATTAATTTTATTCTTTATATATATATACACATGATCCCGTGGTTCGCATGGGTTCAAACACTAGTAATATAGAAAAGGAATATATATGACTTAAAATTTTATTATGTGTCATCTAAGTTAATTAATAAATGTATTAAGTTTTTGATATTTGACAAATATATTATTTAATTTTTTGTCATGTATCATATGATGTAACAACTCAAAAAGAATATTAACACGTGGAAAAAAATTTACCACATATACATCAATATAATCAATCAATAAATATAATCAATTAATCAATATAATTAATATATAAAAAGAAAATACATGACCTAAAATTCTGTCATATTTCATCTAAGTCAATTAGTAAATGCATTAAGTTTTTGACATATGACAAATACATTATTTAATTTTCTATCATGTGTCATTTGATGTAACAACTTAAAAAAATTGACACGTGCATGTAAAAAAAATTACTACATATACATAAAAAAGAAATAAAAAAATTACAAAGAGAAAGAAAGAACATAAATTACAAAAAAATGAATTAAAAAAAAGTCAAAGAACCTAAGAAGCTAAATGTCAAATGATTGATTTAATTAATATATTATTTTTATTTAATTTACTTAAATTGTATGAACAAAATATATATGTTAGAGAGTGTTAGAGAATTAAAATGTATTGAGTATTATTTAGTAATATTATTATAAACTGTTATAATTTTTTGTATATATATATTTTTTAATTGTCATTAGAATATCTATCGACCTAAAAATATTTTTTTTTTTTTTTTATAGAATTTGACATTAATGATTAGTTTGATATGCAACTTTGATAATGGAAGTGAAAAATTAAGGATTTAATTTACAATATAATTTTATATGAAAATGTCATTAGTGAACTTTTCTCTAGATATTTAATATTTAATAGTCTTAAATAATAATTATAAAATAAGATAAATTTTTTGCATTAAGACTAAGTGTGATATAGTTTTTGAAAATAAGGGTGAAAAGTTCATAGAAAAATTTTAATATAATTTTATTTGTATTCTATCTATGAATTTTTTATCCGATGATATATTAAAATGACTATAAATGATAATATAATTTTTACATTATAGATCATTTTGGTATAACCTTAAGAAAAGAGTTCGATTATATTATTTAAAATTTTGATTAAACAAGAAGATTGTATAATGAGATAAATTATTTGTAGAAAAAGGAAGGACCAATGTGATAAAAACAAAAATAATAACATGAAAATATGTTGGTGACAAGATTTATATTCTTAAATTAGATTTAATATCATCAAATTTTAAAAATTATAACAATTAATCTTTCATAGAAAATATAGATTAATATCTTAATAAAGAGAATGTATCGATAAAAATTCAAATGAATAAAAAATATAAAGATTAATACTTTAATAATATGAACTAAAATCTAAATGAATAATCTTAAAAAATTAAATAAATAAAAATACAATAAATGATATAAAAAATATAAATTTATTTTAAATTTTCTCTGATTATCATGTCCGTTACACAAATCCAATATGCTAGTTTTATATAACGGCTCATAAGCCTCATTTGAAGTTTGCATTTCCATTCATTATCCTTTGCTGTTATCATCATCCTCATCATCATTATCATCATCGTCGTCGTCGTCGTCATCGTCATCGTCCGATTCGTTGTCTGCACTGCTATCTCCATCCTGAGCAGAAGAAGTCTCTTTTGTATGTTGTTCTTCATCCACTTCTAATTTCTTCTTTGCTAAAAAGTCAAGAGCTGTAGCTACGTCACTAATCAAAGGCCGAGTATCAGCTTCCTCTTGGAGACACATTGCTGCTACTGCTAGAGCTTGGTATAGACCTTTTATGGGGTAGTTATTTTCTAGCAATGGATCAGCCATTAATGTAAATTTCTTTCTGTCTCTGAGAAGTGGTTGTGCCTGAAAAGAAGAAAAACAATAATTGTCAAAGCCTCAACATTAGGATGTACTTTATGGTAGAGAAAAAATGCTATGATTTTTTATACATAAAAAAGGTTTCAAGACTTATACCCAAATTACTAAATTTTGCTCTTCTGCTGGTCTTGAACTATCAATTACTCTTCTTCCAGTGATCATCTCCAAAAACACTACTCCAAAGCTGTACACATCTGATTTTGCAGTCAACTGCCCTGTTGATGCATACTCAGGAGCACAGTAGCCATAAGTTCCCATCACCCTGGTGGATACGTGTGTTTCATCTCCAGTTGGACCAAGCTTTGCAAGTCCAAAATCAGAGAGCTTTGGATTGAAGTTTTCATCCAACAGTATGTTTGATGCTTTGAAATCACGATATATCACTGGCGGGTTTGCTGCTTCATGTAAATATTCAAGTCCCTTAGCTGAACCTTCTGCAATTTTCATTCTGGTCTGCCAGTCCAAAGGCTTTCTGTCTGGAGTTAATTCTGACAATCATTTTGTTGTTGGTCAGATAACATTTAGATGCTAATTACTAAATAATGATAAGGTCATGCTTTAAAATGTGGAATTTTTATGGTGCTTGCTTGCCACTACGTCAGGATGCATCAAATTCCTCAGGGTTTTTCATAGGAGGTCAATTCATACTACAAGTTCATTGGGGTCCTTGGTATTTCCAGTTTGGCTGCCGAGATTCTTGATCCCGGAAATGTGGTTTGATCTTACGGAAAACACCTACTTATAAGTTACATATATAATTGGTTTGTCATACAGCTGAAAAAGTTAAATTCCAGAGAGCAATTTCTAAAAACATAATCTACTTTGAGTCTTCAAACTGCAAGAAGTTTGCTTTATATTGTAATTAACCACTATGATGATCCATTGCACTCATGAGGTCATATTGCTTCCTACTCTTAGTTTAATCATTCCATTTATTCAATTTGGATGCTTAAATTGGAAGGCATTCTGGATTTTTTTTTCTTGTTTTGTAAGGCTTAGGACCCACGCTGTGAGTCTGACGGAGGGGTCTCCTAATGAGGTCCCTAATTGGCCCCCTAATGAGACCCGGGGAGGGGGTAGGGGATTAGGGAAGGGAAAATGGGATAGAGAACAATTGCGGGGATGAACCCACTACTCTCCTTACATGTCCCGACATTATGGATTTTAGCTGTTATCCTTTGTAGTACAAGGATATTGTGTAAGAAGAACATTTACTTACCAAGTAGGTGATCTTCTAAAGAACCATTAACCATGTATTCGTATACCAAAATCCTTTGATCACCTTCAGCACAATATCCTACCAAGTTGACAAGGTTAGGGTGGTGCAAGAGACTCAAAATCAAAACCTCTACAAGAAATTCCCTGTTTCCTTGAAATCCATTCCTGTCAAGTTGCTTCACAGCAACAACCTACATGTAACACAGCACTTAGAAGGTTAGTTACAACCTGAATGGAATTCTTCCTTAACATAATATTCAGAAAAGAAGTTGAAGTAATACTTGATTTGTGCTTTTAATGCATCCTTTGTATACCCTCCCAAAGCCTCCTTCACCAATCATATTGGAAGGGTGAAAGTTCTGAGTTGCATCACAAAGCTCGCGATAAGAAAAAATCTTAGCGGTAATATTTCCCTTTCCAAGCTTTGCTATCTCTTCTGCTATGAACCTTCGCTTGCCACTATCTACAAGATAAAGTTTGTTAAAGTTTTCACTGAAGATAGTAAGCAGTACTTTAGAAGGCTCAGACCAACTTTGCACAGCAGCTTGGCAATCTGTTATTCTAACCCTAAAGGTTGACAAGTGACTGAGGGAGACATCTATTGAAGTAGAAAGTAAGAGATCCTTAGGTCAATTATAATGGGATTGAACAATGATAGGAGGAAGAAATTAAGTCAAAGATCAAAGATACAGCTCCTTAGACAGGATCCAAAGGTGAATATGGACTTGGATGGCACAATGTTCTTCAGTTTTGTTTGTACTTATTGCTTCTAAACATGTCACCAGGAAGCTGAGAGCATAAAAGTATTAAACTGACCCCCGGAATCTTAAAATTTTGTTACAACGAACCCAAAAGAGAAGCACAAGGCTTGAACTAAAGCATTTTGCGTCCTTCTCGTTTCATACTAGTTGTTATAAGAGTTAACAAGGTTGATAAAGCCTATTGTGATTGTACTAACATTACATATATTACCATTTTAGGCCCTAACATTTAGAGAATTTGGACATTACTGGCAAATAATTTGTAACGAAAACAAGCAGCTCAAGACATGAGACATTAAATTGCAGAACTTTGGCCTGTAAATCATACAATACAATGATGAGAAACCTGCAATTCAGAACCCTACATCTGAAAATAGGTGCTGGAGACATAATGCTGAATCCCCACCCCCTTGAAAACAAGAAGGAAAAAACATTGTCTAATGATGAGGAAGATTAGCGTTGAAGGTGAGAAGTTTACCAGTTTTTAAAGAGAGTTTGCCAAATGAGGTTCGAGTTTTTGCTTCATGGTATTCCTTAATACTCTTCTTTAATGACTTCTGGTTGATCTTCTCTTCTGACGTACAACATGGAAAGCAGCTCATTTTCTACTCTTACAATTTCTCCACTCCTACAATTTGATCTGATCAAATCCCACATTCACAAAATTGCAAACCTCCTGCATCAGCTTTCCAAATCCATCTCTCAGCATGCAGATGTTACCCTATAATCTAATGCTAGAGCAACCTTATACACATCTCCATAAGTGCTTTAAAATCTGTTTTAGATGTTCTTAATCCAAACCTTGGCCCTGCAAAATACCACATTGATCTTCCAGATTCAGAGAATCTTTCCGATCCCACATTGTTTCTTGCTTCGTCTTTCTTCAAGGCCTATGAGTTCGGAAAGGAAATGAAGACTTGGTCAAATTTGCTAAACTAGAAATAACCAAAGTGAGTCATTCATGTTTAACTATGGCTCTCATCATCTAAAATCTATCTGTTACAACAATTTAGGATTTCATACATGTCGTATCTCACATAATTCCACCTAAAAGAGGATGTCTCCGTTATGAATCCAACTAAGAATAAATAATGCTAACTACGTTATATGGTTGAGCATATATTCATTTTGTGCCTTTCCATCTACCTCACCAATATTAATATATATGTAACGTACTCGATGAGAGAAATGTTTATTGTAAGAGGTGAGAGTAGTGAGTTTTGACTATTGAATCTTATTTGAATGGTCAATATTAAAACATAAATGCATGCGACTTTTTTAAGTGATCACATGACCTTTAAGTAACTTTTAATCTTGACCATCCATATATGATTGTATAGTCAAGATTTACTTCTCTCACCATCTCAGAATAAAAACTCTTCTCATTATATATGTCCCTTATATATATATATATAACGTATTTAGTGAGAGAACTGTTTATTGTAAGAGGTGAGATGAGTAAATTTTGACCATTAGATCTTACATGAATGGTCAAGATTATAACATAATTAAATGCATATAATTTTTTTAAGTGATCATATGATCTTTAAATAACTTTTAATCTTGACTCTCTATATATAATTGTATGATTAAAATTTATTTCTCTTACACTCTCATAATAAAAACTTTTCTCATAAGATATGCCTTATATATATAAAGTAAAAGAACAACATATCCTATCAACTACATAGTACTTCATGACTCGGTAAAATGCACACTCATAATCTTTTGGTTTCATTTTTGATAAGGATTAAAAAAAGTTTAATTGATTTAAAAAATATTAAATTGAGAGATTTTGATATAGTTAGTAGTCAACCAAGAATGTTAATTGATTCGAAAAAATTTGAAAAATTTTCTTTTTTTGAGTTACATCTCCGTGATCAATTGTGTCTAAAACAGAAAGGTATAGCACACTAATACTCACCTAGAGATATTGTTGGAGTTTTTTTTGGCAGAATTGTAACATAATTAATATCACCCCTATTTATTTTACCCAACATAATTTTCCTAATTGATTCATCCTATTTAAATTTCATAATTTTCTCCATTATCTCTGAAAATTTCACTCTCAAAATTTCTGTTATTACTCTATGCTAATGAACTTTGGTTTATTACTCAAAATTTCTCTCTCAAAAAGTTTTTTTTGTCCAGATGTTATAGATCGTGACTTTGTCGGTGATGCAAAAACTGATTTTTCCATTGACAATCGACAGACATGCACAATGATTGCAAAGATCCTTTTGGTGATAATCATTCATTAGAAGTAGATTACCAAAGTTTTATTGTCTGGAAAAGTGAAGGTACAGAGGAGGTATATTTCTTTCTCGCTCTCCCTCTTGTACTGCTAAGTGGCTAACATATACATCAATTTTAGAAATAGATTAACTGATTTGGCTGATGGTAAAGAACTGAGTAAGACAACATTGTAATTGTTTTCGACCGTGATCTAAGATTCTGTTTAGTTGGATCAATCTGATACATGTATAATTGGACTCCATCTTGGACGACGTAGCTAAGGCCTTGAAGGCAGTTTAGACTTCGGAACCATGCACATTGAGTGACGTTGGGCCATAATATTAAGATTGCTAGATACGTACAGATAATATATCCTTAAATATCCATAACTGCAAATCATCTACTTACGATATTATAGGACCCATAACTGCCTTAGATTGATAAGTAGCTCTCATATCAAGAGTTCCTAACTTATAGGGATTCACTCCGATAAAAATGGGATGGTGATCTTTACCAAGATACTAATCCTAAATGTCTGCATTCAATACAGATTGCATGAGGATTCTATATACGCTCTATAAATACAAGGCTAAGTAGCCTTAATAAGGTATCAATAAATTACTCAACATAAACTATCTACTTGTGCACAACTTGACTTGAGCGTTGGAGTCCCTTTACAGGTACCCACCCCTCTATTCCAACACGCTTAGTTACTGTTGTTCAAGGAGGAAACCACTGTTACATGCCTATCTCAGATACCCTCTGAATCCACTTTAGAACATTGGCGTCGTTTGTGGGAAACCGATAAATTTCTAATCCCGCACGATCATGGTGAACACTCGTCAACACTTAAAGAGGGATGCTGTGCAACCTCATGTGGAACAGAGACAGGAGCCGGCAGCACAACCCCCTCCTCATCTAGGTCCACCACTTGTGGCCAAAGCTTCAGCCGTAAGAGACCAAGCACACATCTCAGAACGACTGCACGATGGACATGAGACTTTACTTTTCGACGAAAGTCCATTTCCAGTGCACAGAAGGTCTGTCATGGATAGATTTGCTCGCCCTGGATTGAAGGCCAACAATGCTATTCAAGTATCTAGGGGTCCAATGCAATCGCGCCTACGCCCTTTGAACAAAGATGCTGTTGACCATGCTTCCAGTCGAGCCCCAGCCTGTTCCGAGATGACCAGAAACCACCTCCAGGAACTGGTAGCCTAGCAAATGCAGTAGCTTGACGAGCAACGCCATCAGTTGGACGACCAACGGCGTCAGCTCGATGAGCTAGAACGATCAGTGCACGTGGAGAATGACCATGGGAGGCGGAATGCGGCTAACAACTAGAGGAGGCCACCGTACGATGAAGATAGCCATGTCATCAGAAACAACAGCCCAATTCCTGGCATCTAACAACAACCCCTCTCGGAAAAATTAATGGCGTACAGGATCCCTAGAGGCTTCAAGCCCCCTTCCAATCTTGAACAATATGATGGTATGATGGATCCATAGGAGCACCTCGACGCCTACACTCACTCTATGTAGTTCCACGGGGGAACCCTAGAATTGTAATGTCGGGCCTTCCCTTTTTTCCTAAAGAAGGGTGCTCTCTGCTGGTTCTCAACCTTACACTGTTAACAATAAAAATATTATTATAAAAGGTATACTCCGGGGGAGCGCGAAGAAGATTGCAATGGTGGTCCACCAAATCCATCGAGGTGGATTGAGTCTGCGTTGGGTGGGATGATCTCACACAATGCTTATTGTCGCATTATACTACTGCTAAGGAGCAACCCAAGTTGGTTGACTCCCTTTCCAAGATACATCAAGGGAGTAATGAGTCCCTTCGTGAGTATATCAAGAGGTTCAGGAACGCCCTTGCTCGTGTGGCCAGTCCAGATGACCGGATCACCCTTCACTATGCTCGGAGTAGCCTCCGGACTGATTCTGACTTCTTTCGGTCCTTGGCTAAGAAGAAGGCAGAGACTATGAATGAGTTCCACGCTTGCTCCGTAAAATACATCGAACTGGAGGAAACTATCAAAGATAAAGAGACTTTGGAAAAAAGTGAACCCACTCAACAGAAAAATAATCGAAGCTCTAACCAACCTTGAAATTCCTCCAAAGGTGATGTTTACTAGCCAAAGTATTCTGACTACACTCCTTTGAACACCTCGCAAGAAACAATTCTCAAAGAAGTGCTTCAGACCGAGTTTTGAAATATTAGAAGGTCACCACCTCTAAAAAAGGCGAAGGACCACTCCAAGTACTATAAGTGGGATAAAAGTTATGGCCACGAAACAGAAGAATGCTACCAGCTTCGAGATGTCATTGAGTCCTTAATTAAGAAAAAATAGCTCTAGAAATATATTATCAGGATCTGGAACAATGACAACCCCGGGAGGCGGAAGGAACGAAGACATAGTTGTAGCCCCCGGCGAAGTCTGACCCCACAACAAAGGAGAAGGATGCATAGCCCAATTAGAAAATCCTAGACTTCGCCCTGCCGTGATGCTGACAACTGGCAAGATCGAAACCAAGATACTCAAAACGGGGCCAACAGAATAGATCGATTGGTTAGTACTATCTCTGGAGGATTTGCAGGAGGAGGTCCATCCAGTAATTCCCAGAAGAAAGCATTATGGACTACGGTGTTGAACATTTCTAGCTCTAAGTGCAGGCCTCACGTTGATGATAGGGAAGAGCCACCAATCTCTTTCATCGCAAAGGACTACAATGATATTATCCGGGATCACGATGATCCACTCGTCATCTCCAGAATAATATCTAACACTGAAGTCCAGCATATTTTCATAGACCAGGGCAGCTTAGCAGATATAATGTTCATAGACGTTTTTAAAAAGCTGGAGTTCCCTATGTCTGCCTTAACCCCCTATGAAGGCGAGCTCATTGGGTTCTCTGGTGAGAAAATCGCGTCGGTGGGTTATTTTGAAACATTCCTGACCCTCGGGGACAACGAAATCTATAGAATCGTCAAAGTCAAATTTTTGATTGTGGACTGCCTGTATGCTTACAACATTATTCTGGGATGACCTATCTTGAACAGTATTGCTACAATAGTGTCCACTACTCACCTGACCATGAAATTCTTTAACAAAAATAATGAGGTGGTCATGGTCAAGGGTGACTAAATTGCAGCACACAAGTGTTACAATGAGAGCCTCAAGATCTGCAGGACTCCTAAGAAAGCAAGAGCACATACGTCCAGCCCAGCTTTGGATCAAGTTAACATCTTTATGACCGAGTTAGATGTTAAAGAAGAGATTCGGGCCACCAAACCCCAACCAAAAGGAGAACTACTTCCACTTCAACTAGGTGACAAGCCTGATTAAGTCACCAAAATAGGCGCAAATCTGGAAGAGCAGAAGAAACGCTAGCTGATAGAGCTCCTTCAACGAAATAAGAACCTATTTGCATGGATGTCCTCCAACATGCTTGGGCTTGACCCCACTTTCATTTGCCATCATTTATCTATTAAATGGGATGTGAAGCCAGTCTCCCAAAAGAAGAGGAAAGTTGGCCTTGAAAGACAGCAAATCATTGAGGAGCAAGTCAAAGAACTACTCAATGCTTGATTCATCAGGGAGATCTCTTACACTACATGTCTCTCCAATATGGTCTTAGTGAAAAAGTCAAATGAAAAGTGGAGGATGTGTGTGGACTGCGCGGACCTGAATAAGGGGTGCCCTAAAGATCTATACCCCCTCCCCAACGTTGATAAGTTGGTTGATAGCTCATCCGGCTTCCGGCTACTATCCTTTATGGATGCCTACTCCAGGTATAACTAGATCCCGATATACCCCGGAGATGAAGATAAAACAGCTTTCATCACAGAAAAGACAAGCTACTGCCATAGGGTTATGCCCTTTGGTTTAAAGAATGCAGGAGTCACTTATCAGCTGATGATGAATAGAGTCTTTGAGGGTCAAGTGGGGAGAGTGCTTGAAGTATACATTGACGATATGATTATTAAAATCCCAGAGTTCGGATCCCACACAGCTGACCTCGATGAGGTCTTTCCGAAAGTTAGAAGGCACAACATGAGGCTCAACCCAAAGAAATACACATTTGGAGTCTGTGCCGAGAAGTTTTTGGGCTTCATGTTGACTCATCGCGGAATTAAAGCAAATCCAGATAAATGCCAAGCGGTGCTCGACATGCACATCCCCCGGAATGTAGAAGAGGTTCAACAACTTACAGGGCGGATTGTGGCTCTCACACGCTTCCTCACTAAAGTCGCTCATAAATCCCTCCCCCTCTTCAAATTATTAAAAAAGAGGATGGGTTTTGAGTGGACCCAGGAGTGTGAGGATGCCTTCATGTCTCTTAAGAACCTGTTATCATCTCCCCCTATCTTGACCAAGCCAAAACCTGGAGAGACTTTGTACATATATTTTTCTATTCATGAAGAAGCCGTTAGTTCGGTACTTATCCAGGAAACGCCCGAAGGCCAGAAGCCGGTCTATTTCGTGAGCAAGGTGCTGCAAGGCCCCGAGCTCCATTATCAAAAGATCGAGAAGGTCGCATTTGCCCTGGTCATCATAGTCAGGAGACTAAGGCAATACTTCCAGTGTCATTCGGTTGTAGTAAGGACAAATCAACCAATCCGACAAATATTGCATAAACTGGACCTAGTAGGAAGGATGATCACTTGGTCCATAGAGCTCTCTGAGTTTGAAATCTCATACGAGCCCAGACTAGCAGTAAAAGCACAAGCACTTTTAGACTTTCTCGCTGAACTCACATTGGACCTCGGTGACCCCGAGGAAGTGTCGTGGACAGTGTTCGTTGATGGATCCTCTAACCCTAAGGGAAGTGGCACCTGGGTAATCCTCAAAAATTTAGAAGATATAACAATTGAAAGCTCCCTAAAATTTGAGTCCTCTACTTCGAACAACTAGGTATAATACGAAGCGTGCATTGCTAGATTGATGATGGCCAAGGAACTGGGTGCAACCAGGATCACACTTTGCAGTGACTCCCAGCTCGTGACATCCCAAATCCATGGCGACTACCTGGCTAAAGAACCTCTCTTGCATAGATATCTAGCAAAGGTACAAGGACTCCTTAAGGGCTTTCGAACGGTGAAGGTGGAGCACATTCCCCGAGAATAAAACTCAAGAGCCGACCTCCTATCCAAGTTGGGCAGCACGAAGAGCTCAGGGAATAACCGTTCGGTTGTCCAAGAGGCCTTATCCCAGCCCTCAATCATTGTTTCAACCATTTTTCAGATTGAAGATTCAGAAACCACATGGATTACTCCCATCGTGAAGTATTTACAGTACGAAATCCAAATCGAAGACCCAAAGGAAGCTTATAATCTAATAAAAACTGTTGTCCGATACACTATCTATGATGGGCAGTTATACTGGCGGGATTCTCTTCACTCCTTTTCAACTGTCTAACACCGAAAGAAGCAGAGTATATATTAGAAAAAGTCCATGAAGGGAGCTGTGGACACCATTTGAGAGGCAAAGCTTTAGCATTGAAGGCTCTCAGGGCTGGTTATTATTGGCCCACAATGGAGGTCGACACAATAGCACACGTCCAAGTTTGTGACAAGTGCCAGCATCAATCAAACCATACCATAGCCATTCTATAGGTGGGGTATGGATATTCTGGGTCCGTTCCCTCAAGCACCTGGACAACTGAAGTTTCTAGTGGTAGCGGTGGACTACTTTACTAAATGGATCAAGGTTGAACCTCTGGTCACCATTACCTTGGCTAGAATCCAAAAGTTCACATGGTGCCAAATTATTACAAGGTTTCAAGACGCAGCTCAAGGACAAGGGGTTCAAGGAACTACTCGCTGGCTTGAAAATTAAGCATCATTGCAGCGTCGTAGAAAACTCCCAGACAAATGGACAAGCTGAAGCTGCCACCCGGGTTATTGTTTGCGGACTTAAAAGGAGGTTGAATGAAGCCAAGGGAAACTGGGCCGAATAGCTCGACCACATCCTTTGGGCCTACTGGACCATGTCCTTTGGGCCTACCAAACTACGCCTCACTCTACTACAAGTGAGATTCCCTTTAAGCTCACTTACGGGTGTGAGGCAATAATCCCAGTAGAAATAAGAGAACCCAACTAGCGCCTCCAATATTTCTTAGCAGAAAGTAACCCCAGACTGATCAGGGAATACCTAGACCTCTTAGAAGAAAGAAGAGGCTTCGCCCATATACGCGACACCGCCATTAAATAGAGGACAACAACACGTTACAACCTAAAAGTTATCCCCAGAAGATTCCAGTCAGGTGAACATGTACTCCACGTGGCTGACATCAGAGGAAAGAATACCTCCTAGGGGAAGTTAGGCCCTAACTAGGAAAGCCCCTACTGCATTGTGATCAGCACCGACAAAGGAGCTTACACCTTGGAGACGCTAATAGGCAAGTCGGTAAAGAACTTTTACAATGCAGACAAACTTAGAAAGTAGTATAGCTAAGTGCCTTTTAGGGCATAGTCTTACTTTATTTCATGTTTAAACTGCCTCAAGTGCTACGGGAGCGCCTTGTATGAACCTTAGTTCTTTCTTGGATAAATAAAATAAAGTGATATTTTACTTCATTTTATGATCGTTGCCAACACAGACAGATTATCATGGTACCCCCCGAGTGTGTCTTGTGTTAAAAAGGTTGTGCAGTAGAAAAATCCTAAGTCTTGGAAAAATTCTTGCACTAAACAATAAACACGAAAGACCCCTATAAGGACCACTTATGCCAAGGCCAAAAGGGATCCTAAACACCCAAATAGTTGGTGATGGACCCCAGACAAGGCTTTACTAATACCTAAGTCCCATGGGGATCCCCAAGCCTTCAAAAGGAGTTGGACCCTAGACAATGTCTTACTTAAACCAAAGCCACGCGAGATACTTAAAGCCACGGTAATTAGAAAAAGACCCCGGGCATAGTCTCTTTACTCTAATACCTAAGTCCTAAAGGGGACCACGAGCTTATAAAAGGCGTTGGATCCCGGACTACGATTTTAGTCCAATACCTAAGTCCTAAAGGGGACCACAAGCCTATAAAGGGCGTTGGACCCTGGACTACGATTTTACTCTAATACCTAAATCCTAAAGTGAACTACAAGTCCATAAAAGGGTGTTGGACCTTGAACCACAGTTTCTAACGAGAAGACAACATGCAAGTTCATGCAAGGCGTTGGACACAAGATAAGCCATGGAAATAAACAAAATTTCAAAGCAAAACTAAAGGATTAATACCCCGGAATACGAGGAGTCGTCTTTATAAAGTCAATAAACCCTACATAGAAGGCAAAAGCAAAAGTCAAAACAAAACACTTCCCTATTCCTCGGCGGTTCCCTAATCCATGGCCATGGCAGACGAAGGTTCAACAACACTGGGATTTTCCAAAATAACCCTGGGTTGCACGAGGTACACATCCCACACCGCCTTCCAAGAATCCAGGGCGCCCAAGGCTAGAACAACCCCGAGATTAAAGAGCTGGACTTGATCAATGTCGTTTTGAAATTACTCCCCACTGATATTAGTACAAACAGTGACGAGCTTCTAGACGTTGATGTGGATATTGGCAAGTGCACTAAATCGACAAAAGTAATAAAGAGTGAGTAGAGTATCGTCCCACAAGGATTAAGTTATTAATTACTAAATTCACTGAAAATGACACTATTTAAGCTAATGAAAAGAGAGTTGGTAAAAATAATAAAAGGAAAGAATAAAAAAAAATAAAAGCCAAATTTAATTAATTATGTTAAGTTGAAAAATAATGATATGAAAATATTAGGCGTCAGATTTTACTTGAACTCTTTAAATGCAAAATCAAATATTGATTTAATCAAGTCTTATTCCAATGATTCATGGTCAATTCCCAAAATTAATTAATACCCAATCTCTTGGTATATTAATCCTCTTAAGCAGTTTGAAATTAACTAATTCTTTAGTCTAACCCCAAATAGAAAGACATTATCAAGAATGAGGGAATTAAAAGGAAGGCCACATAACCCATAACGTCTATTCCTAGCGATTGCAGAAATTATGGTATTTATTACAAGTTCTAAATTCATGCAATTTTTTTCAAATCATACATAAACTCAAAAATCATTCCCAAATTGGCCAAATTTAGAAAAATATTAAGAAAAGAGATAAACATATAAATCATGAAATAGAAACATTGATTAAACCCATAAAAGAATTTACATCATCCAAGAACAAGATCCATCATCACCTTAACGAAAAAGGGTTTAGTCACACATGGCAAAAGAAGAACACAAAAGGGAAGAATATGACAAACTCCATTGTAGAAAGGTGGAAAGGTTGAAGAAAATTCATAATCTTCAATCCTAATTGCGCCCACCACATTAAGGTTTGTGCCTCTTGATGGGCTGTGTTTTGTCTAAATGTGTAAGAGTGTGTTAAAAAGTGTTATATTTAGCAAAACTTTCTTATTTAAAAGAAATTCACGCTACAGTTTACACGTTCAGCGCTCAAGCGCTAAGCTTCCAGTGCTTAGGCGCTAGCCCACTAATCAAGAAACCCAGCGCTGGGCTTCTAAATTAATTTTCTTATTTTTTTTCTACTCCTCAAATGCCCAATATTTTCTATATGCAATTACCTACAAAAAATACATAAAAACAAGTAATAAGACCATAATCAAAATAATAAAAACAAAACAAGACTTGAGAATAAAACTAAATAAAAAAGATTAAAAGAGAATGAAAACCCAAGCTTTTTAATTGCAAAAATATGAATTTTTAAATGTTCATCATTCTCCCAAACTTAAGCTTTTACTTGTCCTCAAGTAAAAGGAAATAAAAATAAAATAAAACAAACTAAAACTCAAAACATACTCAAATATGGCAATACCGGGTATCAAAAATCATTCATATCTTTAGAAATTGCTTTACAATATAATTTCAAAGTATCACACATGAACAATCTAATTATCACATCGTCTCTCACATGCAACCCTTATACAAAAATGACTTCCCAAAAACATGAATGAAATACACAATCTCTTCATAAAGTACAAACCCAAATAGGTTCATAAAACTGCAAGTGCACATCAAACCCACATCCATAGGGTTGTTCTTCATCTCTCTCTCCACTAATGCAAACAACACATAACCAAAGATCAAAAAGGACTTTATAAGCTTGTAATGTAAGGTCAAGGATATGGGTTAAGAAAGAAGTGGTAGGAAAAAGAAAACAAAAATTGAGATATAAAATCATGTAAATTTCAAAATTCAAGCCTCAAAATATAAGACAAGTGCAAAACAGAGCAAAATGATCAACACAACATTCACTTTTTTTTTTTTTTTTTTTTCAACAATCTCCACCCGAAGCTTATTTCTTTGCAATACTTTAGGTGGACTTTTTTTTTTCTTTTCTTGAAAATTTTCATCTCCATAAAACTTTATGCACAAAAATAACGAAGACTTGAATAATAAAATACAAGATATGTACACAACAAAGGTTATGTAAGAGAGAAATTTTTTTTCATGTGGGTATAGGAAAAGGAAAATGTAAGTAAAGAAAAGAAACAGAGGCCAAATAATAGCAAGGCTGTAAAAAGGACCTAAGGATAAACTGTGTCACAGGTTGGCTTGAAAGGCTCAAACAGTCCAAAGAAGACTTTTATCATTTCCTTAATCATGCATTGCCTAGGATTTCGCCTAAGAGAGAATCAAACAACTTCTAGATGACTACATGAACACCTCGCAAGAAACAATTCTCAAAGAAGTGCTTGAGACCTAGTTTTGAACCACCTCTAAAAAAATGAAAATCATCTACACACATGCATTCCCATAAACTTTCTTTAAGCTTGACATACAATTAAATTCCAACGTCTATCAATCATAAAAATGAGAAATACATCCATACACAATTGAAACAATAGAGATAAATATAACTCATAGATTCTCATGTGCTATCCCAAGAAAATAAATCAATCCACAATTCAAACAATCATTGGATATTCAATTCAATACACCTGCATGCACCAAATGACTCAAAACACAAAAGAGGTGATGATGGTAAAATAAAATTAAAAAAAACAAATAACATAATGAATTAAATGCAAGAAAGGAAAAGAAAAACTCTTTTTGGTGGCTAACAACTATATACATCCCCCTACAAAGGCTCCAAACTCAGAGAGGCACCTAAGCCGACTCAACACTACCTTAAAAAAAATGATAGTCACGAAAACAACAAAATAAAAACAAATAAAAATAAAAGAGAAAAAGAGAGAAAATTTGGGTTGCCTCCCAAAAAGTGGGTTGCCTCCCAAAAAGCGCTTGTTTAACGTCATTAGCTCGACGTTCCCTTTTCTCAATTAATCATGGTGGCTTGAAGCAAGAGAAGTACGATGACATTTTTCTCTTATCAGCTCGTTGCCTCCACACTCTGTCACTGCCTTTAGAATCAATCTACAATACATTAATGGAAGCTGGAGTTGTACTTACATGTCCAGAAGACACCTTAGCATTTGAAATCTCATCAGGCCATGTAGGTCTCAAATTTTCAACAGATAAAGGATTAGCTTGCAGTGAACCATGGATAATGGGAGGACCTTTCTCTGTGCTAGTAATCTCAGAGGTAGAAGGAAATTTCTCCTTTTCATCAACAATCTTCGGAGTGAGAGAATCAACATTAATGGACAAAGACAAGTTCTTACCATCCAACCCCTTTTGAAATTTACTTTGAATATAATTAATAGGGGCATAAAGATCTGATATTGGGGTAGACTTATTAAAAATATTTATAGTAATTTTATCTCCATCTACCCTCAAAATAAGCTCCCCTCTAGGGACATCAATCAATGCTCCTATGTTGCTAGGAATGGTCTCCCTAGAATTAATGTGATATCAGCATTCTCATCTATATCCAAGACTATAAAGTCAACTGGGAAAATAAATTTATCAACTTTTACTAGCAAATTTTTCACAATATCTTATAGATATTTGATTGATCAATCTGCTAATTGAAGAGAAACCATTGTAGGCTTAACTTTATCAATTCCCAACTTGCGCAAGATAGACAATGACATCAAATTGATACTAGCCCCTAAGTTACATAGAGCTTTCTCAACAGTCAGCTTTCCAATGGTGCAAGGAATAGTAAAACTACCTAAATCTTTCAATTTTGGTGGCAATTTCCTCTGAATAATGGCACTGCACTCCTCAGTAAGTGCTACAGTCTCATCTTCTTCCGACTTTCTCTTCGTTGATAACAAGTCCTTAATGAATTTTGCATAGGAGGGCATCCGCTCAAATGCTTTAGCAAAAAGAATGTTTATCTACAGCTTTTTAAAAACTTCTAAGAACTTGGAGAATTGCTTTTCTTGAATCTCCTTCCTAAACCTTTGAGGGTATGGAAGTTTAGCATAGAGTGAAGGATCAACTATTTTCTACTCATATTCTTTCTTCTTCTTCTTCTGCCACTTTGGTTGCTCCTCTTTAACTTCTTCATTATAGCACTCTTGAGTTGAAACATCCGCAACAAGAACATCAGTTTTTTCAACTTTTGATGAATCAGATGTTTCTTTAACTTGCCCTTCCAAAGTCTTGTCACTTCTCAGTGTAATTGTATAACATTGCTCCTTTGGATTACTAACAGTATCACTTGGAAATGTACTTGGAGGTCTCTCTTGAAGCTGTTTCGCTATCTGCCCCATTTGATTCTCTAAATTTCTAATAATAGCTCTTTGATTCTGAAAATTTACCTTTGTTTTTTCCATAAAAGCAGAAGTCTATTGCACAAAAGTAGATGTCTGTACAGAGAGTTTCTTAAGTGCAATTTCAAGAGGATACTTCTTCTCTGGTTGAGGATTCAATGACACTGTTTGATTACTCCAAGAAAAATTAGGATGATTCCTCCACCCTAGATTATATGCATTTGAAAATGGAACACCCTGAGGTCTGGAAGGATTACCCATATAGTTCACTTGCTTTGGAATGTTGACACCGAATTCCCTACCTCACATTGACCATTGACATGGTTGCCTCCACAAAAATTGTAAATCAGACCTTGATGATTGCATTTACCTATAAATTTCTAACTTGCTTAGTAAGGTTGACAATGTGTTGCATCATAGTCTGATTCTGTACAATTATAGTATCAACTACACCAAGCTCCAATATTCCCTGTTTGACTGTAGCTCTTCCACTAGGAACCTAATACTCATTAGTGGCCATTATCTCAAATAATTCTTGAGTCTTTTCAGGAGTTTTTGTGTTTAAAGATCCACCTGCAGATGCATCCACCATGAGTCTTGTGGAATGATTCAAACCATTATAAAAAATTTGCACCTGCTGCCAAACCTCAAATGCATGGTGAGGACATCTTCTTAATAGCTCCTTGAATCTCTCCCAAGATTCATATAATGACCCCCTTGATTTTGAGTGAAACAAACTATTTCACCTTTTATCTTCACAAACATTAATGGAAGAAAATACTGAGTCAAAAATTTGCAAACCAGGTCCTCCCAAGTAGAAATGCTCCCTTATGGCTGGGCTTGTAGCCAGCTCTTTGCTTAGTCTTTGAGAGAAAATGGAAACAGTCGTAATCTAATTGCATCATCAGTAATGCCATTATACTTAATAGTATCGCAGAGCTACTATTAGTCAGCCAATGTGTAAGTTTGGATCTTCTGCATGACCTCCCCAAAACTGATTGTGCTACACCAGCCATAGAAGTGCTGGTTTAATCTCAAAATTATTGGCTTGAATAGCAGAGTGCACAATATTGGTAGAAATATTTTCAGCAGATGGAGTAGCATAGTCAGCCAATGTGCATATTCACTCTGCAATTACAACTATTTCTGCCATCTTTTCTTCTACTTCTTCAAGTTTCTTCCTTTTCCTAACTGCTTTTCTATTTGCTCTAACTGTTCTCTCTATCTCTGGATCAAAAAGTAATTATTCTGACTCTAGAGAATATTGTATAAACAAACAAACAAATAAATCAGAGTGAAGTAAAGAAAAGAAAAGAAAAAGAAAAGAAAAATAAGAGAAAAATAAAAATAAAAATAAAAAACTAATAAAAATAAACAAAGAAAACAAAAATAAAAAGAAACAAATTAAAAGAAAATTAAATGAAGAAAAATAAAATTAAAAAATTAAAATAAATAATTAAAAATAAAATTAAACAAAGAAAAATAAATGCTCAAATTAGTATATTTTCAACTACTATTTAATATTAATAACAATAATCCCCGGCGACGACACTAAAAACTTGATGTGAATATTGACAAGTGTACCAAATCGGTAAAAGTAATAAAGAGTGAGTAGAGTATCGTCCCACGGGGATTAAGTTATTAATTACTAAATTCAGTGAAAATGATACTATTTAAGCTAATGAAAATAGAGTTGGTAAAAATAATAAAAAGAAAGAATAAATAAAAAAATAACAAAAGCCAAATTTAATTAATTGGGTTGAGTTGGAAAACAATTATATGAAAATGTTAGGGGTAAGATTTCACTTGAACTCTTTAAATACAAAATCAAATATTGATTTAATCAAGTCCTATTCCAATGATTCATAGTCAATTCCCAAAATTAATTAATACCTAATCCCTTGATATATTAATTATCTTAAACTATTTGGAATTAACAAATCCTTTAGTTTAACCCCAAATAGAAAAACATTATTAAGAATGACGAAATTAAAAGAAAGGTCACATAACTCACAACGTCTATTCCTAACGATTGCAGAAATTATGGTGTTTATCACAAGTTCTAGGTTTATGCAAATCTTTTGAAATTATACATAAACCCAAAAATCATTCCCAAATTGACCAGATTTAGAAAATCATTAAGAAAAGAGATAAACATATAAATCATGAAATAGAAATATTGATTAAACCCATAAAAGAATTTACATCATCCAAGAATAAGATCCATCATCACCCTAACGAAAAAGGGTTTAGTCACATATGGCAAAAGAAGAACACAAAAGGAAAGAATATGACAAACTCCATTGTAGAAAGGTGAAAAGGTTGAAGAAAATTCCTAATCTTCAATCCTAATTGCGCCCACACTATATTAGGATTTGTGCCTCTTAACAGTTGCTGCGTTCTGTCTAAATGTGTAAGAATGCATTAAAAAATGTGTTGTATTTGGCAAAACTTTCTTATTTAAAAGAAATTCACGCTACAGTTTACGCGTTCAGCGCTCAAGCGCTAAGCTTCCAGTGCTTAGGCGCTGGCCCACTAATCAGGAAACTTATCTACGCGCATTGCGTGCTCAAGCGGTGATGGCCCAGCACTCAAGTGTTGAGTGCTGGGCTTCTGAATTAATTTTCTTATTTTTTTCTGCTCCTCAAATGCCCAGTATTTTTCATATGCAATTACCTACAAAACATACATAAAAACATGTAATAAGAACACAATTAAAATAATAAAAATAAAATAAGACTTGAGAACAAAACTAAATTAAAAAGATTAAATAAGAATGAAAAACTAAGATTTTTAACCGTAAAAATATGAATTTTAAAATGTTCATCAGACGTCATCTTGCAATGACTTAATCTTAGCATCAGACTATTGGTCCTTGGCACGAGGACCCTCACTCTCAGTTTGAAGGATGGTCACGTACCTCGTAAACTCTGTCAAGCTGGAGTTCTTTTGCTTCCCGACATCTTTCAAGGCAACCACCTCCCGCTCCAATTCTCTAACCTGAGCCTCAGCAACGCTTTTGTCCTTCACAGCCTCCTCCATAGCCTTAAGAGCTTGGTTTTCACCTTGCTCAGTGGCCGCTGTCCTTTCTGCCATCTCCCGTTCATGCTCCTCACAAACTTGCTCCAAATACCAAGTTTCGACAGCAAGACGGAGACCAAAAGTCTCAAACCACACAAAAGTATCCTTCGTGCTATGAAAGGCAAGGTGGTTTACAACTTGCTCATCCAAGAGGTTGTAGTCGATGAACTCCCAGGGGTTTGATTCTTTATGGTATAAACTGATTGGGTCACTGACTTCATCAATAGCCGCCCTCTTACCTCAGCCACCAGATGACTCATCCTCCACTGCTTTTATCTTACGTGTCTCGATAGCCTAGGGAGAGTCCTCTACCTGGATAGGCTCTCTATCCATCATCGAGACTTCAATTGGTGGGGGCAAAGGAGCTGCAATAGTATCCGCTAGGGGATCCAGTAACTTAAGTACATTCCTGGCCTTGAAGGGTTTGAGAATTGCCAAGGCATTCCCAGTCGACATCTCGGCCAAACTTCCTCTAGAAAATAATAGATGATCAGAGTTATAATGTTGCTATGAGGTATTATGAACAATGTTAAGCACACAAATTAATATTTGGATAATGGTTTAAATGACCTAATACAGCCCAAAGGGTCTCGTCATCCGGGTTATCCAATATATCTTTGGGCCGAATCAAACCAATCTTTTCAACCCACATTTCAAGAAGTCAACGCATTCCAGTTCCTCGTCATTCAGATGACTTACTTCTCTCTCGAACGATTGAGTGGGAATGCTCTATACCCCTGGATTCCAATACAGACTAAATGTCAGTTCCTCATTGTCGCCTAACCAAAAGGGGTGCACACTGCGAGCCGCCATCAACTTAAAGAACTTCTCTTTAAAATTTTTATAACTCTCCAGATATTAATGAAAGACCTTCCGCCCTTGACGTGTCATGACAGAGAGTCGGGTTTTCTGAGGGGCCTTGGCACCATGAACAGAATACCGAGTATGGAAATAGAAAAATACTCTATCTGAGCTTCACAACCCAACCAACTGATATATCCTTTCAATGGCCATGATGTTTGCCCAACCATTAGGGTGAATCAGGGTCGGGGCAGTGTTCAACGTCCAGAGAATGGCAATACGGAAGTCGTTGAAAGGAAGGCAAAGTCCAAATCTAACAAAGAAGTCCTCGTATAGGTATGTGAAGTGTTCCCCCGCTTGACGAGTAGAACACACCCTTTCATTTTTCGAAGACAGGATTTGGAACTCGTAGTCCCTATTCTTCCCCTCGATCAGCACAAGATAGCTCTTAAGCTCGTTGAGAAGTTCTCTTGGTTGGAAACGGGATACTCGGTCATAGGCATCATCCGTGACCTAGGGGTATACCAACCCTGGACCACGGCGAACACAGATTAAATTCTCCATGGCCACTTCCTGTTCTATTGGCTTTCCTCTTTCTGGGATCGGGACAGCATTTGGAACTAGTTCTTCAAGCCTAACCGCTATTCTCCTAGTCATTTGAGTTCTTGGAAACACACAGAGGCCGGTGGTCAAAATCAGTCAAACTTAAAAATTTAGACACGGAAGTGGGCAAACAGAGAGGACTACTCTTAACCATGCACTGGCCTCCGTACCCTCTAAGGCTAAAGCCTCAGAAGGACACCTTCGCTGCACGGAACGCGAGGGAGGAAGTGCTCCACAGGGCAACACAATTGAAAGCGAGGAAAACAATGCTCCCACCCTTTGTTCACAAAAGAATTGGGAGGAAGTGCACTTCATTAAAGGAGTACATAACCACCCATGGGATAAAATACACATGAATGAGATAGAGGGAAAGTAAGTACTTGAAGAAAATGGGGAAAATCGGGTTACTAAAAGGCTAAAGTACTGAAAGAAACGCTGGAACTGTCCTCCACTGCCGCAAAATATCATCGAAAAATTGCCTCAAACCACCGATTTTGAGAGATAAACAATGAAATGAATAACGAAAGGATCCCAAACCCTTATAAATAGGGGTCAGATGGTTAGGGGACAATTCGGTCTCAATAATCCCACGTTTAAAAGATAGTCATTATGGTGCACGAGGCATTATGCACGTCTACACAATTAGAGTGCGGCACGTGGCCCTCACAGCTGTCATGGTAGTTGTTAGCCCATTTGTGTACCACAAGTGCACGGGCCATTCAAGTAATACAATGAAGAGTAAAGTTCGTTCCCACGAGGATGTTGACTTCCAAAACTAAGTATCAACCAATAGCTTAATTAATTCTATTCAAGAACATAAAATTAAGGAAAGTGCAAATAAACTAAATTTAAACTACAAAATAATAAAGATAATGTTTAGAGTTTTAGGGAATCCTTCTGCACCTCTTACTTCAACTAACGATATGCAATCCTTACTGTAACACCCACCTTAGGGTGTCACACTTCTTGTTGCTCAATTACCAATTTACCCTTTCATTTGAAAAAAACGTGCTTGTAATATAAATAAGAGTTGTAAAATTTCTTAATAACAAGAAAATAAACTTAGCAGAAAATAAAACATCACAGCATTATTACAAATAATTTACATCATTTATACAAATCGAAGTCTCTGGTTATACATATACAATTCTTTAATACTGTCATACTATAAATATTACAAAGTAGTTACTCCAAAAAAAATTTAAACACTATTTACATTGACATCTTTGTCCAAGTACAACTAGGCAGCTGAGCCCTCAGAAGTAGCCGGATCCTCAGATGGATCCTCCTCTGATTTCCCCAGGTGGAGGAATTCCAACCCGACGTAAAGTCCGGGGAGCAAATATCTGAGCGGACGATACGACACTATGCTCTCGAGGGGTATGATAGTACATTCCCCAGTGCTACCGGATAGATATAGGAAACTCTAATTGTACATAAATAGTAACAGAAAAGTAAGGGTTTCCTGATTGTATCTTACTCAGTATAATATTTACTTTTCCCAAATAATAAATACTCTCTCTCTCTAAATCTTCGGTCCATTCATTGTCCCCGTCAATGAATGTCAGTCTCATATAACCTAAGAAGCTAGGGATTTCTACCGCCATCAGATCTCGAAGTTCTCAACAAAAATCTTGTCCTTCCTCTGCTTCTCGCGCGTCGTCTAACTCAATGTCTTAACAACACATAAACATAATACAACATATACATACGAGAGGTGAGACCACCTATGCCAATACCAGTATGGTAGCGATGAAGATAAACACATACAAATTCTCATACCAGCACATCATTCATAATTACAATTATGTCACCAATATCATTCATCAATCACATATCATATCTCATATCAACATATCATGCATAATTATAATTATGCCAACAATATCATTTATTATCATAATTCATATAATAAGCCATAATTACGATCATGTCCTTATTAACATTCAATTATTCAATAACTAAATTATCATCAACAATAATTATGATTAGACTCTCAGTATCTCTGTATATGCACCTAGACTCAACTTTCCTACTCCATGGAGCTACAACTCAAATCGGAGAAAGTGATCGAAAAGATCATGTCGGTACAAAAGTGCCTCAGACCACGTGCTCAATTTTGCACATCTAGCACATACTCGATAGTCTTTATCAGATCTTGATTATGGATAGTGTCTCGGTCCGGATCATCGGTGTGTTGCATCGGTCTAACCTACGGTACAGAAGCTTTATTAACTGTCCATTGTAGGCAACCCGCACCCCGATGCCCCCAAGGTCAACAAAAGACCTACACTACGCATATCACACCCACTCAGGAGGTGTATTTTCTCCTTCCTAGGCAAATAGCCTTATCCAGTCCATTGGACCTTTTCAATACATATACAAATGCATCATTCATAGTTCATTTTCTTTATCTCATATTCTCAATTCATTTTCTTTATTTCATATTCTCAATTCATTTTCTTTATCTCATGTTCGGGGTCTTCATATTAGCCCAACAGTATCATTACTGTATTTTCATCGCGAAATCATATTTTTTGCATTTTCTTAATCACGTATCAATTTTTCATCGTTTCTCAATCGCGTAAAATATTTTTCACATGTTTTAAAATCAAAAATACTATTTTTCTTCATTTAACACCAAAATTCAACATCATTTTTCATATTTGTATAATAATCCCTCAAAACATAATATTTGTTTTATAATCCTCATTTAAATAATATTTTCACAACAGTCCTTCAAAAATTCATATTTCCAAAATAGTCCTTTCAAAACATAATATTTACATTTTAGGCTTTCAAAAATTATTATTTACAATATGACCCTATTAAAACAAAAATTACTATTTTAATCCTCTAAAAAAATTATAATTACAATATTGCCCTTCAAAAATCATATGAATTACATTTTAGTCCTTCAAAAATATACTAATTACTTTCTTGTCCCTCAAACATATAAATTACATTTTAATCCCTCAAAAATAGAATAATTACTTTCTTGTCCCTCAAAACATATAAATTATGTCTTAGTCCCTCAAAATAGAATAACCATATTTTCGTCCTTCAAAACACATAAATTACATTTTCGTCTCTCAAAACATAGTATTTTCACTATAGCCCCTCAAAGTTTTATATTTATATAGTGACATCATATTTCCATAATATTTCCAATTAAATCCCTTTCTCATAAAATTTAGTAAATTTACAGTATAAATTCCACGTATCTAAAGTATAAGTTTCTCTATAGTATACATTCTACATACACACAATTATCAGTTCCTTAAGCATTACAACATACGAGACAAGAATCGAAATAAATTCAGATCTCATAAATGCTACACATAAAAGCATAGAAACACAATCAGGTACATCCCAATTACAGTTCAAACGCACAAACACAATCAGGCACATATCAATACAGTCCAATCAATACAGTCCAAGAACCTCAAACAATAGGTGATTAACCTCAAATAAAAGGTGAATAAATCCTTAAGGATTTTTCACCGAACAGACCATCCTCATACTACTAGAACAAGAGTGGTAAGGTTGAGTCTCCCTCTTACCTCTTGAAGACAAGCTTTGTAAGCTTTCCTCCCTTGCCTTGAAACTTTGTTAACCTCCTAACAAGCCCTAAAATTTTCAAGAAAAATTAGTGAAGGACTATACAAGAATCAAGGTTGAAAACCATGGAAAAATCATGGTTAAAAACATTAAAATCAAACTTGGAATTCTTGAATCAAAGCTTACCTTTTTAAGAAAAGATTGAAGAAGCTTAGGTTGATGAAGCTTTGAACAAGGTAGATAATTTTGTGATAATACCTTGTGAAGGAGAAATGCTTAGAACATGACTTGAGTCAAAATAAAATCAAGAGATGGATTTTTAAAGATTTAATGGTGTGATTTGGAGGTGGTGACCAGGTTGTGAAGAAGAAGATGGAACATGGGAGAGAAGATACGTGAGTTTTCCTTGGTGTTTTGGAGAGAAATGGACTTTTATTTTGAGAAGTAAAAAGTGAAGATGAAGACACGAATAAGCTGTGGCCATGTGATATTTTGGGAGATAAATGGCTTATGTTTTGGGAAATAACAAGTGAAGAATGAAAACGTGAATAAGTTTGCTGCCAGCCGTGTGATCCCACGTGAAATGTGGGTGATTTTACTTGAGAAAATTATCTAATTCCGGGTGCTCAAAAAGACACTGCTCACCGTGAATGATTTGTGATATTTGGAGATCTTTATTTGCATCATTATCCACTCCATTTCCAAGCTGCTCATTTGTTCTTTGCCGTGTGCTTTCTTTGTGATGGACGTGAATGACATTTGCTTGAGCAAATGGCCATGCATTAATTGCACAACAACTCTCTCTTCTCATTGGTTGCAAGCTTGACTTTTGCATGTCATTTGGACCTTCAATTATCACATGCAATCTTCACAAATCTATCTGGACGGTATTGCATGATGTTGGACGTTCAATTTCTTTCGCATCTTTGGACCATTTTCTTCGCTCCAAATCTATTTGGACCGTGGAGCTCATTTTGCTTTGCCCCAATTCACCGGGCTTTGGTCCATGCCCTTTTAGGTGAGTTTAAGTCCTTTAATTGATTGCTAATCCAAGCTAAATTCTCGCTGCTATTGGGCCACAAATTTTTTCTTTGTTGGGCCATGAGTTTAGGTGCTCGGGCTCTCTAAACTCTACTTTGCTGTCCAAGGTGGTTTAGGTGGGTTTAAGTCCTTAATTCTTCATTAGTTCAAGCCTAATTACTAGTCAATTGGTTAGCCAATTAATTGGGTTTAATCTCCTAACCATTCTTACTTAATTCTTCAAGTACATAACTAATTTAGTTTTACATATTTAGCTTGTATCTAATACATAATAATCATACATCATCACTTCTAATTAGAATTAGGATATTAAAGTAAGGATTAAGTTATAACTAATCCTTAGTTAAGTTAATTTACTTAATTGCTTAATTAGGTAATTAGGATAACTAAATTAAGGTTCATGAGTTTCCTAAGTAAAAGTCAAGCAATTAATGTTGACTCAATCTTATTCATTAATCTTGTCTATGGTATATACTACTTGATAGTTTTAGTAAGCTTTGTTTTACACTATTGATTGAATCAATGGTAAAGATCAAGGCCTCTAAATCAAGCTTCAAATCTAATGGTCCACAAGAAAATCTAAACTTCTTCCCTTGACCAATTCTCATTGGTTAGAAAAGTCTAACCAATTGTTTTGACTATATCCTATTGGTTCACTTTAATTTTACTTACAAGAAATGTTCCAAACACTTTTTCTATTAATTAAAACTTATCGGGTCCAACATTCATAGCAATGACTGCTATAAACGTAATCACGGATATTTATCCGTACAATATTATTCTTTTTATAGATAGATTCTAAAAATTATAAGATTCTTTCTCGAATCATTCAGTAGTCGGGTTTAGTAAGATCCCCGTTTCCAAATGAGACAGATCAATTTCCTACCGAAAAATATTATTTTTCCTAGCCAGGAGCAATCACACAGAATGATCAAATATGATCTCAGAACAATCAAATTAATTTTTATACCACACATAAAATGCAAAACAGAGTAATTCTGCTATTGTTATTCATATAGTCAGAATTCGGGGTGTTACACTTACAAGTAACATCAATAAATTGTTAAGTTAACTTGAGAATCTAATTTAGTTAAAAGCCTATGTCTAGGTCAATCAACTATAGTTTCATTTACCTAACTCCTTAGTTAGATGCAAAATCTACTCATTAAGATATATTCTCAAACACACGCTATGCATGACTAAGAGGTATATTTCTGTCCTATTAGCGAATCAACTTATCTAAGCCAATTGAATGAAATTGAACATGCATCAACCATACATATGATCTAAAATCCAAATTCATATGTCTAGTTTAATCAAATTTCAACAAATCACTTAAAAGCTTATCAAACAATCAAGAGCATTAAGAACCATATGATTGAACAAAACCAAACATCAATATATACTCAAAGAAATACAAAATCATTAATATTCATAAAAGGATTTAAAGTCATTCATAAATATAACTTAGCTAATCATTGAATACGAAAATATATATAAAAAATCATGTTTAAGATAGAAAGAAGAGAGAAAAGAGAAAGGAGAAGGAAGGAAAGCTCATGAATTTCATCTTTGATGCTTAAATCTCCTTTCATGAAGAAGATGACCTCCAACCTTGACTCCTTTGGCTTCATCTTAGCCCAGAAATAAAAATCTAGCCGCAGCTTCTCTAAACCTAACAGCCTCCCTCAACCAAAACTAATAAAATATTATTTATAGGCTCATATAATAGAGTCACGCCATGGCATTAATATGCCTACGCCGCAGCGCGTGTCAATTTAGGTCACCTATGCTGCGGCATACGCTCCTTTGTGTCGCGACACTCTAGCCTTGGGTCCTATGTACTAAAGCAGGGAATGCACCACGTCGCAGCATTGACATGCCTGCACCACAGCATGAGCTGCTGATATGTAAACTTCACTTTCTCTTCCACTTTTGGTCCAAATCCTCTAAATTTTAACTTGATTGGAGCTCTTCCTAAAATAGAGAAATCACCAAGTTAATCATAATTGCAAATCCATTTAATCACTTACAAAATAAGGACCATTTACTCAAAATCATACAGGAAGATATCAAAATTAGAATGTAACAAATATAAGCCTAAAACCTTCCATATATGCAAAATAAACAAGGACTAAGCATTCTTTATAGCACAGCGATAGAGCACAAATAGTCATATTTCATAAAGTTATCAGCAGTTGAGGGGACGATTGCATAGCAGGCCAAGGGACACGCAACCTTAGCAGAGTTTATCAATTTATCTCAGAAATTTTTCTCGGATCACGGAACTTAGGGGACCACCTTAGTCAGTTATGGGGTCTTTAAATCAGTAAGGACCTGATTGGTTTTTGGGACTGAAGTCTTACATGACCTTGGATTAGGAATTTCACTAAACCTACTCTAGGAATCCTTCACGGAGCGCAGAAGTTTTTTATGAGCCCCATTTACTTCAGTAATATTCATTACATACGTGAAATACTAACGCAGACTATGGTACCCCCAAGGAAGGTCGGTTGACTTCGAAAGGCTGTGGCAAAACTCTTCACCCTATAAGGGATATAGACCCTAAGGACAAGAGCTAAAACACGCTATTTCATTGTACCAACAATCAAAAGCTGAGCTGGGGGCAACTTATTATAGCTCCAGGGTAAGCGTTGGACTCACCCGGATAATGAAAAGTGGAAAATAGAAAAAGAAAGTTTCAAAGATATAAGACAGATTCTTAAAATGAAGAAAGTTTCATTAATCTCATTTCATACATTGTCAACCTCCACGGAAGGAGAAGAAAAAGTACACTAAAAGGAAATTGAAAACAATGTCTGTAGGAGAGCTTAAGGACAAAACCGACATCACCGCTAAGGCATCCAGCTGCATTATCACATCCATAGTTCCCCCACTCTCTTCACCAGAACAGGCTGAAGTCACTCCACTTCTTCTTCCCTGCCTCCTTCACAGTGATAATAAAGGTCAGCACCTATTACCTCTTCGCTAAGCAAGTCCAAGAAAGCAGATCACCCCAAGTTACTCCCAGAGGATTTTTCTTTCCGCTGGGGTGACATTCTTGCTTATCTAACCATACTATGAAGAAGACCGGCCTGGTGCCTCCAAATCACCCAGGAAGGAGACAAGGAGAGAGACAAAGTGCTCTCCAACGTTCTTATACACTAGTTTATGGAAGCATCATTCCATCATAATAACATGCTGGGTCAGAAACCCCCTGTGTACGCCAGGAGAGAAAGGCTTCTACCTCCCTAAATGCATAGCGACTTAAAATTATGCCAAGAAAGAAAGGCCATTATAGAAAAAGAAAGTTGCTTACAGAGAGTCAAACACCTTCAGGAATTTTGAAAAGATCAAGAGAATGACCTTCGCAAGGGACAACACCCTCCATATAAGCGCAAAAAATGAAAAGGAAACTACTCTCTAAAAAAGGATCATTCTCAAATAGAATTACAAAATGGAAGGAATACAACGAAAGGAATGTCAGCTTCAGTGCAAACATTCTCTATTTGTAGAGAGAATGAAGTACTCTGATTGGCCCCGTAATAGGTGAATTGGTCGTGTGATGGCAGCCACGTTTAATGCTCACAGTTTCTGATTAGTCACGGGAGTAGCAGGCAGTTGTGAAACAATATGAAACTGAGATCCTCTTTAAAATATATTTAATTCCCAATAAAGTCAAACAACAGTTTCCCAGAGAATCGCGGACTATTACCACCTGTAATTTCAGAGATTATGTTTAGAGTTTACACAGAGAATGCCCAGGGAAATCCTGGGAATTAATGCTTGGGGGCAATGAATTTGTGGGACGTGATAGCAAACCACGGGCACCGACATTTTGCGTAAAACATGTGGGGTTTGATGATTATTTTTTGGACTCTTGTGTTAATTGTATGCTTGGAAGATCCTATTAAAACTTGACACTTGGTTGTCCTTCCAAGCACTAAGCTAGGGACAACTGTTCTAGACCGTGATTCGGGATCCCGTCTAGTTAGATCAACTCGGCACACGTATAACTAGACTCCGCCCTGGATGACGTAGTTAAGGCCTTGAAGGTAGTTCGGACTTCGAAACCATGCACATTGAGCGACATTGGGCCATAATATCAAGATTGCTAGATATGTGCAGTGAATATATCCCTAAATATTCGTAACTGTAAATTATCTACTTACGATATTATAAGATCCATAACTATTTTATAGATTGATGAGTAGCTTTCATATCAAGAGTTTCTAACTTATAGGGGTCACGCCAATAATAATGGGAATGCGATTTTCACTAGGATACTTAATCTTAAATGTCTTCATTCAATACAGATTGCATGAGGATTCTATATACGTTTTATAAATACAAGGCTAAGTAGCCTTAATCAGGTATCGGTAAATTACTCAACATAAATTGCCTACTTGTGTACAGTTTGACTTGGGCGTTGGAGTCTCTTTGCAGGTATCTATCCCCTGTTCCAACAAGCTTGGCTGCCGTTGCTCAAGAAGAAAATTACTGTTACGTGTCTATCTCAGATACCATTTGAATTCGCTTCAGAACAGTAATTGCCTCTGCCTCAGTCACTGTTCAATTTAGAAGTTGCAAGGAGAGTGAAAGTGGGGTATATATTGAATTTGGATAACATAAAATATAGAAATAGCAAAGAACTCGTTATTGTTGTAAAAAAAAAAAAAACGAATTCGTTATTGTTATATTTGTGAATGACATAGTAAGATGGTGATGAGATTTGATTCCTTATTGTTATTTTTTTTGGGCAGCACTACAAGCAGTGCCGCGTGGGCAATGCAGATTCATTTGCAAATTGCAAAGCTGTTTGGGAAATTAACATTTTAGTGCCACCAACTTTCTCCTTTAAAAAAAAATTATAATTGTTGTCATCTGTGTAAGGAAATTGATATCACTGTAGGTCAGGTGTTTGTAGTGGTGACTCCTTACTTCATTAATTGTACTTTTGGCTTGCTCATGCAGTCATGTACATTAGTTACCTATCTATCGGTTTGCTTCTTTCATATGTGAGATACGTGTAACACATAGCATACTCATTTATGGGTTTCAGTTTCACCAATTGGTTTTCCTTTTTTTTTTTTTCCAAATTTTTATTTTCTTATTATAAGTAGCGGTGCTCGCATGAATGTTTATATCATTATATTGGATTTGTCAAATGAAAAAATGTTATGCCTTAGATTATATTGTTATACTTCAAGTTAATACAATTAGTTGTAATTTTTAAACACGATAAATAAAATTTTAATAGTAATTTCAATTGTATGAAGAAATTTGATATTTTTTAACTAATCAAATATTTGTGTTCTAATTTTATTAATCATTAAAATTTTTATAATTATGTCCCCAGCATTGCACGAGTTCATACGTTAGTAATAATAATAACATGTAAAATTTATAGACTAGGATGCGTTATTGAAAATTTCAAATTGAATTACATGTGATATTGTAAGTACTGAAGAGAGTTGACATATTAGTATTAATTTTTATTGTGCACTGGCAAGAAAAAAAAATGTTCACAGTACCAAATTAATAGCGCAGTGAATATGATCCAATCCACAAATAAACTTATAATAATTAGCTGTAATAGAAGCCGGATTCCACCAATTTAATCAAATCGTTTAAAACGAATTCCTGTGTCCATTCTTGTTAGTCAATGCCTTTCGATAAGCTTTGAAAAAAAAAGTACTTTAATGATTTAGCTATTATTTGGAGGTTTTTGTTTTCTTTCCAAAAGCTACTTTTTTTAACTTTTGAGAAAAGTATTAACGGTGAGTTTGTTTAAACCTTTTTTTTTACTGAAAATATATTTTTTATTAAGAAAAATCACTTTTAAAAAGTTTGAGTATCTGGGTAAACTTTTTAAAATAATTAAAATCTAAAAAAGTCATAAATATCCGTATATCATTTCGAAATGATAAATACTATTTTTTATATTATTTTTTTAAAAAAATTATGATTATATCCAAACAATAAAGTAGTTTCTGCTTTTTATAAAAATTTCTAAAAAACTATTTTTTATGCTATTTTAAAACTTTTTATTCAAAATTTATTCAAATGAAGTTATTTTTACTTTTTTGTAAAAAACTTATCCAATTATTTTAAAGTTTTCATACATATTTTAATTAAAAAAGCATTCGCCTTAAATTCATTTTATTTTGTTTTTCTTATTGCTCCAACTTCATAGAGACTTGAAATGAAATCTAGAACAGTAGAAAAAATGTTTGATGAGATGGAAAAGTTAGAATTCTTCAAGAACAGTATAAGAAAATGAAAATGTTTGGTGAGCACCCAAATCCATCCGCCGTCCTTCCACCGCATTTCAGGTGCGTTTATTAGGTTAAGTCACTCCATATGCTACTGAGCCATGCTGGCATTAATTCTAGATTTCCGTATGCACCCACATGGCCTCCCATTTTCGTATAGGTAATCCTCAATCAAAAGAAAAATGATTAATTTAAACTATTTTTTTATATTTTTTTACATTATCTTTTTTAAAGAAAGACAAATATAAAATAGTATATTAAAATGTGGTTTTTTTTATTTTATTATTAAAATAAATTAATGTAAAAATAGTGTAATAAAAATAATTTATAAAAATCATGATTGAAATTAGAATTTCAACTTGTCACAAATTTTATACACTCTCTCGGTCTCAAGTCCCTGGTAGGCTACTTGAAAAGCTTCAGGCTTCATGTTATGCTGAGTCAACTCTATCAGGTGATAGCAAATAGAAAGGTAAAAGGGGATTTTTGTATATTCAAGTATATTTTCTTTGTACACAATTTTCATACATATAGCTAATTCAATATGCGATTATAGGAAACTATAACATCTCATGCCTATATTAAAGGACAATCCCACATAATGTGCAATCACAGAATGTGGAATCCCATAAAATGTGTAATGTATAATCATATGTAAATAAGGAAAGCAAGATCCCGACAATCTCTCATGTCAACTCACGTTAATATTCTCTCTCAAGTTGGTGCATATATATCTCTAATGCCCAACTTGTTGAGTGAGTTGTGAAAATCTCTACTGGCTACAACCTTTGTAAGTATATTTGCCATTTGCTCTCCACATTTAACAAATGGAAATTGAACTACCTTGGCCTCAAGTTTTTGTTTGATGAAATGTTGATCCACTTCAACATGTGTTGTACAGTCATGTTGAACTAGATTTTGAGCAATAGTGATGGTTGCTTTATTGTCACAAAATAAATTCATCACAGAAATAGGTGAAAAACCGATTTCTATAAGTAACTTCTTTAACCAAAGAAGCTCACAAAGTCCTTTGGTCATACCTCTAAATTCAGCTTCGGCATTGGATAATGCCATCACTTTCTGCTTTTTACTCCTCCATGTGACTGTTAGCCATGACAACCATCACCCAAGAGGGGGGTGAATTGGGTGATTACAAATTTTAATGCAACTTTGAGAAATTAAGCATTTTGAATCATTCAATTAATAAATGCAGCGGAATATGCATAACAAAGGTATATCCATTATAGATTACTCAACTACAACTTGAAGTATATAGTAAATCAAGCAAATAAGCTAAATATCAAGTTCAACTCAAGTATATATAATTAAAGCGCTAATGTAAAGAAGATAAAGTTGAGAGAAGCAAACACAAGGTTTATCCTGATTCAGCCACCAATCCACTTGTGACCTACGTCTAGTCCTCAAGCAACCGCTAGAGATTTTTCACTATATCTTCAAGCTTCAATAGGTGCTTGACAACCATTACAATTGAGAGCACTCAACATACATTGGGATACCTCACCCTTGTGCTTGAGCCTCAAATAGGGATACCTCACCCTTTACAACTTTTGAGGGATGCCTCACCCTCAAGGGATACCTCACCCTTTACCAACTTTGAGAGATGCCTCACTCTCTAAGGGATACCTCACCCTTTACTCAAGAGGGATACCTCACCCTCTCAAAACAAAGATTAAGATGAAGAGAAAGAATATAAACTCTTACAAGAGTAGATATACAACTTAAAGAACAAAGTATAACGATAGAAAACTCTCTCAAGAGTGGATAATACAAATTGAAGCTCTATGGGTATCAAGGATTCACATTTTAAAGCTCAAAATATGATTTTAATGTTTCAAGGATCAATTCTAGTGTTCTTGAGGTGTATAAGCTTCATACAAAACTTATATATAGAGCCCAAGTGATAAAATAGCTGTTGGTAGTGTTTTATAATGATTTGTTATGAAAACTAGCCGTTTATAGCCGTTAGAAATGTTCCTGGGCACTTGGTAATCGATTACAAGTTCATGTAATCGATTACAAGCTTTCTAGGCACTTTGTAATCGATTACATACTTTGTGTAATCGATTACACACTTCTATCAACGTTGTAATCGATTACATGACTTGTGTAATCGATTACACCATTTCTAATTTTGAAAATTGACTTTAAAATGTCATAACTTCTTCATTTCTTATCCGATTAAAGCGAATGACCACTCATTGGAAAGATATTTGAGTTTATTTTCATATGAAAGAATTTCAGAACAAAACTCAAAGTATTTTGAAAGATATGATCAAAATAGTAACCAAAAGTCAGATTTTCAAAACTCAAACTTTAATTGGTCATAACTTTTTCGTTTCCTATCCGTTTAAAGCAAATGGCCACTCATTGGAAAGATATTTGAGTCTATTTTCATATGAAATAAGTTTCAAAATAAAACTCAAAGTAGTTTGAAAGTTACGATCAAAAGAGTAATTAAATGTCAGTTTTACAAAACACAAACTTGACTAATTTGCACAGATTTGAAATACCACCAAGGTTAGCTTTCCAAAAACATTTTGTTGGGTATTTAAACATTTTAGAAACACTTATAAAGATGTTTAAAACTTATTTGAGCTTAGTGTGATTCTTATTTACCTTTACACAAGATCTAAGTCCTATAGGCTATTCTTGAAAATGTTGGACTTAATCTTTTGCTACCATCAATTCTTGATGTAATCCAAGCTTCCAAAGAAAATATTCTTTTCAAAACTTGCAAATGCTTGGAACATCTTTTCATTCTCATCCTTCTTGAGTTGAGCATAGTTGTGATCTTTTTACTTTCTTGTTGCAATGCTCGCTCTTAGTATTTGGACTATCCTACAAAGTATTGCTCACTTAAACAAGCATAGTTAGTCCAAAATTATAATTCAATATCTTCATATGCATGATTCATAAATATATAACTCTAGTTAGTCTAACATGCATATAAGACTTTCATAGACACATCCAAATAAGATATTTATTAATTACTACTAGATATGTTCTATGTAGGGTGCAACAAAAAATATTTTACACATTTTCATTTAAGTAGAATCAAATCCAATATTAATTCATTAAAACTCATATAAAGCATTATTGGATATATTATATGAAGAATGTTACATATATCTCATTACATGATTATTAAGTAAAATATAACTAGATAAAATACATAATCATGCATGATACAATATATCTCATTAAGCACATTTATGTAACATGATCAACATTCTTTTGTGATGCATTTGTCATTTATTAAGCATAACTATAAAGCATAAGCATCATTCTTTTTGTCTTGTATTTATCATCATCAAAACTTAATATATTAAACCATTGGGGCAAACCTATTTCCACAATCTCCCCCTTTTTGATGATGACAAATCACCAAAGAAAAATATATTGAGCAATATAGAAGAATAGATATTCATGTAAGCATATCAAGCAATAAGCACAAGAACATATTTTTCTTTTCAATTTTCACTCCCCCTATTTGACATCAACAAAAAGGCTTAGGAAGGAAAGATAATATTTTTTCCTTTATAAATAAAACGCATGTTGTCAAAAGGAGTAGGATAGAGGAAAAGAGAATAAGAGATAATCTTCGTTGACATGTTAATAGAATTAACAATAAAATACTTCATGTCAAACAATGATGTACGCCAAAGGATATAAATAATCATTTAAGAACTAGGCTCCCCCTCAAAATATGCATATTATTAAAATATTAAACATAATAGTTTAACATAGTTATGCATATATTTATAGTCAACAAGGAGATGAAAGAAAGATATGTAAGATAAGCAAGATAAGCTCCCCCTTATTAAAGCACAAGATAGATAAAGGAAAATATGTATGCCAAGACTATGTAAGCATATTACCATAAAAAAAAAGCAAGGCAAAGATACATATTCTTAATCCATCAATCACAAACCATTTTAAAAATTTCTCCCCCTTTCAAAAAGAATTTTACTAGAGCACATTATATGTTCAAAAGCATTTTAGAAAGGTAGAGAGGTTTAATATTAAAATCACATATTCCTTGAGAGTGATCAAATCCAAGTCAAAGGGACATTTGAAAGTACATCTCCTCTCTTTCTCATTAAACAAGAGCCTTGAAAAGATAAAACATTTTTTAAGAACGAGGCTTATCTTTTGAAGTATCAAGATGAGTTCTATAGAACATTTCAAAAGATTTATTTGGAAACTTTCTAAAAAACTCTCTCAAGATTTAATAGACATTTCAAAGTAATGAAGACAGTATTACATTTATAGCACAAATCGAATGATTTCTAATTTTTTAAGACAATTAGGAGGTGATAATACTTTCAAGGTCTTAAGACAAGTTCAAAGGATTTTCAAGGATATGAAACTTTAAAAGTTTCTTTCAAATATGATAGGAGATTTTGCCTTAAAAAAACTTTTTAATTAAATACGAAATTCTTTTCAAAAAGAGCACGATTCTTATAAGTGTTATACTACTAAGAAATCATAGATCAAAAGAATCATAAATATCAAACATTCATCATGATAAAATATACTGTATGTATAGAACTAATGTCATCCACCCTATATGTAATGACAAAACTAGCAATTTAATATCCAATTAGACACTTTGTCAATGCTAAGCATACTTCTCATGTAAGGAAAACATCCAATAATTTAAGATCAATAAATCAATAAGTATCATACAATCCATAGCATATAAGACATCACAATAGATTAGGGATAGAGATACTTATTGAGTTAGATAGAGAGTGATGTTCCTTTAGAATGTTCTTCATTTAGGTCCTTTGAGTTTGTACTTTCTTCTATTGAGTATTCCATTCCATTGCACTTGAAGAAAGTCTCCTCATGTTCCTCTTCCTTCAACATTTCTCATTTATCCACATATGCTTGATATTTCAATATTTGATGACTATATTTCAAAAGTTCTCTAAAACATGAGTTAGTATCAAATATCATTTAAACTTATTTACAAGCATAATTTAAGTTGATATACAATGTAAAACATGTACTACATTATCAACCATGCAATGTTAGCTCTTACAAGAATAAAGGAAGAACATATGCACGTGAATCCAAAAGCATAGTTTAAGCATTTTCAAAGCAAGATTCAAGTTTGTCAAGAAAGACATGATCATCATCAAAACATATATATAAGCATTTTTGGGTAAATAATGATCATGTAAGGCATGTAAAAATAACTCTCTACTTCTCCAAACATCACATGATATTCAATTTAAAGCATAAGTAAGGATAAAAGATTGATATCACTAAAAGTGTACTATTTGAGTTTTTGTAAGTGACTCCAACTTCTATGCCTCAAGGCCTCTTGAGAATGTTGTGGTTCTCCATGTCTTTCTTTTTATGTTTTTCATCACTTTTGGAGAACTTGGACCATTTTAAGTTTTCCCAACCTCAGGTAGCATGGTTGTATTTCACTTCATTTGCATGCTTGAGTTAATGGTCACCCTACAACATAATTCAAAGTAATTTCTTTAGTATCCACTAGTTTTGGATCCATAGGGGTTAGTCATTGATTATTAATCTAATATGCTCTTATAGATATCAAATTTTTCATAGTATATAATTTGAGCACAACAAATTAAATAATCAATTACCATTAAACACATAACCAAAAGCAAGCTTACTTTCATGATATATAGATAATTCAAATCATAGCAAACATACCTAGGCATTGTAGAATCTCATGTACCAAGATATATAACAAATTAATGAGTTATGGTACAACAAGAATTAATATAATCATGTGCTAAATAAAATATTCATATTTTACTAAGTGCATATGATTCTATCATTTACCTAAGGTCTACAAGGAATATACCTCATATTCATTGTCTTTTTAAGTGAATGTGCATAAGAGGTAAAAACATTTGATACCTTGGCCTTGGTAATCAAGGAAACTCTTTTCTTTACCCATTGCTTCTCTTTTGGTGTTTTGACCTTTGCAAGTTCCACATTTTGTACTTGAGAAGCTTTGGTTGAAGTCATCTTCCTTCTTTGATCAAAACTTCTACCAATGGGATTTGGAAGCATTCCCCTTGATGATTCCTTTTTCACTTGACCAATTTGTCCATCCTTTTGAGAAGTTTTCTGCATAATTGAAACACTAGGAGGACATTTTGGTACCCACTTCATCTTGGGTCCTTGAATGTTAGTACTAGAGCATTTAAGATCTTTAGGAACCCATGCCATATTATTTCTCATATAAGAATTTCTTCTATAATTGCATAAATGAGAAATATATCCTAGATGACCATAAAAATTACAAACAATTGAATTTAATGATGGTTTGGTCTTTTGAAGATCATCTTTGAAAAACTTAAGCTTTTTGTTGTTAATACATTCTATGTTATTTTTGCCATAAGCCTTACTTGAATTTCCATGTGAAATAACATCAATTGCATTCTTATTAACTCACATGGATTGTAAGCAAATAGAATCATTAGCTTTGACAAATTCAAAAGATAAGTCATCAACTTGATTTTCTAAATCAATGTATTTTTCACAAGAAGTTGAGGTTTCACATTTCAAAGGCATTTCCTCATCAAGAAAAGCATATTCACTTTTCAAAATCTCAATTTCATTTTCAATGGAGGAAATGTTTTCCAAATAAGATAAATTTTTATTTTCTAAATTCAACAAACCATCATATAATTCATCATATGCACATTGTAGCTCATCATAGGAAGGACCATAATCAAGATAGATATTATTTACCTTAAGGTTCTTTGGAGTCAAGTGGGAGGTTGTCACAATTTTTTGCACTAATGACTCTTCAAGGGAATCGCCATCTTCCTCATTGTTGTGCATCAAAGTTTCAAGAGTATATACCAATTGATTTTGCTTTGCCACCTCTTCAAATTGAGCATCATTTTGAGGATATTTTTCACAACAAGATTCCTTCAATGATTTTTGCTCTTCTTGCTCTCTATGTACAATTTTATACAAAAAATTATTATTAGCAAGATAGATATCATCAAGAGTATCCCATATATCTTTAACACTAGAGCAACTCTTAATTTTAGCATAAGCATCATCATTTAAACCACTTCTCAATATTTGCATTGCTCTAATGTTTAATGAAAAATATTTCTTATCATAGTCATTCCAAGTTTGTTTTGATTTGCATATAAATCCATCAAGCATAATATCCCACAAATCAATATCAATAGATTGCATATAAATTTCCATTCTAGCTTTCCAATAAATGAAATCCACACCATCAAAGAATGGTGGTTTATTAATTTCAAAACTTTCTATTTTGAAAAGCTTGTAATGGTTGCCAAACAAATAAGGATCTTTAACTCTAAGCTGTTAAGCTTTTACCAGAGCATGAAGCTCTGATACCACTTGTTAGCCATGGTAACCATCACCCAAGAGGGGGGTGAATTGGGTGATTATAAATTTTAATGCAACTTTGAGAAATTAAGCACTTTGAATCATTCAATTAATAAATGCAGCGGAATATGCACAACAAAGGTATAACTATTATAGATTACTCAACTACAACTTGAAGTATATAGTAAATCAAGCAAATAAGCTAAATATCAAGTTCAACTCAAGTATATATAATTAAAGTGCTAATGTAAAGAAGATAAAGTTGAGAGAAGCAAACACAAGGTTTATCCTGGTTCAGCCACCAATCCACTTGTGACCTACGTCCAGTCCTCAAGCAACCGCTAGAGATTTTTCACTATATCTTCAAGCTTTAATAGGTGCTTGAAAACCTTTACAATTGAGAGCACTCAACACACCTTGGGATACCTCACCCTTGTGCTTGAGCCTCAAATAGAGATACCTCACCCTTTTCAACTTTTGAGGGATGCCTCACCCTCAAGGGATACCTCACCCTTTACCAACTTTGAGAGAGGCCTCACTCTCTAAGGGATACCTCACCCTTTACTCAAGAAGGATACCTCACCCTCTCAAAACAAAGATTAATATGAAGAGAAAGAATATAAACTCTCACAAGAGTAGATATACAACTTGAAGAACAAAGTATAGATGATAGAAAACTCTCTCAAGAGTGGATAATACAAATTGAAGCTCTATGGGTATCAAGGATTCACACTTTAAAGCTCAAAATATGATTTTGATGTTTCAAGGATCAATTCTAGTGTTCTTGAGGTGTATAAGCTTCATACAAAACTTATATATAGAGCCCAAGTGATAAAATAGCTGTTGGTAGTGTTTTATAATGATTTTCTATGAAAACTAGCCGTTTATAGCCGTTAGAAACGTTCCTGGGTACTTGGTAATCGATTAAAAACTTCATGTAATCGATTACAAGCTTTCTAGGCACTTTGTAATTGATTACATACTTTGTATAATCGATTACATGACTTCTGTCAATGTTGTAATCAATTACATGACTTGTGTAATCGATTACATGACTTGTGTAATCGATTACACCATTTCTGATTTTGAAAATTGACTTTAAAATGTCATAACTTCTTCATTTCTTATCCGATTAAAGCGAATGACCACTCATTGGAAAGATCTTTGAGTCTATTTTCATATGAAAGAAGTGTCAGAACGAAACTCAAAGTATTTTGAAAGATATGATCAAAATAGTAACTAAAGGTCAGATTTTCAAAACTCAAACTTTAATTGGTCATAACTTTTTCGTTTTCTATCCGTTTAAAGCAAATGACCACTCATTGGAAAGATATTTGAGTCTATTTTCATATGAAATAAGTTTCAAAATAAAAATCAAAGTAGTTTAAAAGTTATGATAAAAAAAGTAATTAAATGTCAGTTTTACAAAACACAAACTTGACTAATTTTCACAGATTTGAAATACCACCAAGGTTAGCTTTCCAAAAACATTTTGTTGGGTATTTAAACATTTTAGAAACACTTATAAAGATGTTTAAAACTTATTTGAGCTTAGTGTGATTCTTATTTACCTTTACACAAGATCTAAGTCCTATAGGCTATTCTTGAAGATGTTGGACTTGATCTTTTGCTACCATCAATTCTTGATGTAATCCAAGCTTCCAAAGAAAATCTTCTCTTCAAAACTTGCAAATGCTTGGAACATATTTTCATTCTCATCCTTCTTGAGTTGAGCATAGTTGTGATCTTTTTACATTCTTGTTGCAATGCTCGATCTTAGTATTTGGACTATCTTACAAAGTATTGCTCACTTAAACAAACATAGTTAGTCCAAAATCATAATTCAATATCTTCATATGCATGATTCATAAATATATAACTCTAGTTAGTCTAACATGCATATAAGACTTTCATAGACACATCCAAATAAGATATTTATTAATTACTACTAGATATGTTCTATGTAGGATGCAACAAAAAATATTTTGCACATTTTCATTTAAGTAGAATCAAATCCAATATTAATTCATTAAAACTCATATAAAGCATTATTGGATATATTATATGAAGAATGTTACATATATCTCATTGCATGATTATTAAGTAAAATATAACTAGATAAAATATATAATCATGCATGATACAATATATCTCATTAAGCACATTTATGTAACATGATCAACATTCTTTTGTGATGCATTTGTCATTTATTAAGCACAACTATAAAGCATAAGCATCATTCTTTTTGTTTTGTATTTGTCATCATCAAAACTTAACATATTAAACCATTGGGGCAAACCTATTTCCACAGTGACTAGATTCCCTCCAACAAAGGTAAAATAACCCGACGTAGATCTCCTATCAGTAACACTTCCTACCCAATCTGCATCGGTTTAACCACCAATATCCAAATGATTATTCTTAGAGAACATAATTCCCTTTTTGGGGGCTGACTTCAAGTATTGAATGATTCGAATTGTTGCATCCATGTGATCTTCACTCGAGCAGTGCATAAATTGACTTACCACACTCACTGCATAGGCAATATCTGGTCGCGTGTGTGATAAATAAATCAATTTACCAACTAACCTTTGATATCTCTCCTTATCAGTGGATTTTTGGTCGGGGTATTCTCCCAGATGATGGTTCTGAACAATAGGAGTGTCAACAAGCTTACATTCAAGCATGCCGATTTCTGAAAGCAAGTCTAGCACATACTTCATTTGGGATAGAAATATGCCTTGCTCTGATCTAGCCACCTCATCACCAAGAAAATACTTCACTCCTCTAAGGTCTTTCATCTCGAATTCAGTTGCCAAATGCTTCTGAAGTCTAGATATCTCTTTCATGTCGTCCCCTGTAATTATCATATCATCAACATAAATTATTAGAGTCGTTACCTTTCTATTCTGATGTTTCAGAAATAAAGTATGATTAAAGTGGCTCCACTTGAAGCCAAATTTCTTCATTGCTATACTGAATCGTCCAAACTATGCGCATGACGATTGTTTCAAACCATACAGGGCCTTTTGTAATTTACACATAACCTTGGCTTGTGAAGGAACATTGTATCCTTGTGGAATATCCATATATACTTTCTCTTTAAGATTGCCACAAAGGATTGCGTTTTTCACATCAAACTGGTGCAGTGGCCAATCCAAATTAGTTGCTAGAGAAAGTAGTACTCTGACAGTGTTTAGTTTAGCCACTGGAGAGAAAGTCTCTTGATAGTCGATGTCATATGTTTTTGTATACCTATTTGCCACAAGTCTCGCCTTGTATCTTTCAATGGATCCATCTGCTTTATGTTTGATTAAAAAAACCCATTTACATCCCACTATTTTCTCGCCTTGGCAGTGGAACGAGGTCTCATATCTTGTTATCCTAAAGTGCTTCCATTTCCTCTTTTATCGCTTGGACCCATTTAGGATCCTTTAAAGCTTCTTGAATCTTACTGGGAACCTGAACAAAGGACAACTAATATACAAATGCCTTGAGTGGGTCAGATAATCTCTGAGAAGAAACGTAGTTTGCAATTGGGTATTTTGATTTTTTCACCTCATAATCTGGAGAGTACTGATTTGGCGGTTGTCCCCAATTTCGCCTAAAAAGTAGTTTATAACCAGCAGGAGTATCGATCATATTTACAGGAGTATTAGAAGAGTTTACCTCAGAAATATTCTCAAGAGATTGGTCATCTGGTACTAGAGAGGGGGGTCTTCTTGTTCAATACCTTCAACTAGATTATCACTAGTTTCAACCAAAGCATCATAGCGCTGTTGATTATCAAAACCAGAACCTGAAGTGTCCATAATACCTTCAACTAGATTATCATTAGTTTCAACCAAAGCATCATAGTGCTGCCGATTGTTAAAACCATAACCCGAAGTGTCCATATCAATGAAGCTTTGCCAATTCTGCTATTGACTCTGTATCTCCCTCTGAAGAGGAGAATTGCATATTGGGGCAGAAAAATATGTTTCAGACTTTAAGAAAGTGACATCCATAGTAACATATGTGCATTTTATAGTGGGATCGTAACAACGGTAACCTTTCTGGTGTGTAATATACCCCAAAAAAATGCAACGGAGAGCACATGGATCAAGCTTTGTACGTTGATTTTTATAGAGGTGGACGAAGGCCACACACCCAAAGATACGAGGAGGCAACATCAAAATAGAAGGCAGGGGGCCATGTGTGGAAAGCACTTGAAGTAGAGTCTGGAAATATAATGCTCGAAAAGGCATTCGATTCAACAGATATACTGCGGTAATAACCGCATCAGCCTAAAAATGACATGGCATATAGGAGCCAATAAGGAGAGCTCAGGCAATCTCTAAAATATGTTGGTTCTTTCTTTCGGCAACACCATTCTATTGTGGTGTCTAAGGACATGTAGTTTCATGATCAATTCCATGAGCTTGAAAGTAATGCTGAAATTCTTGATCAACGTATTCTCCTCCATTGTTAGAGCGGAGAAAACGAACCGTAGCTGAAATTTGAGTTTGAATTAAGGTATGAAATGTTTGAAAAATACCGAATACATCATGCTTATGTTTCATCACATAAATCCAGGTCATGCATATACATTCATCTACAAAATTCACAAACCATCAAATACCAGAACGAGTAGAGATAGGAGAGGGGCCCCAAACATCCGAATGAATTAATGCAAAAGAAGTATCACTTTTATTAGAACTTAAAGGATAATATACACGATGACTCTTAGCAAATATGCAAGTGTTACACTTCAAATTTGAGTCATGTAAACCAGAAAATAAATTAGGTAATAAATGCTTCAAATAGGTGAATGATGGATGCCCTAACCGACAATGCCACAACAAAATCTGCTTATGCTTGACACCCAACGAATGTTGCATATTGTTGATTCTGGAAGTGCTGAAATCATCCATATAGTACAACCCCCTTTTTTTTAGTACCATGACCAATGATCTCCATGGTGAGAATATCTTGAAGAAAAAAAATGGGGATATATTAGTGCACAATAATCCAATTCTTTAGTAGCCTAGCCCACATACATCAATTTATTCGACAAAGAAGGAACAAGTAAAGTATTTGACAATGAAAAAGAAGGTGAAAGAGCAATAGTTCCACCTCCTGTAACTAGATATGCAACCCCATTGGCATTAGCAATAGTGGTTCGTCTTGATGGTGTATAATTGATAAATTTATTAGAATCATATGTCATATGGTCGGTTGCACCCAAATCAATTATCTATCCATCATAGTCACGTTGTGTAACACCCTAATATGAATATTGTAAAATAAACTGAATATTTCAAAATAAATCACATTAAGCATGTTACTTCTAAAAAAATGCATAAAATACAAACCCATAATAACCTGTATAGTCATTATAGAGAGCCACAAATGATAAAAAAAAAATCATATATACATACATCACTAGCTAACAAGCCATACTGTATACATAAGCTTTTACAAACAACCAGAAAAGTACAAATATACAATTTGATTCCAAAAGAAATAAAGCTGCTAAACTAAGCCTTATGCTTCTTCTTTTCTTTGCCCTTACCTTTTGGAGGGACTTCACTTGGATTTACATAGAACATACAGGGGTGAGAAATCACAATTTCTTAGTATTCGCATACCAAGACCAGCAGTTAATCATTTACAACAAATAAATCAACTGAATACAAAATTACACTCTATGTAATAGAATATTTGATAAACAACAATATCAAAGAATCGTTCATACAATCCTAAGATACTATCGAACGAGCAACCAATCAATGAACTGGTCAAGTAATGACAATTGCCTATACAATTGTCAACCATGCAATGCTTTATGTTATGAGGTATGATTATGCTCAAACAAAGTCCTAATATTATGAATATGCAATGCCAATGCATGTTTTAAATTTTGAAAACACAAGCTACTTACTTATTTATTGAAAACCACTATTTCTTGCATATACAAAGAAGGATAAGCCTAAAAGCATAAACCCACTTAGTAATAGGCAGACACTTTCCTCTCACCAAAGTAAGAATACTATTGCCACCCCCATACCGGTATCCCTGACTATGCAACCATAAATATAAGGAGAATTTAGATCTAACACCTCATTCCCAGGTCATATGGTTGTGCACACCATCTAAGGTCACAATACATAGGAAACAAGCAAATATCAAGTTTGAAAACCAAATATCAGAGTCACATTTTAAACACTAGAACATAGGAATCCTAGCCTCACTTATCCAACAAAGGTAGCAAGATTCATATTTCTAGCTAAACAGTATCTAGAACATCCTACAATCACTCACAAGTGATTTAGAAAGCAACCTCATGTTGACCAAAGTTATAAACACCAACCTAGGCATTTTGTCATACTTTGAATGTTTAAGAATTTCCCAAACTTTTCATATATGCAAGTTGATAATTCTCTCCAAGAAATATCCCCAAAAATGTCTTCTACGCCTTAAAAGGCTTGCACAAATGATCCCAACAAGTAGGAAATAATTTTATCATCACAATGCCAAAATCTTGTTTCTACCCTGTATAGGTGCTTGAGTGCGTAATGCGCCAGCGCTTGGCCGCGCGAGCACCATGGCGTGTTCTTCTGGGCAACAGGAGCTTGAGCGCACATGGACAAAGTGCTTAAATGCCGAGTGCCCAGCAACAAAATCTACATAATTTTGCAGGTTGTGTGCACTGTTCCATTGGTGTAATTACGAAATTTGATCACATCACATTAGTTTCTAGGTGATTTTAAATCTCAAACAAGTTCACAAACATGAAGGAAACATAAAACACCGATTGATTTCATCAAAAATGGATTATTACATCAAATCACTACTCCAAACCCCTAAAATCAACACTTAGAGCATTTTAGGTCCATATGGAGAATTTCCAGTTTCTAATCCAAACTCTTAGCATGAACAAGTCATAAACAACATTTAAAACTTATCCTAGCAAGAAATACTTATAACACCACAAGAATTCATTTTGACTTATTAAATCTCAAAAAGCCTAAACATGAAAAATGAGAAATAATGAAGTTTCAAATTCAAGAACCCTTGCCTCAAGTTGTCTTAATGCTGCAGATTGTGCCTCAATCCAGAACCTTAGATTTCCCCTTTGATCTCCTCTTCTTTCTTTCTTGTCCTTCCTCCTTTTATTCTTTCTCTCTTGATGCCACTAGTTCTATTTTTCATCTGTGAAGAGTGAGTGAAAAACAAGTGAAAAACTACTGATATCATGAAAGAAAAGTCCAACTTATAGGCTGAAAATTGTGGAGGGTTAAAGGCCATTAGTTATAACATTGATACTTCACAATCTGCTAAAAACACTCAACTTTAGCTAAATCAAGTTTTCCAAGTTCCAATAAATTTAAAATAAATACTAAGATTAATTAAAAAAGTTATCTCACCTATATCATAATTTTTTATATCTGCGACTAGTCAATTAACATTAAAACACATAACCAATATGCTTAAAAATACCAAACAGACTCCAATTATTCTCAGACTTTAACCACATCACAGAATACACATTTGTGACTTAGAAATAAATTACCTACCTTTATTTCCATTATCTGAGCCGTTTAAGCTAATATCTGGGTCATTTTAAGCTATTTTTCATCTTTCAGTTTACAGCAAAGTGCCTAAACTAACTCAAATTGTCATAAAATTAAACAGACATGTTAAACAAGTATTAAGCTACCTCTGTACCTATTTACAAGTCTAACATGTTGTAAAGGATATTACATTTCTCCCCTATTTTTTAAATTTTGTCCTCAAAATTGCTTACATCATATAAACAGCTGTGGGTAGTTTTGTTGTATGTGAGACTCCAACTCCTAAGTTGCCTCCTCGAAACCTGCACCATCCCAAAGCACCTTCACTAGAGGAATCCGCTTACCCCTAAGCTCTTTGAATCCTTTGTCCACAATCCTCATCGGTCGCATAGCATAAGACAAATCCTCTCTTAACTGCACAGATCCATTTCTTATGACATGTGAAGGATTTGGATTATACTTCCTAAGCTGTGACATATGAAAGACATCATGAAGGTTTGACAAAGTGGGTGGAAGGGCAATTTGGTAGGCTACGAGTCTAATTTTCTTTAGGATCTAGTAGGGACTAATGAAACGAGGGTTTCAACTTCTGTGTTCTCAATGCTCTACTAATCCTTGTTGTAGGAGTGACTCTTAAGAATATATGATCTCCCTCACTGAACTCTAGAGGTCTTCTCCTGTTATCAGCATAGCTCTTCTGCCTACTCTGAGCCATAACCAACCTATCTCGGATCATTTTAATATGATCAGTGGTCTGTTGTACTAACTCAGGACCTAGAATGGTTCTCTCTCCAACCTCATACCAACACGAAGGGGACCTACACTTTCTACCATAAAGTGCTTCATATGGTACCATACCTATGCTAGTACGAAAACTGTTGTTATAGGCAAAATCTACTAAGGGTAAGAACTTATCCTAACTCTATTTCTACTCTAGCACACATGCTCTTAGCATATCCTCAAGGGTTTAAATAGTCTTTTTTGATTGACTATTAGTTTGTGGATGATACACTGTACTTAAACTAAGCTTTATCCTAAAAGCTTTCTGCAAGGCTCCCCAAAATCTAGATGTAAAACTAGGGTCTCTATCATAAATTATACTAAGGGGTATATTATGCATCCTAACTATCTCCTGAAGGTATAACTGGGCAAGTCTATCCATGGAGTAGTTAGCTCTAATTGGTATAAAATAGGCAGACTTAGTTAGTCTATCTACTACAACCAATATTTCATCAAATCCTAACTGAGTCTTGTGTAAACCCATCACAAAATCTATTGTGATGCGATCCCACTTCCACTCAGGGATTCCTAAAGATTGAAGAGGTCCAAAGGGTTTCTGGTGTTCTATCTTGACCTTCTGACAAGTTAGGCACCTAGACACAAACTTGGTCATGTCCCTCTTCATACCAGACCACCAAAACAACTTCTTCAAGTCTTGATACATATTAGTGGCCCCGGGATAGATAGTGTACTGACTATAGTGAGCATCTTCAAGGATCCTTTCCTTGATTTCTGATTCACGAGGAATACAAAGTCTACCTCTAAACTTGATCATCCCATCATCCGACATATCAAACTCTCCAGGATTACCTAAAAATATCTACTCACTTACATTACTAAGAGTCTTATATTCATTTTGAGCTTCCAAGATCTGAGTCCTAAAGTCACTCACTATGTCCACTCGACTCACACTAAGACTTTGTGGTAACACAGCTACCGAAAGACTCATGTCTCTAAAACTTTCAAGAAATTCACTCTCTTAGATCATCATCTGGGACATATGTAGGGATTTCCTACTCAATGCATCAACCATCACATTGGCTTTACCCGGATGATACTTTAACTCAAAGTCATAGTCTTTCAAAAACTCTATCCATGTTCGTTATCTTATGTTCAGCTTCTGATCAAATAAGTATTTCAAACTCTTATGATCACTGAACACCTCAATCTGAACTCCATATAAGTCATGTCTCGAAACCTTTAGGGTGAACACTACTATAGCTAACTCCAGATCATGAGTAGGGTAGTTCTCCTCATGAGGCCTCAACTGCCTTGATGCATAGGAAACAACTCTCCTATGTTGCATCAAAACACAACCCAAAACCATCTTTGAAGTATCACAGTATAACTTAAAGTTCTACAAAGAATCCGAAATTACCAACATCGGTGTAGTAGTCAACCTCACTTTTAGCTCTTAGAAACTGCCCTCACAAACTTGAGTCCATTCAAAAGAACTACCTTTCATAGTCAATCTAGTCAAGGGTAGTACTAAATGAGAAAAACCTTTTATGAACCTTTTATAGTACCTCGTTAGGCCTATGAAGCTTTTGATCTCAGTCACAGTGGTGGGTCTCTCCCACTACAACATTGCATCAACTTTGCTTGGGTCCACAGAAATCCCACCTTGAGATATTACATGTCCTAAAAACTATACTTGTGAAATCTAGAACTCACACTTAGATATCTTGGCAAACAATATTCTCCTTAAGGGTCTCCAACACTATCCTCAGATGTTGTTCATGCTCTTCCATTGTCTTAGAATAGATCAAAATATCATCGATAAACACCACAACAAACTGATGTAAGTAGGGTCTAAAGATCCTATTCATGTAATCCATGAACACTGTCGGTGCATACGTTAACCCAAAGGACATCAGGAGATACTCATAATGCCATGCTTAGTTCTAAAAGCTATCTTAAGGATATCTTCTTCCCTAACCCTTATCCAATGACAACAAGACCTAAGATCAATCTTTGAGAAAATCACTGCTCTTCTCAGCTAATCCATTAGATTGTCTATCCTATGCAATATATACTTATTTTTAATGGTCACCTTGTTCAGTTGTCTGTAATCCACATAAAGCTTCATGGTACTATCCTTTTTCTTCACTAAAAGCATAGGTGCTCTCCACGGAGAAACTATCAGCCTAATGAAATGCTTGTCCAACAAATCTTTGATTTGTTTCTTGAGTTCCGCTAACTTTAGTGGCACCATTCTATAGGGTGCTATAGAGATAAGTCCCGTCCCAAGCACTAAGTCTATAGAGAACTCTATTTCCTGCTTGGGTGGCAACTCTACTATGTCACTTGGAAAACTTCAGGATATTCACTTATCACAGGTATTTCACCTAGGCTTTGCTCAACTTCAACACTTAGTGAAAACAAGAAAACATATCCTAGAGATCCCTCCTCCAAACAAAGATTAACCTGATTCGCATTGAGATACACAGACTCGTATGGAACGACTCTGGTAGGTATATCTGACAAGAAAACCAGGGATTTTTTTGAACAATTCAACACTACATGGTTGGCAGATAACCAATCCATGCCAAGGATGACATCAATATCTACAAGAGGCAAACAAATAAGGTTTACATTGAAAATCCTATCTTCTACCTTTACATAACAATCAAGACATACTCTACATGTTGTAATTGGTTTACCAGTAGGCATAGATACATATAAGTCATATGAAAGTTCAGACATAGGTAAATCCAGCTTATTCACATAATCATTAGAAACAAAGGAGGAAGATGCTCCTAAATCATACAACACAGTTAAAAGATGATTATAAATAATGCATTTACCTTCTATAAGATTGGAAGACTGAGTCATCTCTTCACCATCTAGAGTGTAAACTCTCCTTCTGGCTTCTTTGATGGACACTCCTTCACAAAATACCCAAGTTACGCACAAACGTAACACACCAAGCAAGGTCGGTATCTGTGCTGTTTCCTACACTTGGAACACTTAGGTCCCACAAACTCCTTCTAAGCCTGCTTACCCTTGTCCCGAGTAAAGCTAGACTTAGAAGATCCCTTCTTGAACTTGTCGTCACCTCACTTCCTTTTTTTAAAGTCTTGTGACTTAGGTTCCACTGAAAGCTTCTTGGAACGCCCTTCGATTATCTGATACTTGTTAATCAAAGTTTCAAAGTCTCGAATTTCAAATGGTTGAATGACATTTTGAATGTCTTCCCTCTGTCCTTCCTCAAACTTAACATACTTCTATGATTCATCTGGGTTAAGTCTGATATAAGAAGAGAACTTAGACAATTCATTGAATTTGACCACGTACTAGCTAACAGACATGTCCCCCTGTTCCAACTTGAGAAATTTTATCTCTTTGACATTTTGAAGGTTTTGTGGAAAGAACTTCCTCAGAAATGAATTTCTAAAGATTTCCCACGTCACATGAGTCCTTGACACCTCAAGAGCTCTCTTGGTATCCACCACCAATCCTCTACCTTACATTGTAGCATGTACAAAGCAAAGAGCACCTTACATTGTATAACAGTGAAAATCTTCTCCATCTCTTTGAGCCAACCCTCAACTCTGACTAGGTTGTACTCCCTTTTGAAGGAAGACGAATTTGATTTCCTAAACTCCAAGAGGTCTTGGAAAGTCTGATTTCTCCCAACTACCTCTTGGTGTGGTTGCCCCTGGTGGTGTAGGCGGTTGATGTTAAGTAGTACTTATTCTCTCAAGCATCTTTGTTGTCACAGCTGCTTGCTCTCTAATAGCTTCAATTGTTGCGGCTATTTGCTCTCACATAGCAGTGGCAGTAGCGGCTGTTTGGTCTTTCATTGCCTCAGCCATAGCCATAAAGGCTCCAGAACAATACATATTGAGGTAGCTAATCCTAATATCATGTAATCGTGCAACAGTAGCTAAAACAGACATATCAAAGGCAGGTCATACAATTCAATCAAACATCTTACACAAGAGACAAAAGAAATACATAACACAAAGAGGAACTCCTAAACATGCCCACAGTCAGTCCACACCCTGGCTCAGCAGGATGAATTGCTCTGAAACCATAATCTAACACCGTAATACGAATATTGTAAAATAAACAGAATTTTTCAAAATAAATTGCATTAAGCATGTCACTTCTAAAAAAATGCATAAAATAAAAATCCATAATATCTTGTATAGTCATTATAGAGAGCCATGAATGATAAAAAGATCATATATACATACATCAATGGCTAACAAGTCATACTGTATACATAAGCTTTTACAAACAATCAGAAAAGTATAAATATACAAACTAATTTCAAAAGAAATAAAGCTGCTAAGCTAAGCTTTCTGCTTCTTCTTTTCTATGCCCTTACCCTTTGGAAGGACTTTTCCTAGATTTACATGGAACATATAGGGGTGAGAAATCACAATTTCTCAGTATTCGCATATCAAGACCAGTAGTTAATCATTTATAACAAATAAATCAACTGAACACAAAATTACACTCTATGTAATAGAATATCCAATAAAAAAATAATATTAAAGAATCGTTCATATAATCCTAAGATACTATCGAACGAGCAACCAATCAATCAACCGGTCAAGCAATGACAACTGCCCATACCATTGTCAACCATGCAATGCTTTATGTTAAGAGGTATGATTATGCTTAAACAAAGTCCTAATATTATGAATATGCAATGCCAATGTAAGTTTTAAATTTTGAAAACACAAGCTACTTACTTATTTTTTGAAAACCACTGTTTCTTGTATATACAAAGCAGGATAAGCCTAAAAGCATAAACCCACTTGGTAATAGGCAGACACTTTTCTCTCACCAATGTAAGAGTACTATTGTCACTCCCATATCGGTAACCCTGACCATGCAAGCATAAATGCAAGGAGAATTTAGATCCAACACATCATTCCTAAGTCATATGGTTGCGCACACCATCTAAGGTCACAATACATAGGAAACAAGCAAATACCAAGTTTGAAAACCAAATATCTAGGCCATATTTTAAACACTAGAACATAGGAATCCTAACCTCACTTATCCAACAAAGGTAGCAAGATTCATATTTCTAGCTAAATAGTATCTAGAACATCCCATAATCACTCACAAATGATTTAGAAATCAACCTCATGTTGATCAAAGTTCTAAGCACTAACTTAGGCATTCTGTCATACTTTGAATGTCTAAGAATTTTCAAAACTTTTCATATATGCAAGTTGATAATTCTCTCCAAGAAATATCCCCAAGAGTGTCTCTTTACACCCTAAAAGGCTTACACAAATGATTCCAACAAGTAGGAAATAATTTTAGCATCACAATGCCAAAATCTTGTTTCTGCCCTGTACAAGCACTTAAGCACGTAACGTGCCAGTGCTTGGGCACGCGAGCACCATTGCGTGTTCTTCTAGGCAACAGGCGCTTGAGCGCGCATGGATAGAGCGCTTGAGCGCCGAGCCCCCAGTAGCAAAATTTACATAATTTTGCAAGTTATGTGCACTGTTCTATTGGTGCAATTACGAAATTTAATCATATCAAATTAGTTTCTAAGTGATTTTAAATCCCAAAAAAGTTCACAAACATGAAGGAAACATAAAACATTGATTGATTTCATAAAAAATGGATCATTACATCAAATCACTACTTCAAACCCCTAAAATCAACACTTAGAGCATTTTAGGTCCAAATGGAGAATTTTTCAGTTTCTAATCCAAGCTCTTAGCATGAATGAGTCATAAACAACATTTACAACTTATCCAAGCAAGAAAATTACTTAAAACACCACAAGAATTCATTTTGATATATCAAACCTCAAATAGCCTAAACATGAAAAATGAGAAATAATGAAGTTTCAAGCTCAAGAACCCCTACCTCAAGTTATCTTGATGCTGCAGATTTTGTTGCCTCAATCCAAAACCTTGGATTTCCCTTTTGATCTCATCTTCTTTCTCTCTTGTTCTTCCTCATTTTCTCCTTTCTCTCTTGTTGCCACTGGTTTTGTTTTCCAGCCATGAAGAGTGAGTGAGAAACAAGTGAAAAACTACCAATATCATGAAAGAAAAGTCCAACTTATAGGCTGAAAATCGTGGAGGGTTAAAGGCCATTAATTATAACACTGATACTTCCCGATCTTCTAAAAATACTTAACTTTAGCTAAATCAACTTTTTCAAGTTCCAACAACTTTAAAATAAATATTAAGATTCATTAAAAAAGTCATCCCACCAGTATAATAATTTTTCATATATGTGACTAGTCAATCCGACATTAAAATACACAACCAGTATGCCTAAAAATAACAAACAAATTCTGATTATTCTCAAAATTTAACCATATCTCAAAATACACATTTGTGACTTAAAAATAAGATTTCCACCTCTATTTCTATTAGCTAAGCCATTTAAGCTAATATATGGGTCATTTTAAGCTACTTTTCACTTTTCGACTTGCAGCAAAGTGCCTAAATTAACTCAAATTGTCACAAAATTAACTAGACATTTTAAGCAAGTTTTAAGCTACCTCTATAACTATTTTTAAGTGTAACTTATTGAAGAGGATGTTACACATTGGGTAGCACTAAGTAAAAAAAAACCAAGGTTACCTGAGTCACTGAGTGTTGTAGACCCATCAATAGGGGCTGGAGTATTGAAAGATTCTACCTGTGGCAGTAGTGATAGCTGTGGTTTTGCATGTGCAATAGCACCGCGTCCTGACCCATTTTTGGCTGCAGTTTCACGTTGTTTCAGGCCTTGAAGTCACCCCACCAGTCAGGATATCTGTGTAATTTAAAGTAGGTCTCATGTGTGTGTTTGGCATTCCTATAGTGTGTATAGCCCACACCTTCAAATTGAGACTTGGGCTTATTGAGCTTGCCACCACTTGGCCCATATTTCATATTAGAAGACGACATCCTATGCCTTACAGGGAGACCACCACCTGCATTTTGACCAGGTCTGTGCGGCATCAATTGGAGAGACGGTGGTTGGTCAGAGTGGATTGGTCCTCCACTTTGTCCAGCTTGTCGGGGACCTCCCCTTGATGCAAGTGCAATACCTGTAGAGATGTTCATTGACTCTGCCATCATCATTGTCTGTCGTACATCCTCTCTCTTGATAAACACGTATTCTTGTTCAATTGTGGGAAACAACTTAATCTGTAGTACATCACTTCGAACTTTGTCTAACTGATCATCTAGGCCATCAAGGAAGGTATAAACTCGATCCTCTTGTGTAATTGAATTGAATTTTTGAATATCAACATCACAAGCCATAGGGTTTGGTTGGCGAAAATCAATTTCCCTCCACAACCCTTGGAGGTTATTGTAGTATGTCTCAATTGACCGATGTACTTGTCTAAGTCTATTGACTTTCCGTTTCAGATCATATACCTGAGAGGTGTCTGTGCCATCAAAGTATGTGATAGCGATTGCATCCTATACTGCCTTTGTTGTAAAAAATCGGATAAAATTTCTATTTAATCTAGGCTCCATGGAGTTGATTAACCATCCCTTGACGATGGAATTTTCTGTCCTCCATTGCCGGTAAGACAGGTCCGTCTATTCAAGTTGTGTAAGATATCCATTGATATAACCCAATTTGTCTTTACCTGAGATAAACATCTTAACAACTTGGGACCAAAGAGTATAGTTGGTGTCGTCGAACTTGATGCCAATTTGTGCAGCGGAAGAGTTATGGGTTGGTTTTTGGGTCTGTGTTTGAGGTTGTGTCTGGGTTAGTATTTGGGTCAGTCTAGAGGTTAGGTCATCGAGGAGGTTGCTTCCAGGGGACCCTCCAATGGGTGGTGGAGTCTCCATGGTGTGCAGCTAAGTTTCTTAGAGATAAAACCTCTCTGATACCATATTAACACACATAGAAAGGTAAAAGGGGATTTTTGTATATTCAAGTATATTTTCTCTATACACAATGTTCATACATATAGCTAATTCAATATGCTATTCTAGGAAACTATAACAACCCATGCCTATATTAAAGGACAATCCCATAGAATGTGCAATCACAAAATATGAATTCCCATAAAATGTTTAATGTGTAATCATATATAAATAAGGAAAGCAAGATCCCTACAATCTCTCATGCCAACTCATGTCAATATCAGGGAATGCCATCATGGGCTGATTCATGTCACTCACCTTCTCTCCCAAATTTCAAAATATCCTGCCCCTTATTCTTCCCCTTTCTCTCATCTAAATTTCAGCTTATGCCACCCCTCATGTTGAACATTGCACTCTTGCTCTTTGTCTCTCTCTTTCGAGAAAGATGCCTCCCAGTCATTTGCTTTTTAAGAAACTCATCAGGATGGCCTCCATCCTAGAATCATCCAACATTGTGAGTTTCTTCCTCTTTTTTTTTTTAAAATAAAAGTTTCTTTCCAATCACGATTTGTATCGATCCATTGTAAGCTTTATAGGTTGTTATTGAATTTTTTTAATTGTTGTTGGTTATGACTCACACTAGTTTGACTTTTTGTCTCAGATGCACTGACTCCGTCTCCCTCTGTCCAGATACATTAGCCGCGTCCCCGTCTTCGTCCCAGCCACTATCACACTATCAAATTAGGAAATATAATAAATAATAAATAAATATTAAGAAATCATCTATAATACTCTAAAATATTTTAAGGTACAATAAAAATATTTTGAGCTATTTTTTAGATATTTTATAAATTGTATTTGTTTTTTCTTTTTGCAGAGCTTTTTTCATGCAATGACATAGATTGTTGGTACCCTGAGTTCTAAATCTCATTCGATTAAGGCTATTTCTGGTTGTCTCAAGGATGGAATGTCTGGTATGTGACACTTGTTCACTTCTTTTAATATGGATAAAAGGTTTATCTGATATGGATTCTCTAAAATTTTATTTCTTGCAGTGGCTCGTATCAACTTTTCTTGGGGTGACTCGGTATATCACTTGGAAACTTTGAGGACCAGTACATTGTGAATAACTTGATGTATGTTCGAGCAAGGGACAACAAAAAAGTAAAAAGAAGTGTAATAATTTTAACACATTGCATTGTTTATATTGAACATGTAATAGTTAATGCCCTGCCCCAAACAAGAGACAAAGGAATCTATAAATGAACCATAGGAGGTAAAGTATATTCTATGGATTTATAAAATCCATAATTATAGTATTCTTCTGACCCCAAAAATGAAAACTTTGTATCTGCCTACCTGAATGCCTTTTTCTCTACATAGAGGTGGTGAAGGGTAACTGGTGATGTGTTGGATTCCACTTTTTTCATACCAATGTACTGATTTTTGGTTATGACTTTAGTTTTATGAAATAGTACAATTAAGACATAGCTGGTTTAGTTTTTCCTCTATAATGATAGTATTAGTTTGGGTAATGATATAATCATAGATGTTTAGAAAGTTATTGCCTGGTTACTAAGTGGCTGTTTATGCTTTATTTTCCTTTAATCATACCTCAAATAACAAAATGAAAACCATTCATAGAAAATTTCACCTAAACACAGGTAGCTAAACAAGTGAGCTTAAAAATAACATCAGAATCCTCCCATTACTTTTTAAACACTTGATTTCCATTCAGGTAAATGACAATGTCATCAAGTAAAAGAAAAACATATCCTATGAACTACACAGTACTTCATGACTCAAGATCTTCTTAATTAGGTTGCAAGCAGTCAAAAAGGCATAAAAAATCATAAAAATGGTCACAATTAGCACATCCAATCAGCCTCCTTACCCATTTCATTCATTCATTTGACATGAGGAATTTATAGCTCAGCATTTCATCGTACAGGTAGTGTGTAGTCAAAATAAACATAATATGAAACCATTAGAACCAACACCCTAATGTAGTACATGGCTTTCAACCATCACCAAAGCAACTACATAATAAGAACAATCTGTCTGCATTATATCCAAGCTATTGTTCAATTTGTCTGCTCTCAATCTCTTTTTCTCCTTATTCTCATAAAAATATGCATTTGAAATGCTTAGGAAGCTTAGATTAAAATAGGTCCTTCCCCATCTATTTTTGCAAACCAAACAAACCACAAATCCAAGTCTATTGGATCTTAGAGGAAGGAGAAATTATAATCAACCAAGCTAAAATTCAAAGTAAAAAAAAAATAAAGAAATTTGTTCTCAACTTGTAAATGTCTTTCTCCTAAGCCAACAAGCACTTGACATTGCATTCTTCACAAAAGACATGGCCTTTCTGTAAACTTCAAGCCCCTTTGAGTGTAATACTACCTATCATGTTTTGGTGATAACTAACTATATTAAAATTTATGAATTATTGCTCTTAAAACTTTGAATGGATTAACATGTTTTCTATGAAGTACTTTTGTTTATTCATCATATACAGGACTTATATCAATAAATAAGAAGGTTTCTGATTAAATGAAGAGACCTAAGAAGATCATTTATAAACTTGAGAAAGATCCAAGAAAGTTTAAGGACCAAATGGGAAAGTTTCTGATGAACATGAGAAAATAGATCTTGAGAAAGTCTTGCAAAGGTCTTGAGAAAGTTCCTCTAAAAACCAAAAAAGAAAAGATCCTTAGCAAAACAAGACTCAAGATCAAACCATGTTAAAAGAGTGATGTGTGGATAAAATACACACATCTTGTACTTGATTTGAGATGGATTTAGGTGTGCTTTGATTGATATATGTTAGAATTTATGTCACTTTTAATCTAATTATCCTTGGTAGCTCATGATTAGTCTTTATCTATGTTTTTAGGTCCAAAAGAGGTGTTTTGACATGACTTTATGAAGCTTTGGATGGATTCATTATGATGGAGTTAAGCTCAGAATTTATATGGCTAAGATTCGTAGTGTAACACCCTTGTGGGAATGTCACATTTATGAATGCAATAAAATAAAATAAAATAAAACTCTTACCCAAGTTGTAAAACGTTTAGTACATAGTTAATATTTGTGGTAAATTTTTTTTCCTTTTCATATTTATAACATTAAATAAAATAACACAGAACACAAAATTAAACAGAGTATAATCACACCATAATATACATATGATTCTTCTTTAATACACACATAATTCACAACTACAAGTATTTAACAAAGCAGTGAAAAGTTGACACAAAACTAAGACATAGTATTGCCCAAGTGCATCTCGCAAGATTTCTAACCCTCCGATGGATCATCCTCAGAAAGATCATCGAAAAGTTGACATCTTGAAGATCTCACAGCACTACGGACACGAGTCCGAGCTGTTGACTCACTACTAAGCTCGCTAGGCGCATGGAATACTCCTTACCAGTAATGCCTAAGAGTCAGTGACAACTCTAAATGTAAATATAACATAGTAGTGAATATGATATCTCCATCATACTCTCTACACAGGGACACAGTCAAACGTCCCACATAGACAACTGTTCCTCTATCCACTCGCATATGCCAGGCCTCAGAACCTCTGTGAAACTCAAGTCTCACAAAACTGAAGGATCCCGGCAATGCCATGATCTCAAGATCAGTCTTGATGATAAGAATGATCTACTGGCTCTTCTTCCTCGTACAGCTCGCCCGACTGTCGCTCGTCCAGATACTGTATCTCAAGAGGTTGTTCCTCCTCTTCCTCAAACTCTTTACGAAAATAATATAGTAATATCGAGAAAACAAATAGAGAGGTAAGACAATCTACATCACTACCTGCATGGCAATAAAGAAAACGACAATACAACACATGACAATACAATACATATTAAAATAACACATACCATTATATCATGCATAATATATTAAAGCAATAAATCATACATTTTATCACAAATTATGGTAAGCAGTAAAATGCAGATAATGCATGAACACACACCGACTCGTTCCTACTCCATGAAGCTAAACACGAATATCTGAGAGAATGATCCAAATAGAAACTAATAATACTTTATGGCTGCCCAACCAAACTATTGCACTGTCTAACATTGTGTCTATAGCCCACAGTCCAAACATCGTGTAGTAGTACACAATCCAAACATCATGTACTACAGGCATAGTACTTAGTAGTCTCCTTAATATCTCGATTAAGAATAGTGTTTGTCAAGATCATTAGTGTGTTGCCCGTTACCACGGCCCAGAGGAGCAACCCACTGTCCCCATGTGGAATTCTCCGCACACTAATGCCTCCAAGTTCATATAATGATTCACACTACGCCTATCACACCAAAACGAGGTGTAATTCGTCTCATCAATCAATCACTAATTATCAACCAAATTGACACAACACTCTAAGCATGATCTAAAATTATAAAAATATCCTTAATATCCATATTTTACCATAATTACAAAAATGCCATTAGTTACAAAATACCAAAGTATAGTACGTCTCACCTGACAGTACTATCTCACAACATGTCCGGGTCCACCACTTTGGCCCGACAGTAAAACTCACTGTATCATTTAATGGCGTAGAAATTTTATCGCATTTTCACAATCTCATCGTTTTCACAAATGTTTTCAAATCGCATAAATATATTTTGACATTTTTGAACATCGCGTAATGTTTTTAAATCATTTTCTCAATCGCGTAAGATTTTTAATTTGTTTTCTTAACCGAATAACTTAAAATTATCATTTTAGACATGTGTAGACTATATCTAGTATATTTAAAATACGTAGAGTATTTTTCTTGTGTTCTAAATATAGTATGGAATCTTTTCATTTTAATCGTCTGATTTTAGTAAATTTTGGCAGTATTTTGCCTATAAAATCGGTATAAGGTATTTTTAACGTTTTTCTCTAAATTCTATTTATTTTAATTTTACCCATCAATTACACTTTGAAACTTGCTAACGCGCTTCAAAACTCATAGAGTGAGCTCTACGTTAGTATTTTTCAAGCGTTTGTTTTAGTTCTCACTTTAAAATAAATTCTGCTAAGTTAGGTTTCTAGAACCAAATTTATTCCTTTTGTTTTCACTAAGATTCATTGGAATCAGTTTATTTTGTAAATCCATTATCTAACCTATCTTAGAAAATAAAATGGCATTCGATTATACACTAAATGGCATGTTGGCCATAGTTAACCTAAATCATTCTTAAATCCATTATTTTACCTAGACTCTTTAAATCAGTGATTTAGAAAATGGTTGAGAACATTTTGGTTCTCTGTTTGATGATAAAGCCGTGAGCCTCTTTTTGTGTTCTTTGGAACACTCATGCAAATCATTACATGTTATTCACATCCTACTTTAATAAATACACAATTATAACACATACAACTATAAACACATACAATATTCATACAATATATTTTAAAGCTATAGACATGCATAGCAAAAATAAATCACAAATAGGAAAGCATTTAAACAATCACACAAATAATAAAAACAATAAAACAACCACACAAATGAATCCTTATGGATTCTCCATACACAATTAAATCCATTTTCCCATCACCACTTAGGGTTGATGAGATTAAATCTCCCTCTTACCTCTTGAAGACAATAATCAGTTAGTCTCCTCATTCTCTTTAAAATTTTGTGTAACTCCCAAACAAATCCCTAAAATTCTTAAATAATTAGTAAAAACGCATACAATGATCAATATTGAAAAACCATGGAACAATCATGGTTAGAAAAATTAAAAATCAAAATTTAAACCATAAAATCAAAACTTACCCTTTTGAAAGTGAACAAAAGGTTTGATTTTGGACTAGATAGAGTAGGTTTTTGGCAAAACCTTGTGAAGAAAAAGTGTTTAGAGTATGATTTGGGTTTAAGAAAAGCTAAGAGGTAAAATTATAGAAGATTGGTGGTGTGGGTTTGGGTGCTTGGCCGAATTCTAGTAAGGAAATGGGAGAGAAAGTTTGCTTGGGTTTTTGGTGTTTTGAGAGAAAATGAAAGCTTGAATAGGATAAGTGTAAAAAGTAAATATTGAGTGACAAAATGAGGGGGCTGCCGTGAGGTTGAGTGTCTAAATTGGATAGTAAATATCTAATAGTGCTCACATTAGTTAAGCACATGACTTATGTCATTGGATAGTTCAAGAACCATGTAGAACTTGGCTATCTAGCCTCCTAAGGCTGCTGCCCAAAACCGTGTGGCTCTTTAGGATTTTAGGGACTTAATTGTTTTCAATTTACACCTAATTACATGCTAATTAATTAGGTAATTAGTTAGGTTAAATATCCTATTAACACTTAATCAACATTCTAATCATATAACTAATTAGTTTAATATATATTAGTATATATTATAACCTTTAAACAATATTAGGATATCTAATTAGTATGTAGATTATAACTAATTAAGAACTAAGCTAGTTCACTTAGTTTGCTAATTAGGTAATTAGATTAACCAAATTAGGTTTAATTAGCTACTAATCAATTTCAAGCCACTGTGTTTGACTTAATCTTAACCATTGGTTTCATCTTTAATTCCTAGCCCTAGATGTAATCTAAGGTAGATATTGATTAGTCATAAAACTTGAATTCTAATCTCACCATTGGTTTGATCAACGGTTAAGGTTAAAAGCTTCCTAACTAAGTTTCCATCCAACGGTCCATATTAAAGTCCATGCTTCTTTTGTTGACCTATTCCTATTGGTTTAAAATAGTCAAGCCACTTTCGTTGACTCGCTCCCATTGGTTTAGAATTTGTCCAGTCAGAATCGTTGACTGCTTTTCCTAAACGTAGGTCCCATAGACTTTTAAAGATCCGTGATCATTTTGAAGCAGATTTCAACTATTTTTGAGAGACGAGAAGATCGTAATATAAAATAATATTATAATAATATAAAATTATTTTATTACACGTTAAATCCTAAAAATTATGAGATTAATATATATATCAATCAGAATTGGGTTTAGTAAGATCCCCCAGCTCCAATTAATTAAAATAAGATATCTTTTCGGTCAAAAAATTATTATTTTCCTGACTCAGAGCAAATCACATACAACAATCAAATACACTCACGAAACAGTCAAATTTAATTTACTACTCACAGAATTCACAAAACAGTACATTTCAGGACATTATTGTAATTATCCTAAAAGTTGGGGTGTTACAGCTCTCCCCTACTAATAAGAATTTCGTCCTCGAAATTCATCATACATTAAAACAAATGAGGGTATTGCTCCCTCATCCTATCCTCTAATTCCCATGTAGCATCTCCTGTTACATAATTCCATATCACCTTCACTAACTCAATCATCTTCCCTCGAAGTTGTTTCACCCTCCTGCCCTCGATTCTAACAAGAAGTGTTTCATACGTCAAATTATCCTTCAACTTCTAGACTTGATAACTCTTCCGACACCAGTCGTAGGCGTAACTCGTAAGAATACATGATCACCTTCTTCAAATTCCAGAGGTCGCCTCCACTTATTAGCATAGCTCTTCTGTCGGCTTTGAGTAGTTCGCATATTCTCTTGTATCATTTTCACCTTTTCTGTAGTCTGCTGCACAAGATCAGGCCCAATAGTCATACTCTCCCCATCCTGATACCAACACAAAGGTGTTCGACATCGTCGTCCATAAAGGGCTTCATAATCCCTATGCTCGAGTGAAAACTATTGTTATAGGTGAATTCTATCAAAGACAGAATTCATCCCAACTCCCTTGTTGTTCCAACACACAAGCACGCAACAAATCCTCCAACGACTGAATCGTTCTCTCCGTCTGACCATAAGTCTGCGGATGATATGCAGAACTCAATCGCAGTTTAGTTCCCATGGTCTCTTGCAAACTTTGCCAGAGTCTTGACATAATTCTCGGATCTCTATCAGAAACTATACTTGCAGGTACACCATGAAGTCTAACAACTTCGTCGATGTATATCTGGGTTAAGCGTTCCAACAAATACTTAATATTGATCAGCAAGAAATGCGCTGACTTCGTAAGCCTATCAACTATAACCCATATAGAATCATGACCCTTCCTTGTCCTTGGCAATCTAGTAACAAAATCCATTGAGATGCTATCTCACTTCCACTCTGGAATAGTTAAAAGTTGTAACATACCAGTAGGTCGTTGATGTTCCACTTTTGCCTTCTGACAGACAAGGCAAGACGTCACATGTTCTGCTACATCTCTCTTCATTCTTGGCCACCAAAACATCCGCTTTAAGTCTTGATACATTTTTGTCATCCCCAGATGCATACTCAAATTACTAGTATGAGCTTCATCGAAAATTGCTTTCTTGAGTTCGGGATCATCAGGTATACAAAACTCATCCTTCAAATCTCAAGATTCCATCAGATCTTTCCTCCACTGTCGCTTTATGACCTTGCTTCAACAATTCCTTTTCATTTTGTAAAAACAAATCCTCATCTTGTTTTTCTCGGATCACTTCTAGCAAGTCATTTAAAACCACAACCTTACTTAGATGAATCTTTCCAGGTACCAACTCCACTGATAATCATAGATCTCTGAATTGATTAATCAGCTCCTCCTCCTTTATCATCATGGTAGAAACACTAACCACCTTTCTACTCAAGGCATCAGCCACCACATTCGTTTTTCCCGGATAGTATTGAAGCTGAAAATCATAGTCCTTCAAAAATTCCAACCATCACCTCTGTCTCATATTCAATTCTTTCTGATCAAATAAGTATTTTAAGCTCTTGTGATCGCTAAAGACATTAAACATAGCTCCATACAGAAAATGCCTCCACATTTTCAATGCAAAAACCACAGCGGCTAGCTCCAAATCATGCGTTGGGTAGTTCCTCTCATGAACCTTCAACTGTCTTAAAGCAAAAGCTACTACATTCCGATTCTGTATCAACACACATCCTAATCCTTGATAAGATGCATCACAATACGCCTTAAAAGATTTGTTAGGATCTGGTAAAATTAACACTGGTGCAATCGTCAATCTCTTCTTTAGCTCTTGGAAACTTGCTTCACGTTCCTCCATCCAATCAAAAGCTTGGCTCTTCCTTGTGAGTTGTGTAAGTGGTCCAGCTATTTTGGAAAAACCTTCAATAAACCTTCGGTAATATCCAGCTAATCCAACAAAACTTTGAACCTCAGTCACTATTTTAGGCCTTTCCCATTGCAAAACAGTCTCCACCTTTGATGGGTCTACCGCAATACCTTCCTTGGAAATCACGTGACCTAAAAATTGAACTTCTTTTAACCAAAACTCGCATTTTGCCAATTTCGCATACAACTTCTTCTCCTTCAAAATCTGGAGAACAATACTGAGATATTCAGCATGCTCTTCTTGACTTTGAGAGTAGATCAGAATGTCATCGATAAAGACAATGACAAATCTGTCTAGGTACGGATGAAAAATCCTATTCATATAGTCCATGAATATTGCAGGAGCATTCGTCACTCCGAACGGCATCACTTGATACTCATAATGTCCATAATGAGTTCGGAAAGCTGTTTTAGGTACATCATCAACCTTGACACGAATCTGATGATAACTTGATCGCAGATGTATCTTAGAGAATACAGCAGCTCCCTTCAATTGATCCATTAAGTCATCAATTCCCGGTAGTGGATACTTATTCTTTATAGTAAGCTTGTTCAACTGATGATAATCAACGCAAAGTCGAGAAGTTCCATCCTTCTTTTTGACTAGTAGCACTGGTGCTCCCCATGGCGAAACACTAGGTCACACAAACTGCTTCTCCAATAGTTCCTCCAATTGCTTCTTCAACTCTGCCAACTCTACAGGTGACATTCGGTATGGTGCAATCGAAATAGGACCTGCTCCCGGCACTAAGTCGATGGAGAATTTGATCTCCCTTTCCGGTGGCAAACCGGGTACATCGTCAGGAAAAATCTCTGGAAACTCATTGACGACAGGAATAATGCTCACATCCTTCTCACACTTGACTTCTAAAGAAGACAGCAACATAAACCCTTGAGCTCCATCCCTCAAAAATGACTTGACTTTAACGGCAGTCAAGAATCCAGAACTTTCTTCCTTAGGAAAAACTATGGTTTTACTTGCACAGTCTATAAGGATATGGTTAGAAGATAACCAATCCATTCCTAGTATTATGTCTATCTCAATAAGAGGTAAACAAATTAAATTGATCGAAAACATACGATCCTTTATAACAATAGGACAGTTCATACATATTTTGGATGTAATAACAGGCTTAGTAGTTGGTGTAGAAACAATCAATTAAAAACTCAGAGAAGACACAGGCAGTTTCAATTGTTCCACACAATCATATGCAATAAATGAGTGTGTTGCACCCGAATCATATAGCAAAGTCAGGTGATTACCTTCAATGACACCTTCTCCTTGAATAAGATCTTTAGATTGAGAAGCTTCAATTCCAGTCATTGTATATACTCGCCTTCCAGATCGCGGCTGAGTAGCACGAACATCTCTCACCGCAGGCTTCCTCTCCGACTGAGTGTAATCCCTAGAAACATGTCCAGGTTTTTTGAAGTTGAAACAGATCGTTCCTTTGATCGGACAATCTATAGATATATGGCCACTCTTCCCACATTTAAAACATGTCGGCGTAAACGCCATATTCTGACCAGCTCGATTTCCGCTAGAACTTCCCCCAACAGATGGACGTTGAGGCTGACTCCCTGATGGTCTCGTATAAGGCTTTCGCTGAAACCGATTATTACTGCTACTACCTCCCCTTTGGAACCTAGTCGGTCCAAAGTTACGATTTCTTGAATCTCGGAACGGCTCCAACTCCTCGAGTCATCGACAAGTATCCATCAGAACAGGAAATTCTCTCATCCTCATTGGTAGCACTGTTCGCCTCAGTTCTACCCTTAATCCATCTTCAAACTTTTGGCACTTCCATACCTCATCTGGTCGGATTTGGAAATACCTTGAGAATTGCGACAAGCTTTCAAACTTAGCAGCATATTCTCCAACAGTCATATTCCCCTTATGTAGACTAAGAAATTCCATATCCTTGGCATGTCAGGCAGTACCAGGAAAGTACTTCTCTAGAAATACTTCACAAAACACCTCCCAGGTGATCTCAGTCCCTTCAGCTTGCAATAATTGGCAGGTATTTCTCCACCAATTCTCAACATCTCCTCTCAACATAAATGTTGCATATGTCACCTTCCTATTTTCTGCACACCCTATTCCTTCGAACACTATTTCCAAGTCTTGAATCCAAAGACTCGTCTTCTCAGGGTCAAACTCGCCTCTAAACTGTGGCGGGTTGTTGTGCCTAAACTCAGACAAATTCAGAGCATCAGCAGTCGCATCTTGCTGTTGAGCTGCTTGTTGATTTTGCTGGGTAATCACTTCCGCCATTCGCTGCATAGCTTCAGTAGCTGCAATCATTGGATCCACATCTCGTTCCACATTCGCACGCGTTCGCCTTCCTCCAGACATCCTCTTTCTTCAATAAGGCAAAACAATGTCAAATGTAACCTTTCGGAAACAAATCACAAAGAATCACACAACACAAGCAAAAACAGACCTAACCACAACCCCAAAAGACTCTAACTTGGGCTCTGATACCAACAAATGTAACACCCTTGTGGGGATGTCACATTTAGGAATGCAATAAAATAAAATAAAATAAAACTCTTACCCAAGTTGTAAAACGTTTAGTACATAGTTAATATTTGTGGTAAATTTTTTTTCCTTTTCATACTTATAACATTAAATAAAATAACACAGAACACAAAATTAAACAGAGTATAATCACACCATAATATACATATGATTCTTTTTTAATACACACATAATTCACAACTACAAGTATTTAACAAAGTAGTGAAGAGTTGACACAAAACTAAGACATAGTATTGCCCAAGTGCATCTCGCAAGATTTCTAACCCTCCGATGGATCATGCTCAGAAAGATCATCGAAAAGTTGACATCTTGGAGATCTCACAGCACTACAGACACAAGTCCGAGCTGTTGACTCACTACTGAGCTCGCTAGGCGCATGGAATACTCCTCGCCAGTAACACCTAAGAGTCAGTGGTAACTCTAAATATAAATATAACAGAGTAGTGAATATGACATCTCCATCATACTCTCTACACAGGGACACAGTCAAACGTCCCACATAGACAACTGTTCCTCTATCCACTCGCATACGCCAGGCCTTAGAACCTCTGTGAAACTCAAGTCTCATAAAACTGAAGAATCCCGGCAATGCCATGATCTCAAGATCAGTCTTGATGATAAGGATGATCTATTGGCTCTTCTTCCTCGTACAGCTCGCCCGGCGGTCGCTCGTCCGGATACTGTATCTCAAGAGGCTGTTCCTCCTCTTCCTCAAACTCTTTATGGAAATAATATAGTAATATTAAGAAAACATATAGAGAGGTGAGACAATCTACATCACTACCCGTATGGCAATAAAGAAAACGACAATACAACACATGACAATACAATAAATATTAAAATAACATATACTATTATATCATGCATAATATATTAAAGCAATAAATCATACATTTTATCACAGATTATGGTAAGCAGTAAAATGTAGATAATGCATGAACACACACTAACTCGTTCCTACTCCATGGAGCTAAACACGGATATCTAAGAGAATGATCCAAATAGAAACTAATAATACTTTATGGCTGCCCAACCAAACTATTGCACTGTATAACGTTGTGTCTATATAGCCCATAGTCCAAACATCGTGTACTACAGGTATAGTACTTAGTAGTCTCCTCAAGATCTCGATTAAGAATAGTTCTTGTCAAGATCATTAGTGTGTTGCCCGTTACCACGGCCCAGAGGAGCAACCCACTGTCCCTATGTGGAATTCTCTGCACACTAATGCCTCCAAGTTCATATAATGAACCACACTACGCCTATCACACCAAAATGCGGTGTAATTCATCTCGTCAATCAATCACCAATTATCAACCAAATTGGCACAGCACTCTAAGCATGATCTAAAATTACAAAATACCCTTAATATCCATATTTTACCATAATTATGAAAATACCCTTAGTTACAAAATACCAAAGTATAGTACGTCCTACCTGACAGTACTATCTCACAACATGTCCGGGTCCACCACTTTGGCCCGACAGTAAAACTCACTATATCGTTTAATCGCATAGAAATTTTATCGCGTTTTCATAATCTCATCATTTTCACAAATGTTTTCAAATCGCGTAAAGATATTTTGACATTTTTGAACATTGCGTAATGTTTTTAAATCATTTTCTCAATCGCATAAGATTTTTAATTCATTTTCTTAACCGAATAACTTAAAATTATCATTTTAAATATGTGTAGACTATATCTAGTATATTTAAAATACGTAGAGTATTTTCCTTGTGTTCTAAATATAGTATGAAATCTTTTCATTTTAATCATCTGATTTTAGTAAATTTCGGCAGTATTTTGCCTATAAAATTGGTATAAGGTATTTTTAACGTTTTCCTCTAAATTCTGTTTATTTTAATTTTACCTATTAGTTTCACTTTGAAACTTACTAACGCGCTTCAAAACTCATAGAGTGAGCTCTACGTTAGTATTTTTCAAGCGTTTGTTTTAGTTCTCACTTTAAAATAAATTCTGCTAAGTTAGGTTTCTAGAACCAAATTTATTACTTTTGTTTTCATAAAGATTCATTGGAATCAGTTTATTTTGTAAATCCATTATCTAACCTATCTTAGAAAATAAAATGGCATTCGATTATACACTAAATGGCATGTTGGCCATAGTTAACCTAAATCATTCTTAAATCCATTATTTTACCTAGATTCTTTAAATCAGTGATTTAGAAAATGGTTGAGAACATTTTGGTTCTCTGTTTGATGATAAGGCCGTGAGCCTCTTTTAGTGTTCTTTGGAACACTCATGCAAATCGTTACATGTTATTCACATCCTACTTTAATAAATACACAATTATAACACATACAACTATAAACACATACAATATTCATACAATATATTTTAAAGCTATAGACATGCATAGCAAAAATAAATCACAAATAGGAAAGCATTTAAACAATCACACAAATAATAAAAACAATAAAATAACTACACAAATGAATCCTTATGGATTCTCCATACACAATCAAATCCATTTTTCCATCACCACTTAGGGTTAATAAGATTAAATCTCCCTCTTACCTCTTGAAGACAATAATCGGTTAGTCTCCTCCTTCACTTTAAAATTTCATGTAACTCCCAAACAAATCCCTAAAATTCTTAAACAATTAATAAAAACGCATACAATGATCAATATTGAAAAACCATGGACCAATCATGGTTAGAAAAATTAAAAATCAAAATTTAAACCATAAAATCAAAACTTACCCTTTTGAAAGTGAACAAAAGGTTTGATTTTGGACTAGATAGAGTAGGTTTTTGGAAAAACCTTGTGAAGGAAAAGTGTTTAGAGTATGATTTGGGTTTAAGAAAAGCTAAGAGGTAAAATTATAGAAGATTGCTGGTGTGGGTTTGGGTGCTTGGCCGAATTCTAGTAAGGAAATGGGAGAGAAAGTTTGCTTGGGTTTTTGGTGTTTTGAGAGAAAATGAAAGCTTGAATAGGATAAGTGTAAAAAGTAAATATTGAGTGACAAAATGAGGGGGCTGCCATGAGGTTGAGTGTCTAAATTGGATAGTAAATATCTAATAGTGTTCACATTAGTTAAGCACATGACTTATGTCATTGGATAGTTCAAGAACCATGTAGAACTTGGCCATCTAGCCTCCCAAGGCTGCTCCCCAAAACCGTGTGGCTCTTTAGGATTTTAGGGACTTAATTGTTTTCAATTTACACCTAATTATATGCTAATTAATTAGGTAATTAGTTAGGTTAAATATCCTATTAACACTTAATCAATATTCTAATCATATAACTAATTAGTTTAATATATATTAGTATATATTATAACCTTTAAACAATATTAGGATATCTAATTAGTATTTAGATTATAACTAATTAAGAACTAAGCTAGTTCACTTAGTTTGTTAATTAGGTAATTAGATTAACCAAATTAGGTTTAATTAGTTACTAATCAATTTCAAGCCACTATGTTTGACTTAATCTTAACCATTGGTTTCATCTTTAATTCCTAGCCCTAGATGTAATCTAAGGTAGATATTGATTAGTCATAAAACTTGAATTCTAATCTCACCATTGGTTTGATCAACGGTTAAGGTTAAAGACTTCCTAATTAAGTTTCCATCCAACGGTCCATATTAAAGTCCATGCTCCTTTTGTTGACCTATTCCTATTGGTTTAAAATAGTCAAGCCACTTTCGTTGACTCGCTCCCATTGGTTTAGAATTTTTCTAGTCAGAATCGTTGACTGCTTCTCCTAAACGCGGGTCTCACAAACTTTTAAAGATCCGTGATCATTTTGAAGTAGATTTCTACTATTTTTGAGACAGTAGGTACTGTAATATAAAATAATATGATAATAATATAAAATTATTTTATTGCATAGTTAAATCCTAAAAATTACGAGATTAATATATATATCAATCAGAATTGGGTTTAGTAAGATCCCTCAACTCCAATTAATTAAAATAAGATTTTTTTTCGGCCAGAAAATTATTTCCCTGGCTTGGAGCAAATCACATACAACAATCAAATACACTCACAAAATAGTCAAATTTAATTTACTACTCACAGAATTCACAAAACAGTACATTTCAGGACATTATTGTAATTATCCCAAAAGTTGGGGTGTTACACGTAGAGTTTTTGACCTTTGTGCGATAAAATGAGCATAACTTGAGCTACGGAGGTCAAAACGAGGTGATTCTGGTGGCATTGGAAAGCTAAGAAAAACTACTACAATTTTCATGAAGACCACTTGTCCTAAAGGTGACGTTTTGAGTGATTGAAGAGTTATACACGACCATATGTAATTTGAAAAATGCTTCTGTCAAGCTCACAAGACCCTATGTAACTTTAGGAATACTTCTGACTAATTCACCTAAGACACACGGCGGTGTGACCCCCTACGTTGAAATTACACAATTCATGATCACACGGCTGTGTGAGGTATTTTGAAGTGTAAAAGAGACAGTTTTGACCCTAATTGTTATAAATAGAAGCAAACCCTTACACCTAAAATATACAAAGGCTGTAGAAGACTTTGAGAGGCACAAGGATTGGAGGCTAGGGACAAGAACAAAAGTAATTGAAGTTCAATCATTGAAGACATCTTCTCTATCTACATCTTCTTCATCTTCTCTTTTTGTTTTGGAATCATGGTTGTTTCTTTAACCTTTGATCTTAATTGTGCTACAATTGCCATGAGCGGCTAAATCTATTTTTCTAGGATTGGGATGAAACTCTCTATTTCTCTATGTTGAATTGTTAATTTGATTCTTTGTTAATGAGAATTATTGTTCTTGATTCATTCTTAGTATGCTTAATGCTTATGGTATGTTGTGTGCCATATTCATATGATCTTAGGCTTTAGGCGAAGGATTGAAAGATGAAATCTAATTGCTTGATAATATAAGAATTGAACTTAGGAATTGAGACCTAGACATAGACTTAAATCCTTTGAGGGTTAAATGATTGTCATAAAACTTGATGGGTTAGAACTTGGATTAATTGTCATGAGAATGAGATTGATGAAGTTTTACCACATTTTTAGTGCCAAGAAATTGGGCTTTAAATATTTTAGGACAAATCCCCTTCAAGAACATAATTGACATTAGCAAAGATAGGATTACAATTTAGTATAGGGGGTAGTGTAGTGGATTCCTAGTCCTAGGCCTTTAAACCTTTGTTGAATCTTGACTTTTCTTGATTAAATTGCTATTTATTTACTTTGAGTTTTGTTTTGATTTAAATTTAGTTTTCACTATTGATTTTGTTTGCTTAATAATCAAAATTGACATAAGAGTTAGTAACCAATTGATCCTCGTGAGAATGATCTTTATTTACTACTTGTACGATCCGTGCACTTGCGAAAAATTCACAATAAAGAGCAGTTACAACCACATGTTACATTGAGAAATATCATCAAATGGAGTTACCAATGAAATTGAGAAGATTGAAGCTTAAATAGGCAATGAGAAAGTTGGCTAAGAAAGTGAGCTGAGAAGGTTTGTGAAGAGAAAGTTTAAGATGAGCCTTCTCGCTAACTGACAGTAAAGCGCGTAAGTCATCTAAAAAAGCTAACTCCAACATATACCTGTAAAACATGGAAAATTACTATTGAAGAGTCACAACAACTATATTTTTTAAGCTTATAAAAGGATCTAAGCTTGAAGATTTGAAGGCTATGAACTTTGAATGCCAATACAATTGTGCTTATACTAATTGAACCTTCTCATCTCTACCTACCTGTACCTAATCTAGTTAAATTAGTAGTAGGTGTGTTTTTAGCTTTGTAAATTACAGTATATCCACTCCTTGAGTGTTTTCGAGAGCTACCCGACACTTAAAAACACTTATCATATTGTATTGATTGTTGGTGTGTGGGCAAGTGAGCTTGTGGGTTGTGCAAATCACTTGGAGTTTCTGGTGTTAGTCTACAGAGGCCGTGCAAAAAAGAATACTTGTATTTTATCCTTGAGAGGCTGAGATTTCAAACAATACTCAACATAGTGAAAATCATAGTGAAAGCTAGATACTAGATGCCCACATGGATTTAGGGTGAACCAATACAAATTCTAGTGTTTAGCTTGTTGTTTACTCTTATCCTTTGTAAATTGTTTTCTGTAACATCCTCCCATATCTATTAGTGGTATTTTGAGGTTATAGATTTATAGTATTATCAATATGAGTTAGTTAGTCATTTTCAACTAACATGGAGGGCTAAAATGTCTAAAGAGATATAAGTTACCCTAAAGTCAATCGATATTATCCCTTAAGCTTTATTTCCACCGTCTTTGACTTTAAGATAAATATCCCACTTTCTCTTATTTTACATGACTTTAAGTAGTATAAAATAGAGGAAAAGCTAAAGATAGAAACAAAATAAGAAAAATAAAAGAAGAGATAAGAGAGAAAAAAAGAGAGAAATAGAGAATGTGAAGCGAGAAAAAAAAAAAAGAGTAGTAGAAAGGAGAAATCAAATATTGAAAGAAGAGGAGGACGAAGTAAGAACTAAGTGAAGAACTAGAAAGTAGAATTTGAAATCATCCTTAGAGATTTGAGGTAGGGAGTTATTGTGTTTTGCTATGTTGCAATAATCTCTGCTTGTTGAAAATTGGTAGGGAATAAATAGTAAAGAGTTCCCCATGAAACTCGAGAAAGTCATGGTTCGGTGTATTGTATTGAGTTTTCTATACATATATATATATATATATATATATATATATATATATATATATATATATATATATATATATATTGTGTGTGTGTGTGTGTGTGTGTTCGATGAGATTTGAGCATACATGTGTTTGAACATGTATAAGCATGATGATATCCACAATAACTTAATGATAATTAAATATGTTAGGAGAATTAGTCGAGGTTAATCGAATAAACTATGAGAGTTACTTGAAATGGTATATTTTAAAAGTTATTGAATAGTGAAAGTATTTGAAGAGATATTTTCGATTACAGTAAAAACAAAATGAACTATTTTTTTTAAGGTATGAGCAACTGTTTTTCGATGATAGGTCGAAGGCTAAGTTGTGGACGGGTACTTAGTCGAAGGCTAAAGTTGCATAAGGAATGAGGAGCTCTTTCAATGTAGGTCAAAGGCTAAGCTGTCGACGGCCACTTAGTCGAATGCTAAAGTTGTATATAAGCATTTTGTTGAAAGTCATGGCATTTTATAAACAACATCATACCATATTTCATAAGCATCATCACTGGTCATTTCATAATTATTAACACATGACTACATATGAGATACTATGTATGGAATTATATCGAATTATCACTGATTGTATTATGCTACTGAGAATTTTTGAATTCTCACCCCATTTGTTTATTTTATGTTAAATACATATCTAAATCAAAATCCTTCCAAGGAGAAGAAGTGAAGATAATGGCTTCGAATAGAATAGTTATTTTGATATGAAAGTTATTGTATTAGTTATTTATATTTGTACTGTAGAAAATTGAAAGAAAGTTTATGTAAAGAATCAAAATTATGTATTGTTCAGAATCGAAATCACAGTTATATGTTAATGTATTAATTGAATGTTGTGTTTCGAGGCTCTATTTTTTATTATACTCAACTTTGTATTTTTGATACATATAATAAAGTTTTAATGATGTTTAAAAGTATTAAGTAATGAGTATAATCTTGTTTACTAAGTATATTTTCAATATACTGTAGTAACTCGAATTAGGACTTTACATTATGATATAAGAATAGTTTATCTTGTTGAGCCAGGGCATGGATTGACCATGCTTTACCCATAATTCGAAAACTCCTATTTTATGTTGTGCATTTTCTTGTCTTGAAGTGAGATATATGAAAATTAAATGATAGCCTTAGGTACGAATGTTAATAGTTACTGTCACACTATTACATGATATTGAGACTGATCAACTCAACATGTATTGTTCTATGTGTGCAAGAAATTATGGCACCTCCAAGCCGTACCTAAAGAATAGGGAATCTACCAATGGCAATGTGGTAGATATGATGGGAGTTTTCAATGAATGGCAGATGCAATGAGGGCACAAACTGATATCACTAATAGAGTGCTTGAAAGAATGGAGGCATATCCACCTCCACAGCTAGTCAAAGATGCAACAGTTGTGAGAAAGCAACATTTGCACGACTTTTCTGAATTTAGAAAAATAGATCCTCCATCCTTTATGGGAGAGTATGATCTAGCAAAAACTGAAGAATGGTTAAGAGAGTTAGAGAAGATTTTGGCGAATATAGATTGTACAAAGGATCAAAAGATTTCTTTTGCTACTTATATGTTAAAGGGAGAAGCAGAGCATTAGTAGACTGGTGTTAGAAGATTAATAGAAGTAGTAGGAACTCAGGTCACGTGGGAAGTATTTTGATTAACCTTTTTGGAAAAATACTTCCCAAAGAATTTGCAAGAAGAAAAAAAAATCAAATTTTTGAAGCTCAAGTAAGGAAATATGTCAGTGGGGCAATATGAAGCCAAATTCGAAGGACTATCGAAGTTCTCTTCCTATTTTCAATACAATCCAGATGAGAACTGAAAATGTGTGAAGTTTGAAGATGGCCTTCGAGATGATGTCAAGAGGGCAATAAGGCCCTTTGAATCAAGGATTTCTCTTCTTTGGTCAATAAGTGTAAAATTATTGAATTCAATAACTCTAAATTTCAATTAGAGCAAAGATCACAGAGTTTCTTGAAAAGGAAAAGGTCAGATGATAGGATTGAAAAGGATGTTGAGAAGCCCAAGTTTCTACTAGATAAAGGAAAACAGATTCAGAACAAAACTAGGGGACCACGATGTGTAAAATGTGGGAATTATCATGGTACTAGAGAATGAAGATTAGATAAAATAGAATGTTACAATTGTGGTAAGCTAGGACATTATGCTAGGAATTGTCCTTAGAAAATGGGAGAAGATCTTGATTCCAAACCCACGACCACAGGGAGAGTTTATATTTTGAGAGGCAAAGAGACCATCTAGTCTCTTGAGTCAGAACAAGGTGAAGATGGATGAACTATGTTTGTATAATTTTGTTTTCTTGGAGTTTTTGATATTAGATAATTAAATTTTGAGGATAAAATTTTAGAAAGGAAGGGAGAAATGTAATATCCTCCCAATTCTATTAGTGGTATTTTGAGGTTATAGATTTATAGTATTATTAATATAAGTTAGTTAGTGATAATCACATATTTTATTTATTAAGAAACCCTTATGTTTAGTCATTTACACTCTCCATATTCTTAATTGATTGAGTTTGGTATGATTTTGTGAGTTTGAGCTCAAATTGGTCCTAATTGAATATTTTCAGCATTATTGAGATTTGACATTGTTTCTGTATTTTGGCCATAACTTGAGTTCCTGATATCTGATAATCATGAATTTTACCTTGTAGGAAATCTAAGAGGAAGCTCTACAACTTTGATGAAGAGCTCAAAGTCCTAAAAAAATGTCTAGGGGACCTAAGTTTACATGGAAGTCAGAATATGGGTTCTATCACTAGAATCCGAACGGTGTGCACTCATAAAATCATATCTCAAGCTGTAATAATGGAGATGGGCTGAAATTTGGATAGTTAATAGTTAAGATCCAAATAAACAACTTTCATGAAGAACACCTTTTGAAAAAATAAAGTCTAATGGGTCAGTTTGAGCTTGCAAGTCGGAACAGAGGTGCTGAAGTTGGGTTTGAGCAACCTGTGGTATTTGGGTCATATCTTGGGTTGTAGGAAGCCAAATTGGATGATCCAGATATTCATGTTATATCCAAGACAAAGATCTATAACTTTCACGAAGAGTACTTTCATGGATCTGAAGTATAGTTAGTCGTTTTTGGCTTCCAAGTCAGACAAGAAATTTTCGTCCTCCACCAACCCACTCAACCACTCCACTCCACCAACCCACTCAACCACTCCACTCAACCACTCCACTCCACCAACCCACTCATCCACCCACTCCCCTTTATACTTTTGTTACCCTAGACTTCTATAAAAGGCACCATTGGTTATCATGAATGAAAAGTTGTATTCTCCTTCATTTCTCTCATAGTTTCTTCTTGTTTCTTTATAGTTTCTCATAGCTTTTGTATATTTTGATGCTCCCCTTCATGGTAATGGAGGGCTAAGCTACTTTCGGTCAATTTAGAACTCTTTAAGAGATTGTGGTTTGGATTCTTGAGACCTAGGTTATGTATTGTATTTGATTTGTAATTGAATTTCTCTTTTTTTCTTCTTCTTTTTTCTTCTTCTTGATCTTGAATGCATGAATGATGATTCTATTTATGTTGATCTGATTTGATCTTGGTTTAAGATTGAGATTTGTGATGAAACTTAGAACTGATTGATCTAAACTAATCACATAAATGAAGATTGAAATTTGTGATGAAACTTAGAACTGATTGATCTAAATTAATCACAGAATTGAAAAGGTTAGGTTACTAATTTGTGCCTAAGTTAATTGAATTTGGTACTTGAAATTAACATAGATCTTCATGAATGGTGTGATTGCGGATTTGTGTTTATCACTTGTTAATTGAATTCTAGACGATCGTCTAGTATGAATTCTGGATTTGATGCAGAGATCTCGGTTAGATCCAAATTAACAATTCAATTGCGCTTCAAGTGTTCTATGAAGGGTCTATGATTGAATCCACCCAATCTTGGATAGGTTTCTAAATTGACTGCTCTTTAATTGTTATTTCTTCCTTTAATTTTGTTAAGTGCGATCTTAAACTGTCAAACCCCCATTTGCTAAACTTTCACTTGATTTGATTAAATTGCATCTACAATCCTCGTGGAGATGATCCGGTGTTGTCACTGTGCTACAAGTTTAGGTAATAACTTCGGTTATAATTTTCACTGAGTTCGGTGCTCGTCAAAATTTTGGCGCCGTTGCCGAGGATTAGTAAGTGTAATCTTTTCATTTTAAGTATTTTTACTAACTTTTGCTTTTTATTAACTTTTCTAACATTTTTATCCATTGTCTAGTGTATTTTGCTTATTTATTTGTTTTTGTGTGATGCATGACTAGGTCCGAGCCTGATAACTTGGTTGACTTTGATCTTGAGATTGATAAAACTTTGCATAGGTTGATTAGAGCTCGTAGGCTAAGTGCAAGAATTGCTTCTGAATTTGATCTTAATATTGGGAGTGAACTTGAGATCTTGAATAATTCTGAAACCATGGCTAATAACATACAAAATAGAACTCTTAAGGAACTTGCTGCTCCTGATATAACTAACTAGTCTTTGTGTATTCAATACCCAGATCTTGATGCTGATTTTGAGTTAAAATCTGGATTGATACATTTGTTGCCCAAGTTTCACGGTTTTGCAGGTGAGGATCCCCATAAGCATCTAAAGGAGTTCCATGTGATTTGTTCAACCATGAAGTCACATGGGATCTCAGAAGAGCACATCAAGCTGAGGGCATTTCCTTTCTCACTTGCTGATACAGCTAAGGATTGGTTATTTTATCTTTCACCAGGTTCAGTAACAAGTTGGACTAACATGAAGCGGTTGTTCTTAGAGAAATTTTTCCCAGCCTCTAGAGCTGCTGCCATTAGAAAAGATATATGTGGCATAAGACAAATGACAGGAGAGACCTTGCATGAATATTGGGAAAGATTCAAGAAGCTGTGCTCGAGTTGTCCCCACCACCAAATCACCGATCAACTCTTAATTCAATATTTCTATGAAGGTTTGCTGCCAAATGACAGAAGCATGGTGGATACTACCTCTGGAGGAGCCTTAGTAGACAAGACCCCTACAACAGTGAGAGATTTGACAGCAAACATGGCAGCCAACACCCAACAATTTGGCACACGAATTATTAGTTCAACCAGAGGAGTCAATGAGATTCAATAATCTCATGTAGACCAACAGAGAATGGAACACAGACTTGATGAATTAACTTCTTTGGTGAGGCAGTTAGCAGTGGGACAACAAGCACCAATGCAGATAGCTGTAACTGTGTGTGGCATTTGCTCTTGTTCATCTCATCCTACTGATGCATGTCCCACACTTCAGGATGTTGGTTCTATTTTTCCAGAGCAATCTGTTGCAGCAGCTGGTATTTTTCCTGGTAGACCCCAATATCAGCAATCATAGCAGCAGCCCAGATATGATCCATTTTCTAATACCTATAACCCTGGTGGAGGGACCATCCCAACCGAGATATGGAAATTCTGGTCAACAACAACAAATGCCCTACCAACAAGAAGAATGCTAGGTTTAGATACCAAGCTACTGTGCCCTAGCAACAAGTACCAACCACACCGCATTTAGGCAAGCACAACCTTCGCCGCCACCCATGCAAGAAATTTCTCCAAATGACTACTGTTCCAGCAGCCACTCCAACTGAGCCACCTTTCGAAGACTTGATGAAACAGTTTCAGCAAAATGTCAATGCCACCATCCAGAATTTACAAACTCAAATTGGGCAGATGGCAACCACTCTGAGTGAGCTAAAAAGTCAAGGGTCTAACCAATTGCCTTCACAAACAATCAACAACCCAAGAGGCAATATAAGTACCATTAGCTTGAGAAGTGGCAGAGAAGTTGACGGTCCTACTCCACCACAACCTGAACTACAAGTGTAGCAACCAGAAGGTGACCAGAAACAGAAGAAAGTGGATAACTCAGTCCAAAAATCTGTGACACAGAAGAAATGTGCAAAGAATTCAAATCTGGCCATTCCACTACCTTTTCCAAACAGAGTCAAACAGTCCAAGCATACTGCGCAAACAGAAATAGAAAGAGAAGTCATGGACACATTCAGGAAGGTGGAAATCAATATTCCCCTCCTTGATGCAATCAAGCAGATTCCCAAGTATGCCAAATTCCTCAAAGAGTTATGTACTCACAAGAGAAGACTTAAGGGTACTGAGAAAATAAACATGGGCATAAATATTTCTGCAATTATTCTACCAAGCATGCCACAAAAATACAAAGATCTTGGAACTTTCACAATTCCTTGCACGATAGGTAACTCCAAATTTGAACATGCAATGCTAGACTTGGGTGCTTCGATTAATGTCATGCCTATGTCAATATATCAGTCCTTGAACATTGGCACTTTGCAACCTACTGGTATAGTGATTCAGTTGGCAAATAGGACCACTGCTCATCCTGCAGGAGTGCTAGAAGATGTGTTAGTTCGGGTGAATAAGCTAATTTTTCCAGCGGACTTCTATATTCTGAACATGGAAGATGAGTCTTCGACAAACCATGTTCCATTGATCCTAGGCAGACCTTTCCTCAAGACAGCCAGGACCAAGATAGATGTGCATTCTGGCACCCTTTCCATGGAATTTGGCGACGATATGGTACAATTTAACATTTTTGAGGCCATGAGACATCCCCTAGAGGAGCATTCTGTTTTCCATGTTGATGTGATTGATATGCTAGTTGACGATGCTTATGCTGATATTTATGCTGAATTTCCTGATATTGCTGATTTTTTGGATTCTGTTACTTGTGAAACATGTGCTGGCTGTGATATTGTACCATATGCTGCATGTGCTGAGATTTATGCAGTTATGAGTGGTGATGTAGCTGCTGACTTGAATGATGCAGTATGTGAAAATGAGAGTCAGGAGTATGTTGAATTTAATGTTGCTGAGTTAGTTGTTTCAAACTGACTTCTTTGCCCTCTTCATCATACAAGCCTCCATCCTTAGAATTAAAGATTTTGTTGGACCATCTTAAATATGCATATTTGGAAGATGGTGAGAAGCTTCCTGTGATTATTGCTAAAAATTTGTAACCTGATCAAGAAGAAAAATTACTGCAGGTTTTGAGGCAGAATAAACAAGCCATCGGATGGACACTTGCAGATCTTCTTGGTATCAGTCCCTCCACATGCATGCATAGGATTTTGTTGGAGGAAGATACTAAACCAGTACGGCAGCCCCAAAGGAGACTGAACCCCCTGACTCTGGATGTGGTAAAAAAGAAGTTACTAAGCTACAAGCAAGTCGGCATTATTTATCCCATATCTGATAGTAAATGGGTAAGCCCGTGTGAGTTGTTCCAAAGAAATGTGGGGTCACAGTAGTTGAAAATCAGAACAATGAGCTACTACCCACAAGAATTCAAAACAGCTGGCAAGTTTGCATTGATTACAGATGACTTAACCAAGCCACCAGGAAAGATCATTTCCCATTATCTTTCATTGATCAGATGTTAGAGAGACTAGCTGGTAAGTCGCATTACTGTTTCTTGGATGGATATTCGGGTTATTTTCAGATCCATATAGCCCCAGAAGACCAAGATAAAACTACTTTCACTTGCCCATTTGGCACATTTGCATACAGAAGGATACCTTTTGGTCTGTGCAACGCTCCAGGCACCTTTCAAAGGTGTATGGTAAGTATATTTTCTGACCTTTTAGAAAATTGCATGGATGTATTCATGGATGACTTTACTGTCTATGGCTCTTCCTTTGATGCATGTTTGGATAGTTTAACTCAGGTTTTGCATAAATGCATTAAGGCTAACCTTGTTCTGAATTTTGAGAAATGTCATTTCATGATAGAGCAAGCCATAGTTTTAGGGCATATAATATCTAGCAAGGGTATTGAGGTATATCCTACAAAAATAGATGTTATTTCATACCTATCTTACCCCACATGCGTGCGGGAGGTTCGTTCTTTCCTTGGTCATGCAGGTTTCTATAGGCGATTCATAAAAGATTTTAGCAAAATTACTCTTCCACTATCCAACTTGCTACAAAAAGAAGTGGAGTTCCATTTTGACCAGAAATGCAAGGATGCCTTCAATCACTTGAAGCAAGCATTGACCAGTACACATATCATCCAGCCACCAGATTGGACATTCCCATTTGAGCTCATGTGTGATGCCTCTAATTATGCTTTGGGAGCTGTTCTTGCACAAAGGGTCGGCAAAATATCTCATGTCATCTCCTATACTTCAAGAACTTTAGATCCTGCACAAGTCAACTACACCACCACTGAAAATGAACTTTTAGCAATTGTTTTTGCTTTAGACAAATTTTGATCATATTTGCTTGATTCTAGAGTGGTTATGTTTTCAGATCATACAACTCTGAAGTTTCTCCTGAAGAAGCTTGATGCAAAGCCTAGGTTGATTAGGTGGATTTTGCTTCTCCAAGAGTTCGATATTGAAATCCGTGATAAAAGTGGAGCGGAGAATTTAGTGGCTGATCACCTAAGCTGAATTGAAAGGGAGGCAGATACTTTTCCTATCCATGATGTCTTCCCTGATGAGCAGCTTTTCAAGCTGCAAGGTAACACTCCTTGGTTTGCTGATTTGATAAATTTTTTTGTTGCTGGTGTTTTCCCTGCACATTTTATTAGGGCTCAGATTGATAAATTGAAGAGTGAGTCAAAATTATGTGTGGGACGACCCTTATCTGTGGAAATTTTGTAGTGACCAAGTCATTAGGAGATGCGTTCCTGATAATGAATTTCATTCTATTCTTAGCTTTTGTCATACACTTGCATGTGGCGGTCATTTTGGTCCCCAAAGGACTGCTAGAAAAGTTTTGGAATCTGAATTATATTGGCCCACTCTATTTCATGATGCATATGTGTTTTGTAAATATTATGATCAATGCCAAAGAATAGGAAACACTTCTCGAAGGAATGAGATGCCCCAGAAATCCTTATTGTTCTGTGAGATTTTTGATGTATGGGGTATTGATTTTATGGGACCCTTTCCTGTTTCTTTTGGTTTTGTTTACATTTTGCTAGCTGTTGATTATGTATCCAAGTGGGTGGAGGCGAAAGCTACTCGGACTGATGATTCCAAAGTTGTTATGGATTTTGTTAGATCACAGATTTTCTGCAGGTTTGGAGTTTCGAAGGCCATCATCAGTGATCAGGGTTCACATTTTTGTAATCGAAGCATGGAAGCTTTGATGAAAAAGTATGGGGTCTTGCACAGAGTTTCTACACCTTACCATCCCCAAACTAATGGGCAAGCCGAGATTTCCAACAGGGAGATCAAGCAGATACTCCAGAAGACAGTTCAACCTAACAGAAAGGACTGGAGCAAGAGGCTTGAGGATGCTTTATGGGTTTACCGGACTGCTTATAAGACACCAATCGGGATGTCTCCGTATCGGATTATTTTTGGAAAAGCCTGCCACCTGCCAGTGGAAATTGAGCATCATGCATTCTAGGCGGTGAAAATGTGTAACTTGGACCCAGATCAAGCAGGTATGGAGAGGAAGTTGCAGCTGCAGCAATTGGAGGAGATCCGCTTGGAGGCTTATGAAAGTTCCAAACTTTATAAGGAGAAGACCAAAGCCTTCCATGATAAGTTGATTCTGAGGAAAACATTTGAGATTGGTCAAAAAGTTCTCCTCTATAACTCCTGCCTCCGACTCATGCTTGGCAAATTAAGGTCTAGATGGGATGGACTATTTATTGTTACTAAGGTTTTTCCTTCTGGTGCTGTTCAGATTAAAAGTGAGGTCACTGCCAAAACTTTCATCGTAAATGGACACCACCTCAAACAGTATCATGAACTTCCAGAGAATGCAGAAGTGGAGGTGATGAACCTTCTCCATCCGCATTATGAATAAAAAAAAAGGAAAAGAAAAAAAAAGAAAGAAAGAAAAGATTATGTGTTTCTTAATTTCAACCTTTTTTGACAACAGCCAACCTACCCTTATAGGTGCAATTATTCCCCTTTCCATTCTTTTTCTTATTTAAACACTCTATTTTCTCCATTTTCCTTCAACTCAGAAACACTCAAAGAGAGGAAGAGTATAGAATGGAGCCTTCTATTAGTAACCTAAAAAATGTCTGTGTTTTTTGTGGGTCGAGTTATGGGAAAGGATTAGAGTTTGTAAACGCAGCTAGCACTCTTGGTCGATCACTTGCTGCGAGGAATATTCATCTTGTATATGGGGGAGGTTGTCGTGGGTTAATGGGGGCTGTATCACTTGCTGCTTTTATAGGAGGCAGTCAGGTTTTAGGTGTTATTCCTAAACCTTTAGCTAAAAATAACATCAATGGAAAGACAGTTGGAGAAGAAATTCAGGTAACATCTATGCATGGACAAATGAAAACAATGGTTGACAATTCTGATGCATTTCTTGTCTTATCAAGTGGTTTTGGTACTTTGGAAGAAATTTTTCAAATTGTCTCTTGGGCCGAACTGAACATCCACCATGAACCCATTAGTTTGTTGAATGTTAATAATTTCTTTGATCTTTTGTTATCTTTTCTTGACAAAGCTGTGGAACAAAAATTTATCACTCCTTCGGTCAGACAACTTCTTATCTCTGCCTCCACTATTGATGAGCTCATTGATAAATTAGAAGCTTTTGAGTATATACCTGATAAGGTATTAGCTCAGATAGATTGGTCAATAGGAAGCAGCGAAGGAAGTAACAAGAAAAGAAAGCCAGATCTGAAACTTTCTCTTTAATGGGTTTGATTTTATTGTACTTTATTTCTGTTTAAATTTGTGTCAGCTTTCTCCAACAGGTAATATCTTCTATCATTTACTCATCTATATTTTAACATTGAGGACAATGTTGTGATCTAGTTGGGGGGGAAGGATAGTTGACCCAAAAAAAAAAATTTGTTGTTGTTTTGTTTGGAAAGCATGATATAATTGTCATGGACTTATTAAACCAATTAGTGATGGCAGGGTAAGGAGTAATTTTACTCTTGAGACGCATCTTAATTGGTGGCAGAGTAAGGAGTTTTTTTTTAGGTAGTAATTAATTACTATTAAATTGTGGAAGTACTAAAGTTTTATTATTTGATTTCTTTTCGAGTGGTCGATCATGCAAGACCGACAGCAGTGTGATTCTTTTCTGCTTGGCGTTGATTCACTTCTTATCAGCTTGTGTTGCTCTTTTCTATATCTCTCTTTCACATTGAGGGCAATGTTATATTAAGTGTGGGGGAGAGATTTTAGCATTTTTTTTGTTTAAAAAAAAAAGGTTCATTGCCATGATTGAATAACTTTTCTCCCTTTTTGAACTGATATGCTTAGTGATAGATGATTGAATTGATGAATTGAGTTTAATGGATGCATACCTTGTGAGATTTTGAGCCTAATAGATGGATTCAACATTTATGACATTCTCTTCTTTCTTGTGTGATTTTCACTCATGTTAATGACCACTCTAGAACTTGCTTTGATTCTTTTTGAGGCTATATTTCACTTGCATGCATGAACATGATTGAGGTCCTCTTTCTTAATTAGCTAGTTTAACCGAATAGCTAACCTTGTTTTCAATATGATATCAAGTACTCTTTTGACTTCTTGAAAATTCTCTGATTCCTGCCAACCTTGTATATTTTCCTTTACTTAACTCATTTGAGCTTATTTGACCATTCCTTGTTTCTAGCTCATTATGTGCCTTAAATGAAAAATCATGTTCTTACTTTACCTTAGGGAATAAAAGAACATTAGCTTGGTTAATGGATGAGTTTTTGAACAAGTGTGGGGATGTGTGTACAAAATGGTTGTTGAAAAAGGAAAGAGTGCCTAAAAAAAAAGAGGAAAATTATATGTATATAGTTATGTTCGTATATATATATATATATATAAAAAAAAAGAAAAGGATTGGGAAATGAATATGTAAAGGGATATACATTAGAGTTAGGATGAACTTTTATGCTTGTTATTTGAACTCAGCTCTCATTTGCTTTTATTCCCTTTAGTATTTATCTTCTCATATCCATTTTATTCTCTTCTGTTACCTTGACCTTACTACAACCTTGAATAAAGTCCTCATGATTTGTGTGTGCATGTGTTTTGAGTAGTGGAGAAGTAGAAGATAAGCAAGCTTATGGTAGTGCAATTTTCATGGGTTGAATTGAGTGAAATACCTACCTTTTAAACACTTGAGAGATTGAGAGGGAATCTTGTGAAGATCTATCATTCTCGATTCATGTTGAAGATACCTTGCTTGTTGGTTTGAGATGTGGAGAATTGTTAACTCATGAATGTTTTGATCCCTTGAACCTTTGGTTGTTCTTTTTGATTGTAAAATTTTGGGCTCTTGAATGTCGTTGGAATTTAAATTTTTTTTAATCTCTTATGTCCTTGTTTTGGTCTTAAGTTTTGCCTAGGAGTGCAAAAAGCTAAGTGTAGGAGAATTTGATAATCACATATTTTATTCATTAAGAAACCTTATGTTTAGTCATTTACACTTTTCATATTCTTAATTGATTGAGTTTGGTATGATTTTGTGAGTTTGAGCTCAAATTGGTCCTAATTGAATATTTTAGCATTATTGAGATTTGACACTGTTTCTGTATTTTAGCCATAACTTGAGTTTCTGATATCTGATAATCATGAATTTTACCTTGTAGGAAAGCTAAGAGGAAGCTCTACAACTTTGATGAAGAGCTTGAAGTCCTAAACAGATGTCTAAGGGACCTAAGTTTACATGGAAGTCAGAATACGGGTTCTGTCACTAGAATCTGAACGGTGTGTACTCATAAAATCATATCTCAAGCTGTAATAATGGAGATGGGCTGAAATTAGGATAGTTGATAGTTAAGATCCAAATAAACAACTTTCATGAAGAACACTTTTTGAAAAAATGAAGTCTAATGGGTCAGTTTGAGCTTGCAAGTCGGAATAGAGGTGCTGAAGTTAGGTTTGAGCAACCTGCGGTATTTGGGTCATATCTTGGGTTGTAGGAAGCCAAATTGGACGATCCAGATATTCATGTTATATCCAAGACAAAGATCTACAACGTTCACGAAGAGTACTTTTCATGGATCTGAAGTATAGTTAGTCATTTTTGGCTTCCAAGTCAGACAAGAAATTTTCGTCCTCCACCAACCCACTCAACCACTCTACTCCACCAACCCACTCAACCACTCCACTCCACCAACTCACTCATCCACCCACTCCCCTTTGTCCTTTTGTTACCCTAGACTTCTATAAAAGGCACCATTGGTTATCATGAATGACAAGTTGTATTCTTCTTCATTTCTCTCATAGTTTCTTCTTGTTTCTTCATAGTTTCTCATAGCTTTTGTATATTTTGATGCTCCCCTTCATGGTAATGGAGGGCTAAACTACTTTCGGTCAATTTAGAACTCTTGAAGAGATTGTAGTTTGGATTCTTGAGACCTTGGTTATGTATTGTGTTTGATTTGTAATTGAATTTCTTTTTTTTTCTTCTTCTTTTTTCTTCTTCTTGATCTTGAATGCATGAATGGTGATTCTATTTATGTTGATTTGATTTGATCTTGGTTTAAGATTGAGATTTGTGATGAAACTTAGAACTGATTGATCTAAACTAATCACATAAATGAAAATTGAAATTTGTGATGAAACTTAGAATTGATTGATCTAAATTAATCACAGAATTAAAAAGGTTAGATTACTGATTTGTGCCTAAGTTTATTGAATTTGGTACTTGAAATTAATATAGATCTTCATGAATGGTGTGATTGTGGATTTGTGTTTATCACTTGTTAATTGAATTCTAGACGATCGTCTAGTATGAATTCTGGATTTGATGCAGAGATCTCGGTTAGATCCAAATTAACAATTCAATTGCGCTTCAAGTGTTCTATGAAGGGTCTATGATTGAATCCACCCAATCTTGGATAGGTTTCTAAATTGACTGCTCTTTAATTGTTATTTCTTCCTTTAATTTTGTTAAGTGCGATCTTAAACTGTCAAACCCCCCTTTGCTAAACTTTCACTTGATTTGATTAAATTGCATTTACAATCCTCGTGGAGATGATCCGGTGTTGTCACTGTGCTACAAGCTTAGGTAATAACTTCGGTTATAATTTTGACTGAGTTTGGCGCTCATCAGTTAGTCGTTTTCAAATAACATGGAGGGCTAAAATGTCTACAGAGATATAATTTACCCCAAAGTCAATTAATATTATCTCTTAAGCTTTATTTCCATCGTCTTTGACTTTAAGATAAATATCTCATTTTTTTTCATTTTACACAGCTCTAAGTAGTATAAAAGAGAGGAAAAACTAAAGATAGAAACAAAATAAGAAAAATAGAAGAAGAGATAAGAGAAAGAGAGAAAGAGAAGAGAAATAGAGAATGTGAAGCATAAAAAAAAGAGTAGCAGAAAAGAAAAATCAGATATTGAAAGAAGAGGAGGACGAAGTAAGAATTAAGTAAAGAACCAGAAAGTAGAATCAGAAATCATCCTTAGATATTTGAGGTAGGGGGTTATTGTGTTTTGCTATGTTGTAACATTTTCTTCTTGTTGAAAACTAGTAGGGAATGGACAATAAGGAGATCACCATGAAACTTGAGAAAGTCATGGTTCTGTGTATGGTATTGAGTTCTATATATGTGTGTGTGTGTGTGTGTGTGTGTGTATTCGATGAGATTTGAGCATACATGTGTTTGAACATGCATAAGCATGACGATATCCACAAGAACATAATGATAATCAAATATGTTAAGAGAATTAGTTGAGGTTAATTGAATAGACTATGAGAGCTACTCGAAATGGTATATTTTGAAAGTTTAACGAATAGTGAAAGTATTTGAAGAGATATTTTTTATTACAGTAAAAAAAGAATGAACTATTTTTTAAAGGTATGAGGAATTATTTTTCGATGATAGGTCAAAGGCTAAGTTATAGATGGACACTTAGTTGAAGGCTAAAATTGCATAAGGCATGAGGAACCCTTTCGATGTAGGTCGAAGGCTAAGCTGCGGACGAGTACTTAGTCAAATACTAAAGTTGCGTATGGGCACTTTGTCGAAAGTCATGACATTTCATAAACAACATTATACCACATTTCATAAGCATCATCATTGATCATTTCATAAGTATTAACACATAACAACATATGAAATACTATGCATGGAATTGTATTGAATTATCATTGATTGTATTATGCTACTGAGAATTTTTGAATTCTTATCCTGTTTGTTTATTTTATGTTAAATATAGATCGAAATCGAAATCCTTCCAAGGAGAAGAAGTGAAGACAGTGGCTTCGAATAGAATAGTTATTTTGATATGAAAGTTAATGTATTAGTTATTTATATTTGTATTGTAGGAAATTGAAAGAAAGTTTATGGAAAAAAATCAAAATTATGTACTGTACAGAATTGAAATCACAGTTAAATATTAATGTATTAATCGAATGTTGTGCTTCAAGGCTCTATTTTTTATTATATTCAAATATGTATTTTTGATACGTATTATAAAGTTTTTATGATGTTTAAAAGTAGTAAGTAACGAGTCTAATCCTGTTTACTAAGTATATTTAGAATATACTATAGTAACTTGAATTAGGACGTTACATTTTCTATCTCTTGATCCTTAAACTTAAGCAATTGTTTTCTCTAAACTAAAACTGAACGTATATGTGGACTTCTCTTATCTGCTTTAGTTTGACATTTATTAGAGAAAGGAATTGTCAAGTTAATCAGCTGAAAACTTCTTTTAATAGTTCAACACTATTACTGAATTAGAACTAGTATCTATAAAGGTTTAAGAATGATTGAAGTGAACATAAATAGCTCTGAAATATTTGATCAGGGTGAGAAAGTTCATTTTAGTACAACTCTATAAACATTTTTCAAAATCTTCTCACTAGTATCTGTGCACTATCCTTGAACCTTCTCTTTAATAATCTGTGTAAGGCTTGAACCTTCTCACCCTAAGTTTAAAAGATTTGAGAAAGTTGTAAGAAGGTTGACAGTTTTATAAATCTTCAACAAAAGGAGGACACAACTCAATTCCCCTTCTTGTGTCTCTATAAATTTCACTTTCTAGAAGCTCATAGGAAGAAAATGTTGCACGCCCAAGAGAAAAGAAAATACTGAGTGAGATTTATCGAGAATGTCCCATGGTCTTTCATTATGATACATACATCTCGAAGCTAACATTTGCATAAAAGAAGAAGACTGGTCTACAAAAAATCTCCCAAAACATATAAACCTAACAATTGATTGCTCATCCAACAATCACATACCATACAACAAAAATTTCAACTTTTCAAGATGAAAGACAACTTATTTGACTGTGTAACACAAACTTGTGGTGGGATTAACCTTCACAGTGCAGAACTCAACCCTCACATTGAACAATTTTTCCTATCACTATGTCATAATGGAACAGTCGACTAGGACAAGGAGCCTTTGGGTTATGGGAAAAACAGAGCATGACAGTGGGTAGTGGGTGATAAGAGCACATAGAGCACTAGAAGTTTATGCACAAAGTATTTCACCTTCAAATTTTGCAACAAATGGTGAGTAGGAATGGAAGATATGAAGGTTCTGGAAGGGGGCAAAAAAAATGTGCAATGCCAATGTGGAAAGTGGATGACTCACCAAATACACCCACCTAGAATACGATGGAAACAAGGTAGATGCATTTTGGGTGGAAAAATAACATAATTGGAAAACAAAGATCTGGTGAGCTAGAAAAATTGGACTTATTTTTTGTTGTGTGGATAGTATATTTATGTTCTTGATGAGAATGTGGTTTTAACAAAAAGAATAAATCCCTAAATTCGTCCCTAAGAAAAACAACACTGGACACATTAGTCACTGGGGAATAAAAACTCACCCTGTGGTCCTTGACATTTACTAGTGTCAACTACGTTAGTCCCTCAGTTTATTTGGCTTTATTAAACTTAATAGAAAAACACACGTGGCACGTTAAATGTGTGACTTAGCACTCACTCTTGACACATGGATGGTGTTGTCCACATTGGCTATTAGAACAATGTCATTTTGGCTGAGGGTTTGAAAACCTTAAAGCTCATTTTCCCTCTATGCAAAATGATGTGTTTAGACAATTATGGAGCTAAGAAACCCTAGGTCAAAAAATTTCCCTAAATCACTCGTACATTTTCCTTCCATTTGCTGATTACTAGGGTTAAAAGGTACTATCATATTTCTTCCCTCCATTTCATGAATGGTAGGGTAAAAATGAAATCCATTTCCCCCAATAGTAGTTGTACAAGTGTATTAATCAAAGTATTGAAAGATTCTTTTGACACAGGAATATGAGAGATAAGTAACTTGATTCCTGACTAATGTGCTTTTCTTTGCCTGAAAAGTTCCCTGTGTTTGTCCCAAAGAACATGTTTGTGAATAAAAAACTGTTAATGGTGTGTGGTCTATGTGTGTCTGTGTTTGTTGCATGAGTGTGGAACCTGTGTGTGCAAAATAATGCTTGTGGTGGTGAGTGTTGAATGTATTGCGGTTTGAATGATTGTGTTGGCCCTTTGGGTTTTTTTGTTGTTGTTAAAAAATGAGTGTTTGATTTTGTTGTTTATTTATCATTCTCATTTATAGATGATTGAATACATTGTGCTTGTGTGATACCCTTATTTTTATGCAATATAAAGAATAATGAGAATAGACAAAGGTTCCTTATGGTTACAAGAATGTTAATTTTGGCAAGTTTTAGGAGCATACTTGTGAGTAGAACCCTTGCATTAATTTGGTTTCATTTATTACAAGCATGCGTATGTCTCCTATCATCTTAGGTGACTAGATTTTTGCATTAGAAAATTTCTATGCATGATCAATGAATAGATAGTATTCACGCTTTGGTAATTTTATTAGTGAGAATAGGAGAGATAGTTGCATGTTTATCGTGTTTACTTTGCTAGAAATGGACAAAGTCCATTCATGCTTCTATGCACTTGATGAAGGAATAGTAGTAGAAGTAGGAAATATAGGTGGTTTGACTATTACATTTACAAAATGTAAATGGTATTGCACACACTTATTTGGCAACACAATTGAAGCATTCAAACAAGTTCAACCAACCACCTACTTTCACTCAACATTTATTATGATGGTTATAATAGTGTAAAAATTGATGAGTTTTGATGCAAGACTTCATCTATATATAGGAGTGTCTCCATAGTGATAACACACTAATTATTTCTTGCGTAATTGCTTTGCGAAACTAATGTTTTAGCTTCATTATCTGACATCCTTTTTCCCTCGGAATAAAACCTTTCTTTACTTTCTAGTGAAATGTTTTGATTGCTTTTACTTGATCATATTAGTCTTCTTAAAGCTTTGGTCAAGGATTATCAATCAAGATTCTATCATTCTTGATATTTTCACTAGATTAAATAAACATATACATGAAATTTCAACCAATATCATAAACAGTTTTAGATACCATACTAACAAGTTTTGACCCAAGGATCTTTGCATTGTGAGTACCTGGAACACTCTTGGGTTACTGTAGTATCACCCTACCTTAATTAAATTTTCTTGAAAGTTTATAATAATGATTTTGTCATGATTTATATTTTGAAAATTTCACACATAGTTTGAATTATGAATTGTGAGCTAATTTTTCTAAATTTTCTTATCTTAATTTATTACATATATGATTATTATATATTTCTCTATAGCTAACTAGATGAATTCTGGTATCTTAAACTAAATATTGGCTATAACTTATATTTTGAGCATTTACAATTATCTTTGCTTAATTTATAATTTTTGAGTATTTACTTTTATTATGAAATATATGAATTGTGATGATAATATTGAAAATATATTTTGGAATGTCAAAAGCACTAGGAAGAACCCTTGGTATACCATGGTTTGATTATAATCGAATAATGAGATTGCTATATACTTATGAGAATTATGTGTGCCTGATGCCCGTGTAGAAATACTTGGGACTATAGAAATAGTTGGCTAATGCCCGACCAAAAATATTTGGAGCTAAAGATTTGAGATGTGTATCTGTGAATAAATGTTGTTCTTCTAGTAAAGCATAAGAATATTCCAATAAGAAAGTGATACTTAATGAGAAAGGATTTCCATAATAGGGTTTCCTTATAAGTATGAGAATCCTGGAAGAAGAATTTCTTAAAAGAAAGTATTTCCAATTGTAGTTTGAATTTGGTAATGGAATATCAAGAAAAAATGTTGGAACATATTTTTTATATTTAATCCTTATTATCTGTATAAAGTACACTTGTATTATTTTTGGTTAGTGGTGCTTGAGTGCCCTTGTATTCATTGAGTTATAAAATTCATTCCATTATATTTTATTTTTTAGAGCTTGAACAGACATTTTTTGTACCTCAAACATAAAAAACCTTTTCACTTCTAAAGTGAGACATGTTCATTATTTAGAGATGACTTGAAGACATAGATGCCTGGATTTGCAGTCATAGGGTTGGGTCCATTCATCTTGCATAATGGTCAACATATATGGTATCTGTAAATAAATAATTGTTGGTGAAGTTTGAACCACTCATGTGTGTTTAAATCATTGTAATTGTATTGTCATGTTATATTGAATAATGGGAAGTCTCCCATCTTTGGGAAGACTTTACTCAGGACATTTATGTGATTATGTTTAAATGATGTGGGTTTTGTCATAAACAGTATTGAGTTTGCATATGATAGTTAGACTTCAAGTGTTAGAAGTATCCAATCCTTGGTCAGCATATACCTTGGAATAGGGTTGTGACAACTTGTCTTTCATCATGGGGTTAGTTTGTGAAAGACCTAAGGGGGTGCTTTGTTATGTGCATTGGAAAATAGATACTTGCCTAAGATGGATGTGGACTTAGTGAATTTGTCTGATATACAAATGCTATTTATGAATTTTGGTTATCATGCTTATAAAAATTGCTTTTGGTTAGTCCCTGAGTTCCTTGACCTTAAATCAGGATTAAGGGTTATCAATGGGGATAATGACATTAATGACATGTGTGATGCTACATTAAGTATTAAGAATGGGAATGTGATGTAACATTACTTTGAGCATCCCATACTAGACCCTAAAGTGATAGAAGTTGATGATGACAGTGAGAGGGAAAGGAAATAAAATAGCTACTAGTGAGGTGAGAGATAATGTAAGTGTCAATGACAATAAGTGTGGACAGTATGTCAGTGGGTAGGGAAATGAAAAACCTATTAGTGAGTTTAATAAGGACAATGATTCCTTTTATGGTGATTATAAGAGTATAGAGAATTCACTATACAGGTCTCCCCTATTTGAAGAAGACCAAGATGAAGAAGAGAGTGATTTAGATGTTAGACACAAAAAAGAAGAGGAAGAATGGGAAAAAAACACGCATCAAAGAAAAAAGTGTGAGAAAGAATGTTGGGTAGTAGGAAATGGATGGAAATTTAAATGGATATGAGAAGGCATGTGTGTATGACAGTGAGGAAGATAAAGGGTATGGATATTTATCTGAAGAATTGCATACTCTTGCCTCATCTGATGATGATGGTAATTCCTCTACGCCCGTGTATCCATAGTTTAATGACAAAACAACATTTGGAAAAATTCACTTGAAAATTAGGATAGAGTTTGTGAATTTAGTTTAAGACTGTAGTTAAGGATTATAATGTATCACCTGGTTGGGAAGTCAAATAGCTGAAGAATGACAAAGTGATGGCTAAGGCCCAATAATGCAACAGTGAGCTTTGTGAGTAGTTGACTTATTGTGGGTGGAACAATAAATCTAAAAGTTTCCAAATTAAAATCTTTAAGTTTGGACACTCATGTTGTAAGGGTTTCAAGAATAAGCAATTTGATAGGGGTTGGGTTATGAAAAAATTAGAGTAAAGGCTAAGGACTCATCCAACCATGAAACATTCTAAAGCATTTGACCACATAAAGGAGGACTACAATGTCCACCTCAATGACAAAAGGATATATAGGACATTTAAGAAAGCCAAATAAATGGTGAAAGGCTCTGAGAGGAAGCAATATGGTAAGTTGTGGGATTACTTGGCAGAGTTATTGAGAAGTAACCTAGGGAGCATTACCAAGATGGATGGCATACCCCAACCTGAGTCCTCATCGCTAGTTTAGAGGGTATATATCTCTCTTGATGCTTGCTAGAAAAGATTCAAGATTGCATGCAGGCCATTTATTATCCTAGATGGATGTTTTTGAAGGGCTATTCTGGAGGTCAACTCCTATCTGCAGTTGGGCATGATGCAAACAACCAATTTTATATGATCACATATTCTATGGTTGATAGTAAGACTAAGGAAAATTGGAAGTGGTTCTTAACCCTTCTCTATGAAGATTTAGGAGACTACAACGTGCATTGTTGGGATTTTGTCTCAAATCAATAGAAGGTATTCTCACACCTAATCTCATTCTATGGCTATTATCTTGAAATTTTTTTTATATATAAACAAATAACATTATTGTCTTCGTAATGCAAGGTTTATTGCTTGCAATGAAAAAAGTGATGCCTAGTGTGCATCACAAAAGTTGTGTGATGCATATATGGAAGAACTTCGTAAAGTAATGAAAGGATAAAGAGATTACGAGTATTGTTTGGGAATATGCCAAGTGCACTATTGAGGTTGAGTTTAAAGCATGTGTGGAGAAGTTAAAAGGAACGAATGAAAGGACCTGGGCTTATCTCAATAAGTTTCTTCTTGCAACATGGGTCAAGGCTTATTTCAGTAAGTGGCCGAAGGTTGACAACATCACCAATAACAATTGTGAGGTCTGGAATGCAAAAATCCTCAAGTAGAGGGGGAAGCTTATTCTAACTATGTGTGAGGAGTTAGGTGCTATATAATAAAGAAGTTGGCTGGATAAAAGAAGGCTTTGGTAGTATTCACTAGGAGCATAGCACTTGTACAATAAAAAAGACTTGACAAGCAAAAAATCGAAAGCAATAGGTAGACTCCAATATGGATTGGTGATCCAGAAGGAACAAATTTGAAGTGTATAGATATTCCAACAAGTTAGATGTGAATTAGGGCCAATAAACCTACATATGCAAGTTTTGGAAGCTAACAGGGTTGCCTTGCCAACATGCAATTATTGCAATTGCATACAAAAATGAAAAACCTGAGAGTTATGTCCACTAATGGCTATTCACACTTTATCTAGCTAGTCAATGGCCAGCAATATTAGCCCATTACAGATAAACTATAGCCTTTCCCATCAAAGATCAAGAGGCTTATTGGTCATCCAAAGAAGCATAGAAACAAGGATGGTAATGAAGAAGTCCTTAGTAGTGGTCATAAACTAAAAATTAAAAAAAAACATATAAGGTGAAATGCTCATAGTATGGTAAAGTTGGCCATTACCACACTACTTGTAAAGGAGCACCCTTCATAAGAAACTAACTAAGCCAAAGAAAAAAAAGGCAACACAGGATTAGGATGAAATACCTCTATCACAATCACATCCTCAACCTGAAACCAATCACATGTTAGTACACCAACTAATATGGTTAAAAATTTGATTTATTTTCAATATGGTTAATATTTTGATTTGTTTTTATCCTGAGTAGGGTAGTGGAAGCCCTCTACCTATCAACTATAGACCAATTACTAGTCCGATAGACAATATTAAACTAATTCAATCCTTTACAACCATTTCATGATATATTTTCACACTTACTTTGTTTTTTCTTTTTTAGTTTGGTTTGTTTATTTTGTTCCTTATGAGTTATGACTATTTAAACTTGATTTGTTTTCAACTTGATCATGGCAGTGGAAACCTTATACCTATCAACCCTAGACCAATTACTGCTTCAGTAGTCAATATTGGACTAGTTCAGTCCCTAACATCCATTGGATGACTTATTTTTTTTACTTATTATGTTCTTTTAAGTTTGGTTTGTTTATTTTGATCCTTAGGAGTTATGATTAATCAAATTGAACTTGATTTTAGCTTGAGCATGGTAGTGGAAGCTTGACATCTATACCTTGGACCTTTTTCGGAAGAAGCAACCAATCTTGTAAGGGTTTTATGCTTTACATTATTTATTTACTTATTATGTATTTTGGATTTCAAATCTATCCATTGATGGTAATGTATTTTTTTTCAGTCTTAGTAGGGTAGTGAAATCCCTCCATTGTTGATTCTATAGTAGTTAGGCAATCACCAATTAGGCCACCAGTAGTTAGGACAACAATAGTTAGGCCACCACTAGTGGGAGCCTCCATACCTCCACCTAATAGTCCTTTACTTATTTTTTGGTTTTGTTGTTTCATGTTAGTTAATGACAATTTTATTTACTTATTATTATGTTTTCAATTTCAACTTGGTAATAGTAACACCGTTAGGTTTTGTGCACCACCAGCCACAAGGTCTGATCCCACTAGAAGCAAGGAGGCCACCTGCAGGTTTTAGGGCACAAACAACCAGCTGTGTAAGTTTTAGGGCACCATCCCCTTTAAACCTTGTACATCAACCTTAAGTTGTCACAACAGGACCTATCCAAACATCAGTACCCACTTCATCAATAATGGTCCCACCTCTTACTACACCTAATGGAGTTTCTACAAAAACATTAGCTGCAGCAAGCTCGGGAACTGCAATAAGACTTTTCTCATTCATTCCAACACTAGGGCTGAGACCAGTTGGGAAAAAGAAGTATAGAAGGACTATTTAGTATATGTATATTTTGGTTGACTGTCAATAATGGTTTTTTGTTGGGATGATAGTCTTTTGAGGTAGCAATTAGGTACATGGTGTTATGCATAGTGGATATATTTTGTGGATAACATCTTTTGGTATACTACACATAGAAATTGCCAGTGGCAGTAATTTTTTAAGGTGTTATCAATATAGGGTGACTTCTTTTAGAATACAATGTCATTGTGCTATGAACACAATAAAGGTTGTGGATCGTCCTATCCCAATTAACATTCAGCCACTCATAAGCTCAGCCTATCTTCACAAATGACAAAGTTGGGGACTGTGGATTGTCCTGGCCAAATTGGCATCAGGCCATAAGCTAGGCCCATTTCGGAACACCAGACCTATGACAATCCAAATTGATGTGTTATCTATAAAGTTTGACTATCCTATAGCCGAATGGGTAACAACTCGACAATCATGTGCTTAATACAACCCACCAACAAACATAACGGCTTTGCGCCATAATGACCAGACATAACGTCTTGCACCATAATGACCAGGCATAACGTCTTTATGCTATAATGACCAGACATAACTTCTTTGTGCCATAATGACCAGACATAACGTTAAGAATCCTAAATCACCTGAACGAAAGGTATCCGGAGAGTCAGTCCTCTAGATCTTTATACAAACCAGCTTGGCAGCCTAGGCCAACCATGTTCACCTTTCTTTACCTATTTCTTCATCTCTATCTTGACTCTAAGACTGATCGATAGGAGTGCCTCTCCTGACATTTCACCCTATCTCCAACCAACTTTCAGACGATGGATATGGGTCTCTCTGATAATCACCATTCGGGTAGAGGACGATTCCATGATAATAACCCGAGCTTGGTCATATGTGAAGATAGGGTGAGCTTATGAGTGACTGGATGTCAATTGGGTCAGGATGATCCACAGCCCCCATCCTGGGAAATTAGAGATGATAACCCGAGCTTGTATTATTTATGTTTATACTTATCCAAGCTTATGAGTTAGGACGATCCACTAGATTTGTATACTTCTGACTTGTATTCGGTTTGAATTTGACTTGTCAATTTAAAATATTTGTATACCTCGAATGACTTCATATGTCTTTAGTTTCTTCAAGCTGGGCGTTCATGACCTCAACTGGATTTACTAAGCTGGGCCGTCTTTGTGACCTCGGCTGGATTTACCAGGTTGGGCCATCTTCATGACCTTGACCGGATATATCGGTATGGACTACCTTCATGACCTCGACCGCATTTACCGGGCTGGGCCGTCTATCATCCCGAGTTTTCGAGTCCTTTGCCTATATTTTCTTAGGGTTTTTATTGTCTTGAGTTTTCGAGGTCTTCATCTGGAATTTTCTAGGAATTTGTTAGGAGTTTAATCTAACTTGTCTTGATCTTGCCGTGTGTATAATTTTAATAATAATATGCAATTGAAATAAACATAACTAGATTTTTATACCTTAGTAAGGTTGGTTGTATTAAACCCATGCAAATAAAATCCATTCACTTATAGCATAAAAAGTTCAAATTAAAATAATGAATAAATGAAATTGTAGAATTTAATGTTATGCAACTAAACAACAATGAATTTCGATGAATACAAGTATTCATTACAAAAATTATCACATGTAGATGTAAATGCTAATGTCGTTCCTCGTGATGACAATGAAATATCCTCACACAAAGTCAAAATGATATTATATAATCAGTTTAATGTTATGTAATTATTAATTAATAAATTAATGACTTTGAATAGGAATTTAGGAATCCAATGACAATGAATATTATATAAAATATCAATTATTGTTGAATCAATGTTCAACTAACAACATGCTGAGCAATCAATTATTAGCCAATTAATTCTGTGATATCATGAAATGACAATAATTATATAAAATAATGACCAATCAATAGTCAATCAATTCCATGACAATAATGTACATCAATGTCATTTATTATCATGTCATATATGTTCCATAATTAGTAATAAAAGATGATAATATAAAAATAATGACCAATTAATAGCCAATTAATTCTATGAAATTACAATAACGAGACCAATCAATAGCCAGTTAATTCCATGACAATAATGCATATCAATGTCATTTACTATCATGTCATATATGTTTCATAATTAGTAATAAAAGATAATAATATATAAAATAATGACTAATTAATAGCCAATTAATTCTGTGAAATGATAATAGTGCGAATCAATGTCATTTACTATCATGTCGTATATGTTCCCTAATTAGTAATAAAAGACAATAATATATGTTCTCCAATTTATATCATGCCATTTACTATCAATTTCTATTTTTCCTTAGAATCTACTAAAGCTTCTATACTATAATGATATGGCTATTTTAAAATTATGGTTTGAGTATTCATGGAGCCAAAAATCGCAAGATTTCATGGATTGATTCATGCTTATCGTGAAAAATATTGAGGACTTGATCTTCTAATGATTTTGTTTTAAATTAATATGTTTATTGCTAGTTATGTTTTAGATTAATTTCTATCAAATTCTGTTGGCTGAATTACTTTCTTTTCAAAACAGTTTCATTTCACTTTAAGAAATAATTTAATTCATATTTAAGTCCTTTAATGCCATGAATCAGCTCTTGCATCTTTTGAAGTCAAATGGAAGTTTTTGTGACTTGTTTCCTACGTGATTTACCTTGCTAAAGTACCAACCAATTTTTGATTTTTTTTGGCATATTTAGACAATAAAATTAATGCAATAATTTCCAATTAATTTCAGTTCAAATGGAAAGTTCAACTTTGAAATGTTCCATGCATGTAGCAATAATAATCAATAAAATTTAATCAAATCTCACATGATTTTTTACTAGAACAAATAAAAAGTTACGTAATCAGCTAGAGAAAACCCAAAAACATAACTCAACTATAGTGTTTTTTTTATTTTCTTCCTCAAAATGTTGAGATGCACACAATGGAATTTGAATTCAATAACGAACTTAGTGACATTATGAATTAAAAGAAATATCAAAGATGAAATGTTCCACAATTGAGTGTACCTTGTATTACAAAGTGTGGAGGAATTTCCCGTCCATATGGTGGACAAGCAAAAGACCCAAAACCTGAGCTTGCGGACATTGGAAAAAATGGAGGAATTGAGATTTGAGCTCAAGGTCACCGAAATTGGTGCAGGACTTGGGATCCGAGCTTGACAATGTCAGCTTTAAGTTCGAGGATAAGGCAAAAAGTCGAGACGTCGGATTTGCAATTGACGTCGCTGGGAATGATGTGAGACTTGAGATTTGAGCTTGACGATGCCAGATCTAAGTATATGGAGCACGCCAAGCGAAGATCCAGTCAATTTGACCCGAAATGTGCTGAGATTTGTAATTTTTGAGTTAGTGGGAACCATTTTAGTGAATTATCACAGAAGACACCAAATGTTCTGTCCTCCACCTGAGGGTTAATTGTCGGAGAAACCTAAGTTAGTGGTCCGATAGTTGGTTTGAGATGGGGTGAAATACCAGCAGAGGCACTCTGATCGATCAGTATTGGAGTCAAGATAAAGATGAAGGAATAGGTAGAGAAAGGTGAACATGTCTGGCCTAGGCTGCCAGACCGGTTTATATAGAGATTTGGAGGACTGACTCTCTGAATACCTTCTATTCAGGCCATTTAGGATTCTAAACCTTAAGTCTTATCATTATGGCGCAAAGACGTTATGTTTGGTCATTATGGCGTGAAGACGTTATGTCTGGTCATTATGGCGTGAAGCCGTTATGTCTGTTGGTGGGTCATTGCAAACAGGACATCGATTCGAACTGTCTTAGGTCTGGCATTTCAAAATGGGCCTAGCTTATGGTCGGTTACCAATTGCGTCAGGACAATCCATAGTCTCCCATCTTAGTCATCTGTGAAGATGGAGTGAGCTTTTGAGTGACCGAATGTTAATCGGGTCAGGACGGTCCACAGCCCCCTAGCCTAAGTAATCAGTGATGATAACTCGAGCTTGTATTATTAACGTTTATACTTATCCAAGCTTACGAGTCTAGACGGTCCACTCGGTTTGTATACTTTTGACTTGTATTTGGTTTGAATTTTACTTGTCAATTAAAAATATTTTTATACCTCAGATGACATCATATGTCTTTGGTTTCTTCAAGCTAGGCGTTCAAGACCTCGACGAAAATTATCGGACTGGGTCATCTATCATCCCAAGTTTACGAGGCTTTTGCTTGGATTTTCTCAAGGTTTTTATCATCCCAAGTTTTTGGGGTTTTCATCTAGAATTTTCTAGGAATTTGTTGGGAATTTAATCTAGCTTGTCTAGATCCTACGATATGAGTAATTCTAATAATAATATGCAATTCAAATAAACATAACTAAATTTTCATATCTCAATAAGGTTGGTTGTATTAAACCAGGCAAATAAAATCCATACACTTATAACTTAAAAAGTTTAAATTAAAATTAAATATATAAATTGTAGAATTTAATGTTATGCAAATAAACAATAATAAATTATGATGAATACAAGTATTCATTACGAAATTATCACACATAGATGTAAATGCTAATGTCGTTCCTAGTGATGACTATGAAATATCCTCACATGAAGTCAAAATGATATTATGATCAATTTAATGTTATGTAATTATTAATTAATAAATTAATGACAATGAATAGGAATTAAGGAATCTAATGACAATGAATATTATTTAAAATATCAATTAATATTGAATCAATGTTCTACCAACAACATGCTGAGCAATCAATTAATTACGTAATATCATGAAATGACAATACTTATATAAAATAATGATCAATCAATAGCTAATTAATTCCACAACAATAATGCACATTAATTAATGTCATTTACTATCATGCCATATATGTTCCCTAATTAGTAATAAAAAACAATAATATATAAAATAGTGACCAATTAATAGCCATCTAATTCCATGAAATGACAATAATACGACCAATTAATTCCATGAAAATAATGCACATCAATGCCATTTACTATCATACCATATATGTTCCTTAATTAGTAATAAAAGGCAATAATATATAAAATAATAACCAATTAATAGCCAATTAATTCCATGAAATGACAATAATGCGTATCAATGTCATTTACTATCCTGCTATATATATTCCTAATTAGTAATAAAAGACAATAATATATGTTCCCAATTTCTATCATGTCATTTACTATCAATTTCTGTTTTTCTTTACAATCTACTAAAGCTTCTATACTATAATGATATGGCTATTTTGAAATTCTGGTTTGAGTATTCATGGAGCTGAAGATTATAGGATTTCATGGATTGATTGATGCTTATCCTGAAAAATATTGTGGACTTGATCTTCTAATGATTCTATTTTAAATTAATATGATTCTTGCCCGTTATGTTTTAGATTAATTTTTATCAAATTATGTTGGTTGAATTACCTTCTTTCCAAAACAATTTCATTTCACTTTAAGAAACAATTTAATTCATATTTAAGTCCTTTAATGCCGTGAATCAACCCTTGCATCTTTCAAAGTCAAATGGAAGTTTTTATGACTTGTTTCCTACATGACTTACATTGCTAAAGTACCAACCAATTTTTGATTTTTTTTTTTGGTATATTCAAATGATAAAATTAATGCAATAATTTTCAATTAATTTCAGTTCAAATAGAAAGTTCAACTTTCAAATGCTCCATGCATGTAGCAGTAATAATCCATAAAATTTAATCAAATCTCACATGATTTTTTATTAGAATAGATAAAAAGTTACGTAATTAGCTAGACGAAACTCAAAACATAGCTCAACTTTAGTGTGTTTTGATTTTCTTCCTCAAAACATTGAAATGCACGCAATGGAATTTGAATTCAATAACGAACCTAGTGACATTATGAATTAAAAGAAACATCAAACACAAAATGCTCCACAATTGATTGTACCTTGTATTACAAAGTGTGGAGGATTTGCCCTTTCAATATGGTGGATGAGCAGAGGACCCAGAAATTGAGCTTGCGGACACCCAAAAAAATGGAGGAATTGATATTCGAGCTCGAGGTCACCGAAATTGGTGTATGACTTAGGATTCGAGCTTAACAATGTCGGCTTTGAGTTCGAGGATGTGGGAAAAAATTTAGGACGTTGGATCTATGATTAATGTCGCTGGGAAAGATGTGAGACTTGAGATTCGAGCTTGACAATGCCAGATCTGAGTATGAGGAGCATGCCAAGCGAAGATCTAGTGAATTTAACTAGAAATGTGTTGAGATATGCAACTTTCTAATTGGTAGGAACCATTTTAGCGAATTCCCATAGATGGCGCCAGATGTTTCGTCCTCTACACAAGGGGTGATCGTCAGAAAGACCCAGGTCGATCGTTTGATGGTTGGTTGGAGACTAGGTGAAATGCCAGTAGAGGCACACCGACTAGTCAGTCTTGGAGTCAAGATAGAGATGAAAGAATAGGTAGAGAAAGGTTAAAATGTCTGACCTAGGCTACCAGATTGGTTTATATAAAGATCTGGAGCACTGACTCTCCAGATACTTTTCATTCAAGATATTTAGGATTCTGAATATTATGTCTGGTCATTATGGCGCGAAGACGTTATGTCTGGTCATTATGTTGTGAAGCCATTCTGTTTGGTTATTATGGGGCGAGGCCATTATGTCTGTTAGTGGGTTGTATTAAGCATGTGTTTGTCGAGCCGTTACCCATTTAGGTATAGGCTAGTTGGACCTTACAAACAAGACATCAGTCTGGACTATCATAGGCCTGGCATTTTGAAATAAGCCTAGCTTATGGCCAAATGGCAATTGGGCCAAAACAGTCCACAACCCTTCAGTTTGGTCATCTGAGAAGATGGACCGAGCTTATAAGTGGCCGGATGTCAATTGGCTCAGGACAGTCCATAACCCCCCTTCTTGGGCAATTAGTGATGATAACCCGAGCTTGTATTATTAACAATTATACTTATCCAAGCTTATGAGTTTGGACGGTCCACTTGGTTTGTATACTTCTGACTTGTATTCAATTTGAATTTGACTTGTCAATTTAAAATATTTGTATACCTTAGATGACTTCATATGTCTTCGGTTTCTACAAGCTAGGCTTCATGACCTCGGCCGAATTTATCGGGCTAGGCCATCTTATAACCTCGGCCAGATTTTCTAGGTTGGGCTGTCCTTGTGACCTCGACCAGATTTACTGAGCTGGGTCGTCTATCTTCCCAAGTTTTTAGGGCCTTCGCCTAGATTTTCCTAAAGTTTTTATCATCTTGAGTTTTCGAGGTCTTCATTTAGAATTTTTCAAGAATTTGTTGGGAGTTCAATCTTGCTTGTCTTAATCTTGTCATGTGAGTAATTCTAATAATAATATACAATTGAAATAAAATATAACTAGATTTTCATACCTCTGTAAGGGTGATTATATTAAACCCATGCAAATAAAATCCATACAGTTATAGCTTAAAAAGTTCAAATTAAAATAATGAATATATAAAATTGTAGAATTTAATGTTATTCAATAAACAACAATAAATTACGATGAATACAAGCATTCATTACAAAAATTATCACACGTAGTTGTAAATGCTATTGTCGTTCCTAGTGATGAATATGAAATATCCTCATATAAAGTCAAAATGATATTATGATCCGTTTAATGTTATGTAATTATTAATTAATAAATTAATGACAATTGATAAGAATTAAGGAATCCAATGACAATGAATATTATTTAAAATATCATTTCATATTGAATCAATGTTCCACTAACAATATGCCGAGCAATCAATTGACAGCCAATTTTGTGATGTCATGAAATGACAATAATTATATATAATAATGACCAATCAATAGCCAATTAATTCCATGACAATAATGCACATCAATTCCATTTACTATCATGTCATATATGTTCCCTAATTAGTAACAAAAGACAATAATGTATAAAATAATGACCAATTAATAGCCAATTAATTCCGTGAAATGACAATAATACGACCAATCAATAGCCAATTAATTCCATGACTATAATGGACATCAATGCCATTTACTATCATGTCATATATGTTCCCTAATTAGTAATAAAAGACAATAATATATAAAATAATGACCAATTAATAGCCACTTAATTCCATGAAATAACAATAATGTGAATCAATGTCATTTACTATCATGTCATATATGCTCCTTAATTAGTAATAAAAGATAATAATATATGTTCCCCAATTTCTATCATGCCATTTACTATTAATTTTTGTTTTTCCTTATAATCTACTAAAGCTTCAATACTATAATGATATGGCTATTTTAAAATTCTGGTTTGAGTATTCATGGAGCTGAAAATTATAGGATTTCATGGATTGATTCATGCTTATCCTGAAAAATATTGTGGACTTGATCTTCTAATGATTCTGTTTTAAATTAATATGATTCTTGCCTATTATATTTTAAATTAATTTTTATCAAATTCTATTGGCTGAATTACCTTCTTTCCTAAACAGTTTCATTTCACTTTAAGAAACAATTTAATTCATATTTAAGTCCTTTAATGCCTTGAATCAGCCCTTGCATCATTCGAAGTCAAATGGAAGTTTTATTTCTTGTTTCCTACATGATTTACCTTGCTAAAGTACCAACCCGTTTTTGATTCTTTTTTTTTTTGGTATATTCAGATGATAAAATTAATGCAGTAATTTCCAATTAATTTCAGTTCAAATGGAAAGTTCAACTTTGAAATGCTCCATATATGCAACAGTAATAATCCATGAATTTTAATCAAATCTCACATGATTTTTTACTAGAACAGATAAATAGTTACGTAATCAGCTAGAGAAAACCCAAAAACATAACTCAATTTTAATGTTTTTTTATTTTCTTCCTCAAAATGTTGAGATGCACATAATGGAATTTTGAATTCAATAACGAACCTAGTGACATTATGAATTAAAAGAAATATCGAAGATGAAATGTTTCACAATTGAGTGTACCTTATATTACAAAGCGTGGAGGAATTTCCCATCAATATGGTGGACGAGTAGAGAACCTGAAACCTGAGCTTGTGGACACTAGAAAAAATGGAGGAACTAAGATTCGAGCTCGACGTCACCGAAATTGGTGCAGGACTTGGGATCTGAGCTTGATAATGTTAGCTTTGAGTTCGAGGATGTGGGAAAAAATTTGGGATGCCGGTTCTGTGATTGACGTCGCTAGGAAGGATGTGAGACTTGAGATTCGAGCTTGACGATGCCAGATCTGAGTATGAGGAGCACGCCAAGATAAGATCTAGTGAATTTGATCAGAAATGTGCTGAGATTTGAAGCTTTTGAGTTAGTGGGAACCGTGTTAGTGAATTCCCATAGACGGCGTCATATGTTTTGTCCTCTACTCAAGGGGTGATCGTTGGAGAGACCCAAGTCGATCGTCTGACAGTTGCTTTGAGATGGGGTGAAATGCTAGTAGAGGAACTCCGACCGATCAGTCTTGGAGTCAAGATAGAGATGAAGGAATAGGTAGAGAAAGGTAAACATGTCTGGCCTAGGTTGCCAGGATGATTTATATAGAGATCAGGAGGAATGTCTCTTTGGATACCTTCCATTCAAGCCATATAGGATTCTGAACGTTATGTTTGATCATTATAGCACAAAGACATTATGTTTGGTCATTATGGCACGAAGACGTTATGTCTAGTCATTATGGCACGAAGTCATTTTGTCTTCTCTGGTAAGAAACCTTCCTACCTACCTTCGTGATTATCATTGTTTTTCTACCATGCTTCACCTTCATAAACCATTGACATATTTAGAGGCATCCACTGATCCTCGTTGGCAACAAGCTATGAATGAAGAATTATAGGCTTTGGAGAATAATAGTACTTAGGAAATTGTTGATCTTCCTTTTGATAAGGCTCTTGTTGGATGTAAATGAGTTTACAAGATTAAAACTAGATTTGATGGGTCTGTTGATCGTTACAAGGCCCGCTTAGAGGCCAAATGTTTTACTCAAGAATATGAGATTGATTATGAAGAAACCTTTGCTCTAATTATTTGTCTTACTTCAGTTCGTATTCTTCTTGCTATTGCTACCACTCGTAAGTTGACTTTTAATTAGATGAATGTGAATAATGTTTTTCTTAATGGTGACTTAGAAGAAGAAGTCTATATGTGACCACCATCAAGTTACTTTTGTCCACCTAACAAGGTCCATCTTCTTCGCAAAGCCTTATATGGTCTTAAACAAACTCCTCAAGCCTGGTTTGCTAAGTTTGGTTACACCATTAATTAGCTTGGATACTCTTCTAGTTCTCATGATTTAACACTCTTCATCCGTAAGACTGATAGCAGCACTGTGTTATTACTTCATTATGTTGATGACATGATTATTACAGGTAATGATACTTATGGTATTGCTTATCTTAAAGCATCTTTGAGCCATAATTTTGAGATGAAGGATCTTAGTCCTCTCAGTTAGTTTTTGGATCTTAAGGTTCTTTCTTCAGTTGATGGTATTTATTTGTCCCAAACTAAATATGCTTCGGATCTTATTTCTCGAGTTGGTCTCTCAAATAGTCACATCGAGTCCACTCCTCTAGAACCTAATGTCAAGTTTAAACCTCTGGATGGTACTAAACTTAATGATCTTACTCTGTAGTGGTAGTTGATTGGTAGCTTGATTTATCTTACTGTTACTTGTCTAAACATTTCATACATTGTTTATCTAGTCAATCAGTTTACGTCAGCTCCGTGCACTATGTAACATCCTCTTTGACATGTTAGACTTGTAAATAGTTACAGAGGTAGCTTAATACTAGCTTAACATGCCTAATTAATTTTGTGACAATTTGAGTTAGTTTAAGCACTTTGCTGTAAGCTGAAATGTGAAAAGTAGCTTAAAATAACCCATATATTAGCTTAAATGGCCTAGCTAATGGAAATAGATGTGGATAATTTATTTCTAAGTCACAAATGTGTATTCTGTGATATGGTTAAAGTTTAAGAATAATCAGAGTCTATTTGGTATTTTTAGGCATGCTAGTTGTGTGTTTTAATGCCGGATTGACTAGTCACAGATATGAAAAATTATGATACTAGTGAAATGACTTTTTTAATGAATCTTAATATTTATTTTAAAGTTGTTGGAACTTGAAAAACTTGATTTAGCTAAAGTTAAGTATTTTTAGCATATCGAGGAGTACCAGTGTTATAACTAACGGCCTAAAACACTCCATGATTATAGCCATTTGTTTGGACTTCTTTTATGTGACTTTGTTACTCTTTTTACCCACTTTTTTTTTTCTCTTCACGGCTGAAATAGAAGCAGCTAAAAGGAAGGAAGCCCAAATGGAGAAAAAGGAAAGCAAGAGGCATAAGAAGAAGGGGAAATCCAAGATTTGAGGTTGAGGATCAGTTCTGCAACTTCAAGGTAGCATCAAGAAAGCTTGAAGGTAGGGGTTTTTGAGCTTGAACTTCATCTTTTCTCATTTTTTCATGTTTAGGCTATTTGAGATCTAATATGCCAAAATAAGTTATTGTGGTGTTTTAACTGATTTTCTTACTGGGATAAGTTTTAAATGTGGTTTATGACTTGTTCATGCTAAAAGTTTGGATTAGAAACTAAAAATTCTCCATTTGGACCTAAAATGCTCTACGTGTTAATTTTAGGGATTTGGATGAGTGATTTAGTGTTTTGATCTATTTTTAGATGAAATCAATTAGTGTTTTATGTTTCCCTCATGTTTGTGAACCTTTTTGGGACTTAAAATCACCAAGAAATGAATTTGAAGTGATCAAATATCATATTTTGTTCCAATAGAACAGTACCCCAGTTCTACAGAATTCTACAGAATTTGGTTTCTGTTGCATGCACCGCAGTGCAGGTCTGGCATGCCACGACGTGCGTTCGATGCCAGTTCCAGTATTGAAACCAGAGAGTAGGGCGCCACAGCGTGGCCATGTTTGTGTCGCGACGTAAGGTCCAAGATTTTCCAACATTGTGGTTTTGATGTTTTGGAATTTCCTAAGTGATGGGATTACTCATATATGCTTTCCTAAGTGTGTTGAGGCACAAATGGGGAAATTCTTGGAGAGAATGACTACTCTGGATATATAAGAAGTTGGAAAATCTTAGGCAAATCTTTGAGTCTAGAATGCCTTACGGTTATATCTAAGACCTTGCACAACATGAGGTTGTTTTGAAAATCACTTGTGAAGTGATGATGTGAGGTTCTAGGTATGAGCATGCTCGTGACATGTTCTTGCTACTTTGTTGGATAAGTGAGACTAAGATTCTTATGTTCTAGTGTTTAATATATGGCTCGGATATTTGGTTTTCAAACTTGGTATTTACCTGTTTCCTATATATTGTTACCTTAGATGGTGTGAACAACCATATGATCTGAGAATGAGGTGTTAGATCTAAATTCTCCTTACATTTATGCTTACATGGTCATGGCTACCGGTATGGGGCTGGCAATAGTACTCTTATGCGATGAGGGGAAAATGTCTACCTATTACCAAGTGGGTTTATGCTTTTAGGCTTATCTTGCTCTATATATACAAGAAACAGTGGTTTCTGGGAAATAAGTAAGTAGCTCATGTTTTCAAACTTTAAAACCTGCATTTGCATTGCATATCCATAATATTTGGACTTTGATTTAGCATAATCATACTTCATAACATAAAGCATTGCATGGTTGACAATTGTATAGGCAGTTGTCATGGCTTAACCGATTGATTGTTTGGTTGCTCGTTCGATAGTATCTTAGGATTGTATGAGCGATTCTTTGATATTGTTGTTTATCGGATATTCTGTTACATTGAATGTATTTTTGTGTTTAGTTGATTTATTTTTTATGAATGATTAACTACTAGTCTTGGTATACTTATACTGAGAAATTATGATTTCTTACCCCTGTGTGTTCCTTGTAAATCTAAGTAAAGTCCCTAAAAATGGAAAATATAAAAAGAAGAAATAGAAGGCTTAGTTTAGTAGCTTTGTTTCTTTTTGAATCAGATTGTATATTTGTACTTTTCTAGTTGTTTGTAAAAGCTTATGTGTACAATATGGCTTGTTAGCCAGTGATGTTTGTATATATGACCTTTTTATTATTTGTGGCTCTCTATGATGACTATTCACATTATTATGGGCTTTTATTTTATGCATTTCTAGAAGTGACATGCTTAATGCAATTTATTTTGAAATATTTCATTTATTTTATAATAATTCGTATTAGGGTGTTACATTATGGTATCAGAGCAGTTCATCCTGTTGAGTCGAGTTGTTGGCTGACTATGCTTAGGCATATTTTAGGAGTTCCTCTTTGTGTTGTGCATTTCTTTGTCTTTTGTGTGAGATGTTTGATTTAATTGTGTAACATGCCTTTGATATGTCTGTTTTAGCTACTGTTGCACGGTTACATGATTTTGGGATTAACTACCTTAATATGTATTGTTTTGTGTTTATAAGAAACTATGACATCACGAGGGTGACCGCGTGGGAGTAGGAAAAAGAACTCTAGGAATGAAGGCCCTGATATGGTTAGAGCCTTTATGGCAATGGCTAAAGCAATGAGAGCACAAACAGCCGCTACTGCCACTACAATGCGAGAGCAAATAGCCGCAACAACTGAAGCTATAAGAAAGCAATTAGCTGCGATAACAAGGATGATTGAGAGAATAACTACTACTCAACATCAACCACCTGCACCACCACTGCACCACCAGGGGCAACCACACCAAGAAGTAGCTGGGAGGAATTAGACTTGCCTAATTATACCTTCAGGAGATAGTTAGGATACATGGTATACCCCTTAGTATACTTTCTGATAGAGACCATAGATTTACATCTAGATTTTGGGGAGCCTTGTAGAAAGCTTTCAGAACAAATCTTAGTTTGAGTATAGTATATCATCCACAGACTAATGGTCAATTAGAAAGGACTATTCAAACCCTTAAGGATATGCTAAGAGCATGTGTGTTAGAGCAGACAGGGAGTTGGGATAAGTTCTTATCCTTAGTGGAGTTTGCCTACAATAATAATTTTCATACTAGCATAGGTATGGCACCGTATAAAGCACTTTATGGTAGAAAATATAGGTCCCTTTTGTGTTAGTATGAGGTTAGGGATAAAACCATTCTAGGTCCTAAGTTGGTGCAGTAGACCACAGACCAGATTAAAATGATCAGGGATAGGTTGGTTATGGCTTAGAGTAGGCAAAAGAGCTATACTGATAAGATGAGAAGACCTCTAGAGTTCAGTGAAAGAGATCATGTATTCTTGAGAGTCACCCCGATAACAAGGATGAGTAGAGCATTGAGAACACGAAAGTTAAACCCTCATTTCATTGGTCCCTACCAGATCCTAAAGAGAATTGGACCCTTAGCCTACCAAATTGCACTTCCATTCAGTTTGTCAAACCTTTATGATGTCTTCCATGTGTCACAGCTTAGGAAGTACAATCCAGATACTTCACATGTCATAAGAAATGAATCTGTGCAATTAAGAAAGGATTTGTCTTATGTTATGTGGCCGATGAGAATTATGAACAGAGAGGTCAAAGAGCTTAGAGGTAAGCGGATTTCTCTAGTGAAGGTGCTTTGGGATGGTGTTAGTTTTCAGGAGGCAACTTGGGAGTTGGAGAGCAAGACAACCCGCAGTTATTTATATAAGGTAAGCAATTTTGGGGACAAAATTTTAAAAAAAGGGGTGGAGAAATGTAAAATCCTCTTTGACATGTTAGATTTGTAAATAGTTACAGAGGTAGCTTAATACTAGCTTAACATACTTGGTTAATTTTGTGGCAATTTGAGTTAGTTTAGGCACTTTGCTACAAGCTGAAATGTGCAAAGTAGCTTAAAATAACCTAGATATTAGCTTAAATGGCCTAACTAATGGAAATAAATGTGGATAATTTATTTCTAAGTCGTAAATGTGTATTCTGTGATATGGTTAAAGTTTGAGAATAATCAGCGTCTGTTTGGTATTTTTAGACGTACTGGTTGTATGTTTTAATGTCAGATTGACTAGTCACAGATATGAAAAATTATGATTTGGTGAAATGACTTTTTTAATGAATCTTAGTATTTATTTTAAAGTTGTTAGAACTTGGAAAACTTGATTTAGTTAAAGTTAAGTGTTTTTAGCAAATCGAGAAGTACCAGTGTTATAACTAAAGGCCTAAAACACTCCACCAGCCACTTGTTTAGACTTCTTTTATGTGACTTTGTTACTCTTTTTACTCATTTTTCTCTTTTCTCTTCACGGCTGACACAAAAGCAGCTGAAAAAGGAGGAAGCTCAAGTAAAGAAAAAGGAAAGCAAAAGGCACAAGAAGAAGGGGAAATCCAAGGTTTGAGGTTGAGGATTAGTTCTACAACTTCAAGGTAGCTTGAAGGTAGGGGTTTTTGAGCTTGAACTTCATCTTTTCTCATTTTTTCATGTTTTGGTTATTTGAGATCTAATATGCCAAAATGAGTTCTTGTAGTGTTTTAAGTGATTTTCTTGCTTGGATAAGTTTTAAATGTGGTTTATGACTTGTTCATGCTAAGAGTTTGGATTAGAAACTAAAAATTCTCCATTTGGACCTAAAATACTCTAAGTGTTGATTTTAGGGGTTTGGATGAGTGATTTAGTATTTTGATCTATTTTTTGATTAAATCAATTGGTGTTTTATGTTTCCCTCATGTTTGTGAACTTGTTCGGAACTTAAAATCACTAAGAAACAAATTTGAACTGATCAAATCTCGTATTTTGTTCCAATGGAACTGTACTCAGTTCTGTAGAATTCTACAAAACTTAGTTTCTGTTGCTTGAGCTGCAGCCCAAGGTTTGGCATGCCACGACGCCCGTTCGATGCTAGTTCCAGTATTGAAAACCTGAGAGCAAGGCGCCACGGTGTGGCCATGTTTGTGTCGCGGTGTGAGGTTCAAGATTTGTCAACATTGTGGTTTTGATGTTTTAAATTTTCCTAAGTGATGAGATCACTTATATATGCTTTCCTAAGTGTGTTGAGGCACAAATGAAGAAATTCTTAGAGGAATGACCACTTTACATATATAAGAAGTTGTGAAACCTTAGGCAAATCTTTGAGTCTAGAATGCCTTAGGGTTATATCTAAGACCTTGCACAACATAAGGTTGTTTTGAAAATCACTTGTGAAGTGATGATATGAGGTTCTAGGTATGAGCATGCTCGTGACATGTTCTTGCTATTTTGTTGGATAAGTGAGACTAAGATTCTTATGTTCTAGTGTTTAATATGTGGCTTAGATATTTGGTTTTCAAACCTGGTATTTACTTGTTTCTTATATATTGTGACCTTAGATGATGTGTACAACCATATGACCTAAGAATGAGGTGTTGGATCTAAATTCCCTTTGCATTTATACTTGCATGGTCATTGTTACTAGTATGGGGGTGGCAATAATACTCTTACGCAGTAAGGGGAAAACATCTACTTATTACCAAGCAGGTTTATGCTTTTAGGTTTATCCTGCTCTGTATATACAAGAAACAGTGGTTTCTAGGAAATAAGTAAGTAGTTTGTGTTTTCAAACTTTAAAACCTGCGTTGGCATTGCATACCCATAATATATGGACTTTGATTGAGCATAATTATACTTCATAACATAAAGAATTGCATGGTTGACAATTGTAGGGGCAATTGTCATGGCTTGATCGATTGATTGTTTGGTTGCTCGTTTGATAGTATCTTTGGATTGTATGGGCAATTCTTTGATATTGTTGTTTATCGAATATTCTTTTCCATCAAATGTATTTTTGTGTTCAATTGATTTATTTGTTATGAATGATTAACTACTGGTCTTAGTATGCTTATATTGAGAAATTGTGATTTCTCACCCTTGTGTGTTTCATGTAAATCTAAGTGAAGTCCCTAAAAAGGGAAAAGACAACAAAAAGAAGAAGCAGAAGGCTTAGTTTAGTAGCTTTGTTTTTTTTAATTAGATTGTATATTTGTACTTTTCTAGTTGTTGTAAAAGCTTATGCATACAGTATGACTTATTAGCCAGTGATGTTTGTATTTATGACCTTTTTATCATTTGTGGCTCTCTATGATGACTATACACATTATTATGAATTTTTATTTTGTATTTCTAGAAGTGACATGCTTAATGCAATTTATTTTGAAATATTCCATTTATTTTATGATAATTTGTATTAGGGTGTTACATACTACTCATTATGCTGTTATTCTACGTATTATTTGGTATATAAAATAACTTTATTTCATGGGCTTCATTTCTCAGTCAACTCCTCCTTGGTTCTTCAAGATTATTCTAATGTTTACTGGGCTGGAGATCTCACTGATCACTGATCCATCATTGGCTACTGTATCTATCTTTGTGATGCACTTATTTCACGGCGAAGAAAGAAACAGACTTTAACTACATGTTCCAATATTGAAGCAGAATATTGGGCACTAGCTGACACCACATTTGAAATACTTTAGTTACGTTAGCTTCTTGACTACTTGGGTGTTTCTCAATCCTCTCCTACTACTCTTTACTATGATAATAGGAGTGCTTTTCAAATTGCTTACAATGATATTTTTTATGAGCGCACTAAACATATTGAGATCGATTGTCACTTCATTCATCAACACATTTTTTGTGGTACTCTTGGTCTCCTTTCCATTAGTACTCTTGATCAGCCAGCCGATTTGTTCACCAAAGCTCATGATCCTAGTAGATTCCGCACTCTGGTTTCCAAACTCAAGTTGGTTTCTTCTACACCAACTTGAGTTTGAAGGGAGATGTTAATGTGATTAATTATGATTAATCATAATTGATTTTAGGAATAATTATAATTGATTTAATATAGAATTAGTTTAAATTAGTACGTAATTATAATTTTTTATTTTCCTTTTCTATACTAATTTTTTTGTATAAATAGAAGATAACCCTCCTATATTGATTCATTTAAAAATATACATAAATTACTAATATTTATTTTCTTATTTTTATTTCTATCTGTCTTTATTTTATTGAGCATTCTCTAAAACATTTCTCAAATGAAGATAATAAGGTAATATCTGTCTGACAGTTCATGATTTATGTACTTTGTTTGAATCCTTATATTGATTTTGGCTAACTATGGAGACCACCTATGTTCTTCAACTCATTTTCTCTCCATCTTTTCTTTGCCGATACTTTAATAGCACATTGTTAAACTTTACAAATCAGCAACTTAAGTCCAAGCTGGAATTTATTTTTTTAATCATGTCACGGCAATTTTTTTTTTAACCAGTCATTGCGAGAAACCTATATAGATTATTGATTTTATAATCCCCATGTCTCCTTGTACTTAGGGAGTTTATTTAACAGCCCTATTGCATATATATTCAGCATACATTATTAGGTTACATAAGACGAGGAACTGCAACATCATCTACTTAATATTCTCATGTCTTTGCTACAAATTTTAAAACAATGAGAATAGTTGTAGAATGTATATGAAGACTGAAAATTTCTTTGGTCATGCACTTTTATCCTATTCCGTATTTCTATTACACAGCAACCAATCATGTATATTAGGCTCTTGTAATATTTATTTTTATTCCATATATGCATGTTTCACCTTTTTGCAAGATGAAAGTTATTTTCTTGGTTTCTGGAAGTGCTGTCATGTTACACCTTCAAGAAAAAAAATTGGGTGACTTAATATAGGCATGTATTGGTACAAGGCTATTTGCAATTGGTTTGGATATATGGAACTCTTAAGACTATTTGATATACTAGAGAAATCTTCTTGCATATTCATACCATCTTATTTTCCTTCTTTAATCTTTTTTGGCAAACGTGAGCTATCTGGTAGGAATAATTATTTCCTTTTCACTATTTTTCATTCTCTCTTCATATGCTTAGATTTTATTTTTTTTTTGACACGCTCTTCATATACTAAGATGGTCTTGAGGCTGAAAAGAAATTTTAGTGGCATATGAAGTACACTTATCATTACACGATAGATGGTCTGACACTTTAGGCATTGACTTAGATTATTTCGGTGCATTCTAAACTTCAAACCACTATATAATTTGTTCTTTCATTTGAATATAGTTTGTTGGTTTTTCAATTACCAAGTTGAATGTCTTAATAGGTAATTTGCTTTTATTTGGATTTCGGCATGTCATCTAAATCATTCAACTATAGGTATCTTTAGCACCCACACAACGCGCTGGTCTACATGCAATTGTTATTAAAAAAAAAACAATAGATTCAAGGTGGCTTCTTCGGTGGAACTGAATATGTGACGGCACCGGTGGTATTTTTTTATATATTTATTTCTTTTATTTGTTTTAATTCTAATTTTTGTTCATGTAGCATATTATCTATTCTTGCTATATGATAACTTATTCTTTTTATCTCTCTCGCTTTTTGTTGTTGAGTTAATCTTTTTGTTTCTATATAATATCTTAATCTTTCTCCTAATTCACAGACGGTATTTGTTATACATTGAATTTGTATTTCTAATTCTATTTGTTTCTCATATTTTTCATTAGTACTTAGCTCTGATACCAAATTATGGCTAATTGTGTGTCCAGTCTTTTTAACTTTATCATTTAAATATTTTCATATTCTTTGTTTTAAATATTGAGTTAAATCATTTACTTGAATTGTTAATTTATTGATTTCATCTTCTTCACTAGCTTTTTCTGGTTCATTAAATCTAATTGGCTTTGGACTTTGCTTTTCTTTGAATTCTAATAGTTTTGGTTTATTTGTAAAAATTGCGAATTCTTTTATTTCACTTTTCTTAGGATAATAAATTTTTTCTATATCGGTAAATAAGTATGGTATATCTGTTTTATCATTATCCTTAAAAGTAATATTATGATGTGAATTTGTTAATGCATAACTAACATAATAAGTTACTTAAAAAATTTTGTCTCCTGGTCTCAAACTTTTTCTTAAGAATTTATGTTCTAATGTTAAAGTTTGTTCTAATCTTTGAGTATTAAGTGGGATTCCAATATTTGGTCGTACTTCAAATTTTAGTTTTTCATAGGCTAAATTTCATTCTATTATGTGAATGCTTATGTCTCTAAGGCATGTCGAAAGGTTTTTGATGATAATAAAAGCAAAAGAGAAGATCAAGCGCAAAAGGAAAAATCAAGATCAAAGAAAGAAGACAGAAGGTCTATTTAGACTTAGGATATTAATGTTAAATGCTCTCAAGATTTCTCAAATGGTTTTTCAATATGTGATTTCAAAATAAATGGGAAATTTCAAAGTTAAACATGGCTTTCAATAAAACTTGAGTTTCAACTTTAAATCTAACACTCTTAAAAGGATTTATGTTTAATCAAGTATCTTGAGGTGTTGGAAATGACTTACAAGCGTTATTGGACTTGAAAAATGTGTTCAAAGGCCAATGTAATCGATTACATAATGTTTGTAATCGATTACACATCAAACAGAAAGGCATTAATCGATTACATTGTAAATGTAATCGATTACAAGCAAGTCAGAGGCCATGTAATCGATTACACAATATATGTAATCGATTACACAAAGCCCAGAAAGGCAAAGAACACGTTCGACGAGTAATGTAATCGATTACATTGATGTTGTAATCGATTACAAACAAAGTCAGAAGCCATGTAATCGATTACACCAATAATGTAATCGATTACACAAAACCCAGAAACTCAAAGAACACGTTCGACGAGCCATGTAATCGATTACATGAATATTGTAATCGATTACACAGCAAGTCAGAAGTCATGTAATCGATTACATAAGCATTGTAATCGATTACAAGCAAAGTCAGAAGCCATGTAATCGATTACCTCAAGAATGTAATCGATTACACGTGAGCCCGAAAGTTCGTAAAACGTTGGAACAACAATGTAATCGATTACCTGAGATATGTAATCGATTACACGCATCCTGACAACGTCCAACGGCTATATTAAATGCATTAAATGCATGCCCAACTACCTCCAACGGCTCTATTAATTGAGAAACTTATAAATACCAAAGTTGGGTTCTTATTTACGGTTGACCTTGAATCAAAAACTGATCATCATACTTCAAAACGTGAATCAATCCTTAAAATCATTTCTTGCTCTGTTTTCTGACTAAAAACATGAAAAATCTTTGAGAGCATATTAGAGCTTCAATTTGTAAACACTTGCTCTATAGAGAGCTTCTTCTATTTCAATCTTATACATTCTGATTAGTGAGGGTGAGGTATCCCTCAAGTATTGTAAGGGTGAGGTATCCCTTGGAAAATAGAGGCTCAAGCTTTTGGGTGAGGTATCCCATACTGTTGAGTGCTCAAGGTTGTAGTGGTTTTTCAAGCACCCATTGAAGCTTGAAGATATAGTGGAAAATCTCAAGGTGTTGCTTGGGATTTGGACGTAGATCACAAGTGGAGTGGTGATTGAACCGGGATAAACGATTTGTGTTTGTTTCTCTAAACCTCCTCTGCTTATCTTTGTGCCTTTGTTTCATTGTTTTATTTGGATATTGTCTCCTTGGCTATTACGTTCATAAGTAAAAGTGTTTAACTCATCTATTCAATTATCTCTGATCATTCAATAGCTTCAACGAAAATTGATTGTCAAACGATTTGTGAAAGATTTGTGAACTTATTTTTAACTACTCAATTCACCCCCCTCTTGAGTATTGAGGCCACTTGGTAACAAGTGGTATCAGAGCTAGACTCTTGTATAAAGAGCTTAGCAGCTTCAAGAGAAGTGATGGCTTCAAATGATTTTTCAAATGAAGGTTCTTCTATAAATAGACCTCCTTATTTCAATGGGGATGGCTATGCCTATTGGAAAGAAAGGATGAAAATTTTTATTGAAGCTATTGACTTAGATGTGTAGGACGCAGTTGAAAATGGTGCTTTTGTCCCTACACAAACTAAGGATGGTGTGACAATTAATACACCTAGAAGTGATTGGACCGATGATGATAAAAAGAAGGTTCAATATAATTTGAGAGCCAAGAACATCATCACCACATCTTTGGGGTATGATGAATTCTTTAGGGTGTCAAATTGTAAGACCGCAAAAGAAATGTGGGATACCCTACAAGTAACTCATGAAGGTACTAGTGAGGTAAAAGATCTCGAATAAACACTCTTACTCATGAATATGAATTGTTTAGAATGAATCAAGGTGAGAGTATTCAAGATATGCAAAAGAGATTTACTCATATTGTTAATCATCTCATCTCATTGGGAAAGACATTTCCTAATGAGGATCTTATTAACAAAGTCTTGAGATGTCTAAGCAGGAATTGACAACCCAAGGTAACGGCGATTGCGGAATCAAGAGATTTATCAACCATGTCTCTAGCCACCCTATTCGGAAAACTTCAAGAGCATGAGCTGGAACTAAGTAGGCTCAATCAAAATGAAGAACATGACAAAAAGAAGAAGGGAATTGCACTCAAGGCCACCTCTTCCATACTTGAAGATGATGATGAAGATGGTGAAGAGGATGGTGAAAATATTGAGCTAAGTGAGGAGAATCTTAGTCTCCTTGTGAGAAAATTCGAAAGATTCTTGAAGAAAAAGAGATTTCAAAGAAGACCACCCTTTTCTCAAAAGAAAGCATATCACAAAGGAGAATGATCCTCTACTCCTCCAAAATGCTACGAATGCGGAAAACCGGGGCACATGAAAATGGAGTGTCCTATATATCTCAAGAAGACGGAGAAGTTTGAGAAAAGACCCTCCAAGGAAAAGAAAGGAAGAAGAGCATATATAGCTTGGGAGGACAATGACTTAAGCTCTTCCGACGATTCAGAAAATGAAGAAGCCCATCTTTGCCTCATGGCTCAAGGAGAAGAAAGTGGAGAAAGCGACACCGAGGTAACCTCTTCTAACCTAGAACCTCCACCTTCTTATGATGAATTGCAAGATACCTTTCAAGAATTGCATGATGAATCTTTGAAGCTCACAAAAATGATTTTGTCTTCCAATAAAACAATCTCCCTATTGACAAAGAAAGTTTCTACTTTAACCAAGGAGATAAATGAACTTAAAATTGAAAATGAGACTTTAGGACTCATAGATGCTAATTCATCATACATGATTTGTTCCTCACATGATAATGCATCCATATCATTACCTTGTTTATCATGCAAAGCTTTTGAAAAAGAAATTGAAGACTTGAACAACACTCTTGCGAAATTCACTTTTGGAAGAGACAACTTGAATGTGTTGTTAGGGAGACAAAAATGTGTTTTCCAAAAAGCCGATTTGGGATTTAATCCAAACAACCATCAAAAGTCTTATAAGAACTTCTTTGTTTCCTCAAAAATTTCAAGTAGCCCCTTTGTTAAATGTTTTCATTGTGGTAGGAAAGGGCATAGTGCATCCACTTGCAATGTTAGAAAGAACATAAACACCAAGGTTGGAATCAAAAGGGTTTGGGTCCCTAAAGGCACCATACCTAATTCTAACACACAAGGACCCAAAACAATTTGGATACCAAAAGTTAAATCTTGAATGTGTGTTGTAGGTGTGCTTGAAGACCAAGAGCTCAAGTTGGTATCTTGATAGTGGTTGCTCCAAGCACATGACCGGTGATGGCTCCAAGTTCTCCTCCCTTACACACAAGAAACATGGTCATGTCACATATGGTGACAACAACAAAGGGAAGATTCTTGGAATTGGCAAAGTTGGTAAGATCCCTTCATCATCTATTGATAATGTCTTACTTGTTGAAGGACTTAAACATAATTTACTTAGTATTAGTCAATTGTGTGATAAAGGAAATAGAGTTATATTTGATTCCTCTTGTTGCATAATTGAGGGAAAGGATGATAAGCAAGTTAAATTTGTTGGTCATAGGGTCAATAACATATATATGATTAGTCTTGATGATATTTCCTCAAATGATGCTAAATGCTTTATGAGTAGAGAAAAATGATTCATGGTTATGGCATAGAAGAATTGCTCACATTCACATGGATCACTTAAACAAATTGGTCTCTAAAGAACTAGTAATTGGTCTTCCAAAGCTCAAATTTGAAAAAGACAAACTTTGTGATGCATGTCAAAAAGGAAAACAAGTAAAGGTCTCTTTTAAAGCTAAAAACATAGTTTCAACTTCTAGACCTTTACAACTTTTGCACATGGATCTTTTTGGACCCTCTAGAACTATGAACTTTGGTGGGAATTACTATGCATTAGTGATTGTGGATGATTTTTCTAGATTTACATGGACATTATTCTTGGCCCACAAAAATGATGCTTTTCAATCATTTAGAAAACTTGTCAAAGTTATCCAAAACGAAAAAGGTTTTTGTATTGCATCCATAAGAAGTGATCATGGTGGTGAATTTGAAAATCATGAATTTGAAACTTTTTGTGATGAACATGGCATTGAGCATAATTTTTCTGCCCCTAGAACACCACAACAAAATGGTGTTGTAGAAAGGAAAAATCGATCTTTAGAAGAAATGGCAAGAACCATGCTCAATGAGGCCAATCTTCCTAAGTACTTTTGGGCGGATGCGGTTAACACCGCTTATTATGTTATGAATAGAGCCCTAATAAGGCCAATTTTAAAGAAAACCCCATATGAATTGTACAAAGGAAGGAAACCTAATGTGTCACATTTTCATGTTTTTGGATGTAAATGCTTTGTTTTGAATAATGGAAAGGATAACTTGGGTAAGTTTGATACAAAATCTGATGAGGGAATATTCATTGGTTATTCTATTCATAGCAAGGCCTTTAGAGTCTATAATAAATGAACTATGACCATAGAAGAGTCCATACATGTTGCATTTGATGAAACTAACCCAAATGAGCCGAGAAAGGAACTTGTTGATGATGTTGCAGAAATCTTGGCAAAGACGCACTTGGAAAATCAAGAGATAGAGCCCAAGAAGGAAGAAAAGAGACTCCTTGATCATACATGGCAAGAAGATTCAGAAATCTTAGATCTACCCAAGGAATGGAGGACTTCAAGATATCATCCTCTCGACAAAGTGATAGGTGATGTATCAAAAGGGGTAATCACTCGAAACTCACTTAGAGATGCATGTAATCATCTAGCCTTTGTCTCTCAAGTTGAACCTAAAGACATAAATGAGGCCATTAATGATGAGCATTGGATCTTGGCCATGTAAGAAGAACTAAACCAATTTGAGAGGAATCAAGTTTGGGAATTAGTTCTAAGGCCCAATGATCATCCTATAATTGGCACCAAATAGGTCTTTAGGAACAAACTTGATGAAACGGGTTTAATAATAAGAAATAAAGCTAGGCTTGTAGCTAAGGGATATAATCAAGAAGAAGGCATAGATTATGAAGAAACTTATGCTCCCGTAGCTAGATTAGAGGCCATTAGAATGCTACTTGCATATGCTTGCATCATGGATTTCAAACTCTATCAAATGGATGTCAAAAGCGCTTTTTTAAATGGTTTTATACAAGAAGAGGTGTATGTAGAACAACCTCCTGGTTTTGAGGACTTTGAAATGCCCAACCAGGTTTTTAAATTGAAAAAGGCCTTGTATGGCTTGAAACAAGCTCCTAGAGCTTGGTATGAAAGGTTGAGCAAATTTCTTTTAGAAAAAGGTTTTTCTAGAGGTAAAGTTGACACCACTCTTTTTATAAAACACAAAATGCATGACATTCTTCTAGTTCAAATCTATGTTGATGACATTATATTTGGAGCTACTAACAACTCTCTTTGTAAAGAATTTTCAAATATTATGCAAAGTGAGTTTGAGATGTCCATGATGGGTGAGCTCAACTTCTTCCTTGGTCTACAAATCAAGCAAACAAGAGAAGGAACATTTATAAGCCAATCCAAGTATTGCAAGGAGCTGCTCAAGAAGTTTGGAATGGACAATGCCAAGCATATGGCTACTCCGATGGGCACCTCTTGCTATTTGGACAAGGATGAAGGAGGTAAATCAAGTAGAAATTACAAAATATAGAGGTATGATTGGCTCACTCCTTTATCTCACGCAAGTAGGCGATATAATGTTTAGTGTATGCATGTGTGCTAGATATCAAGCTAATCCTAAGGAATCACACCTAAGTCTTTGTTAAGAGAATAATGAAATATCTAATAGGCACATCACAAATGGGTTTATGGTACCCTAAGGGAGCCTCATGTAGTCTTATTGGGTACTCAGATTCTGATTTTCTTTGGATGCAAAATGGATCGAAAGAGCACTAGTGGGACATGCCACTTGCTTAGAAGCTCACTAGTTTCTTGGCACAGCAAGAAACAAAATAGTGTGGCATTGTCCACAGCTGAAGCTGAATATATTGCAGCTGGGAGTTGCTGTGCTCAAGTCCTTTGGATGAAACAGCAACTCTTGGACTATGGTCTTGAGCTTGATCACATTCCCATAAAATGTGATAATACTAGTGCAATAAACTTGTCAAAAAATTCCATTTTGCATTCTAGAACTAAGCATATTGAAATAAGACATCATTTCATTAGAGATCATGTTCAAATAGGTGATTGCATACTTGAATTTGTTGAAACAACTAAGCAACTAGCTGGTATTTTCACCAAACCCCTAGCAAAAGAAGCATTTTTCTACATTAGAAATGAATTGGGTATATTGGACCATTCATGCATAAATTAGATATTTGCTGCATAATCCTAAAACAAATGCCTAAGCTTGAGTTTGTCTGCATAATTATGCCACATTGCTGCACAATCTCTGAATTTTCATTATATATTTGAATCCCATACTGACTTGAGCGTCGGAGGTTTCCCCTAAGTTATTTTGCAGGTGCTCCCTCGTGACCAAGACTCCCAAGCAATTAATATCCTCAACAAAAGTGGTGAAACTCTTGGTAAAAATGGTAATTTCAATCAATTATATGAAGTGAATCATAACATGATTTGATTATATGTTTAAATGATGATTTGAATTGATTTAAGTTGCTTTAAAACTGTTTTGGATGGATTAAAATTGATTATATGCTGTTTGGAACGCAAGATCTGAGTTAAAGAGTCTTGTGTCGATTACAATGCCTTTGTAATCGATTACACGAGTCTCATCACGCATGTAATCGATTACACACATTTTGTAATCGATTACAACCAACTCAGAACTCAGGTAATCGATTACATCAACTATGTAATCGATTACAAGGTTCCCAGAAAGCATGTAATCGATTACACTAAAAATGTAATCGATTACATACCCACCAAAAAGCATGTAATCGATTACACCAAAAATGTAATCGATTACATACCCACCAGAATGCATGTAATCGATTACACACTCAATGTAATCGATTACACAGGGTTTTTAAAAGGTTCCTGACGCGCGTAGAGCTCATTTCTGTTTGGGCCTGTTCATCTTCTTCGTTCTTTCCTTCTGCTCCCACGCACCTCAAATCTCAAAATCTCTCTTTTCTCACTCAAATCTCCATCAAAACCGGTCATTTCGCCTCTCTCAATCTCGGAAAACCCCTCTCCACATAGCCCATCGTTCAAATCCCCTCACATCCCTCATCCAAATCTCCCCATCTTCTCTCACGAACACCTTCTCCACTTTTCTGACCTAATCTCGTCCCTCTCTCTCTCTCCTCACTCATCCCCAACCATTTACCACTCATCCCTTGCTTCTCCTTCTCATCAATGGCTGAATCCTCTCATCGCTCGAAGCGCCCAAGAACAGGGGCTGCTGTTGGAGGTTCCTCTGGTGGCTCTTCACGCAATATATCTGGCCTGGACCTCACGAGGCACTTCTCCACTGTGAAGAAAGCTGAGTTGTTCCGGAAGAACTTCCAGCTTCGCAAAATCATCTCTCCCAGGTATCTTCCCATCACCTTCTGCGAGAGTGAACCTTTAGAGAGCTTTAGGACAATAGAAAACTTAGGCTTGCTGGGATTCCTGAGCATAGAGAAGGCCATCTACCCTAACCTTGTCCGAGTGTTTTATGCTAACCTGAAGGTTGAAGATAATTGCATAATCTCTGAAGTGAAAAAGCAACAAATCAGGTTAACAATGGCAGAGTGGTATAGGCTTACCAAGCTCACTCCTGATGGAGCTCAGTTCTGTGGAAATGCAAAAGTACGGGGCGGGAGTTTGAGCATAAAGCTGCTCTTCTCTCTTTGATTAGGACTGGCTACCACCCCCCGGTGATCCTAGACGCGAGAATAATGGCCACCGGCCTCACTATGGAAAACGGGGTTCTCCACTACCTCTTGGTTCATGGATTGATTCCCAGAGGAGGGAATTACTCCCAAGTCCTCAAGGATGATGTAGTGGCATTGTGGGCAATGACCACGGGGCACCCAATAAAGCGGGGATACTACATTCTAGAGCATATTTGGACATCAAGAAAAAGAAGAACTCGCTCTCCCCTTCGCCATGTTAGTCACCACAATCCTTGAGTCTTGTCGCATTTCGCTTGGTGAAGAGTCCAAGGACACCGGCTCGAAGGGACCCCAATCAATTGGGTGCATACTCGAAGAAGCTTCGGCTCTACAAGATGGAAAATAGGTGGCATTACATTACTCATGGCACATTTGGTCATATCCATCACGATCCGGATAGTGATGATGAGGAGGCTCGATGCCACTCGCCTCTGCTCCCCGCTCCGCCTTCTCTTGATCTTCTGCTCCAAGAAATGCGCAACTGAGCGCCAACGTAAACACACGCATGGATCATATTGAGCAAAAGATTGACCATCTTGGTGAGGATGGACTACTCGGACAGGAGCTTGCCTCCATTCGATCCCTCCTACGTGGACCTCCTGTTCGAGAGTCCTGCGCCTTCTTTGCACCCCCACATCCTCGCCCCTCAGGATCCCATATCCCCATTTGGTCCATCTGGAGTTCTTGCGATGATGAGGAGCTTCTGGACTCTGACGACGATCTTATGCCCAGCGATGATAACATTGATCTAGGAGACTCTGCTGCGGATCCAGAGGGTGAAGTCTTTTGTGACAGCGAGGACACTGATAGTGATCATGGCCTATTGCCTTGATATTTTCTTGTATTGATGACCACCTTGTACTTATTTTGTTTTGACTTTGATTATATAAAATTGGTATACCTTTATGGTTATCTTTTGATTATTGCCTACTGGTTGTGATATGTTTATTTGTACATGCTGATTATTAATACATGAACTTGTTTTCACTTTGAATGGTTGGCTGTTGGAATATTGATTGGACTGATCTTTGTGGTTTTTCTGTTATGGCAAACATTTGGGAATCATGAAATATAGCTGTCATGCTGTCCATTTTTTCTTAAATGCTTATGTCTTTTTGATAATGCCAACGGGGGAGAAAATGAGGAAAAATGAAAATGAAATGAAATGTAATTAATGGTTGCATGAGAAATTAAAGGTTGCATGAGTACGGGGGAGTTATTGACCTTTTAAGTTATTAAGCTTTTCATATGCAAAATCTAACCCAATATCATGCATAATCTCCGGGGGCAGCATTGTACCTAAATGACTATTATATACAAATGCAAAAACTCTTTCTTTTTCCTATGATCAGTTTGTCATCATCAAAAAGGGGGAGAATGTGAATGCTTATGTCTCTAAGGCATGTCGAAAGGTTTTTGATGATAACAAAATCAAAAGAGAAGATCAAGCGCAAAAGGAAAAATCAAGATCAAAGAAAGAAGACAGAAGGTTTATTTAGACTTAGGATATTAATGTTAAATGCTCTCAAGATTTCTCAAATGGTTTTTCAATATGTGATTTCAAAATAAATGGGAAATTTCAAAGTTAAACATGGCTTTCAATAAAACTTGAGTTTCAACTTTAAATCTAACACTCTTAAAAGGATTTATGTTTAATCAAGTATCTTGAGGTGTTGGAAATGACTTACAAGCGTTATTGGACTTGAAAAATGTGTTCAAAGGCCAATGTAATCGATTACATAATGTTTGTAGTCGATTACACATCAAACAGAAGATGCATGAATCGATTACATTGTAAATGTAATCGATTACAAGCAAGTCGAGAGGCCATGTAATCGATTACACAATATATGTAATCGATTACACAAAAGCCCGTGAAAGGCAAAGAACACGTTCGACGAGTAATGTAATCGATTACATTGATGTTGTAATCGATTACAAACAAAGTCGAAGCCATGTAATCGATTACACCAATAATGTAATCGATTACACAAAACCCGAAACTCAAAGAACACGTTCGACGAGCCATGTAATCGATTACATAAATATTGTAATCGATTACACAGCAAGTCAGAAGTCATGTAATCGATTACATAAGCATTGTAATCGATTACAAGCAAAGTCAGAAGCCATGTAATCGATTACCTCAAGAATGTAATCGATTACGAGAGCCCGAAAGTTCGAAAGTAAAACGTTGGAACAACAATGTAATCGATTACGAGATATGTAATCGATTACACGCATCTCGACAACGTCCAACGGCTATATTAAATGCATTAAATGCATGCCCAACTACCTCAACGGCTCTATTAATTGAGAAACTTATAAATACCAAAGTTGGGTTCTTATTTACGGTTGACCTTGAATCAAAAGCTGATCATCATACTTCAAAACGTGAATCAATCCTTAAAATCATTTCTTGCTCGTTTTTCGACTAAAAACATGAAAAATCTTTGAGAGCATATTAGAGCTTCAATTTGTAAACACTTGCTCTATAGAGAGCTTCTTCTATTTCAATCTTATACATTCGATTAGTGAGGGTGAGGTATCCCTCAAGTATTGTAAGGGTGAGGTATCCCTTGGAAAATAGAGGCTCAAGCTTTTGGGTGAGGTATCCCATCTTGTTGAGTGCTCAAGGTTGTAGTGGTTTTCAAGCACCCATTGAAGCTTGAAGATATAGTGGAAAATCTCAAGGTGTTGCTTGGGATTTGGACGTAGATCACAAGTGGAGTGGTGATTGAACCGGGATAAGCGATTTGTGTTTGTTTCTCTAAACCCTCCTCTCGCTTATCTTTGTGCACCTTTGTTTCATTGTTTTATTTGGATATTGTCTCCTTGGTGTTACGTTCATAAGTAAAAGTGTTTAACTCATCTATTCAATTATCTCTGATCATTCAATAGCTTCAACGAAAATTGATTGTCAAACGATTTACGAAAGATTTGTGAACTTATTTTTAACTACTCAATTCACCCCCCCTCTTGAGTATTGAGGCCACTTGGTAACATATTACTCCTAACATTTTATCTTTTGGATCATTAATTCTATCATCTTTTAGAATTAATTCTATGGGTGAATTAATTTCTTCTTAAAAAGTTGATTTAATTAATACTTTGTACTGCTCCTATATGAATATATCCTATTTTTCTTCTATCTTCTTCTTTCTTTATTTTTCCTTTTAATTCCATAAGTTTTTTCTTATTTAATAATTATAAACACATTTTCTTGAGTAACTACTATATCCATCGGTGTTTCATTATTTAATTTTTCATAATAAATAATATTTTTTCTTTGATTAAATCTTTTTAATATTCCTCTTAATGTTTCTTTTCCTATCATATTTGCATCTTTTGTTAAATCTAATTCTTCTTTTTGTATTTTCCTAAAAAGAGATTTATTTATTAAAATACTTCCTTCATAATTTCCTTCTTCTTGAGTAGTATGTAGATGTTCTATATCATCTATTTTTCTATTTCTATTTATATTATTTTATTTAGATAAGCCTTTATAGTATGAATATTTAAATTGATTCTTGGAATTCCTATCTTTTATCTTTTAAAGATATAACTATTTCTTCAGATCTAATTCTGTATGGTTTTACTACCTCAAGAAAATCTATTTCTAAAAGCAGTTTAGTATTTGTTTGATTTGCAACATATAATTCAGTTTGAATTTTTACTTTTGGGTTAAAGTAAACTTCTATGCTTGTTTTTCTTTTAAATGTCTGCTCTTCTTGACTAAATTTTATTATTGTTCTGGATATTGTCTCTTCTATTTTACTTGTTAGATCTTTACTTACATAATTTAGACATGATCTAGTATCAATAAGTATAGGTATAATAACTCCATTTATTCTTCCTAATACATGATATTATGAATAATTATTTGGGATGAGTTTAATAAGCATACCTGGTCTGAGATTCCTTAATTACTACTTTGTCGACTTCTGCTTCAGTTTGTCTTAGAATTTCTTCTGGCCCACTACTGCTTCCGTGATCAAGTTGTTCTTTGATAATTCGAGGTAAGTAGAGGAATTGAAAAGTTTAGTAAGGATAAGAATTTTTATTTATAAGTGTTTATAAGTATAAAGGATTGGACATACTCTCAAATGCTCGACTAGATCTCATGAGAGACTAGCACAAAGTTTTCCTGAGCAAAATGATCTCAAAAATTGAAATTTTTTTTTTAAAAAAACTCTGCTTTGCTTCAGCATAAGAGGGCTTATTTGTAGACTCAGGATAGCCTAAAACTATTTACAAAAATATCCTTACAAATGTAAGTGCTTACATCAGACACTTAATAATTTACATAATGACGTATGGGCTTACATCACTCTTCTATTATTGCTTCATCCGACAAAACATTTTCTTTAATTGTGTCGGCCACTCCTTTGCTTTTTGCGCATCTTTCACATGCATGGTTCTCACTTTCTTTAATCATTGCACATAAGCCGTTGAAGACAGTTGACCTATACTCTATTAGTGGTCCTTAGAATGCGTAAAAGGGAAATTCGAAGCTTGTTAGGAGATTCATATCTTTCTCCTTCATTATTTTACCACTTGTTTTGTTGAGTAATAAAGTTGTGGGTACTTTATACAGTGTCTTGATAAATGATTCCTTTCCAATGCTCTAACATTATGAGTAAATACTAGCAAGTTGATTTGTCAGCATCTGAGTAATTTGATCTTCTTCAGGGACTACACCAGTTAGTTCATCTTTGAGAGGAAAATTATTATTGCTTATCCCCACATAAACTAGATGCTTAGCTTGTTGCTTAATGATAAAGTCTGGATAGGCTGAGTAGAACTTCAGAAAAATGCTTCGTTCCTTTGCAGTATTCTTCTTAAAAATTTGACCTGCTTCCTTAAAATTTTGAAGGAACAAGTTAATTTCTTCTAAATTCAAGCTTAAATAAAGGCAATCACTAAATCCAAATTGCTCCAGGAAGGATGATTGCTTTTGTTCCGAAGAGTTTTTGGTCAACCATATAGGAACATTTAACCTTTTCTTTATCGCTCCAATTAACCAGTCTTTTGAAATTTTCCCAGAAATTTTTCTCTGAGAATTGTACTTGCAATTCATGTTCTTTTCTGGAAGTAATTTGAAAATTATCTAGAGAAGAAGGGATTTTCCCTAGAATCTTTAGTGGTGACTACTTTGATGGATTTTTAGTTGCCTTTGAGAAAGTTCTTGGTCCAAGATAAATTTCTTTTTTCTTTTCCTTTTTCTGAATATTCTTTTAATGCTTTTTTTGCTTCCTCTTTGGTCAGATATGATTTGTGTAAAACTCTTAAAATCTTCTGGCAAAATGGTGCTGCTTTGAACCATTCATCATAAATTCCTAGAAATGGTCCATTAAAAACTACGTACCATTTGTTGATCTTTTTCTCTTTTTGTTGAAGTGCTTCTGTAAGAAATCCTTCTGCCTTAAGTTGTAAATTCAAGACTTTAATATCTGCTTCAATAAGTTCTAACTCTTTTAGCTTTTGGGCTTTTAATGCTTCCTTTAGTTCCAGTTGCTGCTTGATTATTTCTAATGTGGTTCGCTCTATTCTCTGGATAATATATCTGTAAGAACGTTTTTCTCGCCCTTGATATGAGAAATTGAGTAGTTATATTCAGCAAGCTTCATTTGTCATCTGATTAGTCTTCCTTGCTTGTATGTTCCTTTATGATTGATATTTTTAAAAAGTAGAGTCTGTTCTAACAATAAATTCTTTATCAAGTACATAAATCCGATGTTTATCCAACATTCAAATAAGTGCTAATGTTTCCTTTTCATGAGTAGGATAATTAATTTCACTGTCTGAAAAAGTTCCAGACATGTATCGACATAGTAATTCTTTCTTCTGACTAGGGGTTTTTGCTTTCATTATATCGCCCCAATGCTCATTAAATGCGTCTGTTTCAATAATAATTAAGTCATCATTCGAATGATGATATATCTCAGGAAGATCCTGGTATAAGTACTTTAATTTTGTAATAATTGCTTCGTCTTCCTCAGTCCAAGTCCATAGGGCATCTTTTTTTAGTTTTTGCTAGAGTAATTTTCTCTCTGCAACAAGATTCTTCATGAAACCTTCATTGGAAATATACATTAGTAGACCAAGGAATCTTTGTAGATCTTTTTTATTTTTTAGTTTAGTTGAAAAATTTTGAAGTTTTTCTAATACATGTTTTTGCATTATTATCTTTCCTTTTTCAATTTCTAATCCTAAGTAATTAATTCTATTTTGTGCTAAAACAACTTTTTTCTAGCTTAATATTACTCCATGTTCTATACATTTGTTAAATACTAATTCTATCTTTTTAAAATGATCATTTAAATTGTTATTAGTAAAGACTAATATATCATCAATATAAATAAGACAAAAATATTTAAAATCTTTAAAGATTGAATCCATTCTTCGTTGAAAAATACCTGGTGATTGTTTCATTCTCATTGGGAGTACATTCCATTCATAATGTCCTTGAGGACAACTAAATATTGTTAATGCTTTCGATTGTTTGGTAAGCCATATTTGATAAAATCCTGACTTAAAATCAAAAGTACTGAACTAGTTCATATTTCTTATTTGTTCAATAATTAAATCCTTTCTTGGAAGATAATATGCATCTCCTTCCATAGCATCATTTATTTGCTTATAATTAATTACCATCCTTTTTTACCTATTTTTATCTCGTTATGATTTTCAACATAAAATGCTGGTGATGAGTGTTTACTTTTTGAAGGTCTTATTAATCCTTTATCTTCCATTTCTTTGATATCTTTAGCAAATTCATCTCTATCTTATTTTGTGTAAATCATAGGTTTACATTTTATTTCTTTTATTGGATCTTTTAACTTTAGTTCAATTAATTTCATATTCTTATTATTAATTTTTGGGTCTAATGGATTTTCACTACATGTTTTTTCTAAAAGTTCCTCAATATAAGTTGGGATTCTTCTTCCTGGTTCTAAATTGATTAATACATGGCCAATTTTTCAGTATATTGCCTCAACTATCTCACCACGTTTCAGCTTGCTAAACTCTGATTATTTTTTAGAGTAGATGCATTCGTAAAAATGGATAATTGGGATTTCAATTATTTTGCGTAATTGTTTTCCTCTAATATATGGTGTTTTGAGTGAAATATATTCAAAATATTAGCAAAATAGAGAATATAATTATAAGAAATTATTTCCTAAGATTATATCTAAGTCAATCTCTTGTTGATATATAGTTGGAACAATAAATAATTTGTTTTGAATTTCTAAAGTGATTCTTTTGGCTATAAAAGACAGAGGATGTATTGGTCCATCTGCAATTTGAATTTTTAATGGTTTTTCTAATTTTTTCTATATTTTGAAATAAAACTTTTGTTGCCAGACAAATACTTGCACCAGTATCTATATAGGCTTGAGTTTCTTTATAGCTTTTTCCAATCTTAATTTTAATATATGTGCTATTCGGATTCTATTTTTTCTGAAGATAATTCATCTTCTGAATATTCATATATACTATCTTCAGTATTACTTAGTTCTTCTTCTAATGGTTCTAAGTTATATATTTTATATACCTTTTTTATTAATTTTGTTTTCTCCTTAAAATATTTTTCTTTTCTTTGAGGACATTCATTTGCATAGTATTCTTCCACATTACATATCCAACGTACACATTTTTTTTTTTTGCTTTTGGTCAATATTTTCTTGGTGTCTATCTTTTCTTTCTAAAATATTTTCTCTTCGTATTTTTATAAGCCTTTTTTCTAGGACAAGTTTTTCTTAATCTAGGTTTTCTTTTGTAGTACTTTCTTTTCTTTGTAACTTGATTACATCCATAATTTCCTGGATTTTCTATTTCTGGTATATCACAACAAATTGCATATATTCCTTTATTTAATTGTCTAATTGCTTCCCTTTGTATACATTGTTCTCTTAATTTGTGATAAAGTATTTATATAATTCCTCCTAGTGTATTAGTTGTTTCCATCGGTTGAGTTTGCCAAATAGTTCTTATTTTTATATTAAGTGGGTATGCTAATTTATTTATAAAAATATCCATATTGTTTGTTTTGTGTCTGCGTTTAGCTGATAATAATACTTTTGATATTCACATTTAAAGCTTTCAATTTCACACATATTACAGATTTGCATTCTATTTAGATGTGTTTTTGCTTTTTCATGTAAGAATGTATTTGCTTCTTCTCTATGTTCAAAAGTGTTATATCCTATAAATTCTTAATAAATTATTCTCATAATTATTTTAGCAAATTCTTGATTATTTCCTACAGTCCTTGCATATTGTAACCATGTCTCATTATTAATACTTGTAAGAAGTTTTTGTACATTTCCTTTTATTTTGTAGATTAATAGATTTTTAATATCTAATAGATTTAATCCATTAAATCTTTCATCTGTTGCAATTAATAGAATCATTTCATTGGTCCATTGTAAAAGTACTTCTTCATTGTTTCTTGCACAGTCAATGTTTAATTTATTACCTAATCTAAGACTTTCATAATGAGGTTTAAATTCTTCCTGAATCTTAGTCTATCTTCCATCTTTTCTAACATATCCTTGATTATACATTGTTTCTTTTTCATATTTATCCCAATATTTATCTGGTTCACCCCAACATTCTTCCCATTTTTTTTTAGTTTTTTGTACCACTTGACTCTCATTTTTTCATACATATCTCATCATAATCTTATTCGGATTTCAAGTATTATAATTTAATATTACTTCTTCATTTTCATAATTTGTTTCTACTTGTTTTATTTTTTATATTTGTTTATTTTCTTCTTCAACTATTTTAATTGTTCTAATAATTATTAAATTTCTTCAATATCATTTAATTTCTTTAACAGATCTGTATATTCTTCTTTTATCCTCTCCATGAGATTATTGGTTTTAGAAATTTTGAAGGTTCTTGTTCTATTTGTCCCATTGATTTTATTAATTCTTTTGGTTCAATTTTTAATAAATCTTCTAAATCTTTTTTGTTATATATCTATTATTTTGTTCATCTTCTAAAAGATTTTCTAATTGTAGCAAAATTTCTTCAAGTTGCTTAATATTTTTATGTTCATCAATCTTTTTCTCTTATTTATATTATTAAGTGTATCTCTTATATTTTTTATTTCATTTATTCTATTTTGTATTCCATCACATGTAAAATTTACAATTTTATTAGTATTTTTATTAATATTATTATATTCTTATTAATTTCTTCCATCATTTTAATTAGTTCTTTACTCATTAATTCAATTTCTTCTGTTATTTCTATTATTTTATATGGTTTATATCTTTTTGTCTTATTAAAGGCACAGTGGCCTTGGGTTTTTGTGGTGCACCAGATAATTTTCCTAGATTTAAATCACTCTTAATTTTATCTGTATCTATAGGTGGAATCTCTGGTGCCCCAGGGGCACCGTGCCACTAATAAGACTAATAATGAAAAACAAAGATAAATAAAAATCAAAATGAAATACTCAAAACAATGGGAATTACAGAAGAAATAGAAATAATGAGTCAGGAATTAATTAAAATGATAGAAGAAATTAATATTTTTTTAGACGAAACGGCATGCAAGAGCATCACAATAGAGAGAGAAATCTCAACTAGGTTGGCACCTCAAACCCTACCTATCATTTACAGCACATCATAAATATATTAATAAAAGAAAATTATGAAAACAAAAACTTATGGGGACTAAAGCCAAAACCAAAGCAAGTGGAAAACTTATCTAAACCTATAATTAGGAAGACATAATCTATTTCGATTAAAGTCTTCATTAATGAAACTAGGAATTAAGTCCCACCAAGTGTAACACCTGGAATCCAACCCAAAATTTGCCAATTTATCAGCACAAGAATTTCCTTCCCTATAAATATGAAAAACTACAAACTGCATACTCTTATTAAGGTGAATACAATTTCTCCATCTTGTCTTTAATTTCCAAGGGATCAAATCAAAATCAAAGAATGCAGAAACCACTAATTAAGAATCACATTCTAACCATAACATATGCTAGCCTTTTTCATAAGCAACTTCAATGGCAATCATGACTGCAATAACCTCAGCAAGAAGAGAATAGGATAAGCCAATGAAGGAAGCAAAGCAACCAAGAACAATAGTATTACTATCTCTGAAGATACCACCAGTAGTTGTAGTGCTTGGAGAGCCTTTAGCAACTCCATCGGAGTTACATTTAACCCAACCACAAATTAGAGGAAACCAATTTACCTGCTTGATTGTAGGAGCCTTAGAAGAATGCCCTGTAACACGAAGCAGCTTTAAAATAGAGAACTCCCCAATGGAAGATGACATGACACCCTTTGATACATTACCAAACATAGAAATAGAGGCAGACACCATATTTATTGATGTTTTCATAGAGATGGATGTATTATCAAATCTATTTTTATTCCTGCAGAACCAAATGATCCAAATTATGTTGATAAGCCCTGATAAAATCACATCCTTCAATTGAGAACTCCAACTATGCTGACAGATGGAAGAAATTAATAAAAATATAATAATATTAATACAAAATACTAACAGAATAGCAAACTGTGCATGTGATAGAATACAAAATGGAATGAGTGAAATAAATAATATAAGAGATATGCTTAATAATATAAATAAAGGAAAAGAAACTAATGAAGATAAAAATATTAAACGAATTGAAGAAATATTTTTACAATTCGAAAATCTTTTAGAAGATGAACAAAATAATAAGTATAGAACAAAAGAGATTTAGAAGAATTATTAAATACCGAACCAAGAAAATTAATAAAACAAATAAAATCAATAGATCAACTAGAGCAGAAAACTTCAAAATTTCTTAAATCAATAACCTCATGGAGAGGATAAAAGCTGAATACAAATAATTATTAAAGAAATAAAATGATATTGAAGAAATTCAACAACTACTAGAACAACTAACAATAGTTGAAGAAGAAAATAAACAAATGTAAAATATAAAACAAATAGAAACAAATAAAGAAAATGAAGAGGTAATATTAAATTATAGTACTTGAATCTGAATCAGATTATGATGAAATATTTATGGAAAAAGGAGAAACTAGTGGAACAAAAACTAAAAGAAAATGGGAAGAATATTGGGAAAAATCTGACGAATACTGGGATAAATATGAACAAGAAATAATGTATAATAAAGGATATGCTAGAAAAGATGGCAAATGGACTAAGATTCAAGAAGAATTTAAACCTCAATATTAAAGTTTTAAAATCAAAAATAAATTAAATATTGATTGTGTAAGAAATAAAGAAGAAGTACTCTTACAATAAATTAATGAAATGACTTTACTTATAGCAACAGATGAAAGATTTAGTGGACTAAGTTTATTAGATGTTAAGAATTTATTAGTCTATAAAACGGAAGGAAATGTACAAAGATTTCTTATAAGCATTAGTGATGAAACATGGTATCAATATTCAAGTACTATAGGAAATAATCAAGAATTTGCTAGATTAATTATGCATTTAATATATCAAGAATTTATAGGATATAATTCTATTGAATATAGAGATGAAGTAAATAGATTTCTTCATAAAAAGGCAAAAGCACATTTAAATAGAATGCAAATATGTAACATGTGTGAAATACATAGTTTTATATGTGAATATCAAAAAAATTACTATCAGCTAAAAACTGATACAAAACAAATATATGGAGATATCTTTATAAATAAATTATCATACCCACTTAATACGAGAATAAGAACCATATGGAAAACTCAACCTATGGAAACAACCAATACACTGGGAGGAATTATACAAATACTCTATCACGAATTAAGAGAACAATGTATACAGAGAGAGACAATTAGACAATTAAATAAAGGAAGATTTGCAATATGTTATGATATACCAGAAATAGAAAAACCAGGAAATTATGGATGTAATCCAACCCTAAAGAAAAGAAGATATTATAAAAGAAAACCTAGATTAAGAAAAATTTATCCTAAAAAAAGGCTTATAAAAATACTAGAAGAAAATATTTTAGAAGAAAAAGACGAACACCTAGAAAATATTGTCCAAAAGGAAAGAAGAAATGTGTATATTGGATATGTAATGTAGAAGGATACTATGCAAATGAATGTCCTCAAAGAAAAGAAAAAGATTTCAAAGAAAAAACACAATTAATAAAAATGTATATAAAATATATAACTTAGAACCATTAGAAGAAGAATTAAGTGATTCGAAAATAGTATATATGAATATATAGAAAATGAATTATCTTTAGAAGAAATAGAATCAAAATAGTATTTATATCAAAATCAAAATTGAAAAAAATAATAAAGAAACTGAAGCTTACATAGACACCGGAGCAAGTATTTGTCTAGCAACAAAAGTATTATTTGAAAAAAGGAAAAAATTAGAAAAACCTTTAAAAATTCAAATTACGGATGGATCAATACATCCTCTATATTTTGTAGCTAAAAGAATTACTTTAATAATTCAACAAAAATTATTTATAATTCCAACTATATATCAACAAGAAATTGGTCTAGACATGATCTTAGGCAATAATTTTCTACGATTATATTCTTCGTTTTGTCAATGTTTAGAATTTATATCATTACGAACACCATATATTAGGGAAAAACAATTACGTGAAATAATTGAAATTCCAATTATTCATTCTTCCAAATGTACTTATTCAAGAAAACAATTAGAGTTTAGCAAGCTGAAACGTGGTGAGATTGTAGAGGCAGTATGTCAAAAAATTCACCATGTATTAATTAATTTAGAACCAGGACGAAAAATATCAGCCTATATTGAAGAACTTTTAGAAAAAACATGTAGTAAAAATCCTCCTGACCCAAAAATTAATAATAAAAATACAAAATTAGTTGAATTAAAATTAAAAGACCCAACAGAAGAAATAAAATGTAAACTTATGATCTATACAAAACAAGATAGAGATGAATTTGCTAAGGATATTAAAGAAATGGAAGATAAAGAATTAATTAGACCATCAAAAAGCAAACACTCAGCACCAACATTTTATGTTGAAAATCATAATGAATTAAAAAGAGGCAAAAGATGAATGGTAACTAATTATAAACAGATAAATGATGCTATGGAAGGAGACGCATACAATCTTCCAAGAAAAGATTTAATTATCGAACAAATAAGAAATATGAATTAGTTCAGTACTTTTGACTATATGTCAGGATTCTATCAAGTACGACTTAAAGAAGAATCTAAGGCATTAACAGCATTCAACTGCCCACAAGGACAATACGAATAGAATGTACTACCAATGGGAATGAAACAATCATCAGGTATTTTTCAGCGAAAGATGGATTCGATTCTTAAAGAATTTAAAGATTTTTGTCTTATTTATATTGATGACATATTAGTTTTTACTAACAAAGATTTAAATGATCATTTCAAAAAGATAGAATTAATACTAAATAAATGTCTAAAACATGAAGTAGTATTAAGCAAGAAAAAGGTTATTTTAGCTCAAAATAAAATTAATTATTTAGGATTAGAAATTGAAAAAGGAAAAATAATAATGTAAAAACATGTATTAGAAAAAATTCAAAACTTTTTAACTAAATTAAAAGACAAAAAAGATTTACAACGATTTCTTGGTTTACTAACATGTATTTCAAATGAAGGTTTTATAAAGAATCTTGCTGTAGAAAGGAAAATACTTCAGCAAAAATTAAAAAATGATGCCCTCTGGACTTGGACAGAGGAAGATGGAGCAATTATTATTAAACTTAAGTACTTGTGTTAGGATCTTCCTAAATTATATCATCCATCAGATGATGACTTAATTATTATTAAAACTGACACATCTAATGAACATTGGGGTGGTGTTATGAAAGCAAAAAACCCTAGTCAAAAGAAAGAATTACTGTGCCAATATATGTCTGGAACTTTTTCAGATAGTGAAATTAATTATCCTACGCATGAAAAAGAAACATTGGCACTAATTCGTATGTTGGAGAAACATCGAATTTATGTACTTTATAAAGAATTTATTGTCCGAACGGACTCCTCTTATGTTGCAGGTTTTAAAAATATTAATCACAAAGGAACTTATAAGCAAGAAAGACTAATCAGATGGCAAATGAAGCTTGCTGAATACAATTACTCAATTTCACACATTAAAGGAGAAAAGAACGTGCTTGCAGATATATTATCTAGATAATAGAGCGAAGCACATTAGAAATGATCAAACAACAATTGGAACTTAAGGAAGCATTAAAAGCCCGAAAGTTGAATGAGCTAGAACTTATTGAAGCAGATATTAAAGTTTTGAATTTGCAACTCAAAGCTGAAGGATTTCTTACGGAAGCACTCCAACAGGAAGAGAAAAAGATCAACAAGTGGTACGTAGTTTTCAATGGACCATTTTAAGGATTTTATAATGAATGGTTCAAAGCAACACCCTACTGCCAGAAGTTCTCGAGAGTTGTACACAAGTCATAATCGACTAAAGAAGAAGCAGAAAAAGCATTCAAAGAATGGGCAGAAAAGGGAAAAGAGAAAGAGCTTTATCTTGGACCAAGAACATTCTCGGAAGCAACCAAAAATCCACCAATAAAGCAATCACCATTCAAAATTCTAGGGAAAATTCCTTCTTCTCTGGATAATTTCTAAATTACTTCCAGAAAAGATCATGAATTACAAGTTCAATTCTCAGAAGAAAAATTTTGGGAAAAATTCAAAAGACTGGTTAATTGGAATGATAAAGCAAAGGTTAACTGTTTTTATATGGTTGACTGAAAGCTCTTCGGAATCAAAACAATTATCCTTCCTAGAGCACCACCATTACTGGCATTCAATATGTTCCAATTTGGATTTATTGATTGTCTTTATTTAAGTTTAAACTTAGAAGAAATTAACTTATTTCCTTATAATTTTAAGGATGCAGTCCAGATGTTCAAGAAAAATATAGCCAAGGAACGAAGCATCTTCTTAAAGTTGTACTCAGCCTATTCAGACTTCATTACAAAGTAACAAGCCAAGCACTTAGTTTACGTGAGAGTACGTAATAACAATTTTCCCCTCAAAGATGAACCATATGGCGTCATTTATGATGAAGATCAAATCACTCAAATCCTGACAGACCAACTTGCCAACATCTACTCACAGTGCCAAAGCATTGGAAAGGAATCATTTATCAAGACCCTATATAAAGCACCGATAACTTTATTACTCAGCAAAACGAGTAGTAAGGTAATAAAGGAGAAAGATATGAATCTCTTGACAAGCTTTGAATTTCCTTTTTATGCATTCTAAGGCCCACTAATGGAGTATATGCCAGCTGTTCTCAACGGCCTTTGTGCAATGATTAAAGAAAGTGAGAACCACGCATGTGAACGATGTGTAAAAAGTAAAGGAGTGGCAGACAAAATGGTCGACACTCTTAAAGAAGATGGCTCATCAGACGAAGCAATCATAGAAGAGTGATGTAAGCCCTTACATCACCATGTAAATTATTAAGCCTATGATGTAGGCACTTACGTCTGAAAGGATACTTCTGTAAATTAGTCCTAGGCACTCTAGCCTATAAATAAGTCCTCTTATGCTGAGGCAAGGCAGAGTTTTTCGAAAAGAAAATTCTCAAGTTGAGATTGTTTTCCTAAGGAAAACTTTGTGCTAGTCTCTCATGAGAACTAGTCGGGCACTTAAGAGTGTGTCCAAACTCCTTTGTACTTAGAATCAATGATCAATAAAATTTCTTATTTAGTTTCCTCAAATATTTAGTCTTTTATTCAATCTCTTATTCAGTTTCTTCAAAATCTTTACATTAACCAATTCAAACTTGGAAGCAATAGTGGGCATGAAGAATTTCTAGAAGAACAAATCGAAGAAGACGGAGAGCAGTAGAAAATTATAATCTTCAAATAGTATGTTTATCAAACTTATTTCTAATAACTATTCTCAATATCATATATTAGGAAGAGAAAATAGAATTATTATGCCTGTACTAATTGATACAGGATCATGTCTTAGTTATGTAAGTAGTGATTTAGCAAGTAAAATTGAAGCAACAAAACTTAGAACAATAGTACAATATAATCAAGAGGAAAATACATTTAGGGAAAAGACAAATGTAGAAATTTATTTCAATTCAGAAGTAAAAATTCAAACTGAAATATATGTATCAAAACAAACAAATACTAAAGTACTATTAGGAATAGATTTTCTGGAAGTAGTAAAGCCATATGAAATTAAATCTAAAGAACAAATCAGATCCTTAAAAGATATAAAGATAGAAATTCCAAGAATTAATTTAAGCATTTTTGCTATAAAAGATTATTTAAATAAAATATTATAATTGGAACTTGAAAAGGAAGATGATATAGAGCATTTATATACTACCGAAGAAGAAGGATGCTATGAAGGAAGCATTTTAATAAATAAAACCCTGTTTAGAAAAATACAAAAAAAGAGCTTGATTTAGCAAAAAATGCAAATATAGAGGGAAAAGGAAGACTTGGAGGAATATTAAAAAACTTTAACCAGAGAAAAAATATCATTTACTATGGAAAATTAAATAATGAAACACCTATGGATATAACCGATACTTAAGGAAATATATGTTTACAATTATTAAACAAGAAAAAACTTATGGAACTAAGAGGAAAAATAAAGAAAGAAGATGAAAGGAGAAAAATTGGATACATTCATATAGGAGCATTACAAGTACTAATTAAATCAATTTTTCAAGAAGAAATTAATTCACCAATTGAACTAATATTTAAAGATGATAAAATTAATGACCCAAAAGATAAAATAGTAGGCGTAATAGAAGAAAATTTAGCAAATGAAAAATTAAAATTTGAAGTTAGACCAAATATCAGAATACCATTAACTACTCAAAGATTGGAACAAACTTTAACTTTAGAACATAATTTTTTAAGGAAAAATCTAATGAGATCAGGTGATAAAATATTTTCAGTAACTTACTGTGTTAGCTACGCATTAACAAATTCACATTATAGTATTACATTTAAAGAGAATGATAAAATAGATATTCCTTATTTATTCACAGATATTGAAAAAATTTATTACCCTAAGAAAAATGAAATAATAGAATTAAGAATCTTTACAAATAAACTAAAATTATTAAAATTTAAATAAGAACAAATTCCAAAATCAATTAGATTTAGTGAACCTGAAAGAACAAACGAAGAAAATGAAATTAATAAATTAGCAGTATAAGCAAATGATTTATCACAATATTTAAAACAAAAAATATGAATAAACTAATAAAAATTTGCCAAAAATTTAAGGGACCAAGCAAGAATTGGTATCAGAGCAGGAACTAAAATGAGTATATTAGAAATAAAAAGACAAAGAGAAATAGAAATACGAATTCAACTGACAATCAGTATGTTAAAAGAATTAAGAAAAAATTAAGATATTATATAGAGACAAAAAGATTAAATTCAAATAAAAAAAGAGAAATAAAAAGAATAAGTTATTATTTAGAAAAAAATAGATAATCAATTACATTAACAAAAAGAGGAATTAAAATAATTTAAAAAATTAAAATATAAAAAATAACAAAGAAACAAACTCAAGTTAAAAAAAAAAAAAAAAAAAAGAAGATCACCAATAAACACACATTTTATGTTTCACGGGATAAGCCACCGTATCTATGTACAGTTTTTCTATATTAAAGTTGGTTCTCATAGCCAGCTAATGTCTCGGAATATTAAATGTTAACATGGCATATTGGCATTGCAAAGCTTCTTCAATCATTCTATGCCATGTAACGTTCGGTGTTAATGTGACTTTTTCTATGTAATATCAAGTGTTGACATGGTCTCTTCCAAACAATGCAAAACTTCATTGGCTCAAGCAAGTCAACTAATGTCACATAATGTTAGTGGTTGATGTAACCTCTTCCAAATAGATCTAAAATTTCATTTAAGAATTCACTTTTTATATTCAAGACAGTGATTTATATTTAAGTAAAAAAGATGACGACGAGATAAATTATTCATTGATTGTTTTAATTATTTTAATTTGAACTCTATATAATTACAGAAAGTATAACTTATAATACAAATTTACAGTTCAAAAGCATTTAATGAAGGGCACACAACAAGAAATAGATGTAAAACTAATTTCCTACCAAAGAAAAAAATGAAACGTATTATTTGCATATTAAATTTATAAACTAACCTATCGTTACACAAATATTCAGAAACTCTATTAAAAAATTATAAATATTAATATAGAGACCCATGCATATATTTAATTCATAAATTAATCTAACATTATAAAATATTTATAAAAATTATTAAAAAAATTGGCTACAAATATTATTATAGAGGCACCGCGCATTATACGGCTAAAACACTAGTTCAATTATAATTATTATATAGATGTAAAAAATTCCCTGTAGTAGACGTGTATCTCCTTATTCCCTGAACCCTTAATCCTTAGCACTACACATGTACGCGTCAAAGCGAGTTGTAATGGCACCCATGGTGTTATTACCAAAAAAAAAAAAAAAACGAACTTACCTGGATGTGTTGTTATAGGCTTATTCAGGCCACAAACAAGTTGTTAAAGAATACACCAACAAGTTAAAACGGATTATTGACATTTTAATTTATTTATTTACAATCTTTAATTATTAATTTATATATATTTTTAAATTTACCTTTACTTTAACATTTTAAAACTTTAAATTCTTTATTAAATATGTAATTATCTATTCTCACTCCTAATTAGAATTAATGACCATCTTTTCTTAAAATCCAACCGTTGACTTTCTTCTTCTTCCATTTTCACTTCCTCCTAATTTTCTTTTCTCTTGCTCTAAATTTCTTCTCCACATGGTTTTTGTATGGTGATTTAGAGTCTCAAATTATAATGAAAAAGCATCAAATTGAGAACATAAATATGGATTTTCTTAACTTTGATAACTCATACGTTCTAGAGATGGAGTTACATTATTATCTGACCATGCTTTTCTTCTGGTATGTTTTTTATGTTCTAAATAATTCAGATGTTTTCTATGTTCTGAATACGTTGTTCCCCACCATATGATAATTTAATTTTTATGTTAAAGCTGATTTTGCTTACACTTCAAGATTATTTTTTTAAGTATTAATTATTTTGCCTTGGTTTTTAAAATCAAAATAAATTTATAATTTTATTAGTATTATAAGCAGAGTTTCTTTTTAGAAGCTAAAATCCAGATGCATCGTGTTCTCCTTTATTGTAAAAGCAAATAAAAAAATTCATATAAAAATAAAAAATTATGTGCAAAAAAAATAATTTTGAAATTTTTATATATCTTATTTTAATATTTTTATTTCAAAATAATACATGTAATAATGCAATGTTGCAATTTTTAAATAAATTATAATTAATTTGAAGAATAGATAAATTAAATAAAAATTATAAATTAATTAAAACTAATTTAGAGTGTGAATAAATAATTATAATTAAAAAAATAATTTTACCTTTTACTCAAAGAAAAAACATAAATGAAGACAAACTTAAAAAGTACAATAAAAGTTGAAAAATGTAGAGTAGAAAAAGGAGCATAAATAAACAAATTACAGTGCAGTAGCCCGCCGCTAAAAATCAAATCAGCTACGAAAAGCTTTTCAAGTCCCCAGACAAACCCATAGTTTTTCTGTATCCCCAGTATTATTAATTGTAACTCTAATTTTTTCATTATATTTTTCTACGTATTACTAAAATTAACATTAATATATTATTTTTTTCACTTAATTAAGACCATTAAAAAGCAATCGCGCTATATGTCTAACGTTTATACTCCAACGTATGTCCACCGTATGCTACATTACTATATTTTACTGAATCGGCCCCTCCCTTTTTCCTGGTTCCCTCCCTTTCTCTCTGTCTTTCTCTATCAGTTTCAATATCTCTTTCATTTTCAACTTTCCTCGTTCCCTCGTTCCCTCCCTTTCCTCTTCCTCCTGTTCCTCCATCTTCCTTCCACCTTGCATTTGTTCCTCAAAAAGCTTTCGTCTCACACCCTCAAACGTTGGTCTCGTCTCCTTACTTTCAGTTTCACACTCACTCTGATACTCCCCTCTTTGGATTTTCCCTATCGTTGCCTCACCCTCACTCTCAGACGCAAGTGTGGGTTTCAACACTTCCAGGGTTTTCTGCATTTCAGGTGAGTTTTGTCCACCTTTTGTTCAGAATCTTTCGTTTTTCCTACAATGGGTACTTGAAGTTTCTACATTTTTCTAGTTTGGCTATATGAGGGGTGAAATTTTGCATATTTTGGTTAATCAGTATAGGTTTCTGACAATCTAGATAGAAATGAAGTACTAGCTGGAGTTTACATGTGTAATGTTGATTTGAACATGTTGGGAGTAGATGGGCAGAAAATCATGGAAAAAGTGGTGAATCTCATTACTTGGTAAGTTTCCAATAACTAATTAATCAGTTATGTCTAAGTAATTAATCAATATAGGTTTCTGGTGAATGCCAAAAAGTGTTCCCAATAATGGGGGCAAACTAGTTAGAAATGAAATACTAGTTGAAGTTTATATGTGTAATGTTGTTTTGAACACGTTAGGAGTAGATGGGCAGAAAACTATGAAAAAGTGGTGAATCTCATTGCTTGTTGAGTTCCAACATAACTATTAATCAGTTACGTCTAAGTGGTTAATCAGTATAGATTTATGGTGAATCCCAAAAAGTGTTCGCAATAATGAGGGCAAAGTAGTTAGAAATGAAGCACTAGTTGGAGTTTACATGTATAATGTTATTTTGAACACAAAATCATGGAAAGAGTGGTGAATGTCATTGCTTTGTGAGTTTTAAAATAAGTGGTTAATCAGTTGCGTCTAAGTGGTTAATCAGTATAAGTTTCTAGTTAATCCCAAAAAAAAGTTCCCAACAATGGGGTAAACTAGTTAGAAATGAAGCACTAGCATTCCTTTACATGTGCAATGTTGTTTTGGTCACAAAATCATAGAAAAAGTGATGAATCTCATTGCTTGGTGAATTCCAAAATAAGTAGTTAATTAGTTGCATCTAAGTGGTTAATCAGTATAGGTTTCTGGTTAATCCGTAAAAGAGTTCCCAACAATGGGGCAAACTAGTTAGAAATGAAGCATTAGCATTCCTTTACATGTGTAATGTTGTTTTGAACACAAAATCATGAAAAAAGTGGTGAATCTCATTACTTGGTGAGTTCCAAAATAAGTGGTTAATCAGTTGTGTCTAAGTGGTTAATCAGTATAGGTTTTTGGTGAATCCAAAAAAGAGTTCCCAATAATAGGACAAACTAATTAGAAATGAAGCAGTAGCATTCCTTTACATGTGTAATGTTATTTTGAACACAAAATCATGGAAACAGTGGTGAATCTCATTGTTTGGCGAGTTCCAAAATAAGTGGTTAATCAGTTACATCTAAGTGGTTAATCAGTATAGGTTTATGGTTAATCCCAAAAAAGAGTTCTCAATAATGGGGCAAACTAGTTAGAAATGAAGCACTAGCATTCCTTTATATGTGTAATGTTGTTTTGAACACAAAATCATGGAAAAAATGGTCAATTTCATTACTTGGTGAGCTCCAAAATAAGTGGATAATCAGTTACGTCTAAGTGGTTAATAAGTATATGTTTCGGGTGAATCCCAAAAAGTGTTCACAATAATGGGGGCAAACTAGTTAGAAATGAAGCACTAGCTGGAGTTTACATGTGTAATATTGTTTTGAACAAAAAATCATGGAAAAAGTGATGAATCTCATTGCTTTGTGAGTTTCAAAATAACTGGTTAATCAGTATAGGTTTGTGGTGAATCCCAAAAAGTGTTTGCAATAATGGTGGTAAATTAGTTAGAAATGAAGCACTAGGTGGAATTTACATGTGTAATGTTGTTTTGAACACCAAATCATGAAAAAAGTGATGAATCTCATTCCTTGGTGAGTTCCAAAATAACTGGTTAATCAGTTACATCTAAGTGGTTAATCAGTATAGGTTCCTGGTGAATCCCAAAAAGTGTTCCCAATAAAGGGGCAAACTAGTTACAAATGAAGCATTAGTTGGAGTTTACATGTGTAATTTTGTTTTGAACAAAAAATCATGGAAAAATTGGTGAATCTCATTGCTTGGTGAGTTTCAAAATAACTGGTTAATACATTACGTCTAATTGGTTAACATGGGTGTCAATTGAGCTACAGTGAAGTGAAAGAAGATTTACATGACTACAGTTATAAGCTATTTTGTTAGACTAGATGGTTCTAGGTTCCCTTTTTAAGCTTCATTTCATGTCAAAAGCGATTAAGTGTGGTTTTTATAGGGTTTACCCATTCAAATGGGTCTCTATCCTCATTATCTACTACCATTTGTTTGTTTACTTTCCATTGCCCTTTCTTAATTTTCCATTTGTTTGTAACGTGACAATGAATACTTGATAATTTGCAGGTGTGCGTAGTAACCTAAAATCGAAGTTGATGGAGGGTTCAAATAATCTGAATACATCTGAGGCTGTTGATAATGTGGAAGAAGCATGTGAATATGACTTCATTATGAGTGATGCCTTGGATGGCGAGTTTGAAAGTTATGAGCCAAAACGAGGGATGTTGTTTCCATCAAAGGAGGATGTTAAGGAATTTTATAGGAAATATGCTTATAAAAAGGGGTTTGGTATTGTAAATAGAACTTTAAAAAAAGGAGATAATGGTAAGGTAAATTACGTTATGCTAACTTGTTCAAGACAAGGAAAACATGTGTCAACAATGCCAAACACAATGAAGACACTTCCAACTAGAAGGACAAATTATGAAGCAAAAATTATAGTGAAGAAGATGGCAGATGGACGATGGTGCATCAATATAGCTATATTTGAACACTGTCATGAACTTAACCAGGCGAAGGCGAGAAAGTTGAAAGATAACAGGAATCTTAGCATGCACGTGAAGAGAACAATTGAAGTGAATGATGATGCAGGGGTGAGAATACATAAGACAGTCCGGACTCTTGTTTATGAGGTGGGAGGGTACGAGAACTTATCATTTAATGAGCAAGATGCTAGAAATTATGTTAACAAGGAAAGACATAGAATTGGTAAGGAAGGTGATAGGAAGGCGTTGAAGATTTATTTTGCGAGAATGCAAGAGGATAATAGTAATTTTTTCTACGAGATAGATGTTGATGATGATTTTCATGTGCAAAATGTATTTTGGGCTGATGCTAGAAGTAGAGCCACCTATGAGTCATTTGGAGATGTTGTGACTTTTGACACAACATATTTGACAAATAAATATGACATGCCATTTGCTGCTTTTGTTGGTGTGAATCATCACGGCCAATCAGTTTTGCTTGGATGTGGTCTAATTTCAGCTGAAGACATAGAGTCATTTGTGTGACTATTTGAATCATAGCTTCATTGCATGTCAGGTAAAGCACCTACTGGTATTATCACGGACCAATGCAGGGCCATGCAAAATGCTATTGAGATAGTCTTTCCAACAACTCGACATAGGTGGTGTCTATGGCATATAATGAAAAAAATCCCTGAGAAGTTGAAAGGTTGCATTGAATATAAAAATATTAAGAATGCAAAGAAAGTAGCTGTTTATGATACCCTAATAGTGGAAGATTTTGAAGAAAAGTGGTCTGCCTTCATTAAAGAGTTTGAACTGAAAGATAACAATTAGCTGAGTGGTTTGTACATGGAACGGCATAGATGGGTGCCAATTTTCTTAAAGAAATATTTATGGGCAGGGATGTCAACAACACAACGCAATGAGAGCATCCATGCTTTCTTTGACGAATATATTAACTCAAAGACTAGCTTGCAGCAATTTGTTAAGCAGTATGATAATGCTCTGAGAAGCAAGGCAGAAAAGGAATTTCAGGCAGATTTCAAATCAATGGACTCCATAATTCAATGTGGGTCAAACTCACCCATTGAAAGAAAGTTTCAATTCGAGTATACTCATGCAAAGTTTGTTGAGGTCCAAATTGAATTCAGAGGAAGAATGGATTGTTTTGTGTCCCTTCAGTGTGTGGAGGGAATGTTTTGTACTTACCATGTGAGGGCGGATATGGTAGTTGGAGGGCTAGGAAAGAATGCTATCTTTGAGGTGGTATTTAATCGTGACAACCACGATGTTAGTTGCAATTGCTTGTTGTTTGAGTTTAGAGAAATTATGTGTAGACATTCACTTTGTGTCCTTGGTTATGAAATGGTTCAAGAAGTGCCGTCAAAGTATATTTTACGAAGATGGAGCAAAAACATTAGACGAAGACATGCTTACATAAAGAGCAGTTATGATGTGACTTTGTTGAAGCCACAAATGCAAAGGTTTCAAAAAATTATGCAAGCATTTCTATGAGGTGGCTGAAGTTGTTATAGAGTTTGAGGATCTCACAGATGCTCTTCACCAGCGACTATGTGAATATAAAAGTAAGATGTACTCGATGGTTGTATCTAAGCAAGCTGGTAGAACAACATGCATAGGTGATGACTGTCAAAGGAAGTTGAATGAGTGCATTGAAACTACTAACACTAGCATTTGTAGTCCATTATGTGTACCGCGGAAAGGACGGCCCCCAAGCAAAAGAAAAATATCTAAAGTTGATCGAGTAGTCCGCAAATTGAGAAAGAGAAAGGACCAGCGTCATCAAAGTTTGACAATTGAGGTATGTATATATGAATTTTTTTTATTATTATTGTATGGGATGTTTTGGTTCTGGATATGTTTCATTTAGACTGATTAGCATCCATTTTTATTAGTGTATTAAGTTATTTTACTGTGAATATGTAGGAGTGCATTGATGGAAGCTCGAGTCATATGGATGGAAAGAAGTTACGCATAGAGTCGTCTATAGAAATGAACAGCTGTGGAGAATGTCGTGATGATTGTACTATGGTATGTGTAAATACCAAAACTGTGTATCATTTGTAATCATTGTTGAAATGGTTCTTAAGTTTTAAGCTACTCACACTTAAATTGTTTGTTTCAATGAATAATTGATATGTTCATGTTTGGTATGTTGTTGCTTAACAGTCAACAACTGTTGAGCTGAGTGCAAATATTACAGTACTAATGTGTGACAGTAGCTATTGGGTTTTGCAACTATCACATGAGTCATCAGTTGGTTTTTTATCATTATTAGAAGGAACTGATCATGATGTTAGTCAAAGGCCACAGGCATGTCCAATATATGCTCATTTATTTCATTATAGTGATTGAAATGACATGCATATATGTCTTTGTCCAGGGTTGTCCTAGTCAAATGTCATACACCAATTTGGTGGTTACTGGTAATGCAATGCAATTTGAAGATACACAGGCTGCTCATCCGTGATATAGTACAATATTGAATTTATATAAATTATATAGGGTATCTTCATGTACATGCTTCAAAGGTATATTTTAGGACTAATCCAATCTACTGTTGTGTTACATGTTGATTTCTTTTTTTGGTATATGGGATAATTTACATGGGACAAGTGTGCTGACAAATACTTAGGAGCAATGATAATGAATGTGTGATCACACTGTGATTTGGCAGATATTTTTTGTGACAACTATGAAAAAATATATTAGTGTATCATCAAGAACCCACTTAAGTAGTTTTTTTGTCCTTTAAAGCAGATTGTTTCTGTACTGTTGTTATTTATACTTCACATGTAATGTGTATAAAGTACATGTAATTACACGTAGAGGAGGAAGATGTATATATTTTTTAGGGTGAATGGTAGGATTGTATTATTGCAATGCCACAATATTAGTGATGTATATGGATATATAATGTGATACATAAGCGATAGATGACTCTTTTATAATCCAGGTGTATTTTTTGTGTATTTTTACCTGCAACCTTAAGAATAGCAGAAGTCGATATGGACTTTTTTGTAAGTTTGCAAATATTTCAAAAAATACTTGAATCACTATTTTCGTTGAAGCTATTTGATTAATAGAGATGAATAGATGGATGAGATGAACACTTTTACGTATGAATACAACAATGCACAATATTAAATAGTGAATTTATAAGAACAAACACAGAGCTTTATCCTAATTCATCCACTAATCTGTTAGGAGCTCTTTAAAGTCAAAACCATAAGCTTATGTTTTAGTGAATAACCGATTACGGCTATATCCTAATCGGTTAGGTCCAGTTTAGAAACAAAAGGAAATGCTTTTGTTAACTCAATTAACCGATTAACCAAGTCACCTTAACCGGTTAGGCATGAAAAATATAAATAGGTAATGCCTCTGTTGTATCATTCTAACTGATTAGAGGCGGTTCCTAATCGGTTAGGAACTATAGAAATTGGCTTCTGTAAAATTCAATAATCGGTTAGGTCCTCAAGCTAACCAGTTAAGAAATTAAAATATTTGCTTCTGAGAAAGCAAATAACCGATTACTCAACTTGCCTAATCGGTTAGGCATATTAGATATAAAGAGGCAATGCCTCTATTTCATCAAATTAACCAATTAGGAGCTGCTCCTAATCGGTTAGGGGCCTTGGACAAATAAAAGGTTATTCTTTTAGCCTAATTGGTTGGTTCATTTAAAAACACAAAATGACATGTTTCTGTTTTAGCTCTAAAATTGCTCTAAACTTGTTACTGACTTAGAAAAGGAAATATTTCCAAGAAGTTTTTCAAAAAAGCTTTTGATCCTGATTAAAAACCATTTGTTTAAACTATGTTTTTCATAAATGGAAATAGTGATTTTACAAAGCCATTTTAAGAAAGCCATTTGATGAGCTTAGACTGAATCCTAATATACCTTTACACAAGATCTAAGACCTACATGCAAGTTATATGACCCCATCCAAAACAAGCATGCAAATCATATTAAAACATGTCCAAGTGGCCAATTAATCATGCCATGGTGGTAAGATAACTTGCATGATTAAAAAAAAACATGATATAAAAAATTAGAGTCATAGCCATAACATAATATCCAAAATATAATTGTAACAAAAGCATACAAGGTCAGAAACAGTGCTATAACTAAAATTGATATTCCATGCCTAAGCCCCATGGTCCTCGGGTGCTGGGTAGCGACGCTCAAGCCTATCTAGGCGATCCTCCATAGCACTTAAGCGATCGAAGATGACTGAGTTTCTGAGATTCGCAATGGCAGAAAGAATGCGTGATTCACTTGTAGTTTCTGAGATACTACTTGTCGCTGGTGCCTCTTCCATAGGAACATCAGCCAAAGCAGCAAAAATTTCTTCTTGTGGTGGTGCTGCCACATGCCCACGACCATAAGTCCATTTGCCATTTATTTTCTTCACTTGCATTCGATTAAGAGAGGCAAGTCCAAACTTGTGCGGACCCACAGTTTTTACAATTCCATCATCCATTAGAGGGACATTGTAGTGGTCTAGAATTTGAGCAACCAATAAGGCATAAGGAAGATCCATAACTGCTTTTCCTTTAGCTTTTATCTTGTAATGCATGATGTAATAAGGCCAATTGATCTTTATGTGTTCTTTGAGCAGCCACACCATGAAGATGTTTTCCTCTTCAACCAGGGCATAGTTACTTGCCTTTGGTGCTAGGATATGAGTTATAATAAAATGGAGAAGACAATCCTGTAACTTCAAAAGGCCTGTAGTAAAAATCCCCTTTGGCATTTGAATGCCAGGCTGAAGCATGCCCATGACAGCTTGATCTCTGTTATAATTTTCCCATGAGTTATGATTTTCTAATTTAAGCTTCTCTCTAGAGTGAGGAAGACCAAACAAAGGAACCTACTTACTTGGATTCACAATAATTTTATGCCTTTTGATTTCAAAAACCAAATTTCCACCCGCAATAGTTAAATTGCAGAAAAAAGCTTTAGTAGGTTCAAGATAGAAATACTCGGGATTAGTAGTGACAAGTGTTCTCAATCTATGGAATTCAAGGAGCTCTGTAAAAGAAGTGAGTCCTTCATTGACGAAAAATTCTCAATCCATCTATTTTGGTGAAATGATGCGTCGAGCATGAAATTCCAACTAGTATTTCTTCATTTGAGTAGGTTAGGAGAAAAATCTTCCAAGGTTCAAGGCTATGGAGAAATCTAGGTCATTTTCTATAGGAGGTGTTTCCTTTGGGACATTTGAGTTTTTGGAACATGACCTTTTGGGGAAGGAAGAGCTACTAGCCATGGTGGATGAAAATGGTGGTTACGACACGTTTGAAGAGAGAGAAAGTGTGAGGGGAGATGAGAATTTTTGAAGAACAATGGAATTTAATCAGAGAAGAGTGATGGAAAGTGGTGGAATGTGAGGGAAATAGGATTTAAATGGTAGATTTGTGGTAGATTTGAGATGGGTGTGAGTGGAGAGTAGTGGGTGTTTGAGGGAAGAAGAAGAAGAAGAGAATGGAGGTATAGGGACCGTCGTGAAAAAATGAAAGGGATGCTACTGTTTTGTTGTTTTGATGGGCTTAATAATCGGTTAGAAGGGTTGGGCTAACTGATTAAAGCATGATGGCTAACCAATTAGCACGAGAAAGGATCTCACTATTTGGGAAAATAATCGATTAGAGGTTATGTGTAACCGATTAGAGCATTGTGAGAATGAAAGAGAAGCTCTCCGTTTGAGCAAATAACTGGTTAGCGTGTTGGGTCTAACCGATTAATGCATTGTAGGAATTAGAAAGGAGCTCACTGTTTGGGGAAAATAACTGATTAGAGGTTATGTGTAATCGATTAGAGCATTGTGAGAATGAAAGAAGAGCTTTCTATTTGAGCAAATAACCGGTTAGCGTGTTGGGTCTAACCGATTAGTGCATTGTAGAAATGAAAATGGAGCTCACAGTTTAGTCAAATAATCGATTAGAGTGTCTATCTAATCGATTAGCTGTGTATGAAAAATTAAATTTTATGGCCCTGTGAGTTGAAATAACCGGCTATATAGTTATCCTAACTGGTTATTGAGCTGTGGCAGAAAACAAATTTCTTATTAGCCAAATTTCCAAATCACACGTAATAGATACTTTTCCTTTTCTTGATAGTTTATTACACTTCTAAAGACCATTTCCATAAGCTGATTTAATTCCTAGAGACATAATACTAGCCTATAACTGATTATGTGAGACCATAGCTGTCTTAACACCACATGACAGAGACCAAATTTAACTTGCCAAATCATCTTCAAACACCAATAGCAGATTATATCCTTTCCATAATAGATCATGTTCATCTCTCAACTCTTTATTTCTCATACAATACCAGATAAAGTCTTCAAGAATTCAACTTCTTAAGACCATTAACACTTGGCATTCCTTTACATGTGTAATGTTGTTTTGAACACAAAATCACGGGAAAAGTGGTGAATGTCATTGCTTGGTGAATTCCAAAATAAGCGGTTCATCAGTTGTGTCTAAGTGGTTAATCAGTATAGGTTTCTAGTGAATCCAAAAAAGAGTTTCCAATAATGGGACAAACTAGTTAGAAATGAAGCATTAGCATTCCTTTACATGTGTAATGTTGTTTTGAACACAAAATCATGGAAAAAGTGGTGAATCTCATTACTTGGTGAGTTCCAAAATAAGTGATTAATTAGTTGCATCTAAAGTGGCTAATCAGTATAGGTTTCTGATGAATTCGAAAAAGAGTTCCCAATAATGGGGCAAACTAGTTAGAAATGAAGCACTAACATTCCTTTACATGTGTAATGTTGTTTTGAACATAAAATAATGGAAAAAATGGTGAATCTCATTGCTTGGTGAGTTCCAAAATAAGTGGTTAATCAGTTGCGTCTAAGTGGTAAATCAGTATAGGTTTCTGGTGAATCCAAAAAAGAGTTCCCAATAATGGGGCAAACTAGTTAGAAATGAAGCACTAGCATTCCTTTACATGTGTAATGTTGTTTTGGTCACAAAATCATGGAAAAGTGATGAATCTCATTGCTTGGTGAATTCCAAAATAAGTGGTTAATTAGTTGCATCTAAGTGGTTAATCAGTATAGGTTTGTGGTGAATCCGTAAAAGAGTTCCCAACAATGGGGCAAACTAGTTAGAAATGAAGCATTAGCATTCCTTTACATGTGTAATGTTGTTTTGAACACAAAATCATAAAAAAAGTGGTGAATCCCATTACTTGGTGAGTTCCAAAATAAGTGGTTAATCAGTTGCGTCTAAGTGGTTAATCAGTATAGGTTTCTAGTGAATCTAAAAAAGAGTTCCTAATAATGGGGCAAACTAGTTAGAAATGAAGCACTAGCATTCGTTTACATGTGTAATGTTGTTTTCAACACAAAATCATGGAAAAAGTGGTGAATCTCATTGCTTGGTGAGTTCCAAAATAAGTAGTTAATTAGTTACGTCTAAGTGGTTAATCAATATAGGTTTCTGGTTAATCTCAAAACTTTTGGAGTATATGGTCAGAATACCATGGCTAACCATGGTCAATCTCATTATTTGGTGAATTCATGAGTAACTGGTTAATTCATTATAAATAAGTGGTCAATGTATGTCTGTTTCTGGTGAATCTCATTACTTGGTGAGGTCCAATATAACTGGTGAATATAGTATGAAAAAATGGCTAATATCGACAAGTTTCTGGATAATATAAAATACAGTTCCAAATAAGTTCATAATATAAAACACAACACCGAATCCATTACTAAATGGTTAATTAGTATATGTTCCTGGTGAATCCACTAAAGAGTTCCCAATGGTGGGGGTAACTATGCATAGGGCATAGTAATAACTATATATAGGGCCAAGTTAAAGTGTGTGGAATAAAATTTAAATCAAGACAACAACTCCATAGCATTTGTAGCTCTCAAAACTTCTTCTTTGCACTCGTTCTTTGGATGCAAGACCTAGCCACATAATAAGTCACGTCGCATTTGTGTGACTTCAACCTATACCAGTATAATATGAATAAATAAATAACTTGAAAAGAATGTAATTGTTAAATTAGAAAACGCCCATGCTCCTTCACCTCTTTCCATTCGGCCATAGTCTTCTCCCTGAACATCTTGTGTCCATCCTATAACTCCATGTACTTGATAATGTATATTCCACAATCATCCCTGTTTAAATAACAAGCAAGCAAGCACAAAGTAAAAAATTAAACACCTATGCCTCAACATAACAATTAATATTTTTAAATAAGTGCAACTGTAGAGATGCGCTGCCGAGATAAGTCAACCTCCACTAGCTCTAAAGGACAGTCACTCGTCAAGGTTGGACTAAGTATATGCAACAATTCTTCAAACCGAAGCTTCTACAAATTCAAAGTAAAGTTCAAAGTCAAATTGTACAGCACAACTAATACATTATCATTACAATATCATTAGAGGAGTGTGATACTGTAAAAAGTTTCAGCCTAGCTTTTTCAGTGTCATTGTGACTGCCTATTGAATCTAACACATACAACTTTTAATTCTCGGATCCAACGCATAACACCACCAATGGTAGTCGAGCACGGCTAGAGCGAATATCTACATGAAGAAATGTATCCAAGTTCATTGAATGTGTTCCTTGTAATATCCATACATAAATAGTATTATCATTCCTCAAATGTTGTTCTTATGCGGTATTAAGAAAATAAAACACTACACACAATCCAACCAGGTAAAACCTCAGATGTTGCCCAATAAAGTGTATGCAACCAAACACGTGTCATTTTTTACACATAATGCGTAAAAGTTACCAAGTTGCATTGGGTGATGTCATATCCCACTTCAACATGAGGCATGAAGTCGTTAATACTCCGTCAGGGCCTGTGGCGATCTGATTTGAAATGCTGCAGTCCACTTTTCACAAAATCCTGCATTTTATAAATAACCAACAATAAGTTAACATTTCATTGTCAATGGGTATATAGTACTAAGTTAATTGAGCATGTTGTTGTTACCATAAATGTGGGACAAAACATGTGATGGATCACTCTTCGTGCTCGCTCCATTTCATCTCCCACAAAAACCCTTGTAGCTAGCATAATAACCTGAAAGAGTGAATTAAAGAAGGTCCTTATATATGAACCGGCGCAATAAGTAGGTGTGATATATATAATCTAAATTATGAGTTGAACGTAATTCATTCTTACCATATTGTTGACCCACCTCTTGATTTCATGCAAGAGGCATCTGCAATGGTAAGTAACTAATCATACAGTCTCACCACTGCCTTACACTATAACCCAAAACAAATGGTTTAAAGACAATCACAAAACAATACGTCTAATGCTGAAATTGTACAAGATGAAAATGACAAATGTTAGCCCAAGTAAAATCAGTATTATACTTATCAAGCATGCTATGTTGGTAATTCAAAAGCTTATGTGGAATTGTGGTCCTCTTTCTTATGCACTCTGATGTAGTAGGTAAAAAGTTAAGTATGCATATTTGTTTTCTTCTTATTCTTTTGCAGTTTAGTGTAAGGAGTTTGGGTGATTTTGCCAAGCGCACGCTTCCTGGGCTTAGCTTTAACCTAAGTGCAAATGTTGGAGTTAGGTTTATCTGTAATTGGGTTCAGGTGTGTATCAGAGTAGCCAACAGGTGCAACTGAAGGGATGCCACATGCAGGTGATTGTTGTTCGCTCGGCTTACCACCTTCATCGAATCCGTAGAAAGGAGTGCTCACGCGATTCAATGGTTGAGTACCCTGGTCACATACTAGACTTCCTACAAGACAACATAAAGGTGGAGGCACAAAACGATGTACTAATAGTTATGTGCTCACTTCAGTTTCCAGAATAGCAATCATTTTCTTCATTTGCATTTCTCAGCAACCACCAGAAAAATATCACTGGCAAGGTCCTCCACATCAAACGGCCTCGGCCATTGATGTCCAGCACTATGTTGCTGCTCAGGTGCCATTGCATCCCTTACTATGTCAATCTCGTTCTCTTCTCTCGATGCAACTAGATCTTCAGTTACCTACATGTCAATAACCAACAGATACATAATTAAGAAGTATGGTGAAGGTGGACTACTACGGCTAAAGACCATAATTTTTTTATATAAAATCATTTTCATACAAATGTCGTAGCACTACACATACCATTTAAAAGTTGTACGTTACCTTATTTTTTTCAAATGTCGTGCATACTTTCTCCTCCCTCGCCCTAAACACGTGTCAGTTCAAGTAACGTGAGAAGGATTGACCACTTATCACAGTTGATGTGGGGTGCAATGATAAGTGATCAAAAGCCCAAACCTTGTAGAAAATCACATGTATGGTATCAAAATGATACAACAGGAAAAGAACAGAAAAAAGCTACAATTTTGCATGAAACAATTATAACAACCAGGAAGTATAGCAAATAATAAAACATGTAACTACAGAAGTGTAGCACATCCCATTAAATGGATTTGGCAGATATTCTTACCCTCGTTCAATGAATGTGCAACTCGAGTCAAGTCATTAATCAAAAAATCATACACTACCAAACATCAACTATAATTATCTAGGGAGCCCAACTCATCCAACAGGTGTGTGAAGGTAGAATGCACGTTGACACCTGTAACGGGAAAATAGAACTCCCAAAAAGTAAGTAGGATATAAAGTCGACAAAAGTTATCCACATCATTATTCCCTATGTGCTGATACAGCTCAAGATAAACTGTGCCAATAGTTACATCGTCCCTCTTAAATAAGAACAAAGTTCGGCCCACTCCATCGTCACGTCGGGTTGCTCTTTCCCCATCAATCCGCAATCCAAGTGCCAAGCATACGTACCCTACCCTTAACTCTAAATCCCCTATCTCTTTCAACCCATCTAGATGCTAACTCCCACAACAAGACATAGTTGATTTCTAAATTGTTCGGCATATATAGCAGTGACTTGAATGGGGTAGACTCAATTCAGAAATTGTTAATGAAATCCATATTTTAAGTTGACTTTGAAAGATAACAGGCAATAATCTTATTCACATACAAACCAAAATAACTACTATATAGCAAGATTTCAACCAAACTAATTCAATTCTTATATTCAAGAAAATGAAATTCAAACAAAACTCGAAACAATCTATAAACATCTTCATGATTATCTGACATCACGATAAACATCTTCATGATTGCCTAATGTCACTAACATATAAATTAAGTTAAATTATGAAATTAATTTATATCATGCTCCACTATAAAATCCAAGGTAGGTCTCTGTTAGTCATGGCAACCATTACCCAAGAGGGGGTGAATTGGGTAATTACAAATTTTAATATAACTTTAACAAATTTTTTATATTGAATAACTCAATTAATAAATGCAGCGGAATAAGTCTAATAAATGTACAACTATTGAGGATTACTCAAATTCAACTTAGGATATATGATGAACTAAGTGAATAAGCTAGATATCAAGTTGTAACAATCAAAACATCAAGATATGCAATAGATAAATATATTTCACCAAATACTGAATTTAAAGAGTGTAGGGAAGAGAGAATCAAAATCAAGAATTTATCTTGATTCAGCCACCAACCACTTGTGGCCTACATCTAGTCCCCAAGCTTAACTTGAGATTTTCTTCACTATCTCCTAGACTTCACGGGTGCTAGGAAAACCTTTGTACATACAAGAGCACTCCTCATACTTTGAGATACCTCACCCTTGTGCTAGAGCCTCCAATTCTTCAAGCTTCACAGGTGCTTGATGACCTTTACAATTTTGAGCACTCAACACCTTGGGATACCTCACCCTTTGTGCTTGAGCCTCTACTTTCAAGGGATGCCTCACCCTTTACAATTCTTGAGGGATACCTCACCCTTTTACAATGATTTCAAGATGAAGAGAAAGAATAGAAACTTTCACAATAGTAGATATACAACTTGAAGAACAAAGTATGGATAATAAGAAAACTCTCTCAAGAGTGGATAATACAAGTTGAAGCTCAATGGGTATAAAGGATTCACACTTTAAAGCTCAAAATATGATTTTTATGATTCAAGGATCAATTCTAGTGTTCAAGAGGTGTATAAGCTTCATACAACACTTATATATAGAGCCCAAGTGATAAAATAGTCATTTGTAGTGTTTTATAATGATTTTCTATGAAAACTAGCCGTTTATAGCCGTTAGAAACATTCTTAGGCACTTGGTAATCGATTACAAGCTTTATGTAATCGATTACAAGCTTTCTGGGTACTTTGTAATCAATTACACACTTCCTATAATCGATTACACAGTTTTTGTCAACGTTGTAATCGATTACAGCATTTTCTAGTTTTGAAAACTGACTTTAAAAGGTCATAACTTCTTTATTTCTTATCCGATTAAAGCGAATGACCACTCATTGGAAAGATATTTGAGTCTATTTTTATATAAAAGAAGTTTCAAAACAAAATTCAAAGTATTGTGAAAGATATGATGAAAATAGTAACCAAAGGTCAGATTTTCAAAACTCAAACTTTAATTGGTCATAACTTTTTCGTTTCCTATCCGTTTAAAGAAAATGACACTCATTGGAAAGATATTTGAGTCTATTTTCATATGAAAAAAGTTTTACAACAAAACTCAAAGTAGTTTGAAAGTTATGATCAAAAGAGTAACTATATGTCAGTTTTGAAAAACACAAACTTGGTTATTTTTCATAGATTTGAAATACTACCAAGACTAACTTTCCAAAAATAGTTTGTTTGACATTTAAACATTTTAGAAACACTTATAAATATGTTTAAAACTTGTTTGAGCTTAGTGTGATTCCTTTTTACCTTTACACAAAATCTAAGTCCTATAAGCTATTCTTGAAGAACCTTGGGACTTGATCTTTTGCCATCATCAATTCTTGATGTAATCCAAGCTTCCAAAAATTCTTCTATTCAAATCTTGCAAATTGCTTGGAACATCATTATCATTCTCATTCTTCTTGAGTTGAGCATAATTGTCATCTTTTGCTTTCTTATTGCAATGTTCATTCTTGGTACTTGGACTATCATACAAAGTATTATTCACTTAAAACAAACATAGTTAGTCCAAATTCATAACTCAATATCTTCATATGCATTATTCATAAATGTATAATTCTAATTAGTCTCACATGCATATAAGAAGATCCAAATCCAATGTTAATTTAATACAACTCATATAACATATTATTAGATATATTTTATGATGAATGTTATATATTTCTCATTGCATGATGATTAAGTGAAATATAACTAGATAAAATACATGATCATACATGTTACAATATATCACATCAAGCACATCTATGTAACATGATCAATATTCTTTTGTGATGCATTTGACATCTATTAAGCACAACTATAAAGCATAAGTATCATTCTTTTTATTTTGTATTTGTCATCATCAAAACCTAACATATTAAACCATTGGGACAAACCTATTTCCACAATCTCCCCCTTTTTGATGATGACAAATCACCAAAGAAAAATATGTTTAGCAATATATAAGAATATATATTCATGTAAGCATATCAAACAATAAGCATAAGAACATATTTTTCTTTCTAATTCTCTCTCCCCCTATTTGACATCAACAAAAAGGCTTAGGAAGGAAATATAATATTTTCTCCCCCTATAGATAAAACTCATGTTGTCAAGAAGGGTAGGATCTTATCAATGAAAGAATCAAAAGATATGAAGTTTTAAAAAGTTTACCTTCTTTCATGAATAGAGGGAAAGACAATAAGAGATGATAGTATTAACAATAAAGCACTTCATGTCAAACAATGATGTAAGCCAAGGGATATAAACAACAATTTAAGAACTAGGCTCCCCCTCAAAATATACATATTATCAAAATATTAAACATAATAGTTTAACATAGTTATGCATATATTTATAGTCAACAAGGATATAGAAGAAGGATATGTAAGATAAGCTCCCCCTTTTATTGAAGCACAAGATAGATAAAGGGAAATATGTATGCCAAGACCATATAAGCACATTACCATAAAGAAAAGCAAGGCATAGATACATATTCTTAATCCCTCAAACAAAACCATTTTAAAAACTTCTCCCCCTTTCAAAAAGAATTTTATAATAACACATTACATTTCCAAAAGCATTTTAGAATGGTAGAAGGATTTTATATTGAAATCACATATTCCTTGAGAGTGATCAAATCCAAGTCAAAAGAGTATTTGAAAGTACATCTCCTCTTTTTCACATTGAACAAGAGCCTTGAAAAGATAAAACACTTTTGAAGAACAAGACTTATCTTTTGAAGTATGAAGATTGATTTCTATAGAACATTTCAAAAGATTTATTTGGAAACTTTCTTAAATACTCTCTCAAGATTTAATAAACATTTCAAAGCAATGAAGAGAGTACTATATTTATAGCACAAATCGAATGATTTTCAAATTTTTTAAGACAATTAGGATATGATAATACTTTTTAAATCTTAAGACAAGTTTAAAATATTCTCAAGGATATAGAACTTGAAAAGCTTCTTTTAAAAAAATGGTTTTAATCAAACTAGAAATTCTTTTCAAAACAATAGCATGATTCTCATAGGAGTTATACCATTAAGAAACCATAAATCAAGAGAATCATAGATATCAAACATTCATCATGATGAAATATGCTATATGTATAGAACTAATGTCATCCAACCCATATACAATGACAAAACTAGCAATTTAATGTTCAATTAAGCACTTTGTCAATGCTAAGATACTTATCATGTAAGGAAAGCATCTAATCTTTTAAGATCAATTTATCAATAAGTATCATATAATCCATAGCATATAGAATACCACAATAGTTTAGGAATAGAGATACTTATTGGGTTAGATAGAAAGTGATGCTCCTTTAGAATGTTCTTCATGTATAGGTCTTTTGAGTTTGTACTTTCTTCCATTGAGTATTTCATTCCATTGCACTTGAAGAAAGTCTCCTCATGTTCCTCTTCCTTCAACTCATGTTCCTCTTCCTTCAACATTTCTCATTTATCCACATATGCTTGACATTTCAATATTTGATGACTATATTTCAAAAGTTCTCTAAAACATGGGTTAACATCAAATATCATTTAAACTCATTTACAAGCATAATTTAGGTTGATATATAATGTAAAACATGTACCACATTATCAACCATGAATTGTTAGCTCTAAAGAGAACAAAAGAATGATATATGCACTTAAATCCAAAAGCATAGTTTAAGCATTTTCAAGGCAAGATTCAAGTTTATCAAGAAACACATGATCAACATCAAAACTTATATAAGCATTTTGGGACAAACAATGATCATGTAAGACATGTAATATCAAGTAAGGAATTCTAATATGCACACATGTCAATCAAGAACAAAAAGTCCCTTATTGTAATGAAAGAATTGAAAAACCATGGAACTATAACTTTTGAATATTTATAATTCATTTCAAGATATACTTCATTGTAAAAACCATTGAAGTTCAAATACAAGTTCAAGACACAAAATGAATCATTTACTTCTTGTTTTTAAGGTATGAACATATCAAGCAATTTCAAGCAAGAGACATATGACATTTTACTTTCCAATCTCTAAGTAAGCATATAAGCAAATTAAGTATCAAAAAGAAAGGATTAGAACTACTTATGAGCAAGTGAATTTACATATTTGAGCAAAGAGAATTGGTCACAAGCTTAAGAACAAAGATATTGCCATAATATGTCATTCTAAGCAAAATGTGTGCATATCTAGCATGTTAGCATATATAAAAATATTTTTAAAACATAGTGCTAGAAAAGCACAACTTAATGCATGATAAGGCATAAAAACAAATCTCTACTTATCCAAATATCACATGATACTCAATTTAAAGTATAAGTAAGGATAAGAGATTGATATCATCAAAAGTGTACTCTTTGAGTTTTTGTAGGTGACTCCAACTTCTATGCCTCAAGGCCCCTTGAGAATATTGTGGTTCTCTATGTCTTTCTTTTTATGTTTTTCATCACTTTTGGAGAACTTGAACCATTTTAAGTTTTCCCAACCTCAAGTAGTACGGTTGTATTTTACTTCATTTGCATGCTTGAACTAATGGTCACCCTACAACATAATTCAAAGTAATTTCTTTGGTATCCACTAATTTTGGATCCATAGGGGTTAGTCATTAATTATTAATCCATTATGCTCTCATAAAAATTAATTTTTTTCATAGTATGTAAATTGAGCACAACAAATTAAATAATCAATTACCATTAAGCACATAGCCAATAGCATGCTTACTTTCATGATATATAAACAATTCAAAACATAGCAAGCATACCTAGGTATTGTAGAGCCTCATGTACCAAGATATATAACAAATTAATGAGCTATGGTACAATAAGAATAAACATAATCATGTGCTAAACAAAATATTTAGATTTTACCAAGAGCACATGATTCTATTAATCACTTAAGGCCTACAAGGAATATACCTCAAATTTATTAACTTTATAAGTGAATGTTCATGAGAGGTAAAAAATTTTGATGCCTTGGCCTTGTTGATCAAAGAAACTTTTTCCTTTACCCATTGCTTCTCTTTTGGTGTTTTGAACTTTGCAAGTTTTACTTTTTGTACTTGAGAAGCTTTGGTTGGAGTCATTTTCCTTCTTTGATCAAAATTTCTACCATTGGGCTTTGGAAGCATTCCCCTTGATGATTCCTTCTTCACTTGACCAATTTGTCCATCCTTTTGAAAAGTTTTCTGTATAATTGAAATGCTAGGAAGACATTTTAGTACCCACTTCATCTTTGGTCCTTGAATGTTAGTACTAAAACCTTTATGTTTTTTAGGAACCCAAACCATGTTATTTCTCATATAAGAATTTTTTCTATAATTACACAAATGAGAAATATGTCCTAGATGACCACAAAAATTGTAAACAAGTGAATTTAATGATGACTTGGTCCTTTGAAGATCATTTTGAAAAACTTGAACCTTTGGTTGTTACTACATTCTATGTTATTTTTGCCACAAGCCTTACTTGAAATTCCATATGGAATAGCATCAATTTCATTCTTACCAATAACCATAGATTGTAAGTAAATAGAATCATTAGCTTTGACAAATTCACAATATAAGTTCTCAACTTGATTTTCTAAATTAATGCATATTTCACAAGAAGTTGAGGTTTCATATTTCAAAGGCATTTCCTCATCAAGAAAAGTATATTCATTTTTCAAAATCTCAATTTCATTTTCAATGGAGGAAATATTCTCTAAACAAGAGAAATTTTTATTTTCTAAATTTAACAAACCATCATATAATTCAACATATGCACATTGTATCTCATCATAGGAGGGACTATAATATAGTTTAGCATTGTTTACCTCAATGTCCTTTTTAGCCATATATGAAGTAGTCTTCATTTCTAGCATATTTGGCACTTTAAGGAAATCATCATCTTCCTCATCAATTTTGTTTTGCTTTGCCTCTTCTTCAAATTGAGCACCATCTTCACCAAGAGACATTGAACTCATTTTCTTGCTTTGAACATGTTCTTGAGGACATTTTTCAATGTTGTCTTCCTCTAGAGGATTTTGCTCTTCTTGCTCTCTATATATAACTTTATACACAATCATTATTAGCAAGATAGATAGAATCAAGAGCATCTCATATATCTTTAGCACTAGAGCAATTCTTAATTTTAGCATAAGCATCATCATTTAAACCACTTCTCAAAATTTTCATAGCTCTAATGTTAAAAGAAAAGCATTTTTTTTTCATAGGTATTCCAAGTTTGTTTTGATTTACAAGTAAATCCATCAAGCACAATATCCCACAAATCAATATCAATAGATTGCATATAAATTTCCATTCTTGCTTTCTAATAAACAAAATTCACACCATCAAAGAATGGCGATTTATCAATTTCAAAACCTTATATTTTGAAAAGCTTTTAATAGTTGCCAAACAAACAAGGATCTTTAACTCCAAGCAGTTAAGCTTTTAACAGAGCACGAAACTCTGATACCACTTGTTAGCCATGGCAACCATTACCCAAGAGGGGGGTGAATTGGGTAGTTACAAATTTTAATACAACTTTAACAAATTATGCATTTTGAATAACTCATTTAATAAATGCAGTGGAATAAGTCTAATAAATGTACAACTATTGAGGATTACTCAATTACAACCTGGGATATATGATGAACTAAGTGAATAAGTTAGATATCAAGTTGTAACAATCAAAACATCAAGATATGCAATAGATAAATATATTTCACCAGATACTGAATTTAAAGAGTGTAGGGAAGAGAGAATCAAACTCAAGAATTTATCCTGGTTCAGCCACCAACCACTTGTGGCCTACATCTAGTCCCCAAGCTTAACTTGAGATTTTTTTCACTATCTCGTAGACTTTTACGGGTGTTAGGAAAACCTTTGTACATATAAGAGCACTCCTCACACTTTGAGATACCTCACCTTTGTGCTAGAGCCTCCAATTCTTCAAACTTCACATGTGCTTGATGACCTTTACAATTTTGAGCACTCAACACCTTGGGATACCTCACCCTTTGTGTTAGGAAAACCTTTGTACATACAAGAGCACTCCTCACATTTTGAGATACCTCACCCTTGTGCTAGAGCCTCCAATTCTTCAAGCTTCACAGGTGCTTGATGACTTTTACAATTTTGAGCACTCAACACCTTGGGATACCTCACCCTTTGTGCTTGAGCCTCTACTTTCAAGGGATGCCTCACCCTTTACAATTCTTGAGGGATACCTCACCCTCTTACAATGATTTCAAGATGAAGAGAAAGAATAGAAACTTTCACAAGAGTAGATATACAACTTGAAGAACAAAGTATGGATAATAAGAAAACTCTCTCAAGAGTGGATAATACAAGTTGAAGCTCAATGGGTATAAAGGATTCACACTTTAAAGCTCAAAATATGATTTTTATGATTCAAGGATCAATTCTAATGTTCAAGTGGTGTATAAGCTTCATACAACACTTATATATAGAGCCCGTGATAAAATAGCCATTTGTAGTGTTTTATAATGATTTTCTATGAAAACTAGCCGTTTATAGTCGTTAGAAACATTCTTGGGCACTTGGTAATCGATTACAAGCTTCATGTAATCAATTACAAGCTTTCTGGGCATTTTGTAATTGATTACACACTTCTTGTAATCGATTACACAGTTTTTGTCAACGTTGTAATCGATTACATAGCCTGTGTAATCGATTACAGCATTTTCTAATTTTGAAAACTAACTTTAAAAGGTCATAACTTCTTCATTTCTTATCCGATTAAAGCAAATGACCACTCATTGAAAAGATCTTTAAGTCTATTTTTATATAAAAGAAGTTTAAAAACAAAACTCAAAGTATTGTGAAAGATATGATGAAAATAGTAACCAAAGGTTAGATTTTCAAAACTCAAATTTTAATTGGTCATAACTTTTACGTTTCCTATCCGTTAAGAAAATGACCACTCATTGGAAAGATATTTGAGTCTATTTTCATATGAAAAATGTTTCACAACAAAATTCAAAGTAGTTTGAAAGTTATGATCAAAAGAGTAACTATATGTCAGTTTTGAAAAACACAAACTTAGCTATTTTTCATAGATTTGAAATACCACCAAGACTAACTTTCCAAAAATAGTTTGTTGGATATTTAAACATTTTAGAAACACTTATAAATATGTTTAAAACTTGTTTGAGCTTAGTGTGATTCCTCTTTACCTTTACACAAGATCTAAGTCCTATAAGCTATTCTTGAAGAACCTTGGGACTTGATCTTTTGCCATCATCAATTCTTGATGTAATCCAAGCTTCCAAAAATTCTTTTATTCAAATCTTGCAAATTGCTTGGAACATCTTTATCATTCTCATTCTTCTTGAGTTGAGCATAATTGTGATCTTTTGCTTTCTTGTTGCAATGCTCATTCTTGGTACTTGGACTATCCTACAAAGTATTATTCACTTAAAACAAACATAGTTAGTCTAAATTCATAACTCAATATCTTCATATGCATTATTCATAAATGTATAATTCTAGTTATTCTAACATGCATATAAGAAGAGCCAAATCCAATGTTAATTTAATACAACTCATATAACATATTATTGGATATATTTTATGATGAATGTTACATATTTCTCATTGCATGATGATTAAGTGAAATATAACTAGATAAAGTACAAGATCATACATGTTACAATATATCACATCAAGCACATCTATGTAACATGATCAATATTCTTTTGTGATGCATTTGACATCTATTAAGCACAACTATAAACCATAAGCATCATTCTTTTTGTTTTATATTTATCATCATCAAAACCTAACATATTAAACCATTCGGGCAAACCTATTTCTACAGTCTCAAGGCTCTAGCACTAACATGTTACACCTCTTAACCCCTCCAAATCATATAATGAAGTAAAGTGTTTGATCCAAAGAAACAAAAAAAAAATAAAGTATAGAACTTTACAGACATGTAGATAGAATACCTTTCTCGTGCAACTTTTTGAACTCCTTCAGGATGGTATCAAAGTTGTCCTAATGCATGTTCATCAAATCGTCCCTTTTCTTTGTTACATTTAGTGAAAAACAAAGTTTGGGTAAAGGGAGAAAAAAATTTAAAATTTTGGGGGAAAAAAGAGAAGAAGGAGACCACAGAGACGAGGGAGACTATGACACTGAGAGTGAGAGAAGTAAGATGAGGGAAGGAGACGAGATTGAGATGGGTTTGAGAGTGGAGACGAGGGAGACGAGATTAAGGGAGATGAGATTCAGAGGGATTGAGAGTGGAGACGAGGGAGACTAGTTTGAGAGGGATTGAGACGAGGGAGACGAGGGATTGAGATGAGGGAGATGAGTGGAGATGTAGGAGACGAGATTGAGAGGGATTGAGAGTGCAGACGAGGGAGAGGAGGAAGATGTGATTGAGCGGGATTGAGAGTGAAGACGAGGGAGAGGAGGGAATCTCCAAATTTCATAAAGAAAAATGCAAATGAAAAAGGGAAGTGCAATCTAGCAAAGCATACGGACGAGTCAGCAAATATACATACGAAAACTAAAAGAAAATGGGAAGAATATTGGGGGAAAGAAAATGGGAAGAATATTGGGGGAAATATGATGAATACTGGGATAAATATGAACAAGAAACAATGTATAATAAAGGATATGCTAGAAAAGATGGTAAATGGACTAAGATTCAAGAAGAATTTAAACCTCGATATGAAAGTTTTAAAATCAAAAATAAATTAAATATTGATTGTGTAAGAAATAAAGAAGAAGTACTCTTACAATGAACTAATGAAATGACTTTACTTATAGCAACAAATGAAAGATTTAGTGGACTACGTTTATTAGATGTTAAGAATTTATTAGTCTATAAAACGGAAGGAAATGTACAAAGATTTCTTATAAGCATTAATGATGAAACATGGTATTAATATTCAAGTACTATAGGAAATAATCAGGAATTTGCTATATTAATTATACATTTAATATATCAAGAATTTATAGGATATAATTCTATTGAACATAGAGATGAAGTAAATAGATTTCTTCATGAAAAGGCAAAAGTACATTTAAATAAAATGCAAATATGTAACATGTGTGAAATAGATAGTTTTATATGTGAATATCAAAAATATTACTATCAGCTAAATACTGATACAAAACAAATATATAGAGATATCTTTATAGATAAATTATCATACCCACTTAATACGAGAATAAGAACCATCTGGCAAACTCAACCTATGGAAACAGCCAATACACAGGGAGGAATTATACAAATACTCTATCACGAATTAAGAGAACAATGTATACAGAGAGAGACAATTAGACAATTAAACAAAGGAAGATTTGCAATATGTTGTGATATACCAAAGATAGAAAAATCAGGAAATTATGGATGTAATCCAACCCTAAAGAAAAGAAGATATTATAAAAGAAAACCTAGATTAAGAAAAACTTTTCCTAAAAAAAAGTCTTATAAAAATACTACAAGAAAATATTTTAGAAGAAAAAGACAAACACCTAGAACACCTAGAAAATATTGTCCAAAAGGAAAGAAAAAATGTGTATATTGGATATGTAATGTAGAAGGACACTATGCAAATGAATGTCCTCAAAGAAAAGAAAAAGATTTCAAAGAAAAAACACAATTAATAAAAAGGGTATATAAAATATATAACTTAGAACCATTAGAAGAAGAATTAAGTGATTCTGAAAATAGTATATATGAATATACAGAAAATGAATTATCTTCAAAAGAAACAGAATCAGAATAGTACTTATATCAAAATCAAAATTGAAAAAAGTAATAAAGAAACTGAAGTTTACATAGACACCGAAGCAAGTATTTGTCTAGCAACAAAAATATTATTTTAAAAATGAGAAAAATTAGAAAAACCTTTAAAAATTCAAATTGCGGATGGATAAATACATCATCTATATTTTGTAGCTAAAAGAATTACTTTAATAATTCAACAAAAAATATTTATAATTCCAACTATATATCAACAAGAAACTGGTCTAGACATGATCTTAGACAATAATTTTCTACGATTATATTCTCCATTTTGTCAATATTTAGAATTTATATCATTACGAACACCATATATTAGGGAAAAACAATTACGTGAAATAATTGAAATTCCAATTATTCATTCTTCCGAATGTACTTATTCAAGAAAACAATCAGAGTTTAGCAAGCTGAAACGTGGTGAGATTGTAGAGGCAGTATGCCAAAAAATTCACTATGTATTAGTTAATTTAGAACCAGGACGAAAAATACTAGCCTATATTGAAGAACTTTTAGAAAAAAACATGTAGTGAAAATCCTCTTGACCCAAAAATTAATAATAAAAATACAGAATTAGTTGAATTAAAATGAAAAGACCCAACAAAAGAAATAAAATGTAAACCTATGATCTATACAAAATAAGATAGAAATGAATTTGCTAAGGATATTAAAGAAATGGAAGATAAAGGATTAATTAGACCATCAAAAAGCAAACACTCAGCACCAGCATTTTATGTTAAAAATCATAATGAATTAAAAAGAGGCAAAAGATGAATGGGAATTAATTATAAACAGATAAATGATGCTATGGAAGGAGACGCATACTATCTTCCAAGAAAAGATTTAATTATCGAACAAATAAGAAATATGAATTAGTTTAGTACTTTTTACTGTAAGTCAGGATTCTATCAAATACGACTTAAAGAAGAATCTAAGGCATTAACAGCATTCAGTTGCTTACAAGGACAATACGAATGGAATGTACTACCAATGGGAATGAAACAATCACCATGTATTTTTCAGTGAAGGATGGATTCGATTCTTAAAGAATTTAAAGATTTTTGTCTTATTTATATTGATGACATATTAGTTTTTACTAACAAAGATTTAAATGATCATTTCAAAAAGGTAGAATTAATACTAAATAAATGTCTAAAACATGGAGTAGTATTAAGCAAGAAAAAGGTTATTTTAACTCAAAATAAAATTAATTATTTAGGATTAGAAATTGAAAAAGGAAAAATAATAATGCAAAAACATGTATTAGAAAAACTTCAAAACTTCTCAACTAAATTAAAAGATAAAAAATACTTACAATGATTTCTTGGTTTACTAACATATATTTTAAATGAAGGTTTTATAAAGAATCTTACTGCAGAAAGGAAAACACTTCAGCAAAAATTAAAAAAGGATGCCCTCTGGACTTGGACAGAGGAAAATGAAGCAATTATTATCAAAACTTAAGAACTTATGTTAGGATCTTCTTGAATTATATCATCCATCAGATGATGACTTAATTATTATTGAAACCGACGCATCTAATGAACATTGGGTGGTGTTATGAAAGCAAAAACCCTTGGTCAAAAGAAAAAAATTATTGTGCCGATATATGTCTGAAACTTTTTCAGACGGTGAAATTAATTATCCTACACATGAAAAAGAAACATTGGCACTGATTCGTATGTTAGAAAAACATCGAATTTATGTGCTTGATAAAGAATTTATTGTCCGAACGGACTCCACTTATGTTACAGGTTTTAAAAATATTAATCACAAAGGAACTTATAAGCAAGGAAGACTAATCAGATGGCAAATGAAGCTTGCTGAATACAATTACTCAATTTCACACATTAAAGGAGAAAAGAACATGCTTGCAGATATATTATCTAGAGAATAGAGCGAAGCACATTAGAAATGATCAAACAACAATTGGAACTCAAGGAAGAATTAAAAGCCCAAAAATTGAAGGAGCTAGAACTTATTGAAGTAGATATTAAAGTTTTGAAATTGCAACTCAAAGTTGAAGGATTTTTTACAGAAGCACTCCAACAAGAAGAGAAAAAGATAGATAATCACATATTTGATACATTAATGAACCCTTATTTTTAGTCATTTACACTTTTCATGTACTTAATTGATTGATTTTGGTTATGTTTTATAAGTTTGGACTCAAATTGGACTTAATTGAATTTTTCAGCATGATTTACGTCTTACATTATTTCTGTATTTGACCCATATCTTGGGCTGTAGGTAGTCATTGATAACAATATATTTTATACATTTTATAATCCTCTCATTGGAATTATTAAGGTTCAATTAGGCTTAATTATGTTAGTTTTGTCACGTTCTATTCTATTGAGCTTAATTGGATCATTGAAGGAATTATTGCATGAATTAGCCTTAACTTATCTCTTTGACAGTGTTCAATAAACTGACTATAACTTGAGTTACAAATATCTGATTGATGTGATTCTAGTCTTTTAGGAAATCTAAGACAATTCCATACAACTTTCATGAAGACCTTAAAGGCCTAATCACACAAATGGATAACTCAAATTGGAGTTGAAGCAAGAACTAGGATGCTGATCCTAACAGCTTGACCTATGTATATTGTTCATAATATAGATCGATCTATAGGATGTCAAATGGGCTGAAATTTTTATGGTTGATAGTTTAGATCCAAATCTACAACTTTCATGTTGAACACTTTTCCAGAATCTAAGGTCTAATGGGTCATATTGGGCTTGGAAGTCAGAATAGAGGAGCTATCATTGGGCCAAAGCAGTATGCAGTAATTAGACCATATCTTGAGTTGTAGAAATGCTTTTTGACCCAAACTAACGACATTTGAAAGCTACGATCCAGGCCTAAAACGTTTATGAAGACCACATTTCTCAAAAATGATGAATACAATGACTTCAGAACTAAATGATTTTGAAGACAAAGAATCTCCACAATTTTTCACTCATCAAAATGCATTTGGCATTTTTCACTTATTTTCCACTCATCCACTCACCCATGACTCATCCCTTTATCATTTTGTATCCCTAATCCTTTATAAAAGGAACCATTGGAAGATCATTTGAGGGGTCTTGGTCCTAGAGATCAAGATCATGCTATTGTGTTGTTTGTTTATCTTGTTGTAGTTTTCTTTTGTTCTAAATTGAAGTTATGTTCTTCTTCTTCTTCTTCTTCTCTCTTCCTTTCTTCTTGTCTATGAGTAACTAATTTTCATCTTGCTTGGGTGAAGGGGTGAAGCTTTTGGTAATGAAATAAGGTTAGATTAATTTTTATCTTGTGCTTAAATGATATATTATCAAGTAGTCATTATATTTATTGTATTTTGTTTCCAATCAATTTAGAAATTCTCCTTGTAAAGTAGAGTTCTTGATTTGATGTAGACAAGAGATTGACATAATGAATGCTTGAACTCATTTACAAGTGTTGGTATTAGAAACTCTCCTTGTAAAGTGGAGATCTCGATTTGTTGTAGACAAGAGATTGACACAATGAATGCTTAAACTCATTTACAAGTGTTGGCGTTAGTGGATAATTAAAGGAACCATAATATAACTAATATAACTTTTAAAGAACTTTGAATGTTATATTTTTCGATTGGAACATTCGTTATGTGTGGATTCTAATTGAGTTATAAAATAATTAATCTTGTCCTTAATTTATTTACCAAGAGTGGATCTCCTAACCCAAGTAATTCCTTTTTACTTGTGAATAATTTTATTTATCATCTTTATTTTTGTGACAAATCTTTTCCTTACTTCAACAAATTTTTCTTCATCAATTCCCTGTGAATCGACCTCAGACTCTCGAGAATTTATTACTTGAAACAATCTGCACTTGAGTTTATAACTTTTAATTTCGCATCAAGTTTTTGGCGCCGTTGCTGGGAACTTGATTTTAAGAATAAATTTATTGAGGTCATTTCTATATTTTGTATATATTTTTTGTATATATATATATTTTTTCTATTTTCTTCTCTTTTATTTTTTTTGTACATACTAACGTACTAACTCTTTTGTACTCTCTTTTCTCCCTCTGTAATCTTCAATCATTAATGAAATAATATTGACTCTTCTCTTCTTCCTCCTTCATCGGCTCGATAGATGGCTCTGTCTCTCTCCGATTTTTATGTTTTAAATTTATTTTCTGCACTTTATTTTTTGTATTTTATTTTTTATATTTTATTTTTTGTACTTTATTTTCTCGTATTTATCTTCTCGTCGTTTATTTTTTGTTATTTATTTTTTGTCATTATTTTTTGTCATTTATTTTTTGTCATTTATTTTTCATCATTTATTTTTATTTACTAACTTATTAACTTAATAACTTAATTACTAACTATCTAACTATTTAACTTTTTAAGTTATCTGCTTACTAACTTATTTGGTGGTTAGTTTATACCACACCCTTGTTAATATTTATTTGGTAGTTAGTTTATACCATATCCTTATTAATGTTTAATGGCAGGTTTTCTGCCTACTTGTTATTATTATTATTATTTTTTATCATGGCCGATTTATACTGCCTACTTGTTAATATTATTTTTTTATCATGACAGGTTTATCGCCTACTTGTTAATATTTTTTTATGGAAGGTTGAGTTCTGTATATATTTTTATTTTATTCTTCCTATTTCTTCTTCTCTTTTGTCATGTGTAGTTAAATTTGTGTGTTTCTAGGGTAAAGACATAACTTGATTCAGTCAACATGTATTAAGATTAGAATTTTAATCAATTTTCTTTTTATTCAATTTTCTTTTTATTCAATTTGAGTGCTTATTATGATTTTTAATGCTTTTATGAATTGGCCACTCATCAATTGATCTAGTGAGGTGTATGTAGAATCGGAAGGTTTGCATATGACCTAGACCATAAATAATAAGTGTCATGATTTATAATCATCTAGGAATAGAGGTTATAGGTTGTGTGGGAGAATTGTAGTATTTTCCATGAGAATCCATAGAGTAAAGGTCATGCCCTTAAGAGTTAAGGTTTAGACCAAGGAATTGAGTTTTAATTAATTACTGGATTCTCCCCATCAATTGAATGATTAGAAATTAATTAGAATGAATGTCCCAAAGCTACTCTATTGTCTATGATAGATTATTGAATCAACTGAAGTCAAATCCCTAGTGTTTTAATTCCATGTGTTTACATCTTTAATATGTTTTACAGTCTTGGGAATCTGACTCAAAAAGACCCTGTTTGCCAATTTATAAGAAAATTGGAAGGGAAGCTTATCCTCGACTCATAGAAGGCGTTTAAGCCGTTACTGGACGTAAAATCAGAAGAAGATGTGAGCCACAATCACAACTACATCATTAGCTCAAATAGATTAGTCAGAAGCAAGCAACCAAGGAGGCAGCAAAGAACAATAGTGTGATCTGACACTTCATCTATAACTTTTCTTTATCTTTGGTTTTATTCATCGTACTTGATGCACACTTTTTAATTGTCGCATTTGCAAACCCAAGTGCAAGTTGTCTCAAGTAATAAATTTCTCGGTAAGTCCGACGTCGATCCATAGGGAATTGTTGAAGATTAAGGTGAAGTAAATATTTTGTTACTACGGTAAAAATTATTTACTTAGGTAAAAAAATCCACTCTTAGTAAATAAAGTAAAAGTAAGATTAATTCCTTTTATAACTCAATTAGAATCCTCGCAATATGGAGGTTCCAATCGAAAAATACAAAGTTAAAAGTCCATTAAAATAATATACGTAGTTATACTATGATTCCTTTAATTATTACTACCACTTGTAAATGGGTTAAAGCATTCACTGTGCCAAAATCTTGTCTACAATAAATCAAGAACTCCTCTTTACAATGATGGAGTATTCCCGTCTGTCACCCGGGATTTTAAATTATCAGAATCAAAATATAATACGTATAAAGAATACTAGAAAAATAAATCATTAAAGTACAAGTGAGGAATAACTTTGACCTTATTTTATTACCAAGAGCTTCACACTTTAACTCAAGTAAAGCAGAACTTAATTACACATAGATTAGAAGAGAGAAAAAGAGAAAAAGAGAGAGAAAGAAAATTGAAGGGAGGAGGAAGAGAGGCTGAGGAGAGGAGGGAATTTCACCTCTCCTCCTCTGGAAATATGCCCAAAGTCTTTCCCCTCCAATTCTTCGTAACATCCCATTTCAATTCTTTAATTGCCTTTATATAGGCAAATTTGGCCACTGTAACTACAATAGCCATAATTATCAAACTTAACGATTAAGTTTGATTTCTTTATTATTTATTTTTTTTTAATAATAATAATTGAGCAAATGCACAGTCGTGCGTCTAGTCATTTTTTCATTTTTGAGAGAAGTGGTTTTTATGAAAGTTGTAGGCCTGGATATTTGCTTTAAAATGACTTTAGTTTGAGTCCAAAATCATGCCCAAAACTCAAGATATGGTCCAATTACTGCACACTTTTTAGGCCCGATTTCAACTCTTATGTTCTGACTTTAAAGCCCAATATCACCTATTAGACCTCAGAATTTGAAAAATTGTTCAACATGAAAGTTGTAGGGAGTTGTCTTAACTTTCCTACAAGACCAAAATCACATCAATCAGATATTTGTAACTTAAATTATAACTAGTTTACTAAACACTTCCAAAGAGATAATTAAGGCTAATTTATGCAATAATTTATTTAATTGTTTAATTCGACTCAAAATCATAAAATATGTCAAAACTAACTTAATTGAGCCTAATTGAACCTTAAGAAGCCTAGTAAGAGGATTACAAAATGTATAAAATGTAGTGTTATTAGTACTTTGTCTCTGTTTAATTTTGTGTGAGCTTTCTCTTTTCAGTAATTGTAACAACAGGTAATATCTTCTATCATTTACCTATCTATATTTTGACATTGAGGACAATGTTGTGATCCGGTTAGGGAGAATGATAGTTATGTGAATAGTTGTGTAAAAACAACAAAAAAACAAAAAAAAAAAATAAAAAAATAATTAGGAAGTGTGTTTATTAATATGTTTGTCATATTTATATGTTTGTCAGCAATTTACTAACAGCTAAACTAATTAAGGATGGTAGAGTAAAGAGTAAATTTTGCTCTATAGGTAATTTTACTCTTGAGACGCATTTTAGTTGAGGTAGATAACTATTGTTGTATAGAAGTAGCAAATGGATTTAGGGATCATGGCATGATTGAATAAATTATCTTCTTTCTTAAAAATCACATGCTTGGTTATAGATGTTGAATTAGTGAACTGAGAATGATAGAATTATGCCTTGTGAGATTTTGAGCCTATCGATGAATCGATTGAACATCTATACCATTCTCTTCTTTCTTGTGTGTTTTTTTTTTTTACTCACGGAATTGTTACTCTAGAACTTGCTTTGATTCTTTTTTAGGCTACATTTTCACATACATACATAAACATGATTGAGGCATTTTTCTTGAAATAGTTACTTTGACCAAATAGCTAACCTTGCATATTTCCCTTTGTGTAACCCCTTTGAGCTTATTTGATCATTCTTTGTTTCGAACTCATTATATGTCTTAAATGAAAAAATCATGTTCTTATCCTGCCTTAGGGAATAAGAGAACATTAGCTTTATCATTGGATGAGTTCATGAACAAGTGTGGGAGTATGTGTACAAAATGGTTAAAAAAATATATTGAGATTACTGTTTAAATGTATATATTATGTTCATCTTATAAAAAAAATGTGTGTAAATAAGGGCCAACAAGACAATAAAGGAAAGGGAAAGAATATGTAAAGGGAATTTGTATTAGGTGGAGTTGGGATGAACTTTCATGCTTGTTAATTGAACTCAACTTTCATGATTTTTTATTCTCTTTGGTATTTAACTTGTCATATCCATATTACCTTCTCTTTTATCTTGACCCCATTACAACCTTAAATAAAGTCCTCATGATTTTTATGTGCATGTTGTTTTTGATTAGTGGAGAAGTAGAAGATAAGCAAGCTTATGGTAGTGCAATTTTCATGGGTTGAATTGAGTGAAATACTTACCTTTTAAACACTTGAGAGATTGAGAGTGAATTCTGTGAGGATCTATCATTCTTGATTCATTCTTTTTAACTAAATTTTCCTTGCGTGTTGGTTTAAGATGTGAAGAAACGTTATCTCATAAATGTTTTGATTACTTGAATGATTGATTGTTATTCATTCTTAAATATTATTAGAAATTGAGTCTTTTAGAGTGTTTAGCTTTTGAGTCTGTTTCATTTTTTTTATTTTGATCTTGTGTGTTTTGCCCAAGAGTACAAAAAGCTGAGTGTGGGAGAATTTGATAATCACATATTTGATACATTAATAAACTTTTATTTTTATTCATTTACACTTTTCATGTACTTAATTGATTGAGTTTGATTATGTTTTGTAAGTTTGGACTCAAATTGGACTTAATTGAATTTTTCAACATGATTTACGTTTTACACTATTTCTTTATTTGGGTCATATCTTGGGCTGTACGTGGTCATTGATAACACTATATTTTATACATTTTATAATCTTCTCATTGGACTTCTTAAGGTTCAATTAGGCTTAATTATGTTAGTTTTGTCACATTCTATGATATTGAGCTTAATTGGATCATTGAAGGAATTATTGCATGAATTAGCCTTAATTTATCTCTTTGACAGTGTTCAATAAACTGACTATACCTTGAGTTGTAAATATCTAGTTGATGTGATTCTGTCTTGTAGGAAAGTTAAGACAATTCCATACAACTTTCATGAAGATTTCAAAGGCCTAATCACACAATTGGATAACTCAAATTGGAGTTGAAGCAAGAACTAGGGTGCTGATCCTGACAGCTTGACCTATGTATACTGTTCATAACATAAATTGAGCTGTAGGATGTCAAATGGGCTAAACTTTTTATGGTTAATAGTTAAGACCTAAATCTACAACTTTCATATTGAATACTTGTCCAGAATCTAAAGTCTAATGGGTCATATTGGGCTTGGAATTCAGAACAGAGGAGCTATCGCTAGGCCAGAACAGTATACAGTAATCAGACCATATCTTGAGTTGTATAAATGTTTTTTGACCTACACTAACGACATTTGAAAGTTAAGATCTAAGCCTAAAACTTTTATGAAGATCACATTTCTCAAAAATGATGAATACAATGACTTCAGAACTAAATGATTTTGGAGACAAAGAATCTCCATAATTTTCCACTCATCAAAAGTCATTTGACATTTTTCACTCATTTTCCACTCATCCACTCACCCATGACTTAGCCCCCTTGTCATTTCGTATCCTTGATCCTCTATAAAAGGAACCATTGGAGATCAATTGAGGGGTCTTGGTCCTAGAGATCAAGATCATGCTATTGTGTTGTTTGTTTATCTTGTTGTAGTTTTCTTTTGTTCTAAATTGAAGTTATGTTCTTCTTCTTCTTCTTCTTCTTCTTCTTCTTCTTCTTCTTCTTCTTCTTCTTCTTCTTCTTCTTCTTCTTCTTCTTCTTGTCTATGAGTAACTAATTTTCATCTTGCTTGGGTGAAGGGGTGAAGCTTTTGGTAATAAAATAAGGTTAGATTAATTTCTCTCTTGTGCTTAAATGATTTATTATCAAGTAGCCATTATATTTGTTATATTTTATTTCCAATCAATTTAGAAACCCTCTTTGTAAAGTGGAGTTCTTGATTTGTTGTAGACAAGAAATTGGCACAATAAATGCTTGAATCCATTTACAAGTATTGGTGTTAGAAACTCTCCTTGTAAAGTGGAGATCTTGATTTGTTGTAGACAAGAGATCCACACAATGAATGCTTGAACCTATTTACAAGTGTTGGCGTTAGTGGATAATTAAAGGAACCATAATATAACTAATATAACTTTTAAAGAACTTTAAATGTTATATTTTCTGATTGGAACCTCCGTTATGTGTGGATTCTAATTGAGTTATAAAAGAATTAATCTTGTCCTTAATTTATTTACCAAGAGTGGATCTCCTAACTCAAGCAATTCCTTTTTACTTGTGAATAATTTTATTTATCATCTTTATTTTTGTGACAAATCTTTTTCCTTACCTCAACAAATTTTTTTTCATCAATTCCCTATGGATCAACCTTGGACTCTCGAGAATTTATTACTTGAGATAATCTGTACTTGGATTTGTAACTTTTAATTCTGCATCAAAGATCAACAAGTGGTACGTAGTTTTCAATGGACCATTTCCAGGAATTTATGATGAATGGTTCAAAGCAGCACCCTACTGCCAGAAGATCTCAGGAGTTGTACACATGTCATACTCGTCTAAAGAAGAAGCAGAAAAAAGCATTCAAAGAATGGGCAGAAAAGGGAAAAGAGAAAGAAGTTTATCTTGGACCAAGAACATTCTCGGAAGCAACCAAAAATCCACCAATAAAGCAATCACCATTCAAAATTCTAGGGAAAATTCCTTCTTCTCTGGATAATTTCCAAATCACTTCCAGAAAAGATCATGAATTACAAGTTCAATTCTCAGTAGAAAAATTCTAGGAAAACTTTGAAAGACTGGTCAATTGGAATGATAAAGAAAAGGTTAATTGTTTTATATAGTTGACCGAAAGCTCTTTGGAATCAAAACAATTATCCTTCTTGGAGCACCACCATTACTGGCATTCAATATGTTTCAATTTGGATTTATTGATTGTCTTTATTTAAGTTTAAACTTAGAAGAAATTAACTTATTTCCTTATAATTTTAAGGATGCAGTCCAGATGTTCAAGAAAAATATAGCCAAGGAACGAAGCATCTTCTTAAAGTTCTACTCAGCCTATCTAGACTTCATTACAAAGCAACAAGCCTAGCACTTAGTTTACGTGGGAGTAAGTAATAACAATTTTCCCCTCAAAGATGAACTATATGGCGTCATTTATGATGAAGATCAAATCACTCAAATCCTGATAGACCAACTAGCCAACATCTACTCACAATGCCAAAGTATTGGAAAGGAATCATTTATCAAGACCCTATATAAAGCACCAACAACTTTATTACTCAGCAAAACGAGTGGTAAGGTAATAAAGGAGAAAGATATGAATCTCTTGATAGATTTTGAATTTCCTTTTTACGCATTCTAAGGCCCACTAATGGAGTACAGGCCAACTATTCTCAATGGCCTTTGTGCAATTATTAAAGAAAGTGGGAACCATGCATGTGAACGATGTGTAAAAAGCAAAGGAGTGGCAGACAAAATGGTCGACACTCTTAAAGAAGATGGCTCATCAGACAAAGCAATCACAGAAGAGTGATGTAAGCCCTTAGGTCACCATGTAAATAATTAAGCCTATGATGTAAGTACTTACGTCTGAAAGGATACTTCTGTAAATTAGTCCTAGGCACTCTAGCTTATAAATAAGTCCTCTTTTGCTAAGGCAAGGCAGAGTTTTTCGAAAAGAAAATTATTAGGTTGAGATTATTTTCCTAAGGAAAACTTTGTGCTAGTCTCTCATGAGAACTAGTCGGGCACTTGAGAGTATGTCCAAACTCCTTTGTACTTAGAATCAACTATTAATAAAATTTCTTATTCAGTTTCCTCAAATATTTAGTCTTTTATTCAGTCTCTTATTCAATTTCTTCAAAATCTTTACATTAACCAATTCAAACTTGGAAGCAGTAGTGGGCATGAAGAATTTCTAGAAGAACAAATCGAAGAAGACGGAGAGCAGCAGAAAATTATAATCTTCAAACAGGTATGTTTATCAAACTTATTTCTAATAACTATTCTCAATATCATATATTAGGAAGAGTAAATGAAATTATTATGCTTGTACTAATTGATATAGGATCATGTCTCAGTTATGTAAGTAGTGATTTTGCAAGTAAAATTGAAGCAACAAAACCTAGAACAATAGTATAATATAATCAAGTGGAAAATACATTTAGGGAAAAGACAAATATAGAAATTTATTTCAATTCAGAAGTAAAAATTCAAACCGAAATATATGTATCAAAACAAACAAATACTAAATTACTATTAGGAATAGATTTTATGGAAGTAGTAAAGCCATATGAAATTAAATATGAAGAACTACTCATATTCCTAAAAGATATAAAGTTAGCTATTCCAATAATTAATTTAAGTATTTTTGCTATAAAAGATTATTTAAATAAAATATTATAAATGGAACTTGAAAAGGAAGATAATATAGAGCATTTTTATATACTAACGAAGAAGAAGGATGCTACAAAGGAAGCATTTTAATAAATAAAATCCTATTTAGAAAAATACAAAAAAAGAGCTTGATTTAGCAAAAAATGCAAATATGGAGGGAAAAGGAAGACTTGGAGGAATATTAAAAAACTTTAACCAGAGAAAAATATCATTTATTATGAAAAATTAAATAATGAAACACCTATGGATATAATTGATACTTAAGAAAATATGTGTTTACAATTATTAAACAAGAAAAAACTTATAGAACTAAGATGAAAAATAAAGAAAGAAGATGAAAGGAGAAAAATTGGATACATTCATATAAGAGCAGTACAAGTACTAATTAAATCAACTTTTCAAGAAGAAATTAATTCACCAATAGAACTAATTTTAAAAGATGATAGAATTAATGACTCAAAAGATAAAATATTAGGCGTAATAGAAGGAAATTTAGTAATTGAAAAATTAAAATTTGAAGTTAGACTAAATATCGGAATACCATTAACTACTCAAAGATTGGAACAAACTTTAACTTTAGAATATAAATTTTTAAGGAAAATTCTAATGAGACCAAGTGATAAAATATTTTCAGTAACTTACTGTGTTAGCTACACATTAATAAATTCACATCATAGTATTACATTTAAAGAGAATGATAAAATAGATATTCTTTATTTATTTACAGATATTGAAAAAATTTATTACCCTAAAAAAATGAAATAATAGAATTAAGAATCTTTACAAATAAACCAAAATTATTAAAATTTAAAGAAGAACAAATTTCAAAATCAATTAGATTTAGTGAACCTGAAAGAACAAATGAAGAAAATGAAATTAATAAATTAGAAGATCAAGTAAATGATTTATCATAATATTTAAAACAAAAAATATAAATAAACTAATAAAAATTTGCCAAAAATTTAAGGGACCAAGCAAGAATTGGTATCAGAGCAGGAACTAAAATGAGTATATTAGAAATAAAAAGATAAAGAGAATTAGAAATATGAATTTAACTGACAATCAGTAGTATGTTAAAACAATTAAGAAAAAAAATAAGATATTATATAGAGACAAAAAAATTAAGTTCAAATCAAAAAGAAAAAGAAATAAAAAGAATAAGTTATTATTTAAAAAATAGATAATCAATTACATTAACAAAAAGAGGAATTAAAATAATTAAAAAAATTAAAATATAAAAAATAACAAAGAAACAACTCAAGTTAAAAAAAAAAAAAAAGAGAGAGAGAGAAGATGGCCAATAAACACACATTTTATGTTTCCGGGATAAGCCACCGTATCTATGTACAGTTTTTCTATATTAAAGTTGGTCCTCATAGCCAGCTAATGTCTCGGAATATTAAATGTTAACATGGCATATTGCAAAGCTTCTTCAATCATTCTATGCCATGTGACGTTCGGTGTTAATGTGACTTTTTCTATGTAATATCAAGTGTTGACATGGTCTCTTCCAAACAATCTAAAACTTCATTGGCTCAAGCATGTCAACTAATGTCACATAATGTTAGTGGTTGATGTAACCTCTTCCAAATAAATCTAAAATTTCATTTAAGAATTCACTTTTTATATTCAAGACGGTGATTTATATTTAAGTAAAAAAGATGACGACGAGATAAATTATTCATTGATTGTTTTAATTTTTTTAATTTGAACTCTATATAATTACAGAAAGTATAACTTATAATACAAATTTACAGTTCAAAAGCATTTAATGAAGGGCACACAACAAGAAATAGATGTAAAATTAATTTCCTACCTAAGAAAAAAATGAAACATATTATTTGCATATTAAATTTATAAACTAACCTATCGTTACACAAATATTCAGAAACTCTATTAAAAAATTATAAATATTAATATATAGACCCATGCATGTATTTAATTTATAAATTAATCTAACATTATAAAATATTTATAAAAATTATTAAAAAAATTAGCTACAAATATTATTATAGAGGCACCGTGCATTACACAGTTAAAAGACTAGTTCAATTATAATTATATGTAAAAAATTCCCTATAGTAGACGTGTGTCTCCTTATTCCCTGAACCCTGAACCCTTAGCACTACACATGTACGCGTCAAAGCGAGTTGTAATGGCACCCATGGTGTTATTACCAACAAAAAAAAAAGAACTTACCTGGATGTGTTGTTAAAGCCTTATAGGCTTATTCAGGCCACAAACAAGTTGTTAAAGAATACACCAAAAAGTAAAAACGGAGTATTGACATTTTAATTTATTTATTTACAATCTTTAATTATTAATTTATAATTTTTTTTAAATTTACCTTTACTTTAACATTTTAAAACTTTAAATTTTTTATTAAATATGTTATTATCTATTCTCACTCCTAATTAGAATTAATGACTATCTTCTCTTAAAATCCAACCGTTGACTTTCTTCTTCTTCCTTTTTCATTTCCTCCTAATTTTCTTTTCACTTGCTCTAAATTTCTTCTCCACATGGTCTTTCTATGGTGATTTAGAGTCTCAAATTATAATGAAAAAGCATCAAATTGAGAACATAAATATGGATTTTCTAAACTTTGATAACTCATACGTTCTAGAGATGGAGTTACATTATTATCTGACCATGCTTTTCTTCTGGTATGTTTTTTATGTTCTAAATAATTCAGATGTTTCTATGTTCTGAATACATTGTTCCCCACCATATGATAATTTAATTTTTATGTTAAAGCTGATTTTGCTTACGCTCAAAGATTATTTTTTTAAGTATTAATTATTTTGCCTTGGTTTTTAAAATCAAAATAAATTTATAATTTTATTAGTATTATAAGCAGAGTTTCTTTTTAGAAGCTAAAATCCAGATGCATCGTGTTCTCCTTTATTGTAAAAGCAAATAAAAAAATTTATATAAAAATAAAAAATTATGTGCAAAAAAAATAATTTTGAAATTTTTATATATCTTATTTTAATATTTTATTTCAAAATAATACATGTAATAATGCAATGTTGCAATTTTTAAATTAATTATAATTAATTTGAAGAATAGATAAATTAAATAAAAATTATAAATTAATTAAAACTAATTTAGAATATGAATAAATAATTATAATTAAAAAAAAATAATTTTACCTTTTACTCAAAGAAAAAACATAAATGAAGACAAACTAAAAAAGTACAATAAAAGTTGAAAATTTTAGAGTAGAAAAAGGAGCATAAATAAACAAATTACGGTGCAGTAGCCCGCCGCTAAAAATCAAATCAGCTACGAAAAGCTTTTCAAGTCCCCAGACAAACCCATAGTTTTTCTGTATCCCCAGTATTATTAATTATAACTTAATTTTTTCATTATATTTTTCTACGTATTACTAAAATTAACATTAATATATTATTTTTTTCACTTAATTAGGACCATTAAAAAGATGTAAAAGATGATATTTATTAATTCAGACCTCTCACTTCCCAATGAGTAATGACTCTTCATAGTTCACTTAATCCATTCCCATATACTGGTTTCCAACTTTTCGTTTGCATTTGCATTTGCGTTGCAGCAACTTGGCTTCATCCAATTCCAAGCTATACCTGAAGCCTCTTCACTTAGCTTTCATTAACTAACCATAACTTCATTATCGTTGTTGCACTTCTACAATGGAGGCATTACCAGACACCATTATCGAAGTTAGAGAAGAGCTCATGGTTTCACCATCAACTGGTGGAAACCCAACTCACAGAACTGCCTATTTTCTCAAACCTTCAATGAGTTGCATCAAAGACTCAGCTTGTGATTTTCTTCTTCCCCATTCCCTCACTTCTAATCCTGCAAAGCTATCACTAGAAGTAAGATACAATGGATGGCTAAACCCACATGAAGAATGGAACACATGGGTCCAACAAATGCAACCCAAGTATGAGTATTTGTGGATAAAAGCTGGGATAGACCAAGCAATCAAAGCTTCTACGTATCAAATCCAAAGGAACGACGAGTTGATTCTTGGGCTTGGCCAGAGATGGTGTTCAAAGACCAACACATTCATTTTTCCTTGGGGAGAAGCAACCATTACGTTGGAAGATATGAAGGTTTGTGGGGGTTACTCTGTTATGGGAGATCCTGTTTCTAGCCCTCTTGAGACCCAGGAGCAAAAGGAAACAGAAGCAAAACTTGTTGTAGCAAGAAGAATGTTTAATAGCACTAAAGCCAAAAAGGTGGTGCATAAGCCATGGATGATGCATTTCATGAAGAATGAAAGCGGAGTTGAGCACGAGGCTTTCTTGATTCTGTGGTTGTCAAGGTTTGTATTCCCTGCTAATGCATATAATACCATTTTGAAGAGCGTTATTCCTATTGCAATACATCTAGCTAGAGGGACTCGAATAGCTCTTGCGCCTGCTGTTTTAGCAAGCATTTATAGGGACTTGAGTTTGCTGAACAAAAGCATCAACAATGCCACATGGAAGTTGAGAGTTACTCTATGGGCTCCTTTTCTGTTGGTCCAAATATGGGCTTTGGAGAGATTTACTGCACTGCAACCACAGCCACATGCTATTGAACAAGGCCAACCAAGAATGGCTAGATGGCACCAAGTGAAAATGCTGAAAAATAACAATTTGAAATCGACTTTGGATTCTGCTGGAGCTAGAAGTCGCTTTATGTGGCGACCATATATGAATTCCCCATCCCTTAAGCTCTACAATGAGAAAGACATGTGGGAATGTGATAATCCTTCTATAGAGAGTGAATTGCAGTCTTTTTGTCGATGCTTGAGGGTCTCTGAGTTGGTGGGTATGGGATGTACAGAGCAATATCTTCCACATCGTGTTGCTATGCAATTTGGGATGGATCAGGACATTCCTGGAATGGTTGCTCGTTGCAACAAGGATCCTTGGATAAATTATAGCCAACCAATAATAGATACAAATTTGTGTACTGCATTAGATGCTTGCCAGCCAAATGTTACTTCTAGGTACTATGATTGGTGGAAGCAATCAAAACTTGATAAGGAAGGAGATATAATAAAGGGTTATGATCATTGTGTGATAAGCATATGCAGCTCAGAACATTTGTCGCCAGCTTCATCTGGGCAGGTAGAGGGTGAAGGATGCAATGGTCCGCCACCTGGTTTTACTTCAAAGTTTAAGAGAGATCAAGTAGGGGATTTTGATCAAGAGAATAAGTTGTCAATTAATGATCTATTGAGTTCTTCTAGTGAAGTCAGATGTTTTGAGGATGAAGTAGTTGGAAATGGCAAGGTTTTGTCTAGTCCTCAATCTGGTGTTCTTCCATCATCAAGTGTAGGTGATGAAACAGCTGGATCAATGATTGGTGGAGTTTACAATTTCGCTAAAAGTAAGGATGTGCTTAGGGGATCAAAAAGTACCATGAAAGATGTTGTTGGGAGAGCAAGAAGAGCCTGGGATGATGAGAATGAAGCGAAAACGAAGAGTCCATTTTGTGATACAAATTGTGTCAATGACAAGGAAGGGGAAGGTGCCAGTCCTTGTACAGTAGACATAGAATCTTATCTTGAAAACCAGATTTGGAAGTTTGAAAGAGTGGTTGCTAAGCTTAAAGCAGCGAAATTTGACCTTAAGGTTGAAAATATTGGAGCCAAAGCAAAGCCGTAGTACTCCTTGGTTTATAACAACAGACCAAGAGTCCTTTTTTGCCACCACGGAACAGACTTCCTAATTCCAAATAATAGTAAGGAATAGTTCGGTTGTTAACTTGCTATGTATTGAGGCCTGTTAATAATGGTAAGGAATATTATTTGTACTTGGCACCTAGCAGTAGGTAAATCAATGTGAAGGGACTTGACTTGAGGTTATTGTACAGATCATGGGTATGAAGTCATTGAAATTATTGGTTTTGATGTGTAGAAGAACTTGACATATACTTAATACATCACCTGATCTGTTGATTAAGAATAATTTCAAGGAACTACTTATGGATTGGTACTAAGTGGACGAGAATTGATGCGAGACAAGTACCAGTAAATTTCAAATTATTTTAATTATGTAAAAATTCAAAAAAGGTTTCATTTAAGTATTATTTTTAAAATTAGAGTTGGTTTTTACTTAGTAGTTTACTAGTATTTTAGTTTCCCCTTATTTTGCGAAATCCTATTTTGTCATTGGGTGGTGTAGCAGTTGGTATTATAGTAGAGCAGTATACTGTTAGTAAACTCCCCCTTTGGTAGTGTTTTGGTTTAATAGTGTCACATTAAAAAAAAAAAAAAGATCTTGGTTACTTATACAAGCAATCCATAGATCCTATTATGATATATACATCTGTACAAATGAAAAATTTATTATCTCTATTATCTCATAAAAAGAGAATGAGTAAAATTAAGAACTTTCTAATATCAAGGAAGAACAGAAAAATGAAACCCACATTTTGCAGAGTTTGTTGTAAAATAAGATAGGATATTGTTGTTAGAAAATAAACCTTAATAATTAACTTATAAAGTATTTTAATGTCTCATTGAGTCAATTTAGAATTTCATCATGTATATAATAAAAGTTTATGAGGAACTGATGAACAGGAAGAGCGACTGGTAAGAAGGATGTCATCTACAAAGCATGGTACACAGTTACAGTAAGATGCAGTTTGTCTAATAAACAATGATGGATCACATTTACTACGTTGAAACCCAAGTTTGCACAGAGTGAGGGCCAACTTCACAAATCAGGCCCTGGGGGCTGTTTAACGACATATAGTGCCTTAGTAAACTCATACACCGTGGATCTATGCTGAACCTCAAATCCTGGAGGCTGTAGCATATGATTAATCACGCTAACAGCATATAGACTTCTTCATTTAGACTGCCACTCAGGAATGCATTATTCATAACCAGTTGATGACATGGCCAGTTGTTAGTGAGAGCTAGAGTCAGTAAAATTCTGATAGGATTGGGCTTGACTATAGGGGAGAAAGTTTCTGAAATCAAAGCATGCTGTTGGTGAAACCCTTTAGTCACCGGTCTAGCTTTGTCCCTCTATACTGAGCCATCAAGATTCTGCTTAATCCGAAATACTCATTTGCAACCTATGGGGTTTTGTGAGGAGGAAGAGGGACAATAGTCCATGTGTTGTTTCTGATAAGAGCATTGTTACCAAGTGACTTCAAATTTAAGAGGGGGTGAATTGAGTTGTAAAAGATTTTTGCAAATTTTTCAAAAAACATTTGTTTATCAATCTTTGTTGAAGCTATTAATTATTAGAAATGAGTAGATAGATGAAGATGAATACTTTTCACACTAAGAAAATAGTCAAGAAGTAGAGTATTCAAGAAAATATATAACAAAGAATGCATAAATATGAAAGAAATAGGGTAAAGAGAAGCAAACTCTAAGATTTTTACTAGTTCAGTCACTCCTTATGACCTACATCTAGTCTTCAAGTGATAGACACGAGACTTTTCACTAAACTTCAAGTTTCAATAGGTGCTTGCAACTTTTATATCCAACAGCACCCACAACACGTTTGGGATACCTCACCCTTAGTGTGTGAGCCTCACAACAAGGGATAGCTCTCCTTTTCCTCTCTTGAGGGATATCTCACCCTCTTACAATGAATTTTAGATGAAGAAATGGAATAGAAACTCTCTCAAGAGCAAATGATACAAATTGAAGTCTTAAAGGTAGCAAGATGATCACACACTTAAGTTCAAAAATAGAAAGTATTAATGAGGGTTGTCATAATTCGCAATAAATGCTCAAGAAGGTTTTTCAGAGTGATATCTAACTCTACTTGAGTCCCCAATGCTTTGTATTTAAAGTCCAAGTCATTAAAGAGCCGTTGGAAGTGAGTTAGGAGCATTTAATGTAGGCTACTAGCAGTTATTATTGATTTTAGAAATCCAGATAATCGATTATTAGAAGCCCATAATCGATTATTTGCAAGATAACACAAAAAGGATAAGTTTTAGGATCAATGATTATCAATTATTGTAAATAATTGATTGTTGTTGTTGTTAAATCAATTTGGGTGAACATGAACAAATTTGATCAACAATTGATTATTGTCGTGCAATAATCGATTATTGCCTCATTGAAACAAGGGCTTGACTTACTGTCTTTTGTTAATTGAATATGGCAAGCCCATATTCAATTATTAGTATTCAAAATACTTAGCCAGTACCAAATTGTCCCAAAACACTTTCAAACACTTAAAAATTATTTTGTTTGATTCTCAAAGAATTTTTAGCAACTTAAAAACATTATTTCACTAAGTGTTATCTTAGGTATTTGAAAAATGAATTTAAAGCTTAGTGTGAATTCATTTTACCTTTACATGAGATCTAAGTCCTGTAACTAGTCTTGAAGAATTTTGGACTTGATCTTGCATATATCTTCTTGTTAGTGATCATCAAAACCATTTTCAATTGTCAATTACAAGTATCATACTCTTCTTGCATAGCAAGTTTACATTTAGGATCAGATAAGGCCTCTATTATAGTTGATGGTTCAGTTTCTATGAGTAACACATTTGGCTTCAAAATGCCAGACTTGGATCTGGTAGTCACTGGATGAATAGAGGTCAGGTGATAGAGGAGGCACTGGTGATGATACAGTGGAGGGGAGATGCCCTGAAGTAGGTGATTCTAGTTGATCAGTTACATGACCTTGATCAGGTACAGCGGCATTGGTGCTGGATGAGCTAGATTGCTGAGACACAATGTCTGGTTGAATGGTTGGAGGATGAGCAAAGGGCAGAGAAGAGACTAAAAGAATGGGAACTGGAGAGAAAGAATTGAGCTTAGACATCTTGTTTCTAATTACTATTGATTTTGAGTAATAGAAAAAAGAGTAATAGAATTGTGCTCATTTTAGTTCCTCTTTTTAGTTTTATATTTATATTCTGAGATAAGTGAAGGTCTTATAATAATATGAACTTATAAGTTTCTAGGTTCACCTACTAAATCAAAAAAACAAATAAATAAAACAAATGCATCTAAAGATACATAAAGACATTACCTTATGGGAGTGAAAATGAGAGTGAAAAATTTATGGATCAGTTTTTTTATTTGCAAAATTGTATTAAAACCTGACCCATGAATTTTCACCCCCATTTTTACCTCGGTACCAAACTAACCCTTAATGGTAAAAACCATCATGAAAATTTTTGTTGTCTTTTCATTAACATTGTGACTCTTTTGTTGGCAACCTTCACCTGCTTGAAACTGTATTCAATGTCTTTCCCTAAAATTATTAATGAATTCAATGGTATCTACTAATAGTAAAGTGGAAATGGGGGACCATATAATAACACAGTGAAATTGATGAGTGGATTGGTCTGTTTGAAGCATAGAGGGCAAATCTGTGTCTTCAAGATATGCCTGACTTCATAACATGTACAATGAACTTCAACTTCTGTCCTTTAAAAATCATAACACTACGTTTGCTAAACTTCTTTTGCCAATAAAAGACAAGAAATGATTCAGGAAGATGAACAAGAACAGCATTACCGTTATGGCAATTTATGCATTGCCACTAAAGAGTAGAATGCTAAAGCTATGTTTGGATTGGTGAGATTGAGTGAAATAGGATGGAATGAGATGGGATGGAGATAGGTTCCATTATTTAGTTATGTTTAAAAATTATGGAATGAGATAGAAGTGGGTGGGATGGATTCCATCCCATCCCACCACAAACCATTAATTTTCTCCCCCCCCCCCAATTTGGGAGGTATAGGATGAAATCATCTTTTCTATTATAATTATAATTAAGATTTTACTACATTAACCTCATACCCTAAAATTAGTGTATTTGCAATAAGGGTAATTTAAAAAAAATAAAGTTATAACTCTTACCATTCCATCAACTTTCCAAACAATGGAATGGTAATTTTACTCCATTCCATCTTAAAATATCCAAACAATGGAATGGTACTTTTATCCCATTCCATTCCATCCTATTCCATTCCATCTCATTCCATTCCATCAATTACTAAATATCTAAACATAGCCTAAGTAAATCAAAAGTTGTTATAAACCATCCAGAGAAATATTTTAAATCTCCATAATAACACACGAGTACAGGTATGACGACACCAAAAAGGATTTTAATTTGCTGAGAGCACCATGCTTTCATGGAATTTATGTTAAATCATTTTTAATATGTGTGGACTAATATAGTCATTAATTTTCTAAAATATAGATTAATTGAATGTCATATGTTGTGGAACATCTATTGGTTTAGTCTATTTGTGATCAATTTTGTTATTAAGTTCTTATAAGCACTTAAACACATGTAAATAATGTTACTTTGAGTTTGCGACCCTTGTGCATGAGTTTTCTATAATGGGTAGGTTAACCCATATTGTAAACACAAGGAAAGACCCATATTCTCATCTTATATGTATTGTGGTTGCCTCATTGAGGCCACAATGATTTTTGCGCATATAAAAAATGAGAGTAGTTTCTCTCCTTTATGACGACAAAGATTCTTAACTACCTTTCTCTCATGGTGTCTCATCAAAGATGTTATTTTTCTTTGGTATAAGGTAATTCTAGATCATAAATCTTAATTATTGATTAATTTATATACATGTTATGAATTAAGGTTAAAGGTGGTTTCATTAATTTTATTCTTGTGGTTTTAAAATTTTTAACAATTGGTATCAGAGCCCCTTTAACTTTAATTATAGTTGTATAAAATTATCAATACTCGACGTCACAGGCTTCAAAATAATGGACTAAGGGGTAGAAAACCCAATTTCAATTTTGGATTCCATCAAGATTTTGTTATCTTAAAATTATGGGTTGAAATTTTCTTTTTTATAATTTTCTGATAATGTTCGGTGACTAAATCTCAATCTTTATCAATATTCCTTCTATATGATTCTTAATGAAAAATCATGTTTGGGATTTCGATGGACTATTCTCAATAAAATTAGTTTAAATGACTTCAAAGTTCCATAAGAACGACTGCTACGTGGTGTTGGAAAAACGGGTCACAACTATTTTTCTTCGATCTGAATGATACATATAAAATTGGATAGTCTCAGAATTTGCCTTTGAAAATTTTTTGTGTAGAATTGGACATGTTATAATTTTCATACTCTCATATGTGGTATTCTTTGAGTGCTCAAATATTTTTTTTGAGTTGTTTTATGCTATATTAAAATTATTGCACTTTTTAGATTGTTGTACAATTTAAATTGGTGAGAGTTTGTTTAAATAATTAGGCTTATGATGTATGGTACACTCTCAGATGTTACTTAGTTTAGATACCAAAATAATTATTTTGGGATTGTTTTAGGTGTATAATATTGTATGTGTTGAAATTACTGTGTTTTTATAAACTATTGTGTAAATTAAAATTTGAAAGTTTATTTGGCATATTTAGAGTTGTTTTGAATAATCTTGCCTATACATACTATTTAAATCATGGATAAATAAATTAATAAAGGAGCAACTCATCATGCCCTGAGCGCGTGATAAGGTAAGACGTCTCATCAAAATCATGGAATAAAATTTTATAATTAATTCTCACATAGTTATGAATACTTTGGCATTGAATATTATTTTTTATGATGATTGATAATTATTGAGATTATATCCACTACATATATTAGATAGGTGAGAATTATAATTAAAATGATAATTTTGGATATTTTATTATCTAGATAAATTTTGTGTGATGAGGAATATTGATATCGATAAATATATTATTTTGATGCTACGAAATTCATGTTGATTGTTCCTTTTATTGCCGTTGAGAATTTTTTTCTATGGAAGGCTTATTTAAATAAGTTTGGGCATATTAAAATTTATTTATTTAGGCATATTTTGTTCCTCTTTAATTGTCTAAGCCAAATTTATTAGTTGAACTTATTGAGCTCTGTAAATTATGTAATATGATTTTGGGAGTTATTCTTAAAATAATTTTCTCACTATAAAGAGCATTGATATTGTCTCATGTGTTGCATATAATTATTTTTATATTGGACGTTTGGGTATTGGCAATATTAAAGTCTTTTGATATATATTATTAAGAATTAAAGTACAATTGTATGTGATTAATTTTATTGTATATTGTGCCATTGCAAATTTATATAATTTTCTTTTGATGGTGAATATTATTTAAATTAATTTTGATTCCTGAGAAAATTTGATGACATATTTATATTAAGTTATTTTGTGGTTAAAAATGATATATCTCATTAATTGAGTAAAGTTGTATAATTTTGTTGTAAATATTATTGTTAAAATCTATAAGTTTTTTCTGAATCTCACTAAGTTAGCATCCAATTTATTTATAAAAAAAATATTTTTTTAAAATATTATTATGTATAAATATTATATGTGGAGAAATTTGTTCTTAAAATCCTCTTAATGTCTTTTTTATCAATTAAAATTTGATAATATTACTAGTTAAAAAAATGTATATATTTTTTCAAAAAATTCTTGTTACACACCCTATTGTAAGAAAATTGTAAATTTTTTTTATAAAAAATATTATTATATATAAATATTACTAATTAAAATTGTATAATATTTTTGGGACCAATTACAAAAGAAAGTGTTTATTTTAGTATACGTTGTTTTTCATAAGTAATGCATTTACCATAATGTCTTTATTAAAACTCTATAGATTTTAATACATAATATTTCTTTACAATTATGCAATTTGATCAATTAATTGAGGTGTGAGTGTCATTTTTGAAAAAGAATACTCAAATTGTTGTGATATTTTTTTTTTAAAAATATTTTTTTATAAACAACACACGTGGACTTGAAAATCCTATAGATTTTAACTCGATAATATTTATACAATTATGTAACTTTATCAATTATTTTGGGATGAATGAGTGTTATTTTTAGCACTCCAATTTTGTTAAGAATGTAATTTTGTCAAATGAAAAAAATTATTTTGTAATATCATCAAATTGGATTAAAGGGGTAAGTGTACTTTACTCAATTTTCTTTCAATATGGTCATTATAAGAATATTATTTAAATTAATTTTGATTATTGAGAAACATTTAAGGTAATGACAAATTTATATTAAGTTATTATTGTGGTTAAGTTTTATATATCTCATAAAATTGAGAAGTAAATCTTATTTCAATAAGATTTTGTTGTTGCCCTCTAATGTTTATTTTGTGAGCCATTTGTGAGAGTTGTATAAAGTTCTGATTATCTGAATCTCACTAAGTTAACATCCAATTTTGTTGGCTCTATACATAAGGATGGACAACACACTATCTAAGGTTAGTTATAAAACTTATATGGTTATTGACATATTATATAATTGCATATGTGGAGAAATTTGTTCTTAAGATTTTTTTCTCCCTCTTCATGTCTATTTTAGAATATGCAATTCTATATAAGAGTGTGAAAATTATCTGATTGACGTGACATTAAAATTTTGAAACTCTATGAGCAATTTTTGTCATTAATTATTGTACTTTCTTGTGGTCACATGCTCACCTATTGTAAAACCAGGATTGTATTTTGTAAATCTTATGAAATCTGATCTCTAAGAGTTTTATCCAGAATATTTATAATTGTTTTGGGCATTTTGTATAGTTGTGAGCTCGCCTTTGCGGGACCAATTACAGTAAAGTGTTGTATTGTTAATAATGTTATTATTTTTTCATTAAAAACTGTTAATAATGCATTTACCATATCAGTTTGTCTTTATTAATATGATTTCTGATGTTTTATTGAATGCATTAAATGATTGTGTCCTTAAAGTTTTCAGTATCCTCTTGATACTAGCTTTAGGGATATGATATTTAATAGTTTGTAAGAGTTTACTTGTTCATTGTAATCTGAGACCCTTAAGCAGGACTATAATGATGTAGCAACTCAAATTGTTGTGATATATATATAATATTACTCATTGTCAAGTGTTTTATCAAATTGATATAAGCAGCCTTGAACATGTGTATTATTTTGTGAAACTTGATGAATGAGATAATTGGATATTCTATAGCACTCCAATTTTGTTATTTGGACATGTAATTTTGTCAAATGAAAAAAAATTATTTTCTTAATAATGTTGAATGGATTGCAATTAAAGTTGGCTTGTGTAAGTAATGAACATATCATTTCGGTATGACATTATTTGACATAATCATTTGTGTGATAAAGAAAATAGTTTAATTATTTATTTTGAGAATATTTAAAAATATTACTTGTGCATAAATTATGAAAATATTGGTTCAACTATTTTAATCTATCAAGTGGGAGAAACTTGTATATTATAATCAAAGACCCTTAGGCGGGATTTCAATGATACAAGGACTCTAGTTCAATTAATTGCTCAGTTAATTGAGTAAGGGAAAACTAATATAATTATGGTTGCTTAAGTATAATAAATGTTTTAATGCATTGTTTTCTCTAATCCTTGTATTTGTCATCGCTTTGTTATTGCCTGTTGGAACCTATCAAGGACAGGCAATAGTATCATGTTGTAATATAGTGAACTCCCTATAGTATCATGTTGTGTTGATATGTTATAGTCTTAATAAGACATGTTGAAAGTATAATTAGCTTGTAAAGGTCTAAAAATAAATTTTTTGTTTTGCACCATTGTTAGTGTTGTATTAAATCATTAGTTTGTTGAACTTATTTTGTAATAAGTATTGTCGTAGTAATTTGGGAAATATTATTTTTGTCGATAGGATAATGATAATTGTTTTGGTTTAATATTTTGGAATGATAACTTTGAAGATTTCTTTTTATATTATTCAAATGTCAAAATTCTCAAAAGAATTTTAGTTTTGCTAATTTTCTCAAGAAAAAAACATATTTCTAGGATTAAAGCCATTTAAGTATTATTGTGTGAAGGAAGCGTTCTTCTAATTGTGGTTTAATCATTTTGTGAAGATTTATTTATTTATTGAGTCCACATTATTGTGTTAATCAGTTCAACTTTATAAAAGGGCTTCTTTTGTCGATGGTACAAAAAAAATTTATGATGAATATATTTTGAGTTAAACCAGTTGTATCTATGACATTCATTTCAGGAAATTTCGTTTCGTTTGGATTGAAGTAAAAGAAAGTGTATATTTAATTGTTATGTATTTATATGTTGATTTTGTAAATTACCTGATAATCAATATGAATTGAAGCTCTTCATTTCTTATAAGAAGAAAGCGATTTTGTAACTGTTATTCCTTTTGAAATACTTGTTGCAAATTTTATAACCTATTATGTATGAAACCTAATATTAGAGGCAATTAAAGGCCTAAACGCAAGTTAAGTTGACTTGATACGGGTTGTTAGGTATTATTGTTTAATATTGATTTTGATGTTGTTTACATCAATGAGTGTTGTCATAAGTAAGTGGGAGCAAATTTGTTATTAATGTGTTTTGTACTAGTTGTATATTGATGACCAGTATTGCTATTATTGTTAAATGAGAGACAATATTCTATATTGAATTGTTTCTACCATATGAAAAATCTTGGTGATGTCATTTTGTGTCTAAAGCATAAAGACCTTTTAAATTATACTATATTGACTGATTGTCTCATAAGGTACATATTGTTATAAATTTTTAAAATGTGTTTGTGTTCTTGTTGAACATTAATGTTTACTATAGTGGGAGTTGGAGACTGTCTTTTGGTTATGTCATTAATAGTGGTTAAGTATAGGTCTCATATGCTTCTGCTATTGGTAATCTAATTTTGTGCTTAAGTGTGCATGTGTTTATTTTTATGTTTTTATTGTTTGCTATTGTGACACTTAGGTTTTTTTTTAGTGAGTTGTTGAAAACTTGCAACTAGTCTCATATATGTGTAAGGCGTTAGAGATTTTGATCTCACTCATATGTTATCAAGTCTTTTAAGTGGTCATTATAGTTTTGTAAAGTATAGATTACTTTATTTGTGAAAATTCTTTTATGATTTTGTGTTTGCGATGACAAAGAGGAGTTGACTTGTTATAAAGTGTCATATGGACACTTGTAATCTCCTCAATTGTAAATGCAGAGTTTGTAGTTGATAATGAAGTAATTTTGTGAGACTCTATGGTTGATAAATTTTGTATACATTTGACTTAATATTGTTTCTGTTGTTATAACTACATTTTGAATAACTCTGCAATATTGTATTTATCTCTATTTTGGTATTTATGTTGAATAGAGATGGTGAGTTTTAGACTCACATTGAGTACTCTACCACAGAACTGATAGTCTCACTAATAATGATGTTATCATTAGAGTATTTTGGAAATTTTGGACTCTAATGGGGTTGTAATTATTGTTTTGTTTTGATATGTTGGATTAGTGGGAGAGTGTACATTATAATTATAATTATTATATTATCTCAAGACTCATTGAAACTGTTGTTGCCATATGTTGTTATTGTGCATGCTTTTGTGATGATATAACGTATTGTTGGAGACTTTAGTACTCGATCTCATTTTGTTGTACTGAGATATTTTCTTTGAGTTATTTTGTTGAATCTCAATAGGCATCCTTGGTGAATTGCACATTGATCACACTTTTGACATGTAATTTTGTTGTGATTTTCCTTTGATCCACATTCCACATTTTGTTAGGTCATCGGGTTATAAGTATTTTGCATGTATAATATTAGTGCTCCTATCACGTATGATTTTCTATATTGTTGAGTTGCTTGTAAATCTATTTTGGACCGATGGTTAGAAGTGCTTGCTCATAGTTGACATTCTTGTGGCCATAGTAATCTGGGGAGTTATTTTGTTTAAAATTAAGTATCTATGTTGTCCAAGTGAGAGATTGCTAGATTATTTTTAGTATGTGTGGACTAGCATAGTCATCAATTTTTTAAAATCCAAATTAATTGAATGTCAAATATTGTGGAGCATCTATTGGTTTAGTCCATTTGTGATCAATTTTTTTATTAGACTCTTATAAGTACTTAAATCCATGTGGATAATATTATTTTGAGTTTGTGGACTTTGTGTATGGGTTTTCTATGATGGATAGGTTAATCCATATTGTAAACACAAGGAGAGACCCCTATTCTCATCCTATATGTATTGACTGTTTCATTGTTGAAATTGAGTTGCCACAATGGGAAATTTTTTGCAGGGAGACATTTACACAATAAGAAATGAGAGTAGTTTTTCTCTTTTATGATGATAAGGATTTTTGACTATCTTTCTCTCATAGTGTCTTCTCAAAGATATTATTTCTCTTTAGTATAAGGTAATTCTATATTTTAAATCTTAATTATTGATTAGTTAATATACATGCCATGAATTAAGGTTAAATGTGGATCCATTAATTTTATTTTAGTGGGTGTAAAATTTCTAACAATTTATAGATAAAAACGGTTCTAGTTTCCACTTAAAACCTTCCCTATCTTAATATGGCAAGAAGATCTTCCTTCATGGGCTTTGCAATAAACTATATATGTGGGCTTAACACCACATTTTGAGTCAAAACTAGGCATTCTACTTACATGGTCTTTACCTAGTTAATTCATTTTCAATACGAGACTTTCTTTACTCACACTTAAATTCTCAACAACAATGAAACTAGAAAATAAATGATATTGACTTATTGAATTCTAGCCACATAGTATTGTGTAGTGGTTGTGGAGGCAAGTTAATTTTTATTACAAAAGCAACAAACTAAATTATATGTATGTTCTTCAGAACTTCCTTGGTTTAACGAGGTAATTTTCGTCCTCATCTTTTTTCAGGACACAGACTTTCATGAGGAATGAGAATGAGTTACATCCAGAAAACTGACCGAGAAGTAGGAAGAGATAACATTAAGATTAAGCCAAGGTTAAACCAAGGTTGCATCCAAGATATAACTAGGTTTAATAACTGGAGGAACATCCTCCAACTAAACACACTAGAAAGTGGGAACAGGAAAAGGCTTAAAAGGCAAGCTCATTTGCTGCCTGATTCCTTGAGCGACCAACGCAGTGAAAAATATAGTGTCTGAAGTGTCACTTCATCTCCCAACAATCATCAATCAACTGCACAAATTATGAAGGTTCCTCGCAGGTATCTGCAATAGTGATAAGTGATAACCTAAGCAAAATCAAAGTCTTCAACACATCTTGGAAACCCGTGTCCAGAGCAAGTTGAAGGCCATGATCACAACACTCCACACATCAAACACAGGTATAAAAGTTTAAAGCTAAATATTATAAAGAGCGTTCTATAAGAACTTCATTTTTCTTGTTATAAGGTTTTGATTTGTAAAGCAAAACAGAGGAGAACGAGCAAGAATAGGAAGAAGCAAGGGTTCTGTGGCTAATGATTTTTTTTTTTCCATTGATTTACTGCATTACTTTCAAATTTAAGCAAGTGTAGCATAATTACAAAGAGAACTTCTGATACAATCAAAATGCTAAAAACAAGGATCACCACAAAAATTAGAAATATCTCAAATAAACTTAACTACTGCAGACAGTCTACAGTGACTGACATTCTTAACTTCAGCAGACCAAATCACCTAGCTAACATTTGTAACTTTTTTAGATTTAAAATCCTAATTAAACTTTTATAATCAATTTCTTCCTAACATTTCTTTATAAATTGAAAATATAACTAATCCATTTAATATTTCTTTCTTTTTCAATTGATCTTAAATAAGATTTTAAGAAAAACTTTTTTCTTGTGTCGCAATACTTACTGACTTGATAATATTATTTTGAAAGCTTAATATGCATTTGAAAAAGAATTTAGTCGTCTTAGATCAAAAAAATAAAAAGAGAAAAGAATTGAATCTTCTTATATGATTGAGTATGTTGATTGAACCGTTCTATTTCATTTATATGATTTCCTTTTAAAAAATTTAGAGCTGAAAATAAATATAAACCATTGAATTAATTAAATTAATAGAAAAAAGAATTAATAAATATTATATTTGTGGAAAGTGAGTAAAAATGAAAATTCACTAGCACTACTAGGAAAGTGAGATAATATGTGAGCATTTTATTAATTATCATGACTTTTATATATTTTTAAGAAAAAATTGAGAATTGGAGTAGTATTACATAGAAAAATTTAGCCGTGGCATCAGCTATGAAGATAGTTTCACGGAGGACAAGCTTCCACTGGGCTGTAGCCAAATACATAGCTTAAATAGACACAATTAAGAAAGTGAGCAAACATGGGAGGATTTTATTAATTAAATTGTCTTTTCTATATTTTTAATATAAATTATAATTAATAGATTTTGTTCTGAATAAATTTTAGAGAATTATCTAAATAAAGTTGAAGAATGTGGTTTCCTCTGATGCACGGTGATTGTAATTGTGGTATAAGAGATGAGTACCTATAAAAGATATTTCGACACTCAAGTTAAATTGTACACAAAGTGAGTAGTATTTAGAATTAGATGTATATATTTTCTACATTGTGTGGTATTTATAAGAGTGTCATAATATATAAGAATCATGTTTAAATCTGCATTAAATGTTGTTAATTAAGATAAAAATCCAATGAAATTATTATCTCTTATAATTTATTTCTCTATTTATGACGGATATAATTGATTTCCTTATATATGAGGGATCCTGTGAGAGATTTACTCTTTATAAATAAGCAAATTTACTCAACTAATAGCGCGCATAAATATTTGGGCTCCAATTCTAGTGGCCCGGGTTACACTTAAACTACTAATCTAGAACCCGGTCCAGAACAATTGTCCCAACTTTGCGCTTAGATGTGACAGCTGAGTGTCAAGATATCAAAATTCATCAAGAGCAAACGACATGCATGGGACAAAGGGTTAGGTCTCGCAATGTTTTTACCAAATGGTCGATGTCCGTGATATATGGTAGAATGCCCCCAATATTAATGAATAATGCCAGGATCCAGAATGGATCACTCTACATAAAGTCAATACATCGTCATCCAGAATTCATAGTAGGTTGCCCTCATACAGATTTGTTTGTGGGGCCCATTTAATTCTGACGAACCGAGATCCATATTTCAAATATATCATTATATCATGACATAAGTCTGTGATTTGATTTTAATATCTTCTTGCAACGTTATACGTCGCTTCAACTCTAAGCGTTGTCCTCTCAACTACTTTGTCAAGTTCAATTCGCCATATGTCCAAAAAATATTGGAAGCCGCCGTTTAGGTTTCGTACCACCATGATTACTATTTCAAATCCTAAGCGAACTTTTAATTTTACCCCCTAATGGCAACAGTTGGGAGAGGTTTATTCAAGCCTATAAATAGGAGTGAGGGGAAAAATCCCTCACTTTTTTCCTTTCTTTGCCACTTCTGCCTTTTACTCCAGCGAGCACAGGCGATTTTTAGCGAAGCTTAACAGTGGTGTTTGGTGGTTCCAACCTCTTTTCAAACCTTCCCTCAACTCATCTTCAAGGTATTTCCCTTTTCCACTCTTTTTCTTCTAAAACTTTCATTGTGAGAGAGAAAATGTGCCGAAACATTGACAAATATAGCAGTTTCTTAGAAATTTTGAGTGCTCTGTTCTCTTCTTCATCTCAGGCATGGCAGAGACACCCTCCTCACATTGGAGGTTCTAGTAGTGTTTTGAGGCCAATAACTGGGATGGACATCTTGGAGGCACTGCGAAGGGCGGATCGTGCAAGAGAACTTGCAAAACAAAGACCATCACGTCCACTCTCCAAGCTCATGATATAGTTAGACAGTTTAAATGAAATCTCTTCTAATTCTAACATGAGTGTGGCCTCTATAGGTGAAGCTAGTTGCTCAGAAATGGGGCATTGGAGAGAGTCTACATCGGAAGCCAGGGAGTTCATCTTCCCTAGAAACACTGGTCTTTACCAATGGGTAGATCGAGAAGTATTAGGCACCCCCTCCAGGGTGGAGAGCTTGGAGGATGCCTTTGCCACATAGGAATATTTACATTTAACTAGGGATAGGTTAAGAGATAAAGATTACGTTGTTCGAGCTCCGACTGACTAGGAGAGGTCTGTTCAACGAGAACAGAAGGTGGCCATTTCATTTATATGTATGAAACTCTGTTCACTCGCATCGGTGTCCAACTTCCATTCTCAGAGTTCAAAATTGGAGTCCTCAATCACTTACGCGTGGCTCTAACCCAACTACACCCAAATGCTTGGGGTTTCATCCAAACTTTTGATCTTATCTATAGAGCCTTTGGATGGCCATACTTTGTAAAGTCATTTTTCTTTCTTTACACTCGATTTTTGTCCTCTAGGAACAACTTCCAAAAAGGATGGGTCACTTTATGGATGTAAGCAAGATGTAAGGTGTTCAAGCCATATTAAGAATCCTTTAAGAATTTTAAAAAGATTTCTTCAGGGTGGAAGGAGCTCTAGGGTTAATGCCTTTTTTTATTACCCCAAAAGGTGAACCACCCTTATTTTTATACTGGACACAGACAGTATGAAATCAGAGTTTGAAAGAGATTGAGACTCTGATGTCCGGCCTTTCAGAAGATGAGGCCGACGTCCTCAATTTTTTAGTTGAGTGGGCTGATAAAAGTGGGGGCATCTATTGTAAAGATGTCCTAGATGAGCCATTTGACTCAATAAAACCATTATATTTCCCAATTTTTCTAAGTATTGTAACATTCTTGTTTCCTGTTTGTAAAAAAGCATTGCTCCTCCTAGCAAGTTCGAGGCTCTCGCAATGTGGTTGGTCCAACAAAAGGCTAGATCTTCGGGATCCAGATCCCAGCCTACCATCTCAGTCCTTCCAGCTCAAATCCAGCCTCAGGAGACAAATCTAGTTCTGGGGGAGGGACGATGAAAGTCGCAAGGCAAAAGGTCAGTGGCTGAGGCGACGCCATTAGACTTAACTTCTAGCCGAGAATTTGAGATCCTAGAGGGTGCCCCTCTTTAATTCGCTGGGCAATCAATTTAGGGTAGAGGAGTCGATCTCGACTGGATTATCGATAACACTTTATTGACCCCAACAAACCAAGATGTCCTTATTGAATAGGACTTGATAGAGATAATCTAGGATGCTCTGGTGAGGGCTCTAGCAACGCCTCAGTCCTCCACTTTCTAGAATTTGCTCTCAAGTCTGTTCGTTAGACTCACAAGTTAGAAAAATAATTGGACGCCTTCCGAGGTGAAAAGAGGGGACTTGAGCTGGTCATTGCGCAAAATGATGGGTAGCTAGCTCAAGTTGGTAAGGAGTTCGAGCTGCACAAGACTAGGGTGGTCGGACTCCAGGTCAAGCTTGTTAAGGTGGTTGCTAGAGAAAGCAACATGAAGGATCAAATGACTTTTGCTTAATCCTGCTTGACCGCTCTCTGAACTAAGAACGAGATTCTTAGGCAATTCGAGGCCAAGCTTAAAAATGATATTTTACATATCGAAGATGAATAAGCCAATTTGGTGGATGAATCTTTCTTAAATGCTCTCTCTTAACTACACTTATTGAATTTGAATCTCATCGTTGAGAGACTAATTCGAGGAAGGTGGTCCGCGATGGATGCATTATGGATGCCATCCCCATGGCTACTCCATTGAATTAGGTTCCTACGACTATGGAAAACGGCGAGGAAGAAGGGGAAGAGAACTCAGAGGGCGGCCCAGTAGAGGAGATGATAAGCAAATTCTTGGTCCTTTCATAAGATAAAAACTTGTTTTCTTGACCAAAAACTTGTTAGACCATTTGTACCGCAAGTGCACGGGTCATTCAAGTAATACATATATAAAGTAAGAAATCGTTCCCACGATGACATTGGCTTCCATAGCTAAGTATACACCAATAGCTTAACTAATTCTATTCAAGAACATAAAAATAGGAAAAGTGTAGTAAAACTAATCTAAAGACATAAAAGTAATAAATGAAAATAAAGATAAAGGTTTAGAGATCTAAGAAATTTTTTTTCACCTCATACTTCATACTAATGATATGCAATCCTTACAAGCAACATCAATGAATTGTTAAGTTAGCTTAAGAATTTGATTTAGTTAAAAGCCTATGTCTAGGTCAATCAACCATAGCTTCATCTAATCCACTATGTTTCCATGAGAACTAGTGCAAACTCCACTCATGAACGATCTATTCTCAAACACCCGCTATGCATGGCTAAAAGGCATATTTTTATCTAGTTAGCAAATTAACTTATCCAAGCCAATTGAACTCATCGAACATGCATCAACCATAAATATGATCTAAAATCCAAATTTCTATATCTAGGTTCATTAGATTTCATCAAATCAATCAAAAGCTAATCAAACCTTCAAGAGCATTAAGATCCATATGATTGAACATAATTAAACATCAATATATACTCAGAAGATAACAAAATCATCATTATTCATACAAGGATCCAAAATAATCCCTAAATATAGCTCAGCTAATCATTGAACATGAAAATACATATCAAAATCAGTGCTCAAGAGATAAGGAAAAGAAGGAAAGGCATAGGGAGAAAGGAAGAAGCTCATGGATATCATCTTTGTAGCTTGAATCTCATTCCATGAAGAAGATTGCCTCCAACCTTGGCTCCCTTTGCCTCCTCAACCTCCAAAACGTGAGTTCCAGCTGCAATTTCTCTAAACTAATGAAAACTATTACCTAAAATCTAATAAAATAGTATTTATAAGCACAGAAAAATAAGGGACGATGTGGCGTTAAAAACACCACGTTGCGGCGCGCATACATTTAGGTCACCAACGCCCAAGGTGTCCACTTTCAATGTCGCGGTGCCTTGGCCTCGAGTCTTTTGTATTGATACAGGGGATGCACCATGTCGCGGTGCTGACATGCCCACGCCGCGGCGTTGTCTGCTGAAATACAGATTTGGCTTCCTCTTCCACTTTTAGTTCAAGTCCTTTACATTTGAGCTTGTTTGGAGCCCTTTCTAATATAGAAAAATTACCAAATTAATATCAATTACAAATCCACTTAGTCACTTATCAAATAAACACAATTTGCACAAAAACACATATGAAGGTACTAGATTTAAAATATGACAAATATAAGCATAAAACCTTCCAAATATGTAATGTAAACAAGGACTAAGCATTCTTTACAGCACAGAGATAGGGCACCAATAACTACATTTTATGGAGTTATCACATCCCCAAACTTATATTTTGCTAGTTCTCGAGCAAAACAAAGTATAACTAAGTAAACAAGCTTAAACAATTTATTCAACTTTTCATTCAGCGTATAACAAAATTTTAATATTTTTTTTTTTTTCATTTAAAACCACAACTACTAGCATATAATGATTGCTTCAATCCTTAAAAAGCGCAAATGCCCCATAATCAACTTCACACATACATAATCTTTCACATGCTAACAATCTAGCTTCTTTTCATACAATTCACATTTACCACAAACATGCAAAATAAACTTCTGCTAATCAAGTCATACACATCCAGATAAATTTATAAACATACATGCATATAAATCATAAAATCCACAAAATTGTAATCCAACTCTCTCTCCACTAATGTGAATCACATAAGATTGAGGATCAAAAGAGACTTTCACAGCTTGTAATGTTAGGCCAATGGTATGGGCGAAAGAACAAAGGAAAAGGATACAATACAAACATTGAGAAACATAAACATGTTATTTCAAGACTTGAGTCACTACATGATTTTTGTAGGGTATTCAACAGTAAATGAAGAAAACTCGCCAGAACCATTTTTGATGCTTTTGTTACTTTTCTATTCTTAAGCTTTGCTTTTTTTTTCTTTTTTTTTTTCTCTTTGACTGCATCTGGTTCCCTCAGGCTTATTTTAATGAATATTCATTAACACCCCTAATCAATAAACTCACTTCAAGAAATAATATATTATGTACTCAACAAACAATGATGGTAGGAAGAAAATGCAATGCTTTCACATGCATTAGAATGGTTAACAGGTTAACGAACACAATGGTGATAGAAAAACAAATAAGGCCAAACAATATAAGGCTTTAAAAAGGGATCTAAGATATCATCATTTAGGTACGCTTGAAAAGGCTCAATCGGTTCAAATAATGCCTTAATCATTTCCTCAATAATGCATAACCTAGGATTTGGCCTCAAGAGAGTTAAAAAATAATTTCTAGAATAAGCAAAACTCTACATGTACATCCACAAACATTCTCTAGACATGCACTCTTATCATTTTCAAAGTTACACTTGCATCTAAGTGAAATGTAAATCATGCATCAAAAGCGACTAAATTGTTTCACATACTCCAAGATCACATAAGGTTTCACTCAAAATAGGGCAAATAGCAACCTTTCATATCATGGAACAACCAAAACAACACCAGTATCTTTGCAACATATCATGCATTCAAATATATTCAACTTCCTTTCTTTTCAAGTATGCATAACATCATTTGCATAATATTAAAAATTAAAATTTCTTTTTGAAATCCATTAGTAATAGCCAAAGAAAATAAAGAAACATGAAAACATGGTGGCTATCACAACTGCATCTAGTAAACATCATCACATGCACACATAATACATCATAACATCCAAAGCATGTAATAACACTCCCCCAAACCAAAGTGAGACAAAGTCTTCACTTACATGGCATAAAGGTACCTAAATTTATCAAATTTAAGCACACTATTAATCTGAGCATACTAAATTAAGAAATAACATGAAAAATAAACAAACTATGTACAAAACATAGCACAACACCATGACATTACCATGCCAACATCGCGGCGTTGGGGTCGTCTGCAGAGTTTTGCAGTAAAATCTCACGGGCGCTGCGGCGTGAAACATGACAACGTCGCGGCGTGAGAGATCAGACTACATAATTTAGCAGTAAACACAGTTTTGTTGCTGGATTTGCTTCAAAGTGGTCTCCAACAGCAGCAATACTTGTTCAAAAAGCTAAATTACAAAATGTATAACAAAAACATATTAAAACTACAAAATCTACATACTAACATATTTAATACCTAAAACTTAACAAAAACATAAAAACTAACTAAAAGCATTAAACTAACATATTAACATACTACATATATTACCTAGTAACATAAATAAGATTCAAAACTTAACCAAACAAAAGCTAACATAATTAAGACATAAAAACTAACAAAAGCTATAAACTACAAAGTGAACATTCTAACATATATTACCTATTAACATATTAACAAATAAAAATAACATACTAGCACAATTAACATCAACATATTAATATATACATATTAACATACAAAATTTAATATACTACTTATTTATGCAAAAAGTAAAGATAAGAATTTAACATAAACTTGGGGTTCTCCCAAGAAGGGCCTAGTTTACAGTCTTGGCAGGACTTTGTCTCCAAAATGGATTTATGTGGATGAGTAGTCTTCTTGAACTTGATTCGAAGGTTATCCTTTTGAGGAGTCACGAATTCCTTGAATGGTCTCGTATGATTAGGATCATCTGACTTCTTTATTGAAACTAAAGCAAGAACATAAAGAAACTTAAATTAAAACAAACTATATACAACTTGAATTAGAACTAACCAAACTCATTGTTGATATTAGCCATATAGAATTAAATCATATCCCTGACAACGGCACTAAAAACTTGATAAGCAAATTCTTGGTCCTTTCATAAGATAAAAACTTGTTAGACCATTTGTACCGCAAGTGTACGAGTCATTCAAGTAATACATATACAGAGTAAGAGATCGTTCCCACGAGGACATTGGCTTCTATAGCTAAGTATCAACTAATAGCTTAACTAATTCTATTCAAGAACATAAAAATAGGAAAATTGCAGTAAAACTAATCTAAAGACATAAAAGCGATAAATGAAAATAAAGATAATGGTTTAGAGATCTAGAAAATCCTTTTTCACCTCATACTTCATACTAATGTTATGCAATCCTTACAAGCAACATCAATGAATTGTTAAATTAGATTGAGAATTTAATTTAGTTAAAAGTCTGTGTCTAGGTCAATCAACCATAGCTTCATTTTAACTAATCCACTATGTTTTCATGAGAACTAGTGCAAACTCTACTCATGAACGATCTATTCTCAAACACCTGCTATGCATGGCTAAAAGACATATTTCTATCCAGTTAGCGAATCAACTTATCCAAGCCAATTGAACTATCGAACATGCATCAACCATACATATATCTAAAATCCAAATTCCTATGTCTAGGTTCATCAGATTTCATCAAATCACACAAAAGCTGATCAAACCTTCAAGAGTATTAAGATCCATATGATTGAACATAACTAAACATCAATATATACTCAAAAGATAACAAAATCATCATTATTCATACAAGGATCCAAAGTAATCCCTAAATACAGCTCAGCTAATCATTAAACACGAAAATACACATCAAAATCAATGCTCAAGAGATAAGGAAAAGAAGGAAAAGCATATGGAGAAAGGAAGAAGCTCATTGATATCATCTTTGTAGCTTGAATCTCCTTCCATGAAGAAGATGACTTCCAACCTTAGCTCCCCTAGCCTCATCAGCCTCCAAAACATGAGTTCCAGTCCCAATTTCTTTAAACTAACGAAAACTCTTACCTAAAATCTAATAAAATAGTATTTATAGGTACAGAAAAATAGGGGATGCCACGGTGTTAAACACACCACGTCGTAACGCACGTACATTTAGGTCACCGATGCCCGAGGCATCCACTTTCAATGTCGCGGCGCCCTGGCCTCGGGTCTTTTGTACTGATGCAGGGGATGCACCATGTCGCGGTGTTGACATGCCCACGCTGCGGTGTTGCTTGTTGAAATGCAGATTTAGCTTCCTCTTCCACTTTCAATACAAGTCCTCCATATTTGAGCTTGTTTGGAGCCCTTCCTAATATAGAGAAATTACCAAATCAATATTAATTACAAATCCACTTAATTAGTTATTAAATAAACACAATTTGCACAAAAACATATAGGAAGGTACCATATTTAGAATATGACAAATATAAGTAAAAAACCTTCCAAATATACAATGTAAACAAGGACTAAGCATTCTTTACAACACAGAGATAAGGCACTAATAACTACATTTTATGGAGTTATCAAGAGACTGAGGTGGAAGTCATCAATCAAGAAGAGACTGAGGTGGAAGTCATCAATCAAGAAGAGCCTACCCTAGATGATTAATCTTTATTCTATTGTTTTATTTTGCCCCATGTGTGTGGTTTTATGTAAATGGACAAGTCTTGGGCTTCAAGCGTTTTTCATTTAAATACTTAGAGTATTATTGTGCATATTCTTGTTGCCTTTTTTTTTATATAACCGACATTGGTCCAACGCTCGATCTCGGTGGCTTCATTTATACTTAGCGTATATTTTTGACCAAGATGAGTCCAATGCTCAATCTCAGTATTTCTCTTTTGCACTTAGTGAACACCCATGTTTTTCCCAACCGAGATGGGTCCAACGCTCGATCTCGGTGGTTATTTTTTCGAGGTCCTCTATGTTTATTTATTAACCATGTCTCTCCACCTTTGTTGACACTTAGTCAAATTTTTAAGTGTGAAACTATGAAGTGTTATTTTGACACAGAAGCCTCTTGGAATGGCGTCCATGGCAAATGTTATTGCCTTATCTCGAGCAATAGTTAGCTACTCTTAACCTCTTTAAACCTTTTTTAGGCTTATGGGTTAAGGTCAGACTCAATAATGTACGAGTTAAAACCCTTGAATTCGCTTCTTGAACTCAAAAATTAGTCAAGTAGATTCCCCCTTTTGACCTTCATTCATGCATCAGAATATCTTATCTTAATTGGACTTTGTATTCCTCGGACCACTGCAAGGTACAATCACCTTATGGGTTGCAATAGTTATAGATGAATGAAATAACTAAGTGTTGGAAAAATAATGATTGGTTTATTCATGTCGAAACGCGTCACTTACATGATAACAATTAAAGGCATCTAACTATAATATTTCCTTAATTTATCAGTATTTCATAAATTCTTGATAGTTTTGCTAGAGAGGGTTTCTACAGTATAGGCTCGTATGTTTGTTTTGGACACAATCATGTATGGTCCTTCCTAATTAGGAGCTAACTTTTCATCTTTCATATTTTTTCCTCTAATATATGCCCTACATAGTACAGGGTCACTAGGTATAAATCTTCGTGGTATCGCTTTAGAATTATATCGTGCTGTCTTCTGTTTAAGGACGACTTCATGAATATAAGCAACACGACATTGTTCTTCCAATAAGTCTAAGTCATGACAGATGAGGTTTGGGTTAGCCTCCTCTAAAAAGTTATATATCCTCCAGCTTGGTTCTCCTATTTTCACTGGGATCATAGTTTCGCAACCATAGGTCAATTTAAAGGGAGTCTTTCTTGTGGAGGAGTGGGGTATAGTCCGATATGCCCATAAGACATGATCGAGATGCTCTACCTAATACCCCTTAGCATCATCGAGCCTTTTTTAGATTCCTTGAAATATGACCCGGTTGGCTACTTCAGCTTGCCCGTTGGTCTTTGGGTGTTCCACAGAGGTGAAATGCTGTTTGAGACCTGATAAGCCTATATTTTATAGTCTTATACCAGATAAATTATGGTGATTTGTTTATATTTATTAATGAATTTTGAGTGGATCTTTATCATTGTCTTCATTTTTGTAGACTGAATGGGATTTTATCACATTTGAAGTGAAAGTAAGCGAAGACACCACGTTTTTAGATCAAAAGAAAATCATTTTGGCTTAGACAGGGTCCTGTGCGCAATTGAGGAGTTAGACAGGATCGTGTCTAACTTGAAAAATGTTTCTGTCTGGTTTTTTAAAGAGACATGGCAGTGTCTCTATGTCACACGACTGTGTCTTTATGTTACACGGTCATGTCTCTAAGCTCACACTACCGTGTGAGGTCTCCCGACCGTGTCTTTAAGCAAACCCCTAAACCTAAAGCAGACTTTTGCGATGGCAAACTTTGATAGGCAAATGGGAGGTTAGTTTTTCTACAACCGAAGATTAGAGGCTAGGGTTTTGAAGATAAGTGCAAGAGTAATTGAAGTTCAACCATTGAAGACATCTTCTCCTTCTTCATCTTCTCTTTTTATTTTTTTCTTTCCTATTTTCTCAAGATAGAATCATGGTTGTTTCTTTAACTTCTATTCTTGTTTATGCTACATTAGACATGAGTGACTAAATTCTTTTTTCTAGGATTAGGATGCAACTCTCTACTTTTCTATGTTGAATTACTAATTTGATTCTTTGTTTATGAAAAATTATTGTTCTTGATTCATTCTTAGTATGTTTAATGCTTGTGGTATGTTATTAGTCATATTTACATGATCTTAGGCTTTAGGTGAAAGATTGAAAAATGAAACCTAATTGCTAGATAATCTAAGAATTGAACTTAGGAATTGAGACCTAGACATAGGCTTAAATCCTTCGAGGAGCAAACGATTGTCATAAAACTTAATGGGTTAGAACTTGGATTAATTGCCATGAGAATGAGATTGATGGAGTTTTAACACATTTTTAGAGTCAAAAAATTAGACTTTAAACAATTTAGAACAAATCGCCTTCAAGAACATAATTGAACATTAGCAAAGATAGGATTATAATTTATCATAGGAGGTAGTTTAACATAGTTTATCATATTTGCTTACTTTATTACTTTGATTTTCATCTTGATTTTAATTGAGCCTTCACCATTTTTTAATCATTTAAATAATCAAAGTCACCATAAGAGTTAGTAATCAATCGATCATCGAGGGAACAATCTTTATTTTACTACTTAAACGATCCATGCGCTTGTGGAAAATTCACAATAACTTTTTGTTCCAGCTAAAAGATCCTTGAACTTTTGATCAGTGAATTGGGTTTCGTTATACGTGACGATAAACTCCGGGATACTAAACTTGCTGATAATATTCTTATAAGTAAATTTTTAGATCCTGGCTCAAGTGATGGTGGATAACAGTTCAGCCTCAATCCACTTAGTGAAATAATCAACAGCCACCACTAAGTACTTGATCTACCTTAGTGCTTGAGGCAAAGGACCTAGGATATCCATCCTCTATTGGTAAAAAAGCTAAGGGACGAACATTGTAGACAGTTCTTCTGGTGGGGAAATGTCGATATCTGAGAACTGTTGACATTGATCACATTTCTGGACATGTTCCATGCTATTAGCTTCCATCCTAGGCTAATAGTATCTATCCCTTAGCGCTTTCTGTGCTAGGGAATTTTCACTGAGGTGATGGCCAGAACTCCCTTCGTGGATTCAAGCTAAGATGTATTCTACTTCCTTAGGACTGAGGAACTTAAGGAGGGAAGAAGAAAACCTACGACAGTACAACTGATTATCAAGGACAGTATACCAAGTTGCTGTTTGTACTATTTTTTGGGCTTCTTTCTAGTCTTCCGGTAATAAGCCATTACGGAGGTAAGCAACTATGAGCGTCATCTAGGTTTCATTATCTTCCAATAGAAGGACTTCATTATCCGTAATACTAGGAGTGAGTAAGGTATCCTGGATTACAGACCTATTGTTGCCATGGCTCTTGGTGTTGGCAAGCTTTGATAGGATGTCAGCTCTAGAATTTTGCTTTTGTTGAAATATATTCTACCTTCACACTATCAAAACTTTCCATCAACTTCTTTACTTTGGCTAAGTATTTATGCAACAAGAGCTCCTTAGCTTAGTATTCACCTTTAATTTGGGACATCGCCAGCTGTAAATCGCTGTATAGAATTGTATTTGTAGCCCCTATCTCTTTTTCCATGTTGATGCACGCAATGCATGCTTCATATTCATCTTGGTTATTTGAATTCGAAAACACAAACCTTAGAGAATGTTCTAATACAAGTCCAGCTTCATTTTCTAACATTACTCCGGCATCACTCCCTTTGGGATTTGAAGATCCATCAACGTAGATGGTCCAACAATTCGCTCTAGGATGGCCAGAATCCGATGTAAGCTCAACCAAAAAATTGGATAAGACTTGAGCCTTTAAGGCTTGTCTTGGCTCATAAGTGATACCGAATTTGGAGAGCTCCACTAACCAAGCAATCATTCTCCTGGGGAGATCCAACTTATACAGCACTTTCTAGATTGGTTGATCTGTTCTCACTATCACAAAGTGACACGAAAAATATTATCATAATCTTCATGCCATAATTAGCAACACCAAAGCTAGCTTCTCAATCTTCTGCTAACAGAGTTTGGGGCCTTGTAGGACCTTACTGACAAAATAAATCAGACTTTGTCCTTCCTTGATTTCTCGTACCAAGACTGATCTGATTGCTTCATTATTGACTAAAAGGTAGGTATATAGTACTTCATCGAAATTTGATTTCATCAGATTTAGAGGTGTGGATAGCATCTTCTTCAATTCTTGAAAGGCAACATCACACTCTAGGGTCCACTCAAAATTCTTTCCATTTTTTAAGGTTTTGAAGAAAGGAAGAGATTTTTGAGCGGCCTTGGCTAGAAAGTGAGTGAGGGCTGCTATTTGTCCTATTAGTTGTTGTACCTCTTTCACAAACTACGGGTTGCACGTGTTGAGGATGGCCTCACATTTCTCTGGGTTGACTTCAATACCTTGATTTGTCAACAAAAATACCATAAATTTACCGACATGTACACCAAAAGTGCATTTTTCTAGGTTCAGCCTCATGTTAAGCTTTCGTATTTGGGCGAATACCTCTTCCAAATCTTTTATATGGTCACTTGTCTCTATTGTCTTAACTATCATATTGTCTTTATAGGCTTCTAGCATCTTACTAATATGTTTTTTGAAGACTTTATTCATCATTCGTTGGTAAATTGCTCGTACATTTTTCAATCCAAACAGTATGACACAGTAACAATAACTTCCCATCTCGGTTATGAACGCAGTATTGTCTTCTTCCTCCGAGTTCATGGGAATCTAATTATATTAGGAATAGGCATCTATGAATGAGAGTAACTGAAATTCAGATGAATTGTCCACTAATTTTTTCTATGTTGGGAAGTGGATATAGGTCTTTTGGGCAAGCTTTATTCAAGTCTGTATAGTCAACGTATATACATCATTTCCTATTTGAATTTTTAACCAGGACCACGTTAGAGAGCCTGGTGGTATAAGAAACTTCTCTGATAACTCCAGCATCAAGGAGTTCTTTTACCTACTTCTGAATTACCTCTTGTATTTTAGGGCTGACTTTCCTTTTTCGTTATGCCACTAGCTTAGCATCCTTCATGATGGAAATTCAGTGACAAATAAATTTAGAATCTAGTTCCTGCATATCTGTTGACGTCCAGGTGAAGAGATCTTTGTTTTTCTCAAGAAATTCAATTAACATGGATCTTTTTTCTAGGAACATATGTTCTCTAATCTTTGTTACTTGGTCAGGCTTGGAACCGAGTTAAAAGGATTTAATTTTTCATCAGGTTGAGGGCATATATTACGAATCTCTTCACGAACATCTAGCTCAGTCAGGAGGGCATTGAATTAGTCCATAATGACTGGAACTTGGTTGTTATATTGGTTCATGCTCCGTGGCTTCTTGGAAATCTTTAGACTTTAGTTATAGCACTTCCTTGTTGTAGCCTAGTCTCCTTTAATCATAACGACCTTGTTATGCTAGTTAAGAAACTTCATGGCTAAGTGGGGTGTAGAGATGACAATCGTGAAAGCGTTGAGCGAGGGGCGACCCAATATAACATTATAAGTCAAAGGGCAATCAACCATGAGAAACTTGACCTTAAGTGTCTTGAAAAGTGATACATTCCCTAAAATCAAATAAGTCTCGATATATCCCACTAGGGTGATCTTATCTCCAGTGAATCTGATCAACTCTCAAGTATATAGGATCAATTCCTTCTTTGATAGTCTCAACTTTCCAAATAGATCTAAGAACATAATGTCAGTTGAGCTCCCTTGGTCAACAAATATGTGACAAACTTCAGCACTAGTTATTATTTCTATGATCATCATGGGATCGTCGTGATCTGGGATAGTGCATCAGTAATCCTCATTAGTAAATGAAATTGGCAGGGTCTTTATTGCTCTATTATCTAACTTAGTTTCTTAGAGAGATTTTACGCTTAATATAGTCTGAAGTGCTTTTTTCCTTACATTTCCAGATTTATCGCCACTTGCGAAGTCCCTCGAAATGGTGTTGATTGTTCGAGTTACTTCTGCGTGGCGACGTTCATTGTCTAGATTGATATTATATCAGGATTATGCTCTTTCTTGGTTTTGGGTGTTACCTCGGGATGGGTCTGTGCTAAGATTTTCATTCCTCGCAAGAGAGCGTCTTCTTTGGTATAGTGGAGATGGGCTTCTCCAAGGGCTATAACTTCATTTCCAGTAATTATGTTCTTCCCTTTGCTTATTATTTTGAGGTTGACGCATATACCACCCTAAACGGCCATCTCGGATCAAAGATTCAATGACGTCTTGAAGGTTGATGCAGTTTTCAGTATTATACCCATGACCTTTATGAAATGCACAATGTTTAAATTTATCATTCTGTGTATGTTTTCTCAAAGGGGGAGGTCTTTGCACATTCCTGAACTCCGTATTCATCACCTCCTAGAAAATTTGAGTCTGAGGTGTGTTGAGGGGTGTGTAACTCTTATACTTTCCCTTCAAAGGTGGCCTCGAGTTCCAGCCTTGTTGGGTGGGTTAATCAGGCTTAGGTTTGACATCTCTTTTCTCTAGATGCTTCCTAGCTCAGAAAGCAACTTTCACATTATTGTATTTATCAGCTCTAACATGAAACTCGTCCATAGTCTTGGGTTCCTTTTTGGCAAGAGAAAAAGATAACGGCTCAAGGCGGAGTCCTTCCCTCATGTAATGTAGTCTGAGTCTTTCATCCTAGTCATAAATATTTACTATTTCTTTATTGAACTAGGATATAAAAAGTCTCGAAGAGATTCCTCCTTTCCTTGTTTAATATAGGAGAGACATGAAATAGATTTCGGCTGCACCTTACTAGTGATGAAGTGCAGCAAAAATCTCGAGGACAAGTCTTCCCAATTAATAATAGATTTAGGATTCAAAGTGGTGAACTATCTTAGGGTGACTTTTTTCAAAGTAAGAGGAAGTGCGTGACATATGAGTGGATCATCTCCACCAATGAATAGGAGAGCAAAAACATAAGCATCTAAATGCTCTTGAGGGTTTGTGGTCTCATCATAGGCTTCATGTTGGGTATTTGAAATGCCTAGGGATCTCATAGGCCATCAGTTTATTGGAGAAATGTTGGTTTTATTTAATAAAATTCGTTAATCCTTGATCCTGCTCTTTGTTTCCTCGAACCAAGATTTCAGCTCTCTAACTGGGTTCTGTGATCCTGGAATATTCCAGATGACGTACCCTGTCATGGGCTGAGTCCCTTCAATTTTCCTTATTTTTATTAGGAATTTGATTTTTGCTTTCTTTCTCCTGGTTGACAGATCTTATGAATATGTTCATCCTAGAGTCTAATAGGAGAGATGAGTTCCTCTCTGGATAGCTCCGGGAGACCAGATTTGCCATTGTGGGACCGAACTTCATCATTATCTACCCATGCTCCTAAGTGTTGCAGTGCTAATACCGAATGTCTTATATCTCTAAAAGGTACTCCTTGCAGACTAAGTCCTTGCCTCACTCGAACTAGCTACGGCAGAGGAGAGGAATTTTTGCCAATATGGGAAGTCTCTACCCCTTCTTACCTGGGTTCCGATTGTGCTACTACCTGTTCTTGGATTAGCTCATGAATGGGAGCGGATGTCTAACAACGGTCAAAATAAGGTTGATTATAAGTGGCAAAGACATGATTTCGCCTTGCATTGAAATTTATCTTTTCCCATAGACTACGCCAATGTTTTGAATGAGTTTTAGAGAGTCACCTAAATAAAGTTAAAGAATGTGGTTTCATCCAATGCACGGTGGTTATGACAGTGGTGTGAGGGGTGGGTACCTGCAAAATACACTCCAACGCTCAAGTTAAACCGTGCACAAGATGAGTAGTGTTTGAAATTAGATACATACTTTTACTATCTTGTGTGATATTTATAGGAGTGTCTTGGGAGATAAGAATCTTATTTAAATATGCATTAAATGTTATTAATTATGATAACAATCTAATGAGATTGTTATCTCTTATAACTGATTCCTCTATTTATGAGGGATATCATTGATTTCTTTATCTATGAGATATATTGTGAGAGATTTACTCATCATAAATAGGTATATTTACTTATCTAATAGCGCGTATGAATATCTAGGATCCAATTCTAGTAGGCCGAGTTACTCTTGAATGCCTAACTCAGAACCCGGTCCAGAACAGATGACATGTTCTCCAAATAGGACACCATCCTAGAAAACAATTATTGTTTGTTCTTGTTTCTTTCTTCCACCTTCTCCATATCTTCTAGGAGATTTTTCTTCAACACAATACAATTCTGTAAGCTATCTCTTTTGAAAGTCAGCTCTTTCTTTTCACTCTTTATCTTTTATGATTTTGTTAATAGAAAACAAGCATTATCTTTCACATTTTGTTGGCTGCAACGTTAGTCACAATGGAAATCTCTGCCATTCTAATAAGGGCAACCTAATAACAGAATCAAGTGCTCAAATTTAGTCAAAATGCCTCAATGTGAAATGTATGATAGTGAGTTATTGAAAAAAAAATGCATTACATTCTTATTGATCATACGTGAAATCAAAACAAAATAAAAATGAGCTTCCATTAAAGTTGAATGAAGGATATACATTTTATTTTGAATACCTTTCTCTTCAGAACTGGGTTATGAGGATTACCTAAGAAGGAAAGATGCACTGAGTTCCTCCAAGGTGCAACACTGCAGTAGTGGAGTGAGAGGGTGGGTATCTGCAAAAGGCACTCTGATGCTCAAGTCAGTAGCTACACAAAGAGGATAATATATAATGAGAATGGTACATACCTATGTCCTCTTATTTAACCTTTATATAGAGACGTATGAGCCTGTAAAAAGTATGGGGATTCTGAGCATTTTAGTGCGTATTATACGCTGTCCCTAATGGTGTGGGAGATCCTCATTCTGTATGCTCTGTCCTCTCCATCTGAGCGGAGTAATGTCTCCCTTTTTCTTTCGGGGGGGACAAGCTCAGCGAATGAGGTGCTTCTTGCGCATGGCACGTCCAGGGGTCATTCTGGATGGTCCAATTACTCTAGTTTTATGGGCCTGTACCCACTTTAGAACAGTTATCCCTAGCTTGACACTTTGATGGATCAACTACGTGTCAAGGTACAAATTCAATGCAGCGCACGACACGCAATGGGCAAAGGAATCCAAGTCATAGTGTCTTTTTGGATCTCTCGATGTTTTCTCAAAGGGTCAAGGTCCGTGACATACCAGGACGAGTCTGGGGTAAGCGAGTAAGGCTGAGATCTGAGTTGGATCATTATGCTTACGTTATCATCATGTGGTCTAGGATGTAATGTTGGTAGCCCCCGTGCCGTGTGGGGCCTGTCGTAGTTCAATCTTAGGCCGAGATTTGGGGTGGTGTTTCACTGTGGGGTTTTGCCAAAGGTCCAGTGTTCGGCTTACACGTCCCTTCGTGATATCATAAGTCGCTGAAGTTTCGAACATTTTGAGCCTTATCCTTTTGGTTACTTCTGTGTAGAAACGATATGACATGTGGTTGAGGAGCATTACTTGAGCTTCTTATTGTCATAATGGGCCACTTTGAAATGATGTATATGTGGAGCAATGACGTATCCACCCCTATTAATGGAAGCGACTTGTAACAGACTGCTCTTGCTCGGGAACTATTGCTTTGTATTTGTAGGGCATTAAACCATTTTGATAACAATAGCAACTTTTGTGGAAATAGATTTGCCTCAATGATTTAATATGTTAAGTTTTGATGATGACAAATACAAGACAAAAAGAATGATGCTTATGCTTTATAGTTGTGCTTAATAAATGACAAATGCATCACAAAAGAATGTTGATCATGTTATATAGATGTGCTTAATGAGATATATTGTATTATGCATGATTGTGTACTTTATCTAGTTATATCTCACTTAATAATCATGCAATGAGATATATGTAACATTCATCATATAATATATCCAATAATTCTTTATATGATTTATAAATGAATTAATATTAGATTTGACTTTGTTTAAATGAAAATGTACAATGTATTCTTTGTTGCATCCTATATAGTACATATCCATTAGTAATTGATAAATATCTTATTTGGATGTGTCTATGAAAGTCTTATATGCATGTTAGACTAACTAGAGTTATATATTTATGAATAATGCATATGAAGATATTGAATTATGAATTTGGACTAACTATATTTGTTTTAAGTGAGTAACACTTTGTAGGATAGTCCAAGCACCAAGAGTGAGCATTGTAACAAGAAAGTAAAAGATCACAACTATATTCAACTCAAGGAGAATGAAAATGAAAAGATGTTCCAAGCATTTATAAGTCTTGAAGAGAATATTTTTTTTTGGAAGTTTGGATTACATCAAGAATTGATGATGGCAAAAGATCAAGTCCCAAGGTTCTTCAAGAATAGCTTATAAGACTTAGATCTGGTGTAAAGGTAAAAAGGAATTACACTAAGCTCAAACAAGTTTTAAAAATATTTATAAGTGTTTCTAAAATGTTCAAATGCCCAACAACCTATTTTTAGAAAGTTAGTCTTGGTGGTATTTCAAATTTATGAAAAATAGCCAATTTTTCTGTTTTGCAAAACTGACATATAGCTACTCTTTTAATCATAACTTTCAAATTACTTTGAGTTTTGTTGTGAAACTTTTTGCATATGAAAATAGACTCAAATATCTTTTCAATGAGTGATCATTTGCTTAAAACAGATAAGAAATGAAGAAATTATGACCATTTAAAGTTAGCTTTCAAAAATAGTCAAGTTTGAGTTTTTTGTAAAACTGACATTTAGTTACTAATTTGATCATATCTTTCAAAGTACTTTGAGTTTTGTTCTGAAACTTCTTTCATATGAAAATAGACTCAAATATCTTTCCAATGAGTTCACTTTAATCGGATAAGAAATGAAAAAGTTATGACCTTTTAAAGTCAGTTTTAAAAATCAAAAATGATGTAATCGATTACACAAGTCCTGTAATCGATTACAATATTGACAGAAGCCGTGTAATCGATTACAGGAAGTGTGTAATTGATTACAAAGTGTCCAGAAAGTTTGTAATTGATTATATGAAGCTTGTAATCGATTACCAAGTGCCCAAGAACGTTTCTAACGGCTATAAACGGCTAGTTTTCATAGAAAATCATTATAAAATACTACCAACGACTATTTTATCACTTGGGCTCTATATATAAGTGTTGTATGAAGCTTATACACTTTAAGAACACTAGAATTGATCATTGAATTATCAAAATCATATTTTGAGCTTTAAAGTGTGAATCCTTTATACCCATTGAGCTTCAACTTGTACTATCCACTCTTGAGAGAGTTTTCTATCATCCATACTTTGTTCTTCAAGTTGTACATCTATTCTTGTGAGAGTTTCTATTCTTTCTATTCATCTTGAAATTATTGTAAGAGGGTGAGGTATCCCTCAAGAGAGAAAAGGGTGAGGTATCCCTTGTAGTGAGACTCAAACATAAAGGGTGAGGTATCCCAAATGTGTTGTGAATGCTCTTGATTGTAAAGGTCATCAAGCACCTATGAAGCTTGAAGAATTGGAGGATCTAGTACAAGGGTGAGGTATCCCAAGGTGTGATGAGTGCTCTTGTTTGTACAAAGGTTTTCCTAGCACCCGTGAAGTCTAGGAGATAGTAAAGAAAATATCAAGTTAAGCTTAGGGACTGGATGTAGGCCACAAGTGGTTGGTGGCTGAACCAGGATAAATTCTTGAGTTTGATTCTCTCTTCCCTACACTCTTTAATTTTAGTATTTGGTATAGTATATTTATCTATTGCATATCTTGTCATCTTGGTGATTTGATTCTATGAACTTGATATCTAGCTTATTTGCTTAATTCATCATATATCCCAAGTTGTATTTGAGTAATCTATAATAGTTGTACCTTTGTTGTGCATGTTCCGCTGTATTTATTACTTGAGTGATTCAAAATGCTTAATTTCTCAAAGTTGCATTAAAATTTGTAATCACCCAATTCCCCCCCTCTTGGGTGATGGTTGCTATGGCTAACAAGTGGTATCAGAGCTTCGTGCTCTGGTAAAAGCTTAACAGCTTGGAGTTAAAGATCTTTGTTTGTTGGTAACCATTAAATGCTTTTCAAAATGAATGATTTTGAAATTGATAAACCATCATTCTTTGATGGAGTGAATTTTGTTTATTGGAAAGCTAGAATGGAAATTTATATGTAATCTATTGATATTGATTTGTGGGATATTATGCTTGATGGATTTACATGCAAATCAAAATAAACTTGGAATGCCTATGATAGGAAATGCTTTTCATTGAACATTAGAGCTATGCAAATCTTAAGAAATGATTTAAATGATGATGCTTATGATAGAATTAAGAGATGCTCGAGTGCTAAAGATATATAGGATGCTCTTAATGTTATCTATCTTGCTAACAATGATTTCTTGCATAAAGTTGTATATAGAGAGTAAGAAGAGCAAAAGCCCTTAAAGGAAGACAATGTTAAAAAATGTCCTCAAGAAAATGCTCTTGAATCCTTAAAAAATAAAATTGATGAGGAAGATGATGATTCTCCTAAAGAGCCAAATATGCTAGAAATTGAGACTACTTCATATATGGTTAAAAAGGACCTTGAGGTAAATAATGTTAAACCATATTATAGTCCTTCCTATGATGAGCTAAAATGTGCATATGATGAATTGCATGATGGTTTGTTGCTTTTAGAAAAGAAAAACTCATCTTGTTTGGAAAACATTTCCTCCATTGAAAATGAAATTGATATCTTGAAAAATGAATATGTTTTTCTTGATGAGGAAATGCCTTTAAAATGTGAAACCTCAACTTCTTGTGAAAAATATATTAATTTAGAAAATCAACTTGAGGACTTATCTTCTAAATTTGCCAAATCTAATAATTCTATTTGCTTACAATCCATGTGTGTTAGTAAGAATGAATTGATGTTATTCCACATGAAAATTCAAGTAAGGCTTATGGCAAAAATAGTTTAGAATGTAATAACAACCAAAGGCTCAAGTTTTTCAAAAATGATCTTCAAAGGACCAAGCCATCATTGAATTCACTTGTTTATAACTTTTGTGGTCATCTAGGACATATTTCTCATTTATGCAATTATAGAAGAAATTCTATATGAGAAATAATATGAAATGGGTTCTTAAAGATCCTAAATGCCCTAGTAATAACATTGAAGGACCCAAGATAAATTGGGTACCAAAATATCCTCCTAGTATTTCAATTATGCAGAAAACTTCTCAAAAGGATGGACAAATTGGTCAAGTGAAAAAGGAATCATCAAGATGAATGCTTTCAAAGCCCATTAGTAGAAGTTTTGATCAAAGAAGGAAGATGACTTCAACCAAAGATTCTCAAGTACAAAATGTGGAGCTTGTAAAGGTCAAAACACCAAAAGAGAAGCAATGGGTAAAGAAAAGAATTTTCTTGATTACCAAGGCCAATGTATCAAATGTTTTTACCTCTTATGCACATTCACTTAAAAAGATAATGAATATGAGGTATATTCCTTGTAGGCCCTAGGTAAATGATAGAATCATGTGCACTTGATAAAATATGAATATTTTGTTTAGCACATGATTATATTAATTCTTGTTATACCATAGCTCATTAATTTGTTTATATCTTGGTACATGAGATTCTACAATGCCTAGGTATACTTGCTATGATTTGAATTGTCTATATATCATGAAAGAGAGATTGCTTTTGGTTATGTGCTTAATGGTAATTGATTGTTTAATTTGTTGTGCTCAATTTACATACTATGAAAAAATTAATTTTTCATGAGAGCATAATGGATTAATAATTAATGACTAACCCCTATGGATCCAAAATTGGTGGATACCAAAGAAATTACTTTGAATTGCGTTGTAGGGTGACCATTAGTTCAAGCATGCAAATGAAGCGAAATACAACCATGCTACTTGAGGTTGGGAAAACTTAAAATGGTCCAAGTTCTCCAAAAGTGGTGAAAAATATAAAAAGAAAGACATGGAGAACCACAACATTCTCAAAGGGCCTTGAGGCATAGAAGTTGGAGTCACCTACAAAAACTCAAAGAGTACACTTTTGGTGATATTAATCCTTTATCCTTACTTATACTTTAATTTGAATATCATGTGATATTTGGATAAGTAGATATTTGTTTTATGCCTTAACATGCCTTAAATTGTGCTTTTCTAGCATTATGTTTTAAAAGTATCTTTATATATGCTAACATGCTAGATATGTACACAACTTGCTTGGAATGACATATTATGGTAATATTTTTATTCTTGAGCTTGTGATCATTTCTCCTTGTTCAAATATGAAAATTTCACATGCTCATAAGTAGTTCTAATCCTTTCTCTTTGATGCTTAATTATCTTATATATTTATTTGGAAATTGGAAAGTAAAATATCATATGTCTTCTTGTTTGAAATTGCTTGATATATTCATATCTTGAAAATAAAAAGTAAATGATTCATTTTGTGTCTTGAACTTGTATTTGAACTTCAATAGTTTTTACAATGAAGTATATCTTGAAATGAATCATAAATGGTTTCAAAAGTTATAGTTCCATGGTTTTTCAATTCTTTCATTACAATAAAGGACTTTTTGTTCTTGATTGGCATGTGTGCATATTAGAATTCCTTACTTGATATTACATGCCTTACATGATCATTGTTTGCCCCAAAATGCTTATATAAGTTTTGATGTTGATTATGTGTTTCTTGATAAACTTGAATCATGCCTTAAAATGCTTAAATCATGTTTGTGGATTCAAGTGCATATGTGCTTTATGCATTCTTGTTAGAACTAATATTGCATGGTTGATAATGTGATACATGCTTTACATTATATATCAACCTAAATTATGCTTGTAAATAAGCTTAAATGATATTTGATGCTAACCTATGATTTAGAGAACTTTTAGAGTTAGTTTTGCAAGTGTCTCTATGTGCTTCAAATATAGCCATCAAATACTGAAATGTCAAGCATATATGGACAAAGAGAAGAGCTAGATGAAAAGAAATATGAGGAGACTTTCTTCAAGAGCAATGGAATAGAATACTCAATGGAAGAAAGCCCAAACTTAAAGGTCCAATAAATGAAGAACATTCTAAAGAAGTATTACTCTCTCAAGAAGTATCTCTATCCCTAAGCTATTATAGTATTCTATGTGCTATGGATTATATGATACTTGTTGATAATTTGATCTTAAATGATTAGATGCTTTCTTTACATGAGAAGTATGCTTAGCATTGACAAAGTTCCTAATTGAATATTAACTTGCTATTTTTGTCATTGCATATAGGATGGAAGATATTAGTTATATACATGCTTTGATGTCTATAATATATTTCATCATGATGAATGTTTGATATCTATGATTCTCTTAATCTATGATTTCTTAGTGGTATAACACCTAAGAGAATCATGCTCTTGTTTTGTAAAGAGTTTATGGCTTAATTAAAAAGTTTTTTTTAAAAGTAAAATCTCTTATCAAATTTGAAAGAAGCTTTTCAAGTTTCATATCCTTGAAAATCTTTTGAACTTATCTTAAGAACTTGAAAGTTTTTTTTTACCTCATATTTGTCTTGAAAATTTGGAAATCATTTGATTTGTACTATAAATGTAGTACTCTATTCTTTTACTTTGAAAAGTCTTATTAAATCTTGAGAGAATGCTTAAGAAAGTTTTCAAATAGATCTTTTGAAATGTTCTATAGAGCTCATTTTGATGCTTCAAAAGATAAGCCTTGTTCTTCAAAGTATTTTATTTTCTCAAGACTCTTATTCAATGAAAAAGAGATGAGATTTACTTTCATATGTTCTTTTAACTTAGGTTTGATCATTCTCAAGGAATATGTGGCTATAATATTAAACTTCTCTACCTTTCTAAAATGCTTTTGAAAATATAATGTGCTCTTGTAAGATTCTTTTTGAAAGGGGGAGAAGTTTTTAAAATGGTTTGTGATTGATAGATTAAGAATATGTATCTTTGCCTTGCTTTTCTTTATGGTAATATGCTTACATGGTCTTGGCATGCATATTTTCCTTTATCTATCTTATGCATATTTTGAGGGGGAGCCTAGTTCTTAAATTATTGTTTATATCCCTTGGCTTACATCATTGTTTGACATGAAGTGCTTTATTGTTAATACTATCAACATGTCAGCAAAAATCATCTCTTATTGTCTTTCCCTCTATCAATGAAAGAAGGTAAACTTTCTTAAACTTCATATCTTTTGATTCTTTCATTGAGAAGATCTTAACCTTCTTGACAACATGAGTTTTATCTATAGGGGAGAAAATATTATATTTCCTTCCTAAGCCTTTTTGTTGATGTCAAATAGGGGGAGTGAAAATTGGAGAAAAATATGTTCTTGTACTTATTGCTTAATATGCTTACATGAATATCTATTCTTCTATATTGCTCAACATATTTTTCTTTGGTGATTTGTCATCATAAAAAATGGGGAGATTGTGGAAATAGGCTTGCCCCAATGATTTAATATGTTAAGTTTTGATGATGACAAATACAAGACAAAAAGAATGATGCTTATGCTTTATAGTTGTGCTTAATAAATGACAAATGTATCATAAAAGAATGTTGATCATATTACATAGATGTGCTTAATGAGATATATTGTATCATGCATGATTGTGTATTTTATCTAGTTATATCTCACTTAATAATCATGCAATGAGATATATGTAACATTCATCATATAATATATCCAATAATTCTTTATATGAGTTATAAATGAATTAATATTGAATTTGACTTTGTTTAAATGAAAATGTACAATGTATTCTTTGTTGCATCCTATATAGTACGTATCCATTAGTAATTGATAAATATCTTATTTGGATGTGTCTATGAAAGTCTTATATGCATGTTAGACTAACTAGAGTTATACATTTATGAATCATGCATATGAAGATATTGAATTATGAATTTGGACTAACTATATTTGTTTTAAGTGAGTAACACTTTGTAGGATAGTCCAAGCACCAATAGTGAGTATTGCAACAAGAAAATAAAAGATCACAACTATACTCAACTCAAGGAGAATGAAAATGAAAAGATGTTCCAAGTATTTGCAAGTATTGAAGAGAAGATTTTTTTTTGGAAGTTTGGATTATATCAAGAATTGATGATGGCAAAAGATCAAGTCCCAAGGTTCTTCAGGAATAGCTTATAGGACTTAGATCTTGTGTAAAGGTAAAAAGGAATCACACTAAGCTCAAACAAATTTTAAACATATTTATAAGTGTTTCTAAAATGTTCAAATGCCCAACAAACTGTTTTTAGAAAGTTAGTCTTGGTGGTATTTCAAATTTATGAAAAATAGTCAAGTTTGTGTTTTGCAAAACTGACATATAGTTACTTTTTTTATCATAACTTTCAAATTACTTTGATTTTTGTTGTGAAACTTTTTGTATATGAAAATAGACTCAAATATCTTTCCAATGAGTGATTATTTGCTTAAAACGGATAAGAAACGAAGAAATTATGACCATTTAAAGTTAGCTTTCAAAAACAGTCAAGTTTGAGTTTTGTAAAACTGACTTTTAGTTACTAATTTGATCATATCTTTCAAAGTACTTTGAGTTTTATTCTGAAACATTTTTTATATGAAAATAGACTCAAATATCTTTTCAATGAATGGTTATTCACTTTAATCGGATAAGAAATAAAGAAGTTATGACCTTTTAAAGTCAGCTTCAAAAACCAGAAATGATGTAATCGATTACACGAGTCCTGTAATCGATTACAACGTTGATAGAAGTCGTGTAATCGATTACAGGAAGTGTGTAATTGATTACAAAGTGCTCAGAAAGTTTGTAATTGATTACATAAAGCTTGTAATTGATTACCAGGTGCCCAGTAACGTTTCAAACGGCTATAAACGGCTAGTTTTCATAGAAAATCATTATAAAATACTACCAACGACTATTTTATCACTTGGGCTCTATATATAAGTGTTGTATGAAGCTTATACACTTTAAGAACATTAGAATTGATCCTTGAATTATCAAAATCATATTTTGAGCTTTAAAGTGTGAATCCTTTATACCCATTGAGCTTCAACTTGTATTATCCACTCTTAAGAGAGTTTTCTATCATCCATACTTTGTTCTTCAAGTTGTACATCTACTCTTATGAGAGTTTCTATTCTTTTTATTCACCTTGAAATTATTGTAAGAGGGTGAGGTATCCCTCAAGAGAGAAAAGGGTGAGGTATCCCTTGTAGTGAGACTCAAACACAAAGGGTGAGGTATCCCAAAGGTGTTGTGAGTGCTCTTGATTGTAAAGGTCATCAAGCACCTATGAAACTTGAAGAATTGGAGGATCTAGCACAAGGGTGAGGTATCCTATGGTGTGATGAGTGCTCTTGTTTGTACAAAGGTTTTCCTAGCACCCGTGAAGTCTAGGAGATAGTGAAGAAAATATCAAGTTAAGCTTAGGGACTAGATGTAGGCCACAAGTAGTTGGTGGCTGAACCAAGATAAATTCTTGAGTTTGATTCTTCTTCCCTACACTCTTTAATTTCAGTATTTGGTATAGTATATTTATCTATTGCATATCTTGTCATCTTGATGATTTGATTCTATGAACTTGATATCCAGCTTATTTGCTTAATTTATCATATATCCCAAGTTATATTTGAGTAATTTATAATAGTTGTACCTTTGTTGTGCATGTTCCACTGTATTTATTACTTGAATGATTCAAAATGCTTAATTTCTCAAAGTTGCATTAAAATTTGTAATCACTCAATTCACCCCCTCTCTTGGGTGATGGTTTCCATGGCTAACAACTTTGCATAGCTTCCTAACTACTCGCTACCCTTGTGGCCAATCACAAGGGGAGAGCATTAAAATAGTGCTTCAGGAGTGTAGCCAACTCAATTTCGTGGGAGCCAATCAGAATGTCTCATTCCTTCTATAAATAGGGAATATCTGCAGTGGGGCGATCTTCTATTCCTTTCATTTATGATTGTGCTCGAAAGTGATAATTTCCTAGAGAATGGTCCTTTTCATGCCTCTTCTGTATGTGTGGAGGGTCGTGTCTCCTTCTGAAGCCGTCTTCTTGTTCTTTCCAAAATTCTTAAAGGTGTTTCTTTTTCCCCCCACATGTTCCTTTAATGGAGGCCTTTGTTTCCAGGCGTAATGGCTCTATAGGGACCAAGGAACCGCTCTACATGGATCGGTCGACATATTTTCGAGTGGCAGAAGCCTTTCTCTCACACCATGCACAGGAGTGTGCATCCTTCCTACGCTTGCTAGCATGATTCATGATTTCTGTCATAGTTCATGTGATGCGTGGAGGGGTTTCACCTATGTCCCTACTCTACTTCCCTAACTATCTTCCACGATGCTTATCGTGCCTTGGGTGCAGTTGGATGTGCAAGGGTCTCTTAGAGTGGAACAATCTCTTGGAGTGAAGTATTCTCCTTATATTGGTTGAGAAGAAAAATATGGATGTTGGTTTCTAGAAGAACCGTGGAAGTGGTCGAGGTAGTGTTTGGTCATCATTGTCATCACATATGGCCTCCTTTTCTGGCTTCCTCCAATGGTCGTCTTTGCCTTGAAGTAGTTCTGTAAGTCCTTATTGTAAAGTTCCTTGTAAATTAGTGACATTTGGAATGAGAATAAAGACTTACTTTTCTGAATATTCTTTTTTCTACTTTGTTGTATAGTTAAACTGTCACTATCTTGTGTAGTTATTTTCATATTTATGAGATTAGTCCAATGCCAAGTCTCAATGTACACTTGAACGCTCGCTTGCCTCGTCGAGCTAAGCGCGCGAGGCTTGACCTCGGGGGTTGAGTTCATTTGTTTGGATGAACATTCACTTCACCAAGCCAAAATGAGTGTGAAACTCGACCTCGGTGGTAGGGTTCATTTGATTAGACAAACATTCGATTCACTAAGTTGAGATGAGTGTGAAACTTGACCTTGGTGGTAGGGTTCGTTTGATTAGACGAACATTCGCTTTACCAACCGAGATGAATGCAAAACTCGACCTCGATTGTAGGATTCGTTTGATTGGATGAACATTCACTTCACCAATCGAGATGAATGCGAAACTCGACCTCGGTGGTAGGGTTCGTTTAGTTGGACAAACATTCACTTCACCTAGTCGAGATGAGTGTGAAACTCGACCTCGGTGGTAGGGTTTGTTTGGTTGGACAAACATTCACTTCACCAAGTTGAGATGAGTGTGAAACTCGACCTTAATGGCAGGGTTTGTTTGATTGGACATGGTAACCCTATAGCATAGAGTCCACTGTCCTGGGTTATAGTCGATTATCCTTAACCACTACAAACCTTGTCAGTCGGTGGCTAAGGTGTGGCTCAAATAGGCGTAGATTAAGACTCTTGATCACACAACTTGACCTTGGAAGGTGTTCAAGTGGCTCTCCCCAATTTAATTGTCTTACGTAGATGTTGGAATAATTGATCTTTTTCGGACCTTGTATTCCTCGGACCTTTCTAAGACGTGGTGACCTTGGGGGTGTGGGACACTGAGGTACTCGTGGATTCGAGGTTGCGATCAGAGTACTAGCTTCAAATGAGATAGTAGTTAGAGAAAGTTGATTTGTTGATATCAGGAGCATTTTACATAACCGAAGCATTCAACTATAGTATTTGGAGAAACTTTGCATTTGTATTCACCTCAAAAAGATAAGTTTTACCTTTACTTTCATTCTTTTTCATTGTATAGGGACAAGCAATATTTAACTTTGGGGGTATTATAGGAAGAGCAAAGAGAATTTATCATAATAAAATCGTAGAGAATAAACCAAAGCACCTTCAATAGTGATTTGATCTCCAACTCCATGAAGGCTCCTCCTCCTCTCCTAGGGCTCATCCCCTCACTGCCTATAAGCCTCCTAAACTCTATATTTTTGTGTATCTTTTGAACTAAAAAAGAGCTCATTTGCTAAACTCGTTTTTTTCCCTTTTATAGAAAAGCTGATAGCTTTTCGTATCCAACTTACAAGATTTTTCTCACCCTCTAGATGGCCGAATTTTCCCTTGATCTCAATAGAGAAATTATAGTATTTTCTGTTATCTTTTCAATGCCACAAATGGTATCGATCCGATCTCTGTAACCCAAGATATGACTCCATTACTAAGGAATGGTCAGGATGCTGTGAGAATCTGAATTTTGCTCCAAATCTAATCTATTTGAGAATCCTTATCCAATCCTCAATTTAAGATTTTTCATCCAATTAGAACTCTAATTAGCATCTAAGAATAGGATAAGAATTTTTTAAATATTTATCATTAGGAATTTCTTATTTTTGCACAAAATCTGATAATTTATCCTAAAAATTCACATATGACTAGGTGAAGAGATAATTATTTAAAAATAAATTAAAAATACATAAAAATAAATAAAAATTAAATAAAAATAAATTAAAATCGTAATAAATAAACCCAAAGATGAGTGTATTTAACACTCATCATTAGAGAAAGTTGATTTATTGATATCGGGAACAATTTACATAATCGAAGCATTCAACTATAGTACTTTATCAATTTGCCTGCATTCCAAAAAAATTTAATTGGCTTGCCCAAGAGGGTTTCCAGGGTGTATGTCCCTTTATTGGTTATGGACGTAATTTTGTACGGCCTTTCTCAGTTAGACGCTAGTTTCCCTTCTCTTGCATTTTTTCCTCTGATGTCCACTCGGCGTAGTATAAGTTCACCAGGGTTGAACCATCATGGGATCACTTTGGAATTGTACGGCATGACAATTTTCTACTTTAGGGCTACTTCTCGGACATGGGCTATACGACGCCATTCTTCCATGAGGTTAAGCTCATGGCGAATGAGGTCCGGGTTGGTCTCTTCGGAAAAGCTTTACTTCCTCCAACTTGGTTCTCTTATGTCCACCAGGATCTTGGCTTCGCAACCATAAGTTAACTTGAAGGGGGTTTCTCTTATGGAGGAGTGTGGTGTGGTTCGATATTCCCATAGGATATGATCGAGTTATTCCAACTAACTTCCTTTAGCATCATCAAGTCTTTTCTTTATCCACCTCAGTATGACTCGGTTGGCGGCCTCGGCTTCCCCGCTGGTTTTCGAGTGTTCTACCAAGGTGAAATGTTGTTTGATCCTAAGGGCCCCTAGGAGATCTTTGAATTTCTTATCAGTGAATTGAGTCCCATTTTCCATTACAAATTACTCTAGGACTCCAAATCTGCTTATGATATTCTGGTAAGTGAACTTCTAGATTCGCACAGATGGGATTGTTGGACAACAGCTCTGCTTCAATCCACTTTGTAAAATAATTGTTGGCCACTATCAGGTACTTGAACTGCCCTGGAGCTTGTGGAAAAAATGGCCTAAGATGTTCATTCCCCACCAGTTAAACGACTAGGAGACAAACATTGTTGATAGCTCTTTGGGTGGCGCAACATAGATGTTAGAGTGGCACTCGTATTTATTGCATTTTAGCATATGTTCCATGGTATCAGCTTCCATGGTGAGCTAATATCATCCTACTCTCAGTTCTTTCCTTTCCAGGGATTTTCAGGCAAGGTGGTGGTCTAAGCTTCCTTCGTGGATTTCTTCTAAGATGTGTTCTAGCTGCCTGGGACTGAGGCACTTGAGGAGGGGACAAGAGAAACCTTGACGATACAACTAGTTATCGTAAGTGGTATACCAAGTCGTTGTTCGTATTACTTTTTTGGTTTTTTTTTGGTTCTCGGGGAGTGAGCCACTGCGGAGATAAGCTAAAATAGGCGTCATCCAGGATTCCTCAACCTCCAATAAGAGGACTTCATCACCCGTGATGTTGGGAGTGATGAATGTCTTGGATTACAGACTTGTTGTCCAGGCTCTTGGTGCTAGCAAATTTTGACAGGATGTCGACTCTATGAGAAAAGTATATTCGGCATATAGGCTAGCAAATTTCTAGGGTTCTTGCTGACGAACTGCGATATCGAATCAAACCCAAAGAAATGTCAAGCGGTACTCAGCATGCGTAGTCTCTAATCTATCAAAGAGTTACAACAGTTGACAGTCTGAATCATAGCCCTTACACATTTCTTGGCCAAGGCTACCCAAAAGTCTCTTCCCCTCTTCCAAACTTTAAAGAAGGGGAAGAACTTCAAATAGACCTAGGAATGTGAAGTCGCATCCCAGGAACTGAAAAGGATGCTGTCAACACCACCCATCCTGACAAGATCGAACCCCGACGAGACGCTCTACATCTACCTCTTTGTCAGCAACAAAATGGTTAGCCTAGTTCTGATAAAGGAGACGGATAAGGGCCAGAGGCTAGTTTATTTTGTCAGCAAAGTTTTCCAAGGCCCCGAAGTTTGTTACCAGAAAATTGAGAATATGGATTTAGCATTAGTAGTCACTGCAAGGAGGCTGAGACAATACTTCCAATGCTACCCTATTGTGGTAAGGATAGACTAGCCTATCAGGAAGGTACTGTACAAGCTAGATCTTACAGGGAGAATGATTGCTTGATCCATAGAGCTCTCCAAGTTCGGAATCATTAATGAGCCAATACTAGCCATCAAATCTTAGGTACTGTTCGACTACTTGATTGAACTCACACCGGACTCCCATAACCCTAGAGCGCATTCGTGGACCATTTATGTCGATGGATCCTTGAATCCCAAAGAGAGCAGAGTCAGAGTTATGTTGGAAAATGAAATCGTCCTCGTGCTAGAACATTCATTGAGATATAAGTTCCATACTTCCAACAACCAGGCCGAGTATGAGGCGTGCATGATTCAGTCGCATGTTATGCTTCCAAACCTCAACAAATACCTCCTCCAAATCCTGGATGTGGTTATTGGTGTATGTCGTCTTGACTATCATATTGTTAATGTACACTTCTAGCATCTTGCCAATTTGTCATTCAAATACCTTATTCACCATATGCTAGTAAGTGGCCCCTGCGTTTTTGAGCTAAAATGGCATTGCTCAGTAACAGTAACTTCCTATCTCGGTTATAAATGTTATCTTATCCTCATTGTCTGGATGCATGGGGATCTAGTTATAACTAGAGTATGCATCCATAAAGGAAAGTAACCTAAACCCGTACAATTTTCAACTAGCTTGTTGATGTTGGGAAAGGGTAGGGATCCTTCGAACACACCTTGTTGAGGTTGGTGTAGTCGACACACATACACCACTTCCCATTAGCCTTTTTGACTAAGACCACATTTGAAAGCTACATGGTGTAGGGGACCTCTTGATCTATCGATTATTCCTATACCTTGAACGCCTTATAATTGATTCATTGAACTCCATTTATGCTTAATTGTCATCATTTAGTTAAGTTTCTAATATCAAACCTTAATTGGAATATTATTGTGAAACTTTACTTAAATGTATTTTTAGACGCTGATAATTGAATTGGACTTTTCAGGAAACCTTTGGATGATGGAGTTCATTAGCCTCAAACAAGGCTTGATATCCACTTGAAGAAGGAGCTAATGATTCAAGGATATCAATATCACGTCTTGAAGCAATAAAAGAAGAGTTTCTGTGAAGAATCCGAGCTGAAAATGAAGGAATCAAATTTTAGGGCCTGTCACTTTTCAGGTCCTAGGCCGTGTAACATTACACGGCCATATTAAATTACACGGCCATGATCGTGTTCTTCTCTAACTTATGAAATTGGAGGATTTTTAACATGCTGGCAGTAAAGTACATAGCCTAGGCCGTGTAAAATTACATGGCCGTGTAATCGCACTAGAAACTTAAGTATTAAGTTTCTATGAGAAGTTAGGTCTGGAGACCTATAAATATGCACTCTTAGCCCCTTTTGAGGGAGTTCTGGCCGTGGGAGCAGCGGGAAAACCCTAGGAAATAGAGAGAGGAGGCTTGGATCAAAGATTTGAGTCTCGGGTTTGAGCAATTGGAGATCCATCATCCTCAATTCTTGGAAACCCATTTGCTCTTTAGTTTTCTTCTGCACTTTGTTTCTGATATTGTTCTTCCTCAGTTTTTCTTCTGATTTCGTTTTAACCATGTGTAACTGAATCTCCCTTGGTTAAGGGAGGATAAAACCACTAGTGTTAATGTTGTGAATCTTGCATTTTCATTTATTCCAATACAATTATGTTTTTATTCATATATTTCTGAATCTATTGTTGGTATGGAGTTTCTTATGCTTGTTTCCATTGATTTGAATGGTAAATCTAGATTTATTATGCGTGGTTACGGTAATATATGTAAAAAATTGTATGTTGTTGGTATAAGAATCTTTATGCTCATTTGCCAGTGATAAAAGTGGTAGATCTGGGTTTATTATGTGCGATTGCGGTAATAGATCTAGAGGAATATATGTTCTAAGTAATTTAATCCCGATGTGTGATTAGATCTTAGTGTAATTAGTTTTGTAAATCTTAATGCAATTGTTGGGTAGTTGTAAGAGCGGTTGCTTTATAACTAATCAATGATTAGGAGTTGATTTGAGCGGTTGCTGAATTAGCCAATATATAAGGAAAACAGAGATTTAATCTCATAATTTCATAAAAATATAATTGAGCATGTTGGAATCAAAGGATATGTGGGTTAGCATCATTATGTAAATCTAGTGGTAGATTTAATCTCTTAACCAATTTTATTATATTGTTGATTCTAGTTTGTTTATTGTTATTGTTTTTGAATCTGTTCATTGTTCATCAAAACTTTGAAACCCCCATTTTTACTGTTTATTGTTAATCAGAGTTTGAATTGGGAATTGTTTGATAGTGTTGATTGAATTGGTTCTCTGTGGATCAACCCTTACTAACTATAACTAGTTGTAAGGTTTTTATTTTCTGGTGGGCCTGATAACTTATTTTTATCTGAATTTTAATCACTATTCCTGCCACGCATCAGAATTTTGGTGCCATTGCTAGGGACCCAATTTTCTAATTACACTATTAATTTATTTCTTATTTTTACTCTGTTTTTATTTTTAATTTTTTTGTTTTTGATTCTTTCTTTCTGAGTGTTTTGTAGGTGTTGATGTCCATTGAAGGGTTAGATGAGGGATTGTAGAATTTGAGGAACTATATTGATCAAATCAATTCACATCCTCAATTTCCCTTCCATCCAGCTAATTTTCAACTTATACTTGTTGACATTGAAGCTACTTGTCATATTGATCTATCAAGTTCAGAGACATTTGAGCCATCTAAAATATCTGAAGAGGTGACAATGGTAGAAAACACTTTAAAGGCATTGGGTGCTCTAGATCTGGATCAACAGCCTCTATGCATAGACATTCTTGAAAATGAAAAGGCATTTGAATTAAAATCTGGCCTAATCCATCTCTTGCCATCTTTCAACGGATTACCCGGAGAGGACCCCAACAAGCACTTGATGGAAATTCATATGGTATGTTCTAGCATAAAGCCTGCAGGAATTCCAGTAGAGCAAGTCAAACTGAGAGCTTTTTCATTCTCACTAAAGGATGCTTCTAAGGAGTGGCTTTACTACTTGCCACCTAGATCCATCCAATTATGGCAAGACATGACTCGACCTTTCCTAGATAGATATTTCCTTGCCTCAAAAGCTGCAACCATCAGAAAAGAAATCTGCAGTATCCAACAAAGGCATGGGGAATCACTTCATGACTACTGGGAGAGGTTCAAGAGACTATGTGCTAGCTGTCCTCAACATCAAATTAGTGAGCAACTCTTAATTCATTATTTTTATGAAGGCTTACTAGTGATGGATCGCAACATGATTGATGCTGCTAGTGGAGGAGCATTGGTTGATAAAACTCCTCAAGAAGCTAGAAACTTGATCTTAAGAATGGCTGCAAACACTCAACAATTCTACACTAGGAATGACATTGTAGTGAGAGCAGTGAAAGAAGTAGAGACAACCAGTTTATAGTAGCAAATGACTCAATTAACTACTATGGTTTAGCGGTTAATGGATAAAAGAAAAGAACTAATTCATGCTTGTGGGATCTATTGTTCATCTGGACATCCCACTAATATGTGTCCCACTTTCCAAGATGACACGAATGAAAAGGTAAAAGTTATAGGGGGATATTCTAGACCTTCCAAAAATTATAACCCCTACTCTAACACATATAATCTAGGGTGGAAGGATCATCCTAACTTCATCTATGCAAAGCAACCTCAAAATCAACCTTCATCTTATGGACCCTCAGGATTTCATCAAAGGCAAATACTTTTTCCTCAGAAACAGTAACAAGTTCAAGCTCCTAGGCAACCTGAGCCTTCACTAGAGGAGCTAATGAAATAAATGGCCACTAACAATATGTAATTCCAGCAAGAAACAAAGGCCGTAATTAATAACATGCAGAACCAAATAGGGCAGTTATCCACAGAGTTCAACAAGTTTCAAAGTCAATCTTCAAGAAAACTACCCTCACAACCAGAAGTGAATCCGAGGGAAAATGATAGTGTTGTCACATTGAGAAGCGGGAAGATGCTGGATGAACCTACAACTCCTCCACCAATCACTCAAGAGAAAGATGAAACACCCAAGGAAGCAAATGAAAAGGGGCAAAGCTCCAAAGTCCCTAAGGTAAGTAATTCTGAACCCATTCCTATATATGTCACTAAAGCCCCTTTTTCCTAGTAGGTTAGTAAAAACTAGGAAAGAAGAAGCAGAAAAAGAGATTCTAGAGACCTTTAGGAAGGTAAAAGTTAATATTCCTTTATTAGATGTCATTAAGCAAGTACCTATGTATGCAAAATTTATGAAAGAATTATGCACTAACAAGAGGAAATTAAAAGGAAATGAAAAAGTCCAAGTGAGAGAAAATGTTTTAGCTGTAATTAAAAAGAAGCTCCTAACCAAATGTAAGGACCCTGGTACATTCACCATTCCATACACTATAGGAAACACAATGTTTGAAAAGGTAGTGCTTGATTTAGGTGCATCTATAAATGTCATGCCTTATTTTATTTATGCATCTTTATACTTGGGTCCTTTGGAACCTACTGGTATTATTATTTAATTGGCTGATAGATCTAATGCATACCCAAAGGGTGTGGTTGAAGATGTTATGGTGCAGGTGAATGAATTAGTGTTTCCAGAAGACTTCTATGTTTTGGACATGGAAGAGGACAAGTCTCCTAACTCTGCTCCTATCTTGTTGGGAAGACCATTCTTGAAGACTGCACAGATAAAAATTGATGTGCACTCCGGAACTTTAACAGTGGAATTTGATGGGGAATTGATTAGATTCAATATTTTTGAAGCTATGAGATACCCAAGTGATGTGCACTCTGCTTGTTTAATTAAGTCTTTTGATCTTTTTGATTCTTTAATTTCTGCAGCTTTTGATTCTGACCATTCTAATGCTCTTGATATAATTTTGACTCATAGCTTAGATGTATAGGATGAAAAGAAAAAGGATGAAGAAGAGCCATGGAGCGAAGACATTGATAAAATTGTTATTGCCTTACAAGAGCTCTCTTCCACTCCAGAAGAGAGTGAGGTTTCTTTTGTTGATTTACCGGTTACTACTGATATAGCTCAACCTTCTGTTGTGCAGGCACCTGAATTAAAATTGAAAGCATTGCTTGATCATCTTAAATACATATTCTTAGGAGAGAAGGACACATTTCAAGTTATAATTGCAAAGTCACTCACCCAAGAGCAAGAAGATAAATTGGTGGCTGTTCTGCAAGAACATAAGACAACCATTGGTTGGTCGATAGCTGACATTAAGGGTATTAGTCCCTCCATTTGTTTGCACAGGATTTTAATGGAGGAAGGTGCCAAACCTGTGAGAGACCCCCAGAGGAGGTTGAATTCTCCTATGATGGAGATTGTGAAAAAGGAGATACTGAAGCTCCTAAGTGTGGGGGTGATATATCCTATTTCTGACAGCAAGTGGGTAAACACAGTCCAGGTAGTACCAAAGAAATCTGGAATTACTATAGTAAGAAATGCTGAAAATGAGCTTATTCCCATTAGGTTACAAACAGGGTGGCGTGTTTGCATTGATTACAAAAAGCTAAATGCCGCCACTAGAAAAGACCACTTTCCTTTACTTGTCATTGATCAAATGTTATAAAGATTAGCTGGTCACTCTCATTATTATTTTCTGGATGGCTTTTCAGGTTATAATCAGATTGCTATTACTCCAGAAGACCAAGACAAAACCACTTTCATCTATCCATTTGGTACATTTGCTTACAGGCGAATGCCTTTTGGACTTTACAATGCACCAGGGACTTTCCAAAGATGCATGATGAGCATATTTTCTGATTACATAGAAAACATTATTGAGGATTTTATGGATGATTTCAGTGTCTTTGGAAATTGTTTTCATAACTATTTAGAACATCTAACATTGGTGCTAAAAAGATGCATTGACACTAACCTTGTACTGAATTGGGAAAAATATCATTTCATGGTAGAAGAGGGTATAGTGTTAGGCCATGTAATTTCTGCTAGGGGAATTGAAGTAGACAAAATTAAGGTAGAACTCATGCATTCTTTACCCCCACCCACTAGTGTGCGGGAAATTCATTCTTTTATTGGTCATGCTGGTTTTTACTGAAGATTCATTAAAGATTTCTCTAAATCTCATTGCCCCTTTGCAAACTTCTCTAAAAGGATGTTCAATTCAATTTTGATGAGAAATGTATGGAAGCATTCAATAAGCTCAAGAAATTGTTGACTGTTGCGCCTATTATTAGGCCACCAAACTAGGAACTACCATTTGAACTGATGTGTGATGCCAGTGACTTCACGGTAGGGGCTGTCCTAGGACAGCGAATTGATAGAGTTCCTTATGCCATTTTATTATGCATTGAGGACTCTAAATGATGCTTAACTAAATTACTCTACAACTGAGAAAGAACTTCTAGCTATTGTATTTGCTTTGGAAAAATTTAGATCATATCTAATTGGTTCTAAAGTGATTATTTTTTCATGTCATGCAACTTTGAAGTATCTTTTGACAAAAAAAGAAGCGAAGCCTAGACTTCTCCAATGGATTCTACTACTCCAGGAATTTGACTTGGAGATTAAAGATAAGAAAGGGAGCGAAAACTTGGTGCTGACTATTTGAGTAGGTTGGTGACTAAAGAAGAGGAAATGCCTATCATGGAGAGTTTTCAGATGAGTATCTGATGGCCATTAAGGTCATAATCCCTTGGTATGCTAACATTATTAACTACCTGGTCACTAAAGACTTTCCAGAGGGCTTGAACAAAGCCCAAAGAGATAAATTAAGGAGTGACTGTAAATACTACATCTGGGATGACCCGTATCTCTAGAAGCATTGTGCAGATCAAGTCATTAGGAGGTGCATTCCTAATTCAGAGACTCACTTCATTCTCTCCTTTTGTCACACCTATGCATGTGGAGGGCATTTCGGCATTAAAAGGACATCCAACAAGGTGCTTGACAGTGGTTTCTATTAGCCCACAATTTTTAAAGATGCTTACAATTTATGTAAGTCTTGTGACCGCTGTCAAAGAACAGGTAATATTGGTCCTCGGAATCAAATGCCTCAAACTCTAATAATTTTTGTGGAAGTTTTTTGATGTGTGTATTGATTTGATTGGACCATTTCCCCCTTCATTTGGTTTTTCATACATTCTTTTATCTATTGATTATGTGTCTAAATGGGTGGAAGTAAAAGCCATCAGATCTGATGATTCAAAAACTGTTGTAGATTTCGTGAAATCACATATTTTCTCTAGGTTTGGAACTCCAAGAACTATCATCAGTGACCAAGGGACCCATTTCTGCAACTGAACATTTGATGGTCTCTTGAAGAAATATGGAGTAATGCACAGAATTTTCACTCCTTATCATCCACAGATAAATGGGTAAATTGAAGTGTCCAACCAAGAAATTAAATCAATCCTTGAAAAGACGGTGAATCCAATGTGTAAAGATTGGAGTGCTAGACTTAAGGATGCATTATGGGCTTATAGGACTGCCTATAAGACTCCCATTGGCATGTCACCATTTTGGTTGGTGTATGGGAAGCCTTGTCATTTGTCCGTTGAGCTACAACATCGCTCTTATTGGGTAATTAAGCAAGTCAATCTGGACTTGTAAGGTGCTGAAAAGAAGACGAAGTTCCAGTTACAGTAACTGGAAGAATTGAGAAATGAGGCCTTTGAGAATGCCCTAATTTATAAGACTAAAACTAAGGCATTCCATGACCATTTGATCTCTAGGAAGGAATTTCATAAAGGACAAAAAGTGCTACTATACTAATCCAGACTCATTGTTTCCAGGTAAATTACATTCCAAATGGATTGGACCATTTGTGATAACTAATGTATTTCCTTTTAGTGCAGTAGAAATAATGAGTGCAGCATCTGGTAAAACATTTAAGGTCAATGGCCACCGTCTCAAACCATACCATGAACTTCCTGACAATGCAGAAGTGGAAGTGATGACCCTTCTTCTTATTCAATATGAAGACCAATGAGATGTCACAATGTCGGGCTGAGGACAATAAACTAAGCACTTAATGGGAGGCAACCCATCATCAAGAAAACTAGATTTGCTTTCTTTATCTCTTTTCTCTTATGCCTTTCTATTGTTTTCTTAGTAAGTTTCTTAGGTAAAATAGATTTTTATTTGTTTCTTGAATGTTAGCATGCAAATCTTTGGAAGTTACTGAGTTTTGGATTGCTAAATGTGTGCTTGAATACTTTCATTGATTGTTTGATGATTGTATAGATTGATTATAAGAGTTACAGTGGAAATCAAGCGAGACTTTGAGAATTATCTCTTTTGTGTGTTGTTGTGCTTTTCTGAACTCTAAGTCAAGTTCCTTAGGAATGATTTCCTTAAAATGCAAAGTTAAATTTTATTTCATGATGAATGGACTGAGTAAAGAGTCATACTCTTGAGATGCATTCTTATGAATTTGTGCATTACGAACTTCGTTGTTTGCAAAATCCCTTCACAAACGATTATGAGTTATAATCTTGGGAATCTGACTTTAAAAGACCCCGAGCCATGCTTTAGGATTGATTTCCTAAGTGTTTTTCAAAGCACAACACCATTCATAATGTTACATAGGAGTTTCCTTATCATTTCAGTGCAAAGTGGGTCATTTGGGGAAGCAATTTCATGAGTTTTTGGTAGAAAAGAGCAGGGGAGGCCATGTGATTTAACACAGGCCGTGCCTCAAAAGTGAATCCTTCAATTGCCCTTGACAAAGAGGAACATGGCCTAGGCCGTGTAATCGTGATCCTTAAATTTTCCCAAGTTAAATGACATGGCCATGTAATTGTGAGTTGGGGAATTAATTCAAAAAAAAAAAGCAGGAAGCAATGAAGTACACAGCCTAGGCGTGTCAGATGACACGACTGTGTACTCGTGCATAGAGAACTTCCAGAAGTCAGTGGAGTACACGGCCTGGGCCGTGTACTCGTGACAGCCCCCATTTTAATGAAACATTAGGGCTCATTTCATCATCTTTTTCCCTCTTCTCTTCCCCACGCATCAACCACCCACGCAGCCCCTCCCTATCCAATCCACCACCCAAATCCCCCATTTCAACCAATTTTCAACCTCCAATCTCTCAAATCTCTCATCATTCCTCCTTTCCCTTTCCATTTTTCCCAAAAATCCCACCTCCCAAAATGTAACCACCCCCACCATCTCCTCTTCAGGTAAATATTCATCCTATATTGACCAAGGAGGTGGTTCCCACTAAGTTCCTAGATGGGGATACACTTAGATAAATAGGATTGTATGATGAAATCGTGACTTTGTTACATAGCATAGGTTGAGATACATTTGCTAATTTACATGCATCCACCTATGCTACTTTGATTAGAGAGTTTTTATCTAGTTTTAGTTATAAGTTGTATCCCCTTAGTGACCAGGATTGGTGGCCTAGTGAGATCAAATTTGAAATTTTTTATTTTTCACACACATTAGATATCCATCAATTTAGTGCAATTTTTGGTTTTCCAATTGGGCATAATTTGGTCCCCCATTCCTTTAATCCCGACCGTGTCTAGTCAGAATTGACGGTTGCGGATGCTGGGCATTATGATGCAAAGGTCTCCAAAGCCTCAAAACTTCGGTCTCTCACCCTTAGGTACATTCAAAAGTGGTTAGCAAATACTATCTGTGCTAAGAGGGAGAGCCAGGGGAACATCAATCGGACTGAATTATTTTTCTTGCACTGCATGTTAAATGGGGAGCCTATCAATGGGGGATACTGGCTTTGTGGTCTGTTTAACCATATAAACACGTCTACTAGGCCTAGGCGTATTTTGGTGGGGGGTTTATCACTATCATTGCTCAGTACTTTGGGCTAGATTTGGACACGCTTAATGAGAGACCCGTGCGAGGCTCTTCTGCTGTTGATGGCTCCACTTTGATTAACATGGGCTTGTGTGAGAATCAGAATTGAGCCCTATTTTTGGTGGGAGCCGATGAGTAGGATATTCCTATGAGAGATCCACCACCAGAGCATCAGGAACATGACTAGAACCCAGCGGTTTCGAAGTTCCCTCGCCATTTTTCTGATGAAGTTGGTCCATCATCTTCTTGAGCGCAACCTACTAGCCTTGATGATGTGATAACACGTATAGACCGCTTAGAGATGGACCATGCCACTCGCCTACAGCATCTTGAGGACCACTTTCAGGCATGGGAGGATTCAAACACTCAGAGTATGACTTCCCTCCACAGCAAATTGGATGAGTTGCTTCGGCGAGAGCACTAGTAGCCCCCCCAATTCCATTTTGATGTATCCCCTAGTTCTTTTTTTTTTTTTGTGATTCTGATTTGAGTTGTATTATACATTTACATTGTATTAAACTTAGTAATTTGCTTCTTAATAACTATTTTGGATTTCATTTCTTCGTGCCCTTAGTCTTGCACTGTTGCTTTTGGTATGCATTATTTTTCTTTTCTGTGTGTTTAGCCATTGAGGACAATGTCTGATTTAAGTGTGGGGGTGTGATGATCTGAATTGTATTATTTCTCTTGGGGTATTGGATTGTGATGATCTGAACTGTATTATTATTCTTGAGGTGTGAATGTTGCAATGATCTGTATTGTATTGTAGTGTTTTTTCTTGTGGATATTTCTCCAATGGGCTTTTAAGTTTCTGATAAGCTTCCAAATGATGTGATTGGTGAGCAATTGATCTAAATTTTTGATATGAAATTAATAAAACCTTAGGCTTGATGGAATGAATTTTCTGGCTATTAATTTTGTCGAGTGAGATTCTGAAAAATTGAAGGGTTTAATTCAAAAATGATAAACAGACATAGTGAGTTTTTGGGCCTTGTTGTGAATGGCTAATTTTAGGCCATTTTGATTCTTTGATTGTGTGATTCCACTCATAATTGTGTGTTTTTCAGAACTTCTCTTGGTTTTCTTTTAAGCTACTAATGACCACTGCATGCAATTGAAATGAAAAAGGCATTTCTTTTAAATAACTATTGGCCAAATAGTCATCCTTGCATTTTTATTCATTGTTTAACCCCTTTGAGCCTAATTAACCTCATTTCTTTCTATCAAAGCTCAATTTAAGCCTAAAAGCGAAAAACCATTTTGCTACCCTACCTTAGGGAGTAGAAGAGCTTAATGATTATGTTAGAATTTGGTTTTTAAATAAGTGTGGGGGGTTAATGATGTATTTGCCTAGCTATGTTTGTATATAAAAAGACTCATGTTGGCAAAATATTATTTTGAATAGGCTGCAAGATGTTAAAAAAAAGTCAAAAAAAGGAAAAGGTACAGAAAAGAAATTTGAATTTGAAGATTATTGGGGAATTATTTGTGAATTAATTGAATATCTTTCCCTTTTGCTCTTCTAGTTCCTATGGTCTAGCTCTATTTATCTTTGATGTATCCTACCTTGACCCTGACCCCATTACAACCTTAATAAAGACCTTTTGATCTTTGTATGCATATGGCCTGAGTGGTAGAGAAGTAGAGGCCTGACAAGCCTATGATAAAGCATGTTCTCATGAGTTGATTAAGTTAAACACAAGCCTGAAACACTTGAGTGTGAGAGTATATCAATGAGGTTTATCATGATGAGTTAACCCCAAAATTTAATTGACATTGCTTGCCAATTTGGATTGCTAAGAGAGAGAATTCTTGATTGCTGAAATTCTTTAAAGAACTTAATGCATAATGATCTTTGCTCATTATTCTGCATTTGCATAGCTTATTGGGAAACTGTGTTGTATATTTTTGCCTAAGAATGCAAAAGGCTAAGTGTGGGGGTATTTGATCTATCGATTATTTCTATACCTCAAACGCCTTATAATTAATTCATTGAATTCCATTTGTACTTAATTGCAATCATTTAGTTAAGTTTCTGATATCAAACCATAATTGGAGCATTATTGTGAAACTTTGCTTAAATGTATTTTTAGACTCTGATAATTGAATTGAACTTTTCAGGAATCTTTGGATGACGGAGTTCATTAGCCTCAAACAAGGCTTGATATCCACTTCAAGAAGGAGCTAAGGATTCAAGGAGATCAATATCACCTCTTGAAGCAATAAAAGAAGAGTTTCTGTGAAGAATCCGGGCTGAAAATGAAGGAATTAAATTTTAGGACCTGTGTCACTTTTCAGGACCTAGGCCGTGTAACATTACACGGCCGTGTTAAATTACATGGCCATGGCTGTATTCTTCTTTGACTTATGAAATTGGAGGATTCTAAACATGTTGGCAATAAAGTACACAGCCGTGTAATCGCACCAGAAACTTAAGTATTAATTTTCTATGAGAAGTTAGGTCTTGAAACCTATAAATACGCACTCTTAGCCCCTTTTGAGGGAGTTCTGGCCGTGGGAGCCGCGGGGAAATCCTAGGAAACAGAGAGAGGATGCTTGGATCAAAGATTGGAGTCTCGGGTTCGAGCAATTGGAGATCCATCATCCTCAATCCTTGGAAACCCGTTTGCTCGTTAGTTTTCTTCTACACTTTGTTTCTGATGTTGTTCTTTCTTAGTTTTTCTTGTGATTTCGTTTTAATCATGTGTAACTAAATCTCCCTTGGTTAAGGGAGGATGAAACCACTAGTATTAATGTTGTGAATCTTGCATCTTCATTTATTCCAACACAATTATGTTGTTATTTATATATTTTTGAATCTATAGTTGGTATGGAGATTCTTATGCTTGTTTCCATTAATTTGAATGGTAGATCTGGATTTATTATGCGCGGTTGTGCTAATAGATCTAGAGGATTGTATGTTGTTGGTATAAGAATCTTTATGCTCATTTGCTAGTGATAAAAGTGGTAGATCTGGGTTTATTATGCACGGTTACGGTAATAGATCTAGAGTAATATATATTCTAAGTAATTTAATCCCAGTGTGTGATTAGATCTTAGTGTAATTGATTTTCCAAATCTTAATGCAATTGTTGGGTAGTTGTAAGAGCGGTTGCTTTATAACTAATCAATGATTAGGAGTTGATTTAAGCGGTTGCTGAATTAGCCAATACATAATGAAAACAGAGATTTAATCTTATAATTGCGTAAAAATATAATTGAGCATATTGGAATAAAAGGATATGTGGGTTAGCATCATTATATAAATCTAGTGGTAGATTTAATCTCTTAACCAATTCTATTATATTGTTGATTCTAGTTTGTTTATTGTTATTATTTTTGAATCTGTTTATTGTTCATCAAAACTCTAAAACCCTCCTTTTTATTATTTATTGTTAATCAGAGTTTGAATTAGGAATTGTTTGATAATATTGATTGAATTGGTTCTCTGTGGATCGACCCTTACTAACTACAACTAGTTGTAAGGTTTTTATTTTTTGGTGGGCCTGACAACTGATTTTTATCTGAATTTTAATCACTATTCCTGCCACGCATCACCTCTCTGATGAAACCGGCGTTCAGGAGTTCCTTCTCCTATTTTTGAATTACCTCTTGTCTTCCCGACCTAACTTTCCTTTTTTCTTGTGCCACCAGCTTGGTGTTCTTCATGATGGAAAGATGGTGGCAAACAAATTCAGGGTCTAGGCCTGGCATGTCCGATAAAGTCCAGGAAAACAAGTCCTTGTTTTCTCAAAGGATCTTAGTCAGTTGGGCTTTCTCTTCCTGGCTGAGTTGCCCCCCAGTCTTCGTGACTTGGCCTGGTTAGGCTTCCATCTAAAAGGGTTGGAGTTCTCAGTCTAGCAAGGGTCATGTATCCCGGATCTCTTCACATACTTGCAACTTGGTCAAAAGGATGTTGATGGAGTCCATAGTGATCGGGATTGGATCGTTGCGTGGGATCGCTGTTCGCGGTCTTTTAGCAATTTTCAGGCTTTCGTTATAGCAATTCCTTGCCACGACTTGGTCTCCCTTAACTGTCACAACCCTGTCTTGGTGGTCCAAAAACTTCATGGCCAAATAGGGTGCAGAGATCATTGCCCCAAGGGCGTTGAATGAAGGGTGGACTAGAATAATATTATAGGCAGAGGGGCAGTCTACCACCAGAAAACCTGACCTTGATAGTTTTGAAGAGGGGGTCTTTTCCTAGAGTAAGGTGAGTCTCGATATACCCAATCGAGGTGATCTTATTGCCAGTGAACCCGATCAGCTCGCCAAAATGTGGAATGAGCTCTTCCTTCGATAATCCTAACTTGTTGAATAAGTTTAGGAACATTATATTGGTCGAGCTTCCCTAGTCCATGAACATTCTTTGAACCTTGGCGTTTATGATTATTCCAGTGATTACCATAAGGTCATCATGATCTAGAACAATGTTACCATAGTCCTCGTTGAAAAACGAGATCAGAGGGGTTTTTCTTGATCGTCTTCCCGATTTGGATTCTGCAAGGGAGGTAACACTCATCACTTCTTGAATGACCCTTTTCCTAGCGTTTGTTGACTCACCACCACTTGCGAATCCCCCAGAAATGGTGTTTACCATCTAGGTCACTTCAGCGTCGCAGCAATTATCTCCTACTAGGTCTTTAGGTCTTCGTAACACTGACAACCACCATTTAGCATCTTAGGAATGCACCACTTTCAAACTAGAGCGTTGTCCCTCCAAAACTCTCTCGGGAAGCGGAGGGAGATTCTCTCCGATGGAGAAATTCCCATGCCCGTCTTGCCTAGGTTTCGGTCGAGTTAAAGTTGGTTCATGGGCAGTGGGGATCGATGTTAGAGGTAGGTTGTGCGCTACCAAAGCTTGATTTTGGTTTGTTGGAGTTTGTCTCCTACTTGTGTTCACCATTGTGGCGATGTTAGGGGGAATATTGGAAGTGATATTAGGAGTAGAAATTTATCATTTGCCACAGACGACACCAATGATCAGAACTGAGTTATGAGAATTACCTGAGAAAGTAGGATGCACTGAGTTCCTCCAAGGCACTACATTGCAGTAGTGGAGAAAGGGGTGGGTACTTACAAAAGGCACTTCAATGCTCAAGTCAGTAACTGCACAAAGAGGATAATGTGTAATGAGAGTGGTGCAGACCTTTGTCATCTTGTTTAACCTTTATATAGAGACGTATGAGCGTGTAAAAAATGTAGGGGTTCTGAACATTTCAGTGTATATTGTATGTTGTCCCCTAATAGTGTGGAAATAAGTTTGTCCCAAATGGTTTAATATATAAAGTTTTGATGATGACAAATACAAGACAAAAGGAACACTTTGCATATGTTCTTTATTGCATCCTATATAGAGATATCCATTAATAATTAATAAATATCTTATTTGGATGTGTTTATGAAAGTCTTATATGCATATTAGACTAATTAGAGTTATACATTTATGAATCATGCATATAATGATATTGAATTATGAATTTGGACTAACTATGTTTGTTTAAGTGAATAATACTTTGTAGGATAATTCAAGTACCAAGAGTGAGCATTGCAATAAGAAAGCAAAAGATCACAATTATGCTCAACTCAAGAAGAATGAGAATGATAAGATGTTCTAAGCATTTGCAAGATTTGAAGAGAATAATTTTTTGGAAGCTTGGATTATATCAAGAATTGATGATGGCAAAAGATCAAGTCCCAGGGTTCTTCAAGAATAGCATATAGAACTTAGATCTTGTGTAAAAGTAAAAAAGAATCACACTAAGCTTAAATATGTTTTAACATCTTTAAAATTATTTTTTACATTTTAAAATTCCCAATAAACTATTTTTGGAAAGTTAGTATTGGTGGTAGTTCAAACCTTTGAAAAATAGTCAAGTATGTATTTTGTAAAACTGAACTTTGATTACTATTATGATCATATCTTTCAAAATACTTTGAGTTTTATTCTAAAACTTTTTCATAGGAAAATAGACTCAAAGATCTTTCCAATGAGTGTTCATTTGCTTTAAATGGATAAGAAATGAAGAAGTTAGACCATTTGCTGTAAACTATGAAAAATAGTTAAGTTTGAGTTTTGAAGAACTAATCTTTAGTTACTATTTTGATCATAACTTTCAAAATATTTTAATTTTTGTTTTAAAATTATTTCATATTAAAATAGATTCAAATATCTTTCCAATGAGTGGTCATTTGCTTTAATCAGATAAGAAATGAAGAAGTTATGACCTTTTAAAATCAGTTTTCGAAACTAGAAATGCTGTAATCGATTACACAAGTCCTGTAATCGATTATTACTTTGGCAGAGGCCATGTAATCGATTACCAGAAGTTTGTAATCAATTACGAAGTGCCCAGAAACATTCCCAACGGCTATAAATGGCTAGTTTTCATAAAAAAAATCATTTCTAAATAATACCAACGGCTATTTTATCACTTGGGCTCTATATATAAGTGATATTTGAAGCATTTACATTCTAAGAAAAACAAAAACACTATATTTGATCCTTGAATCATCAAAATCATATTTTGAGCTTTAAAGTGTGAATCCTTGATACCCATAAGCTTCAATTTGTATTATATACTCTTTGAGAGAGTTTCTATCTTCTACGTCTTTGTATATTTTGTAAAAGAGAGGGTGAAGTATCTCTCTAGAGAAAAGGGTGAGGTATCCCTTAGTTATGAAGAGGGTGAGGTATCCCTCTTTAGAAAAGGGTGAGGTATCCTTTAGAGAGTGAGGTATCTCTCAAAGATTGTAAAGGGTGAGGTATTCCTTAGAGAGTAAGGCATCTCTCAAAAGTTGTAAAGGGTGAGGTATCCCTGTTTGAGGCTCAAGCACAAAGGGTGAGGCATCCCAAGGTGTGTTGAGTGCTCCACTTTGTAAAGGTTTTCAAGCACCTGTTCAAGCTTTAAGGTTTAGTGAAAAAATCTCGGGTGGTTCACTTGATGACTGGACGTAGGCCACAAGTGGTTGATGGCTGAACTAGGATAAATCCTTGTGTTTGCTTTTCTCAACTCTATCTCTTTATATTTGCGCTTTAATTATATATGCTTGAGTTGAACTTGATATTTAGCTTATTTGCTTGATTTATCCTATATGTCAAGTTGTAGTTGAGTAATCTATAATAGTTATACCTTTGTTGTGCATGTTCCGCTACATTTATTAATTGAGTGATTCAAAATGCTTAATCTCTCAAAGTTACATTAAAATTTGTAATCACCCAATTCACCCCCCTCTTGGGTAATGGTTGCCATGACTAACAAAGAGTGTGGGAAATCCTCATTTCGTATGCTCTATCCTCTCCATCCGAGTGGAGTGGTGTCTCTTATTTTCTGTCTGGGGGACAGGCTGAGTGGACGAGTTGCTTCCTATGCATGACACATCCAGGGGTCATCCTAGCAGGTCGAGTTACTCCAGCTCTATAGGCCTGTATCCGGTCCAGAACACCATCTTTTTCTATCTATGAACCATAGTTAACCAAAAAGATACACCTAGAACAAGTATAAGAACTAAAATGCTCACTTTTTTAAGCATTTATGGTCTAACCATACAAAATGAAACACTCCTCTGCAGCTAATGTTATAGTAGAGATAAAAGTCATGAAACTTCCTTTTGGGACACTAAAGAAACCTAAGGGCCCATTTGATATGAAGGATAAGATAAGACATTATAATATTAGGTTTGATAGTATAAGACTTGATAATATAAAGTCTAATATGTAATGATTGGGGATATAAGAATTTTTAAAATTATAATAGAAAAGTATGTATAACAGCTTATATAGCAAAACCCAATCAGGCCTAATCTCACCTCCCAAAATTTGATTAAGTTATCCATCATTTTAATGTATAAGAGAGATTTGATGGATAAACTTATACAATACAATATTTGTATTAAACAACTGATAATGTCATAATGTATTGTATTAGCTTATCTTATCAAGTCTAATACAGCATGTCAAATAGGTCCTAAATTGCTAAAGCAACATTCCAACATTGTGGTTAGTAACACGTAGATTACATTATAAAATTTAAATTTAGGCCTGTCTTTGACTTGAGAGAGTCGTCAGGTTAGTGAATCCTGGTCAAACCACATAAATAAATAACAATTAAATAAATGTACTAGTTTATGCTCCTATAAATTCTACAATATATATATATATATATATATATATATATAATTATTATATATATAAATTTTAATTATATTTATTTATGTTTGCTTAAAATTTTAATTTAATGATGTTAACTTTTAATTTTTATTATATTTTTATTAAAATTATAATTTCAACACATAATTATTTTGTAAATTAAAAATAAAATTATAATTTAAATTACTTATATAACATTTATGATTTAGTTTTGCATATAACAATTTTTTATATAATAGAATAATTTAATATCCCATGTTGAATAGATAGATATATAACACAGTGTTTGAATTTTTTTTTATTAATAGTACGGAACAGAATGAGTAGGAAATGACTAGAAAGGAAAGGGAATGAACAAAATAAAGTTACATTTTTTCTTGTTTAAAAGATTAATAAGGAAACAGAAAGAACTCTATTATTTTATTTGAGAGTTAAATCATAAAGAAACAAAACAGAAAATAAAATACTTATTTTTAAGTTTATAAGTTCATTTCCCTCATTCCACCCCAATTTTGATAAACAAAATTTAGTATTTGAGAGAAAGAGAAGATAAATGATTTTCCTTAAATTTATTCCTTTTCCTATCTATTATTAATCTCTCATACAAGGGAGATTATTCTCCTCCCCTCATTCACTTTCCTTTTCTCTCATTTCGTGTCATCTAAATACACTATAAATGGTAAAACTACACTAGTTAACAATACAAAGAGTGAATGGATTAAAAATTAATGCAATATTATGAAAAGAATAACAATTTCTGTTCATCAACCAATATTTCTAATGATAATATATAAAAAATAGCAAACATAGTTAAATATACAAGTAAAATTATGAAAAAAAAATAACACATTGTAAAAAGTATAAATGATTTATATAAAGTTTTTATACAAATTTATTTTAAATCAGAGGGTTTGTATTTTAAAATAAACAAAACATTAGTATAGTAAAAAATATAAAATATAATAATAATTTATTTCAATTAATATACATTTCATATTTAAAATGTATAAGTTTTAGTAAAAGTTAAATTTCAAAGTCAACATCAATCAAATAATTGATAATTTGAAACGATAGTGATTTTAAATTTAAAAATTAACTAATAAACTCAAAAGTTAAATGAATTTAAATAGAAGTACGACAAAAAAAAAAATAGGAGAGAGAAATTGAGAGAAGAAACGGAAAAAGAGAAAGTGGAAAAATCGGAGAGACAAATTGATGACAAAAGAAACAGAGAAAGAGAAAAAGAAAGAGCAGGAAAAGAAACGGACAAAAAAGGAGGAATTCACCACCATTACGAGAAGAAGAAGAAGCGCACCAGAAATAATTTTTAGCGGAAATAATTTCAATTAAAATCTGTCATGAGACCCTTAAAATAGTCCAATTAATTAGACAAAATGGATCATATTAAATAAAAATAAAAAACATAAAAACAATATTAAAATTACTGAAAAATTAATTTAGTATCAAAGTAATGAGATTCATCACACAAATAATTAATTCATATAATATATTCATCAATGCATGTTAAATAAGTAAGTCGATCGGTCAATAACTAAGTCGAATCAACCAAGTCTTATAAGAAGGACAAAATTTGGCTCTAACCTAAATTAGAAGAAAGTTCTTTAACTCTCTTTAATTTTATGTCATATATTGTAATTCACTTGTTTCAATTCTATTAACTTAATAAAATAAACGCATGACATAAAATTAGAGATAGTTTGAAGATTTTCCTACAAGTTGGGTTAGAGTCAAATTTTGTTCATATAAGAATTCGCGGATTCATATCAGAGTGATAACATAATCAATCTAATGACCGATTCTGGCCGATTACGAGATTGGTTCACCAATTCAACCTACAAGTTTGAGTCGAGTATGATATAACACTTATTGCAGGTAAGTCAAATTCATATTGCATCAAATTAAACATGCAATAGATACATAGAAAAGGTATTTTTAGAGAGGATTAACTTCATAACTAACTATCTTCCACCTCTCTAGGTGATGCTTTTAGGTTGCAGATGCATTATTGGCTCAGTTGAGAATCACATAAAAGTTTGAGGATGAAATAAAGATGAATACTTATGCCTACAATTTGAAAATTATTCAAGACCAAGTTTTGAGTTAAGAGCAACTTGATCTACCCTAATAATATTTCAGATATTTATACGCGTTATTATATAAGTAAATCTACTTATTTATGAATAGTAAATCTCTTATCGAATCCCTCATAGATATGGGTATCAATTACATCCTACATAAATAGAAAAATTAGTTATAAGAGATAATCATCTCATGGATTCTTATCTTAAATAAGAGCATTTAATTCAGATTGAATTACGATTCTTATTACCCAAGATACTCCTATAAATACCACATAAGGTCACAAAGGTATGCATCTAATTCTAAACATTACCTACTTTGTGTACAGTCTGACTTGAGCGTCAAAGTATCTTTTGCAAGTACCCACTCCCTTACACTACCATCGCACCTGCCGTAATACGACTTTTGAGCTTCTGAAAATGAGAATTCATTTAAAATTAAGGCTCCAAGAAAATCAATATGTGTCCAGTGTTGTGTATAGATTTTCACAATTGAGTAATGTACTGAGATGGATAGCTCTTCCATTAGAAAATGATGAAGATGTTTCTTGCATGATAGATTGCTTTAATCAGCATCCGAACTTAACTTCCATGGAATTGTATGTTGAGATAGAAATGAGTGAGCACAATAAGCATGTTGGACCTCCATCTGAAACAGAAATTCAAGTTGGTCCTTCTAATTTTCTTGAATCATCATACTTTATCAACACTCTATGTCACATGCTACTCCCTTACTACAATCTCAAGAAGTTGGTACATCTACTATACCTGAAATGAGATCATCTAGGTTGGACTTTGAAATCGATAACCTACTTATGACAAATGTATTATCTGACACAATTGAAGATGAAGAAGAGTTGCCTGAGGGTGAGGATTTAGATACTGACTTAGAAGAAGATCACTTTGATGCTGAAGTAAATATACAACAACAAGTCCCTCCATTGTTAGTTGCTTCTGAAACTATGTTTGTGCCTCCATGCCTTCAGTTTTCTCAAATCAATTGGGATGCATTAAGTACACCTAATAATCTGCTTGAATTATATTCTCATGGTATTTGGAGGCCAGAGGAAGAATTATATGTTAGGTTGCAATTTCCTTCTAAAGATGTTGTCAAGTTGGCCCTAAAACATTATTCGATTAGTAGACATCAGAATTACAAGGTTGAAGATTCTGATACACAGAGGCTAACTGTTAAGTGTCCTAGATATGTTGATGGTTGTAATTGGAGAGTTAGGACCATTCAAAGCAAGAAATCAAACATGTGGCAAATTACAAAGTATAATGGATCTCACAGCTGTGTCAACCTATCTGTGTCATAAGATCATAAGAAGTTAGACTCTCTTATGATTTGTTTTTGCATTTTGGAGATGGTTAAGCAAAAACTCGATGTACTTGTATACTTGATGTGGATGCGTGATGATATGTCATGACTTTAGAGCTGATTTCATAGATGACTTACGGAGGACGATGATGATATTTACGTGCAACAATGTGCATGGGCATATATACTTAGGTTGATTAGGGGTTTGTTATTTCTTGATCATTCTAGTAGATATATGCACATGATGTTCCTTCCCTTGTTGGAAGACTTTACCGTTGTTGGGACATACAACTAGGGATCTACAGTTTTAGCGTACTTGTATAGAGAGCTTTGAAAAACCACAAACTATAACGTGCATGAGATTTGAGGTGCTTGCATATTGTTGCAATATTGGGCATGGTATAGATTTCCCGATCTCGTCCTTACACTGGTTGATGATACTGATCCTAACCTTTTGACTGTCTATGTTGCTGATCATGGTCACCTACGTCCATTGGGATTTCAGTAAGTTTCTCAATATATCATTTTCTTATATTAGTTTGTTATATATACTACTGTCGTTGACAATATATGACTTTGACATTTAATTAGGTGACATAAACATAAGGTGTTAAATAAAACCCCAATGGGGGTGCTTCAGTATTATTGTCGGTTCTTTGATCAATTGAAGAATAATGAGATCAGTATTTGCTTGCATTGATTTAAATAAGTTACTTTGCCTTGCTTTTTAATTCTTTATACATATCATTTTGCATATTAGATGATAACCCTATACAAATGAGATTGTGGCGCCACTACCAGATTTTTGTGTCGCTGGTACAGACATAATACTGGCAGTGGCCCTTCTCATTTTTTTCCACATTGTTGAGTGGCACCAGCCAGACAGGGTGATACGTCAGTTTGGTCTGGAACAAACGATACCAAGGAGGCCACACTAACCCGACAATTTGCACTCAATAACATTAGCGGGAAGGCATGATGAGGATTGGCAAAACCTGGACCTTGTACATATAACCATTTGGGAGATTCGAAGGGGAAAGTGTATTACTGGAAGGCCATTGAAAGCTCCCCTCATTGCGCATTCTAAGTACATGCACTAGTACAGAAGAATTACCAGACGTTAGATTTCTCGTACTGGTGCATCTATTGGGTTTGTGATAAGCTATTTAGCAATATGTTCTGATCTTTACTGAATGTATTTTGTATTGATGTTGACATATGTTATATCTGTTGCTTAGGCTGACGTTGCAGAGAATCTGTATGCTTCAGCTAGGAACCCTTATTCGAGATTTAGTATAGCTAGCCTTCTATAATCTGCCGAGCAGATCTTATCTTCATTGAAGGAGCATAATCGCATTACATTGGCGCAACTTCGTCCAGCTCCTCCTACAGATGACATTACAGGGCCACCCGAGCAGTCCGACGAATAGAGGCCACATCGTAGAAGAAGGATAGGGTTAACGAGACTCGATCATGACTTCGACATTCAGAAAACTATGATTCTTCAGGTGTGCCTAGGACTCAGGCCCCAACCACTACTACTACTACTTACCCAACATCTCAACCACTACCTCCATCTTACCCACCATATCCAGGTTACCCACCACTTATAGGTTACCCACCATTTACAGGATACCCACCACCTACATACACTTACCCACCATATCCTTTGTCGTACACCATTATTTCCATACCCACCATATATGTGCTACTCACCATATCCTCACCTATTACAATCAGGACCTTCTTATGATCCCCTTGACAGACCACCACATTCTGACCCTGATCCTTCTCATTGATATGGTCATTTCACTTAGATTAATATATCTACTTTTTATTACATTTGCTTAATCTAGAATGGCTATATGTATATGTACAAATGTTTCTGTTATGCATCTTATATGTGCTCTGTTGATTTGGAAATCTAAATATATATGGATATGTTTCATTAAACAATATGCAATACTTTTAAGAATGTCCAATTCTTAGGGGAAATTCTGTTAAATTTCCTATAGAATCGGAATGTTTGAATTGGTAAGATTAGTTGATTTTGATAAGCTTGCTAGGCTGGTATTCTAGCCTATGAACCGATCGTGACCCTAGTTTTGAGTGGTCACAAATTTATCATATATTATTGTGACATACTTATATTTGTTTACACTTTTTTTTAACTTAGTCGTAGGTTACAAGTAAATTATAAAACAATTTTGTTTATTGTTTGACTACAAATTTTTATTCCGTAAAAAATTAAATTTCCAACAAAACAGTTGAGTTTGGTAAAACAATAAGAGAATAATTCTATTTGTATTTACATTTTCTAAAAAAATAGTGGCATACACTAGTAAAGATGCTCTATCATGACAAGATGCTCTAAAGTCGTATGAGTCTGAAACAAAACTTCTCTCTATAATAGACGCTCATAATTTCAGAAAAAATTTTAAAAAAATGTGCTTCAAACAAATGTTTTATCCGTACACTGATAACACCATCACGGTTGGTGTTACTAAGAGGATAATGTCAACACGTTTGACATTACTAAGAGGATAACGCCAATACGTTAGGCATTACTCTCATGATAGCGCTAGAGCATAAGGCGTTTCCACATGAATAACGCCTAGTGTGATGGAGTTTCCACATGGATAACGCCTAGCTTATTGGCATAATTAGAATGATAGCGCCAAAGATGATGGCACTATCTACGTGGAACGTGAAAATATAAAAAAAAAATCCAATGTGACAAAAAGTATGACAGTTTAATATATAATTTCAAAAGTATAACAATTTGGTAAATAGTTTTGCTACTAATGGCAGTTTGGTCAAAAGGCCAAACTTTTACTCATCAAACTTGATGACATGGGCCTCGTAGTTATAATTTATGTTGAGCTAATGGAAGGTGAGGAAAAGCACACACCAGAAGTGGCCCGATCGGTTGCTAAAGGACTTTGTGAGTTGAGGATAGTGTGATCGGTATAAGGGAGGAAAAATGCATTTGGGGGTTTTGTGCATAGTGTGTTTTCCTTCCTGATGAACTTCTCTTTTTCATCCTCTTAAACGCTTTCTGTGAATCTCATTTATACTCTTCTCTTCTTTGTAATTGAGTGGCTTACTTGCACATTCAATCACTCCTTACAATAACAACAATAACAAAATCTTATTTCTCATTAGGTGAGGTCAACTACATTGATCAAATGACGACATTGTGTCTTGTCATAAACTATGTCTTTAGAAAGGCTATTTAAATCTAAGTCTTTTTTAATAGTTTCACTTACAGTTTTTCTTAGTCTCCCTCTACCTGTAATTATTGGGCTATCTTTCAATTAATTTACTCTTTTTACTGGTGCTTCTAATGATCTTCTCCTCACATGGCTAAGCCACTTAAGATGAGATTTGCGATATGCGCTACCCTTACTTTCTCTCTAATACATTCATTTGTAATCCTATCTTATCTTGTATGCCCACTCATCCAACGCAACATTATCATTTATGCAATATTGAACTTATGCTCTTGTTAGCTTTTTACAGCCTATTCAATGCCATAAATCATCACCGGTCTTATATTTATGCAGTGAAATTTTATTCTAAGCTTGAGAGATACTTTTTTATTACAAATAACACTCAAAGCACTCCTCCATTTTATCCACTCAGCTTGAATCATACGGTTTATATCTCCTTTTATTTCTCCGTCATTTTGTATGATAGTATTAATGCATTTTTTAGCTAAACTTACATTTTATATACTCTTTTTTACTTCTATTTAAATGGGAACTATGTACTTTCAAAACTTATCTCCACAACTCTATCTTCCAATTTATTCCCTCTCTTAACTTTCTCACTAGGACGATATCATCTACAAAAATCATACATTGTAATACCAATTCTTGAATATGCTTGATAAACACATCCAAGATAAGGTAAAAAGATAATAATACTTGATATGAATTTCATATTTCCGAGTGTTATTTTTATTTTCTGTTAATGCTGAGTTGCTGCTATTACAATGTCACCACACTCATGGGCATTTTGTTGTTTAAGGAGTATCAAATAAATATCTACGGTTTGGCAGGCAATGAGAATATCCTTATCCTTGAAAAAGAGATAATTGACTTAAAACATGTATTATACTTACAGACAGGAAGTGTGAGAATTTTTTCACATAAAAATTCCAATATACACTCGTAACAAACTAAGACAAAGGATCTGGCTTTTCAAAAACAAAAATGACCATCATATACTTTTTTTAAAAATGTATATACTGTTTATACTTTTTTTAAAGGTATTAGATTTAGTAAAAAAAATAATAAAAAAATAAATATAATAAATAATATGAAGAATAATATAAAAATATATATATATATATATTAATGATAAGAATATCAAAACTACTTTAAAAATGAAGGATGCGAGTAAAGGATAATAAAGTGCGTCATCTATACCGTTAACAATAGTAATAGTTGAGATATTGACACATTATTATAAACAATTAAACATTAATAGTTAGTCAGAAGATATTTACTCTAATAATTTTACTGCACTCAAGGAGGTAGTCTCTGCGCCTAAATGAGTAATCTCCATGCCTAGGTGAGACTATTCTCCTTTACTAAGATCTCTCCCTCTTGTTGAAAGTTATAAACAGAGAGCATGAGATAGAATGGAGTGGAGTAATTATTTCCACACAACATCACAAAACATAATCATTATTCTCACGCACATCCTATATCCCTATTAGAAAGACCACCCATGGCATCTTTCTGCTTTCTCACCTTCCATTTTACCTTCCCTCCTTTATCCCAAGGCACAAAAGTACACAGCAAAAGGATCACAATGACATGTAATTTGATATGATGACGCCAGTTAGCCGTAAATAGCTTGTTACATAGAAAATCTCTGTCCGTTACCCTGGGTTTGAACCTAGGACTTGAAACTTCTTGAGCGGGAGCCATTAGGTTCCACTGCCACAGGCACAAAGACTTTTCTTGTGAACATAGAGATTTCAATTTGAAATTACTTTCAATGCCATTGGTAGTGGCAAACAAGTGGAGTATACAACAGCAAATGACATTAGCAAACGCTTCAGGCTTTTTTTTCACCAGGAGCCATAGCACAGAAGTTGAATTTACTTTCCGAATGAAAAGATGAAAAATAACAGTTAACAGTGATATTACAGCCAACAGATGACTACAGATGTTATGGTAAACTTAAGTTAGTAATGCCATATGTGTCAGAAAATGACAATTCACAAGTGGCTTTAAATATCAACTCAACCATTAATGCATCAAATCAAAACGGCCCGCCATTAATGCATCATCAAGTGGCTTTAGAACCAACTCAAACACTTTCTTGAAAACATACCTAGTGACCTGCACATTAACATTCACTCATAAGGTTTAACACATCATTCAAGTTTAGAACATGCAGCACATTTATATATCAAAAAGAGCTTTTGACAAACCTCATGCTCAAGGGTATGATGCGGCCATGTTGGATCAAAGGATTCCTCAAAATGATAAAGAAGTCCCTAATAATAAGCAATGCTTCTATAAGTCACCATAGACTCAAAGCTAGAAGTCTATCATTTATGCAAAAATTAAATCATAATAGTAACAAATGAGAACTTTCTGCCTACCTGTTCATTACTCTTCTCTTCTCTAATCCGATGTTTCACAGACATAATGTTCCAAGTCTTTAACAATGGCCAATCATTACATATAGAAATGGATCCAAGTGGTCGCTTATGAAAGTATATAATCTAAGAATGAATACATTAATTAAACATATAAGACTATTTAAGAAAGAAGAATAATATATATGACAGTGCATTTAAATTTTATATCATACCATCAAGAAGTACATGCAACCGCCAATGGTTTTCTTATCCTTCGGCTTGGAACTACTTATGCACTCTTGCTTGTATCTGGTAATCTCTTTTACAAGCCAATCAAACACAAACTTACTCCAGTTATATTGCACAACTCTGTCTATATCAATGATTGCAGGTAGAAGCTTCGAACTTGGAGAGTTCTTCGAGGTAGGACATAACAAGATAGATAGAGTGTACAACAGAAAAGTTCTCTTGAACCTGACGCCATAAATCTCAGTTGCCATAATATTCTCTAGTTCAGTGAAAGTTATTCCACCAAATTCATTTATATCAGATAATTCATCCTCTGTGGCACTTGATTTAACTTCCATACCAGAGGCAGGAATGCCCATAACTAATCCTACATCATCATAAGTTACTGAAATCCTAGATCCTTTTATGCATAGACTATGGTCTTGCAGGTCAAAACTCTTTACCAACTCTAAACACAGTCCATGATTCAGCACATTGCAATCAAATTCCAATAACGGGCCAAATCCCATTTCTTTAATGGCTGCTAGTTGAGGTCCATTAAGCTTTGCAATCCTCTCGTGGAAGCGCCTAGGAGAACACCTAGTTTGAAATGCTGGCTAGACAAGTGAAACAAAGATATGTCAACATTGATGGCCCTACTACTTGGTGCTTGTAAACAAAAGATAAAATAGATGATTAATAATTTATTCATGGTGCAACTTCATAACATACAGTTTTAGTATTTGAAAGGCCATGTGTTTTCCAATATGCAGCCCTCCTTGCATTTGCTTTTGCATTATATGCATTTCTTTCTTTTTTTGTCAAATCTCTCCAAGTATCGACAACCTTCTTGTGGCTCTAAACCAAACATACACCAATTACAAACAGAATGATAGATTTTTTTCAACATACAAGACGTAAAGTAGTATTATTTTTTCATTTACCTCTTCAAAATGCTTTTTCCCAGAATTCTTAATGTGTTTAGCATAATAGTCTTTCCTGCATAAATGGTTGCCAATTCCAGCATAAAATGGCTACCGAGTCAAGTAAGCATACAATGGACAAAAGGTTTGAAGAAAAGTTACATAATGTCTTTCATACTACCTAAACAATTGAAGCCCAGTAATGTTTTTATCTGAACCAACAGGTGTGATTGAATCACATGCATCAGCATCAGTCATTGCTTCATGATAACCATGTAGGATATTTAAACACAAGCTTATAGACGAATAAAATTAAAACAAATTATACAGATTAAACAAGCAGTTAGAAATCCTCATCCTTATACAAGTTATGAGTTATGACAACATTGTGTCACCTTTATTCCTTTTAGAAGGATCCACAGCCTTATTTGCCTTTGCTTTAACCTTCTTGGCAATTGATCCTATAGGTCAGAAACATAAGCACATGCAATTACATTTAACCAAGAAGGTAATGAACATACTTTAAAAATAATAATAATAATAAATACACCAACGCCAAGCAAGAGAGTCAAGTTATTAATATCGTATTGTCTACTATAAGGATTGGTTGGCGCAATTGTCTTCAGTTTCATCTTTCTAGTAACAAGTCAAAAACAAAAACTCATATAATTACCTTTTATATTGGTAAGTTAAAATATTTATCTCGAAAAAGGATGCGATAATGATAAGAAACAAACATAAGATTCATAACTCCGATCATCAAATACATGACTCTCTCTTGCACACTGATCGTGTAAAGGATAACAAGTTTTCTCCTATGAAATGACAGTGACATACCTCTAGCAATAGAGAGAGAAACCTTCCTTTTCGGTGCCATCTTCAACTCCAAAATTTTCAAGCTGAAACAATGTTATTAAAATATAAGTACAAAGAAGTATAAAACATACAGCAGTTACAATGGCTCAAAAAGAAAGATATTAAAATAATACACTAAGGTTGAGTAACTTTTCAGGACTTTCGTATTTCAGATTATCGAATTGGAAATTACATCATATAATGAGTATCTGAAATGTGGCAAAAATGAAATGGTTGAGGAGAAAGCCTTTATCTCAAACTCAACTGTGGTGAAAAAATACCTAGACAAAATCTTAGTTCGTCACAAATCAGCTGTGTAAGTGAACTTTTTTTCTTTCTTTCTATCTTTCTTAAAACACGAAGAATCAAAACAGTTTAAACTAAAAATTACCTCAACAAGCAAGCACTAAGTATCTTTACACATGCAAAGTACAAAACAAAGTAGAGAATAAATTACATGCAAATAGGAAAAATAAAACAATGTAAAGAACAAAGGGTGATTATCAAAAGGGGATTTTAGTTTGGTGATTTCTTATTTTTCAGCTTAAGATTAGATCTCTTCACAATTTTCTTTTTCTTTTTTATTTTCTGTTACTACATTATCCAAGGATAATTAGTAATTACTACGTAATTGTTCTATTCTTCTTCTTAGCATCTTGTTCCATAAAATCCATAACAACAGTTCCTATTAAAAAAAAAATAACCAAGCTGAATTAAGAAAGTTTGGAAATTTATCCCAATCAAAGGTAAAAACTTACATCAACAATGAATCAAAACAAATCCCACCCAATCTCTGAAAAAACAAGAAATTCAGGAGAAAAAAATGATGGAATAATCAAAGCATGAAGAATGAGAGAAGAAAAATGAAAATTTGGGAGAGTAATGAGTCGTGTTGTTTGTGCGGAACTAAACCTTAAACTGAACGTGAGCTTTTCATAGTGAGTCAACACGAAAGTTGTTTAGGGCTTTACCTACTTTGCTCCAAACCTGCCTCTGAATATGCGAAAACGCTTCCCAGACCTACCTTAGTGTGCAGAGAGGAACGAGTGGGAGAAGGGAGAAGGGAGAAGTGGAGAGCGAGGGGTGAGAGAGTGGGAGTGAGAGCGAGGGAAAAGCTTGAAATTTTGGAGAAAATGAATTAGTTTTGAAATAGAAAAAATGATTATATAAAAAATTGAATTATTATTTATTGTCTTATTAATTACTATATTTTATAAATGTAAAAAATAAGTATACAAATAATGGAGTTGTTTTCTTAATTATTCATTACTTACAGTTAATGTGAAAATAAGTTTGTTCTAATAATTTAATATGTTAAATTTTGAAAATGATAAATATAATACAAAAAAATGATATTTATGCTAACTCATTATATGTAATATAAAAAAGTTATTATATAAAAAAATTGAATCATTATTTATTATATTATTGATCACTATATTTTTGTAAATGTAAAAAATAAGTATACAAATAATGGGGTTATTTTCTTAATTATTCATCACTTACAGTTAATGTGAAAATAAGTTTATTTTAATAGTTTAATATATTAAATTTTGATGATGACAAATACAAGATAAAAAGAATTATATTTATACTACATAGATGTACTTAATACATGATATTGAATCATGTATGATTATGTACTCCATCTTATTATATTTCATATAAGAATCATGCATATTCTTTATAGCATCTTTTATAGGATATATCCAATAATATGTTACATGAGTTGTATTAATTCATATTAGATTTGGTTTTATTTAAATAAAAATGTGCAAAGCATTTTTTGTTGGATCCTAAATAGAGCATATCTATTAGTAATTGATAAATGTCTTATTTGAATTTGTCAATGAAAGTCTTATATGCATGTTAGAAAAACTAAATTTATACATTTATGAATCATACATATGATGATATTGAATTATAAAGTTGGACTAACTATGTTTGTTTAAGTGAACAATACTTTGTAGCATAGTTTAAGTACCAAGAGTGAGCATTACAATAAGAAATCAAAAGATCATGAAAGTTTTGATGATAACAAAACTAAGTCAAAGACCAAGTATAAAGAAATATTAAATGATATAGTTTATAGAACTTAGGGTTTTTATATGAGAAGTTTTCTAGATATCTCAAAATGTTTTATAATATTTTTGAAAGAACTCAAATATTTTTTTTAATTTTTATAAATGGTTCTTACATGCTAAAATCTCTAACAAACATGTTTTGAAAAACTAGTCATGGTAGTAGTTAAAAAATATGAATAATAGTCAAGTTTGAGTTTTGAAAAGTTGACAATTAATTACTCTTTTGATCATAACTTTTAAAATACTTTAATTTTTATTCTGAAACTTGTTTCATTTGACTCAAAGATCTTTTCAATGAATGATCATTTGCTTTAAACGAATGAGAAATGAAGAAGTTATGAATATTTAAAGTCAGTTTTTAAAATTAGAGTGCAATAATCGATTACCATTGTTGACAGAAGCTTGGTAATCGATTATAAAAGTCTGGTAATCGATTACCACTTGCCTAAAAAGCCCAGAACATGTTTTGAAAGCTTGGTAATTGCTTACCATATGTTGATAGTTGGTGGCTGAAACATGATAAATTATTGTGTTTGTTCTTCTCAACTCTATCTCCTTTACATTTATACTTTAATTATATACGCTTTAGTTGAACTTGATATCTAGCTTATTTACATGATTTATCCTATAACTCAAGTTATATTTGAGTAATCTTTAATCGTTGTACCTTTGTTATGCATGTTCTGCTACATTTATCAATTGAGTTCTTCAAAATGCTTATTTTCCTATTGGTGTTTTAAAAATTTGTAATCACTCAATTCACTCCCCTCTTGGGTGGTGGTTGCCATGGCTAACAAGTGATATAAGAGCTTCGTGCTCTGTTGAAAGCTTAACCGATTAGAGTGAAAGATTTTTATTTGTTGGCAACCATTGAAAGTTTTTCAAAATGGAAGGTTTTGAAATTGATAAACCACCATTCTATTGGAAAGCTAGAATGAAATTTTATATGCAATCTATTGATCTTGATTTGTGAGATATTGTGTTTAATGGATTTACTTGTAAATCAAAACAAACTTGGAATGCTTATGACAAGAAATATTTTTTCTTGAACATTAGAGCAGTGCAAATCTTGAGAAGTAGTTTGAATGATGATGCTTATACTAGAATTAAGAATTGCTTGTTGGTGTATGCCCTAGAGGCTGATACATTTGTCTGTATTTACATACATTCTATTATGCTTATTTTAATATATGAGGCATTTCATTTATTGTGTTCTTTTTTTATAAACATAATAAAGTCCTTAGAATAGTAAGTTTGATGCTATAGGTTATCAAGTGGATGACTTGATCGTGAGATCGTTTTGGTTATAACATTATTCTTAAATGTCCTTAGTCAAGTATTATTGTCAATTAGGACAACAATAATACATTGAGACTAGTATGTGCATAGACTGATGACCACATCTCATGGGTTATGGATATGAGATATCAAGTCTTCACATGGGTACATATTAGAGTAATGATGTATTGGACTGACCTACTAGGAGAACGCTACATGAATCGTTACGTGAGTGTCATAAACGATTCTCATAGTGACAATGGTGTCTGTGGTCCTTTGACCTGAAATCACTACGATTCCTACATGAGGAGTTGTGTGTTTTTAATACCATCAAACGTCATCTGTAACAAGGTAATTATAAAGTTGGTTATCGAACATATCGTAAATCATGCAAAGGGATATGAGTGACCTAGATGGGATTTGTCACTCCTACATAACAGGAGCGATATCTTCGGGCCCCTTGATTGAGTGAGATTGCGAAATGCATGGCTATGCTCAAATGAGTCAATATGAGATATTGATTTCATTTGTTGTTACAAAGTCTACTCGAGTATCAGGAAACGAATGATTGGACTATACAAGGGCAATGTATTCCATGCCTTGTGTTCAATCTAGATATCTTGACAAAGGGACTAAACGACACGGAAACATTGGTCACGGAAAGGTTATATCAAATCACTGACATTCTTATTACTTGGGTAGCAGCGATGTGTTGCTAGATACCACTCACTGCTTATAATATTAAAATGAGATTTTAATATTACTGCTAACATAATGAGAACCTGCAGGGTCACACACATAGAGCAGACTAAAATTGGAGTAATGGATCCAAGTTGGACTCGAATTCAAATATGGGTCAGACTCATAACAGATGAGTTTAGAGTTGCACAGCTTACCTTGCTACTGCTCACACTCACTTAATGCAGTCACTATTATAAATAGTACTGCTAAGGGGCTGCTAAGAGACATAATTTCAGAACCCTAGCCGCACCTACAGAAAAAGTGAGTGAGAGAACGACAGGTTTCTTCTCTTCTCTTCGCAGCTAGCACTGTGTGAGAGACGTGAGGCTCCTCTTTGCGGATGTTGGACGTTCGTGAGTCTGTTCGTGTGGATACCGCAGAGACATCGTTTCTATTACGGTGTTGGTGATTCACGTCCTTCCTTTTGATCACGCTTCAAGAGGTAAATAATTTAAAAACTCAGATTATGGCTTTTCGCATGGATCCACAATGGGAATCCTAATTTTTTCGCTGCGTGATGTAACCGCAATTCCCAACAGTGATATCAGAGAGTCTTGCGAAACCATGATTCGATTTTCTGTTTTTGTTTTGCATGAGATAACATGTTTGCCGTTATTGTTTTGATGAAAAATGTGATATTTAAGATGTTATTTCAAAAAAACAAGTGAAACCCCTTTGCAAAAACATATTCTGTTTTATGTGTTGTATGCAAAACTGAGATGTTGTTTTCAAAAACCTATGAAGATGTCCATATGTTCTGTGAAAATCATTTTGTTTGAGATGTATGTTTTTGCAAAGTTTTCTGGTATGTATGTGATACGTACAACGTTTTGGAATCTTTATTCTCAATGCGCGGTGCAAGGGTTTAGGAAACCTTGTTCTTGGTTTGCGACAGCGAGGATTATAGAACCCTTGTTTCTGCATGAGCGGCGCAACGCAAGGGGTTTTGGAAACCCTATTCCTATCTTGCGGCAACAGCATCAAGTATTGATGTCAAGCCGTTAAGGAGGCACAAGGGTTCAAGTGTTGAACAACGGCACAAGGGTTCCCCGCGGCGCATGAAGCATTCATGCGTTTTTGATTTAGGGTTCAAGCCATCAAGGGAGGCACAAGAGATTTAGCTCTTGTTTTCGGTTTAATTTTTCGGGCCGGGGCGCTGGCTCGCACCTCGCAAGGGGCGGCCTCCCCTTGACCCCCGCCCGCTGACCGGGCAACGAGACCCCCGTGCTACCTCTGCGTAGTGTGTTATTCGAAAGAGCAATATTTTCTATCCAATTTTATGATTCACGAAAATAATTATGTATTATTGTTATGAGTTTATATGTTCTTTGTGATGCATGGTGCATGGTTATGGCCTTAGTCCTCTTTTATGCTATTTTGGTTTTTTTATAAATACGACCTGTGTGTCGTGCCTTTCTCTCTACATTCTAATTGTACATTCTCTTCTCACCTAACTCCCCTCGAATGTAAAAGAGGTTTCTATATAATGTAATTATGATGTGGAGGCAAGAAGACAGCATCAAGTAAGGACGTTAGTGGGAGACACTTGGTGAAGCTAGCTTAGTTAATGCTACTCTCTTAGGGGGCCATAACCATGTCACTTTTATTATATGCTTTTTATGTATGAGATGTATGGATAATGTTTATGGTATGATAAACAGTTTAATAAATGGTGAGATCTAATAATAATAATAATAAAAATTCCCTCAAAGCAAATATTAAGTCATTATGTGATGCCTTCCAATGTGTGGCACTTGTCAAGACTAGTATTGATCAAGTGCAGGTCTGCCAAAGCAGGATGCCTTTATCTATATTAGTAAGATGCGATGGGATAAAGGTAATATCCAACTGCCAACCATTGGGTCTGACTTAACTAGGTCATTTTAATAAGATTGAAGGCTTAGAGGCATGAAGTTGGGCTTTGGTCCATTAGATGGATTTGAATAAGTGTTATTCACCTAACTATCCAAGAGTTACATGTTATGTAATTGGAAAGTGTTTCCTACCTAAATAACTAAATTTTGGGTGATTAGCCAAAGCTGACTCAAAACTAGGTGAAATATGGATTTTGGCCCACTAGAAAATCTTACGATGGGATTTTCTGAGTCAATGCTGAGGGTCATTGACTTGAATAAAATAGTGGGAGGCATATTTAATTAAAAGATCTCATTAAATATGTTTATGGCATGATACTTATGTTTTGCATATTTCTGTTGATAGATTACCATGGCAATAAATACATCAAGTAACTTATCATTGCGATCTATCCTTGAGAAGGACAAGTTGTCTGGAATAAATTTTTTAGACTGGTACAGGAATATGAGGATTGTCCTCAAGCAAGAGAAAAAGCTGTATGTACTAGAACAGCCTATTCCTAAGCCACCTGCTGCTAATGCCCCTAGAACTGAAAGGGATGCTTATAAGAAGCATCAAGATGATGCCTTGGACATCGGATGTCTTATGCTGGCCACCATGAACTCTGAGCTCCAAAAGCAACACGAGAACATGGATGCCTACGATATGATCGTACACCTTAAGAAGCTCTATCAAGAGCAGGCCAGGCATGAGAGATACGAGGTCTCTAAAGCATTGTTTCAGTGCAAGCTGGTAGAAGGAAGCCTTGTTGGTGCTCATGTACTCAAGATGATTGGGTACATTGAAAACCTAGAGAGACTTGGTTTTCCTTTGGGCCAAGAGTTGGCCACTGACTTAGTCCTACAATCGTTGCCGAAAAGTTTTAGTCAATTTGTCATGAACTACAACATGAATGAGATTAACAAATCACTACCAGAGCTACTAGGCATGTTGAGAATTGCTGAGCAGAACATTAACAAAGGCAAAGGAAAGGTCATAATGATGGTCCAAAAGAATAAGGGCAAGAAATAGTAGAAAAAACCCAAGGACAATTGGAAGGGCAAGGGCAAGGATAAGTCCAAGCCCAGCACTTCTAGCTTGAAACCAGTGGGTGGAGTGGCTAAGGAAGGTACATGCTTCCATTGTGGTCAGACCGGACATTGGAAGAGGAATTGTGCCAAGTTCCTGGAGGAGCTCAAGAAAAAGAAGGGAAGTGAGACTTCCACTTTAGGTATTTTTGTTATTAAAGTTAATTTATCTACTTCTGCATCATGGGTATTAGATACTGGATGTGATTTTCACATTTGTGTAAATGTGCAGGATCTAAAGAGCAGTAGACCATTGACGAAGGGCAAAGTCGACCTACGAGTAGGAAATGGAGCAAAAATTGCTACATTAGCTGTAAGGACTTATTTATTATCTTTGCCCACTAGGCTTGTAATAGAGTTAGAAAACTGCTATTTTGTACCTGCTATTAGCAGGAATATCATTTCTATTTCTTGTTTGGACAAGAAAGGTTTTTCTTTTATTATAAAGGACAAGTGTTGTTCCATTTATATGAATGATATTTTTTATGGTAATGCACAATTGAGTAATGGACTTTATGTCATTGATCTCGAAACGCTCGTCTATAACATAAATACAAAGAGGTTTAAATCAAACGATCTGAACACAACTTTTCTCTGGCATTGTCGTTCGGGCCACATAAATGAGAAACGCATCTCTAAACTCCATAAAGATGGATTCTTGGACTCGTTTGATTTTGAATCATATGAGACATGTGAATCTTGTTTATTGAGGAAGATGACAAAGGCCTCATTCATTGGACAAGGTGAAAGGGCTAGTGATTTTTTAGGCCTTATACATAGTGATGTATGTGGGCCACTAAACACACTCGCTAGGGGTGATTTTCAATACTTCATTACATTTACTGATGATTTCAGTAGATATGGATTTGTATATCTTATGAAGCACAAATCAGAATCCTTTGAAAAGTTCAAAGAGTTCAAGAATGAAGTACAAAACTAACTTGGCAGAGTATTAAAATCCTTTGATCAGATCGAGGAGGAGAATACTTAAGCCAACAGTTTGATGATCATCTGAAAGAGTATGGGATAATATCTCAACTCATTCCACCAGGAACACCACAATGGAATGGTGTCTCTGAAAGGAGGAACCAGACCTTGTTAGACATGGTCCGATCCATGATGAGTTATGCGGACCTTCCAGGCTCCTTCCAGGGACATGCTCTATTAACAACAGTTTTCACACTTAACCGTGTTCCATCTAATTCGGTTCAAAAGACACCATATGAGATATGGACTGGGAAATGACCTAGTATGTCTTTCTTGAAGATTTGGGGCTACGAAGCTTATGTGAAATGTCAAGTTTCTGATAAGCTTGGACCTAAATCAAATAAATGCTTCTTTGTGAGGTATCCAAAGAAAACCAAGGGATACTTTTTCTATAATCCTACCGAGGGCAAAGTGTTTGTCACACGGACAGCTGTGTTTCTAGAAAGGGAGTTTATCTCCAAAGGAACCAGTGAGAGAAAAGTAGAACTTGAAGAAGTTCAAGTTTCACAAAGCAGCAATGAACCAATGGTGGAAATAGAGCAGCCTCCACAAAATGTTGTGGAACAACAACCTGCTCTAGTAGCACAAGACCTGTATAGGTCTAACAGGATACGTCATCAACCAGAGAGATATGAATTTCTCATGACCCAGCAAGGTGACGTATTGCTCATAGATCAAGATAAGCCTGTGACTTACCAGGAAGCCATTATTGGCCCAGAATCCGAGAAATGGCTTAAGGCTATGAGATCTGAAATGGATTCCATGTATGCCAACCAGGTATGGACCTTAGTTAACCCACCTGAAGGGGTAAAACCCATTGGGTGCAAGTGGGTTTTCAAGAAGAAAACTGACATGGATGGTAATGTGCATACCTTTAAGGCGCGATTGGTGGCTAAAGGTTTCAAACAAATTCATGGTGTAGACTATGATGAGACTTTTTTCCCAGTTGAGATGCTTAAATTTATTCGGATCTTGCTTGCTATTGCAGCATACCATGATTATGAAATCTGGCAAATGGATATCAAAATTGCTTTCCTTAATGGAAATCTTCTTGAGGATGTGTACATGACACAACCTGAGGGTTTTGCCACTCTAGAGGATGCTGGAAATGTGTGCAAGTTGCAACGATCTATTTTTATGGATTGAAGCAAGCTTCCAGAAGCTGGAATCTTCGTTTTGATGATACAATAAAATAGTTTGGTTTCATCAAGAATGAAGAAGAATCTTGTGTCTACAAGAAGGTTAGTGGGAGCACTATTATCTTTCTAGTATTATATGTAGATGACATACTACTTATCGAAAATGACATCTCTACCCTACAATCCGTAAAGACTTGGTTAAGGAACTGCTTCTCTATAAAGGACTTGGGCGAAGCCACCTATGTGTTAGGTATCAGGATCTATAGAGATGGATCACTGAGACTGCTTGGCCTAAGTCAGAGTATATACATAGACAAAGTTTTAAGACTGTTTAACATGCATGAATTCAAGAAAGGACTCTTGCCTATGTCGCATGATGTAAGCCTATCTAAGGCTCAATCCCCTTCCACCCAGGATGAGAGGGATCGCATGAGCAAGATTCCATATGCATCTGCAATTGGATCTATCATGTATGCCATATTAAGTACTCGACCAAACATCTCGTATGCTTTGAGCATGACGAGTAGGTACCAGTCTGATCCCGGTGAAAGTCACTGGACTGCTGTCAAGAACATCCTTAAGTACTTGAGAAGGACTAAGGATTCGTTCTTGGTTTATGGAGGCGAGGAAGAGCCACTTGTAAATGGTTACACTGATGCTAGCTTCCAAACCGATAAGGACGACTCCAGATCACAATCGGGTTATGTTTTTTACCTAAATGGTGGGGCTGTGAGCTGGAAGAGTTCAAAGCAGGAGACAGTCGCCGATTCTACCACAGAGGCTGAGTATATTGTTGCCTTCAATGCAACAAATGAGGCAGTTTGGATCAGGAAGTTCATTGCTGAACTTGGCGCTATTCCTAGCATTGTGGACCCAGTGGACCTCTATTGTGATAATAATGGAGCCATTGCATAAGCTAAGGAGCCTAGATCTCACCAGCGATCCAAACATATACTTAGGCGCTTCCATCTCATTCGAGAGATCATCGATAGAGGAGATGTGAAAATATGCAGAGTACCAACAGATGATAACATCACTGATCCACTGAAGAAGCCTCTTGCACAGCAGAAGCATGAGGGTCACACTAGGTCTTTAGGCATTAAACATATGCCTGATTGGCTTTAGCGCAAGTGGGAGATTATTGGTGTATGCCCTAGAGGCTAATACATTTGTCAGTATTTACATACATTTTATTATGCTTATTTTAAGATATGAGGCATTTCATTTATTATGTTCTTTTTTTATAAACATAATAAAGTCCTTAGAATAGTAAGTTTGATGCCATAGGTTATCGAGTGGATGACTTGATCATGAGATCCTTTTGGTTATAACACTATTCTTAAATGTCCCTAGTCAAGTATTATTATTAATTAGGACAACAATAATACATTGAGACTAGTATGTGTATAGACTGATGACCACATCTCACGGGTTATGGATATGAGATATCAAGTCTTTACATGGGTACATATTAGAGTAATGGTGTATTAGACTGACCCACCATGAGAAAGCCATATGGATCATTACGTGAGTGTCATAAGCGATTCTCATAATGACAATGGTGTCTGTGGTCCTTTGACCTGAAATCACTATGATTCCTACATGAGGAGTTGTGTGTTTTTAATACCATCAAACGTCATCTGTAACAAGGTGATTATAAAGTTAGTTATTGGACATACCGCAAATCATGCAGAGGGATGTAAGTGACCTAGATGAGATTGTTACTCCTACATAACAGAAGCGATATCTTCGGGGCCCTTGATTGAGTGAGACTGCGAAATACATGGCCATACTCAAATGAGTCAATATGAGATATTGATTTCATTTGTTGTTACAAAGTCTACTCGAGTATCAGGACACGAATGATTGGACTATACAAGGGTGATGCATTCTATGCCTTGTGTTCAATTTAGATATCTTGACAAAGGGACTAAACGACACAAAAACATTAGTCACGGAAAAGTTATGTCAAATCACTGACATTCTTATTACTTAGGTAGTAGCGATGTGTTGCTAGATATCGCTCACTGCTTGTAATATTAAAATGGGATTTTAATATTACTGCTAACGTAATGAGAACCTGCAGGGTCACACTCATAGAGCAGACTAAAATTGGAGTAATGGATCCAAGTTGGACTCGGATTCAAATATGGGCTAGAATCATAACAGATGAGTCTAGGGTTGCACAACTTACCTTGCTGCTGCTCACACTCACTTAAGACTGTCACTATTATAAATAGAACTACTAAGGGGCTGCTAAGAGACATAATTTCAGAACCCTAACCGCACCTACAGAAAAAAATGAGTGAAAGAGCGACAAGTTTCTTTTCTTTTCTTCGCAGCTAGCATTGTGTGAGAGACGTGACACTCCTCTTTGCGGACGTTGGACGCTCGTGGGTCTGTTCTTGTGGATACCGCAAAGACATCATTTCTATTACAGTGTTGGTGATTCACGTCCTTCCTTTTGATCACGCTTCAAGAGGTAAATAATTTAAAAACTCAGATTCTGACTTTTTCGCATGGATCCTCAGTGGGAATCCTTATTTTTTCACTGCGTGATGTAACCGCAATTCCCAACATTGCTCTAGTGCTAGAGAAATTTTGGACACCGTTGATTCTCTTTATATTGCTAACAATGATTTTGGGTATAAAGTTGTATATAGAAAACAAAAAAGAAAAAGTCATTGAAGGAAGGTTGTCATGAAAATATCCTAAAAAATATGTTTAAACTATTGAAGGGAGTCAAATGCCTCTCGGTGATAATAGTGCTCAAATTGAAGAAGAGGTAAAGCAAAACAACATTGAGAAGGAAGATGTTCTTGAATCCTTGATGGATAATAATGAGGAAGATGATGATTCTCTTAAACAGCCAAGTATGCTAAAAATTGAGACTACTTCTATATGGCTAAAAAGGACTTTGAGCTAAATAATGTTAAACTAGATTATAGTCCTTCCTATTATGAGCTACAATGTATATATGATAAATTATATGGTAGTTTATTGAATTTAGAAAAGAAAAACTTATCTTGTTTGGAAAACATTTCCTCTATTGAAAATGACTTTAAAAAATGAATATGTTTTTCTTAATGAGAAAATATCTTTGAAATATAAAACCTCAACTTCTTATGAAAAGTGCACTAATTTAAAAAAATAAGTTGAGGACTTATATTCCAAATTTGTCAAAGGTAATGATTCTAATTGCTTACATTCCATGCTTGTTAGTGAGAATAAAATTAATGTTATTCTACATAAAATTCAAGTAAGGCTTATGGAAAAAATAGTATAGAATAATAACAATAAAATGCTTAAGTTTTCTAAAGATGATCTTCAAAGGACCAGGTCATCATTAAATTCAATTGTTTACAATTTTTGTGATCATCTAGGGCATATTTCTCATTTATGTACTTATAAAAGAAATCCTTATATGAGAAATAGTATGGTATGAGTTCCTAAAGATCTTAAAGGTCCTAGTACTAACATTCAAGGACGCAAGATAAAGTAGGTACCAAAATATTCTCATAGTGTTTCAATTACGCAAAAATTTTCTCAAAAGGATGAACTAATTAGTCAAAGGAAAGAGGAATTGTCAAGGAGAATGTTTCCAAAGCCCAATGGTAGAAGTTTTGGTCAAAGAAGGAAGATGATTTCAACCAAAGCTTCTCAAGTACAAAATGTAGAACTTATAAAGTTCAAGATTCCAAAAGAGAAACAATGGGTAAGAAAAAGTATTTCCATGATTACCAAGACTAAGGTATCAAAATTTTTTACCTCTTATGCACATTCACTCGTAAAGTCAATGAATTTGATGTATATTCTTTATAGGCCTTAAGTGATTGATAAAATCATATGTACTTGATAAAATTTGAATATTATGTTTAGCACATGATTATGTTCATTCTTATTGTATCACAGCTCATTCATTTGTTATATATCTTAGTACATAAGGTTTTACAATGCTTAGGTATGCTTGCTATATTTTGAGTTGTCTATATATCATCAAAGTAAACATACTATTGGCTATGTGCTTAATGGTAATTAATTATTTAATTTGATGTGCTCAATTTACATACTACGAAAAAATTGATCTTTATGATAGCATAATGGATTAATAATCAATGACTAACCTCTATGGATCCAAAATTGGGGGATACTAAAGAATGTACTTTGAATTATGTTGTAGGGTGACTATTAGCTCAAACATGCATTGAAGTAAAATACAACTATGCTACTTGAGGTTAAAAAATTTAAAGTGATCCAAGTTCTCCAAGAGTGGTGAAAACATAAAAAGAATGACACAGAGAACCATAACATTCTCAAGGAGCCTTGAGACATAGAAGTTGGAGTCACCTATAAAATTCCAAGAGTATACTTTTGGTGATATCAATGTCTTATCCTTATTTATACTTAAAATTGAATATCATGTGATATTTGGAGAACTAGAGACTTGTTTTATACCTTAACATGCCTTAAGTTGTGCTTCTTGATCTGTTAATAATTTCAGCTCTTAAATGTCCTTTGTTTGATCTAATTGGATTCCATATGTGCTTAATTGTTAATATTTAACTAAGTTTCTGATTTAGAGTTGTCTTTGGATGTTTATTGTGAAACTATGCTTAACTATGGTTATAAATACTCATAAATATATTATGATTTTCAGGAGATTTATGAGTGATGGAGTCCATTGGCATTGAATCATTGAGAAGAGAGTTAAAGACTCAAGGGAATCAGTATCAGTCCCTAGAAGCAAAGGAAGAAGGGCATTCATGAAGAATCAAGGTTGGATTTGAAGAAAGTGATTAACACGGCCCGTGTCAAATGACACGGGGTAGGCCGTGTACTCTTCTGACTTTGAAGACTGGAGTTTTTGGACCAACACGGCCCGTGTCAAATGACACGGGGTGGGCCGTGAACTTCTCTGACTTCACGAGGAAGAATCAATTTCCAGCCTTGACCGAGAACACGGCCCGTGTCAAATGACACGAGGTGGGCTGTGTTCTTCTCTGACTTTGGAACAGCTGGAGATCTGTCACCAGAATCAGACACGGGTTGGGCCGTGTCATATGACACGGCCCGTGTCATCGGATCAGAAGTTTAATTTCATGTTTTAATGCTAAATTAGGTTTCAAAACCTATAAATAGGGTTGCTTAGAGCCCTTAAAGGGGATCTGGACAGAGAGAGCCGTCAAGGAACTGAGGGAAACACAAAGACCAAGAAAGAGGAAGATTCGATCAAAGATTGGAGTCTCGGGTTCGAGCAATTGGAGATCAATCAACCTTGATCCTTAGAAATTAATTTGATCTTTAGTTTTCTTTTCTCCTTTCATCCTGAATTATGTTTTTCTTCTATTTTTCTTCTGTTTTTGAATTTGCCATGTGTGGCTAAACTCCTTGATTAGTTAAGGGAAGATGAAACTCTAGTTTTGATTATGTGAATCTTGCATATTTCTTTATATCAATACAGTTATGTTTTTATTCATATGTTTCTGTTCTTAAATCAATATAAATGTCTTTATATTCTTGCCAAATTTTGAGAGTGGTAAAACTAGGATTGCTATGCGCAGTTGCGATGGTATGACTAGTGAGACATATGATCTAAGTAATTTAATCCCGGTGTGTGATTAGACCTTAGTGTGATTAGTTTTCTAATTTTTAATGCAATCATTAGGGAGATGTAAGAGCGGTTGCTTTACAAATAACTAATGGTTATGGTTTGATTTGAGCGGTTGCTGAATTAAGCGAAACTTAAGGAAAACAAGAGATTTATCTCACAATCACATAATAACATAATTGATCATGTTGGTATAAAGAGTATGCAAGTTAGCATAATCATATAAATTTAGTAGTGGATTCCATCTTTTAACCAATATCTTTAATTTGGTAATTCAATTTGTGTTTACTGTTTTGGTTTAAGTTTATTTTTGCATTTTAGTTTTAATTAACAAAACCTCCTTTTTACTTTTACTATTTATTTTTCATCAGAGTTTAATTTAGGAATTAGATTGATAGTGTCAATTGAATTGGTTCTCTGTGGATCGACCCTTGCTTACTATAACTGGTTGTAAGGTTTTTATATTTTTGGTGGAACTTGGCAACTGTTTTTAATATTAATTTTTAATCGTATTCCACACCACGCCAAATTTTGGAGCCGTTGCCGGGGAACTAATTTTCTAATTGCGCTATTAATTTGTTTCCTATTTTCTCTCTGTTTTTATTTTAATTTTAATAGTTTCGGTTGTTCTCTTCAACTATCTTGCAGGTGTTCATGTATGGTGAAGAGGTGAATGAGCAATTGAGAAATTTAAGGCATTACTTTGAACAAATCAGCTCGCAATTCACACCTGCTGACGTTGAAGCTTCCTGTCACATAGACCTTTCCAGTTCTATGGTATCTGAGATATCTGAGCCACCTGAAGAAGTAGTGATGGCAGAAAATACATTAAGGATGTTGGGTGCTCCGGACTTGGACCAACCTCTGTGCATAGAAATTCCTGAGAATGAGGAGGCATTTGAGTTGAAATCTGGTCTAATCCATCTTTTGCCATCCTTCAATGGACTAGCCGGAGAAGACCCTAACAAGCATCTGAAGGAAATCCATGTTGTGTGTTCTAGCATGAAGCTTGCAGGAATTTCAGTGGAGCAAGTCAAGTTGAGAGCTTTTCCATTTTCCCTAAAGGATTCTGCAAATGAGTGGCTGTACTACTTGCCACCCAGATCAATTCAGACATGGCAGGACATGGCTCGGGCTTTCTTGGATAGATATTTCCCTGCATCAAAGGCCGCAACCATCAGAAAAGAAATTTGCAGCATCCAACAAAGACATGGGGAATCACTTCATAAGTACTGGGAGAGATTTAAGAGATTGTGTGCTAGCTGCCCTCAGCATCAAATTAGTGAACAACTTCTAATACAGTACTTCTATGAAGGTTTGCTAGTGATAGACCGCAACATGATTGATGCTGCCAGTGGAGGAGCCTCGGTTGATAAGACTCCTCGAGAAGCTAGAAACTTGATATCTAGAATGCCTGCGAACACTCAACAATTCTTCACTCAGAATGATACAGGAGTGAGAACAGTTAAAGAGGCTGACACTACTAGTTTACAGCATCAAATGACCTAGTTGACTGCCATGGTTTAAAAGCTGATGGACAATGGGAAAGCACCAATACAGGTATGTGGGATTTGTTGCTCTTCAGGACATCCCACTGATATGTGTCCCACTTTGCAAGAGGACACAAATGAAGAGGCCAAGGCAGTGGGGGGATTTTCTGCTCCATCCAAGAATTACAACCCCTACTCCAACACATATAATCTGGGGTGGAGAGATCATCCCAACCTTAGTTATGCAAAGTAGCCCCAAGCTCAAGCTCAACCTCAAGCCTATGGGCCTCCAGGGTTTCAGCAAAGACAAGCACCCTTTCCTCCGAAGCAACCACAAGTTCAAGCTCCTAGGCAACCTGAGCCTTCGTTGGAAGAACTAGTGAGGCAAATGGCCACCAGTAATATTTAGTTTTAGTAAAAAACAAGGGCCACTATCAGTACCTTGCAAAACCAAGTAGGACAGTTGGCCACTGAGATCAACAAGGTGCAGAGTCAGATTTCTGGGAAACTTCCCTCGTAGCCAGAGGTGAACCTAAGAGAAAATGCTAGTGCTGTCACCTTGCGAAGTGGGAAGACACTTGACGGACCCATATCTTCCCAAGTCACTGAAGACAAAGCTCAAAATTCTAATGAGGTAGATGAGGAGGGGCTCAATTCTAAGACCTCTAAGGTAAGTGTTTCTGACCCACTTCCTAAATATGTCACTAAGGCCCCTTTTCTGAGTAGGTTGGTTAAAAATAAGAAAGAAAAAGTGGATAAAGATATCTTAGAGACCTTTAGGAAAGTTGAAGTTAATATTCCTCTGTTAGATGCCATTAAGCAAGTGCCTCGATATGCTAAATTCTTAAAAGAGTTATACACTAACAAAAGGAAGTTGAAAGGTAATGAACGGGTCCAAGTGGGAGCAAATGTTTCAGCTGTTTTTAATAAGAAACTCCCAACTAAATGTAAGGACCCTGGCACATTCACTATACCATGCACTATCGGTAATGCCAGGTTTGAGAGGGCCATGCTAGATTTAGGTGCATCCATTAATGTCATGCCCTTTTCTATTTATGCATCTTTACATCTAGGACCTTTAGAACCTACTGGAGTTATCATTCAACTGGCAGACAGGTTTAACGTATACCCTAAGGGGGTTGTTGAAGATGTTTTAGTGCAGGTAAATGAACTGGTGTTTCCGACAGATTTTTATGTGCTGGACATGGAGGAGGACAAATCTCCCAACTCTGCCCCCATTCTATTGGGGAGGCCTTTCCTAAAGACTGCAATAACTAAAATTGATGTGCATTTGGGAACATTGACTATGGAATTTGATGGAGAGTTGATTAGATTCAACATCTTCAAAGCCATGAGATACCCGAGTGATGTGCACTCTGCTTATGTTATTGATTCTTTTGATATTTTTGAATCTTTAATTTCTACTATTTTTTTAGTCTGATTAATTTGATGTCATTGATACAGTTATGACTCGCAGTTTAGATTTTCAGGATTCAAAGAAGGATGACCAAGGAGAGCTATGGAGTGAGGAGGTTAATGAAGTAGTGGCAGCCTTGCAAACACTCTCTTCTACCTCAGAAGGGCATGAGGTATCGTATGTTGAGTTACCTCTTACCACTGATGTACCTAAACCTTTTGTTGTGTAGGCACCAGAGTTGGAATTGAAGGAATTGCCTGCCCATTTGAAATATATTTTTTCAGGTGAGAAGGAGACACTTCCGGTAATAATTGCTAAAACCCTTACCAAAGAGCAAGAGGAGAGCTTAATTTCTGTGTTGAAAGAACACAAGACAGCCATCGGGTGGACTATTGCAGACATCAAAGGTATTAGCCCCTCCATTTGTATGCATAGAATCTTAATAGAGGAGGGGACTAAGCTAGTGAGAGAACCACAGAGGAGGTTGAATCCCCCGATGATGGATGTTGTGAAGAAGGAGATACTGAAGCTCCTAAGTGTGGGGGTCATCTACCCTATTTCTGACAGCAAGTGGGTAAGCCCAGTCCAGGTAGTACCAAAGAAATCTGGTATTACTGTGGTAAGAAATGTTGAGAATGAGCTTATTCCCACTAGATTACAGACAGGGTGGCGTGTTTGTATAGATTATAGAAAATTGAATGCTGCCACCAGAAAAGACCACTTCCCTTTACCTTTTATTGATCAAATGTTAGAAAGGTTAGCTGGTCATTCTCATTATTGTTTCTTAGATGGATTTTCAGGTTATAACCAGATCATTATCGCTCCGGAAGACCAGGACAAGACTACTTTTACTTGTCCTTTTGGCACCTTTGCTTATAGATGAATGCCTTTTGGACTTTGCAATGCGCCAGGAACCTTTCAGAGATATATGGTGAGTCTTTTTTCTGATTACATAGAAAACATCATTGAGGTCTTCATGGATGATTTTAGTGTATTTGGGAATGGCTTTGAGAAATGCTTGGAACATTTGGCTTTGGTTTTAAAGAGATGCATTGACACTAACCTTATTTTAAATTAGGAAAAATGTCATTTCATGGTAGAAGAAGGTATTGTGTTAGGTCATGTTATCTCTGCTAGGGGCATTGAAGTTGATAAAGCTAAGATAGAGCTTATGCGTTCATTACCCCTGCCCACTAGGGTGTGGGATATTCGTTCTTTTCTTGGTCATGCAGGTTTCTATCGGCGCTTCATCAAAGACTTCTCCAAGATATTAGCGCCTCTTTGCACACTTCTCCAAAAAGATGTACTATTCCAATTTAATAAGAAGTGTATGAAGGCTTTCACCACACTTAAGGAGTTGATGACTGAGGCACCTATCATTAGGCCACCAAATTGGGAGCTTCCATTCAAGTTAATGTGTGATGCAAGTGACTTTGCGGTAGGGGCTGTCCTAGGACAGCGAGTTGATAGGGTTCTTTATGCTATTTACTATGCATCAAAGACCCTAAATGATGCTCAATTGAATTATTCCAAAACTGAGAAAGAACTTCTTGCTATTATTTTTGCTTTAGAGAAATTTAGATCATATTTAATTGGTTCTAAAGTAATTATTTTTTCTGATTATGCAGCATTGAAGTACCTACTGGCAAAGAAGGAGGCGAAGCCAAGATTGCTCCGATGGATGCTGTTGCTCCAAGAGTTTGACTTGGAGATTAAAGATAAAAAAGGAGCAAAAACTTGGTGGTGAGACCATTTGAAAGGAGTTGGTGGTCAAGAGGAGGACATACCTATTCAAGAGAGCTTTCTGAATGAGCATTTAATAACTATCACAACCACTATTCCGTGGTATGCTGATATTGCCAATTACTTGGTCAACAAGGACTTTCCGGCAGGCCTGAACAAGGCACAGCGAGATAAGCTAAGGAGTGATTGCAAGTACTACATTTGGGATGATCCTTACCTTTGGAAGCATTGCGCGGATGAAGTGATTCGGAGATGTATCCCGGATTCAGAGACTCACTCCGTTCTCTCTTTTTGCCATACCTATGCCTGTGGAGGACATTTCGGCATGAAGAGGACAGCCAATAAAGTACTTGACAATGGTTTCTACTGGCCTACCATCTTTAAGGATGCTTATAATTTTTGTAAGTCATGTGACCGCTGTCAAAGAATAGGTAATATTGGTCCACGAAATCAAATACCTCAAACTCCAATAATCTTTGTGGAAGTCTTTGATCTTGGGGGCATTGACTTTATGGGACCATTTCCTCCTTCTTTTGGTTTCTCCTATATTCTTTTAGCTGTGGATTATGTTTCAAAATGGGTGGAAGCTAAAGCCACTAAATCTGATGATTCTAAGATTGTTGTGGATTTTATGAAGTCCTTTATTTTTTCCAGGTTTGGCACTCCTAGAGCCATCATTAGTGACCAAGGGACACATTTTTGCAACAGAATCTTTGAAGCCTTTTTGAAGAAATATGGTGTGGTGCACCGGACCTCTACTCCTTACCATCCTCAGACGAATGGCCAGACTGAGGTATCCAATCGGGAGATCAAGTCTATCCTTGAAAAAACTTTGAATCCCACGCACAAGGATTGGAGTACTAGACTTGCTGATGCCTTGTGGGCTTATTGGACTGCATACAAGACCCCTATAGGCATGTCTCCATTCCGATTGGTTTATGGGAAGCCTTGTCACTTGCCAGTGGAGCTGGAACATCGATCTTACTGGGCTATCAAGCAAGTTAACTTGAACTTAGAAGGTGCTGGCAAGCAGCGAAAACTCCAAATTCAGGAGTTGGAAGAATTGAGGAATGAGGCCTTTGAGAGTGCCCTCATTTACAAGGCCAACACCAAAGCATTTCATGATCACATGATCTCTAGGAAAAGTTTCTACCAAGGCCAAAGAGTGTTGCTATACCAATCCAGACTCAAATTATTTCCAGGTAAGTTACGTTCTAAATGGATTGGCCCATTTGTAGTAACTACTATTTTTCCTTCTAATGCAGTGGAGATCATGAACGAGGCCTCTGGGAAGACATTCAAGGTCAATGGGCACAGTCTCAAGCCTTACCATGAGCTTCCGGAGAATGCAGAAGTTGAAGACATGTCTATTCTCCATCCATCTTATGCAGAACACTGAGGAGCATCATAATGTCTGGCTGAGGACAATAAACTAAGCGCTTATTGGGAGGCAACCCAATCAGATTTGCTTTCTTTTCCCTTTCTGTTTTGCGTTGTTTAGTTTCTTAGTTTAGCCCATTTTCACGTGTTTCTTGCTTGATGATACTTGTATCTTTGCCGGTATTTGTGTTTTGACTTGCTTAGTTTTAGTTTGATTGCTTGAGTTCATGGTTTGTTGAGTGCATGCAGTCCTGAGGAATAATTTAGAGTGTTTTTGTAAGTCAGCAGACTACACGGGTAGGGCCGTGTCATATGACACGGCCCGTGTCCTCATGACAGCACCCCAACTCCTGCAGAAAAATACACTGGTGGGCCGTGTCATATAACACGGCCCGTGTCTTCGAAGGGAGCAGGTTTATGGTGATTCCAGAGAGGTACACGGGGTGGGCCGTGTCATATGAAACTACCCGTGTTGTCGTGCGTAGCAGCTCAATTGCTTGGCAGAGGAGTACATGGGTGTGGCCGTGTCCTATGACACGGCCCGTGTACTCGTGGTAACACATCACTTATACCCTATTTAGAGTTTTCTTCCCTATTTTCCCCATTTCTCCTCTCTTCCCTGCGCAGCCACCATCCTCCTCCTCCTCCTAAATCTTCCTGACCTACCACCCTATTCTCCATTATGCACTATTTTCCCCCCCTCAATTTCTCTTCCTTCTTTCTTTCTCCTTCTAACTTTTTTCCACCATTGTCACCTCCCCATTTTCCTACACAGCCACCACCTTTCTCCTCCTCCCAATTCTTCTTGACCCACCACCTTCTCCACCTTCCCCCACGCAGCTCCCACTTTCTCCATACATTCCCACGTTCAAGGTCCCCTTCCATTTCTTTTTCTTCTTCTTTTCTTCTGCTTCCTCAGTGATGGGTCCTAAGAAGCGTGTCAAGACCATAGCTGCTTCCTGTACGCTCCATCCCTATCGTACCAGCTCTAGGCGTGCTCGGTCTCCATCACCCACGCGTGAGCCCTCACCCCCTCAGGTGCCAGTCAACCCTATAGACAGAAAGGTAGTGGTTCCCACTCGCTTTTTAGATGTAGATACCCTTAAGGCTATAGGGTTATATGATGAGGTGTTTGCTTTATTGGGTAAGATTAGTTGGGTTGATTTTGCACTATTACAAAGGCCTACTTTTGCTGTGTTAACTAGGGATTTTATTTCTAGTTTTAATTGTAAGCTTTATCCTCTGTCTGATTAGAACATGTGGCCTGGTGAAATCACCTTTAGGTTGCTTGGTAATTCTCATTCTGTTGATATTCATATGTTTAGAGCTGTTTTTGGTTTTCCTGAGGGGCACAATATGTTACCCCGTGATTTTAACGCTGATCGTGTGTGGTTTGCCCTCACTGTGTCTGGGTCTGATGACTATAACCCTAAGATGTCTAAAGCTTCTAGGCTTAGGTCCCCTACCCATCGCTATATTCAGAAATGGTTAGCTAATACCCTTTGTGGTAGAGGGAAAAGTCAAGGGACAATTAGCTGTTCTGAATTATTTTTCTTACACTGCATGCTTGAGGGAGTACCTGTTAATGGAGGGTATTGGCTCTGTAATCAGTTTCACCATGTAGGGACTACTCTAGCTGGCCGCATAGTGATAGGGGGTATGTGACTGCCATTGCTGATCATTTTGATTATTTGGATCTGCTGGAGGATGCACCAGTTCAGGGTCCCAATGCTATTGACAGGGCCATTTTAGTATCTATGAAGCTCTGCACTCGTCTAAATGGTGCTCTCGTCTTGCTTGGCGCTGATGGAGCTGCCTTGCCTAGGGCTGATCCGGCCCCTGAGCCACATGAGGATATTGCCGTCTCCCCTCCTCCCGAGTTTGCTGATGATGCGGGCCCTTCCACTCAGCCTGGCGCAGCTTCCTATGATGCTGTTTTAGCCTGTATTGACTGCCTGGAGCTGGACCATGCTGCTCGCTTCTAGCGCTTAGAGGATCACTTTCAAGCTCTGGAGGTTGCGCGGGATCAGAGGATGGATGCCATTGATGGCAAACTTGATCTTTTGCTTCAGCATTTTTCATATCCCCCTCCCCCATCTTGATGTATTTTCATTTTCTTTTGAGGTTGTGTCCTTCATTTTACTGGCTTAGTGGACATTGTTTTGGTTACTATTGGTTACTCTTTTGTATTTGACTGTGTTTCATGATGTCAGAATCAATTTCTTCGCATATACTTTGCTTATTTATTTGGATTCCTTTTATCTGTTGTGTATGCTTTGACATTGAGGACACTGTCTATTTTAAGTGTGGGGGAAAGTTTGGGTTTGACCTTAATTGTACATTCTGTTCTTAATTGTATATCTGGTGCATGTTTTTCTAACTGGTTTTTAGAGTATGTTGAGTAATGAGCAAGTGATTGATTTTTATGGATAGGTTTTTAAGCCTAAAGGAGTTAACTTTCTTGCCTCTAAACTTGCACCAAGAGGTTTTGAAAATTGAAAGGGTTTTGAGAATATGATAAAATTGGGACCTAGTGAGTTTTTGGGCCTTGATGTGAATGACGAATTTTAAGTCATTTCTGTTCTTTGTTGTATGATTTCACTTGTGATTATATGCTTTTCAGAACTTGATTTGACTCTCTTTTAAGCTGCAAATGATCACTGCACATTTTTGAGATGATAAAGACATTTCTTTCTTTCAGAACTAGCCAAATAGCTATCCTTGTATTTTGATCCATTGTTTCACCCATTTGAGCCTGAATGATATCCTTTCTTTTTATTATAGTTCAATACAAGCCTAATAGTGAAAAACCATTGCTACCCTACCTTAGGGAGTAGAAGAGCTTGATAATTATGTTAGGAATTGTGTTTGAATAAGTGTGGGGGTGATTACACTGTTTTGCCTAGTGTTGATTTAAAAAAAAAAAAGGGCTCTCAAAAGAGAAAAGGAAGAAATGAAATTATTCAAAAAAAAAAAAGAATGATAAGTTGGTTGATGAATGGAGAAAGTCAAGCAAAAGATGAAGATGGATTGAAAAGTGTTGGGGTAATTGTGCAAAAGTGTTTGATTTTTATATTTCCCTTTGCTCATCTATTTCCAATGGTCTAACTTTGTTTATCCTTGATATATCTTACCTTGACCTTGACCCAATTACAACCTGATTAAAGACCTTTTGATCTTTGTGTGCATGTGATTTAGGTGGTGGAGAAGTAGAGGCTTGTCAAGCCTATGATAGGGCATGTTTTCATGAGTTGGTTGAGAGTAAATACAAGCCTAAAATACTTGAGTGAAAGAGAGTATATCAGTGAGATTTATCATGTTGACTTAACCCTGATATTGGATTGACCTGGCTTGCTGATTTGGATTGTTGAGAGAGAAAATTCCTGAATGCTTAGATTCTTTGAAAGGACTAATGTGTGTAAATCTTTGCTCATTGTTCAGTACTTTTATTGCTTTTTGGGAAGCATGTGCTTGATTTTATGTTTTTGCCCAGGAGTGTAAAAGGTTAAGTGTGGGGGTATTTGATCTGTTAATAATTTTAGCTCTTAAATGTCCTTTTTTTGATCTAATTGGATTTCATATGTGCTTAATTGTTGATATTTAACTAAGTTTCTGATTTAGAGTTGTCTTTGGATGTTTATTGTGAAACTATGCTTAAATGTGGTTATAAATACTCATAAATGTATTGTGATTTTTAGGAGATTTATGAGTGATGGAGTCCATTGGCATTGAATCATTGAGAAGAGAGTTAAAGACTCAAGGGAATCAGTATCAGCCCCTAGAAGCAAAGGAAGAAGGGCATTCATGAAGAATCAAGGTTGGATTTGAAGAAAGTGATTAACACGGCCCGTGTCAAATGACACGGGGTAGGCCGTGTATTCTTCTGACTTTGAAGACTGGAGTTTTTGGACCAACACGGCCCGTGTCAAATAACACGGCTAATGTCAAATGACACGGGGTGGGCCGTGTACTTCTCTGACTTCACGAGGAAGAATCAATTTCCAGCCTTGACCGAGAACACGGCCCGTGTCAAATGACACGGGGTGGGCCATGTTCTTCTCTGACTTTGGAATAGCTGGAGATCTGTCACCAGAATCAGACACGGGTTGGGCCGTGTCATATGACACGGCTCGTGGCATTGGCTCAGAAGTTTAATTTCATGTTTTAATGCTAAATTAGGTTTCAAAACCTATAAATAGGGTTGCTTAGAGCCCTTAAAGGGGATCTGGACAGAGAGAACCGTCAAGGAACTGAGGGAAACACGAAGACCAAGAAAGAGGAAGATTCGATCAAAGATTGGAGTCTCAGGTTCGAGCAATTGGAGATCAATCAACCTTGATCCTTGGAAATTAGTTTGATCTTTAGTTTTCTTTTCTCCTTTCATCCTGAACTATGTTTTTCTTCTGTTTTTGAATTTGCCATGTATGGCTAAACTCCTTGATTGGTTAAGGAAAGATGAAACTCTAGTTTTGATTATGTGAATCTTGCATATTTCTTTATATTAATACAGTTATGTTTTTATTCATATGTTTATGTTTTTAAATCAATATAAATGTCTTTATATTCTTGCTAAATTTCGAGAGTGGTAAAACTAGGATTGCTATGCGCGGTTGCGGTGGTATGACTAGTGAGACATATGATCTAAGTAATTTAATCCTGGTGTGTGATTAGACCTTAGTGTGATTGGTTTTCTAATTTTTAATACAATCATTAAGGAGATGTAAGAGCGGTTGCTTTACAAATAACTAATGGTTAGGGTTTGATTTGAGCGGTTGCTGAATTAAGCGAAACTTAAGGAAAACAAGGGACTTATCTCACAAAATCACATAAGAACATAATTGATCATGTTGGTATAAAGAGTATGTAAGTTAGCATAATCATATAAATCTAGTGGTGGATTCCATCTCTTAACCAATATCTTTAATTTGGTAATTCAATTTGTGTTTACTATTTTGGTTTAAGTTTTTTTTTGCATTTTAGTTTTAATTAACAAAACCCCCCTTTTACTTTTACTATTTATTTTTCATCAAAGTTTAATTTAGGAATTGGATTGATAGTGTCAATTGAATTGGTTCTCTGTGGATCGACTCTTGCTTACTACAACTGGTTACAAGGTTTTTATATTTTTGGTGGAACTTGGCAACTGTTTTTAATATTAATTTTTAATCGTATTCCACACCATACCACTTCTCTAGCATTGTGTCTTGAAAGTATCTTTACATATGCTAACATGTTAGATAAGTACACACCTTATTTGGAATAACATGTTTTATGGTAAATTTTTTGTTCTTGAGTTTGTGACCAATTCTCTTTGTTCAAATATGAAAATTCATATGCTCATAAGTAGTTCTAATCCTTTCTCTTTGATGCTTAATTGTCTTATATACTTACTTGGAGATTGAAAAGTTAAAAGTTATATGTCTTCTTGTTTGAAATAGTTTGATATGTTCATGTCTTGAAAACAAGAAGTAAATGATTCATCTTATGCTTAAGCTATTATGATATTCTATATGTTATGGATTGTATGATACTTATTGATAAATTGATCTTAAATGATTAGATGTTTTCCTTACATGAGAAGTATGCTTAGCATTGATAAAGTGCCTAATTGGATATTAACTTGCTAATTTTGTCATTACATATAAGGTGGATGATGTTAGTTCTATATACATACTTTGATCCCTACAGCATATTTCATCAAGATGAATATTTGATATCTATGATTCTCTTTGTCTATGGTTTCTTAGTGGTATAACACCTTATGAGAGTCATACTCTTGTTCTGAAAAGAGTTTTTGGTTTGATTAAAAAGTTTTTTTAAAAACAAAATCCCTTATCATATTTGAAAGAAGCTTTTCAAATTCCATATTTTTGAGAATCTTTTGAACTTGTTTTAAGAACTTGAAAGTATTTTCACCTCCTAATTGTCTTGAAAATTTGAAAATCATTGAATATGTTTTATAAATATAGTACTATCTTTATTTTCTTTGAAAAGTTTTATTAAATCTTAAGATAATGCTTATGAAAGTTTCCAAATAAATCTTTTGAAATGTTCTATAGAGCCCATCTTGATACTTTAAAATATAACCCTTGTTCTTCAAAGTGTTTTATTTTCTCAAGACTCTTGTTCAATGAGAAAGAGAGGAAATGTACTTTCAGATTTTCTTTTAACATGAGTTTGATCATTCTCAAGGAATAAGTAGTTTTAATATAAAACCTCTCTACCCTTCTAAAATGCTTTTAAAAATGTAATGTGTTCTTATTAAATTCTTTTTGAAAAAGGGGGAAGTTTTAAAATGATTTTTGATTTATGGATTAAGAATAAGTATCTTTTGTTTTTTTTTTTTACTTTATGATAATGTTCTTATAGGGTCTTAGCATACATATTTCACTTTATCCATCTTGTACTTCAATGGGGGGGAACCTAGCTCTTAAGTTGTTTATATCTCTTGACTTATATCCTTGTTTGATTACATAAAGTATTTTATTGTTATCATATGCTAAATGTTGATGTACCAAAATATGACAAGCGTTGCACGAATAATCTTTTATATATTAAAAGTATGCTTATTTCATCTCTATATTATTGAATCATATGTAGAATCAAATAGGGGGAGATAGTTATGTTTTGAATAACTTGAATGAGTTTTTGATTTTGATGATCTTATTCTTTTTGGCAACATGAGTTTTATCTATAGGGGAGAAAATATTATCTTTCCTTCCTAAGCCTTTTTGTTGATGTCAAATAGGGATAGTGAGAATTGGAAAGAAAAATATGTTCTTGTGCGTATTATTTGATATGCTTACACGAATATCTAATTATTCTATATTACTCAACATATTTTTCTTTGGTGATTTGTCATATCAAAAAAAGGGAGATTGTGGAAATAAGTTTGCCCCAATAGTTTAATATATTAAGTTTTGATAATGACAAATACAAGACAAAAATAATGATATTTATGCTACATAGATGTGTTTAATAGATGATATTGAATCATGTATGATTATGTACTCCATCTTGTTATATTTCATATGAGAACCATGCATATTATTTATATCATCTTTTATAGGATATATCTAATAATATGTTACATGAGTGATATTAAATTAATATTGAATTTGACTCAATTTAAATGAAAATATGCAAAGTGTTCTTTGTTGGATCCTATATAGAGCATATCTATTAGTAATTGATAAATGTCTTATTTGGATATGTCTATAAAAGTCTTATATGCATGTTAGACTAACTAGATTTATACATTTATGAATCATACATATGATGATATTGAATTATGAATTTGGACTAACTATGTTTGTTTAAGTGAGTAATACTTTGTAAGATAATTTAAGTATCAAGAGTGAGCATTGCAATAAGAAAGCAAAAGATCATGAAGGTTTTGGTGATTACAAAGCTAAGCCAAAGACCAAGTCCAAAGGAAGATTAAATGATATAGTTTGTAGGACTTAGGGTCTTTATGTGAGAAGCTTTTTAGATATTTCAAAATGTTTATAATGTTTTTGAAAGAGCTCAAATATATATTTTTTTAATCTTTACAAATGGTTCTTACATGCTAAAATGTCCAACAAACATATTTTGAAAAGTTAGTCACGGTGTTAATTAAAAACTATGAAAAATAGTGAAGTTTGAGTTTTGAAAAGCTGACATTTGGTTACTTTTTTTATCATAACTTTAAAAATACTTTGAGTTTTGTTCTGAAACTTATTTCATTTGAAAATATACTCAAAGATCTTTCCAATGAGTGTCATTTGCTTTAAACGAATGAAAAATGAAAAAGTTATGACTGTTTAAAGTCAGTTTTCGAAATCAGAGTGCAATTATCGACTATCATTGCTCACAGAAGATTGGTAATCGATTACCAAAGTCTGGTAATTAATTACCACTTGCCCAGAAAGCCTAGAACACATTTTGAAAGCTTGGTTATCAATTACCACAAGCTTGAAGCCTGCAATGACTATTTTTCAGAGCATTTATTGCTTGGTTTTAATACCCAGATGAATTTTTTTCTTATAATACTATAAATACATGTTTTTAGGACATTTTTTACAATAACCAACATTCTGAAAAACATCTATTAATGTATTAATCTGTGAATCATTCCATTCAATCTATACTTACTCTATTTTTGCCACAAATTTGAGATATCTTTAAGAGTTTCATAGGACTTCAATTTGTATTATCTACTCTTGTGAGAGTTCCCCATTCATCTATACTTTGATTCTCTATAAAGAGGGTGAGACATCCTTCAAAGAATTGTAGGAGTGAGATATCATTGATTGTTGAGGCTCAAGCACAAAGGATGAGGTATCCCAAGGTGTGTTGAGTGCTCTCAGTTGTAAAGGTTTTCACACACTTATTTAAGCTTCAAGGTTTAGTGAAAAATCTCGGGTGATTTACTTGAGGACTGGATGTAGGCTATAAGTGATTGGTGGCTGAATCAGGATAAATCATTGTGTTTGCTCTTCTCAACTCTATATCATTTATATTTGTACTTTAATTATATATGCTTAAGGTGAGCTTGATATCTAGTTTATTTGCTTGATTTATCCTATAACCTAAGTTATATTTTATTAATCTCTAACAATTGTATCTTTGTTATGTATGTTCTGCTACATTTATCAATTGAGTGCTTCAAAATATTTATTTTCTTATTGGTATTTTAAAAATTTATAATCACCTAATTCAGCCTCTTTTTGGGTGATGGTTGCTATGACTAACAATTAATTCCTAAATTCATTTATGTGTTCAAGTTATTTTTAAATTTATAAAATTTATCAGATTAAAAAATAAATAAATTTATAGATTTATATCATATTAATCTTTTTGTATTTTAATTTAATCCCAAATAAATTAACATGACATAGATTTTATAAAATTAAAGATAAATTAAGGCATTTATAAAAACAAATTTAGGGACCGTAAGTGAAGAATAATTTTAAAAACAAAATTACTTATTTACTCATTAAAATAAAGATATTTAAGTAATTTTACTTTGAAAATTAAATGTATTATATTATTATTAAAGTTGAGCACCTTTTGTTCATAACATAATATTACTTATGATTGTGTAACCCAAAAAAAAAAAAAATACTTATGATTGAAATAGTATAAAAAATTTTACTACAATTTTTTTAATGTAAATGAGCAAACAAATGAATTAGCCTTTCTCATATTAAATGCATTTAAATTTCATTTTTAATTTACTCTCAATTCTTTTCAATTATTTATAAGCTATGAAGCATAGATGCTAACACTGACATGAGACACGACATAGACATGGTCACGGGGTGACACTAAAATAAAAAAAATTGTAGGACACAGACACGCCATATATATATAATTAAAAATTTAAGGAAAAGATTCATAATTTAGAATATGATATATATAAGCTTCAAGATTTACAATATCTTGACATATATCATATGTGTCATTATTTGCTACTTGGTATGTCCCTCACAAAAAACATGAAGCATCATTTTTATTGATATTTTTCAAAAATTCTTCGAAACTAATTTGTCATAGTAGAATTAGCTATATATAAGTACATCTACAACAACAACAAAAATTAACTAAGGAAAGTATCGAAGGATTAACTCCATTTTGCTCTCCACTATTGACACGATGGTGACACGATGACTTAGTCGCAGATGGAGGTAGATAGTTAGATGAGAAGGGTCGCTTCATAGTGAAAAATTTCGTGGTCTGGCTAGGATAAATGACACTGATAACTAAGTAATTGAGCTTGGATAATAGACAATTGGTAATTGAGTATATCACTATTTTTTTACTTTTTTATTTTAAATGGTAATTAATTTTTTCTCTTAAAATTTTAAATTAGTTGTGCCTTGCGGTGTTCTCAAAGTATTCAAACAAAAAAATATTTTTTTAGTCAAACACTTACAGATACATATGACATATGTGTCGCACATGTGTCATTATGTATTCAACACAGACACGTGCCCAACACACAGACACAACACCAAAATGGTGTGTCTGTACTTCGTAGTTTATAAGGATATCCAATAACTAGCTTCTACCAAAACTTGATCATACCCATTGCTAACAAAGGAAGAAGACAACGAATTTATTTATTTATTTTTATTTTTATTTTTTATGCTAGATAGTGGATAAGTGGATAATATATTATTGGGTTATTCAAATTTGGTACCAAAATTTGAAAATGCTTCCAATGATGATACTATGATTTCTTGTAGGCTGTACCTGTGTTCTTAATTATTTATTTATTATTCTTTATGTGTCTTTTTTCTCAAAAACATTTTTTATTTAGTTATTAAGTTATTAGACCAAATAATTCATGAAATATACAGACTTGATAGTTAAATGAGTAGTTTTCATGTATAATAATAAAAAGCTAAACAAACATCAGTTCATGTCCTGATCTTTTTAACGCATAAAACCTATTTTTTACATATATATATATATATATATATATATATATATATATATATATATCATTTGGGGGACCAAAGGTTCTCTGGTTCCCCTAAATCCATCCCGCTCCAAGAACATACAAATTGTCGAATGAGTTTGGTTGTATACCTACATATACATTCAATGGTGTATATTATTTTAGACGGAAAAAAATCTGTCTTTAAGAATGTTTTGGACCGTAATTCAGGATCATGTTCCATAGATTGACCCAGCATGCAGTACTTTAGAATCCGTCATTGACAACCTCAACAAGAATTTGCTCATGGCATGTGGATGAAATCTCGACTATATGCTTATCAGACCACGACGTAGGGTAGTAATAGTTTTATCATGAGATTTGCGCAATAGATAAATTTTAATGATATTTGTTATTGCCAATCATGATCTTGCAGAATAGTAACACCTATAACTGTCTCTGATTGCCCATAATTGCAATATCTATATTATGATATTATAGGGATCTTTTGTAGCTAACAAGGGAACGTAGTCCTACAACTATTACGGGAACGTATCTCTCCAACCTCTATAAATATCAGACTTATTCACCTTCTCAGGGAACTTATCACTCTTGGCATAAACCCTACTTGTGCACAACTTGACTTGAGCATTGGAATCCCTTGACAGGTAACAACCCCCCGTCTCAACACGTTTTGTTGCTGCTACGCAAGGAGGAAACCATCGTGATGTGCCTATCTCAAGTACACTTCTAAATCTACTTCATAACATTAGCGCCATTTGTGGGGAGATAAACTTTTATTCTCATCCAACCATTGTGAACATAAGACAAAATTTGAGAAGAGATGATGCGCAAACCTCCGCAGACTAAAGGTAAGGACCAGCGGCACAACATCCTCCTAACCCTACTCCACCACCAGTCGTTGAAACCTCTGCCGCGAGAAACTAAGCACCTAACGCAGAACACCTATGCGATGGGCACGAAACTTCAATTTCTGGCAAAAGCCTTCACCCATCGCGTAGGATTCCTATAAGGGATAGACTCGGAATCCACATGCAATAAGTCCATTCCAATGTTCAAGGGTCCATAATCCCAGTGCACCAGCACCTAGGACGCACGAACGTTGAAGCTAATGACTGTGTGTCTCGCCCATAACACACGAATCGATCCCACATATCTAGAAACCAATTCTAGGATATGGTGCAACAACATATAGCGATGTTAGAAGAACCATACCACAGATTAGAGGATCTAGGATGGGCTACGCATGAAGGTTAGCCCAGAATGCAGCGTCAAAATGGAAGGCAGAATGCGAATAATAACCAGAGGGGACCGCATGCTGACGCCAGTATGTCCAACGTTGTGAATAACAACCCTGACCTTGGTGATCAGGAGCAACATTTCTCTGCCTAACTCTTAGAATATGGAGTCCCAAGAAATTTCAAATTCCTAGCCAATGTGGAGCTCTATGACGAAACTACGAATCCACAGGAACACATAGACGTTTACGTCCAATCTATTTGCTTCCATGGGGGATCCTTACAGTTACTATGCTGCACCTTTCTCCTTTTAGAGGATCAGAGGAGATTGGAGAAAGGTGAGTCCTTTCACCATAAGGCCATCCACAACTCATGGTCCCAGAACCCCAAGGACAATCCACCACTGGGCAAATACTCTAATTACACTCTTCTAAATACCCCATGTGAGACAGTCTTGAGGGAAGTGTTATAGACAGAATTTCAAGACATCAAGCGGTCACCCCATTTGAAGAAGCACAAGCAAAAAGATCGCTCCAAACACTATATATGGTACAAAATCTACGGCCATGAAACTAAAGATAGCTAGCAACTCTGCGATGCCATTGAGTTCTTGATCAGGGTAGGACGGCTGGAACAATACATCAGTCGTGCTCAAGACAATGAATACCACGAAAGGCACAAAGATGGGAGATGAAGTCCTCAATGAAGCTCGTATCCACGCCAAAGAAGGACCCAGAGCCCCAGGAGAAGATCCCAAAGTCCACATCGTCGTGATACAAATGACCGGCAGGATAGGAATAGAGACGCTTCATTTGATGATAACGACAATCGCCATGCCTAACCCAACAAAACCATCAACATTATTGCAGGTAGATTCTCTGGTGGTGGTTCATCCAATGGTGCTCGAAAGAAAGCCCTCAGGATAGCTGTGTTGAGCATCTCCCACTCCAAGCCTAAGTCACGGACCAGAGAACGGAAGACGCCTCCATCACTTTTTAGAAGAAGACTACGATGGAATTATCCTAGATCATGATGACCCACTAGTTATCTCGGGAATAATTTCCAATACTGGAGTCCGACACATCTTTGTTAACCAAGAGAGTTTGACAAACATCATGTTCATGGATCTTTACCAGAAGTTGGAACTCCCACGTACAGAGCTAACCCCCTATGATGGGGAGCTTATAGGGTTCACTAGTGAGAAGATCACTCTAGCTGGATACTATGAGACTCACTTGACACTGAGGTCCCCTAAACTCTTCAGAACTATTAAGGTCAGGTTTCTGGTCGTGGATTGTCCTTAGACTTATAGCGTCATCTTAGGCCGCCCTACCTTAAATGCACTTGGCGCCATGGTATTCACTACCCACTTGGTCATGAAATTTCTTAGTAAGAGTGACGAGGTTGTCATAATAAAAGGCGACCAAATTGCGGCTCAGAAAATGCTATAATGAGAGCTTTAGAATTTGCAGGGTCCCCAAGAAAGCAAATGTTAGCACATCTAGCTCTGTTCTAGATCAGATCAACATCCTTATGACCGAGCTAGATGTTTAAGAAGAAATTTGGCCTGGGGAACTACAACCTATCCAACTTGGCATAAAGCCAAATTAGGTCACCAAGATTGGAGTAAACCTAGAAGAAGAAGAAGAAAGACGCTAGCTAATTGAGCTCTTGCATAAAAATAAAGATCTCTTCGCCTAAACATCCTCTGACATGCCTGGGCTTGACCCCACCTTTTGTCATCACCTATCTATCAGGGAGGATGCAAGGTCGGTCTCCCAGGAGAAAAGAAAAATTGGCCTAGAAATGCAGCAGATTATTAAAGAATAGATGAAGGAGTTGCTCAATGTCAGCTTCATCAAGGAAGTACCGTATACCACATGGCTATCCAATGTGGTCCTGGTGAAGAAGTCAAATGGGAAGTGAAGAATATGCTTAGATTACACAAACTTAAACAAAGTCTACCCTAAAGATCTGTACCCGCTTCCCAATATGGATAAATTGGTGGACAACTCCTCAGGCTTTCGATTGTTGTCATTCATGGATGCATATTCCAAGTATAACAAGATCCCAATGTACCCTGGGGATGAAAATAAGACTGCCTTCGTCACTAATAGGGCAAGCTACTGCTATAGGGCCATGCCCTTCAGTTTGAAAAATGTAGGAGCCACCTACTAGAGAATGATGAACATGGTCTTTGAAGACCAAGTAGGGAAGATGCTGGAAGTTTACATCGATGACATCATAGTAAAGACCCTACAAGGCAAATCACATACGACGGACCTTGAAGAAGTGTTTGTATAACTCCAAAAGTATAACATGAGACTTAACCAGGAAAAGTGCGCCTTCGAAGTCCAAGCAGACAAGTTCTTGGGTTTCATGCTGACTCTCTGTGGAATTGAGGCTAATCTAGATAAATGCTAAGTGGTGCTCAACATGTAGAGCCCTTAGAATATCAAAGAAGTGCAATAGCTAACTGGCCAGATTGCGGCCCTCACACGATTCCTTGCTAAAGCGGCTCATAAATCTCTCCCCTTATTTAAGCTCCTCAAGAAAGAGAAGGATTTTGAGTGGACTCAGGAGTGTAAGGATGCCTTTTTCTCTTTGAAGAATCTTCTATCCTCTTCCCCCATACTGATAAGACCGAAACTTGGCGAGACATTGTACTTATACCTTTCAATATATGACAAAGCTATAAGCTCAGTGCTAGTCTGGTTGATGGCAGAGGGACATAAGTCAGTCTATTTCGTAGGCAAGCTACTGCATGGCCCCGAGATCCATTACTAGAAAATTGAAAAGGTTTGATTCTCACTTATCACCACGGTCAAGAGACTCAGGCAATACTTTCGGTGCCACCTCATGATGGTGAGAACGGATCAACCTATCTGTCAGGTGTTGTACAAGCTAGACTTAACAAGGATGATGATCGCCTGGTCCATTAAGCTTTTTGAGTTTGGGATTGTGTACGAGCCCTGTTTAGCGATAAAGGCTCAGGAACTCTTTGATTTCTTGGCTGAACTCACTTCGGACCCTGACGATGTCGAAGAAATTTCTTGGACTATATTTGTTGATGGATCCTCGAACCCTAAAGGAAGTGGTGCCAAGGTAATGTTAGAAAATTCTAAAGGAGTGACAATTGAAAACTCCCTGAAATTCGAGTTCCCAACCTCAAATAATCAAGCGGAATATGAAGCATGTATTGTCGGACTAGTAATGACCAAGGACATGGAAGTAACTAAGATCACACTTTACAGTGATTCCCAACTTGTGACCTCCTAAATCTAAGGTGATTATCAAGTTAAGGAGCCCCTCCTTTAGAGATACTTAGCCAAAATATAATAGCTCCTTAAAAGCTTCCAGGATGCTAAGATAGAGCATATACCTAGGGAGTAGAACTCCAAGGCAGACCTCCTGTCTAAACTAGCTAGTACTAAAAGCCCAGACAACAACTATTTTGTGATCCAAGAAACCCTCTCTCAACCCTCCATCATGAATGCAACCATTTTCCAAGTGGAAAGAGAAGAGCGTACTTAGATCACCCCGATCATGGAATATCTACAGTTCAGAACTAGGCTTTCTGATCCGAAGGAAGCCTCCAAACTAGTCAAGACCACAGTTAGATACACCATCTACGATGGACAGTTATATTGACGAGGGTTTTTCTCACCTCTCCTCAAATGCCTTATGCCAAAAGAAACAGAATATATACTGACTGAGGTTCACAAGAGGAGCTGTGGACACCACTTTGGAGGCAGAGCCCTAACACTCAAGGTAGGATACTATTGACCAATGATGGAAGTAGACTCTCATGGCATATGTTCGGGTCTGCTATAAATGCTAGCGCCACTCAGACCATTATCAGGCTCCCTCAGAGGAACTATCCACAATGTTGGTACCCTAACTATTCTACAAATGGGGTATGGATATCCTGGGTTTGTTCCTCCAGGAACCTGGACAACTGAAATACCTAGTGGTGGCAGTAGATTATTTTACTAAGTGGATCGAAGCAGAATCTCTTGTCATGATCACCTCTGCAAAAATCCAAAAGTTTACTTGGCACCATATCATCACTAGGTTTGGGGTTCTGGAGTCCATTATGATGGACAACATGACCCAGTTCAAAGATAAGTGTTTTGAAAAACTACTCGCTAGGTTAAAGATCAAGCATCATTGCAGTTCCATTGAGAACCACAGGACAAATGGGCAAGCTGAATCCGCCAACCGAGTTATTGTCTGGGGAATCAAGAGAAGGTTGGATGAAGTTAAGGGAGATTAGGTTAAACAACTAGACAATGTCCTCTGAGCCTACCGAATTATGCCCCACTCAACAACAGGGGAAACCCCCTTCAAACTCACTTATGAGTGTGAGACTATGATCCCGATGGAAATAGGAGAACCGAGCTGGCGTCTCTAATAGTTTTCACTTGACGATAATCCCAGACTAATCAGGGAAGACTTGGATTTCCTGGAGGAAAGAAGGCGCGTTGCCCATATACTCGACGCCGTCATCAAGTAGAGAACGACAGCTAGGTATAACTTGAAGGTTGTTTGTTGTGAAGTTGGCAAGTGCACCAAATCGTAAAAGTAATAAAGAGTGAGATTAGTATCGTTCCCATGAGGATTATGTTAACAATTACTAAATTCGCCATATTGACACTATTTAAGCTATTGAAAAAGAGAGTTAGTAAAAATAAAAATAAAAGAAAACACTAACAAGAAAAATAAACAAAGATAACAAGAGTAAAAATTAATCAATTGGGTAGAGGTGAAAGACAATGATATGAAAGTGTTAGGGGTCAGATTTCACTTAAACTCTTTTAATGCAAAATCAAATATTAGTTTAATCAAGTTCTATTTCAATGATTTATGGTCAATTCTCAAAATTAATCAATATCCAATCCATTGGTATATTAATCCTCTTCACACTATTTAGAATTAACCAATCCCTTAGTCGAACCCTAAATAGAGAACACTTTATAAAAAAATGAGGGAATTAAGAGAAAGACCACATAACCCACAACATCTATTCCTAGCGATTGAAGAAATTATGGTGTTTATCATAAGTTCTAGGTTTGTGCATACTTTTCCCAAATCATACATAACCCAAAAATCATTCCTAAATTGATTAGGTTTAGAAAGCATTAAGAGAAGAGATAAACACGTAAATTATAAAATAAAAACATATATTAAACCCATAAAAGAATTTACATCATCCAAGTATCAAGATCTATCATCACCCTAACGAAAAAGGTTTAGTTACACATAGAAAAAGAAGAAAACAAAGAAAAGAATTCGACAAACTCCATAGAAGACATGTGGAAAGGTTGAAGGAAATTCATAATCTTCAAGCCTAGATGCATCCACATCAAGCTAGGGTTTGTGCCTCTGCTTTGCTTCTCGATGGCTGTGAAATTTTGTGCAAGTGTATTGCTCGATGGCATAACTTTTTAATTTATAACAAAGTAACATATTCTGTTATGCGACCAGCGCTCAGGCGCTACCTTTCTAGCATTCAGGCACTGGACGTTCTTTCTGAAATTGGCTGCATACACTTCACGCACTTGGGCGTTATCTTCCCAACACTCAAGCACTAGACGTCCAACGATTAAGCGTTGGATTTCCAACGCCTAGGCGCTGGACGTATGAATGAAATTTCTTTTTTTTTCTTGCTTCTTTAAGTGTCCAGATTTCTTCCATGTATATTTACCTATCAAAAATACATAAACCACGTAATGAAAACACAATTTAAAATACTAAAAGCTTGAGAACAAAACTCAGCCAAAGAGAGTAAAAGAGGATGAAAACCCAGAATTTGAACTGTAAAAATATAAATTTTTAAAGGTTCATCACTCCCCCAAACTTAAGCTTTTGCTTGTCCTCAAGCAAAAAGAAAAACAAAAAAATGAAAAACTAAAGACTCAAAACTTGCAACTCAAACATGGCAATACTGATTATTGAAAATCATTCATATCTTCATAAACTACTTCACAATCTCATTTCAAGGTGTCATACATATACAATCTAACTATTACATCGACTCCCACATGCAACTCTCATGTGTAACATCCTCTTCAACATGTTAAACTTGTAATTAGTTACAGAGGTAGCTTAATACTTGTTTAACAAGCCTATTTAATTTTGTGGTAATCTGAGTTAGTTTAGGCACTTTGCTACAAGCCGAAAGGTGAAAAGTAGCTTAAAATAACTCAGATATTAGCTTAAATGGCATAACTAATGAAAATAGATGTGGATAATTTGTTTCTAAATTACAAATATGGATTCTATGATGTGGTAAGATTTTGAGAATAATCGGAGTCCGTTTGGTATTTTTAGGCATACTGATTGTGTGTTTTAATGTCGGATTGACAAGTCACAGGTATGGAAAAGTTATGATATTGGTGAAATAATTTTTTTAATGAATCTTAATATTTATTTTAAAGTTTTTGGAACCTAGAAAACTTGATTTAGCTAAAGTTGAGTATTTTTCGTATATCGAGAAGTACTAGTGTTATAATATAAGGCTCTTAACACTCCACAGTTCAGCCCTTTTTGTTGACCCTTTTTGTGCTGATATTTCAAGCTTTTTCTAACTTCTCTTTCACTCTTTCTCACGGCTAGAGCTTGACAACAGAAACAGAAGGAGAACAAAGGAAAAAGGAAGAAAAGAAGAAGGGGAAATCTAAGGCTAGAAGTTGAGACTCAATTCTGTAACTTCAAGGCAGCATCAAGGTAGCTTGAAGGTAGAGGTTTTTGAGCTTGAACTTCATATTTTCTCATTTTTCCATGTTTAGGCTATTTGAGATTTAATATGCCAAAATGAGTTCTTATGGTGTTTTAAGTAATTTTCTTACTTGGATAAGTTTTAAATGTGTTTTATGACTTGTTCATGTTAAGAATTTGGATTAAAAATTAAAAATTCTCCATTTGGACCTAAAATGCTCTAAGTGTTGATTTTAGGGGTTTGGATGAATGATTTAATGTAATGATCCATTTTTGATGAAATTAATTGGTGTTTTATGTTCTCTCATGTTTATGGACTTGTTTAGGACTTAAAATCACTGAGAAACTAATTTGAAGTGATCGAATTTTGTGTATGGCACCAATGGAACAACGCCACTCATTTGTAGAATTCTGCAAATTCTGTTTTGGGCGACGAGTGCCTAGGCGCCTTGAGGGGAGCGCCTAAGCGCCCTCAACCTAGAAGGGTTACGCATGCTACTAGACGATCAACGCCTAGACGCCCGTGTTATAGCGCATGAGTGCCCAATGTCTAGAGAGTCATGTGTGAGGTTGTTGTTTGCACGCCTAAGCGCCGGTCTGGAAGCGCCTGAGCACTGATGCAAGACAAATAATGTAATTTAGCATGTGTTGGTCATTAAATCCCCTACTTGATGGGATCATTTGTGCAAGCCTTTTAGGGTGTAAAGAGACACTTTCGAGGATATTTCTTGGAGAGAATTATCAACCTGCATATACGAAAAGTTTGGAAAATGCTTAGTCATTCAAGTGTGACAGAATGCCTAGGTAGTGTTTAGAACTTTGCTCAACATGAGGTTGATTTCTAAATCACTTATGAGTGATTGTGGGATGTTCTAGATACTGTTTAGCTAGAAATATGAATCTTGCTACCTTTGTTGGATAAGTGAGTCTAGGATTCCTATATCTAGTGTTTATTATGTGGCTCAGATATTTGATTTTCAAACCTGGTACTTCCTTGTTTCCTATGTATTGTGACCTTAGATGGCGTGCACAACCATATGATCTGAGAATGAGGTATGGGATCTAAATTCTCCTTGCATTTTATGCTTGCATGATCAGGGTTACCGGTATGAGAATGGCAATAGTACTCTTACGCAGTGAGGGGAAAACTTCTACCTATTACAAGTGAGTTTATGCTTTTAGGCTTATCTTGCGTTATATATACAAGAAACAATGGTTTCTGGAAAATAAGTAAGTAGCTTGTGTTTTCAACTTTAAAATCTGCATTGACATTGCATATCCATAATACTTGGACTTTGTTTGATTAAGCATAATCTTAGGATTGTATACTTCTTTGATATTGTTGTTTATTAACATTAAACATTGCATAGTTGATAATTGTATGCTTATGGGCACTGTGTTCATTGAAGCTAAAAAGGAAATTGATTAATTTGTTTGGTTGCTCGTTCGATAGTATCTTAGGATTGTATAAGCGATTCTTTGATATTGTTGTTTATTGGATATTCTATTACATAGAGTGAAATTATTTGTATTAGGGTGTTATTTTTGTGTTGTTCTTTTTGATAGAATAATAAAGTTCTTAGAATAGTAAGTTTGATTGACTTTTATTTGTTGTAAATGATTAATTACGTGAGTGTCATAAGCGATTCTCATAGTGACAATGGTGTTTGTGGTCCTTTGACACGAAATGGTCTTGGTATACCGCAAATCATGCTTATCGGGCCCCCGATTGAGTGAGATTGCGAAATGCATGGAGAAATTGTGATTTCTCACCCTTGTGTGTTCCATGTAAATCCAGGTGAAGTCCCTAAAAAAGGGAAATGGCAACAAAAAGAAGAAGTAGAAGGCTTAGTATAACAACTTTATTTCTTTTTGAATCTGATTATATATTTGTACTTTTCTGGTTGTTTGTAAAAGCTGGAGCAATATATATACGGATTATGACATGACAGATGGGTTGTCACTTACTCTTAGCTTCACTCACAACCCATAAACAGCACACTTAGCGGCCACACTTTGCAAGCTATTAATATGACTTTACAAGATGCAGCACTATTATAAGAAAGTGATGTTCTTCTATTCTATTCGCGGCTAGCACCGCGAAACGGAGGCGTTGTATATATGATCTGTGTGGGAATCCTATTGGATGCGAGATATTTTGATCCGCAATTCCCAACATAAATTTATCTACTAATTATAAGTAGATAGGTTTATCTACACTATAATGACTATGCAAGTTATATGCACATTTCACAATATGGGTGGCCAATTTTTATATTATGCTTTTTTGCATTGTGTTTTTTTTGATAAAAGTGACATGCCTAATGTGTTTTACTTTGAAATATTCCGTTTATTTTACGATAATTTGTATTAGGGTGTTATATCAAGCATAAATGACTTCCCATAGACATAAATGTAAGACTAATTTCTACTAATAAAGTATAAGCCTAGATAGGTTTATAAAACTGCAAATACACATCAGACCCACATCCATAAGGTTAGTTTTTCATCTCTTTCTTCACTAATATAAACAGCACATAACCAATAATCAAAAAAGACTTTACAAAGCTTGTAATGTAAGGCCAACGGTAAGGGTTAAGAAAGAAGGGATAAGATATATAAAACAAAAGTTGAAATACATAATTATGCACATTTCACAATCCAAGCCTCAAAATGTTGAACAAGTGCAAAATGGAGCATAAGATTCCATCCTTGATTTGTATTTTTTTCATGAACTAAATTTTTCTCGGATTCAATTGTGGGCCTAACTCATGAGATGGGTTTTTTATTTATCACACTCACTTAGCCACTATTTTTTTTATGATCACCCCAGCCGCACCTCAAACTTATTTCTTTGCAATATTTTGGGTGAACTTTCTTTTTTTGAATTTTTTTAGCTCCATAAATACTTTATGCACAAAAATAACTAAAATTTGAATAATAAAATAATACAATATATGCACTCAACAAAGGGTGTATAAGAAAAGAATATATTTTTTTCTTTTTTATAGGTATGGGAAAAGGAAAATACGGGTAAAGAAAAGAAATAATGACCAAACAATAACAAGGCTGCAAAATGGGACCTATGGATATACTTTGTTTACAGGTTTGCTAGAAAAGCTCAAATGGTTCAAAGAAGGCCCTTATCATTTCCTGGATCATGCATTGTCTATGATTTCACTTCAAGAGAGAATCTAACAACTTCTAGATGCAAGTAATCTACACACATGCATTCTCATAAACTTTCTCTAAGCTTGACATGCAATTAAATTCTAAGGTCTATCAAACATAAAGATGAGAAGAACATTCACACATAATTGAAATAATAGAGATAAACATAACTCATGGATTCTCATGTGATATCCCAAGAAAAGAGATTAATCCACAATTTATGCAATCATTGGATATTCAATTTAACACACCAGTATGCAAAGTTTCAACAAAATGACTCAAAACACAATAAAGTGATGAAGACAAAATAAGAATCAATAAAAAACACATGCGAAAATAAAATATTAAAGAAAAGAAAAGAAAAACTCTTTTTGGCAGCCGATAGGTATATACATCCCCCTACAAAGGCTCCGAACTCAGGGAGACACTTAAGCCGACTCAACATCAGCTTCAAAAAAAAATGTTAGTCATTAAAATAAATAGTAACAAAAACTAATAACTAACTAAAGAAAAATAAACAAATAACAAATTTCAAAATAAAAGAAAAAGAAAGAAAATATGGGTTGCCTCCCAAAAAGCGTTTCTTTAACGTCATTAGCTCGACGTTACCTTTTTAATCAATCAAGGTGGCTTCAAGCAACAAAAGTAAGATGACTCCTTTGCAAAATTGTGCCTCCATCCTCGGTCAATGGCCTTAGAAGTACGTCCAAAGGTGTTTTGAACTTGACCTGAGCTAGATTGTCCTGAATTCATCTTGGCATGAGAAATTCCACCAGGTCATGGTGGTTTCAATTGATCAATAGATGAAGGATTAGCTTTCAATGAATCATTAGATATTGGACCAATCGACAATGAATCAGGGAAAATGGGAGGATCTTTTTCTATACCAGTAATCTTGGAGATAGGAGGACTTTTCTCTTCTTCATCAATCATCTTGGAAGTTGAAGGATCAACATTAATTGATGATGAAGCGCTCTTACTAGCCAAATCCTATTGAGGCTTACCTTAAATGCATTTGACGGGGATATAGAGATCTGATGTCGGTGCAGATTTATCAAAAACATTGATAATCACCTGATTTCCATCTACCCTCAAAATGAGTTCACCTCTTGGTATATCAATCAGTGCTCCTGAAGTAGCTAAGATCGGTCTTCCAAGAATAAGTGGGATGTCAGCATCGTCATACATATCTAAAATCACAAAATCTAAAGGAAAAAAGAATTTGTCTACCTTTACTAGTACATCTTCAACTATACCATATGGACGTTTGATTGACCGATCAACTAATTAAAGAGACATCATAGTCAGCTTCATTTTTTCAATCCCAAGCTTGCGAAGAATTGACAATGGCAACAGATTGATGCTAGCTCCTAAGTCACATAGAGCCTTCTTAATGGCCAGTTTATCGTTGGTGCAAGGAATGCTAAAACTTCCTGAATCCTTTAACTTTGGTGGTAGCTTCTGTTGAATTATGGCACTACATTCCTCAGTAAGTATGACTGTCTCATCCTCCTTCAACTTCCTTTTTTTGGATAACAAATCCCTCATGAATTTAGCATAAGAAGGCATGTGCTCAAATGTTTCGGCAAAAGGAATGTTTATTTGCAATTGCTTGAAAATATCAAGGAACCTTGAGAACTGCCTCTCTTGCTTCTCCTTATTCTCTTTCTTCAGTCTCTGAGGGAATGAAAGCCTAGCATACAGTGAAGGGTTAAAAGGTTTATCCAAATTTGAATGCTTCTTCTTTCTTCATACTCTCGGTTGTTCCTCTTTCAGATTGTTCTTCTCAATCTCTTCTTCTTTATTGCCATCTTTCTCTTGGACTTGTCTTGAAAGATTAATTTCTTTCTTAGCATCATCTTTTTTTAGATGAGGGTTAACAACTTTTCCACTCTCAATGATATTGCCATACATTACTCCTTTGAATTAACTATTGTAGCACTCGATAAGGTGCTTGGAGGTCTCTCCGAGAGTTATTTTGCTATCTGGCCCATTTGATTCTCTAGACTTCAAATAGTTGCTCCTTGATTCTAAAAATTTGCCCTTATTTCCTCCATGAAATTGCTTGTGCTAAGAGCAAGTTTCTCAACAATGCTTTCAAGATTGGATAGTTTTTCTTGTTGAGTTTGTGAAGATGGTTATTGATATAGAGGTGGTGGCGGTCTTAGCATATTCTGATTGGTCCATGAAAAGTTTGGATAATTCTTTCACCCTGGATTATATGTATTGGAATATGGGTTACCTTGTGGTCTCGAAGGATTGCCTATATAAATAACCTGTTCTTGAGGAAAAATACCTGAATTGCTAGCCTCACATCCACCATTAGCATGATTACTGATCTATCGATTATTTCTACATCTTAAGTGTCTTATGTTTTATCTAATTGGACTCCATATGTGCTTAATTGTTAACATTTAGTTAAGTTTCTAGATATGAAACTTAATTGGATCTTTATAGTGAAACTATGCTTAAGTATGATCATAATTGAATTATGCTTTTCTGGAGATCTTTGAGTGATGGAGTCCATTAGCATCAAACCAAGCTTGCTATCCACTTGAGAAGAAAGCTAAAGACTCAAGGAAATCAACATCACCTCCAAAAGCAAGGAGAGAAGATCATATATGAAGAATCAAGGATGAACAAAAAGAAATCAAGTGACACGGCCTGTGTCCTAAGACACAGGGGGGTCGTGTCCTTCTCTAGCACCTCAATTGGACTATGTTCTGAGTATGATCGAAGACACGGCCCGTGTCCCAAGAGACGGGGGAGGCCGTGTACCTCTCTTGATAGCAATATATTTTATTCATTTAATAATCCTCTCACTAGGCTTCTTAAGATTCAATTAGGTTTAATTAAGTTGGTTTTGTCACATTTTATGATATTGGGCGAAATTGAATCATTGAAAGAATTATTATATGAATTGGCCTTAATTTGTCTATTTGGCAGCGTTCAGTAAATCAGCTATAATTTGAGTTGTAAATATTTGATTGATGTGATTCTGGTCTTTTAGGAAAGCTAATACAATTCTCATCAAGTTTCATGAGACCTCAAGAGATAAATCACACATTTGGATAATTTAAATTAGAGTTGAAGCAAGAACTAGAGTGCTAATCTTGACAGCTTGACCTCTGCGCACTCATCGACCCATTTCTTACGCTATAGGAGTTCAATTGACACCAGACTAAGCCCAAATGAAAGCTAAGACACAAATATACAACTTTTATGAAGAATACAAGAGTTAGATTGGATGTCTAGTAGGTCATATTGAGCATAAAAGTTAGAATAGATGTGCTATTGCTGGAACCCGAATACTTTGCAAAGATTAGGCCATATCTTATGATGTAAGGGTCAGATTGTGATGAAACCCATGGCATTGGAAAGCTGAGAGAAAACCCTTTAACTTTCATGGACTACTTATGCAATAGGTGATGTTATGATAAAGTTATAATCGTGTGAAGATAGCTGAATTGGTTGAGAGGGGTGAGAAGCATGACAATAATTTTTCATTAATCGACCCACTCATTAACAACTCTATTGTCATGTTCCACTAATCCACCCACTCATTAACAACTCTATTATCATGTTCCACTAATCTACCCACTCATTCACCCACTCATTAAATAACTCCCTTATCATTTTTTGCCCTTCATACTCTATAAAAGGCATCATGGGCTGCTCATTAGAAGCATCTTGGTTTAGAGATCAAGATCTTGTTCTTGTAGTATTTGTTTCTTTTGTTGTAGTTTTCTTTTGTTCTAAATAGAAGTTATGTTCTTCTTCTTCTTTTCTCTCTTTCTTTCTTCTTGTTTATGAGTAACTAATTTTCATTTTGCTTGGGTGAAATGGTAAATCTTTTGGTAATGAAATAAGGTTAGATTAATCCATTTCTTGTGCTTGAATGTTATATTATCAATTAGTCATTATATGTCTTGTATTTTGTTTCCAATCAATTTAGAAACTTGAATTTTTAAAGGTTCATCATTGTTCCAAGGAAGTTCTAGCTAGGAGAATTTGTGCTCTGGAGAGCAGACATTTTAGCCCCTAATTGGGAAGATCCCTACTGCATCATGATCAACACTGACAAAGGGGCTTACACCTTAGAGACATTAACAAGCAAGCCAAGCAAGAACTATTAGATGCAGACAAACTTAAAAAATACTATAGCTTAGTGCCCCTTGAGGCATAGTCTTTTAATTTACTTTGTTTGATCTACCCTAATTTTGGTGATTACATATTCTGTATAGACTTTAGTCCTTCGATCTATCAATAAAATGGAGTTATTCAGATATCGTCTTGCATTATTAAAGTCTCAAAGGACCCTTAAGTGGAAAAACGCCTTGAGAAAGTCTAGAGCCTACTCCCAATGGGATCCGAGGCTTCTTAAAAAGTATAGGTTAAGAGGAATAACTCACAAAATCCATGTGAGCGTTTTGGTCGTGAGTTATGGGTCTATACCCAATCCTCAACACTTGGCCATGACCATTTTGTGGTTATGAAATAAAGCGGCAATACGAGTTACGATATCCGTGGCCCACCACCAGGTATCCACCGTAAATGTCTTATGTTAAATAAGTTCTAAAGTAAAAAATTCCTAAGTGTCAAATAATTTTTCGCAGTAAACTGTAAACATTTAAGACCCCTGTTATGGATCACCTTAAAATTTAGCCTAAGTCAAGAGGAATTCTGAATGCTCAATATGATGGGCGTTGGACCTTGGACCAAGTTTTTAACTTAAATTCTCCTAAGTCCTGGAAGTGGTTACCGATGACGTATTTGTAATGAGTGTTGGACCCTGTACGAACCATGGACAAGAAATACAATGACAAAAAGAGAATGAAATAAATTGAAACACCTCAGTAAATGAGAAAATTGTCTTTACAAATAGAAAATGCCCCACGTAAGGGGCAAAAATAAGAAAAGCAGGCTAAACTATGTTTCTTGTGCCCTTACCAATGTTCAAATCTTGGGTGGCGGCGACTGGGGCCTCGTTGGCACTTTGGTTGACTTGAGCAAGACTTGGAAGCATAAGACAGCCGTCTTGGATCATTTTTTTAGGGTACAATGCGTCCAATGCTAGGGCCATCCTTGGATTGAAAAGTTGGAATTAGGTGACTGCATTTTGGAACTGCTACCCATTGATATTCATGCAGACTGTAATCAACTATCGAGTATCCTCTTGCAGCCGCGCCACTTCAGTTCAGAGGCCCTGGTTCTCAGTACGAAGGTTTTTACCTTGAGCTTGGAGGTCAGCGACTTCCCTCATAATCTCCACCGAATTGGCCTCCTCCTACTCCAAATTGTCCTTCAAGGCCGTTAGCTCCCTCTCTAGTTCTTTGGCCTTGACTTCAGCATCATTCTTGACCTTCTCAGCCTTCTCCTTGGCCTTAAGGGCCTGGTTTTCACTTTCCTCCGTCGCCTTCAACTTCTCCGCCATCTGTCGATTATAGGCCCTATGGCATCTCTCCATAAAAGTAGCTTTAGTAGCAAAGCGGAGGGCATAGGTTTGGAATGCCAACAGGATCTCAGTTGTGTCATGCTGAGCGATATGGTCCACGACTTTGTTATCCAAGAGATTGAAGTCGATGAAATGCCTGGGATCTGAGTTGTCCCCATACAAACTAATCGAGCCCTCGACATTCGCCTCAATGACCGCACTCTTCCCTCAGTCATCCTTCTTGCCGTCCTCAACAACCTTCCTCTTCCACCTCTCGAGTGGCTGTGTAGGAGACTCCTCTAGTTGAATCGAGCCCCCCTTGATAATCGGATCTTCAACTGGCAGGCCCGGGGGGTTAGAGCAGTGACCACTGGAGCATTGGAAGGGCTAGCTTCATTCCTTGCTTTTAAGGCCTCGAGGGTGGCAAGAGCATTTCCGGATGCCATCGTAGCCAAACTTATTGCAAAACGTCGCAGGAGTCAGATAATAGGAAAAATATGTAAAGAAATTACCATACATAAAAATTAAATGCGGACTACGGCCTACCCTACCTAGAATGGTCCAAAGAGTTGCATCATCAAGGGCATCCAACATGTCCTTACATGGAATGAGGCCCACTTCCTAAACCCACATGGTTAAGAAGTCGACACACTCAATGTCATTCCAGTCAAGGTCAGGCTTCTCTCATTCAATCAACCCAAGGGGAGTACTCTATGCCTTCTGGGTCCAGTACAAGTCAAACGTTGGCTCCCCATCGGTGTCCAGAAAGAAAGGATTAGTCCTTGGGGCTGCCATCAGCTTGAAGTACTTCTCCTTGAAGTCCTTGTAACTTTCTCAGAAAATCCAAAAGATTGTCCGACCGGGCCTTGAGTAGATTGTGAGCCAATTCTTTTGAGCAGCTTCCCCTTGAAGACTCCACCGGGTGTAGTGGTAGAATAACACCCTTTTCGAGTATTGCAATCCAACTATCTGGCAAAGTCTTTCAAAGGCAAAGATGTTTCCCCAACTATTGGGGTGAATCTAGGATAGAGCCACATTAAGAGTCCGGAGGACTGCAAGCTGGAAATCATTAAAGGGGATCCGAAGTCCAAGTTGAATAAAGATATCCTCTTATAGGAACATGTAGTGCACACTTGCCTCCCAAGATAAGCACACCCTCTTATCCTCTAGGGATAGGATTTCAAACTTGCGATCTCTCTCACCTTCCTCTGTTAGCATCAAGTAGCCTTTGAGTTTTTCAAGCTCTTCCCTAGGTTGGACGATGGACACTCGATCGTAGGCGTCATCCCCAACCCACGGATATACCCACCTTGCACCGCAGACAATCACCACAAGGTCTTCTACAGTTGACATCCGAACTTCTGCAGCCGACATCTAGGGCCTAGCCACTCATCTCCTGGCCATTAAATCCTTGGAAACACCCACAGAAGCCAGTGAGTAATTATTAAATCAATTAACTTATAGATTCAGACATAAAATAGGGTGGACCGAGGAAGGAATTGAAAGTTCACACCCGTATATCAGCCTCCGTGCACACTAAGGCTTAAGCCTTAGATGGACACCTCCACCACTCACGACGTGACAGAGAAGGTGCTCCATAGAGCAATGCCATTGAAGGGACCTAGGAACAATGGGATCCTAACTCTTTTTACTAAAAGGAAAGGGAATGCACCCCAAAACAAAGGGGTCGAAACCACTCTGCGACGTTTTAAATAGCAAAAATAAGATATTGAAGAGGATATACCTTGAAGAAATGAAGTGAAATTGATAACTGAAAGAAGTGGAACTATTGAAAATCGCTGGAAACTGCTAGAAACCGCACTTCTTTGTCGAGAAAAACCACCAGAAATAGCCTTAGGTCACTGGAATTCAGAAAGGAACAGTAAAAATGAAGAAAAGCTTTAACCTCTATATAGAGGCCAGATGGTTAAGGAGCAATTCCATCCTAACACTTCAGATTTCAAAAACCACTCATCATGGCATGCAAAGCACTAAGCATGACTATCCAATTAAAGCGTATCACATAGCCTTCACAGTTGTTGAAGCAATTGAAAGGATGATTGCACAACAAACCAAGCGTCACACAACCTCTGTAGTGGAGTCCAAATTTTTTCTACGGACTCCGACTACACCCGAAATGTCCATTTGTGGTCAAATGATTTAGAGTTAATCCGACCCACAACGTTTCCAGAAAAAGTCAAATGGCTTAGTCATAAATGTCCCCAGATTAGAACTCTTAACGCCGTGCGGTAACACAGACCATGAGTTCAAGTGAAGCATGGATACCGTCACCCAAGGGCATAGAGACTTTACCTTGCCACTTCACTATACTAGCCAAGTACCAAGCTAAGGGCAACATGACATCATTACAGGTTGAGCGTAGGACTCACCTCAGAGGAAAAAGAAAAAGCAGAGAACAGAAATGGAAAATAGAAGATATAAGATTCAGAAAAAGAAATTTTATTATTATTCACATTCCATACATCTTCAACTCTAATGAAAAAGGAATACATGAAAGTTCTTCCAAGACAAAAAAAAAAGTCAAGAATGCCCATTAGGAAGAGCTATAAAGGAAACCAGATGAGACAACGTTGACGCTGATGACTACTGCCACTTCCAAGGGTCTTCTAGAAACTAGCACCCATCTCTTCTGTGCTAGTCAACGAGAGGAAGCTCTGCATCAAGAGATTGTTCCACAGAATGCTTCATAATCACTCCAAGTTGCTTTAAATCACCCCAAGTTCCTTGAAGAGATTTTTTTTCCAAACTTGGAGCCCTCCTGCATATCCAACTACACTTAGGAAGAGAAACTGTGGAAGCACTTGGTTAAGTGCCTCCACAACAGTCGGAAAGGAGGAGGATAGAGCACATATCACCTCTATGCATCTCAAGAACTACACAAAAGTAGCGAGTCCCCCTCGGTACACGTAGAAAAGTTGTACATTCCCATGTACACTAAGAGAGAAAGGTTTCTGCTGCCCAGATGCATATTGGCCAACCCACGTAGAGCAGTTACTTGGTCCTTACCAAGTCATTATGTTGAGAAAGAAAGGCCTCCACTGGAGGGTGTGAATGCAAAAATGAAAACACCTTTAAAGATTTTGGGAGGAAGAGGAAGATGGTTTCAGAAGGGGCAAAACCCTCCACATGCATACAAAAAATGGGAGATAAATCACTCTCTGAAAATGGATCATTCTCAAGCAAAGCCACTTAACAAAAGGAATGTCAGCCTCAATGCAAATATTCTCTATTTATAAAGGGAACGAAGTATTCTGATTGGCCCCCGAAAGGGTGAACTGATTACACATTGGAAGTCGTGTTTTAATGCTCTCTCTCTCTTTGATTAGCCACAGGAGTAGTGGATAGTTGGGAAACAACATGAAAATGCTATCCTCTTTTAAAGGACATTTAATTCCCAATAAAGTCAAAGCAATAGTTTCCCAAGTAAATTTAGACTGTTACAAGTAGCAGAGTAAAAGCTGCAAGAAAGGACGAAGACCCCGTGAACTACACATGGGGACAACAAATGGCACACCTTGGATGGCGGAATGACAACGTAAGCAGGGCGATCCACCTCGGATCTTGGCCTTACATGTCAACCTCGGAGGCATATTATGATATACAACAGACCTCGGACCTTTGGAAAACATCGTGAAATCTGACGATTGACTTGGATCCCTTTGTCCACTATGCGTCGTGTGCTCTTATTGAAATTGGCACATTGACACTTAATTGTTCCATTAAGCGCCAAGCTAGGGGCAACTGTTTTAGACCATGATCCTGGATCATGTCCTATGGGTCGACCCGGCACACAGTACGCTAGAGTCCGTCATTGTTGCCCTTAGCAGAAATCCGCTTATGGCATGCGGATGAGATCCCGATTATATATGCTTATCGGAACTCGGCGTAGGGTAGCAATAGTTTTACCGCAAAATCTGCACAATAGATAAATCTTAATGATATCTGTTATTTCCAGTCATGATCTTGCGGAATAGAGTACCCATAATCGCCTCTGACTGCCCATAATTGTAGTATCTATATTTCAATATTATAGGGATCTTCTGTAGCTAACAAGGGAACGTATCTTCTCTTACAACTATTATAGAAACATATCTCTCAAACCTTTATAAATATCAGACTTATTCACCTTCTCAGGTAACTTATCACTCTTGGCATAAACACTACTTGTGCACGCCTGACTTGAGTGTTGGAGTCCCTTTGCAAGTACCAACCTCCCATCTCAACATGCTCTGCTGCTGCTACACAAGGAGGAAACCACCGTAACGTGCTTATCTCAGGTACATTTCTGAATCTACTTCAGAACAAAGAACATACAAGAATTTTTCTATTTTTGTCCTATGCTTGGATGGATAGAAAGAAAATACGGAGGATGATGTAAGATCAATGGAGAAAGGAATAAAGAACTTTTGGAGTTTTAAAAGCATTCAGTGTCAAAAGACTCGATCTTAAAATATGAAATATAATCCACTAAATTTAATAATTAATAATCAGTCATTTTCTAAAATCTGATAGGAAGAGTATTTATAACCTTCTTACAAAAGAAACCAAATATAAATCAAATCTAACTAATTAAATATAAGATTTGGAATATGATAGAATATCATTAAAACTAAAACCTTAATTAGAAATAAAATCTTAAAATAGATAAAATTTTTAATTAAAAAATAAAATTCAAAATAAAAAACTTTTAAAATTTAAAAATTTCTCTTATTTAGTTGAAGAGAAAATAAAGAAAAGAGAAAATTCTCTCTTCCTTTCAAATTTTAAATTTTTCTCTCCTCTCCTATTTTCTTTCCTCTTATACAAACAAAGAGTTGGGCTCCAAAAAGCTAACATGGATGGCACAAAAATAAGTTGGCAAAAAGCAATCTTGAAAGTAAAGTGAGTGCGAGAGAAAACTCAAATTGACCTTTATTTTAAGCAATTTCCCAACAAAAATAAGTATCATATTGTATTCTGTTATGAGATTATTTTGTGAAAATTGTCTCTTTCTATTATTTCTCTGACTAGCCGATAGAAATGAAACAAAACACTCTCTTAATTTGTTGATATTATAATTCTTTGTTCATTTGTTGTAGAAGTCCACAAGATCACAAGAGAAGAAAAAAAAAAGGAAGAAGATAAAAACCTATAATTGTATTGTATATCAACTATCAAGGCACAAAAATCTTCATACCACAAATATGCTCAGATAACATTATTGAATAATACTATTTACATAATCTTTTAAATGTATTTTATAAAAATTACTCATTTGGGCCAACTTAATTTTTTTAAATTTCATTTATTAAACTTTGTCGAAATCGCATCTATAATGTGGACAGTTTATACGCATTCTTTTAGTCTTTTTAGTTACTTCTCAAATAACCACAAATTTTTCGTGCCTAATATTTTCTAGATAATATTTGTAGTATGTATTTCTAGATACTTTTTTTTCCCCTCGCATACCAGCTTATGCTCTAGACTTTTGCCATATTAAATTGATAATACTGCTATCCGTATGGTAATTATGAGAATGTATTAGTGTAGTTGGTAAAATAATATTGTATTTACTAAGGAAGGTGGAATTTAGAGGGGCAAAAAAAAAAAAAAGACAGTACGAAGTGTGATTTATACCGCCTAAAAAATATTAAAATAAAGTAAAATGACAAACTTTAGTATATAAAATATGTGTTGATACAAGATTATAAATTGACTCTGTGGCATTGAAATACTTTAAAATTTGAGTAAATATACACTTCAATTTTGGATATTTCATGATATAATATTTTAGTTCCTAAAAATAATTTGACAAACATGTTAGTCCTTTAAAATTTTTCAATCGTATCACATTAATTTTTCTCAGAGACTTAAGCGTTATATCATTTTAAAATGTAAAGGATTAAGTGTTTGTCAAATTTTTTTTAAAAACTAAAGTGTCATATCACAAAATATGCAGGGATTATAAAGTGTATATTTACTCTTAAAATATAATCCTTTCTCATTTGATTCTTTTTTTTTTGTGACACAGTAGAGGAAAGAAGAAGAAAGCAAACAACAATAAACTCTGCAAAATGTGGATTTCACTTCTCTATTCTTTTCTTCATGCAATCAGATTTTATCCAATTAGAATAGTGTTTTTAATTTCGGGTTTCTTTCTAGACTTGGATTCTAAATTGCTTGTTGCTCCATTTTTAGTATATATGTTTACTGAATAGTGTATACTGATTAGTGAATGTTAATTAGTTTCTAACATGGATAGGCAGTGAAAAGATTTCATGTGACTGGATTCAATAATTGTTTATTTTGCCTCATCTGTTGGGATTCGCAATCAGCCATCTTGATTATGATGTTGCACTAGTATATTTTACTCCTCTTTCTTTAATTTAGTGTAGAAAAATTAAGGGATAAGTTTTCATTTTTTTTTTTTTTTTGGGTATAAATCTCATTTATGAATTTTTCACCACTACTTAATAGGTATAGTAAAACTGAACTATAATATTTTATGGATTGAACTCTGTAATATTTTATAAGTACTCAAGATGCTAATAATCAAAGTATGACCATTCTGTTGGAGGACTAATTTTGATTGAATTCAATTTTGTAGTTAATGATCCTAATATTATGAATTCATGGGCCAAAACTTACCTAGAGCACAAGCATTTCAAGTCTCTCGGCCATGGTTCAGCCGAATACACCCGTGCTCTTGGGCTCGGGCTTGATCCTACGGATGGAGTTGGCTGTCGTTCTAAGATTTTGCTCTCTTGGTCCAAGAACTCAAGGTGAAGGTTACAAATGTTCAAAGTAGGGGGTGGGCAAACTGAAGCATAAATGTTCGACTTCCCTCTGCTTCTTCTTCTTCCTCTTTGGGCTCTATCTTATTTCTTCCTCTCTGTGAACTCTGCTCATGGAAGCCACGCCCAAGTTGGCAGCAAATCCTCCAACAAAAGCACCTGTAGCGTCCCAAATCAGGCCTCCTTCTTCGGGTTAGGAGTTATTTTTGGTCTCTTAATGCTGCAAACCGGATCAACAGGAGGACTGATCTTGGGGATGGTTTTCATGCTTGGAGCTTTCCTCCTCAAGATTGGGCGTGGCTTCCATAACCATTGCTGAGCTCATGGGTGTGTTACATGGGTTGACGTTAGCCTGGGATATTGGATACAGGAAGGTGTTGCTTCAAATAGATTCTCAATGTGCACTTTCTCTTATTCAAGGGAACTGTTTGCAGACTCATCTTGCTTACACTCTGGTGCCTAATATTTTTTAGATAATATTTGTGGTCTCTATTTCTAGATACTTTTTCTTTTCCCTCGCATACCAGCTTATGCTCTAGACTTCTGCCATATTAAATTGATAATTCTGCTATCTGTTTGGTAATTATGAGAATGTATTAGTGCAGTTGGTAAAGTAATTTTGTATATGCTAAGGAAGGTGGAATTTAGAGGGGCAGAAAAAAGAGTGTACGAAGTGTGATTTATACCGCCTAAAAAATATTAAAATAAAGTGAAAATGACAAACGTTAGTGTATAAAATGTGTTGATACATAAGGAGATTATAAATTGACTGTGTGGCATTGAAATACTTTAAAATTTGAATAAATATATACTTTAATCTTGAATATTTCGTGATATAACAATTTACTCTTTAAAAAAAATTTGACAAACATATTAGTTCTTTAAAATATTTTAATCTCATCACGTTAATCCTTCTCAGGGACTTAAGTGTCATATCACTTTAAAATGTAAAAGACTAATATGTTTGTCAAATTTTTTTTAGGAATTAAAATGGTAGATCACAAAATATTTAAGGATTAAAGTATATATTTACTTTTAAAATTTAATCCTTTCTCACTTGATTCTTTTTTTTTTTTTTTTGTGACAGTAGAAAAAAGAAGAAGAAAGCAAACAACAATAAACTCTGCAAAATGTGGATTTCACTTCTCTATTCTTTTCTTCATGCAATCTGATTTTATCCAATTAGAATAGAGAATGAGTGCATAATGAATTCAATGGTACTCAAACAACTACAAAATAGTAATATTTAAACTTTCAAAAACCTCTTGCTTGCAATCATAAAATGATTACGAGCAACATAACCCTCTGTGGGTGGGAAGTTACACCAGGACTGCTAAAGTGATTAGCTTCAAAAGTAACGTACGAGGAAAGCCATATGTCATATCATTTGGCAGTTTAAACGAAATTATTCAAGCGCAATACAGTTCATATAAACTTATAATACAAAATTTCACATTAATGGCTCACTGCTAAACAGATTCTAAATCTTGTTGCAAAACTGACAGAAAAAGATCCTGCAAATTGCATGAACTTAGTGAATTTCAAGTATTTGAACATTTGGGTGAACAGCTGTCATGCAAGACAACTCAATGAACATTGTGCTCTTTAGGATCTTTGGGTCTAAAGGCAGGTGCTATTATGCACCCTGCTAAGTTTGGGCGGATCATACACCCAAACTTGCATGCAAGTTTTTTGTTTTAACAGGTTACTTTTTCCTTTCTTTTTTAAATTGGTTTTTTTTTTTCAGGTCAGCATTACCAGTTACCATTGGCCGTTGGCTACTGGCTGCCGGCACACCTCCGACGACCTCTAGCCATCGCCGTCGGCCAGCCTCTGGCGACCTCCGGCAACTGCCCCAGCCAGCAACTCCGACGACCTCCGGCCGCTGACGCCGGCTAACCTGGAAGACGGAAAGCTGTTCCCTCTATTTCTTCGTCAGCGGCGGCACTGGCCACAGTCGCCGGCTAACCTCCGGCCACCCTCCGGCTGGCTACTGTTCACTTTTTAAAAATTACACAACTATGTAAATAATACCAGTTAAAATTATATCAGTCTTTATATTTTTTCATAAATAATTGTGCATACTAAATTTTTTTTCCTAAAACTATAACTGCTGAAAAATCTTATAAATTTTAACTGATAATATTTATACAGTTATACAACCTAAAAAAATTATAGGTGGCCAGTTTTCCTAAAACTATAACTGTGTTTGTTGAAAAATCTTATAAATTTTAGTTAATAATATTTATATAGTTATACAACTTAAAAAAAATTAGAGGTGGCTGGTGGTGGTCGACAAGCAACGTACAATGGACTGCCAACCGACGACAGTAGTGGTAGTAGTATGTAAAAAAATATAAAACTAAAAAAAAACCTTCAAAAAAACCTAAAAAAAAAAAAGAAACCTACGAAGCAAGTTTCTGTAATTAATCTAAGCCATTAATTTATTTTATGAATAAATCAATGGCTTAGATTTTTAGCTGCACCATACACCCTCCTTTGGAGGGTGTGTGTATATTAGACTTAGCCGGGTCTAAGAGCACAACTCACTTTTCGAAAAAGTACATGGTAAAAAAATGCACTAAGCCTACTATTTGCAAGTAATTGATCAAGAAAATCTTTCTAAAATTCCTGGAAGACGGAAAGCTGTTCCCTCTATAGCTGAGAAGCAGAGTTACAATTCAATCAATAGTCATATGTTGTATAATCAAGATGGAACTTTTACTATGTGGTAATGTTTATCATTCCTTGCTTTCTGTATGGTGATATATTAATGTGTTATTCTAAATTCTAATATTTTGAATAAAAGAAAGAAAGGAATGAAAGTAGGATTTGCTCTTTGAAAACCTTTTTGATGGAAAAATACAAAGCATACATAGTCCTTTTTCTTAAATATTCAAATAATAAGCAATCATGATGAACACTAAACAGAACACTGCTAAACCATTATCAACATAAAGCAACTGATAATAAAGACATAAAATTGAGACCAAAGTCCTTACTTCTCATTTAATAGAGCCAACATCATTCCAAAATCTACTTTGCTGAACGATGATTCAAAAGATAGAACTATAGAAGCTTCAAGACTAGAGTCCGAAAGTCCTTCCCATAGTTCACCAGAGCCACCCCCTTCAAATCTCCATGTACCTATTGAAAGGCTGTAAGTATCCATTCCAAGCAAAGACAAAAACAAAAGTTCTCTTTAAATGATAAATCATATTCTGAAATCCAAAAGCAAATAATGGAACTGTACAAAGTTTTTTACATTTTTATAGACTGAATACACAGAATGTGCATTTAAGTAAAACCTCACAAATAGCAGCTTCAAAGAATTCAGATAAGGAAAAAGATGAAGAGGTAGAAAATGGAGCCGTTGAGAAGAAAAGATGGTAAATACTTTCAGTGAAAAAATCTTGCGTAGAGATTAGAAATATTACAGGTTGTAAGAATTCACAATATGCTTACTACCTAATCGAATCTGAAAGGCTTGGCAGAGAAGAAAGAGAGCAGTCTGCAACCCACTCAATCCAAAAGAGCTCCATCCTTGACTTGCGCGCAGCCTTCTTGTAAAATGTCTCTTCTTCTTTTGACATGAGTGAAGGAAAAGGTGCTACCATTTCACTCAAGGGCGTTCCTCAAAAGTAGATCATCCACACCCTTGACTTGATTGTGTTAGCTAAATCCCAGTACTTTACACTTTTAAACCTCTCATTGGTCATCAACTGCAACTGTTTTAGCCCACAGCAGATTGTAGAGTTTAATTAGAGAATTGAAAGAAAACATAGAGAAGAAAAAGATTATGGTTGGTTAATTGAATGAGAGTAACTCACAATAACTATGGAATAGGAGATGCTCGAAGAGAGCTGAGAGTTGAACTCAATCAGGAAGTGAGAGTTAAAGCAAATATTTATGTTATAAATGAGTCAAATTAGAGAGCACCAGTCAGCTAAACCAACAAATGAGGCGCCAAAGATATTGCACAATAAGAGAATAAATGGCAGTAATAGCAAGTTTAGAAGTACGTAAAATGAGAACAACCTGCGCCAAAGCATTTTGGGTTAAATTTACAATATAAGACATTATAATAACAACAAAAAATAAATATGAATTATAGAAGTATTACTTCAAGTCGGACAAACCCAAGCAGAAAACTTTATCTTATAAATTTTGCTGCTAAATAGGAGAGAAAGCAATATGAGCACTAGAAGAAGATAACAAGTAACCTTTAGTTAAGACCACCCATTTCATCTTTCTCCTTTCTCACCTCCTTCCATTAGCTTCCCTCCATTCTCCCAAGGCACAAAAGGACACAGCAAAATTTCAAAACAATGAAATATGTAATTTGGTATTGTCACAAATAGCTTGTGTTACATAGAAAATCCCTGTTACTTACCTGGGGTTTGAACCAAGGACTTGAAACTTTTGAGCTGGAACCACTAGGTTCTAGCGCCACCGGCACAAAGACTTTTATTGTGAGCACAAAAATTGATTTGAATTTGAAATTACTTTCAATGCCATTATTGGAGCTTACTACAGCAAATGAAACTGGTAAATGCTTTAGCTTTTTTCTTTTTTTCTTTTTTTCTTTTTTCAACCGGAACCATATAATTCATCACATAAATTGAATTTACTTCTGAATAACAAGATGAAACACAAGTTTGAAAGTACGTTGTTGCTTTGATAAAGAGAAAGATCAAAGTATTTATATAAATTCAGATATCCCACTTTGATATAAATTAACATTGATATTTCAGCCAATTGAATCTCTTCATCTAACCAGCATGTATAATACTTGCATATTCTGCTGAACAGGCACTATAAATCATGGGATTAGAGAAAACTATAAATGCTATGGTAAAGTGTAGTAGTACCATGTATGTCAGAAATCATTCACAAGCACAGATCCAATGTTCTAAATAGCTAGCTACATTTCTACGAAGTAGGTACCAATTGATAAATATGTTTCTATATAATGCAGTGAAACCAGAACGAAGTACCAACACTAAGATCCTAAAAGATCATGTTTCATTTTATTTTTTGAACATTTGTGTCATGTAATTTAGCTAGTATAAGAAATAAGTAACACATGTTAACAAGTGGCAAGGTTTTAGTTTGATAGGCTAATAATTTTTTCAACTGTGACCAAACCTTGCTATCTTTAATTTTGTAATCACTCTCTCGAGTTTGCTGATTCTCTGTTCAAGTTCCACTACTTTTATTTCAGATGCACCGCTATAGCCTTCACCTTGAGTCCCACCAGATAGCCTTACCCTGTCATTAAACAGCCTTGATTTTTTACTCCCATTTGAATCTTCAAAATCTTCCTCCAAACCCCCTATTGAAGGTTCAATGTTATCTTTTGGAACTAGCTTCGTCAGTGGTAACATATTTTTAACAGCTCCATGACCTGCAGTAGAGGCTGAAGAACATTGGTTGGACAAATGCTTGCATTCATCAGTTGTTACTTTACCCAAACAGTGACTCATGCCACCACACTTATTTTCTTCCAAGACAGGCTTACAATATTCAACAAAATTGATAGGATTGGAACTGTTATGTTTTGGAGGAAAACTTGTTGGAACATCAGCATCAATATTTTCACTAGGTTTCAAACCATCTTGAACATAATTTCCAGAAGTAACAGTTTTTAAACGTTTATGAAGAAAACCAGAAGCTACATCGGCATCATTAACACCCTTCCTAGATTTTGAACCATCATCACAAGATTTTCCAGAAATCACAGTGCTAACAAGTTTGGGAGGAAAACCAAGTGGAACATCAGCATCATTACCACTTCTGTTTGCTTTTGATGCATGAGGCCCATGATTTGATGACCTTGCACTTCTCTTTCGGTGCACAATATTCTTAACAGGATCCTGATGACCCAATACTGATTTCTTCCACCACCTTGCATAACCTGTGGTAACATCTGCCTCAAAAAGCCTAGATGGAAAATACAAATTCCGATCAGATATGGGCCTGCAGTAATTTTCCCAAGCAATGGCTTGAGTCTCATTGAATCGAGGCACACAACCTGGAACATCTTGATCCATTCCAAATTGCATAGCAACTCGATGTGGGAGGTACTGCTTTATATTAGAGTCAATTCCAACAAGCTCAGAAACTCTCAAGCATGTAACAAAAGAGACTAACTCTTTATCCAAATCTGTGTCAAATGGTATCCAAATTTCATTTTCTGGATAAAACACCCAGCACTTACCAGCATATCTAACATATGGGCGCCAAAGAAAATCCTCCATAGCTGAGTTTAATGCCAATCTCACACTGTCAATTTTCAAGGCCTTAATCTTGTGCCACCTAGCCAATATAGGGTCTCCATTCTTGATCAACTTGGGCTCTGGTTGCAAATTTTTGAACCTCTCCCACACCCAAATTTGAACCAAGTACAAGGGTGACTTAAGTGTAACCTCCAATTGCACTTCAACACCAACTACTGGATTTTTTGTCAAACCAACTATTGTTTCTTCCAACAAACCCAAATCCTTATATATACTAGCCAAAACTGCTGGTGCCAAAGCAACGGGATTCCCTCTAGCAAGATGAACAGCAATTGGGAACACAGCCTTGTTTAGCAAGCCATTATGAGAAAAAACAAACATTGACAACCAAGTTGCAAGGAATGCTTCATGCTCAATTTCACTCCCACTATTAATGAAAAGATCCATCCATGCTGATGTGGAAGCCCTACCTTTTTTAATCCTCCAAGGTTCCATTCTTGCCATAACCAATTTTTCTTCTATCTCTTTCATTTCCTGGTTTTCAAGTGGGGTGAAGACAGGGTGACCAACAACAGGGTAACCTCCCAAAACCATCACATCCTCCAAGGTGATTGTTGCTTCACCCCAGGGAAACACAAATGTATTTGTCTCAGAACGCCACTTCTCTGCAACCCCAAATGCCAAGTCTTGATTTTTCACTATCTTGTACTGGGTGCTCATGATAGCTTCAAAGATGCCAACTTTCTTCCACACTGATTCATACTTGGGATGAAGGGTATACAGCCACCCAATCCATTTCTTTGTTGGGTAGCGCCATCCATTGAAATGGAATGCCAAAGGCCACTCCTTGGGTTCAAACATGAGCGGCACAGAAGACACAGAAGAAACTGGTCCATCAATGGAGTTTGCAATGGGTTTCAGAAAATGGGCTGTTCTGAGAGTTGGTTCGCTATCACCAGCTGGTGAAACCATGAACTCCTTCCTCACCTCCATGATGCTCTCTAATGCTTCATTCATGGGCGGGACTCAAATCTCTAGAGCTTGTTTATTTGCCGAGAAAATATGAACAACTCCCCAGAATTTGATAGCTGGTGTTGAAGAAGGCATTTAGAATGAAGTTTCCACCAGTTCAGTAATGGGTTTCTTAACTTTCCAAAATTGGTGCCTCACGCTGGTTCTGTGTAGCCTTTGGACAGTGGACACCAAAAAGGTCACATGGCAAAAATTGGTTGGCAGAAGGCAGACTTGCAGGGGAAGAAAAGGGAGTGTTTTAACACCAAAAACAAAAAAAGGGGAGTGTAAGAGAAAACCCAAATTGTCCTTTGTTTCAGGCAATTTCCCAACAAAAATAAGCTACCTTTTGTATTAAGTTAAGGGGTTATGTTGTGAATGTGGTCTCTGAGTAGCACAAATGAAACAAAACGTTCTCTTTGCTTTTTTAGGCAGCTGGTATCCCAATTTTTTTTTCTTTAATTATTTGTTATAAAAATCCACAATATAAGAAGATGAAAAGAGTCAAAATTTTTACTTTAATTCTTGAAATTATATGTATAAATTATATTAGTTCTTGATTTTAAAAAATTGATAATTTAATTTCTAAAATCTTAAAACATTTGTCACGTTAGTTCTCGCATCTTTTGCTATCAATTAAACTTGATAGATATGCATGCGTGATATGTTAAGTGTCAATTTAGATGTTTACATGACCTCTCTCAACATATAAAACGACGTAACTTTGATTTTTACCCAAAGAAACAAAACCTCAACCCATAAAACGACTCTAATTTTAACCAAAGTCATCTTCTCCCTTATTTGAATGAATAATGTGATTTCACACAAACATTAGTTCGTGAAACATTTACGAAGCGAGAGAACAGGATTTGCGTTTTGTGGATAATACAATTTTTAAATAAATAATAATTATAATTACTCAAATTTTGTTTGTATTTGTTCCTTCGTGCGCATTTTACGAAATTCAATTTCATAGTATATAGTAGTACTCTATTTGAATTCTATTGCTGTTACTCTGCAAAACCCTAGAAAGCACAATCCCAAATTCGTAATTCGTAACAAGGTTGGAAGATGATGGGTGATGGAAACCCACTCCAATTTGCCTCATCACACACTAAAGGAAGGTGGAGTGAGAGTGTAGGTTCTATACCTAATTCGTTTCATTACAGGAGAGGAGGTGGTAGTGGTAGGGTTTTCCTTTGTGGTCTGAGAACAGTGGTAAGAAGATTCAAAACCACGGCCAATCCTGGTAGATCATTTTATGGCTGCCATAAGTACAAGGCAAATATAAGAGTTTAAGTGAACTAAAGTTATTAGGATGAGGACTGTTGTTTTTGTTTTTGATTTGCAATGTGAACTATGTTGTGTATGTGATGGTTTGTAGAATGGTGACCATTGTGACTATTGTTGCTAAGTTGATAACGAGGTAGAAAATAATGGAATTGGGGCAGCCACTAAACCTACTATTGAAGTTGCCACTGGAGCTGCCACTAAACCTACTAGTAGGGCTGCTACAAATGATAATCAAGAATGGAGATTGAATGTTGTTTGGAAGATTGGAAGCTTAGAAGCTGAAGTTAGAGTCTTAAGATGTGCAATTGGCCAGTGCATTATGATGCTGGTTTTTATTATAATATGTGGCTTAGTTTGTTTAGGGAAGTAGGTAATTAGATTTGGAATATGTAATGATGATGCAGTGTTATTAGTTTGGGGAATTAAGTAATTGTGATGCTGTGTAATTGGTCATTTGGCCTTTGTGATCTAATTAAATGAATGAAAATTGAGTTGTTAAAGCTCATTGTGGATGTGCATTGGTCTTCTGATGTTTACTGTAATTTAATTATAAGCAAATACATAAATGACAAATACTAAAACTGAATTGGAATTGCAAATTGATACTCAATATAAAAGGAACACACTTAGAATTGTAAAACATAACATATTGCATTAATATTTTAGTAGATCTTATAACTTTTGGCATAAACTAATACAAACTTCTTTCACAAGTATGTAAAACTTCTATATTAACCATTTACGAAAAAATGACCATTTCCCTGTCCAAGGTAATTTCCAAAAGGATCATCAACCTTTACAAAGGACCATAGACATTTACAAATGTACCATAAACACATCCAAAATGACCATCAACATTACCAAGAATAATACTTTATGAGCATGTTTAAAAAAGAAGAACCAAATCCTATCACTATTTACATTATAAGTCCTATACATCATCCAATAGGGATAAATCTTCAATTCATCTTCTTTGGTGGAGCACCTCTGAAACTAGGGGTTAGTATGAACTTTATTGTTGTACCCTTACTTGCCGTAGCACTTGCAGTGGCAAAGTGTGTTGAAGCAGGTGGTGGAATAGCTATTGACATTGGCAGGTGGATGCAGTGGCCTTAAACCATATGGTTTGATAAGGAGTTTATACCTTATTCTGGGGATAGGACTCAAGGCACATGGAGGGACCAATCCTCTTGGTAAGATTTTTATGTAGCAATGCGTCTGTTGATTCCCTGCATGAAAATACAAGTATACAAGTCAAACAAAGTACAAGTGAATTAACAATACAAGTAAATGAATCAAATTAAGAGCAACACACAAGATGGGGAGGTTGAGAAGGACTTTGACCAATTGGAGCTTGAGTTGTTAGAGTTAGAGTCACACTTGGAGCTTGATTTGTTGGAGTCACATTTAGAGTTGCAGATGCTGATACCTGCATTCACAAAATCAGAGAAATTAGGGGTATTAATTACACCAAAATATCCAAAAGCATGACATAGGTCCATGACAATGGACAATTGTTGGACCTCCACATTAGTTGCATATTGAGAGTACTGTGACTGAGAACATTGTTGGGGATAGGGCTGTGTTAGATTTATCTCCTCAGCCTCAAAGGCTTGCTTATGCTCAATAGCTGCCACAGGCTCATTACTTGGCCCATCCTCAGCCTCAGTAGTTGTCGAAGCCCCTTGCTCAGTACTTGCCCCAACCCTAGCCTCAGTACTTGGACCAGCCCTAATTATATTTCATTTTTTCTACCTTTTTGGTTTTAGGGACTCCTTGGCCTCTGCACCTTTTGCTATTATGCCTTGAACCACCACACTTATAGCAAGTGAATTCAAGGTCCACTAGCTTCAATTTGTGTGGGTTATGATTCACAGCTTCCTCTTTTTCATCTTTTATTCTCTATTTTTTTAGCCTTCCAAGAGGCCTCTTTATTGATGGTGGAACAGGCTTAGGGTGAGGTGTGTGTGCTCCCAATACCTTTGGCTTCTCAATGGTTTGACAAAATAGTCATATGCTGCATGATAACCACTCACTGTTAGCCAAGCATGGTAATAGTCCTCAAGTTTGTGATTGATATATGCTATTGCAACAATAGCATGCATGCATGACAAACCTATCACAACACATTTAACCAGTTGAAGTAAGTAAACAAACAAATATAAACTAAAATTTAACAAACTAAACTAAGCTAAATAAGTGTGGTTGATAAATGTGAGATGCTAGAACCTACAAGTGCATGTGTGTTTGTTTAAATCCACATCCACATTGCTTGAGTAGCCTTCCATCTCAAATCTATAGTGATCCTTGTCATCAGTCTAAATAGGAGTCTATCTGTTACTCTTCCTTTTCTCCTTGTCCAGCCTACTTTATTGCAGAGAAGCTAAGGTCCCTTTAAACCTTGCCAACTTTAGCTTATTTGCAGCCATGGTCTTCAGTATTAGCACCTTATCTCCTCTGCTATGGTTAAGATTGGCTTGCCCCTCATCTTCACAATCTTTGCATTGTAAACTTCACATGCAATGTTGCAGATCTTGTCAAATTTAGGATACTTAGAGAAGTATGCCTTTGTCTATGCTTCCTTAGGCCACTTTGTTATCAAGTGGCCTCAATACTCAAGAGGGGGAGTGAATTGAGTATGAAAACTAAATTCACAAATCTTTCACAAATCGTTTGATAAACAATTTTCGTTGAAGCTAATTGATGATTAGAGATGATTGGATATAAGAGATAAACACTTTCACTTCTAAATGCAATAGCCAAAGGTACCAATATTCAAGCAAATCAATAAAACAGTACTTAATGTAAAGAGAAGGGTTTAGAGAAAACAAACACAGTGATTTATCCTAGTTCGATCATTAATCCACTTGTGATCTACATCCAGTCCTCAAGCAACCGTTAGAGATTTTTCACTATTTTTTCAAGCTTCAATAGGTGCTTGATAACCTTTACAACCTTGAGCACTCAACACTTTGGGATACCTCACCCTTGGAGCTTGAGTCTCTTCAACTAAGGGATACCTCACCCTTTACACTTTTGGAGGGATGCCTCACCCTCTTTACAAGCTCTCACTAGAGTAGATGATTACAAATTGAAGCTCTAATATGCTCTCAAAGATTTTTCACGTTTTTACAAAAAATAGAGCAAGAAATGGATTTGAGGATTGATTCACGTTTGGAAGTATTGATGATCAGTTTTTGGTTCAAGGTCAACCTCAAATGAAGACCCAACATTGGTATTTATAAGTTTCTCAATAAAGGAGTCGTTGAGAGGGTTTTAGCCATGCATTTAATGCATTTAATATAGCCGTTAGACGTTGTCAGAGTGCGTGTAATCGATTACACAGCATATATAATCGATTACATTATTGTTCCAACGTGTTCTTGGCTTTTTGGGCTCTGTGTAATCGATTACATTATTGGTGTAATCGATTACATGGCTTCTGACTTTGTTTGTAATCGATTACAATATCCATGTAATCGATTACATGACTTCTGACTTGCTGTGTAATCGATTACAATATCTATGTAATCGATTACATGACTCTTTGAACGTGTTCTTGCCTTTCTGGGCTTATTGTAGTCGATTACATATATTGTGTAATCGATTACATGGCCTCTGACTTGCTTGTAATCGATTACATTACTCATGTAATCGATTACAAGGCCTCTATTTGCTGTGTAATTGATTACAAACATCATGTAATCGATTACATTGGCCTTTGAACACATTTTTCAAGTCCAATAAAGCTTGTAAGTCATTTCTAACACCTCAAGATACTTGATTAAACATAAATCCTTTTAAGAGTGTTAGATTTAAGGTTGAAACTCAAGTTTTCTTGAAAGCCATGTTTAACTTTGAAATTTCTCACTTATTTTGAAATCATATATTGAAAAACCATTTGAGAAATCTTGAGAGCATTTAACATTAATGTTCTAAGTCTTATAACTAAATAAACCTCTTGACTTCTTTCTTTGATCTTGATTTTTCCTTTTGCGCTTGATCTTCTATTTTGCATTTGATCTTCACTTTGGCCTTTGTTATCATCAAAAACTATTTGACATGCTTTACGGATATAAGCATTCACATTCTCCCCTTTTTGATGATGACAAACTGATCATAGGAAAAAGAAAGAGTTTTTGCATTTGTATATAATAGACATTTAGGCGCAATGCTCCCCCAGAGTTTATGCATGATATTGGGTTAGATTTTGCATATGAAAAGCTTAAGAGCTCAAAAGCTCAATAACTCCCCCGTACTCATGCAACCTTTAATTACTCATGCAACCTTAATTAGATTTCATTTCATTTTTCCTTATTTTCTCCCCCGTTGGCATTATAAAAAAGACATAAGCATTTAAAGAAAAAAAAATGGACAGTATAACAGCTATATTTCATGATTCCCAAATTTAGCCAGAACAAGAACGCCAAAGAGATTAATCAGTCCAATCAATCTTTCAAAAAGCTAAACATTCAAAGCGAAAATAAGTTCATATATCATTAATCAACATGTACAAAGGAACTTATCACAACCAGTAGCCAATAACCAAAAAAACACCATAAATGTATACCAATGTTATATAATCAGAGTCAAAACAAAATAAATACAAGGTAGTCATCAAAACAAAAAGCATCAAGGCAATGGGCCATGATCACTATCAGTGGCCTCGCTGTCACTGTTTGGATCCACAGCAATGTCTCCTAGATCAACGTTATCATCGCCGGCTCAAGATCATTGTCAGAGTCTAGAAGCTCCTCATCATCGCCAGGACGCCGATGGACCCGGCAAAGGACAGGGAACCGGAGAGGCAGAGGATGTGGGAGGTGCAGCAGCAGCACTCGGAGGAATATGAGGTCCACCCAGGAGAGATCGAATAGAGGCAAGCTCCTGATCTGAGTAGTCTATCCTCAGCTTAAGGTGATCTATCTTCTGCTCAAGGTGATCCATGCGAGTGTCAACATTAGCGCTCAGGTTTCGCATCTCTTGAAGCAGAAGGTCAAGGGTAGCTAGAGCGGGAGCAGGAGTAGGGGCAGGATGCTGAGCCTCCTCATCATCGTCACTATCCGGATCGTGATGGATATGACCAAAAGTGCCATGAGCGATGTAATGCCACTTATCATCCACTTTGTAGAGCTGGAGCTTCTTCAGGGTATGCAAGCCAATGGATTGTGGTCCCTTCGAGCTGGTGTCCTTAGACTCTTCGGCCAGCGAAATGCGACAGTGCTCTAGGATGGTGGTTACCAACATGGCGAATGGGAGAGCAGAGTTCTTCTTTTTCTTAACATCCAGCATATGCTCTATAATGTAGTAACCCCAGCTTATTGGCCGCCCGGTGGTCATTGCCCATAAGGCCACCACATCATCCTTGAGGACTTGGGAGTAATTCCCTCCCTTGGGAATCAATCCTCGGACCAAAAGGTAGTGGAGAACCTTGTTCTCCATAGTGAGGCCAGTGGCCATGATTCTTCTTTTAGGATCACTAAGGGGTAGTAGTCAGTCCTAATTAATGAGAGAAGAGCAGCCTTATGCTCAAATTCATGCCCCCAGACATTTGCATTCCCACAGAAGTGAGCTTCATCAGGAGTGAGCTTTGTTAGCCTATACCACTCAGCCATTGTTATCCTTATTTGTTACTTTTTCACTTCAGAGATAATGCAATTGTCTTCAAATTTCAGGTTGGTATAAAAGACTCTCACAAGGTTTAGGTAGATAGTCTTCTCTATACTTAGGAAACCTAGTAAGCCAAAATTTTCTACCGTTCTAAAGCTCTCTAAAGGTTCACTCTCGCAGAAGGTGATGGGAAGATACCTGGGAGAGATGATCTTGCGAAGCTGGAAATTCTTCCGGAGCAACTCAGCATGCTTCACTGTGGAGAAGTGACGTGTGAGGTCCAGGCCAAAGATGTTACGTGAAGCACCACCAGAGGACCCTCCAATGGCAGCCCCTGTTCTTGGGCGCTTTGAGTGATGAGAGGATTCAGCCATTGATAAGAAGGAGTAGAGTGGGATGAGTGGTAAGTGGTTGGGGATGAGTGAGGAGAGAGAGAGGGACGAGATTACGGCAGAGAAGTGGGGATGGGGTACGTGAGAGAAGATGGGGAGATTTGGGTGAGGATGTGAGGAGATTTTGAGAGGTGGGTTGTGTGGAGAGGGTTTTCGAAATTGAGAGAGGTGAAATAAAGGATTTTGATGGTGATTTGAGTAAGAAATGAGAGATTTAGAGGTTTGGGTTGCGTGGGAGCAAAGGAGGAGGACGAAGAAGATGAGAAGGTTCTGAAAAATGAGCTCTACGCGCGTCAGAAACCTTTTAAAAAACCCTGTGTAATCGATTACATTGAGTGTGTAATCGATTACATGCATTTTGGTGGGTATGTAATCGATTACATTTTTTGGTGTAATCGATTACCACGCTTCTGGGGAACCTTGTAATCGATTACATAGTTGATGTAATCGATTACCTGAGTTCTAAGTTGATTGTAATCGATTACAAAAGTTGTGTAATTAATTACATGCTTGACAGAACTTGTGTAATCAATTACAAAGGCATTGTAATCGATTACCAACACTCTTTAACTCAGATTTTGCATTCCAATCAGCATATAATCAATTTTAATCCACCAAAACAGTTCCAAAATAACTTAGATCAATTCAAATCATCATACAAACATATAAACTAATCATGCTATGATTCAACTCACATAATTGATCAAAATTACCATTTTTACCAAGAATTACACCATTTTTGGTGAAATTTTGAGGATGTTGAGTTGCTTGGGAGTCTTGGGCATGAGGGAGCACCTGCAAAACAACTTAGGGGAAATCTCCGACGCCCAAGTCAGTATTGGATTCAAATATGATGAAAAATTCAGAGATTGTACATCAATATGGCATGATTATGCAGAAAAATACAAGTTAGGCACTGGTTTTATGATGATGCAAATAGTTAATTTATGCATGATTGATCTAATATACCAAGTTCATTTCTTATATAGAAAATTACTTCTTTTGCTAGGGGTTTAGTGAAAATGTCAGCTAGTTGCTTAGTGGTTTCTACAAACTTAAGCATACAATCACCCTTTTGAACATGGTCTCTAATGAAATGATGTCTTATTTCAATATGTTTAGTCCTAGAATGCAAAATGGGATTTTTGGACAAATTGATTGCACTAGTATTATCATATCTTATGGGGATATGATCAAGTTCAAGACCATAGTCCAAAAGTTGTTGTTTCATCCAAAAGATTTGAGAACAACAACTCCCAGCTGCAACATATTCAGCTTCAGTTGTAGACAATACCACACTATTTTGTTTCTTGCTATGCCAAGAAACTAGTGAGCTTCCAAGCAAGTGGCATGTCCCACTAGTGCTCTTTTTTATCCATTTTGCACCCAGCAAAATCAAAATCGAAATACCCAATAAGACTACATGAAGCACCTTTAGGGTACCATAAACCCATTTGTGATGTGCCTATTAGATATTTCATTATTCTTTTAACAGCACTTAGGTGTGATTCTTTAGGATTAGCTTGATATCTAGCACACATGCATATATTAAACATTATATCAGGCCTACTTGCAGTGAGGTAAAGGAGTGAGCTAATCATACCTCTATATTTCGTAATTTCTACTGATTTACCTCCTTCATCCTTGTCCAAATAGCAAGAAGTGCTCATAGGAGTAACCATATGCTTGGCATTGTCCATTCCAAACTTCTTGAGCAGCTCCTTGCAATACTTGGATGGGCTTATGAATGTTCCTTCTCTTGTTTGCTTGATTTGGAGACTAAGGAAGAAGTTGAGCTCACCCATCATGGACATTTCAAACTCACTTTGCATAATATTTGAAAATTCTTTACAAAGAGAGTTGTTAGTAGCTCCAAATATAATGTCATCAACATAGATTTGAACTAGAAGTATGTCATGCATTTTATGTTTTATGAAAAGGGTAGTGTCAACTTTGCCTTTAGAAAAACCTTTTTCTAGAAGGAATTTACTCAACCTTTCATACCAAGCTCTAGGAGCTTGTTTCAAGCCATACAAGGCCTTTTTCAGTTTAAAAACATGGTTTGGTATTTCAAAGTCCTCAAAACCAGGAGGTTATTCTACATACATCTCTTCTTGTATAAAACCATTTAAAAATGCACTTTTGACATCCATTTGATAGAGTTTGAAATCCATAATGCAAGCATATGCAAGTAGCATTCTAATGGCCTCTAACCTAGCTACGGGAGCATAAGTTTCTTCATAGTCTATGCCTTCTTCTTGATTATATCCCTTAGCTACAAGCCTAGCTTTGTTTCTTATTATTAAGCCTGTTTCATCAAGTTTGTTCCTAAAGACCCATTTGGTGCCAATTATAGGATGATCATTGGGCCTTGGAACTAATTCCTAAACCTAATTTCTCTCAAATTGGTTTAGTTCTTCTTGCATGGCCAAGATCCAATGCTCATCATTAATGGCCTTATTTATGTCTTTAGGTTCAACTTGAGAGACAAAGGCTAGGTGATTACATGCATCTCTAAGTGAGTTTCGAGTGATTACCCCTTTTGATACATCACCTATCACCTTGTCGAGAGGATGATATCTTGAAGTCCTCCATTCCTTGGGTAGATCCAAGATTTCTAAATCTTTTTTCCATGAGTGATCAAGGAGTCTCTCTTCTTGCTTCTTGGACTCTTTCTCTTGATTTTCCAAGTGCGTTTTTGCCAAGATTTCTGCAACATCATCAACAAGCTCCTTTCTCGGCTCATTTGTGTTAGTTTCATCAAATGCAACATGTATGGACTCTTCTATGGTCATAGTTCGTTTATTATAGACTCTAAAGGCCTTACTATGAATAGAATAACCAATGAATATTCCCTCATCAGATTTTGCATCAAACTTCCCCCAGTTATCCTTTCCATTATTCAAAACAAAGCATTTACATCCAAAGACATGAAAATGTGACACATTTGACTTCCTTTGTACAATTCATATGGGGTTTTCTTTAAAATTGGCCTTATTAGGGCTCTATTCATAACATAACAAGCGGTGTTAACCGCATCCGTCCAAAAGTACTTAGGAAGGTTGGCCTCATTGAGCATAGTTCTTGCTATTTCCTCTAAAGATCAGTTTTTCCTTTCTACAACACCATTTTGTTGTGGTGTTCTAGGAGTAGAAAAATTATGCTCAATGCCATGTTCATCACAAAAAGTTTCAAATTCATGATTTTCAAATTCACCACCATGGTCACTTCTTATGGATGCAATACAAAAACCTTTTTCGTTTTGGATAACTTTGGCAAGCTTTTTAAATGATTGAAAAGCATCATTTTTGTGGACTAAGAATAATGTCCATGTAAACCTAGAAAAATCATCCACAATCACTAATGCATAGTAATTCTCACCAAAGCTCATAGTTCTAGAGGGCCCAAAAAGATCCATGTGAAAAAGTTGTAAAGGTCTAGAAGTTGAAACTATGTTTTTAGCTTTAAAAGAGACCTTTACTTATTTTTCCTTTTGACATGCATCACAAAGTTTGTCTTTTTCAAATTTGAGCTTTGGAAGACCAATTACTAGTTCTTTAGAAATCAATTTGTTTAAGTGATCCATGTGAATGTGAGCAATTCTTCTATGCCATAACCATAAATCATTTTCTTTACTCATAAAGCATTTAGCATCATTTGAGGAGATATCATCGAGACTAATCATATATATATTATTGACTTTATGACCAACAAACTTAACTTGCTTATCATCCTTTCCCTCAATTATGCAATAAGAAGAATCAAATATAACTCTATTGCCTTTATCACACAATTGACTAATACTAAGCAAATTATGTTTAAGTCCTTCAACAAGCAAAACATTATCAATAGATGATGAAGGGACCTTACCAACTTTACCAATTCAAAGAATCTTCCCTTTGTTGTTATCACCATATGTGACATGACCATGTTTCTTGTGTGTAAGGGAGGAGAACTTGGAGCCATCACCAGTCATGTGCTTGGAGCAACCACTATCAAGATACCAACTTGAGCTCTTGGTCTTCAAGCACACCTACAACACACATTCAAGTTTTAACCTTTGGTACCCAAATTGTCTTGGGTCCTTGTGTGTTAGAATTAGGCATGGTGCCTTTAGGAACCCAAACTCTTATTATTCCAACTTTAGTGTTTATATTCTTTCTAACATTACAAGTTGATGCACTATGCCCTTTCCTACCACAGTGAAAACATTTAACAAAGGGACTACTTGAAGTATTTGAGGAAACAAAGAAGTTCTTATAAGATTTTTGATGGTTGTTTGGATTAAATCCCAAACCGGCTTTTTGAAACACACATTTTTGTTTCCCTAACAACACATTCAAGTTGTCTCTTCCAAAAGTGAATTTTGCAAGAGTGTTGTTCAAGTCTTCAATTTCTTTTTCAAATACTTTGCATGATGAACAAGGTAACGATGTGGATGTGTTTTCATGTGAAGAATATGTCATGCATAGTGAATTAGCATGTATAAGTCCTAAGGTCTTATTTTCAATCTTAAGCTCATTTATCTCCTTACTTAAGATAGAAACTTTGTTTACCAATAAGGAAATTGTTTTGTTAGAGGACAAAATCATTTTTGTGAGCCTTAAGGATTCATCATGCAATTCTTGAAAGGCATCTTGCAATTCATCATATGAAGGTAGAGATTCTGAGTTAGAAGAAGTTACCTCGGTGTCGCTCTCTTCACTTTCTTCTCCTTGAGCCATGAGATAAAGATGAGTTTCTTCATCCTCTGAATTGTCGGAGGAGCTTAAGTCATTGTCCTCCCAAGCTATGTATGCTCTCCTTCCTTTCTTTTCTTTGGAGGACCTTTTCTTAAACTTTTCCGTCTTCTTGAGATACATAGGGCACTCCATTTTCATGTGCCCTGGTTTTTCACATTCATAGCATTTTGGAGGAGTAGAGGATCCTTTTCCTTTGTGATATACTTTCTTTTGAGGAAAGGGTGGTCTTCTTTGAAATCCCTTTTTCTTTAGGAATCTTCCAAATTTTCTCACAATGAGGCTAAGATTCTCCTCACTTAGCTCAACACTTTCAGCATCCTCTTCACCATCTTCACCATCATCTTCAATTGTAGAGGAGGTGGCTTTGAGTACGATTCCCTTCTTCTTTTTGTCATGCTCTTCATTTTGATTGAGCCTATTTAGTTCCAACTCATGTTCTTGAAGTTTTCCGAATAGGGTGGCTAGAGACATTGTTGATAAATCTCTTGATTCCGCAATCGCCATTACTTTGGGTTGCCAATTCCTGCTTAGACATCTCAAGACTTTGTTAATAAGATCCTTATTAGGAAATGTCTTTCCCAATGAGATAAGATGATTAACAATATGAGTAAACCTCTTTTGCATATCTTGAATACTTTCACCTTGGTTCATTCTAAACAATTCGTACGCATGAGTAAGAGTGTTTATTCGAGATCGTTTTACCTCACTAGTACCTTCATGAGTTACTTGTAGGGTATCCCACATTTCTTTTGTAGTTTTGCAATTTAACACTCTAAAGAATTCATCATACCCCAAGGATGTGGTGATGATGTTCTTGGCTCTCAAATTGTATTGAACCTTCTTTTTATCATCATCGGTCCATTCATTTCTAGGTGTATTGATTTTCACACCATCTTTAGTTTGTATAGGAACAAAAGTACCATTTTCAACGGCGTTCCACACATCTAAATCAATAGCTTCAATGAAAATTTTCATCATTTCTTTCCAATAGGCATAACCATCCCATTGAAATAAGGAGGTCTGTTTATAGAAGAACCTTCATTTGAAAAACCATTTGAAGCCATCACTTCTCTTGAAGCTGCTAAGCTCTTTATACAAGAGTCTAGCTCTGATACCACTTGTTACTAAGTGTCCTCAATACTCAAGAGAGGGGGTGAATTGAGTATAAAAACTAAATTCATAAATCTTTCGCAAATCGTTTGATAAACAATTTTCATTGAAGCTAATTAATGATTAGAGATGATTGGATATAAGAGATAAATACTTTTACTTATAAATGCAATAGCCAAAGGTACCAATATTCAAGCAAATCAATAAAACAGTACTTAATGTAAAGAGAAAGGTTTAGAGAAAACAAACACAGTGATTTATCCTGGTTCGATCACCAATCCACTTGTGATCTACGTCCAGTCCTCAAGCAACAGCTAGAGATTTTTCACTATTTCTTTAAGCTTCAATAGGTGCTTGATAACCTTTACAACTTTGAGTACTCAACACTTTGGGATACTTCACCCTTGGAGCTTGAGTCTCTTCAACTAAGGGATACCTCACCCTTTACACTTTTGGAGGGATGCCTCACCCTCTTTACAAAGCAATAGAGATTGATTAAATGAAGTTCTCACTAGAGTAGATGATTACAAATTGAAGTTCTAATATGCTCTCAAAGATTTTTCATATTTTTACAAAAAATAGAGCAAGAAATGAATTTGAGGATTGATTCACGTTTGGAAGTATTGATGATCAGTTTTTGGTTCAAGGTCAACCTCAAATGAAGACCCAACATTGGTATTTATAAGTTTCTCAATAAAGGAGCCGTTGGGAGGGTTTTAGCCATGCATTTAATATAGCCGTTGGACGTTGTCAGAGCGCGTGTAATCGATTACACAGAATATGTAATCGATTACATTGTTGTTCCAACGTGTTCTTGGCTTTCTGGGCTCTGTGTAATCGATTACATTATTGGTGTAATCGATTACATGGCTTCTGACTTTGCTTGTAATCGATTACAATATCCATGTAATCGATTACATGACTTCTGACTTGCTGTGTAATCGATTACAATATCTATGTAATCGATTACATGACTCTTTGAACGTGTTCTTGCCTTTCTGGGCTTATTATAATCGATTACATATATTGTGTAATCGATTACATGGCCTCTGACTTGCTTGTAATCGATTACATTACTCATGTAATCGATTACAAGGCCTCTGTTTGCTGTGTAATCGATTACATACATCATGTAATCGATTACATTGGCCTTTGAACACATTTTTCAAGTTCAATAAAGCTTGTAAGTCATTTCTAACACCTCAAGATACTTGATTAAACATAAATCCTTTTAAGAGTGTTAGATTTAAGGTTGAAACTCAAGTTTTCTTGAAAGCCATGTTTAACTTTGAAATTTCTCACTTATTTTGAAATCATATATTGAAAAACCATTTGAGAAATCTTGAGAGCATTTAACATTAATGTTCTAAGTCTTATAACTAAATAAACCTCTTGACTTCTTTCTTTGATCTTGATTTTTCCTTTTGCGCTTGATCTTCTATTTTGCATTTGATCTTTACTTTGGCCTTTGTTATCATCAAAAACTATTTGACATGCTTTAGGGACATAAGCATTCACACACTTGGCCAAATACTCACATGCTTTCTCATTTACCCTCTTCACACGCTCCATGTTTGCATTAAAATCACTAACAGTGGTTGATCATGCACACTCCCATACCATACCCCTTAACTCCTTGTCTTTCCATATCTTTGTGAAATTCCTCCACAAATGCCTAACACAGAACCCATGAGGCACTCCAGGAACCACCTCTTGCACAACTAGAATCAAGCCTTGAAAACAAAGTACTTCATATTTGTCCCTAACACAAAGATAACTAATTCATATTAGTCCCTGACTTATAAATAAATATGTTAAAAATAATCCCTGCAAAGTATGTTACCTTCTGCATGTTTGAAATGAAGTTCCAACCATGTTCTTTGTAGTCCCCCAGATCATCATGTAACAGTGTTAGGAACTACTTCCAATTAGCTTTGTTCTCCACATCCACGATGGCATAAACATTGACAAAAATGTCATTGTTGGCATCTTGTCCAACTGCTGACAAAATTTGGCCACCAAAATAACCCTTCAAGAAAGCTCTATCCAAACCAATTAAGGGTCTACAACCAACCTTAAGACCTCATTTGCAAGCTTCCAAGCAGACATAGAACTTTTCAAATTGTGGTGGGGAATTGGAAATTTGGATCACACCTAGCTTTTGTTGTCCGTTTTTCTAGACTACGTAAGCGCATGTGTCGACAAGTAATAAAAATGAGTATCAAGTACCGTTTCCACAAGGATTGTATTTAAAAATTATACTAAGTATTAACCAATTATTACTTACTCTCTATTCTAGGCAATTAAATTGATTTGAGTGATTTAATTGATAAAACAAAATAAAGTTTCAAAAATAGATGAAAGTTTCCAAAACAAGATAGAAATAAATAGAGAAGAGATAATGCTTTGAGCATCTAGGGTCTAACTTCACTTATTATTTTATTTGACCTTATGCAATCTTTTCATTACTCTTGATCATAAATTGGTTATGTTAGCCAACATGTTTAAACATTTATAAACCTCTTTCAATGGTCTTATAAACCTATGAGCCCTAATCAAAACACTATATTTCTATGTGAATTAACAAAGCTCAATGTATTGAGAACAAACATCGAACACTTGCTATGCATGACCAATAGGTATATTTTTATCCTATTGGCTAATCAACTCATCTATACAATTGAATGTAACTGAACATGCATCATCTAATTCCATGGTCCAACATCCAAATCCCTATGTCTAGTTCAATGGGTTCACCAAGACATCACAAATAATGGCCAATCAAATGTGAGCATTAAACATAGAATTAGAAAACATAACCAATATCATAACAAGAGTAGGAAATGATTACAATCAATTCAAATTACATAATAAGATCCATTACAACCCAAGAAAAGAGAATTAGAACATCATGGTTACAAAGAAAACAATTTCAAGAAAGAGTAACAAAGAAATCGTGAAAAATAAAGAGAAGATGGAAGGAAGAACTAGATGTCTTGATGGATGTACGGAGGTTCGTCAAGCTTCTCTAAATCTTCATTAATCCTTGCTTCTCTCGCCAAGAAAACCCTTTAGAAACCCCAAGCCTTTTTCTCTCCTAAGCCCTCGAAATTTCATCCCCAAACCTCATTCCTCTAATTCTGTCCCATTGGATGTTAAAATATGAGATTTTTTTACGCGCACAAGGGAGCCGCGACACAAAATAGAAGTAGTTGCGAAACGAAATAGAAAGAGCCGCGACTCCTAATTCTCAGGAAAACTAGAATTGGTGCACATAACATGTGTCGCGGCTCAATTGTGAAGAAGTGCCACGACACAAATAGATATGCCATGGCACAAATGGATGTGCCACGACACATAATTTTGAGTATGCCATGACAAAAAATTATGAATGTGCAAAATCACATGTTCTTCATCCATTTGCTCCCTTGCTAGTTCTTGGTTCTTTGCTAATTCCTGGAAGTAAGCAAATACCAAATTAGTCAAGCATTTACAGAAAAAAGCTAATGTATATTTAAATTTATAAAGATGTAGGAATAAGTATTCCCCATACACTTTTTTATCAAGAATTGAATGAAATCAAAGTATAACTCAAGGATCTAGCCTTTGAATGCATAAGGAAATGCTTAAGTAATAACTCTATTTTACAAAGTTATCAGCTTCACAATAGAACTAGGGCTGCTCCTTAACAGCTCTGCAGAATAATCCCATAGCCTTCCATTTTGCTTTCTTTCATTCCTTTCCATAACTTCCCTTGCCTCCTTCAAAGCTATGTATATCTTGGTGTCATTCAAATGTACCTCACACTTAAATTTCATGTAATCATAAGCTTCTCTATGGGTCAGAGTTGGCTTCTTTCTAAGTTTTCTAGCAAGCTTCCCAATAACCCACTTCTTGTTGGCCTGAGAATTCTTGAACCCCATACTGCAATTGTGCTCATCCTTGAAAGTCTTGATCTAGAAACCATTGGTGACATTACTCCATGCATAATATATAACCAATGTGTAGTTCTTGTTCTTATACTTGCCTTTAGCCCTTTGCTTATCATTCTTCACCCATTTGATATCTTTACCTACCTTAATTATGTAGTCCTTAATCCCCTGCTTGAATGCCTCTAGAGTCACAAATTCCATTCCAAGCTCCAACCTGACATGTTCAAAACTAGCAGCTTCATTAAACTGAGGGTACACTTCTTTGGTAGTTCCCTCATCTTCAGAAGTAACTAGAGTTTTCATTTTTTTAGACTTCCAACTACAATCACTCTCTTCACTAGCTTCTTCAGTGTCATTGAGAACACTCTTTGAATTCTTAGTCACCCCAATATTAGGTCCATAGCATTGCTTATGTCTTAAACTGTTCTCACAAGTGCATCAGAGTCTGTTGCTTCATCATCTTCTGCAAATGCATCATACCCAAAGTCTGTTGCCTCATTATCAAAGTCATTTTCTTCATCATCAAGGACAGGTGCAGTTTTCTTCCTAGACTTTTTTGGTGTAGTGCTTTTACTAGTGGCAGTCCTCTTCTTATTCTTTTGTACATTGCTTATACTAACATTGGCCTTTTTCTTTTGTACATTACTTGTATCAACATTGGTCTTCTTCTTCTTCACAACAGGGCTTTGAACCCTTTTTTTTTTCTTCTTCAAAAGAGTAGCAAGAAGATCTTCCTCATCCTCATCAGTAGCAACACGAGAGGCCTATAGGGACTATCGTCTGCATTACCATAGTCATCACTAGAGGAACTCGAACTAGGAGTGTCAACATCTATAAGTTTAACTGCACATTGGTCTTGTTAAGGGTCACTTGTTGGTTGGGGTTGCACTTCCTTTAGAATAGGTATCTCAGGTTAGCTTTTATTGCCATCATTTAGTGCCTCCTCATCATGGATGATACAATTTCAGGGTCAATAATTATGGGGTGTTCATAATATAGATGAACCACCCTAATGTTCAACCTTGAAGCCTCAACCATCTCCATAAGATGGGTATTTGTCTTCATGTTCGTTAAACCATTTTCTAGTTGTTTACCAAGCATCAACCAATAACAGTTTTCTACCTTATGATAACCAATCTATTTAGAAAAATTGATTAAACTAAACACATCCAACTTATCCTCATCAACTTCAGGCCGCCACTCTTCTCCACCTATTCGATAAGAAACTTTGCATCCAATTTATTGAACAAAATTACCAACATGATAGTACACAAGTCTAACCATCTACATAGATACACACAAAAAAAACTTATGAAATACTTATACATATAAAAAAAACAAACAAAAAAATGATACACAAATACACACAAACACTTATACATACAAAAAACAAACAATGCATCTGATACACAGAATTTTGTTTGTAATACCTTTATGTACATGTCTAATGAACATTACATTTTAATTTTTGGTCTATTTTTGTAAATTTACTTAAGTTTTAATTGACCACAAAGGAGACATAAAAAATATGCTAGAACTTTCATCCTTTTGATAATGAAAGACCACCAACCTTCATTTTGAGAACACTATGGTTCGTATATACATTTTCCAGTATTAGATTATTTTGCTATTTACCTCAAAAAATAGAAGTGCATGGACAATTAATTTTCTTTTACTTAGCTTTAATGTGCCTAAGCAGTAAGATATTATAAATGAGATAATATAGCAGGTGTTTAGAGCAGAGAGGAAGAGAGATAGCATAATGTTGAAAGGGTGGCCATGTGCACAAGGCTCCTACCATTGTTACACACCACACAACCTTATTAAATAATACTTATACATATAAAAAAACTATAAAAAAACAAAAACCAAAGTGCACGTGTGCTCTGCTGTGACAATGAAAGCAATGAGGACTAACTTAACATACATCACATGAGTAATAGAAAAACAAGGAGACCACATACATCAAAAAGGGAAGACAATCAGGACGTCAACACCAAAAATGGAAGACAAGCAGGACCACAATACCAAAAATGGAAGACAGGGATCACAATGAGTTAATGACCACTCAACATAGGGAATGTTTGTGAAGCTCAAATGATTAGAGTGTAGGTCACATACCTTTCTGAAACTCGAATCCCACCAAGAGGACAGCAAATTCAATGTTGGTGGGGAGTCTTGATAGCAAAACGAGGTTAATTGTAGAGAAAATCAGCAAGTGAAATTTAGGATTAGAAAATAAATTGGGAATTTAAGGTTTCTTCTGCTGATAAAATGGGGGGAAATGAAAATTTTCCCTCCACCTCCAATACGACACTGTTATGGGGTTAGGAGAAAGTTGGTCTTTAGGAATTTTGGTCTAAAATGGTGTCATTTTAGGGTTAGGAACTTTGTTTCTTTATGCATAATCGAAACTATGTTGTTTTGTACTAAGTAGGAATCCATATCAACATCCAGATTAGCACTTAATGTGTCACACGTGCATGTCTGTCAAGTTTAACTGATAGCAAAAGACGCAATGACTAACGTGACAAATGTTTTGAAGTTTCAGGGATTAAGTTGTTAATTTTTTAAAGTCAAGGACTAATGTGACTGATGTATGCAATTTTAGGGACTAAAGTGAAAGTTTACTCGAAAGAAAAATCCTTACAATAGTATCAAGGCAGCAAAATCGTCAAATACAAAAATGAGATGAGACAAAGATACTTGATAGTCTCATTGAATAATATTATATGGCCTAGTTTGTTTGCTTGTTTTTTATTTTTCATTTCTAGTTTATTTGTTTTTATTAATATTTATAAAAATGTCATTTTATTTTTATTTTGTTTTCTATTTTTAGATTTTTTAACAAAAATGGTGCAAATAACTTTTTCTTATTTTTATCACTTCTTTTATAAAAATGTACAACTATAAAATAAAATGAAAATAATGTGATATTTTTATAATTATTAGTAGAAATATATCATTTAAAAAAAAATAGAAAATAAACTTGTTCTAGACTGGGATTTTGGGTTATCAGTCAGGAGCAACATGACCCACCAGAATAATATCCAGATATTACTACACGCTATCTTGATGAGTATATCTGCTTATTTATTAGGAATAAGTCTCTCAAATATACTTGATGGATATGAAAGCTAATTATATCCCACAAAAATAAGGAAATTAGTTAAAAATGATCACAATCCCTAACGGATTCTAATCCTAAATAACTGCATTTAATACAAATTGCACTCATCTTAAGACGCCCTTATAAATGTCATGTCAAGTCTCAAATGTATGCATCTCCTCTAATATACAGACTGTCTTCATTGAGCACGGTTTAACTTGAGAGTCAGAGTGCCTTTTGCAGGTACCCATCCCCTCACACCACCGTTGCCGCAGCTATGCCACGGAGGAGTCCACCACATATGTGTCTATCTTAGGTACCCTCTGAATTTACTTCAGAACAAAACTAAACAACGTCTTTAACATCTTAAATTTCATTTTTGAAACTATGTTATAAACATATCCATAATGTTGACGTTTATAAGCATTACTTTAGTCGTCATTCCTCAACTCACCTAAACTTTTTCATGCCAAATATTACCTAGATGATGTTTGTGGTATGTATTTTTTGATACTATTTCCCCCCTTGTATATGAGCTTATGCTCTAGTCTTTTATAGTAACTTTGAGAAGGAGTGTGTGCTAGGTGGTTGACATGACATATTACATTTTTTTCACTATCTGATTAATAAATATGAAAATATATTTATTCTGAATTGGGTTACGGGTCCAAAGAACTGGAGTAACCTGACCCGCTAAGCTGGTAGCCAAACATACAGTGCATATGAGACAGCCAAAATGCTAGGCGTAACGACAGGAATAAATCCTGATGGTATCCCATACAAGCAAGCGAGTAAAGACAGAGGGGTAACGGTCTCCACGACTTTGTTCCCACGATCCTGTCTCCCACGTTTGTGTCGCCACGATCCTAGGTAGCAATATTCAACATGCATTGAATGCTCAACCACCACAAACTCTCAAACACTCATATAAAGATAGTAAGGAATGTGATGTTCCAACCTAAAACCAATTAGTATTAAGTGGGCCGACCCAACATATATATAAACCGCACTCAAAAGATTGAGGTAGGTGATGTGAGATTCTTAACATCCTCTCCACAGATGCCTGGACAGAACAGGTGAGTCTAGCGAAATAAGAAGCCTAACGAAATAGGTGATGAAGATGAGATATTGGCTTTAATACCATATGAGATTCTAACCTAAAACTAATTGACATTAAGTAGAGTGACTGATGCACACTTTTTAGTTGTCGCATTTGCAAACCCAAGTGCAGGTTGTCTCAAGTAATAAATTTCTCGGTGAGTCCGAGGTCGATCCACAGGGAATTGATGAAGATTATTTAAGGTAAGGTTAATATTTTGTTACTACAGTAAAAATTATTTACTTGGGTAAAAATAATCCACTCTTGGTAAATAAAGTAAAAGTAAGATTAATTCCTTTTATAACTCAATTAGAATCCTCGCAACATGGAGGTTCCAATCGAAAAATATAACGTTAAAAGTCCATTAAAATAATACACGTAATTATATTATGTTTCCTAAAAATATTACCACCACTTATAAATGGGTTAAAGCATTCATTGTGCCAATATTTTGTCTACAACAAATCAAGAACTCCTCTTTACAAAGATGATTTCTAAATTATAAGAAACAAATTATAATACGTATAATGGTTACTAGAAAATATAAATCATTTAAGCACAAGAGAAGAATAAATCTAACCTTACTTTATTACCAAGAGCTTCACCCTTTCACCCAAGTAAAATGAAACTTAGTTACTCATAGATAAGAAGAAAGAAAGAAAGAAGAAGAAGAAGAAGAACATGACTTTCATTTAGAACAAAGGAAAATTACTACAAGAAAACCTAGTAACAAAATGGTATTATTTTGGTAACTAACACCTAATACCTTCAATGATCTGCCAAGGCCCCCTTTTATAGAGGATTAGAGATACAAAATGTCAAGGGGGCTGAGTTATTAGTGGTTGAATGATTGGAAAATGAGTGAAAAATGCCAAATGACATTAAATGAGTGGGAAATTATGGAGATTCCTTTTCTCCGAAATCATGCAGCTCTAAAGTCATTGTATTCGTCATTTTTGAACCAAGTGGTCTTCATGAAAGTTGTAGGCCTGGATCTTAGATTTCAAATGGCTTTGGTTTGGGTCCAATATCATTTCTACAACTCCAGATACGTTCAAATTACTACATACTGTCCAGGCCCAGTCACAGCTCCTCTGTTCTGACTTCCAAACCCAATATCACCTTCAAGGAATCCGATTCTGGAAAAGTGTTCAACATGAAAGTTGTAGATATGGGTCTTAACTATTCAGCATCCAAATTTCAGTCTATTGTACAACATCTAGCCCAAAATATGTGATGAACAGTATACGTAGGTCAAGCTATCAGGAACAGCACTCTAGTTCTTGCTTCAACCCCAATTTGAGTTATCTACTCGTGTGATTGGGCCTTTGAGGTATTCATGAAAGTTATAGAACTCTCTCTTATCTTTCAAATGCCACTAGAATCAGCTCCAAAGACCACCTACAGCCCAAGATATGACCCAAATACAGAAACAGTGTAAGATATGAATCATGCTGAAAAATTCAATTAAGTTCAATTTGAGTCCAAACTTACAAAACATAATAAAACTCAATCAATTAAGTACATAGAGAGTGTAAATGACTAAGAATGAAAGCTTATTAATGTATCAAATATGTGATCATCAAACTCCCCCACACTTAGCTTTTTGCACTCCTGAGCAAAACACATAAGATCACTCACAAAAAAAAAAAAGAACAAAACAGACTCAAAAGCTAAACACTCTAAAAGACTCAATTTCTAATAATATTTAAAAATGAAGAGCAATCATTCAAGTAATCAAAACATTCATGAGGTAACATATCTTCACTTCTCAAATCAACAAGCAAGGATATTTGAATTGAAAAGCATGAGTCAAGAATGATAGATTTTCACAAGATTCACTCTCAATCCCTCAAGTGTTTAAAAGGTAGGTATTTCACTCAATTCAACCCATGAAAATTGCACTACCATAAGCTTGCTTATCTTCTACTTCTCCACTACTCAGAACACATGCACACATAAATCATGAGGACTTTATTCAAGGTTGTAATGGGGTCAAGGTAAAGGAGGAGGTAATATAGATATGACAAGTTAAACACCAGAGAATAAAAGAACATGATAGCTGAGTTCAATTAACAAGCATGAAAATTCATCCCAACTCCACCTAATACAAATTCTCTTTACATATTCTTTTCCTTTCCTTTATTACCTTGTTGACCCTCTTCTTTTTACAAATTTTTTTTTTTTGTTTTGTTTTGTTTTTTTTTTTTTTGATTTTTTTGATTTTTGATTTTTGATTTTTTTTTTGAAGAATAACAACATCATATATACACATTTTTTTTTAAAATATTCTGCACACACACCCCCACACTTGTTCAAGAACTCATCGAATGACAAACTAATGTTCTCTTATTCCCTAAGGTCAAGTAAGAACATGATTTTTCATTTAAGGCGCATAATGAGTTCGAAACAAAAAAAAAATAGTCAAATAAGCTCAAAGGGGTTAAGCAAAAGAAAATATGCACAAGGTTGACTATTTGGCTAAAGTAGCTATTTCAAGAAAAATGCCTCAATCATATTCATGTATGCATATGAAAATGTAGTCTCAAAAAGAATCAAAGCAAGTTCTAGAGCAACAATTCCATGAGTGAAATTCACACAAAAAAGAAAATAATGGTACAAATGTTCAATCCATTCATCAATAAGCTCAAAATCTCACAAGGCATAATTCTATCATTCTCAGTCCACCAATTCAACATCCATAACCAAGCATGTGAATTTTAAGAAAGAAGACAATTTACTCAATCATGCAAATTTCCTTGAATTTGAATTGCTACTTCCACATAAATTAGTTACTACCCTAATTACTCCTTACTTTGCCACCAATTTTTGATGCGTCTCAAGAATAAATAATTTACTCTTTAATCTGCCATCCCTAATTACTTTTGTTGTTAAAAAAATTGATGACAAACACAACAAACATATTCACAAACACACTTTCTAAATCTTTTTTTTTTGGTTTTTTTTTTTAAAACATCCTTCCCCCCAACCAGATCACAACATTGTCCTCAATGTCAAAACATAGATAGGTAAAAGATAGAATATATTACCTGTTCTTTTGCAATTCTTGAAAAGAAAAAAAATCTCACACAAATTTAAACAGAAACAAAGTACAATAAATAAAACAAAAGCTTGTAATTATTTAAATAGTTGGAGTGTCTTGGCTGGCTTTCTTTTCATTTTGCTTCCTTCACCACTTCCTTCACCGCTTCCTTCACCGCTTCCTTCGGACCAATCTATCTGAGCTGTTACTGGATCAGGTTCATAAACAAATGCTTCTAATTTATCAATCAATTCATCAACAGTAGAAGCAGAGATAAGGAGTTGTCTTGCTGAAGGTGTGACAAATTTCTGTTCCACAGCATGGTCAACAAAAGATAACAAATTATCAAAGAAATTATTAACATTCAACAAACCTATGGGTTTATGGTGGATGTTCAATTGGGCCCAAGAGACAACTTGAAAGACTTCTTCCAAAGTACCAAAACCACCAGGTAAGACAATGAATGCATCAGAGTTGTCAAGCATCGCCTTCATTCGTCCATGCATAGAGGATACCTTAATTTCCAGTCCAACTGTCTTTCCAACGATGTTCCTTCGAGTTAAAGGTTCAGGAATGACACCTAAAACTTGACCACCTCTTACAAATGCAGAAAGTGATACAGCCCCCATTAACCCAATGCAACCTCCCCCATATACTACACGAATGTTCCTCGCAGCAAGTGTTCTACCAACAGTGCTTGCTGCGTTTACAAACTCTAAACCATTCCCATAACTTGTCCCACAAAATACACCAATACTGAGAAATCTACGAACTGAAGAAGAAGCTCCCTCCATTTCTACACTCACTCTCTTTGAATGATTAAGAGTTGCAGAAAAGTAAAGAAAATGGAGTGTTTAAATAGGGAAGAGAATAGAAAAAGTAATAATAGCTCCTATACAGGTAGGTTGGCTGGTGTCAGAAAAGTTTGAAATAATAATAATAATAATAAAATTTTTTTTTGACTTCAAGAAAACCATCAGGGTAAAGAAGTCTAGAAACCCCCGAAGGATCCCATCCAAAGGATCGTTTGTCCAAAACAAAATTCAACAAAATCATACAAAGATAAAATAATAATAACAAATGATTACATACCTTTATGTACAGGTTTCATGGCAGATCTTTATACTATGCGTCATGAGTGCAATAATACCAAGACGGCTCACCAATCTGGGCATTCTTCTCCCTCCCGCTTGTGGGATATTTTGGATTGAGCTACGACGCCACTAATTAAAGTACGTAAATCGACGCCTACCACCAACGACCACGGCCGGTGAGAGGTCACCGAAGAGCCCATGGCATTAAATCACGGGATCCGGCTCGGAGGCATTGTCACGCGAGAATGCAAACACGGACGCTTCTTCTACGTCCATCAACAAGCGAGCCTTTGGTTAAAACACAGGAATGCTTGCGCGGCTCTCTGCAGAGCATGGCACACGAACCTTATTTACCGACCGGCGTGCGAAGGTCCACCCGAGTCAATGACGGGTCCGCCACTCCACTAGCGAGGGCTCCTAATCTAATTAAAGACCAAGTACAACCGAAGTTTCGCCCTTTTTTTTTTTTTATTTCATTTTTTTTCTTTTTTTTTTTTTTTTTTTTTCTTCTTTTTTTTTTTCTTTTTTTTTCTTTTTTTTTTTTTTTTTTTGAAAATTTATAAGATGATATATACATGTTGTTGTGATTGTGGCTCACATCTTCCTCTGGTTTCACGTCCGTAAACGGCTTAAACACCTTCTATGAGTCGAGGATAAGCTTCCCATCCAATTTTCTTATAAATTGGCAAACAGGTCTTTTTGAGTCGATTCCCAAGACTATAACGCTCTTGCTCGTCCTTGAAGAGATTCCACAAACTAAGAAGTTCACATTTGCACAACTCCACAAGAATGCGTCTCAAGAGTCAATAAGATATTATCTAATGACTCCTTACTCAGTCCATTCTTAATGAAGAATATTTTATCTTCTCTGTTTACGAAAACCATCCCCAAAGAGTGACATCGTGTATTGTAATTCCATCGTGCACACTTGTAACAAACTTTCATTCTTTTTGCTCTTCTCCTTTTTGAAAATGAACTTTTACCGAGACCAGGCATGTATGAGACAAATGAATCGAAGATTCACCGCCTAAACGAACCTTTGCTTCGATTATCCAACAGATATCTTCTCGGGATGCCCTTATACATTAACAATCTCAGTCTTTCACACCTAGCTTCATAGACTTTTGTTAGAGCATTTAGAGGGAGAGAAGGAAAATGTTTTCTTAGATTTGAGAGAATGACATCCATTTTGAAAGGAGAAGAAATCAGTTATTATGGGAAACTGAAGAACAAACCGACTTGAGAGTCACGGAGTACCGTTATCCACCATTTAACCGGGAACACAAAGAACTACAAAAAGAAAGAAACAACATTAAAATAAATTCTACTCATAACAAGGATTAGAAAGAGAAATGGATTCTACCTCAACAACTTGATGTTCCAGAAATGGTTTGAGTCTTTGTCCATTGACCTTAAATACAATACCATTCCTAGGATTCTCAATGTCTATGGCCCCATAAGAATACACATGTTTGACAATATAAGGACCAATCCACCTAGATCTCAATTTTCCAGGGAATAGGTGAAGACGAGAATTATAAAGCGAGAACTTTTTGACCAATTTCAAAAGTTTTTTCGAAAATTGATTTGTCATGAAAAGCTTTTGTTCTAGCTTTATAAATCTTTGAGTTTTCATATGCATCATTTCTTAATTCCTCAAGTTCATTCAATTATAATTTGCGTAACTTGGAAGCATCTTCAAGACTTAAGTTGAAAGCTTTAATGGCCCAAAATGCTTTATGCTCCAATTCTACAGGCAAATGACAAGGTTTTCCATAAACTAACCGATAAGGAGACATGCCCAAAGATGTTTTAAAAGCAGTACGGTAAGCCCAAAGTGCATCGTTTAGTCTTAAAGACCAATCTTTACGATTTAGGTTAACCGTTTTTTCCAAAATTTGTTTAATCTCCCTATTTGCTAATTCAACTTGTCCACTTGTCTGAGGATGATAAGGGGTTGCAATTTTGTGGGTAATGCAATATTTCTTCATTAAAGATTCAAATGATTTATTGCAAAAATGTGTTCCCCCATCACTGATGATAGCTCGAGGAATTCCAAATTGACTCAAAACATTTTCTTTTAAAAATTTTAGAACAGTTTTATGATCATTGTGCCGACATGGAATCGCCTCAATCCATTTTGAGACATAATCAACTGCAACCAAAATGTACACAAATCCAAAAGATGATGGAAATGGACCCATGAAATCAATTCCCCAACAATCAAAAATTTCAATGACAAGGATAGGGTTCAAAGGCATCATATTTCTTTTAGAAATGGACCCCAATTTTTGACAACTTTCACAACTTTTGCAAAAAGTATAACTGTCCTTGAATAAAGTGGGCCAATAAAATCCACACTGCAAGATTTTTGCAGCTATTTTCTTTGAAGAAAAATGACCTCCACATGCTTCTGAATGACAAAATTTAATGACACTACTTACCTCATTGTCAGGTACACATCTCCGAAAGATTTGATCAGGACAATATTTGAACAAATATGGGTCATCCCAAAAGAAATTTTTCACCTCAATCAAAAACTTTTTTCTGTCTTGGTGTGTCCACTGAGGCGGCATCTTACCTGTTACAAGAAAATTGACAATGTTAGCAAACCAAGGCATGGAATTGACAGAAAATAAAAATTCATCGGGAAAAGAATCATTGATAGGTGTGCTATCAAAAGATGAGCTTATTGTCAGCCTTGACAAATGATCTGCAACAACATTTTCGGCTCCTTTCTTGTCTTTTATTGTGATGTTAAATTCTTGAAGCAACAAGATCCACCGTATCAACCTAGGTTTGGCATCCTGTTTAGACATTAAATATCTAACAGCAGCATGATCAGTGAAAACAACAGTGGATGAACCAATTAAATAAGCTCGAAATTTGTTCAATGTAAAAATTACAGCAAGTAGTTCTTTTTCAGTAGTGGTGTAATTCATTTGTGCACTATTCAAAGTTCGACTTGCGTAATAAATTACATGAGGCTTACCTTCCTTTCTTTGGCCTAAAACAGCGCCAACAAGGCAAAATCACTAGCATCACACATCAACTCAAAAGGCAAAGACCAAATGTAAGATTGCATGATAGGAGCGTAAGTCAAAAGACCGATTAATTTTTCAAAAGATTTCGACAATCTTGAGTCCAATCAAATGGTGTATCTTTTGTTAGAAGATTACATAAAGGTCTAGATATGGCACTAAAGTCCTTTACAAATCTTCGTAAAATCTCGCATGTCCTAAAAAGGAACGAACTTCTCTGACTATTTTTGGGAAAGGCAAATGAGCAATTAATTCAACTTTGGCTTTATCAACTTCAATTCCTTTAGAAGATATCACATGACCTAACACTATTCCTGAGGTAACCATGTAATGACATTTTTCCTAATTTAACACAAATCCTTTTTCTTCGCATCTTTTAAGAACTTTTTCCAAATTATCAAGACAATTTTCAAAAGAATTTCCAAAAACTGTCAAATCATCCATGAAAACCTCTAAAAAATGCTCAATCATGTCACTGAAAATACTTAGCATGCATCTTTGAAAAGTTACCGGAGCATTACAAAGACCAAAAGGCATTCTTTTATATGCAAAAGTGCCAAAGGGACAAGTAAAAGTGGTCTTTTCTTGGTCCTCTAATGCAATTGGTATTTGATTATACCCCGAATAACCATCAAGAAAACAATAGTAGGGATGTTCTGCTACTCTTTCTAGAATCTGATCAAGAAAAGGCAATGAAAAATGGTCTTTCCTAGTGGCTGCATTCAATTTTCTGAAATCAATACACATACGCCAACTAGATGAGACTCGGGTAGGTATTAATTCTCCTTTTTCATTTTCAACCACTGTTATTCCAGATTTCTTAGGCACAACTTGTGTAGGGCTTACCCACTGGCTATCAGAGATAGGATAGATAATTCCAACATCAAGTAATTTAAGAACTTCAACTCTAACTACCTCTTTCATGTGTGGATTTATTCTTCTTTGAGGTTGTTGAGATGTTTTAGCATTATCCTCTAAATGGATTCTATGTGTACAGATTAATGGATTAATGTCTTTTATATCCTTTAATGTCCATCCAATTGCACTTTTATGCCTTTTAAGTACTTCTATCAACTTACCTTCTTGTTCTTTGGTCAAGGATGAGGAAATTACCACTGGAGAGCTTTGTTCTTCTCCTAAAAATGTGTACTTCAACCCATCAGGTAATGGCTTCAGTTCCAGTGTGGGTACTTCTTCATGGGCATCATCATTCATAGATTTTAGCTCTTCGAATCTTGGCTTCCATCCTTTGTATTCCATTTCCTGTGTACAGTCAAGCAAAGAGCATATTTCAGAAATATCATCATCTAATTGTGTAACTGAATCAAATGAATTAATTAAACAGATTTCTAATGGGTCGAAGAACTCCGATTTGAAGATGATCATCTATAATGGCCTTAATCCCTTCAATCTCTTCATTGTCATCATAAACTTCATGTGGTTGCTTGCACATGTTGAAAACATTAAGCTCCAGTGTCATATTTCCAAAAGTTAGCTTCACCACTCCATTTCTGCAATTTATCAAAGCATTAGATGTTGCTAAAAATGGGCGACCCAAAATAACAAGAACTGACTTAGAACTATCAACCATAGGTTCAGTTTCTAAGACAATAAAATCCACAGGATATATGAATTTATCAACTTGTACCAACACATCTTCTACTATTCCTTTTGGAATTTTAATTGATCTATCGCAAGTAGAAGAGTTACGAAGTTGGTTTTAACTCACCAAGGTTGAGTTCTTCGATAAACCGAATATGGAAGCAAATTAACACTAGCACCAAGATCAAGTAAAGCTCGTTCAATTTTATGTTCACCAATAATGCATGAAACTATAGGACAACCAGGGTCTTTATATTTCAACTCATTATTGTTTTGAATAATGGAGCTTACATTCATCAAAAAGGCATTCTTTTTCACATTATGTTTTCTTTTAACAAAGGCACAAGTCTTTCAAATATTTGGCATAAGAAGGAAACTGCATTTGATAGCATCTAATGAGAGGAATATTGACCTTCACTTGTTTAAAGATTTCAAAAATGTTACTTGTTATGATTCACTTTACTTGAATTGTTTAATGCTTGAGGAAATGGGGGTGAAGATGAGGGTTTGATCTCCTTTTGGCTAGGTGGCTTATCAACTCCTTCCTCATCTTTGGGAATTGACTCATCATCTTTCTCAAAAAGTTCAGGAATTTATTTTTCAACAACCTTTCCACTCCTAAGAGTTATCTTGAGTTAACTTGATCTATTTTTTGACTTTCTCGAACTACCCTCATTTAGGCTAAATGACCCTTGGGATTTGGTTGAGGTTGAGAGGGAAACTTTCCTTTCTCATGAATGGCAAGTGCAGAAGAAAGTTTAGCAAGAGTATCTTTTATGTCAATCATGGCTTGAGTGTTTTGACTATTGATGGCCTCTTATTTTTCCATGAATGCATGCAATGTTCCTTCAAGGTTTTTCCTATATGGTGGGACATAGGGTGCATATCCTTGAGGATTTTGAGTATCTTGCTGTGCCTGAGGAGGTGGTGGTTGCATGAATTGTGGCTGGTTGCTATTCCTCCAACTGAAATTTGGGTGATTTCTCCATCCCGAATTGTATGTATCTGAAAAAGAAGAAGTAAATGGCTTTTTAAAATTATTCATTGCATTTACTTGCTCATGCACAACTTCTTTAAAAACAGGAATTTTTGGACATTCATTTGTTGAGTGTCTTAATTCATCACAAATGCCACAAATTTCTTCATTTTGCACATATTTGATTTCTTTTACTTTCTCGGATTCCATGGCTTCAACCTTTCTAGCCAAACTAGCAAACCTTGCATTTAGATCTTCTTCTTGACTAAGATGATATTTTCCTTTATTAGCATTTGCAAGGTTAAATCTAATTGAATTTTCAGAAGGATTAGTACCATGCCAAGATTGAGAATTTTCAACCAAATGGTCTAAATAGTCTAAAGCTTCTTCAGGTTCTTTATCAAGAAATTCACCGTTGCATATTGTTTCCATAAATTGCTTGGTTTCAGGTGTTAACCCTTCATAAAAGAAGCTTAAAGTGCGCCATTTTTCAAAACCATGATGTGGGCAAGAATTCAACAAATCTTTAAAACGTTCCCAACTTTGAAAATATGCTTCATTTGAATTTTGGGAAAAAGTTTGGATTTATCTTTTCAAAGCATTGGTTTTATGTGTTGGAAAAAATTTCTTCAAAAACTCACATTGCATTTCTTGCCATGTGCCAATTGATCTTGGTTTCAAAGTGTTAAGCCAAGATTTTGCTTTATCTTTCAAAGAAAAAGGAAACAATTTAAGCTTAACAACCTTTTCAGTGCAAGTTTGATCATGAAAAGCAGTACATACTTCTTCAAATTCTTTTAGATGTAAATATGGGCTTTCAGATTCTAAACCATAGAAATTAGGAAGTAAAGAAATCATACCTGGCTTGAATCTAAAATTGTTGGCATTGACTGGAAAGATAAAACATGATGGACTAGAATTTCGGGATGGTTGCAAATACTCACGCATGGTTCGCAACGGTTGATTTTCATGTTCATCATGCACACTTTCGTTTTCACCATTGTGCTTAATGTGTGTGATTGTGATTCAAACAAATCAATATGTAAAGTACCGGATTAACTCTAACCAAACGACCAGAATTTAAATCACGATACCAACTAAGCATAAATAAGTAACTTACAATATAAAATAAAATGTACAAGATAGCAATATAAACTGTCCATTAAATATTAACAAATGTGTGGTATAAACCAACCACCAAATAAGTTAATAAGCAAAAAAAGTAAAAAGTTAGATAGCTGATAAAGTAAAAAGTTAGATAGTTAGTAAGAAAGTTAATAAGTTAGTAAACAAAAAAATGACAGAAAATAAATAACAAAAAAAAAAGTGCGGAAAGTAAATTTAAAGCAAAAAAAAAAAAAAAAATAAGTAAAAGGAGAGATTCCCCCACCAAGTTAGTACATAAAATAAAAGGGAGAGGTTCCCCACTAAGTTAGTATGCATTGAAATTAAAAAGGAGAGGTTCCCCCACTAGTTAGTATGTTAGTATATATACAATTTTTTTTTTTTTTTACACCAGTAAATTCAGTCTTCAAATCAAGTCCCCCAGCAACGGCACCAAAAACTTGACGCACACTTTTTAGTTGTCGCATTTGCAAACCCAAGTGCAGGTTGTCTCAAGTAATAAATTTCTCGGTGAGTCCGAGGTCGATCCACAGGGAATTGATGAAGATTATTTAAGGTAAGGTTAATATTTTTTACTACAAGTAAAAATTATTTACTTGGGTAAAAATGATCCACTCTTGGTAAATAAAGTAAAAGTAAGATTAATTCCTTTTATAACTCAATTAGAATCCTCGCAACATGGAGGTTCCAATCGGAAAATATAACGTTAAAAGTCCATTAAAATAATACACGTAATTATATTATGTTTCCTAAAATATTACCACCACTTATAAATGGGTTAAAGCATTCATTGTGCCAATATTTTGTCTACAACAAATCAAGAACTCCTCTTTACAAAGATGATTTCTAAATTATAAGAAACAAATTATAATACGTATAATGGTTACTAGAAAATATAAATCATTTAAGCACAAGAGAAGAATAAATCTAACCTTACTTTATTACCAAGAGCTTCACCCTTTCACCCAAGTAAAATGAAACTTAGTTACTCATAGATAAGAAGAAAGAAAGAAAGAAGAAGAAGAAGAAGAACATGACTTTCATTTAGAACAAAGGAAAATTACTACAAGAAAACCTAGTAACAAAATGGTATTATTTTAGTAACTAACACCTAATACCTTCAATGATCTGCCAAGGCCCCCTTTTATAGAGGATTAGAGATACAAAATGTCAAGGGGGCTAAGTTATTAGTGGTTGAATGATTGGAAAATGAGTGGAAAATGCCAAATGACATTAAATGAGTGGAAAATTATGGAGATTCCTTGTCTCTGAAATCATGCAGCTCTAAAGTCATTGCATTCATCATTTTTGAATCACGTGGTCTTCATGAAAGTTGTAGTCCTGGATCTTAGCTTTCAAATGGCTTTGGTTTGGGTCCAATATCATTTCTACAACTCCAGATACGTTCAAATTACTATATACTGTCCAGGCCCAGTCACAGCTCCTCTGTTCTGACTTCCAAACCCAATATCACCTTCAAGGAATCCGATTCTGGAAAAGTGTTCAACATGAAAGTTGTAGATATGGGTCTTAACTATTCAGAATCCAAATTTCAGTCCATTTTACAACATCTATCCCAAAATCTGTGATGAACAGTATACGTAGGTCAAGCTGTCAGGAACAGCACTCTAATTCTTGCTTCAACCCCAATTTGAGTTATCTACTCGTGTGATTGGGCCTTTGAGGTATTCATGAAAGTTATAGAACTCTCTCTTATCTTTCAAATGCCACTAGAATCAGCTCCAAATACCACCTACAGCCCAAGATATGACCCAAATACAGAAACAGTGTAAGATATGAATCATGCTGAAAAATTCAATTAAGTTCAATTTGAGTCCAAACTTATAAAACATAATAAAACTCAATCAATTAAGTACATAGAGAGTGTAAATGACTAAGAATGAAAACTTATTAATATATCAAATATGTGATCATCAGTGACCTAACAAACATATAAATCGCACTCGAAAGATTGATACAGACCAAGCAAGAGAGACAAGGTTTGTCCTGATTCCATTGCTTACTACCCTTCTTGCGTAACTACTGACTTGAGCGTTGGAGTACCTTTTGCAGGTACTCACCCCTTTGCTCGAACACCAAAGAAGTTGCACTCACGGAAGAATCCACCACCTATTACTTCTTTGGATAAACCTCATAAACCAGTTTTGAACAATATTAATTCAGTTGATAAAGTAATTTTATATTTATTGAGGAGGGTATGATTAAGAGAAAAAGAGACTTACTACACAAAGTATAATTTATACCAATAAGAAAAACTAATAGAGTGAAATGACGAATTTCTGTAACTATATTTTATACATAGTTTTTATATTATATACATGCGGAAATTATGAATTGACTCAATGTGACATTGAAATACTTTTAAGTTAATTATGAGGGAAATGCTTATTAATATGAAAAGATTTTCCACGAACATATTATGAATGATGTGGCTGAGTTTGAATGATTTTATTTTTTCTTTAAGCACTTGTGAATTCAAATAGCACATACCGTGAATTTCGTCAATTCAAATACACTTTCTCGTAGTGTATTCTATGAATTCTTTTAGTGAGAAATAGCACTAATTATTAAGGTTTATTTTCTAACAGAAATATCCAAGCTTATTTTACAATTAACTCTCTACAAAATGTGGATCTTATTTTATGTTCTTCCTTGATATTAGAGAGTTCTTAATTTTACTCATTTTGTTTTTCTAAGATAATAGATATAATAAATTTTCATTTGTAAAGATGTAACATAATAGGCGAAGGGTTGCTTGTTCAAGTAACCAAGTAAGTTCATGAGTTTTTTTTAGTGACACTATTCAACCAAGACACAAGCAAGAGCAATTATTATAATATTTTAAAATTAAATCAGATATTAATACCATGAGTGACGAAAACCGTGAAGGGTATGGTGGTCAAAGATCAGAGGAGGAGGAGGACCAAGTCATTCGAAGCACAAAAAAAGTTAAAATTCAGAATGAAAAAGGAGAGGAAGTGGAGATGGAGACAGTTTTAACTGAGAATAAGGGATATGGAGTATATTATTCCAGTGGATGGTGCAAATAAAGGAGTAGATTATGAGAAACACTCTTACAAGGACTCGGTTCTAAGAGGAGAAGGGATGGTTGATAACCTTCTAAGATTGCATAATGATCAAATCACGCAACTGAACAACATAATAGCAATCCAAACATGATCTTTTTTTTGTTTAAATTTATTCTAACAATATTAAGATAAATTCATAAATACCTCATGGAAGATTCTTGATACTTTAAAATTTTCTTCGATTGTACGAAGACTCTATGCGTATCCACACCGAGACCAAACCTTACTATCGACTCCTTTGAAAGATGGAACTTATACAAAAATCTGAGTAGAAAATAATCTTTTGTTTTATATATATTAGTATATATCTCTCTTGTTCACTTCAAAATTTCCCTTTGCTGCACATCTCCTTTAATAGCCATACGTTTTGGTGTAGCACGTATTGGAGAACTTCTGCAACAAATGCTTGGAATGTGCAGCAATTGCTTAGAGCATCAAATAAAAAGCAAAGTCCAACTGCAACACGTTTTCTGCAAGTCCAACTGCAGCATGTTTGTTGCAAGTCCAACTGCAACACGTTTGTAGCAGCACGTCTACTCTGTGCTTGGAATAAGTTAATACATGCAGTAGCAATTTTGCTACTTCGAGTAATAAAAAGTCCAACTTGGAGAAATTTTGCTACTTGAAGTAACAAAAAGAATATAATAATAGGAGTGTTACGTGCTGCACTCAATTAAATCTTATTTAATTAGACTTAAAACAACCATTGCTTATATCTAATGAGTCCAACCACGTTGCAGTCAGCTCTATTACAAAATCTCATCTAATAGAATTTGACAATTTGACAATAACTTGAAGCAAATCAAGTCTCACATTGTTGACTGTTTGGAAACTTTTATTTTTCTATTCTAAATAGAATTTTTTAGATAATTGTATCATATATTAATTATATTGTAAGTGCTAGCAAAGAATATAATAATATTTTATTTGGATTAAAAATTATTTATTTGATTAAATTAAATTCTCTAATTTAATTTATCAAATAATAAATTAAATAATCCTTTAGCAAAGATTGGAACACTCGTTAGTATGTGACCCCATAGGTTCAATACAAAGTCGGTAGTAAATTAGTCGAACTAAATTACTAATCAAAGTTGGCGTCTAGCAACACTCCTTAATGACCGGATAATATGATGTAATATCTTTTACTCTTCAAGAACCTTTAAAAGAATAATGCAATATTTCCTTCCATCGTTCCAACTTTGAGTTAATCTTAGAGTATGGTATAATTGTCAAACTCTAATAAGTAAACCTTTTAGAAGAATATCTAACTAGTGAATGACTTAAGAAACTCATTTCTTCATTCATTTAATTGCCTTGGCCAAGGTCTTAATTTTGTTGTTATAATCTTAGAGCTTAAACTCATTACCAAGAGTAGATGAATTCCTTCTTGATATATCATTAATCCTATAAGTATTTAGTCATACCCAATATCCATTCAACTAGCGCCCTAGGGCTTTAGGTGTTTGGAATCAAAGTATCACAAGTAGCTTGTTAATTACTATAATAATCTCAGGTCAAAGGAAAAGTTTGCACTATGCTCTTCATGAGAATATCCTATTAACAGATTAATGGTAATATAAACCATTAGGAATTCTCAATTGAGTCAGTTCAATGATCATATCTCTATATGCATCATCTATATATGTGAATTAATAAATAAGATTTATTAATATCTATCCAATAGAGACAATCACATATATATTGATCTATCCAGATTACTAATGTCCTATTCTTAATAATCCTATGATCAAGAACATTTTAGATTAAATTATAAATAAGAACATGCCTCTCATTATCATGATGTCTATCATGATGACAAGTGCCTAAATTTAATCAAGGACCTTGTCACATTAATTAAATAATTAAATGACAAATAAAACCAACATATAATGAATGCCATGTTATTTATCAAAATAAAATGATTACAAGTGTTCTAAAAATTACATAATAGATTGGATTTAGGACATATCAAATTTTCCTAACAATCTCCCACTTGTACTAGAGCCAATCTCATGTATTTCATTCCCAATTCCCACTAGTGCTTATCAAACTCCTTTACACCAAGTGCTTTGGTGAATGGGTCTGCTACATTTTCTTTTCCATCAACCTTTAGAATCTTAACGTCTCCACGTTCAATGATTTCTCTAATTTAGTGATACTTTCGCAAAATATGTTTAGACCTTTAGTGTGATCTCAATTCTTTTGTTTGAGCAATGGCTCCATTATTGTCACACAACAATAGAACTAGTTCTTCTATTGAAGGAACCACACCAAGTTTAGATATGAACTTTTTCATCCAAACCGGTTCTTTAGTAGCCTCATTTGCTGCTATATATTTTGCTTCAGTTGTTAAGTTAGCTACTGTAGCTTGTTTAGAACTTTTCCAACTCACTGTATCACCATGTAAAGTTAAAACATAACCAGAAATGGATTTGCTATCATCCTTATCTGATGCAAAACTTGCATCTACATAACGTTTTAGTTTTAGTTCCGAATCTCCATAAATGAGGAGTTAGTCTTTAGTTCTTCTTAAGTACTTCAGAATGTTTTTAACCACTTTCCAATGTTCCTCACCAGGGTCTGCCTGATATCGGCTTGTTACACCCAGTGCATAAGCAATATCAGGACGCGTACAAGTCATGGTATACATGATAGCTCCCATTGCACTTGCATATGGTATTCTATTCATGCGTTATCTCTCTTCAAGGGTTTTAGGACTATCCTCCCTATTGAGAGAAATTTCAGTGCCTATTGGTAGATAGCCTCTTTTGGAATTTTCCATGTTATACCTCTTTAAGATGGTATCAATGTACATAGACTGCGAAAGTCCAAGCAACCTTTTAGATCTATCCCTATAAATCTTTATTCCCAAAACATAAGTTGCTTCTCCCAAATCTTTCACGGAGAACTGTTCAGAAAGCCAAATTTTGTACTTTGCAATGCTGATACATCATTTCCTATGAGTAATATGTCATCAACATACAACACCAAGAAAATAATTGTGCTCCCACTAAACTTTTTATAAACACAAGACTCTTTTTCACATCTAATGAAATCAAACTTTTTGATTATCTTGTTGAAGCAGATATTCCAACTTCTAGAAGCTTGCTTTAATCCATAAATGGATCATTGTAGCTTGCAAACTTTATTATGATCAAACGAGGACGTGAAACCATTAGGTTGTGTCATATATACTTCCTCTTCGAGCTTACCATTTAGGAAAGCATTTTTCACATTCATTTGCCATATTTCATAATCATAGTATATTGCTATAACAAGTAGAATCTGAATTGATTTGAGCATTGCCACAAGAGAGAAGGTTTCATCATAATCTATTCCTTCATTTTGACGATATCCCTTGGCAACAAGACAGACTTTATAGGTCTCCACATTTCCGTCCACTCCAATATTTTTCTTAGAAACCTATTTGCAACCAATAGACTTTATATCCTTTGAAGTTTCAACTAAAGTCCATACTTCGTTGATCTTCATGGATTCCATTTTAGATTCCATGTCTTCTTGCCATTTCTTATAGTTAGAACTTTGCATGGCCTCTTCATAGGTTCTAGGGTCATCATCATTATGATCAACTTCATTTGACGCATCATCTTGCACCAATAAGTTTAATCTATTTAGTGCATGATGTGCGCGGCTAGACTTTCTAAGAGGTTCATTTGCAATTGATTCACTTTGTACTGGATGTGGTGGTTGTTGCATCGATTCTAAAATTGGTTCATTAACCTATTCTTGAACATTAACTGTAACACCCTGAATTTTTCTAACTTTAAGATAAATGACAATTGCGTTCCCAATATACTGTTTTGTAATTTCTATGAGTAGTAAACTGAATTTGACTGTTTCGTGAGTGTATTTGATTGTTGTATGTGATTTGCTCGAGCCAGGGAAATAAAAATTTTTCGCCGAAAAAATATTATTTTAATTAATTAGAGTGGGGATCTTACTAAACCCAGTTCGATTGATATATATATTAGTTTCGTAATTTTTAGGATTTAAGCGTGCAATAAAAAATTTTATATTATTATAATGTTATTTTATTTTACAATACCTATCTTGTCTCAAAAACAAGAGAAAGCATTTAAAAATGATCACGGGTCTTTAAAAAGATTGTGGGACCCACGTGTAGTAAAGCAGTCAATGATTTTGACCGTAGAAATTTCTAAGCTTAGATGAATGGTTAGGATTCAAGCTTGGTGAGCAAGCTTAGATGAATGGTTAGGATTCAAGCTTGGTGAGCAAGTTTTGATCAATGGCTAGGATGTAAACTTGGTGGGCAAGTTTTGATCATGGCCATAGATCTAATCAATGGATAGAAATTAGAGATGAAATCAATGGTTAGGATTAAGTCAAAAGATGTAGGCTTGACTTTGGGTTAGTAGCTAATTAAGCTTAATTTGACAAGCTTAATTACCTAATTAGTAAACTAATTAAACTAGCTTAGTTATTAAGTAATTATAATCTAAATACTAATTAGATGTGCTAATATTGTTTAGAAATTATAAAACATGTAATTATATGTTCAATTAATTAGTTATATAATTAGATAATTAATTAAGATTTGTTAGGAAATTAAACCTAATTAATTAGCTACCTAATTAGCAACTAATTAACCTTGAATTAAAACAAAATGAAGCCACTAATTGGCCTTGGGCCACACGGTTTGGCAGCAGAATTGGAGGCTTGGAGGACAAGATTTACAAGGCTTCTTGAGTACTCCAACAAGATCTCATCTTAGCCATTGAATGGATGGATGGCTAGGATGATTTCCATGCAAAATTCAATCATTTAGCCTCACTCAAAGCCACTCACTAAGCAGCTCTTGATTGTGCATTCTTCACTTTTATTTTCACCAATATTACGTAAAAGCCTTCCATTTTCTCTCCCAAATATACCAAGACTCCATGTATTTTTTTTCTTCTTTTTCTTCCACTCTATTCGGCCAAGCTTCTCCATACATCATCCACCCACCCAAAAATTTTCCTTCTTTGTTTTTCTAACTCTAAACATCTACCCAAACTCATCTCTAGTTGGAGGTTTTTGCAAATTCCATCATTTGCAAGCTTGAATGTTCATCTTGAAGTTTCTTCCTTAAAGGTAAAACTCATTGTTTTTCCTTTCTATTTTCATTTTCAAATTTCCAAGCCATGATTGATCCATGGTATGGTTTTCTTTTCTAGTAGTAACTCTTAGAAAATTTTATTTATTTTCTTAGGTATTTGAAGGAGCTAAAAACCGAAATTCCAAGGAAGGATAAAAGAAGAATTTTCTTCATTTTAAGGTAAGAGGAAGACTATAACCTAATTATTCTTGAGTGGTAGTAAGAAAATGGAATTTTGTGTGTTGTAGAATCCATCAGGATTCTTTTATGTGTGAATTGTAATGATTTTTCCATGTATGCTTTGTATTGTTAATTGGATTTGCTAATTTTATAATGTTGCTAGTTTTTTTTTTATTTTGTATGTATTAGTTTAATGTTAGAAATGCATGAGTATTCCAAAGAATACAACACCCTAGGTTCGGTCATAACCCTGAAAAGTGGATTTTGGATGTTTTTAAATTAATTTCAAAGAGTGTTTAAGGGTATTTAAGGGAATTAATAATGTTTAATGTTGTTCGTATTTACAGTAATGCAAAAATATTTTACAGTTACTTGAAAAATATTTTAAGCAGTTTTAAACTATTTAATAAATTTTTCTACTAGAAAAATAAACTGTTTATTTAAGGAAAATATCGGGATTTTAAAAAAATGCAATAAAAATTTTACGCGATTGATGAGAAACTGAAAATTTTACTGTTGGGCCAAAATGGTGGACCCGGATATGTGGAAAGTTATAGTGCGCCAAGTGGGTGCGTATTATAACCTGGTTATATGGAAAATATAGTGCGCCAAGTGGGAGCGTACTGTATTTTGAGATTTGTGCCACTGAGGGCATTTACATAATTATTTTTGCCATTTAGGGCATTTTTGTAAATATTTGAATTTTGAGGGCATTTTTGTAAATATTTGAATTTTGAGGGCATTTTTGTAAATACTTAAAGTTTGAGGGTATTTTTGTAAATATTTGAAGTTTGAGGGTATTTTCATAAATAATTGAAGTTTGAGAGGTCTATTTTACTGCCTGTAGTTACACGATGTTTTGATTGTGTACTACGCCATGGTGTTTTAGTGGGCTATAGACACAAAGTATTGACAGTGCAATAGCAATCACAACGATCGTTATAGACACAAAAGTCTTGACGATTGCAAATAGCTGGTCGGGATAGCCAAGTTATAGACACAAAGTGCCGACAAGGCAATAGGATGGTCGGGGTAGTCAAGCTATAGACACAAAGGGTGGACAAGTCTGATAAGGCGATAATTTGGTCGGGCAAGATATTAGAACTTTCGGATCATTCTCTCGATATCGTTGTGTGTGTTGTAGCTCCATGGAGTAGGACCTGAGTCATTTTATGGTTTTGGCGTATTTATCGTGTATTTATAATTTATTGTGATGGATTCTATTCTTTTCCATAATTAGTTATTGTTAATGTTTATTATCCGTGTTGATATTAATTGCTATTTTCGTTGTATTGTCGTTTTCTTATGCGCCACACTTGTGATATATTGGGTTGTCTTACCTCTTTGTTGTTGTATGTGTTGTTTGTATTATTGTGTTATATATATATATAGACGAAAATGAAGAGATTGAAGAACAAGTATTAGGCAAGTGAATATCATATAGAGGAGGAGCCACACTGATCTGATTTCCGGGCCCGAGTATTTGGAGCCTTGATCATCCGTCACTTACGGTTGAATTGACTCAAAGAAGATGACTACGCCAGATTCTTAGGTTTTGTAAGAATAGAGTTCCATAGAGGAATAGAAGGTCGGCGCACTCGTGAAGAAAGCAATGGTGTAGTATATACGGGGAATCATTACTTTATCTTTGCGTCAGGAATATGATGCTTGATCCTGTTGTTACTTTTGACTTGTATGTACAGTTAGAGTTGCCTTTGGAGATTCGACGTCATTGGAATGGACTTTTCCATGTTCCTAATGAAAATAGTGTAGTGTCTACATCTCGGACTCCAGTTCGTAGAACAGCTCGTATCTCTGTTCGTAGAGCTTTGTGAGACATCCCTGGTTATCTGTCACCGAGGAATTATCTAGGAATGATTCCCCAGTGAACTAGATATCCATGATGTGCACTTGGGCACTTTTTGCTTTTTGATGTTGTACTGTATATAAAACTTATGTTTTATCTTTTGGCAGTAATTGTAAATGTTTTGGTATGTATTTTCTTTAGTTGTAAATTATTTGTAAATTATTTGTATAACTGATGACAACAAAACTATATGTAAATTATATGTTAGTTTTTTTTTTATATGTTGAATTTTGTATGTATGTAGATAATGCATAGATGTGATATACAGGTGAATTGATATGTATGTTAACACTGTATTAGGTGTGATGATGTGTGGTAGTTTATACGTTTTATAAACAAAATATACGTACTAATTATAATATTTATTTTATAACTTGGGTAATATTTATTATCTTTATTTTTTTTATCTCAAAATGTGACATCCCAAAGGGTGTTACATTAGTTGGTATCAGAGCCCAAGTTAGAGTCTTTAGGGGTTGTGGTTGGGTCTGTTTGTGCTTGTGTTGTGTGAATTCTCTGTGATTTATTTCCGAAAGGAAGAATCTAACTCTTATGTTTGATGTGACTGGAAAGAAAGAAAAGAATATGTCTAGAGGAAGAGGAAGACGTGCGAATATCCTTGGAGAAGAGGACCCTTTGGTAGCAGCTGTAGAGGCTATGCAGCGGATGGCGGAAGTAATAACTCAGCAGAACCTGAGAGCAACTCAACAGCACGATGCTTTAGAGGCTATACAGCGGATGGCGGAAATAATAACTCAAGCAGAACCGAGAGAAGCGGCTCAACAAAGAAGATGCTACTGCGGATGCCCTAAATTTATCCGAATTTAGACGTAGTAACCCGCCACGTTCGAGGCGAGTTCAATCTGAGAAAGCAAGTTTATGGATACGGAGAGCTGGAAAAGATATTCGAAGGGATGGGATGCCCAGATGACAAAAAGGTAACATATGCCACCTTTATGTTAAGAGGAGACGGAGAAAGTTGGTGGAGAGGAACCCGTCGGTTGTTGCAAGCTGAAGGCACTGTGATAACTTGGGAAGTGTTTTCTACTGCGTTTATGGATAAGTATTTTCCTACCGTGCTCGATATGCCAAGGAAAGAGAATTTCTTGGTCTACGTCAAGGAAATATGACAGTCCATGAGTATGCGTCCAAATTTGAGAGTTTGTCTCAATTCTCGATTATGCTCGAGACCAGGCCAAATGATGAGTGGCGATGTAGGAAGTTTGAAGAAGGATTGCGAGTGGAGTTAAGACAAGGAGTACTGCCTTTGAAAATGACTCAATTTCATGCTCTGGTAGATATATGTGCGCAATTGGAGGAATTGGAACAGTTACGGGATCCAAGGACTCGTAATTTTGGACCGATGAGGTTTCAAAGGGGAGGTAGTAGTCATAATAATCGGTTTCAGCGTAAGCCATACTCGAGACCACCGGGAAACCAACTTCAACGACCATCTGTTGGAGGAAGCTCTGCTAGTACTACTCCTAGTCAGAAAGCGGTGTTTGTACCAACATGTTTCAAATGTGGGAAAAAGGGTCATATTTCTTCAGGATGTCCAATTAAAGGGACAATTTGTTTCAATTGTCGACAACCTGGACATTTCTCTAAGGATTGTCCTCGTTGGAAAAAAGAAACTGCATTGAAGAATTCGAGCAAATCAACCAAGATCCGGAGGACGAGTCTATACTATGACAGGAACTGAAGTTTCTCAGTCTGACAATCTTATTCAAGGGGAAGGAGCCATAGGAGGTAAGCCTTTGATTGTCTTGTATGATTCAGGTGCAACACATTCTTTTATTGCCTATAGTTGTGTTGAGAGATTAAAACTGCCTGTGTCTTCTTTGGATTTTCCATTGGTTGTTTCTACACCAACTACTAAGCCTGTAGTCACATCCAAAATATGTTTGGATTGTCCTGTTGTTGTGAAGGACCATATGTTTATAGTCAACTTGATTTGCTTGCCCCTGATAGAGATAGATGTGATATTCGGAATGGATTGGTTATCTTCTAACCATATCCTGATAGATTGTGCAATTAAATCCATAGTCTTTCCGAAGGAAGAAAACTCTGGATTCTTGACTGCTGTTAAAGCTAAGTCATTACTGAAAAGTGGAGCGCAGGGATTTGTATTATTATCTTCTCTAAAAGTTGAGAATGAGAAAGATGTACATACTATTCCTGTTGTCAATGAATTTCCAGAAGTTTTTCCAGACGATGTACCTGGTTTACCGCCAGAAAGGAAATCAAATTTTCTATCGCTTTGGTACCAGGAACAGGTCCTATTTCAATTGCACCGTATAGAATGTCACTAGCCGAGTTGATGGAGTTGAAAAAGCAATTGGAGGAATTATTGGAGAAGCAGTTTGTGCGACCGAGTGTATCACCATGGGGAGCACCAGTGCTTCTAGTCAAGAAGAAGGATGGAACTTCTCGACTCTGTGTGGACTATCGTCAGCTGAATAAGGTCACCATAAAGAATAAATATCCACTCCCACGGATTGACGATTTGATGGACCAGTTGAAGGGAGCAGAAGTATTCTCTAAAATAGATCTGAGATCAGGTTACCATCAAATCCGTGTTAAGACGGAGGATGTACCTAAAATAGCCTTTTGAACTCGTTATGGGCATTATGAATATCAAGTTATGCCTTTTGGAGTGACAAATGCTCCTGTTATATTCATGGATTATATGAATAGGATTTTTCGCCCGTACCTTGATAGATTTGTTGTTGTCTTTATAGATGACATTCTAATCTATTCTCGGTCTAAAGAAGAGCATGCCGAACATCTCGGTATAGTTCTTCAGGTTTTGAAGGACAAGCAGTTGTATGCAAAGTTGGCTAAATGTGAATTTTGGTTGGAAAAAGTGCAATTCCTAGGTCACGTAATTTCTAAAGAAGGTATGCAAAGTGGATCCATCCAAGATAGAAACTATTTTGCAATGGGAAAGACCTAAAACAGTAACCGAAGTCTGAAGTTTTGTTGGATTGGCCGGATATTATCGAAGATTCATAGAAGGTTTTTTTAAGATCGTCGGACCACTTACACAACTTACAAGGAAAAGTCAAGCTTTTGAATGGACGGATGAACGTGAAGCCAGTTTTCAAGAGTTGAAGAAAAAGCTAACAACCGCACCAGTGTTGATCTTACCAGATCCTACCAGATCTTTTGATGTGTACTGTGATGCTTCGTATCAAGGATTGGGATGCGTGCTGATGCAAGACCGAAATGTGGTAGCTTATGCTTCGAGGCAATTGAAGGTTCATGAGAGGAATTACCCAACCCATGATTTGGAATTAGCAGCGGTGGTGTTTGCATTAAAGATATGGAGGCATTATCAGATGGAGCCATGTTCAATGTCTTTAGTGATCATAAGAGTTTGAAATACTTGTTTGATCAGAAAGAATTGAATATGAGACAAAGACGATGGCTTGAGTTTCTCAAAGATTATGATTTTCAACTCCAATATCATCCGGGAAAAGCTAATGTGGTAGCAGATGCTCTAAGTAGAAAAGTACTTAGTGTTTCTACAATGATGATAAAGGAAGAGGAATTACTCAACGAGTTCAGAAATTTAGAAGTATCAGTGGAATTAGTGCCTGGGAAGATTCGTTTAGGCAGAATGGTAATCTTAAATGACTTGCTTAATATAATTCGAGATAAACAGGAGGAAGATGAGTTTTTGCAAAATGAAAGAGAACTGTTAAAGCAAGGTCACAAGGCAACAATGGAAGAGGGATCAGATGGAATTTTAAGATTTCAAGGGAGAGTTTGTATACCCGACGATGCTGAACTAAAGACGGCAATATTGGATGAAGCCCATACTAGTAATTTAAGTTTGCATCCAGGAATGACTAAGATGTATCAAGATTTAAAGAAATTGTTTTGGTGGCCAAGGATGAAAAGAGACGTAGCGGAACGTGTGGCGTCTTGTTTGGTTTGTCAAAAAGCGAAAGTGGAACATCAGAGGCCAGCTGGAATGTTACAACCGCTCTCTATTCCAGAATGGAAGTGGGACAGTATTTCTATGGATTTCGTTACTGGACTGCCAAGAACGAGAAAAGGTTATGACTCAATATGGGTTATAGTTGATAGGCTTACAAAGTCAGCTCATTTCCTGCCCATTAACATTAAGTATTCATTGGAAAAATTAGCCCAAATCTATATCAATGAGATTGTTAAATTACATGGGGTACCTATTTCCATAATTTCTGATAGGGATCCAAGGTTTACATCAAGGTTTTGGCCAAATCTACAAGAAGCGATGGGGACTAAACTACATTTAAGCTCTGCTTATCATCCACAGACTGATGGCCAAACTGAAAGAACTATACAATCTTTAGAAGACCTATTGCGTGCTTGTGTCTTTGGAGCAACAAGGGAGTTGGGATGAATTTTTATCTTTGATAGAATTCACCTACAACAATAGTTTTCACGCAAGTATAGGGATGGCACCCTATGAAGCGTTGTATGGACGACGATGCCGAACACCTTTGTGTTGGTATCAAGACGGTGAAAGTATGACTATTGGACCAGAGTTAGTGCAATAGACTACAGAGAAGGTGAAAATGATCCAAGAAAAGATGAGAACTACTCAAAGTAGACAAAAGAGCTATGTTTGATGAAGAAAGGCGACCCTTGGAATTCGAAGAAGGCGAGCATGTATTTTTGAGGGTGACTCCTACGACTGGTATTGGAAGAGCTATCAAGTCTAAGAAGCTTACGCCTAAGTTTATTGGGCCTTATCAGATTATACATAGGATAGGTCCTGTAGCTTATCAAGTTGCCTTACCGCCGTTTTTGTCTAATCTGCATAATGTGTTTCATGTGTCCCAATTAAAGAAGTATATTCCAGATCCGACACATGTGATACAACCTGATGAAGTACAGTTAAAGGAGAATCTGACGTACGAGACATTTCCTGTAAGGATTGAAGACAGAAAAGTGAAGCAGCTTCGAGGAAAGATGATTGAGCTGGTCAAAGTCATATGGAACGATAAGACAGGAGATGCTACCTGGGAATTGGAGGATAAGATGAGGGAGCAATACCCTCAATTATTTTAAGGTACGACAAATTTCGAGGACGAAATTTTTGTTTGTTGGGGAGAGTTGTAACATCCTGAATTTTTCTAACTTTAAGATAAATGACAATTGCGTCCCCAATATACTGTTTTGTAATTTCTATGAGTAGTAAACTGAATTTGACTGTTTCGTGAGTGTATTTGATTGTTGTATGTGATTTGCTCGAGCTAGGGAAATAAAAATTTTATAGTAGGAAAAATATTATTTTAATTAATTAGAGCTGGGGGATCTTACTAAACCCAGTTCTGATTGATATATATATTAGTTTCGTAATTTTTAGGATTTAACTGTGCAATAAAAAAATTTATATTATTATAATGTTATTTTATTTTACAATACCTACTGTCTCAAAAACAGTAGAAAACGTTTAAAAATGATCACGGGTCTTTAAAAGATTGTGGGACCCATGTGTAGTAAAGCAGTCAATGATTTTGACCGTAGAAATTTCTAAGCTTAGATGAATGGTTAGGATTCAAGCTTGGTGAGCAAGCTTAGATGAATGGTTAGGATTCAAGCTTGGTGAGCAAGTTTTGATCAATGGCTAGGATGTAAACTTGGTGGGCAAGTTTTGATCATGGCCATAGATCTAATCAATGGATAGAAATTAGAGATGAAATCAATGGTTAGGATTAAGTCAAAAGATGTAGGCTTGACTTTGGGTTAGTAGCTAATTAAGCTTAATTTGACAAGCTTAATTACCTAATTAGTAAACTAATTAAACTAGCTTAGTTATTAAGTAATTATAATCTAAATACTAATTAGATGTGCTAATATTGTTTAGAAATTATAAAACATGTAATTATATGTTCAATTAATTAGTTATATAATTAGATAATTAATTAAGATTTGTTAGGAAATTAAACCTAATTAATTAGCTACCTAATTAGCAACTAATTAACCTTGAATTAAAACAAAATGAAGCCACTAATTGGCCTTGGGCCACACGGTTTGGCAGCAGAATTGGAGGCTTGGAGGACAAGATTTACAAGGCTTCTTGAGTACTCCAATAAGATCTCATCTTAGCCATTGAATGGATGGATGGCTAGGATGATTTCCATGCAAAATTCAATCATTTAGCCTCACTCAAAGCCACTCACGGCAGCAGCTCTTGATTGTGCATTCTTCACTTTTATTTTCACCAATATTACGTAAAAGCCTTCCATTTTCTCTCCCAAATATACCAAGACTCCATGTATTTTTTTTCTTCTTTTTCTTCCACTCTATTCGGCCAAGCTTCTCCATACATCATCCACCCACCCAAAAATTTTCCTTCTTTGTTTTTCTAACTCTAAACATCTACCCAAACTCATCTCTAGTTGGAGGTTTTTGCAAATTCCATCATTTGCAAGCTTGAATGTTCATCTTGAAGTTTCTTCCTTAAAGGTAAAACTCATTGTTTTTCCTTTCTATTTTCATTTTCAAGTTTCCAAGCCATGATTGATCCATGGTATGGTTTTCTTTTCTAGTAGTAACTCTTAGAAAATTTTATTTATTTTCTTAGGTATTTGAAGGAGCTAAAAACCGAAATTCCAAGGAAGGATAAAAGAAGAATTTTCTTCATTTTAAGGTAAGAGGAAGACTATAACCTAATTATTCTTGAGTGGTAGTAAGAAAATGGAATTTTGTGTGTTGTAGAATCCATCAGGATTCTTTTATGTGTGGATTGTAATGATTTTTCCATGTATGCTTTGTATTGTTAATTGGATTTGCTAATTTTATAATGTTGCTAGTTTTTTTTTTATTTTGTATGTATTAGTTTAATGTTAGAAATGCATGAGTATTCCAAAGAATACAACACCCTAGGTTCGGTCATAACCCTGAAAAGTGGATTTTGGATGTTTTTAAATTAATTTCAAAGAGTGTTTAAGGGTATTTAAGGGAATTAATAATGTTTAAATGTTGTTCGTATTTACAGTAATGCAAAAATATTTTACAGTTACTTGAAAAATATTTTAAGCAGTTTTAAACTATTTAATAAATTTTTCTGCTAGAAAAATAAACTGTTTATTTAAGGGAAATATCAGGATTTTAAAAAAAATGCAATAAAAATTTTACGCGATTGATGAGAACAGCAAATTTTACTGTTGGGCCAAAATGGTGGACCCGGATATGTGGAAAGTTATAGTGCGCCAAGTGGGTGCGTATTATAACCTGGTTATATGGAAAATATAGTGCGCCAAGTGGGAGCGTACTGTATTTTGAGATTTGTGCCACTGAGGGCATTTACATAATTATTTTTGCCATTTAGGGCATTTTTATAAATATTTGAATTTTGAGGGCATTTTTGTAAATATTTGAATTTTGAGGGCATTTTTGTAAATATTTAAAGTTTGAGGGTATTTTTGTAAATATTTGAAGTTTGAGGGTATTTTCATAAATAATTGAAGTTTGAGAGGTCTATTTTACACGATGTTTTGACTGTGTACTACGCCATGGTGTTTTAGTGGGCTATAGACACAAAGTATTGACAGTGCAATAGCAATCACAACGATCAGTTATAGACACAAAGTGCCGACAGTGCAATAGTTGGTCGGGATAGCCAAGCTATAGACACAAAGTGCTGACAAGGCAATAGGCCAAGTCGGGGTAGTCAAGCTATAGACACAAAGGGTGGACAAAGTCTGCAATATGGGTGGGGCAAGATATTAGAACTTTCAGATCATTCTCTCGATATCGTTGTGTGTGTTGTAGCTCCATGGAGTAGGACTGAGTCATTTTATGGTTTTGGCGTATTTATCGTGTATTTATAATTTATTGTGATGGATTCTATTCTTTTCCATAATTAGTTATTGTTAATGTTTATTATACGTGTTGATATTAATTGCTATTTTCGTTGTATTGTCGTTTTCTTATACGCCCACACTTGTGATATATTGGGTTGTCTTACCTCTTTGTTGTTGTATGTGTTGTTTGTATTATTGTGTTATATATATATATAGACGAAAATGAAGAGATTGAAGAACAAGTATTAGGCAGTGAATATCATATAGAGGAGGAGCCACGATCTCTGATTTCGCCCGAGTATTTGGAGCCTTCGGATCATCCGCACTCGGTTGAATTGACTCAAAGAAGATGACTACGCCAGATTCTTAGGTTTTGTAAGAATAGAGTTCCATAGAGGAATAGAAGGCTGGCGCACTCGTGAAGAAAGCAATGGTGTAGTATATACGGGAATCATTACTTTATCTTTGCGTCCGAATATGATGTTGATCCTGTTGTTACTTTTGACTTGTATGTACAGTTAGAGTTGCCTTTGGAGATTCGACGTCATTGGAATGGACTTTTCCATGTTCCTAATGAAAATAGTGTAGTGTCTACATCTCGGACTCAGTTCGTGAGAACACTCGTATCTCTGTTCGTAGAACTAGCTGTGAGACATCCTGGTTATTTGTCACCTGAGGAGTTATCTAGGAATGATTCCCAGTGAACTAGATATCCATGATGTGCACTTGGGCACTTTTTGCTTTTTGATGTTGTACTGTATATAAAACTTATGTTTTATCTTTTGGCAGTAATTGTAAATGTTTTGGTATGTATTTTCTTTAGTTGTAAATTATTTGTAAATTATTTATATAATCGATGACAACAAAACTATATGTAAATTATATGTTAGTTTTTTTTTTTATATGTTGAATTTTGTATGTATGTAGATAATGCATGGATGTGATATACTGAGTTAATTGATATGTATGTTAACACTTGTATTAGGTGTGATGATGTGTGGTAGTTTATACGTTTTATAAACAAAATATACGTACTAATTATAATATTTATTTTATAACTTGGGTAATATTTATTATCTTTATTTTTTTTTATCTCAAAATGTGACATCCCAAAGGGTGTTACATTAACCATTGAAGGTGGTGACCTTCGTGTCAACTTTAGAACATCCAGCAAAGGTTTCTCAACTTGCATTTCATGCTCTTGAGCTTGCGTAATTTCATTGGTTACTTGAACTTCATCTAGTTCTATTTCTTCACCATGATTTCCTTCTGAAAGAAATTCCTTTTATAAAAAGGTTGCTCCTCTTGCCACAAACACCTTGTGGTCAGAAGGGTGATAGAAATAATACCCCATTGTTTTTTTGGGATACCTAATAAACCTACATTTATCAGACCTTGCATCAAGTTTATCTATTTACAATGTCTTAACATAGGCTGGACATCCCCAAACTCTAATGTGCTTGAGACTTGGCTTACATCCTTTCCATATCTCATATAGTGTTGTAGAGACTGACTTTGTGAGAATTTTATTTAATAAATATGTTGTTGTTTCTAAAGCATATCCCCATAAATTCATTGGAAGATCAATGAACCCCATCATGGATCTTACTATATCTAATAAGGTTCGATTCTTTCTTTCAAATACACCATTGTGTTGTGGTGTTCCTGGAGGTGTCCACTGTGATTGAATTCCATTTTCATTTAGATAATCAAGAAAATTATCACTAAGATATTCTCTTCCTCTATCGGATCTGAGTATCTTGATACTCTTACTAAGTTATTTCTCAACTTCACTATGAAATCTTTTGAACATTTCAAATGACTCGGATTTGTATTTCATAAGATACACTAAGCCAAATCTAGACATATCATCAGTGAAGGTGATAAAATAAGAATATCCTCCTTTGGCTTAAATTTTCATGAGCCCACAAACATCTGTATGAATTGGTCTCAATAATTCAGAAGCTCGTTCTCCATTTCTAGTAAACGGAGATTTGGTCATTTTTCCTTTGAGACAAGATTCACAAGTTGTATATGATTCATAATCATAATGGTTAAGGTAACCTTCCTTGTGTAACTTGTTAATTCTTTTCTCTCCTATATGACCAAGTCTACAATGCCAAAGGTATCTACGATTTACTTGATTGTCTCTTTCTCTTTTAAGACTAGAAACATGCATAATCGATTTTACATTCACATCAGGTAAGACATAAATACCATGTTGGAGATAGCCATTCACATATAAATAATCATTATGATAAATTAAGCAAATGCTGTTATTGAAAATAATACGAAAACCACGCTTGTCCAACATAAAAATTGAAATAACATTCGAAACAAATTTCAGAACATAATAACAATTTTCCAACACCAAAGTTTTGCCAGTAGGCATTTTTAAAGAAATTGATCCTATAGCTAGGGCTGCAACATTTGCACCATTCCCAACCTGAAGATTAACTTCTCCTTTCTTCAACCTTCTACTTATCTGTAGTCCCTACAACATATTACAGATATTAAAACTACTACTAATATCTAATACCTACATTGAAGAATCAGTAATAGTTAAAGAAATCATGAAAACATTTTTCATTAAAGTCTCACCTTGTTTCTTTTCTTTCAAAGAAGTAAGATACTTCTTGCAATTTCTCTTCCAATGACCTTTCTCTTTACAGAAGAAACATTCAGCATCAGACTTGTCTACCTTACCCTCTTTAACCTTTGGTTTGGTCACACCACCTTTAGGTGCAAGAGGTTTCCTTTTCGGCTTATACTTACCATTACCCTTCCTTTTAGAGGATTTACCAACCAGCATGACAATTCCTTTCTTCTTCTCAGATGTGACTTGATTCTTATAATCAATCAATAAATTGAGCATCTAATGAAGTTCACAACTCATTTTATTCATGTTGAAGTTAACAATGAATTGTGAAAAAGATTCAGGAAGTGACTGCAAGATCAAATATTGAGCAAGCTCTTTTCCAAGTTTGCACCCCAACTTCTCAAGTTGTTCAATAAGATCAATATTCTTTAGAACATGGGGCCCAATTGGAGAACAATTCTTAAATTGCGATACCAATCATCATAATTGGCTCCAACCAGTTTGCTGGTATCAATAATATAGCGCAGTGATAAGGAAGACATATTGAGAAATCTAAAACAAGAAAAGAAAACATAAGAACACATTTTCATTTATCATAAAGATACAAACTTTTATCTAGAAGATATTTCCACTAACTACATTACTATTAAGGTAGTTTCAGAAATCTCTATTTCTCTTAGTGGAGTTAAGAAATCCCTTAAAAAAATATATAAATGAGCCCCTTGGTAGTCAAGTCGTTTCTCATGCATGTATATTTTAAAGTAGATAATTTTGTATCACATACAACTTAAAAATAATTCCACACCATATAGTTCCCTGGTTGTCAGGTTATTCCTATTGGTATTTATGAATTAACCTTTATACTCCCTGGGTAGCCCAGGCGTTTTGTATAAATTAATTCTTTTTGTGTATGTGCATTACATGCAATAAATTTTTATTTTATCCTTTAAACCACAAGTCTCCTGGTTGTCAGGCCACTCCTTGTGAACAAAGAAAATAGAAAAAAACATACAAAATGATATAACATATATCATATTTTATCATATAAAATTTCCAAAAAAAAAAAATCACAGAGATGCACATTACAAGTAGACTAACTCACAATTGGAATTAACAAACTAATGGCATGAATAAATCATTATATCACTTGTAAATTAAATTCATGAAAGTAGTGTATAATTCCAAATTATACTTAAGCATACGAGTGAGTAGTGCACATAACAATTATGCACAAAAGGCATCGCCAGAAAAAAATTCATTATTTAAATCATGCATCTACTTCATAAATTCATGAATTATAATTTTAGTAATATAATTTAAACACAAATAACCAATCTCTGATACCACTGTAGGATTGCATAATGATCAAATCACGCAGCTGAACAACATAATAGCAATCCAAACATGATCATTTTGTGTTTAAATTTATTCTAGCACTATGAAGATAAATTCATAAATACCTCGTGGAAGATTCTTGATACTTTAAAATTTTCTTCGATTGTACGAAGGCTCTATGCGTATCTACACCAAGACCAAACCTTGTTATCAACTCCTTTGAAAGATGTAACTTATACAAAAATCTGAGAATAAGGAATCAGAGCAGAAAACAATTTTCTGTTTTATATATATCAGTATATATCTCTCTTGTTCACTTCAAAATTTTCCTTTGCTGCACATCTCCTTAAATAACCATACGTTTTGGTGTAGCACATATTGGAGAACTTGTGCTGCAAATGCTTGGAACGTGTAGCAATTGCTTGGAGCATCAAATAAAAAACAAAGTCCAACTGCAACACGTTTGTTGTAAGTCCAACTGCAGCATGTTTGCTGCAAGTCCAACTACAACACATTTGCAGCAGCACGTCTGTTATGTGCTTGGAATAAGTCAATACATGCAGTAGCAATTTTGTTACTTGGAGTAACAAAAAGTCCAACTTGGAGAAATTTTGCTACTTGAAGTAACAAAAAGAATATAATAATAGGAGTGTTGCATGCTGCACTCAATTAAATCTTATTTAATTGGACTTAAAACAATCATTGGTTATATCTAATAAGTCCAACCACGTAGCAGTACGTGCAACTCTATTAAAAAAAATCTCATCTAATAGGATTTGACAATTTCACAATAACGTGAAGCAAATAAAGTCTCACGTTATTGACCATTTGGAAACTTTCATTTTTCTATTCTAAATAGATATTTTCAAATAATTGTATCATATATTAATTATATTCTAAGTGTTAGCAAAGAATATAATAATATTCTATTTGAATTAAAAATTATTTATTTGATTAAATTAAATTCTCTAATTTAATTTATCAAATAATAAATTAAATAATCCTTTAGCAAAGATTGGAACACTCATTAGTGTGTGACCCCATAGGTTCAATACAAAGCCGGTAGTAAATTAGTCAAACCAAATTATTAGTCAAGGTTGGCGTCTAGCAACACTCCTTAACGACCGGATAACATGATGTAATATTTTTTACTCTTCAAGAACCTTTTAGAGGAATAATGTAATATTTCCTTTCATCGTTCCAGCTCTGAGTTAACCTTAGAGTATGGTATAATTGTCAAACTCTAATAAGTAAACCTTTTAGAAGAATAACCAACTAGTGAATGACTTAAGAAATTCATTTCTTCATTTATTCAATTGTCTTGTTCAAGGTCTTAATTTTGTTGTTATAATCATAGAACTCAAACTCATTACCAAGAGTTGATGAATTCCTTATTGATATATCATTAATCCTAAAAGTATTTAGTCATACCCAATATCCATTCAACTAGTGTCCTAGGGCATTAGATGTTCGGAATCAAAGTATAACAAGTAACTTGTTAATTATTATGATAATCTCAGGTCAAAGAAAAAGTTTGCACCATGTCCTTCATGAGAATATCTTATTGACAGATTAATAGTAATATAAATCATTAAAAATTCTCAATTGAGTCAATTCAATGATCATATTTTCATATGTATTATCTATATATGTGAATTAATAAATAAGAACTATTAATCTCTATCCAATAGAGACAATCACACATATATTGATCTATCTAAATTACTAATATCTTATTCTTGATAATCCTATAATCAAGAACATTTTAGATTAAATTATAAATAAGAACTTGCCTCTCATTATCATACTCTCTATCATGATGACAAGTGCCTAAATTTAATGAAAGACCTTGTCACATTAATTAAATAATTAAATAATAAATAAAATCAACATATAATGAATGCCATGTTATTTATCAAAATAAAATAATTACAAGTGTTCTAAAAATTACATAATAGATTAGATTTAAGGCATATCAATTTTTCCTAACAAACCTCACTCCAGCGGATATAGCCCAAGCAGTGGTGGAGGAATATGTCTCACGGGATGGTACGGAAGAGGTGGTAGAGGATGTCTTCTCTCCGTTTGATCGGAAACTACCTCTAGTTCCAGTCTCTTTGGAAGAGTACCGTGAATGGTGCAAGTGCAAACCATGGAAGTTCACTCTAATAGTGAAATTGCTGGGGAAAAGGTTGGGGTTTTGAGTCATGGACTCATGGCTTCAAAGATTATGGGCGAAGAAGGGTGCAGTAAGGGTCCTAGACTTAAACAAGGACTTCGACTTGGTGAAGTTTGTCAACGAAGGAGACTACATCTACGCTCTCTTCGGAGGTCTGTGGTTGGTGGCAAATCACTAGCTCATGGTCCAGAGGTGGCAACCTATGTTCAAGCCTTTAGAAAAGGAGGTTAGGAAGATTGCAGTGTGGGCTCGCACCTCTGAGCTTTTAAAATTGTGATTGCTGTCTAGTGATTATACTGCGTTTATTATAATTGCTGACAATTACGAGAAAATGCGACTAGTGAGACAACATTATAGTTATTGAGACCACTAAAATTACAATATTGTAATAGCAATTGCAATTGTAATTTAAAACTTGTAACTGTATAACTAGAAATTCCTTTGGCGAGCAGGTTCAAAGCTTGGCACTATGCTCAAGATAGACAAGCTTACGTCCATCCATTCTAGAGGTAGATTTGCGAAGATATGTGTAGAAGTTGATCTGAGAAGGCAATTAGTGCCGACTATCTCTGCTCTGGGACAAGACTTCAGGATCGAGCATGAGGGGCTGCACCTCATCTGCTTCAAATGTGGAAGGCATGGGCACAAGCAAGACATGTGCGTGGATTTCCACACTTGGTCACCACTGAGTGCAGGAGGTCCGGAAAAGGAAACAACATTGAAGGAGGGCAATGATCAGATAGATAATTCTGGGGAAGTAATTGTGATAAATGCGGAAAGTTTAAATGTAACAGAGCAGTCGATGACTCCAACTATTTCGGACCGTGGATGCTTGCCAAAAAAGGCCAAGGTAGACGTTATGGAGGGGATCGTGGAAGAGTGAATGCACCAGATAGAGGTGGAGCCACTCAGAATATTTCCCAGAAATCAAGGTACGAGGTTCTGGATACTAAACAAGAAGTCAACGCGGTGGTTAATGATCAGAATTATGAGGGAGGGAATCATGGATCTTTTCCTGATAGTGGTCACAATTTTTCCAAGTTTGGTGGAAGACGTGCGCGATCTGGCCCAAGTAAAAAGAGCTCCAAGCCCAATAATAACTATGGGCCTGGGTCGAATCAATGTCAAAAACAAAAGCTAACCCTTTATCACTTCGGTGGGACAAACGATCCAACAAGAGGAACGTGCCAATGCCAGGAGAGACCGTGAGTCGTGGGAACTATTCCATAGAATGCAATGCGACCTTGCAAAGCAGCATGCTGAGGTGTATCTTAACTAGCTTGTTGGGTTTCCTTCTTTGTCATCATTATGAATCTTATCACCTGGAATTGTAGAGCTGTGGGTGGCAAAGGTTTTGCAAGTTAACCTCGTGAAGGATCTTTCCTTCGGTTATCATGCTCATCTAGTGGTTCTCTTAGAGACTCACATAGATGGGAGTGCATGGAAGAGGATCGTGAAGAAGTTTGGGTTTGATGGCACCTTTATAGAAGATGTTGTGGGATTTTCAGGAGGTATTTGGGTTTTGAGGCAAAGTTCCTTGTGGAGAGTTTTGGTTCTGGAATCTAGCAAACAGTATGTGCACATGCAAGTGGCTTTCCAGCAAGAGTCGCCTTGGTTCTTTACAACGGTGTATGGTAGCCCCCATCTCGGTGCAAGAAGGGACCTCTGGTCATCGTTGGAACGTATTGCAGAGGATGTCGATAGCCCTTAGTGTCTAGTGTCTCGGAGGAGATTTCAACTCTATTACTACCTCCGAGGATCATGGTCTATCCACCCATCTTAATGGCGATGCTCAACGGTTCTCTTCTTGCCTATTGAACTGTGTATCTCCAACCTTGGCTTTAATGGCCAACCTTTTACTTGGCAGCGGGGACAGCAGAAGAAAAGGTTGGATCGTATGGTGTGTAATTTATCATGGAGTACGAAATATAGAGAGGCTTATGTTCAACACACCTTCCCTGTTTAAAGTTCGATCATGTGCCTTTTCTTCTTTGTTTCAAAGATAATCATCAAGGTAATTTGGGTAGAAGACCTTTTAGATTCTTGGCCCTCTGGTTTCTTCATTCTGGGTTTGATTCTTTTGTTAAGGAAACCTGGATAGGTGATGGAAATTTACTGGATAATGTCTCCAACTTTACTTCCAAAGTTCAAGTTTAGAATAAGGAAGTCTTTGGGATATTACTCGCAGAAAATACAAGTTGATGGCTAGATTGGAGGGCATTTCTAGGAAGTTGTCTTTCCATGATAATAATTCTTGGAGGATTTACAGGAGGATCTCTGGCGCGAATATGAGTCTATTCTTGCTCAGAATGAACTTTCGTGGAAACAAAAATCAAGGTGCAAGTGGATAAACCATGGAGATTAAAATACCAAGTATTTCCATGGTGTGGTTACTGCTCGCCAGAGACGAAATAGAGTTGTTTCTTTGAAGAATGCTGAAAATATTTGGATTGAGGACCCAGATGAGCTTAGGAGGACGGGAGTGGAGTTTTTTTTCTAACCTTTATGCTGAGGATGGACGGCTTGAGAAGTTCCTTGTTTCTGGTGCTTTCCCTACTTTGCCTATAGATGATTATCAAATGCTGGGAAGAGAGGTTACAAGAGATGAAACTAAGAATGCCTTGTTTTCTATTGGTGGGATGAAAGCCCCTGGACCAGATGGAGTTCACGCAATTTTTTACCATGCTAGCTGGAACACGATTGAGAACTCGGTGATAGCAGTCAATAAAGGAAGCTAATAGTACCTTTATTTCTTTGATCCCTAAGAATAATAAGCCAGAAACTTATGACGCAGTTTAGGCCGATAAGCCTTTGCAATGTGAGTTACAAAATAGTGACCAAGATCCTCTTTGCTAGATTGAAAGGCATTATGAGCAAGATTGTTAGTCTAAACCAGTGTAGTTTTGTTTCGGGGAGGCAAAGTATAGATAATGTGATTGTTGCTCAAGAGGTTGTCCACAATATGCGCAATATGAGAGGGAAGAAAGGGTATATAGCCATTAAAATTGACTTGGAAAAAGGCATATGACAGGCTTAATTGGGAATTCATTAAGGATACTCTTCGTGGGCTTGCCTAACATGTTCATTGAGGTTATCTGGCATTGTCTAACCACTACATCTATGCAAATGTTGTGGAATGGTGAGAGTACTTCCCCTTTTACTCCATTACGAGGTATTAGATAAGGTGATCTGTTCTAGATCGTGATCTGGGATTCCATCTAGATGGATCAACCTGGTACATGAGTACGCAGACTCCTCCCTGGCAGGCCTTGAAGGTAGTCAAGGCCTCATAGCTATATATCATTGAGCGACATTAGGCTATAATATCAAAATTACTAGATATGTGCAAGGATATACTCCAAAATATCTGTAACCGCTAATCATTTACTTATGATATTATAGGATCCATAACTGTCTCAGATTGATAAGTGACTCTTATATTGAGAGTTCCTAACTTATAGGGATTTATCCCAATAATAGAAGGAAAGTAATTCCTATCAAGATCTTAATCCTAAATACCTGCATTCGATATAGATTACATAAGGATTTTATACACGCTCTATAAATATAAGGCTAAGTAACCCTAATCAGGTATCAGTAAAATACTCAATATACTCTTCTTTACTTGAGCACTGCCTGACTTGAGCGTTGGAGTCCCTTTGCAAGTACCCCCTGTCTCAACACGCTCGATTGCCGCTCAAGGAAAAAACCCCCACACACGTGCCTTTCTCAAGTACTCTCTGAATCTACTTCAGAACATTGGTGCCGACTGTGGGGAAAATAAACTTATAATCCCACACCGACCATGGTAAACACGAGGCAGAATTCTAGGAGAGACGCTGGGCAGGCCTCCATCAACCAAAGACAGGATCAAGCCGCTCAACTCCCTCCTCTTCCTGCCCTTCCGCCAGCTGCTGAGGCCTCTGCTGCAAGAAACCAGACAATCAATGCAGAGAACCATGCCACCTCAGTTTCTGATGAAAGCCCAAACCCACCGCATAGGATTCCTGTGAGAGATAGACTCGAAATCCCAGCACCCGGGGGCAACCTTGATGCCCAACAGCACAGAATCCCGATTCATCAATGCTTGGGAATGCCTAATAATGAAACAGGAGATCATGCATCCCGCTCTCAACGCATGAATCAGTCCATGGCATCTCAACGCCAATTTCAAGACATGCTTCAACAGCACATGACTATGCTGAACGAGCAATATCAGAGGTTGGAAGACATGCAACGAGCCATGCATGAAAATCGACCCAGACCTCGCCATGATGATGACAGTATTAGCGCAGGAAACAATCAGAGGAGGGCATATCCCAATGCTTCCGTGGCTAATATCCGGAATGATAATCCGAACCGCGGATTCGAGGAGCACCCTTTTTCTAATCAACTCATGGAATACCATGTTCCTAGGATTTTTAAATTCCCGGCAAAGTTGGAGATTTATAATGGAACCATGGATCCCCAGGAGCATATCAATGCTTATGAGCAATCTCTCTATTTTCACAGAGGATCCATGGAGTTGTTGTGCCATGCTTTTCCTCTCTCCCTGAAGAAGGGAGCCCTTAAATGGTTCTTGAGCCTGCCACGGAGGTCCGTGGTCAACTGGATGAATCTCAAACAACGTTTCCTACTGTAATACACCACCAGTAAAGAACAACCCAAGTCTATTGAATCCCTAACAAAACGCTGTTAAGGGAAGGATGAGCCACTCCACGATTATGTAAGGCGTTTCATGATGACTTGCACTAACATGGAAACTTCGATGATAGAATAGCCCTCCACTATGCCAGAAGCAGTCTTCGGGTTGGTTCTGAGCTCTTTGCTTCTCTATTAGAAAAGAAATCAGAGAACTTGAGCAAGTTGCAGAGGTGATCCCAGAAGTATGTGGACTTAGAGGAAGCTATCATGTACCAGAAGAGGTGGGATAAAGGTGATTTCTCTCACCAAAAGCCCAACCGTAATTCCTCACGGTCCCAATCTTCCAAAGATAGTCAACCTCGGGCTAGATACTCCATTTATACTCCACTGAACACCCCATAAGAAATAATCATGAGGGAAGTAATACACAGTGAGTTTAGAATATACAGAGACTACCTTCCATCAAGAAAGGCAAGCAGAAGGACCATTCTAAGTACTGCACATGACATAAGGGTTATGGGCATGATACTGAAGACTACTATCAACTCCATGATGCCATCAAATTTTTAATCAAGGTAGGACGACTATAACAATATATATCTTCCAGGTCCAAAATGAAGAACACTATGGTAAGCGCAGAGATGATAAGCGTAGCCTACGGAGAAGCCCATCCCCCCGCCGCAGAAGAAGGACTCGTAGTCCCAAGAGAAGATCCCGGACTCCACCACTCTTGGATAACAATGACTAGTAGGATAGGAACAGGGACGTCCTCGCCGATGATAATGGCGACAGACGCTTTGAGCCAAATAGAACGATTAATACCATTGCTGGTGGCTTCACTGGTGGAGGATCATCAAATGGTGCCCGGAAGAAAGCCTTGAGGATGGCGGTGTTCAGTGTGTCCCATTCCCAACCCAGAATATAGACTGCCAACACGAAAGTGCCTTCCATCACTTTTTCAGACGAGGACTACATCAGAATTATCCCGGAACATGATAATCCACTCGTCATCTCGGGAATAATATCAAATGTCAAAGTTGCTGAACTTTTGTGGATCAAGGAAGCTCGGCAGATATCATGTTCCTAGATCTCTATTAGAAGTTAGAACTACCACCATCAGATTTGACTCCTCACAATGGGGAGTTGACAGGTTTTACGGGTGAGAAGATCACCCCGGTAGGCTACTATGAAACTCACCTAACAGTGGGATCCTCCAAACTCTTCAAGACGGTCAAAGTAAATTTTCTGGTTATAGACAGCCCTTCGGCTTACAATATTATCTTAGGCCGTCCCTCTCTAAATGCTCTTGGCGCCGTGGTCTCCACTACTCACCTCGTTATGAAATTCCTAAACAAGAACAGCAAAGTCGTTACTGTCAAAGGAGATCAAATAGCCGCTAGGAAATGGTACAACGAGAGCTTGAAGATTTGTAGAGTTACCAAAAGCAAAAAACCTAGCACCCTCGACTAAGTCATGGATCAGGTCAATATACTTATGATCGAATTGGATGCTAGAGAAGAAATTCGTGGTACTAGGCCTTAGCCGGAGGGTGAGTTACAACCTCTCTAACTTGGGGCCAAGCCGGATCAGGTCACTAAGATTGGAGCACATTTGGAAGATAAAGAAAAATAGCAATTGATAGAACTCCCCTTGAAGAACAAAGACCTTTTTGCTTGGACATCATCTGACATGCTCTGCTTGTCCATCAAAGAAGGTATGAAGCCAGTTACTCAGAAGAAAAAGAAAGTCAGCCTAGAAAGGTAATAGGTCATTGAGGAGCAGGTTAAGGAGTTACTAAGTGGCAACTTCATTAGGAAAATCTCCTATACCACATGGCTGTCTAACATGGTCCTGGTCAAGAAATACAATGGGAAGTAGAGGATGTACGTAGACTATACAGATCTGAATAAGGCCTGTCTTAAGGATCCTTACCCACTCCCCAATGTGGATAAGTTGGTGGATAGTTCCTCAGGTTTCAAGTAGTTATCATTCATAGATGCGTATTCCAAGTATAACCAAATTCCCATGTATCCCGGAGATGAGGATTAAACCACCTTAATCATCGATACGACAAGCTACTGCTATAGGGTTATGCCTTTCGGTCTGAAAAATGCAGGAGCCACCTTCCAGAGGATGATGAATAGAGTCTTTGAAGACCAAGTGGGGAAGATGCTAGAGGTGTATATAGATGACATGATAGTGAAAACCCCATAAGGTGGATCACATGCAACAAACCTTGAAGAAGTATTTGCCTAGGTCAGGAAGTATAACATGAGACTAAACCCTGAGAAGTATGCCTTCGGGGTCCAAGTCGGGAAATTTTTGGTTTTATGTTAACCCACTGCGGGATTGAAGTTAATCCTGACAAATGTCAAGCGGTTCTTGACATAAGAAGTCCTCAAAGCATTAAGGAGGTTCAACAACTTACAGACCGCATCGCAGCCCTCACGAGATTCCTTGCCAAAGCAGCCTACAAATCTTGTCCTCTTTTTAAGTTACTAAAGAAAGGGAAAAGTTTCAAATGGACTCAAGAATATGAGGACACCTTTTTATCTTTAAAGAAGTTGTTCTCCTCCCCTCCTATTTTGACAAGACCAGATCCCGGTGAGACGCTCTACTTATACTTCTCGGTGCATAAGGAAGCAATGAGCTTTGTTTTAATCTGGGAAACAAATGAAGGGCAGAAATCAGTTTACTTTGTGAGTAAGGTTCTAAAAGGACCTGAACTCTGTTACTAGAAAGTTAAGAATGTTGCTTTCACACTGGTGATCATGGCTAAAAGACTGTGGCAATACTTTCAGTGCTACCCAGTGGTGGTAAGAACAGATCAGCCCATTAGCTAGGTACTACACAAGCCAGATTTAACCAGAAGGATGATTGCTTGGTCAATTGAGCTATCTGAGTTTAGGATTATTTATCAAACACGGCTAGCAATAAAAGCCCATGTGTTATATGATTTTGTAGCGGAACTCACATCGGACCCCGACAACCTAGCAAGAATCTCTTGGACTATTTTTGTTGACGGATCCTCCAACTCCAAAGAGAGTGGTGCAGGGGTAATCTTGGAAAACTCAGAGGGACTAACGTTGGAGCATTCCCTAAAGTTTGAATTTCCAACCTTGAACAAATAGGCTGAATATGAGGTGTGTATTACTGGGCTAATAATGGCAAAAGTCATGGAGGCAACCAAGATCATACTCTGTAGTGATTCCCAACTTGTAACCTCCCAGTTTCGGGGTGAATATCAAGTTAAGGAACCCCTCCTACAGAAATACTTGTCCAAAGTGCAAGAGTTCCTTAAGAACTTTGAAGAGACAAAGTTTGAGCACATTTTGAGAGAATAGAATTCCTGGGCAGATCTTCTGTCCAAGCTAGCTAGCACTAAAGGCTTGGGAAATAATCGGTCAGTAATTCAAGAAACCTTCTCCCAGCCTTCCATCGCGGATCATGCTATATTTCAAGTACAGGCAGAGAATCCATCCTAAATCACCCCAATCATGGAGTACTTGCAGTCCGGGATTATGCCTTCCGATCCTAAAGAGGCCTCTAAGTTCGTCAAGATAGTTGTAAGGTACACTGTCTATAGTGGATGATTATACTATCGTGGTTTCTCTTCACTCGTCCTTAAATGCCTCACTCCGAAAGAAGCCAAATATGTTTTTGCTGAGATTCATCAAAAAAGTTGTAGACATCATTTAGGAGGCACAGCCTTAGCCCTAAAAGCGCTCAGGTCGGGATATTATTGGCCAACGATGGAAGTTGTTTCCCATACACATGTTCGGGTTTGCGATAAGTGTCAACGCCACTCAGACCATTACCAGGCTCCCTCTGAAGAGCTGTCTACAATGTCGGTACCTTGGCCTTTCTATAGATGGGGCATGGACATCCTGGGCCCTTTTCATCAAGCCCCAAGTCACTTGAAGTACTTGGTGGTTGTAGTGGATTATTTTACGAAGTGGATTGAGGTAGAACCCTTGGCCCGATCACTTCATCCTAAATCCAGAAGTTTATATGGCGCCATATTATCACCAGGTTTGGAATTCCAGAATCCATTGTAACGAATAACGGAACCCAATTTAAAGATAAAGGTTTCGACGAGCTTTTAGCAGGCTTAAAAATTAAGCACCATTGTAGTTCTGTGGAAAACCCTAGAACTAATGGATAGGCCGAGGTAGCCAACAGAATTATTATGCGTGGTTTTAAAAGATGGTTAGACGATGCTAAGGCAAATTGGGCCAAGCATTTTGACCATATTCTCTGGGCTTACTGGACCACACCCTATTCCACTACGGGTGAGACTCCCTTTAAACTCACCAATGAGTGTGAGGCCATGATTCCGGTAGAGATAGGCGACCCAAGTCTGCACAATTAGTAATTCTAAGAGGATAACAATCGCAGTTTGATCAGGGAAAACTTAGATTTGATCGAAGAAAGGAGACGTGTGGCCCACATACGTGATGTTGCCCTTAAACAAAGAACAGCGGCTAGGTACAACCAGAAAGTAGTCCCTAGAAGGTTCCAACCAAGCGATTTAGTGCTCAGAAGAGCAGATATCGGAGGGAAAAATGCTTCTCAAGGAAAGTTAGCCCCTAACTGGAAGGATCCCTATCGTATTGTTGTCAACACTGGCAAAGGAGCCTACACATTGGAGACTCTGACGGACACCCCAATCAAGAATTATTGGAATGGAGATAAACTCAGAAGATACTATAGCTAAATGCCCTTGACCGCCTAGTCTGTTAGTAAAGCTAAAGTTTATTTTGTCCTTCATTTTGAATCCTACACTGTGTACGGACTTCTGTCCCCTAACAATCATTAATAAAAATAGAGTTATGTAGATTTTATTCATTATGAGACATATTAGTACGCCTAAGTCATGGGGAAAGGTCAATACCCATCCTCGACACTTGGCAGTGACTATCGAGAGGTCACACAGTCAAAAGACATTACGGAATTAATATTTGTGGTCCTCAATGATACCTAAGCCAGATGGGATCCTAATAGGACCTCGGGTAAGGTTTTAAATTATGCTTAGGATTGGAATGCCATATGTTCGATAAGATGAACATAGGACCTCAGACTAAAGTTTTAAATTATACCTAAGCCAAAAAGGATTCTAAACGTCCCTGGCAAGGTGTTATATTTGCCTAAATCTTAACATGCTAGACGTATCTTATTATGAACTTTGGTTTATGGATTAAGGTGTTATATTTGCCTAAATTTTAATATGCCAGACGTTTCTTATTATGAACTTTGGTTTATGGATTAAGGTGTTATATTTGCCTAAGTCTCAAATTTCAAAATGCTTGATTATGATAAGTGCCAGACTATAGACTAAGGCGTACTTTTTACCTAAGTCAAGTGGAATGTCGTACACTCGTTATATGGGTGTGGGATCCCAGACCATGGTCACCCCGATATAAGAAAACTACCTCCTAAGTCTATATAAGGAAATTGTTACATTTCATTTTGGGTGTTGGACCCAAAATGGACCGGGGAAATAAATCAAGTCAACAAGTGAAAGCATATATCAGAAAGTAAAGGGTTAATAAAAAACCCCGGATACGGGGTAACTGTCTTTGCAAAAAAACAAAAGAACCCCATGCAGGGGGCAGAGAAGAGGAAAAAGGAAAAAGACCTAAGTGTCAACTTCTCCTCCTTTTGGAACCGGATCTGCATTCGAGTTGGCGGCAGAATCAACTTGGGCACGCTCCCTTGCCCAAACAAGTTGACCATCATGGAAGACCTTTTCTAAGTTAAACTCCTCTAACGAAATAGTAACGTTGGGATTGAAATGCTGAATTTGGGCCACGACATTTTGAAACCGTTCCCCGCCGATGTTCCTTGAAATGGTGTCCAACTCTTCCACATCCTTCTCTAGTTGAGTTATCCTAGCCTAGAGGGTGCTAATGGTATCATTGGCATGAAGACCCTTAGCTTCAAGCTCCTTCTTGGCCAGGTCAGAGGAAGCCAATGTCGCCTCTAGCATAGTAATCCTGGATTGGGCCTCCTTATTCAGCTTAAGAGTCGTGGTCAACTTCTGGGCGGCCTCTTCTTTTTCTTTTTTGTTTTCCTCTGTCATCCTCCTAATGGTTGCCTCAATGGACTTTCAAGATAGCAAACCTCGACAGCGGTTTGAATTGCAGTTGTTTGAAGCTTGGCCAGGGTTTGGGCCATATTCTGTTTCGAAATATGTCCCATCACCTCATCACTCAGCAACCGCCCATCTATGAATAGCCTGGCATTAGACTACCCTAAGATAATGGGCAAAGGGTTCACCTTCTCTTGATTTTCACTATCCAAAGCTCTCCACCTCGGTCAGCAGAGCTCTCGATAGCCCTCCTATTCCTTCCTTGAAGGCTATGCGATAAGGAGTCCAGTTCCTCTAGGGCCTCCTCAATAACAACACCCTAGTTTATGGGCACCAGGATGGTGGCAGTAAGGGCACTAGAATACCTCCTTCCTTTCCTCCTTGACCTTGAGGCTTGCAGAGCTATGAAGGAAGGTCTTGACGCCATGTTACTCACTGAAATGAGATAACAGACAGAAGTTAGATAAGCAAAGTTGCGAAGTAGTGAAATTTAAAGTGCAAAGAGTACAGAATAAACTACGGGTAATAATATCCTAATTCCTACCTAATAAAACAAAGAGAAGATCATCACCAGGGGTATCAAGGACGTCTTTGATTTTGATAAACCCATATTTTTCAGAATACTAGGTTATAAATTTGACACAATTGACCTTGTCCGGAGTAACGTCTTTCTCTTCTTTTTCAAGCAGTATAGCGAGGAAACACCAGGCATCCTCGGTCTAGTATAAAGGGAACTTGGGCTCTCCGTCGTCTTTCAGGAAAAAGGGGTGAAACCCCTCTACTGCCATTAATTTGAAGAACCTAGTCTTAAACCCTTTGAAACTATCTTGAAAAACATCAAAGGATTTACGACTGGATCTTGACCAGATTGTGAGCCAGCCTTTCTATTTTGCTGATCCTTGGGGATTTATCTGGGTATAGAAATAAAAAAAGGTGTTGGTTGAATACCGCAGCCCCATGATTCGGTAAAATCTTTCAAAAGCAATGAAATAACCCCAACCATTAGGATGAATCTAGGTAGGGGATGCTCGCAGAGTCTGGAGTACGACAATTTGGAATTCAGTAAAGGGCAATCGAAGCACCAATTTAATGAAAATGGGCTTGTACAGGAACATGAAATGTGAACCCGCCTCCTAAGATGAGCAAACTGGCTCGTTCTATTCTGGGCATAGAACCTGGAATTGTTTATCACGATTTCTCCCCTCGGTCAGCTCCAGATACTGTACAAATTGTCTAATCTCGCCTTCAGAGGAAAGTTCAGATTTGCGTTCCCAGACATTGTCCCCTACCCATAGGTATACTAACCCCGGACCATGCCGAATCCAGATTTGCTCATCCTCGTTTATATGTTTGGATGCATACTTTTGAAGACTTGTTTTGATGATAACAAACGTGAAGAATAAATGAAGATGATAAATAGATCAAGTCCAAGTTTATATTTGATTAGCATTAGGACTTAGGATTTATTGTACGGAGCTCACATTGATATCTCTTTGTTTTTGAAAGAAAAGAGAAAACTTGTTTTTAAAACTAAGTGTCTTTGAAAACATCTTTTTGAAACCCTTTTTTAACTGAGTTATTCGAATAAAACTTTGCTTATTCGAATAAACATCCTCACGTGGTTTGATTTCTAAAAGGTGTTATTCGAATAACTATCCTGTTATTCGAATAACTAAGGCTTTTCAGAACACTGTTTTGTAAGTGGCTATTCGAATAATCCTTCCCTTATTTGAATAAATGAAGTTTTTCAGAACTATGCTTTAAGTGAGTTATGCGAATAACTCATACGTTATTCGAATAAATCCATTCTATCTGAACTTCTTTTAAATACATTATTCGAATAGATAAGCTGTTATTCGAATAACCGTTCATTTTCACAACTCTGGTTTTAACAGAGTTATTCGAATAACAGGTTGGTTATTCGAATAACCTATTTCAGATGAGTTTTCAGAAACAGTGTTATTCGAATAAGCCTTTGCTCTATTCGAATAAACACGAAGCTTTTGCACACGTAAATGGAAATAGACAAGATTTTCAATCTGTGTTAATTGCTTTTAATTATACCCAACGGCTAATTCATCTGGTTTTCCCTATAAATAGCAAGCTTGGGTCACGTTTTTTTCTACGCTCTTCTTGTTTAAAAACTTTGAGATATTTCTGTGAGAGCTCCATTAGCACTTCAATTTGTATTACTTATTCTGAGTGAGAGTTTCTCTTCATCTCTATTTTCTGATATTCTGTATCGAGGGTGAGGTATCCCTCAAGGTTTGTATAAGGGTGAGGTATCCTCAATGGCTGAGACTTTAGCACAAGGGTAGAGTGTCCCTATGTGTGAAAAGTGCTCTATTTTGTAACGGTAGCAAGCACCTATTGAAGCTTGTATACTTAGTGAAAAATCTCGACTTTCGAGGACTGGACGTAGACCACAAGTGGGTTAGTGGTCGAACCAGGACAAATACTGTGCCTGCTTCTCTTTTCCCTAATCTCTTTATTTTATGCAATTTATTTTACTGCACATTTATATTTCGTTGTTCTTTATTGTTTCTTTTCTTCTTCTCATTCCTTCTGTGCATTTATTTATTAAGCTTTTGATATTTGTTTTAATTAAAAAGAGGTTTTGCGAAAAAAGTTTTATACTCAATTCACCCCCCTCATGAGTACTGGAAGCCACTTGGTAACAAGTGGTATCAGAGCTAGACTCTTGTATAAAGAGCTTAGCAGCTTCAAGAGAATATGGTTTCTTCAAATGGTTTTTCAGAAGGATCTTCCATAAATCGACCACCCTTTTTCAATGGGGATGGTTACGCATATTGGAAGGAAAGAATGAAAATTTTCATCGAAGCTATTGATCTAGATGTTTGGGATGCTGTCGAAAACGACGCTTTTATACCCACACATGAGGTCGATGGTGTAAGGACCGAAACACCACGAAATAAATGGTCTGATGAAGACAAAAGAAAAGTTCAATTTAATTTAAAAGCTAAAAATATTATTACTACTGCTTTGAGATATGATGAATTTTTTAGAATTTCAAATTGTAAAACTGCTAAAGAAATGTGGGATACTTTGCAAGTTACCCATGAGGGTACTAGTGAAGTTAAGAGATCGAGAATAAATTCTCTAACTCGTGAATATGAATTATTCAGAATGAACCAAGGAGAAAGCATTCAGGAAATGCAAAAGAGGTTCACCCACATAGTTAATCATCTTGCATCTTTAGGCAAAAGCTTTTCTAATAAAGATTTGATTAACAAAGTTTTGAGATGTCTTAGTAGGATTTGGCAACCCAAAGTGATAGTAATATCCGAATCGAGGGATTTGTCCACAATGACTTTAGCTACCCTCTTTGAAAAACTTTATGAGCACGAATTGGAACTGAGCAGATTAAGCCAAAGTGAAGAGAACGATAAAAAGAAAAAAAGGGATAGCGCTCAAAGCCACTTCATCAACATTCGACAATGATGATGAAGAAAATGAAGAAAGTTCAGAGAGCATCGAGGTAAGTGAAGAAAATCTGAGTTTGTTGGTTAAAAGGTTTGGTAAATTTCTCAGGAAAAAGGGAACGCAAAGAAGACCTTTCTTCCCTCCGAAAAATACTCACTTCAAAGGCGAAGGAACTTCATCAATCCCAACTTGCTATGAATGTGGCAAACCTGGTCACATGAAAATGGAGTATCCTGTTTACCAAAAGAAGAAGGAGAAATTTGAAAAGAAACCCTTCAAGGAAAGGAAAGGAAGAAAAGCCTATATAGGGTGGGATGAAAACGACATAGACTCAACTAACAGCTCAGATAGCGAAGAGGCTCAACTATGTCTCATGGCAAAAGGAGATGAAGAAGAAAGCGAAAACGAGGTAAGTTCTAATACTACTTTATTGCCCTCTTACGATGAGTTACAAGATGCTTTTGAGGAACTACATGAAGAATCTTTAAAACTCACAAAAATTATTTCTTCATCTAAGAAAATAATTTCTTCTTTAGAAAATCAAATTCTTATTTTAAACAAAGAAATAGAAGAATTAAAAATTGAAAATGAAACTTTAGGAATCATTGATGCATGCACAAATCATTCTTCACATGCTTCTACTTCTTCTTCTTGTTCTTCATGTCATATACTTGAAAAAGAAAACGAAGACCTAAAGAACACTCTTTCTAAATTCACCTTTGGAAGGGATAACTTAAATATTTTATTAGGAAGACAAAGAGTGGTTTTTCAAAAAGCCGGGATAGGTTATAACTCGAAAAATCAACAAAAACTCTATAAAAATTTCTTTGTGCATTCTAGTGTTTCAAGTAGCCCTTTTATTAAATGTTTTTACTGTGGAAGAAAAGGACATAGTGCTTCAACATGTAATGCAAGGAAAAATATAAATACAAAAGTTGGAACAAAAATAGTTTGGGTTCCCAAAGGTACTATACCCAAAACTGACACACAAGGACTCAAGAAAGTTTGGGTACCAAAAGTTAAAAACTAAACTTGTGTTGTAGGTGTGCTTGGAAGCCAGAAGTTCAAATTGATATCTTGATAGCGGCTGCTCCAAGCACATGACCGGGGACGACTCAAAATTCACCATGCTTATTCCCAAGAATCATGGACATGTCACTTATGGCGATAACAACAAGGGTAAAATTCTTGGAATCGGCAAAGTCGGTAAGAACCCTAACTCCTCTATTGAAAATGTGCTGCTTGTTGAAGGTTTGAAACATAACTTGCTTAGTATTAGCCAATTATGTGATAAAGGAAATAAAGTTATATTTGATTCAAACTGTTGCATAATTGAAGATAAAAATGACAAGCATGTTAAATTCATTGGTCATAGAGTAAACAACATCTATATGATTAGTCTTGATGATATATCTTCAAATGATGCGAAATGCCTTTTAAGTAAGAATGATGATTCATGGTTATGGCATAGGAGAATTGCACACATTCACATGGATCACTTAAAAAAATTAGTCTCTAAAGAGCTAGTAATTAGACTATCCAAGCTTAATTTTATAAAAGATAAACTATGTGATGCATGTCAAAAGGGTAAACAAATAAAGGTCTCTTTTAAAGCAAAAAATATAGTTTCAACTTCTAGACCTTTACAACTTTTACACATGGATCTGTTTGGACCTTCTAGAACTATGAGCTTTGGTGGGAATTACTATGCTTTAGTGATTGTGGATGATTTTTCTAGGTTTACCTAGACTTTATTTCTTACAAATAAAAATGATGCATTTCTAGCTTTCAAAAAACTTGCCAAAGTTATTTAAAATGAAAAAGGTTTTCAAATCTCTTCTATAAGAAGTGATCACGGTGGCGAATTTGAAAACAATGTTTTTGAAAATTACTATGATGAACATGGCATTAATCATAATTTCTCTATCCCTAGAACTCCGCAACAAAATGGAGTTGTAGAAAGGAAAAACCGTTCTTTAGAAGAAATGGCGAGAACTATGCTTAATGAGGCTGCTCTTCCTAAATACTTTTGGGCAGATGCTATAAGTACAGCTTGTTATGTAATGAACTGGGCTCTTATAAGGCCTATTTTAAAGAAAACCCCATATGAGTTGTATAAGAGAAGAAAGCCAAATGTCTCACACTTTCATGTTTTTGGTTGCAAATGTTTTGTTTTAAACAATGGAAAAGATAATTTAGGCAAGTTTGATGCTAAGTCTGATGAAGATATATTTCTTGGCTATTCAAATCATAGTAAAGCTTTTCGCATTTACAATAAAAGAACTATGACTATTGAAGAATCTATACATGTTGCATTTGATGAAACTGACCAAAGTGGATCGAGAAAGGATCTTGTTGTTGATGATGTTGCAAAAATCTTGGCGGAAACACATTTGGAAAGTAAAGAAAAGGAAATCAAGGAGAAAGAGGATGAACAAAGACAAGAAGATTCGCAAGCTTTGGAACTTCTCAAAGAATGGCGAACTTCAAAATATTACTCTCTTGATCAGATCATCGGTGATGTATCTAAAGGTGTAAGTACTCGTAACTCCCTTAGAAATACTTGTAATCACTTAGCTTTTGTTTCTCAAATTGAACCTAAGGATTTAATTGAAACTTTTGATGATGAACATTGGATCTTAGCTATGCATGAGGAATTAAATCAGTTTGAAAGAAATCAAGTTTGGAAATTAGTTACTAGACCTAATAATCACCCTATAATTGGAACTAAATGGGTTTTTAGAAACAAACTTGATGAAAATGGGTTAATAACTAGAAACAAAGCTAGATTGGTTGCTAAAGGATATAATCAAGAAGAAGGAATAGATTATGAAGAAACCTATGCACCTGTAGCTAGATTAGAAGCCATTAGAATGCTACTTGCTTATGCTTGCATCATGGATTTCAAATTATATCAAATGGATGTCAAGAGTGCTTTTCTAAATGGTTTTATTCAAGAGGAGGTATACGTTGAACAACCTCCAGGTTTTGAAAATCATGAACTGCCCAACCATGTTTTTAAACTTAAAAAGGCTTTATATGGTTTAAAGCAAGCTCCTAGAGCTTAGTATGAAAGGTTGAGTAAGTTTCTTTTGGAAAATGGTTTTTCAAGAGGAAAAATCGATACTACTCTTTTTATTAAAAATAAAAAGCATGACATTCTTCTTGTGCAAGTATATGTGGATGATATTATCTTCGGTGCTACTAATGAATCCCTTTGCAAAGAATTTGCTAAGTCAATGCAGAATGAATTTGAAATGTCAATGATGGGAGAATTGAATTTCTTCCTCGGACTTCAAATCAAACAAACGAACAAAGGGACTTTCATAAGTCAAACAAAATACTGCAAGGAATTGCTCAAGAGATTCGAAATGGAGAACGCTAAATACATGGCCACTCCGATGGGCACGTCTTGCTACTTGGACAAAGATGAATGAGGTAAATCAGTAGAAATAACGAAATATAGAGGTATGATTCGATCTCTCCTTTATCTTACTGCTAGTAGGCCAGATATTATGTTTAGTGTATGCATGTGTGCTAGACATCAGGCAAACCCTAAGGAGTCTCATTTAAGTGCTGTGAAACAAATAATGAAATACCTAGTAGGCAATTCACAAATGGGCTTGTGGTACCCTAAGGGTGCCTCTTGTAGCCTAATAGGCTATTCTGACTCTGATTTTGCTGGGTGCAAATTGGATAGAAAAAGTACTAGTGGGACATGCCACTTGCTTGGTAGTTCTTTAGTTTCTTGGCATAGTAAGAAACAAAATAGTGTGACTTTGTCTACCGCTGAGGCTGAATATGTTGCGAGTTGGGAGTTCTTTGCGCTCAGATCCTTTGGATGAAGCAACAACTCTTAGACTACGGTCTTCAGCTTGATCACATCCCAATAAGATGTGATAACACTAGTGCAATAAATATCTCTAAGAATCCCACACTGCATTCTAGAGCATAGCATATAGAGATAAGACATCACTTTATCAGAGATCATGTACATAAAGGGGACTGCATTCTTGAGTTTGTTGAAACATCTAAGCAACTTGCAGATATCTTTACTAAACCCTTAGCGAAAGAAGCATTCTTTTATATTCGAGGAGAATTGGGCATAATTGATCAATCCAATATTTAAATTGCTTATTTATTGTTGAATATTATCATGATTATATGCATTCAATTTCATAAACGTATATGCTTTTGTGTTAGTTTTATTCGAATAAGCAAAGCTTTATTCAAATAAACTCCTTCTCTGCTTATTAAAATGTGTGTTGAACATCAGCCTTATTCGAATAGAACTCAGTTTATTTGAATAAACTGATTCCTTTGCTTAACCCTATGTGTTTTTCATCTCTGCTTATTCGAATAACACCTTCCCTATTCGAATAACCAGAAGCCTTCGTTTATCAGTGTTTCTTTCTGCCCTCTGTTTATTCGAATAAGCCCCTCTTTATTCGAATAACCAGCATCCTTCTTTTATCAGGTTCTGGCCTTGGTCTCTGTCTATTCGAATAGACCTCAAGTTATTCGAATAACCTGAATCTGTTTCTATCAGTGTGGACTGATTAACCTCAGTCTATTCGAATAACTCACATAGTTATTCAAATAAACCATGTCAGCTAGCCAAAACGCTTGGCTTTCCCAGCTGTTTTATTCGAATAGAACCCTTCCTATTCGAATAAACCCTAGCAGCCACACCATTTCGGTTTCGCGCGCTACCGTTCATGCATTCGGCTTTCTGCAAGGTTTATTCGAATAAACCTCAGTTTATTCGAATAAACACGGGGTTCTTTAAATAACCCCCCTGCGCGCCCAAAACGCTTTCATCCTTCATCGTCTCTGCTCTTCACTCCTTCTTCTCAAACCTTTCACCCTCTGCGTCTTTTTCATTCTCTCTCACATGGCCTCCTCCTCCAGCAAACGTCCTCGCACAAAGAATGCTCCAGGCACCAACCCTCTTGATCTGAGAAGGCTCTCCTCCAACGAAGAGCATCGTGCACGCTTCATCTCGCACTTCTGGGAGCGAAACTTGGTTCAACCCAAGTACCTGGATCTCTCTTTCTTCCAGCAGCATCGCGGCTTCGACTTCCTGACTCTGCTGTAAAACCAGGGATTTCTTCAGCTCTGCTCTCACCGGGCCACCATCTATCCAGCTTTGGTGAAGATGTTCTTCTGCAATCTGGTTTTCGATGGCCAGAATCTCCTCTCCGAGGTATGTGATCAGAACGTTGTGATCACACCGCTGGACTGGTTAACTTTGTTTGGGCTGCAGTTCTCTGGCGCCCTTATTGAAGAGGATGACATGCCCTTTCTTGAAGACTTAAACAAACTTCAAGCAGTTGAGGACCTGCTGAAACCTGGTACTGCCCTGCCTGATAAGGGTCTCAAGGGTGGAATGCTGAAGAGCCAAGATAGGCTTCTGTATTATGCCTATGCTCACATCCTGGCTCCTCGCGGTGGTAACTGCGCCTATCTCAGCGAGGAAGATGTTTTCATGCTGTGGTTCCTGAAGAATGGCCATCAAGTCAACTGGCATGTGTTCATCATGAGGCACATGATGAAGGCCAAGGGCAAGGAGAAATCCGACTTGCCTTATGGCTTTCTTGTTACTACTTTGCTGAGCAAGTATCCTCATGTCTTGGAAACTGAGCGAGCCATTGCTCTAATGCACCACAACGTCTTTGGAGCTCACACCTTACGGAAGATGAAGATGATCCAAACCGATGAAGGCTGGGTGTACCCAGATGAGGTTGTTGAGGACGAGCTCGACCCTGCTGATGCCCTTGCTGATGCCCCAGCTGCTCCTGCTGACGTACCTGCTGTTGCTCCTGCTCTTGTCACTCTGGAACAGATCTTGGCCACCTTGCAAGATAACCGAGCTTACATGGAACATACCTTCTCTATTCTATTTGATACAATAGAAGGCGTTGAACGTGAGGTTGGTGCTCTTCGATCTGCTTCACCTGCTCCTGCACCAGCTTCTTCACCACCACCTCCGGATGCTTACTTTTAGGATCTTTAGTTCTTAGGCTGTTTGTCTTTGGCTTTATGTTGCTTTATTTTTTAGACTGTGTAATTGACTCTCTTTGTTATTAATGCATAAATCAAATTTCCTGTTGATCTATTGATATGAGTATTTTTACTTTTATGCATTCTTACTTTGATATATGAGACTTACCCTCCTTTTTGCTTATGACAAAATGGGGAGAAATATTTGATTATTTGACTTTAATTGAGAAAAGACAAGTAAATTTAAAATGAGATTGGATTCAAATTGAAAGGGGGAGCTGCGCACATATCTGATATACATTACCTCTTATAATTAAAGAGGGGGAGTAAGCTTTTATACCTTTTGTGAATTCTAATTATATGCACTAACGCTTTTCTCATTGCTAGTCTCATTGATAGTTTGTCATCATCAAAAAAGGGGAGAATGTGTTTGGATGCATACTTTTGAAGACTTGTTTTGATGATAACAAACGTGAAGAATAAATGAAGATGATAAATAGATCAAGTCCAAGTTTATATTTGATTAGCATTAGGACTTAGGATTTATTGTACGAAGCTCACATTGATATCTCTTTGTTTTTGAAAGAAAAGAGAAAACTTGTTTTTAAAACTAAGTGTCTTTGAAAACATCTTTTTGAAACCCTTTTTTAACTGAGTTATTCGAATAAAGCTTTGCTTATTCGAATAAACATCCTCGCGTGGTTTGATTTCTAAAAGGTGTTATTCGAATAACTATCCTGTTATTCGAATAACTAAGGCTTTTCAGAACACTGTTTTGTAAGTGGCTATTCGAATAATCCTTCCCTTATTCAAATAAATGAAGTTTTTCAGAACTATGCTTTAAGTGAGTTATTCGAATAACTCATACGTTATTCGAATAAATCCATTCTATCTGAACTTCTTTTAAATACGTTATTCGAATAGATAAGCTGTTATTCGAATAACTGTTCATTTTCACAACTCTGGTTTTAACAGAGTTATTCGAATAACAGGTTGGTTATTCGAATAACCCATTTCAGATGAGTTTTCAGAAACAGTGTTATTCGAATAAGCCTTTGCTCTATTCGAATAAACACGAAGCTTTTGCACACGTAAATGGAAACAGACAAGATTTTTAATCTGTGTTAATTGCTTTTAATTATACCCAACGACTAATTCATCTGGTTTTCCCTATAAATAGCAAGCCTGGGTCACATTTTTCAGTGCCCATAATTCTGAACTATTTTCTGATTACTCTGTTTTGTGAAAATTATTTTTCTACGCTCTTCTTGTTTAAAAACTTTGAGATATTTCTGTGAGAGCTCCATTAGCATTTCAATTTGTATTACTTACTCTGAGTGGGAGTTTCTCTTCATCTCTATTTTCTGATATTCTGTATCGAGGGTGAGGTATCCCTCAAGGTTTGTATAAGGGTGAAGAATCCCTGTGGGCTGAGACTTTAGCACAAGGGTAGAGTGTCCCTGTGTGTGAAAAGTGCTCTATTTTGTAACGGTAGCAAGCACCTATTGAAGCTTGTATACTTAGTGAAAAATCTTAGCTTTCGAGGACTGGACGTAGACCACAAGTGGGTTAGTGGTCGAACCGGGATAAATCGTACTGCTTCTCTTTTCCCTAATCTCTTTATTTTATGCAATTTATTTTACTGCACATTTATTTTTCGCTGTTCTTTATTGTTTCTTTTCTTCTTCTCATTCCTTCTGTTCATTTAATTATTAAGCTTTTGATATTCGTTTTTATTAAAAAGAGGTTTTGCGAAAAAAGTTTTATACTCAATTCACCCCCCTCTTGAGTACTGGAAGCCACTTGGTAATAGTTTAGTTCACGAGCTTCAACAACAGGTGCTTGGGCTTTGGCTCCCCTTCTGCCTCTGGCCATAAAGATCCTGAGAACACCCAAAGAGGTAGGTGAGTAGTGGTCAGAATCAATCAAATCAGAGATTCAGACTCGGTGAAGGGTGAACAGAATAGTCCATACCTACACGCCGACCTCTTCTCCCTCCAAAGTTTAAAACTTCAGAATAGACACCTTGCCATGTTTACAATGGCAAAATGGGTGTTTCAAGAGGAAAAGACCATGTGAAGAGGATTGAAAATCCTAAATCTACTTAGTGGAATTGAAGAACAAAAACGTACTCCAACAAGGAGTGTATAACGTTTCGGTTATTTAATTACAACAATAAGGAAAAAGAAGGGAGGTTACCGTATGAGAAAATCTCAGAGTTGTTGAAGATGAAAATGATCGAAGATCCTCTAGGGTTCCTACTTCATTGCTGCGCAGCAATCTCTGCAAGAAGTTTGGTAATAGTAAAATGGAGATAGTGAACCCCTGCACCTCTATTTATAAAGGCTAAGTGGTTAGGGGGCATTATCGTCTTTACAACCTAGTTTTCGAAATAATGTTCATCATGGCGCGCGAAGTACTATGCATATCTTTCCAATGAAAATATGCCACATGGCCCGTATAGTTAGTAAGGTAGTTGAAAAGACAGTGGTACAGTAACTCGAACATCACACAACTTCTGAAGTTTAAGTTCAAATTATTTTCACGAACCCCGACTTTAGCCAAGATACTTGTTTGATGAAGAGTTATCACTTTGGATCATAGTTGCTACAGAGTGAGACCTCGGCCCACGTTTTACAAGCGGTAAATTATTTGAATCATAGATTAGAGACTTGAAACTTACTATTTATTCAAAACGAGCACCAAGCTGGGGGCAAGGTAATGTGATGTCGGAATAAGCGTTGAACTTATCCTGGTAAAAAAATGATATGATGTCGGAATATGTGTTGGACTTACCCCGACAAAAAGGAAAAATTGCGAACAATGACTAAAAGTTAAAGGAAGGAAATGACATTGTGCAAAATTCATAATATACAAATTTTTATTAATTTGTTCTCATTCCATACATCATCTTACATTTGGAAAAGAGAGGAAAGAAAATACTGAGACATGGAATGTATAAGGGAAAAGCATCGGCTCCTCCTTACTTTGTCAGATGGGGTGCAGTCTCTTATGAAAAAGTTCATTCCACCAGCTTCATGACCACACTAAGTTGCCTCAAATTACGGAGCTGCTACAGTAATCCCTCCTGCTTATCTGAAGAACCAACAAGGTTTGAACTGAATCACCTACTAAGTTCTTGGAAAGAAGAAGGAGTGTAGGCTCTGTCTCTTAGAGGAGGACCGTTCGACGTGACATTAGTCACTGATTTTTCCAGCAGTAGAACATGTTTCAAATACTCCTTCATACGCTGGGAAAGAAAAGTGCTTATCACTGCTACGCTGAAAAAGAAAAGTCCCCATCGAAAAAGTTATTGGTGAGAAAAATGAAGAACCTCTTCACAGATTTTGAAAAAAGCAAGAAAACGATCTTCGCAGAGGGCAAAACCCTCTTTAAATATAATATGAAGAAAACCATGAAAGGTTCTATTCTATAATGCAATGACAAGAAGAGAAGAATGAAACAAAAGGAATGCTAGCTTAAACATAAACATTCCCTAACTTATAGAGAGAATGAGGCACTCTGATTGGTCCCGTAAAAGGCAATCTGATCGCATGATGGTAGCCACGTTTAATGTTTCTAGTCTTTGATTTGTTACAGAGTATTAGGCAATTAGGAAACAGTACAAAACTGAGATACTCTTTAAAGGACATTTAATTCTTGATAAAGTCAAAGCAACAACTTCCCAGAGAATAGCAGACTATTACTACCTATAATTCAGATATTATACTCTGAGTTTGCGTGAAAACCATTAAAGGAAATCCTAAGAATTAATGCTTGGGGGTTGAGAATCTGTGGGAAGTAACAACATCTTATGGACACTGGCATTAGATGTAGAATATCTGGGGTCTGGTGTTAATTTTTTGAACTTTTGTGGCTATCCTTCTAAGCGCCAAGTTGGGGGCAACTATTTTGGACCGTGATCCGGGATCTCATCTAGATGGATCAACCCGGTACACGAGTACGTAGACTTCTCCCTGGAAGGCCTTGAAGGTAGTCAAGGCCTCATAGTTATATAACATTGAGCGATATTGGGTCATAATATCAAGAATGCTAGATATGTGCAAGGATATACCCCAAAATATCCATAACCGCCAATCATCTACTTATGATATTATAGGATTCATAACAATCTCAGATTGATATGTGGCTCTTATATTGAGAGTTCCTAACTTATAGGAATTTATCCCAATAATAGAAGAAAAATAATTCCTATTAGGATCTTAATCCTAAATACCTGCATTCGATATAGATTACATAAGGATTCTTTACACGCTCTATAAATACAAGGCTAAGTAACCCTAATCAGGTATCAGTAAATTACTCAATATACTCCTCTTTACTTGAGCACTGCCTAACTTGAGCATTGGAGTCCCTTTGCAGGTACCCCCTTGTCTCAACACGCTCGATTGCTGCTCAAGGAAGAAACTCCCATACGCGTTCCTTTCTCAGGTACTCTCTGAATCTACTTCAGAACATGATCCAATTTCTCTTTGCCTATTTGTCTTGTACATCGAAAGACTCTTTCAATTGATTATTATGATGGTTGAGCATAAGGTTTGGGATCTAATTATGCTATCTGGTAATGGTCCAAAATTAGCGCACCTGTGTTTTGCAGATGATTTGGTACTCTTTGGGGTGGCCTCTTTGGATCAAGTCCATGTTATAAAAGGTGTCTTGGGGTTGTTTTGTGGTAGTTTTGGCTAGCAGGTCAACAACTCCAAATCTTGTGTATTTTTTTTCCAAAAATGTGAACCATGCTAGGAGTCAAGAGCTAAGTGAGGCCCTAAGTTTTAGACTCACTACAATCTCGGGAAATAACGTGGGGTTCCCTTGCTTCATGATAGAGGATTGACGAGCAACGTTTAGTTTATTCTTGACAGGATGAGGAGTAAGCTGAATGGGTGGAGTGTAATAACCCTCAAAATAGAAGTAATAATAATAAATAATGACATAAATATCTCAAGGCTTCTTGAAGATGCTAATGGGAGGCTTCTTGAAGAAGCTAAATGGAAGTTTCTTGAAGAAGCTAAGTGGAAGTTTCTTGAAGAAGCTATTAAAGGCTTCTTGAAAAAGCTAAGTGGAAGTTTCTTGAAGAAGCTAAGTGGAAACTTTTTGAAGAAACCATTAGGAGGATTCTTAGAGAAACAATTAGGAGGATTCTTAGAGAAGCCATTAGGAGACTTCTTGGAGATTTCATTAGGCGACTTCTTGAAGAAGCCATTGGAAGAAAATCTCGAAGCTTTATGAAGAAATCATTATGAGTTAAGTAAGATGAATTAGGTAAGCATGATGAGATCATTGAGAGACAAGTGTCAAAAAGGAAGACACTTGAAGCCATAAAAATTCTAGAAATAATACAAGTGTTCAAATAATGATTATGGGTGAAGTAAGTTTGTGATATCAGCAAGATAATTGTCAAGAAATGAATGATAAGGCTTATCGAAGAAGCCATTTAGTGGATAAGTGAGAAAGGGCTTGTAGAAGAATCTATTTAGTTAGAAAGATAAGAAGACTTATAGGAGAAGCCATCAAAAGAAAAATCCTAAAGCTTCTAGAAGAAGTTATTATAAGTCAAGTAAGGTATAGTATGCTGACAAGTGTCAAGCAATAGGCCTCAGACTAATAAAATATCTTGAAGCTTATTGAATAAGCCACATGAAACATCCTAATGATCACATATTTGATACATTAATAAGCTTTAATTTTTAGTTATTTACACTCTTCATGCACTTAATTGATTGAGTTTGGTTATGTTTTGTAAGTTTGGACTCAAATTGGACTTAATTGAATTTTTCAACATAATTTACGTCTTACGTTGTTTCTGTATTTGGGCTATATCTTGGGATATAGGTGGTCAAATGAGGTGAATCTGATGGCATTTTAAAGATAAGAGAGAGCTCTATAACTTTCATGAAGACCTCAAAGGCCCAATCATACCAGTAGATAATTCAAATTGGGGTTGAAGCAAGAACTAGAGTGCTGTTCCTGACAGCTTGATCTATGTGTACTATTCATGCCATATTTCGAGCTATAGGTTGTAAAATAGGCTAAAATTTTGATGCTAAAAAGTTGAGACCTGTATCTACAACTTTTATGCTGAGCACGTTTCTAGAATCTGAGGTCTAATGGGTGATATTGGACTTGCAAGTCAGAATAGAGGAGCTGTGACTGGGCCTGAGCAGTGTACAATAATTTGAATGTATCTAGAGTTGTAGAAATGATATTGGACTCAAACCAAAGTCATTTGAAAGTCAAGATCAATCCCTACAACTTTGATGAAGATCACATTTGCTCATTCTGACGCATTCAATGACTTCAGAGCTAAATGATTTCAGAGACAAGGAATCTCCATAATTTTCCACTCACCAAAAGTCATTTGGCATTTTCCAATCATTTTCTACTCATCCACTCGCTAATGACTTAGCCTCCTTGACATTTTGTATCTCTAATCCTCTATAAAAGGGGGTCTTGGCAGATCATTGAGGGTGTTAGGTGTTAGGTACCAAAATGATGCTTGTTTGTTATTAGGTTTTCTTGTAGTAATTTTCCTTTGTTCTAAATTAAAGTCATGTTCTTCTTCTTCTTCTTCTTCTCTCTTTTTTTCTTCTTATCTATGAGTAACTAAGTTTCATTTTGCTTAGGTGAAAGAGTGAAGCTCTTGGTAATGAAATAAGGTTAGATTAATTTCTCTCTTGTGCTTAAATGATATATTTTTAAGTGGTCATTATACGTATTGTATTTTGTTTCCAATCAATTTAGCAACCCTCCTTGTAAAGTGGAGTTCTTGATTTGTTGTAGACAATAGATTGGCACAATGAATGCTTTAACCCATTTATAAGTGGTGGTGTTAGAAACTCTCCTTATAAAGTGGAGTTCTTGATTTGTTGTAGACAAAATATTGGCACAATGAATGCTTTAACCCATTTATAAGTAGTGGTAATATTTTTTGAAAACATAATATAATTACGTATATTATTTTAATTGGGCTTTTAATGTTGTATTTTCCAATTGGAATCTCCATGTTGCGAGGATTCCAATTGAGTTATAAAAGAAATTAATCTTACCTTTATTTTATTTACCAAGAGTGGATCTTTTAACCCAAGTAAATAATTTTTACCGTAGTAATAAAATATTTACTTTACCTTAATTAATCTTCAAGAATTCCCTGTGGATCGACCTCGGACTCCTGAGAAGTTTATTACTTGAGACAACCTGCACTTGGGTTCGCAATGCAACAATTAATCCCGCATCAAGTTTGTAGACTTGTTTGAGACTTTTAATTTGCATCACATCCCTGAAAAATAAAAGGTACATAAAACTGAAAATTAGTCATGTTATTTGAATGACCAAATGGTTATTCGAATAAAACTTCTTTTATTCGAATAAACAGGAAATTAAGGAAATGCATACAGGGTGAGTTATTCGAATAACAATTTTGTTATTCGAATAACATAACAGATATTAGAAAATGGGAAGCACGTCAACTATAACAGAATAGGGAAAAAAACCCTTTCAACTATGTTATTCCTTATTCAACTAGTTCTAATCGAACCAAATGGTGAAGTAAGCTTAGTGAGGTAAGCAAGACAAGTGTCATGAAGAAAACATGTTTGAAATCTTGACCAAGGAATTCATGATGATTTTAGAAATAGGTGTTGAAGGATGAATAGAGAATTAGCAAGGCTTAATTCTTAAGCCATTCCATGTTAAGAAGAATGAATGATTGCAAAGAACAAGTGTCAAAATAAGAGAATGGATTATGGTTAAGAAGGGACAAGTGTCCATGCATTTATTGGAAATAGTGTAAGTATGTGATGTTATCATGAACATGTGGAGGTCTTGCAACTTTGAGCAATGATTATAGAAATTAGGTGGCAAATTTTGGACGAAAATTAGATTACAAGTAATGATGATGGAAGAGAGTTTTTTGAAGGGAATGAAATCTCCTTATTACACCTAGATATCACGTAATCATTCCTATATGTGAAGCATACCCAATTTGGCTCTATAAATACGTCCTTCCCTTCTCCATGCTTGTCAGACAACACCCACTTAAACACAACATCAGCACCTTTGTTTTTCTGCAACATCACTCTTTTATCTTCACTCTTCTTCAACTTTTCCTTCACTAATTTCAATTATGTAAAATAGGTAGGAAAAGACAAAAACTCCATTCTTTACACCTTATTTATATTACCCATAACTCCTAGTACACTCCCATAAATCCATTTTCATGAACTTTATTTTAAATTTAATACAATAGCGGCTCTGCTAGTGTCTGGAACTGATTTTGAATCAGTTTATTCGAATAGAGCTTGTCCTATTCGAATAGACCATGATAGAGAGCTTCATAGTTTTCGATTTTTCGCATAGTTTATTCGAATAAACCATGTGTTATTTGAATAACAGATTACAAACTTGAGTTTCAGAAATAAGCTATTCAAATAAACTCATGTTTATTCTAATAGACTCTTTTCATAAAAGTTCAGATATAAGGTGTTATTCGAATAACACTATTCAAATAATAGACACCGAAGGCCAAGAATGGAGATTTTAAACGTAAATAATTTTATTATTATATGATTTTATTATCATTTTAATTTTTGTTCAACTATGATATTTCTACTAAGTTATTTATTACTTATTCGACCGATTTTATGATTTATTATCCGAATTGTTTATTATTTAGATGGATTATTAACTTTTTTCATATATGATATTTTATTTGAAGATTTTATATGAAATATTATCATGATGATTGTTTTATGGAAATGTTATTAAAAGAGTTATGGATAACCATGAATCAATATGCCAAAGAAAACTATTGCAGTCGTGATAAGAGGATTAAGGAACGCCTTAATCAATCAGAGATTATTATTGTGACCACAGTGAGAGGATTAAGGGACGCATTGGTCAAATTATTGTGACCATGGTGAGAGGATCAATGGACGTCTTGGTTATTTTTAATTATTGTGGTCATCGTGAGAGGATTGAGGGACGCCTTAATTAAATTATTGTGGTCACGGTGAGAGAATTAGGGGACGCCCTGATCAAGATAAAAGAGGCACATTTGTTTAAAAGTATAAAGAGAATAAAGAAATGAAGATTTTGAAAAATGATGTGAAAAGAACATTCAGTTATTATTTTCTGAAGTTTCAAATTTCTTACTCTTTTATTACTTTATCTTGAATTTAATATTTTTTTAGTTACCTATTTTTATGAAGCCCTTTCCATTATAGAATTATTTATTTATTTATCTTATTCTTCTTTCAACTTATTTTAAAGAGAAACAAAGAAATTTTGAGATAAATCATTGTAAAGTAAAATTATCGGAAAACATTTATATTTTTACATCACCTACTATTTTATTTCCCAAATAATTATTTATTTATTTGTGGACTCTTAGTTATGATTTTAGAAATAAAGAATAATAAAAAATAGATGGTATATTTATATTACGCGTTTTTGCATCGTCTTACTAAGATTTTTATCTCACTCCTTTTGTGGTTTAACATTTCAGATTAAGCCGACTGACGAAGTTTTGATAGATTTTCGTATTGAGCAAATATGTTGGAAATTGGAGTTTATGTTATTAGTTGTCAATAATCACACCTTAATTGTCAGCTTGAATATGTAAAAAAAAAAATTGGTGCCTAAATTTTTAATTTGGTATGTTAAGGATTTAATCCTCAAAACTATGTAATTTTATAGTTTACACAAACTAAGGATAATATTAGAAATTATTAGTAACGTGTTACTCTATTAAATTTAAATATTATACTGTTATTTAGAGTAGGACATTACATGGAGGGCCTCCTCCCTTTCGCTTGCGGGTAGGGTCACCTTAACCCAATCAGTGTTGGCCATTATTCCTAAGTATATTATATATGTAGACCACTTTGATCCTTGTCAGTGTGTGCATGATTTTAAATTACGATTGTAATCGTGGTTACAGTTATATTGCGATTACGTTTATCATAATTGTAGAAAAATATGATCAATACAACTACAATTGCAGTCGCGATGCAGTTACGGAAACTACTAAAATTATAATATTGTAATCATAATTGCGGTTGCGCAATTTAAAAACATGAGTATGTGTAATAAAATAGATAAAATATGTTGTGATTTTATTTGGGGTTCAATGGATTCAGGAAGGAAAGTTCACCTTGTGGCTTAGAAGGACGTTTGTAAACCTAAAAGAATGGGAGGGCTTGGTTTAAGACAGGCCAATAACATGAACAAAGCTTTCATGATGATGTTAGGGTTGGGTCTCATTATAATAGATAGGAAGCTCTATGGGTGAAGACTCTTAGAGCTAAGTATGGTTGCCTTGATGATCTAATTCCTAAAGTGACCAGGAAGTCTAGCTCTTCTAATACCTGGAGAGGAATTGTTTTCGTTTGGAAACCGGTTCATGACAACCTTATTTGGTGCATTGGGAGTGGAAATCAGGTCAGGTTTTGGCTTAACCATTGGGTTCTAGGGTCCATGCTCTTAAGGACTTTGCAAATGATGTCTATTTTATGGATAATAACCTCGAGAAGGTGGCTAATTTGTAAAAGCGGATGGTCAATGGGATTAGCCGAAACTGGAGCTGAGTTTGCCTCAGGATTTTCTCGATAGCCTCATTCCCATTCATCCTCCTTCCCCTGGGAGTTCTGATGATGTTGTGGCGTGGTTGCCAGGTGTTAATGAGAAGTTCAACCTTAGTTCTGTGTATGCTTTGTGTGCAAAAGATTATCTGCAAAATGATATTCCTATATTCAGGAAAGTTTCGGCCTTAAGAATTCCACAATACCTTAAATCCTTTCTTTGGTTGGCTATTAGTGACGCCTTCTTACTAACAAAGAGAGACATAGTAGACTTGTGGCTACAAGTGACTCTTGTGCTATTTGTGGCCATGAGGTGCAGTCAGTGTTGCATGCCCTTAGAGATTGTCATACAGCAAGGTCAACTTTGAGTAACATTATTGACTGGTTCCTTGACTTCATTGACTGTACCTTGGTATCTGTTGTTTGCTACCACATATTCTAGTGTACAGAAGAGCAAAAATAATTTTATCTTTGAAGGTTCATCACCAAGTTATGGGATTGGCTAGAGACTATAATAATGTGATGGTAACTTTGGACCGGGTTCAGGCCACTATTCCTAATTTTAGAGTAATTCAAATTTCCTAGACTCGTCCTGCTCATGGTTGGATCAAAGTTAATGTTGATGGTTCGGTGCTATCTCCCAATTCCAAAGCTGCTTGTGGAGGAGTTGTGAGAACCTCAGACGGTTCATTCATCTCTGCTTTCTCAGTCGACATAGGCTTATACACCACAACTAAGGTAGAAGCATGGGCCCTTTGTATGGTTTTACACTTGGCTTTTGATCTGGGATACAAGAAAGTGACTGTAGAAATCGATTCTACTGTTATCAAGCATCTTGTTTTGGCTGCTGTAGAACCGTGGCACCCCTGTACTCCACTTCTGAACTCGATTAAGGAGCTGCTGGATTTTCCGTGGGAGGTTGTGATATCTCATATTTATTGTTGTCATTTGCGAATCCTGAAGCGAAACTTGCAATTAAATGAGACAGCAAAATCGTGAAACCTGTACCGTGTAAAGCACTGCCCTCAAGGATTATTTCGATATAAACGAAAATCCCCCAGGGTACTCAGGCTCTTCCTGTTTGACAGAGCTTCAAGAACTGTAAGAAATTTTAAGTCATGTAACCCAGTAGAGAAAGAGAATAGAAGTGAACAATAAAGAAGAGGAAGTTCCAAACACAAAACTTAATAAAGGATGGTATTTATAGAAAACAGATTTTGGTCGTTGGAATATGACCGTTGGAATATGACCATTGAAATTTGACCGTTGGAATATGTCCATTGGAATATGTCCGTTGGAATAGACTAGGTCAAAACTCGGATAAAACTAAATCATTTTAAAACTTCTTCAAAAACTTATTTCCAACCGATGTGGGACATTTATTCTTTTGAAATAAAGCATTTTTCACAATAATCCCCCACACATTTCAAAAGAATATTAAATAAAATCAATAATTTAAAAACAGAATCTGAGTTACATCATGAATGCAAACGTTTCGAATCTGGTGTCTTCTGGACTATGAACCAGACCTAGATAAATAGGATTTTAACTTACAATGTAATTGGTGAAGTTTAGACTTCTATGAACCAAAACATTTTTTGTGTAAATTAGAATCCCACTTGATCACATTTACACCCTCATTTATCTCTTGCTGTTAATGCAGTTTTGCACTTTTCGGCCATGCGTGTGCCTGGTTGTTCATGAGTGCTCTAGAGACTATGCCATTATCTCATAGGAGCGGGCCCACTCCACACTCATATAGGTGATTTCATCAAGTGTATACTGCACTTTATACACCACCCGTAAGGGATATGAAATTCATTAAAAGCATTTAATTTATCCGCACAATAAATGCAGTCTAGCACTTCTCATGCTTCTCACACCATAGGAAGAGACAAACAAAGTGCTAGCAGTACTAACAAGTGATTTGTTATTACCAATATGAACTTTTTTCATAGGATCTCCACTCATAAAAGTTGGGTTACCTTCACTATCAATTTCAAATTGGCTTAAGTCTCATTCTCCTCGATGTGATATTTATTAATTTTCTACACAAAGATTTTGTCAGAGGATTGACCAAATTTCCTTATGACTTCACATAATTAATGGATTTAATTCCATCTTTTAGCACATGCTTCATAGAATTGTGATGTATACATATATGCCACTATTTTTCATTATACACATTTTCTTTGCTCTTACTATTTGCCATTTTGGCAATCACAGACTCTGAAGAACCTATGTCTTCAAGTTTCTTCCATAAATGGAATATCTGCTAAGAAATTTCTTAGCCACTCAGTCTTAGATCCTACCAAGTTAATAAACTCAGCCTCTATTGTAGATCTGGCTATACAGGTCTGTTTGGATGACTTCCAAGTGACATCACCTCCATTGCGGCTAAAAAAATAAACCCACTTATGGACTTAGTCTCATTTGAATCAATGATTTATTTAGCATTATGATCATCATATCCACATCTCTAATTCAACACCATGGCTCTTGATTCTTAGTCTCATCAATCTCAATTAATCTCATAGTGCAATAGGGACATGGAATTCATTCATGCAAGCATCATCAAATACTTGATCATATACATCTAGATCACGGTTATCACACTCTATAATACATATATAATTAACTATGCATGTCACATAACCGAGTTAATAATAACTCAATGACAACAAGGATATATGTGATACAATGTAAGACATTATATGAAACACTCAATGCTCTATTTTAAATTTTAAACTCTACATAAACCATTATAAAGATTATGTGTGTATTTACTCAATCAATTTATAACACATGCAAAATCAAGTACATAAATGCTATCAATATTTGAGCATATTCAGATTGTGATGCACAACAACTAGATCTTAGGCTATCATATCATATTCTAGACTCAGTAGCCTTTTAACTCACTTCTAATCTCATTAAATCATGATTTTGAATTTAAAACAACTTCAACATAAAAACGGATTTATCCAAGAGAGACATAAAAAAAATGTCTTTCTAAAAATTATTTCACACAATTAGAAGCACCACAATGTCTCTTCCTTGGTTTAGGTAAAGAAGTTTAGATAGACACCCCCACACTTTAAGATATTTATACCAAGTCATAAATTAACACAATCAAACTACTACTATGATACCATTTCCTCATTAAAACCCTACATGATAATACAAAGATTTTTATCTCTACAGTGGGCATACAATTAATTAAATTTTGCCCTTATAGTTAACACTATGTTAATCTTAAACTTTACCTAATTTATGTCAACAACATATTGACTTAAGGCAGCAAAATAAAGGTTATTCCCTACAGTATAGATGAGCATTATCCATGATCATTAAACAGGGTTTTAATTGAAGCTTTTGTGTACACGAGTAATTCTTGACAGTTATAAACCGAAGAGGAAATAATAGGCCATGAATCTTTTGTGAAAATTTTCGTCAAATAGCTCATAGGCAACTTAGTTTTCAAACCAAAACAATTAGTTTTCAAACCAAAACAAGGGTAGGACACAACATTAGCCTCTTTCCTATATTCACAAACATCTTAGATGTCTTGTTTCTTTTCCAATTAAAACAGCCAATAAGATTCAAACCATGCACAACTTTTAGAATCATCAAATCCGCATATTATAATTCTACTAATGAATAAATAGATACAAGACTTAGCCATATACTGAGGTTGCACATGTCATATAATTCTAATGAATAAATACCAAACATAAATCACAGATTAACCAGCAAGCAAACAATGCATCAGTATGATCATAAGTAATCTTGGCATTCTTTCAAGCAGTTTGAGTGCAATCAAAACAAAACATCAGATTAATCAAATCCATATGGACCAAACACCCAGTTTCAAAACTTACTTTTGTCATAAAAAGGTTTACAAATTTTAAGACTCAAACCTGCACAAAGCACTTCTCGTTATTGAAGTAAGTTCGGATGTTGCCGAGCTCTTTGTCGATGTAGAGCCTCTCCTGTTCTTTGTTCTGGCAATTGTGGATGTCACTGACGAACACCGAGAGACCTCTGCTTCAAGCTTCCATGGCCACCGAGCCCACACCATAAGCCACAGCACCCATCATCAACAACAAGCCTTCACCGTCCTCCATCGTGAGACTCGCGTAGCACGCGCACCACCGCATGTGTCAAAGTCACGCCTCTGTCATTGTTCTCCAGCCCAGATTCGCGAGCCCAGCCACCTCGTCTGCTCCGGGTTCGACCAGAACTCTACACCATCATGGTCGATTGGCTTCTCCATCAAGCCCGTCGCCACGAGCCACAGGTCCGCCATCGGAGATTGATTCCACTTGGGTCGGCTAACCTAGCAACAAACACCAAAAATAGATCCTTCAGCCATCAATCACCATCGCACCTCCACCCGAAACAACCATTTTCGACACCCAAAACAGAACCATCACTGGTCCTCCGTGAACCTACATCATCACGATTTGCAGGCGGCCCAATCAGAATTTCTGTAACCCGCATGTCATCCATGGCTGTCGCTCAACCACTCGATCACACTCTGTTGATTACAAAGATTTAAATACAAATATTCCTCGATCTAACAAATATAAACTCATTGTTTGGTGTTAATTGTCTCAAACTAGCTCAAAGTTATGGTGAAGAAGATCAGGTTCCAAGTGTTTGTGAAAATGTCCCAAGTGATTTTGATTTAGTCGGTGTTGTTATGTTGAGCTTAGATAAGTGATAACTAAGGCTTAAAAAAAAATTAGAAAGGTTTTATGAAATAAGGAGAAAAAAAATGTTAGTTAAAATTAACAGTATCCATCACAAAAATACTCTTAAAATTGTAAGAAAAAAAATAACAAAAAATAAACCGATAGGTAAAATTAAATATTGCATGGATAGTATTGACATGCAACAATAATCCTTGAGATTGTTGTCATTCGTGAATCCTGAAGCGAAACCTGCAATTAAATGAGACAGCAAAATTGTAAAACCTGTAGCCTGCAAAGTACTGCCCTCAAGGATTATTTCAGTATAAACGAAAATCCCCTAGGGTACTGCAGGCTCTTCCTGTTTGACAGGGCTTCAAGAACTACAAGAAATTTTAAGTCACGTAACCCAGTAGAGAAAGAGAATAGAAGTGGAGAATAAAGAAGAGGAAGTTCCAATCACAAAACTTAATAAAGGATGGTATTTATAGAAAATAGATTTTGGTCGTTGGAATATGACCATTGGAATATGATCATTGAAATATGACTGTTGGAATATGTCCGTTGGAATAAACCAGGTCAAAACTCGGATAAAACTAAATCATTTTTAAACCTCTTCAAAAACTTATTTCCAACCAATGTGGGACATTTATTCTTTTGAAATAAAGCATTTTTCACAACATTTATCGCGAAGCAAATTTTGTGGCTGATTCGGTGGCAAAGCATGACCATTGCTTATACCTTGGCTTTCATGCCTTCAACTCTTTTCCTACTGTTGCTTGTTTGGCCTTTTTTGCTACAACCCTAATTTTTTTACCATATTTTTTTTCTTATCACTTTTTATACTATTCTTTATATTATTAATCACATCACTTTTTTTTATTTTTTATTTAATTACAACTGTTAAAAAGTGTGGTAAAAAATGATGTGAAATGAAAAATGATGTGCATTTTCCTTTTTGCTAATTGTAATAATTCTAGCTTCCATAGATGTGTAGTTTCTTAGTTCAATTATAATTTTTTTACTACATTTTTCTCTCACATTATTTTCTGCACTACTTTCTATACTATTAATTATATCACTTTTTTCTTATTATTTTCTCCCACTTAATCACAACTATTCAAAAATAGTGTAAAAAGTGGTGTTTGAAAAAAAATGATGTAGGAACATCATTTTTGTTCTTATTTTGGGCTTCTTAGTCCCAATGTTAATAATAATAAAAAAGAAAATGTTAGTCATACACCCCTTTTTAGAGGTGTATGACTGTTCACATCCTTTTCAAGGGATGTGATTGAGTGAGAGAAAGTGATAGAAAAAAAGTATGTATAATGAATGGCATTAAATTGAGTATAAATATATATATATATATATATATATATATATATATACTATTTGAAATAAAAATATAAGAGTCCTAATAAAAAAAGCAAGAGCAATTGGGGACTTTATTAACAGATATACTACTCTACCATTATAACAACTACCACACCACCCAATGACAACATAAAATTTCACAAAATAAAGGGACGCTAAAATTATTAATAAACTAAGTAAAAACCAACTCTAATGTCTAAACTAATACTTAAATGAGACCTTTTTGAATCTTTACATAATTAATATCTCATGAAATTTACTGCTAACATGTCTCGCATTAATTCTCGTCCACTTGAAAGAAGAAAACTTGCCTTCGAGTTTAAGTTGTGCTTCAATTCTTCTAGTCCACTTAAAAAGATATTTGGAATATTTTTTAATACACAAGTTCTTCATCAGTACTAATCCAAAAGTTGTTCCTTAATGTATTCTTAATCAACAGATCAAGTGATGTATTAACTCTAGATTATGTTCTTCAACACAACAAAACCAATAATTTCAATGATTTCGATATTCCCATGATTTGCACAAATAGCATCAAGTCAAGCCTTTTTCAAATTGATTCAACTACTGCAAAATTTTAATTATAAATAAAAGGGGACTATCAACAGGATAACAGGCCAAAATAAATAGCAAGTTAGCAACATGGCTTTGCTTTGGCTCCAATATTTTCAACCTTAGGGCCAAATTTCGCTGTTGTAAACTTAGTAACCACTCTTTCAAGCTCCCAAATCTGGTTTTCAAGACTAAATGCTATGTCTACTGTACAAGGACTTGCACCTTCCCCTTCAATGTCATTGACACCACAAAATGGACTCTTCATTTTGGCTTCATTCCCATCATCCTTGGTTCTTGCTCCCCCAACAACATCTTACGTTTGACCATCTTCCATGGTACTTGTTGATCCTCAAAGCACATCCTTACTTAATTTGAGCAAAATTGTATACTCCACTAGTCATTGATCCAGCTGTTTCATCACCAACACATGATGATGGAAGAATACCAGAATGAGGACTAGACAAAGCCTTGCCATTGCTAACTACTTCAACCTCAAAACACTAACTTCGCTAGAAGAACTCAAACGGTCATTAATTGACAACTCATCCTCTTGATCAGAATCCCCTACTTGTTCTCTCTTAAGCTTCAAAGTAAATCCAATTGGTGGACCATAGGATCCTTCACCTTCTACCTACCCAGATGAAGCTGGTGATAAATGTTGTGAGTTGCATATCACAACAAGAAATTCACAATTTTGCGATGAATTTTAGTGAGGGATTAATGAGAAAAAATTGAAACCTCGCTAAATTCTAAAAATAAATGCAAAGTGAAAACATTTAGGTTGTGTTTGGATAAAGTATTTTAAGGAGATAATATATTTTTATAAGAGATTTAAAATAATTTATGATAAAATAATTTGTTTGAATATTTTATAAAGTCATTTTAAAAATTATAAGTATTTTAAGGGGGTATTTTATTAGTTTAAAAAAAGGAATGTTAATTCATACCTAAACAGGTTGAATTTCTAAAATCCCTTGAACGTATCTCCTGATGCTGCCCATTCGTCCCGTTCTCTCCCGTCTCAATTGCGAAGCTTAACTTCCTTGGCTGAAGCTCACTCTTCTCAACCTCCATAGCTCAATCTCACTTTCTCAAACCTCCATAGCTCGATCTCACTCTTGTTCACACTCGATTTACTCTTCTCAGTGAACCCCAACCACGACCACTGCTGCTTCCATCCGCGCCACATGCCACCACCGTCATGCCCAGATCCACCTCGCGCCGCCCATCTCGAACCCAAACCCCACCATTGCGGAACCTAAAGAGGATCTTGCTTAGAGGAGTTCTAGCTCTGGTTCGAAGAGTGTCTAGTGGAGAGGGTTTGAGATCTTTCAGAGATAAGAGAATTGAAGATGAAGCTTGTGAAATAGGAGTAAGGTCCATCGGGAATCCACTGCATTCCCTTGTATTCTTGTATTGACATTTGAAAATAAATATAACTTGATAGTTTATTCATATTATGACTGGTATGTTCTTACATGTGGATGATTTTTCTGCATTTTTGTAGATATGATAATAAGGTTGGTTCTGGCGTATTAGTTTGCTTCTTCAATTTAGTGTTTGTTTTTAGTTGAATATCAGCTGTTTGATGAAATGTCAAGTCCATGATGCTAATGATACATCTAATTACTTGGCAATTCAATCTCTGAGTTCCGAATGCTCATGATGTTTAAATAGTTTTTTCCATTATAACTTTGAAGATTACAATTCGTCACTATCTTTTTTTCTTTTAGAATGCTACTTGAAATGAATTTATGCATTGGATGGCTGGCCGTACATAGATTTTTACCCTTGAAATAAGGAAATATTGACATGGCAAACCTTAATATGATTTGATAAAAGATTAGTTTTAATCTCTTTTGCCAAACCTTTGAACTTGAAATCTCTTTGTTTTTCATTTGAAGCAAGGGCTACTGGGTGATTTAGGTGGGATAAACCTTTGGTTTAATGTTAGCAGTTACTTGATTCTTGCTTAATGACGTCATTTACTTCACCCTACATAATGTTTGATTAGCATGCTGTTTATTAGCCATCAGGAGGCATTTTGTGATGATAGATTGAGATACATTGGGGAACAACTATTTTGGGTTTGGTTATTGATGTATAAACGTACCAATCCCTCCAACCAAGTAGCAAGTTCTATTTAGGGGAAAAAACAAAAATCTAAAGAAAAAAAACCAGACAGCACCCAAACTAGGAGAAGCACATTCCAATACAACCAACACTTGAACAAACCAAAGAGGGAAAGAGAAAAAAACAAACGTTAGGCACACTTACTTCGTGAAATAGTGAAGAAAGAGTAGTGATGAGAAAGCAGCAGAGAATGAAGCTAGATTTGAAGAAAGAAATATAGATCCAAATAAATATAAAGAAATATTCTCCAAATAATATATATTCTCCAAATAAATATAAACAAACATAAGTACTTGATGAACTCAGAATTATACAAGAGAGAAAGAAAGAGACAAACACATATTCTCCACTTTCACGATGGTTTTGTGTGAACCCAAAAGGACAGTTATAATTAATATAATTATATTATTTTGAATAAGCTAATGGCTTGATTCCATTAGAGTTCTTGCTGTCATTATTGAATTGGTTCCATATCTTGAGCATGAATAGTTGGCTATTTTTTTCATGGTAGAAGGAGCAGGCCATATTCTAGGCCATTAATGCTATTCTCTCTTTAATAGACTAATAATATGTTTATGAAGTGCTAATTTTCTTCCCCTTTTGGTGGCTGAGTCTAGGAGACTTGCTGGTGATTATTTGAGTTATTTCAAATGATGATAATGGGGTTGTGCATTTCACTGATTGGATCTTATATGCTCGTGCTATTTTCTGCCTTCTTTTCAAATGATGTTGGGATAATTATGCTTATCATTGGAAGCTTGTTATTAATGTTATTTATAAAATCTTTATTTATAATTATTGTAATTGATCTATATTCATGTTTTATGGTATATTGTTTGTAAATAAGATTCCATAGACTCCATATTCGTGTTTTTGATGCATTCTATCTGCTAATCATGTTTGGTAGTTTATCAGTCAAAGAGGCTCTCCATTGCTGCTGCCTGGGAAAACAACAAGGCAACTCTTGAAGCTAAGCTAAAAAGATTGAGGTAATACTTAACCTATTGTTCAGCAATTTTTTGATTGTTAAGCTAAAAAAACTAGTTTTTAAGATAGTAACTTATAATTGAGACTCATAATTATCTTACGGTTGTAGCTTCCTTATTTGAATTAAATTTTATCCATTTGCTATTTTGATCAATTTATATGAACTACTATGGTCAGGTTGTGTTTAAATTTTTTTTCTAGTCAGGTTGTGCATTTTCTGGTTTGGTAACTATTATGGAGTCATCCAAAGGAAAAGGCAAGACAAAAGGGAAAAGAAATATAATAGAAAGCAACATTGAGGACAAGAAAAAGGATACGAAAAGTTACTTTTCATGGAATTTGGAGATGAAACACGTACTGGCTTATGTACTTAGAGATTAAAGGAATTTGGGTAACAAGAATGATGAAGCTTGGAAAACAGTGGCATATAATTTGGGCAATATGTTGGGAATTTATATTAATTAGTGTCATTTCAATCTCTATTACTAGTTATTAGATGTGGAGTTGAAAACATACTAAAAATTTATTAGTGTCATTTAAATCTCTGTTACTAGTTATATATGTGGAATTGCATAATTAAAGACATCATTAGTTGAGATATTGAATTGCAGATCCAGTCTTTGTTTTGTTTCTTACATGGTGTCCAATTTATCTCACAATTATATTGATTCTGCTAGGCTTAGTTTTGAGGTGCATTTTGTAACAGCCTAGATAGTCATGATAGACTTGTATATGATTATAGAGGAAGCCAAACACTAGTTTGTCATGCCTGTAAAGTTTTGTGACTGTCAGAGCACATTTACGCACTTTGCCATAACACTATATGTGAAATACAACTGTTATTTACTCCGAAAGTAGTTTAAATTGCTCAGTTAATGAAAATAAGTTGGGAGAACTTGTTTCTAGGTCACAAATGTGTAGAAGTAGATGTGGTTAAAGTTTGAGAAATATCGAAATTAGTTTGGCATTTTTAAGCATACTGGTTGTGTGTTTTAGTACCAGATTGACCCCTAGCAGATATGGAAGATTATGGAAATGGTTAAACAATATTTTTAATGAATCTTAGGATTTATTTTAAGTTTGTTAGAAGTTGAGAAACTCAGTTTGGTGATAACTAAGTGTTCTTAATTGTATGGGTGAATTTTGGTCACTTGAGTGACCAAAATAAGAGGGCACGATTCCTTTGTTTGTTGCTAGCCTATTTAAGGGCAAAATGAGAAGTAATTCTCATTCTCATCTTCTCATCTCTCAGTTGCCAAATGAAAAGAGAAGGGAACTCAAAGTGTTAAGGGAGAATGATCTTCATCCAAGTAAGGGAGAGGGCTTAGTTTTTCAGAGGAACGACTAACCGACTTCATTTCTTGAAATTAAGGTAGGGGGAATCTTGTATGGATGGTTGTATTTCATTTCTTTCATTTTTGGTTCTTGAAATGACTTAATGAAGAATTTGAGGTTTGATGAGTGATTTTATGATTCTTGAGTTTAATCTTGTTGTGGATAGATTGGTTGAGTTAGAAACTGATTTATTGATGTGCTGAGATGAAGTTTTCATCATTTGGAATCCTTAATTCCCTTTTAGGTCAGTTTTGGGGTTTAGGTTAATGTTGGGGTTTTGATTTACAAAGTGTTGAATTAAGTGAAATTGAAGTGGTTTAATAGTTACTATGTGTAGTTGATCCTTGTTAGAGGTTGAAAACTTGGAATCAAGTTTTAAGTGATTGGAAGAGGGTCTAGTTCCAATGGAACAATATCCGTATCTGTAGAATTCTATAGATGTTGAGTTCTGTAGTGGCCACCGCGGCGTGAGGCGTAGAACGTCGTGATGTGAGTATGAAGCACGCCCAGAATTTAGGACCCGAAAAATGAACACCGCGACATGGTACTTTGAGTGCATGACGTGTTGAAGAACAGGGGGTTCGCGCCGTGGCGTGGCATATGGATACCGCGGCATGGGTGACATTTCTTGCCAGTACTTGAACCCAAGACTTGGGCGCTGCGGTGTGACACAGGGCATGTCGCGACATGGGTGCCAGAGAACAACTATGAGTTGTGTTTGATGTTCTGGAGCCTTCTAGTGACGTAGTTTTCTTCTTTTATGTTTCTTAAATGAGTAATGAGACTCTAGAAAGAATATTAAATGAAGATGTGAATGCTTTGAATCATAATGATTTGTAATACTAATTATGAGAATTTATTTACTAATGATGATATACTTGATTGTATGAGTTACCTTTTTGAAAAGTATAAGCCCCGTAGATATGAGTGATTACTTTTTGAAATGTGTGAGCCCCGTAGATATGAGTGTTCATTTTTGAAAAGTAAGAGCCCCGTAGATGTGGGTGATTGCTTTTTGAAATGTGTGAGCCCCGTAGATGTGGGTGTTCTATATTAGGTAAGGTGAATTGCATCCTTCCTAATATAGTGTTAAAAATGATGAATTTCCTTGTTCATTATCGATAACTGTGTATTGATGGACTTCACGACTCGGGGGGAAATGAATTTCCTCTGTGATAATGATGTGGCTGGATGGACTTCCAGTGCTTGTTCAAGGTTATAGTTGTGACTTTCATTACTTTGTACAAGTTTCATGCATTCATGACATTACCATGAAATTGTAGGTTCCTGGATATGGTATCATACGTTATTCATTTTCATACTTAGGATTCTGCATAGGCATAAACACTAGACATAACTTGACATAACATGGTGATCGTAAGGGCGGTTACTTTCATAACGTTATTCATGCATTGCAATTGTATGGGCAATTGCGTGTCTCTAAGATGGAGATATTGTTGCTTCTGTGATAGAAGTGTTAATTTGATAATTGTAAATATTATCTGTTTATACATATATATATGTTGGTATTGAAATACTTTTGCTGAGATATGTTTTCTAACCCCGATTGTGTTGCCACGTAAATCCAGGTGCGAGTTCTTCGAAATTGAAGAAGAATATGTATGAGGACTAGCATAGTTCAGATGTTGTTTTGAACTGAGCTTATATATGTTTTTATATTTGCTTAGTTGTTTTAGGTTATGTATAACAGTATGCCCTTTGAGGTTATGATGTATATATATAACTTTTACTTTCGTGGCTCTCCATATTTACTTATTGTATATGAATGATATGGGTTGTTGTTGTTGTTGTATGTCAGTAGTAGCATGACCAGTATTGGGTTATTCATTTATATGACGATATAGCAAATATTGGGCTATTACATTTTGGTATCAAAGCAGTTCATCCTGTTGAGCTGGGGTATGGACTGACTATGCTTATGCATGTGTAGTGATGGTTATGCATTTCTTATCTTTTACGTGTGATCGTTTGAGCGGAATTGTATGTTTTGCGTTTGGCATGTCTGCTTTAGCTACTGTTGCACAGTTACATGATATTGAGCCTAACTAACTCAATATGGATTGTTCTGTGGTTACAGAAGACTATAACAACACAAAGGCAACCAGCAACACGAGGGCGACCACGTGGAAGTTGGAATAGGGACTCTGGGACTGAAGGTACAAAGATGGTTGTGGCTATAATGGCAATGGCCAATGCTATGAGGTAGCAGACTGAGCAAGTAGCGGTGACTGTTAGAGTTTTAGAGAGGTTGGTACCTCAGCAGCAAGTACCACCACTGGTACCACCACTAGTACAGGAGGTACCAGTCGGGAGAAATCAAAATTTTCTCGACATTTCAGAGTTCAGAAAGATGAATCATCCGATGTATAGAGGTGACTATGATCCAGTTAAAGCAGAAGAGTGGTTGACCTAGCTAGAGAAGATCTACAAGGTCATGGTTTGCTCCGATGAGCAAAAATTTTCCTTTGCTTCCTTTATGTTGAGAGGGGAGGCGGAGCAATGGTGGGGAAGCAGCAGGAGGCTGCTAGAGACAGCAGGGACTTTGATCATATGGGGAGTGTTCAAGAAACCTTTAGGGAGAAATACTTTCCACAGAGTTTGTAGGATGACAAAGAAAAAGAGTTTCTAAGTCTTCATCAAGAGGACATGATGGTTGGACAATATGAGGCAAAATTTCATGAATTGTCTAAGTTTTCTTCTCAGTTTAGGCATAATCCAAATGAGAACTGGAGGTGTGTCAGGTTTGAATCCGAGTTGAGGGGGAACGTAAGAAGGGCTATGAGGCCTTTGGAAATTAGGGATTTTCCATCTTTGGTGAACAAGTGCAGGATAGTGGAGTCGGATAATCTCCAGCTACAGGCCAAGCGGAATTTGCAGAGCCTTCGGAAAAAAAAAAAAGAAGGTGGATGGTGGATATGGGAAAAATGCTCCTAAATCCAGCTACCCACAAGAGAAAGATGAGCAAGTTCAAAAAGGTGATCAAGCTTAGAGGTATGCTAAGTATGACAGGCACCATGGAAACAAAGTGTGTATAGTGGACTAGATAACCTGTTACAAATGTGGTGAGAAGGGACACTACACCAAGAGTTGTTCTCAAAGGCAAGAGGACAAGTCTGATGATAGACCAGTTGCAGGAGGAAGAGTCTTCAATCTAGAAGCTATAAATTCTTTACCCTTCTATAGTTCAGGGAAACTTGAGTACATGGTTGTACTTGATGTGTAATTTTGTTTTCTTAACGTTTGATTGTACCTGTTGTTGTGTGTGAGTTGTTTAGATAAGGAAAACCAAATTTTGGGGACAAAATTTTAAAAAGGTGGGGAGAATATAACACCCTAGATAGTCATGATAGACTTGAATATAGTTACGGAGGTAGCCAAACACTAGTTTGTCATGCCTATAAAGTTTTGTGACTATCAGAGCACATTTAAGCACTTTGTCGTAACAATATGTGTGAAATATAGCTGTTATTTGCTCCGAAAGTGGCTTAAACTGCTCAGTTAATGGAAATAAGTGTGGAGAACTTGTTTCTAGGTCACAAATGTGTGGAAATAGATGTGGTTAAAGTTTGAGAAATATCGAAGTTAGTTTGACATTTTTAAGCATACTGGTTGTGTGTTTTAGTACCGGATTGACCCCTAGCAGATATGAAAAATTATGAAAATGGTTAAACAAGATTTTTAATAAATCTTAGGATTTATTTTAAGCTTGTTAAAAGTTAAGAAACTTAGTTTGGTGATAACTAAGTGTTCTTAACTGTATGGGTGAATTTTGGTCACTTAAGTGACCAAAATAAGAGGGCACGATTCCTTTGTTTGTTGCTGGCCTATTTAACGCCAAAATGAGAAGTAATTCTCATTCTTATCTTCTCATCTCTCAGATACCAAAGGAAAAGAGAAGGGAACTCAAAGTGTCAAGGGAGGAGGATCTTCATCCAAGAAAGGGAGATAGCTTAGTTTTTCAGAGGAACGACTAACTGACTTTATTTTTGGAAATTGAGATAGGGGGAATCTTGTATGAATGGTTGTATTTCATTTCTTTCATTTTTGGTTCTTGAAATGACTTAATGAAGAATTTGAGGTTTGATGAGTGATTTTATGATTCTTGAGTTGAATCTTGTTGTGGATAGATTGGTTGAGTTAGAAACTGATTTATTGATGTGCTGAGATGAAGTTTTCATCATTTGGAAGCCTTAATTCCCTTTTAGGTCAGTTTTGGGGGTTTAGGTTAATGTTGGGGTTTTGATTTACAAAGTGTTGAATTAAGTGAAATTGAAGTGGTTTAAGAGTTACTATGTGTAGTTGATCCTTGTTAGAGGTTGAAAACTTGGAATCAAGTTTTAAGTGATTGGAAGAGGGTCTAGTTCAAATGGAACAATATCTGTATCTGCAGAATTCTATAGATGTTGAGTTCTGTAGTGGCCACCGCGGCGTGAGGCGTAGAACGTCGTGATGTGAGTATGAAGCACGCCCAGAATTTAGGACCCGAAAAATGAACACCGCGACATGGTACTTTGAGTGCCATGACGTGTTGAAGAACAGGGGGTGCACGTCGCGGCATCGGCAGCGTTTCCTGCCAGTACTTGAACCCGAGGCTTGGTGATGCACACTTTTTAATTGTCGCATTTGCAAACCCAAGTGCAGGTTGTCTCAAGTAATAAATTTCTTGGTGAGTCCGAGGTCGATCCACATGGAATTGTTGAAGATTAAGGTGAAGTAAATATTTTGTGACTACGGTAAAAATTATTTACTTGGGTAAAAAGATCCACTCTTGGTAAATAAAGGAAAGGTAAGATTAATTCCTTTTATAACTCAATTAGAATCCTCGCAACATGGAGGTTCCAATCGGAAAATACAACGTTAAAAGTCAATTAAAATAATATACGTAATTATATTATGTTTCCTTTAATCGTCTATTAAAATCATCACTCATAAATGGGATCAAACATTTACTGTGCCAATATTTTGTCTACAATAAATCAAGAACTCCACTTTACAAAGAGGTTTTCTAAATTGATTGGAAACAAAATACAATATGAAATAAAATAATATACGTAATTATATTATATTTCCTTTAATTATTACCACCACTTGTAAATAGGTTAAAGCATTTACTGTGCTAATATTTTGTCTATAATAAATCAAGAACTTCTTTTTACAAGGGTAGTTTCTAAATTATCAGAAACAAAATATAACACGCATAATAACTACTTAAAAATATAAATCATTAAAGTACAAGAGAGGAATAAATCTAACCTTATTTTATTACCAAGAGCTTCATACTTTAACCCAAGTAGACTAGAACTTATTTACACATAGACTAAAAGAAAGAAAAAGAGAAAAAGAGAGAGAAAAGAAATTGGAGGGAAGAGGAAATTCCTTAGAATTTCCCCTCCCCCGAAGCGTCTCCGTCCCTCTGGAATTCTCCCTGGAATGTGCAATTGATTGCCTTTTATAGGCAATTTGCTTCCACTGTGGCTACAGGAGCCACAATTATCAAACTTAATAATTAAGTCAAAAACGTCATCCGTGACGTTTTTTTATTTTCTTTTTCTTTTTATTTTCTTTTTTAAAAATAATAATTGAGTAAATGCACAGCCATGCGTTCAGTCATTTTTTCATTTTTGAGAGAAGTGGTCTTCATGAAAGTTGTAGGCCTGGATATTTACTTTAAAATGGCTTTGATTTCAGTCCAAAATCATTCCTAGAACTCAAGATATGGTCCAATTACTGCAGAGTGTTTAGACTCGATTTCAGCTTCTCTATTCTGACTTCAAAGCCCAATATCACTTCCAAGGAGTCCGATTCTGGAAAAGTGTTCAACATGAAAGTTGTAGGGAATTGTCTTAGCTTTCCTACAAGATCAAAGTTACATTAATCAGATATTTGCAACTCAAGTTATAGCTAATTTACTAAACACTTCCAAAGAGATAATTAAGACTAATTTATGCAATAATTTATTTAATTGTCCAATTCAGCTCAAAATCATAAAATGTGTCAAAACCAACTTAATTAAGCCTAATTGAACCTTAAGAAGCCTAGTGAGAGGATTATAAAATGTATAAAATACAGTGTTATCAAATTCTCTCACACTTAACTTTTGCACTCCTGGTCAAAACACAAAAGATAAAAACTAGGGAATAAAGAAAAACAACACAAACTCAAAAACTAAAAACTCTAAAGAATTTAATGACTTAAGAAGAGCAACTAGACATTCAAGGATCAAAACATTCATGAGGTAACATGTCTTCACATCTCAAACCAACAAGCAAGGAAACTTCAGTTGAAAAGAATGAATCAAGAAAGATAGATCTTCACAAGATTCACTCTCAATCCCTCAAGTATTTAAAAGGTAGGTATTTCACTCAATTCAACCCATGAAAATTGCACTATCATAAGCTTGCTTGTCTTCTATTTCTCCACTACTCAAAACACATGCACACATAAATCATGAGGACTTTATTCAAGGTTGTAATGGGGTCAAGATAAAGGAGGAGGTAATATGGATATGACAAGTTAAATACCAGATAATAAAATAGCATGAGAGCTGAGTTCAATTGATAAGCATGAAAGTTCATCCCAACTCCACCTAATACAAATTCCCTTTACATATTTTTTTCCTTTCCTTTATTACCTTGTTGACCCTCTTCTTTTTACATTTTTTTTATTTTGATTTTTTTATTGATTTTTTTATTACAAAAAGAACATCATATATACATTTTTTTTAACCATTCTGCACACACACTCTCACACTTGTTCAAGAACTCATCGAATGACAAAATTAATATTCTCTTATTCCGTAAGGTCAAGTAAGAACATGGTTTTTCATTTAAGACACATAATGAGTTCGAAACAAAGAATAGTCAAATAAGCTCAAAGGGGTTAAGCAAAGGAAAATATGTAAGGTTGGCTATTTGGTCAAAGTAGTTAATTCAAGAAAATACCTCAATCATTTTTATGTATGCATATGAAAATATAGTCTCAAAAAGAATCAAAACAAGTTCTAGAGTAACAATTCCATAAGTGAAATTCACACAAGAAAGAAGAGAATGGTACAAATGTTCAATCCATTCATCAATAGGCTCAAAATCTCACAAGGCATAATTCTATCATTCTAAGTCCACCAATTCAACATCCATAACCAAGCATGTGAATTTTAAGAAAGAAGATAATTTACTCAATCATGCAAATTTTCTTGAATCCATTTGCTACTTCTACACAAACTAATTACTATCCCAATTAAAATGCGTCTCAAGAGTAAAATTACCTCTTACTCTGCCATCCTTAACTGGTTTAGTAGTCACTAACAAACATATAAACAAACATATTAATACACACACTTCCTAAATTTTTTTTTGAGTTTTTTTTTACACAACTCTACACACGACAAACATAAACACACTTACTATTTTTTTTTATACATTTTTTTATACAATTATCCTTCCCCCTAACTAGATCACAACATTGTCTTCAATGTTAAAAAATAGAAAGGAAAAAGATAGAAGATAGTACCTATTACCGCAATTATTGAAAAGAGAAATCTCACATAAATATAAACAGAAATAAAGTACGATGAACAAAACCAAAGCTTGTAATTATTTAAACAATTGGAGTGTCTGAACTGGCTTGCTTTTCTTACTGCTTCCCGCAACATTTCTTTCGACCAATCTATATCAGCCTCTTGGATCAATTTGTCATAAGAAGAAGAAATACAAGAAAATATATACATGTAGTTGTGATTGTGGCTCACATCTTCCTCTGGTTTTATGTCCAGTAATGACTTAAACGCCTTCTATGAGTCGAGGATAGGCTTCCCATCCAATTTTCTTATAAATTGGCAAACAGGGTCTTTTTGAGTCAGATTCCCAAGACTGTAACGCGCTTACTTGCCTTTGAAGAGATTCCACAAATTAATAAATTCACACTGCACAAATTCACAAGAATGCGTCTTAAGAGTAAAAAAGATTTCACCTAATGACTCCTTACTCAGGCTATTCTTTAATGAAAAATATTTTACCCTTTTTTTTATTTGCGGAAACCATCCACAAAGAACAACTTCGCTTGTCATAAGAAAAATTGATAATATTAACAAATCAAACCATAAAATTAAAAATTAAAAATTCATTAGAAAAATGATCATTGATAGGTGTGATTTCAAAAGGTGAGCCTATTTTAAGTATGGACAAATAAACAACAAAATTTTAGGCTCATTTTGAATTCTTGAAGCAACAAAATCCACCGTATCAACCTAGGTTTACAAAAACTTGTTGAGAAAATCGACGAGTGACCAAAAGGTCAAAATAAAGTTGACTATTTAAAAAGAAAAGAAAAACAAACACTAAGACACACGAAATTAGAAGAAAAAGAGAAAACAAAGTTTTTTTTGTTTTTTTTTATTTTTATTTTGAAATGAAAACACATGAAATTAGAATACTAGGGATCAGACTTCACTTGATTCAATAATCTATCATAGACAATAGAGTAGTTTTGGGACCTTCCTTCTAATCAATTTCTAATCATTCAATTGATGGGGAGAATCAGTAATTTAAAAACATTTAAAAGCATGACTTTTACTCTATGGATTCTCATGGAAAAATACCACAGTTCTCCCACACAACCTATAACCTCCATTCCTAGATGATTATAAATCATGACACTTTATTATTTATGGTCTAGGTCATATGCAAACCTTTTGGGTTCTACATATACCCACTAGATTAATTTATGAGTGGCCAATTCATAAAAGTATTATGAACCATAATAGGCACTCAAATTGAGTAGAAAAGAATTAATTAGAATTCTAATCTTAATACATGTCAATTGAATCAAGTTACGTTTTCACCCTAAAAACACACAAGACAAAAGAAAAGAAAAGAAAAATAAAAATATATACAAAGATGTGGTATAAATCAGCCACCAAATAAATTTTACAAAGGTGTGGAATAAACCAACAACCAAATAAAAAAAAATAAAAATGGTGTGGTAGAAACCAACTACCAAATAAAAAAAAAAAAAAAAAAACAAAGGTGGGGTAATAAACTAACCACCAAATAAGTTAATAAGCAAAAATAAAAAATAAAAAAATAAAAAATTAGTATGCGAGATAAATTAAAATGTTAGAAGTGGGTAAAGTAAAAAGTTAGATAGTTAGTAAGAAAGTTAGTAAGTTAGTAAACAAAAATAAATGAAAATAAATAAAAATAAATAAATAAAAAATAAATAAATAACAAAAATAAATGACAGAAAATAAATAACAAAAAATAAATAAATAAATAAATAAAGTGCAAAAAAATAAAATACGAGAAAATAAAGTGCAAAAAGTAAATTTAAAATATGAAAATCGGAGAGAATCAAGCGGCCGATTTTTGCTCAATGAGAGAGAAGAGAAGAAGAAAGATTATTTCATTAATAATTGCAGATTATAGAGGGTTAAGGGAGAGTTAACCCCACTAAGTTAGTATGTACAGAAAATAAAAGGGAGAGATTCCCCCCACTGTTAGTGCGTAAAACAAAAGGGAGAGTTTCCCCCACTGTTAATATTTACAAAAAATAAAAGGGAGAATTAACCCCACTATTAATATGTACAAAAAAAGAAAAAGGAGAGTTTCCCCACTGAGTTAATATGTACAAAAAAAAAATAAAAGGCTAAACTTTTTTTTTTGGTTTTTTTTGGGTGGTCACGGGTGTGACCACTTTTTTTTTGGTTTTTTTTTCAATTTTCGTTTTTCTTTTATAAATTTTTTTTACTTTTACTTTTTTTACTTTTTTACTATTCACACTATTCACACATCTTTTTTTAATTTTATTATTATTATTTTTATATTGTTAAATTTTTTTTTTACTTTTTTACTTTTTATACTATTCACATATTATTTATCCTATTCACAATATTCACATTATTCACACAAATTTTTTTTATTTTTTTACTATTCATACTATTCATGTTACTATTCACACACTATTCACATACTATTCACACACTATTCACACACTATTCACTTTTTATTATTTACAAAAATATTTACACCAAAAATTTATTCTTCAAAACAAGTCCCCGGTAACGGCGCCAAAAACATGATGCACACTTTTTAATTATCGCATTTGCAAACCCAAGTGCAGGTTGTCTCAAGTAATAAATTTCTAGGTGAGTCCGAGGTCGATCCACAAGGAATTGTTGAAGATTAAGATGAAGTAAATATTTTGTGACTACGGTAAAAATTATTTACTTGGGTAAAAAGATCCACTCTTGGTAAATAAAGGAAATGTAAGATTAATTCCTTTTATAACTCAATTAGAATCCTCGCAACATGGAAGTTCCAATCGAAAAATACAACGTTAAAAGTCAATTAAAATAATATACGTAATTATATTATGTTTCCTTTAATCATCTATTAATATCATCACTTATAAATGGGATCAAGCATTTACTGTGCCAATATTTTGTCTACAATAAATCAAGAACTTCACTTTACAAGGAGGTTTTCTAAATTGATTGGAAACAAAATACAATACGAAATAAAATAATATACGTAATTATATTATATTTCCTTTAATTATTACCACCACTTGTAAATGGGTTAAAGCATTTACTGTGCTAATATTTTGTCTACAATAAATCAAGAACTCCTCTTTACAAGGGTAGTTTCTAAATTATCAGAAACAAAATATAACACGCATAATAACTACTTAAAAATATAAATCATTAAAGCACAAGAGAGGAATAAATCTAACTTTATTTTATTACCAAGAGCTTCACACTTTAACCCAAGTAAACTGGAACTTAGTTACACATAGACTAAAAGAAAGAAAAAGAGAAAAAGAGAGAGAAAAGAAATTGGAGGGAGGAGGAAATTCCTTAGAATTTCCCCTCCCCCGAAGCGTCTCCGTCCCTCTGGAATTCTCCCTAGAATGTGCAGTTGATTGCCTTTTATAGGTAATTTGCTTCCACTGTGGCTACAAGAGCCACAATTATCAAACTTAATAATTAAGTCAAAAACGTCATCCATAACGTTTTTTTATTTTTTTTATTTTTTTTAAAATAATAATTGAGTAAATGCACAGCCGTGCATTCAGTCATTTTTTCATTTTTGAGAGAAGTGGTCTTCATGAAAGTTGTAGGCCTGGATATTTACTTTAAAATGGCTTTGGTTTCAGTTCAAAATTATTCCTAGAACTCAAGATATGGTCCAATTACTGCAGAGTGTTTAGACCCAATTTCAGCTCCTCTATTCTGACTTCAAAGCCCAATATCACTTCCAAGGAGTCCGATTCTGAAAAAGTGTTCAACATGAAAGTTGTAGGGAATTGTCTTAGCTTTCCTACAAGACCAAAATCACATTAATCAGATATTTACAACTCAAGTTATAGCTAATTTACTAAATACTTCCAAAGAGATAATTAAGACTAATTTATGCAATAATTTATTTAATTGTCCAATTCGGCTCAAAATCATAAAATGTGTCAAAACTAACTTAATTAAGCCTAATTGAACCTTAAGAAGCCTAGTGAGAGGATTATAAAATGTATAAAATATAGTGTTATCACTTGGGCGCTGTGGCGTGACATGGGGCATGTCGCGACGTGGGTGCCAGAGAACAACTATGAGTTGTGTTTGATGCTCTGGAGCCTTCCAGTGATGTAGTTTTCTTCTTTTATGCTTCTTAAATGAGTAACGAGACTCTAGTAAGAATATTAAATGAAGATGTGAATCCTTTGAATCATAATGATTTGTAATGCTAATTATGAAAGTTTATTTAGTAATGATGATATACTTGATTGTATGAGTTGCCTTTTTGAAAAGTATAAGCCCTATAGATGTGGGTGATTGCTTTTTGAAATATGTGAGCCCCGTAGATGTGGGTGTTCGTTTTTGAAAAGTAAAAGCCCCGTAGATGTGGGTGATTGATTTTTGAAATGTGTGAGCCCTGTAGATTTGGGTGTTCTATATTAGGTAAGGTGGATTGCATTCTTCCTAATATAGTGTTAAAAAGGATGAATTTCCTTGTTCATTATCGATAACTGTGTAGTTGATGGACTTCACTACTCAAGGGGAGATGAATTTCCTTTGTGATAATGATGTGGCTGGATGGACTTCCAGTGCTTGTTCAAGGTTATGGTTGTGACTTTCATTACTTTGTTCAAGTTTCATGCATTCATGATATTACCATGGAATTGTAAGTTCCTAGATATGGTATCATACATTATTCATTTTCATACTTAGGATTCTGCATAGGCGTAAACACTAGATATAACTTGACATAGCATGGTGATTGTATAGGCAGTTGCTTTCATAACATTATTCATACATTGCAATTGTATGGGCGATTGCGTGTCTCTGAGATGGAGATGTTGTTGCTTTTGTGATAGAGGTGTTAATTTGATAATTATAAATATTATCTGTTTGTATATATGTATATACTAGTATTGAAATATTTCTACTGAGATATGTTTTCTCACCCTGATTGTGTTGTCATGTAAATCTAGGTGCGAGTTCTTCGAAAAGGAAGAAGAAGATGTATAAGGACTAGCATAGTTTAGATGTTGTTTTGAACTGAGCTTATATATGTTTTTATATTTGCTTAGTTATTTTAAGTTATGTATAACAGTATACCCTTTGAGGCTGTGATGTATATATATAACTTTTGCTTTCATGACTCTCCATATTTACTCATTATATATGAATGATATAGGTTGTTGTTGTTGTATGTTAGTAGTAACATGACTAGTATTGGGTTATTCATTTATATGACGATATATTTGGATAACAAATATTTGGCTGTTACACTTTTTCAATATTTGTTGCTGTATTTTTTTTGCCTAGTCCAATTTATATTAGATGATGTTATATTTAAGTTCATTCCATCTCATTTTGTTTACATTGCAACTAGATTGTGTGATTTGTTAATTTTCAAAATATTTTGTGGCATCAGGTCGAGTTAGGTAAATCAGAAGCGTAATCTGAACTTAACTTGAAAATATATCCAGTATAATTTATAAAAAATTGAATGGTCGAACCCATCCTAATTAGTTGAGTCGAGCCGAATTTTGAATACTCCTAATAATAATACTTGTTTTGATAAAAAAAATTGTAAATGAAAGGAATTTAATTACTTTGTCCAAACAAGAAATTTAAAATGTTAGAGAATTTAATTACTTCATCCAAACAAAAAATTTTATAAATGAAGGGAATTTAAATGAAGCAATTAAATTCCTTAACATTTTAAACTCTCTTGAATTTTGAAATGCTCCATCCAAACATAACCTTAGTGAATAGCGAGGTAATTGTGAGGGAATTTCTCCCGCTAATAATAATCCTTTGCTAATATTTGTGAGGGAAAATTCCCTCGCTAATGTAAATATTAGTTTAATCAAATTTAGGGAGGGAATTAGCAAGGGAATTCCCTCACAAATCCCTCGCAAAACTTGATAAAATTTTAAAATTAAAATTTTAATACAAATGATTAAATAAAGAGAAGAGTAAAATCCTAACTCAATAAATCTCAAAATCCTTTCCCCTCATTCTGAGCACAACAGCGACCAATTTCTCCCAATCCAACTGTTCTCTCCCACCCGTTCTCTCCTAATCACAGCTCGTTCTCAAGCCTCATACCAACACTCGTTCTCAACACTTGGTCATCCATCGCATCTGCTCTGCCCATCCACCACTGTGGGTTTGGTGTTTCTACCACTTCCATTTCTGCCCAAGTAAGTTCATGCTTTTATTCTTTCTCTACCCAGTTTTGGTCGTTGTGGGTTTCAATTTGGGTTCTGCCCAGCCACTGCTGTGGGTTTCGTCACCTATTTTTTAATCATTTCTTATCATAATTTCATTTCAAATTAGGGTTTTGTTTATCATGGGATTCATTCGTGACTAACTCATAGTGATTCGCAATGATCTCAAATGGCTCTTGAAGACTCTCTGCCCTAAACACTCTCTGGTTCGTCACCGATAACTCCAGTGAGATATTTGGCCTCGATTCTCCAGCAAAATCTATGGTTCATTCTTCGATAATTTTTCCCCTTTCTCTAAAGCTTAATTGCAAGCTTTCTTGAATGATGATTGAGGCCTTGTGATGTATGGGCTGCGTGAACCTTGAGGATTTAATGTATATGCACAATTGCCTTCAATCTGCTTAAGGAAATGCCTGAATCAATACTTTTGCTACATTACTATCATCTATGTTGTCTGATTTGGTTTATGGTTCTATTAACTAATTTGATTTTTGTCTTAATATGCTTTCCTGGGTCCTTTGATAATAAACTATATGTTTAGTTTGCATTTATAAAAGGATAAGTGTATTTGAGGCCTGAAAAGTGCTCTAATAATTAACATCCTATAAAATTGGTTTATAATTTTCTAGTGATCTTATTCGTGTTTCACATTATTTGGCTAAATAAATTGTTATTAAGCATCATATTTATTTTTGTTGGTTAATATTGCTATTGTTTTGCAATAACTTAACTTGATTTTAGTAATTATGAGTGTACTTAGTCAATGATATTTGCATATGCTATTGGTCATTTGTGTTTTTGTATTAGATTTGGTGTTTATATATATTTTTATTTTAATTATTTTTGTTACGTATTTCATTTCATCCTTCAACTTCCCATATCTTTGATTTAAATATTTCATAGTTTAGAAATATTATGAAATCCTCCCTCTTCTCTCTTTTCCTCCGATATAGATTAAAAGAAGAATAATGTAAATATAGTTTGGAATTTACATGTTGGGGACTATTTTTAATATTATGCATCATGAATTTTTATCTAATTATAAGTATGTGATTATGGTCATTATTTGGAATTTGGAAAACAAAAACTTCTATTTTTAAGGAAGTTTAGTTAGTTGGGAAGTTTATATTGTTGTTGTTAAAGAGAAGGAGCACTAGTAGAGAAATGCAGCAAAACGAAAATGGGCAGGAGAACACTACTACTCATTTCATTCAACTGCTAAATATAAATAGGTTTTTTTTACCAAACTGCTATTAGTGACAAAACTTTTTACTAAATTGTCATACTTTTAAAATTATATACTAAATTGTCACACTTTTTGTCTATGTGAATTATTTTATTATTTATAATTACGCCAATACTTATGGCGTAATCACATAGAAAACACTAGCATAAATGACACTATCCACGTAATAGTGTTAGTGCTAATGGCGTTTTCAATGAAATTATGCCACATGCTTTGACGTTTTTCATATAACTACGTCATACATGTTAGTGTTTTCCTATAATAATGCCCATGAGTTGGCATTATCAGTGAATAACACCATGTCATCCGTGAAGCATTCAAATGAGATATCATGGTAAATGAGATAACGCCAACCACGAAGAATTTTATTAATATTTTAATATATTCTTATTATTCTAATGCATTCTTATTACCAATGCATTGGTAATACGAATAATAAGAATTTTTTGACATTCGTATTCTTAATTGTGAATGCCATTAACCTGCTATTAATACATTATGAATGCCATTAATATGAATAATGTGAATGCCACGAATAATTTTTTGGCTTTTCCCCTTCCTATCACCTGCTATTCAAATTTGCAGGTAAAAATGCCATTAACTACATTTAATTGCATATTAAGTGGTATCCTAGTTTCCAAAAATTAGGTAGCCGAAAATCAAGGTAGATATTTAGTGATTACCTTGATTTTCATAATTAAGAGTACGAATGTCAAATAATTCTTATCATTCACGATGCATTGTGAATGCCACGAAGATTTTTTTTGGCTTTTTCCCTTCCTATCACCTGCTATTCAAATTTACATATAAAAATGCCATTAACCACATAATTGCGTGTTAAGTAGTATCCTTAGTTTCCAAAAATTAGGTAGCAGAAAATCAAAGTAGATATTTAGTGATTACCTTGATTTTCACAATTAAGAATACGAATGTCAAAGAATTCTTATTATTAGTATTACCAATGCATGAGTAATAAAAATGCATTGGAATAATAAGAATATATTAAAATATTAATTAAATTTTTTGTGATTGACATTATCTTATTTGTTGCATTATCTCATTTGAATGTTTTAAAAGTGACATAGCGTTATTCATTAGTAATACTAATACGTGTGACATTATTACAGAAAAATGCCAACATATAAGGCGTAATTATGTGGAAAATGCCAACATTTATGGCATAATTACGTTAAAAATGCCATCATTATTGATGCTATTACGTGGATAGTGTCATCTATGCTAACATTTTTCATATAATTACGCCATAGGTATTGACGTAATTATAAATAATAAAATAATTAACGTAGATAAAAATTATGATAGTTTGATATATAATTTAAAAAATATAAAAATTTAATAAATAGTTTTATCACTAATAATAATTTGAGAAAAAACCCATATAAATACAAAAGAACATGATTACATAGTTGTTGTGTTTTGAATAAGTTGAACAATTATTACATGTTAACTTGTCAAAAAATCAACTTAAAGACATGGACCATTTCTACTGTGTACCTAACCAGCAGTGCCTAAACTAACATTACTTTAAGTGCACAATTTTCAAGAAAAATATCATATAGTCCTAACACTCCTCCTTAAGATTTTTCCTGGAAACCTTAAGCTTTGGTCTTATCATTTCATGCTTGCCTTGGAAAGGGCTTTGGTGAAGTCAACTGAACCAGCAAGTATAAGTCCAATAACATTAGGCTGCAGAAGCTCCTATTTCAGGTAGCAAGAAGCCTGTTGTTGGCTGACTACACATGATCGAGTTCTTAAGGTCTCTTACCATTGCATTTTAAAGCAAAATACCAGCTTAAACTTATAAATTGTTTTTTAAAACTTTCAAATTGCTCTATTAATATTTTTGTTGCAGGATTCACTTATGTTCTATGTAAGGATACAGTTAAATTTAATAAAGGGTGCTGCTGATAGGTGTTTATTGGTAGAACAGCTTTTAGATGTGATTTGTAAGGATCTTGATCAGGGTAGCATTGATACCAGTTGAACATAAAAATTCTTTAACTCACACTCATACACAGCAAATTGTGAGAGAGATAGGAAGCGATATTTAACACAAATATTTGTAACACTCTATTGAAAATTTACTCAATACTTTGCAGCCTTTTATAGGCAAGCATTGTTACATAAAGATATTAGAAAATATAGCAAAACCAATAGTGAAGAAAGCTAGGAGCGGTGCCTACAATTTGTGCAGTGAAATGTGGCTAACAATGCGGCCTTCAAATTCATATGCGGCTAACAATGCGGCCTTCAAATTCATGTGCGGCTAACAGTGCGGCTATCATAATATGTGTGGCTACAATTTCCAAGTTGATTTAATATTCTAACATTGCCTCCCTTAAATCAAGCTTCTACCATTCCAAGCATTTTCTTCAACTTGTAAAATAACTCAGCTTTTAGTGGCTTGGTAAAAATATCTATAACTTGTTCTTCAGTGGGACAATACACGATCACCACTTCTTTCTCAGCTACTAGTTCTCGGATCTTGTGAAACCGAATATCTATGTGCTTGGATCGCCCATGAAAAACTAGATTTTTGGAAAGTGCAATTGCAGACTTGTTATCACAAAATATCACTGTGGGAGTGTCTTGCTTTTGGTGCATCACTTTAAGCATTCTTCTCATCCATACTGCTTGCATAGCACAATTTGTTGCAGCTATATATTCTGCCTCAGCTGTTGAGAGTGCAATTATTGGTTGTTTCTTTGACGACCATGATATCGCTCCAGTGCCTAAATGAAATGCGTACCCTGAAGTGCTTTTTCTTGTCTCTATATCTCCTGCCCAATCACTATCTGTGTATCCAACAAGCTTCACATCATTATCATTAGTATAAAGAATTCCTTCAGTCAGAGTACCTTTGATGTATCTGAGAATTCTCTTTGCTCCTTGCAAATGACAGACACGTGACTCTTCCATGAATCTGCTGAGCAATCCAACTCCAAACACAATATCTGGTCTAGTGGCAGTTAAATATCTGAGACTTCCAATCAAGCTCTTGTAGTATGTTGAGTCAACTCTTCTTTTATCACTATCTCTTGTCAGCTTCAACTTTTCTTCAACTGGTGTAGAGATTGGCTTTGAATTCTCCATCTTGAATTTCTTCAAAATATCTACTGCATATTTCTTCTAAGAGATGAAAATTCCATCATTCTGCTGATTGACTTCAATGCCAAGAAAATAGGACATTAAGCCCAAATCTGTCATCTCAAAACATCTAATCATAGCCTCCCTGAATTCTGTAATCATCTTTGGATTATTGCTAGTAAAGATTAGATCATCAACATAAAGGCACACAATAAGTATATTGTCAGGATCTACAGTTTTAATATATAAAGTGTGCTCAAATGGGCATCTCTGAAATCCATGCTGCACAAAGTAAGAATCAATCTTGTTGTACTGCATACAGGTGCTGCTTCAAGCCATACAATGCTTTCTTCAACCTGTAAACTTTATCTTCTTTGCCTTTGATCACATACCCTGTAGGCTGCTCAACATACAATTCTTCCTCCAAAATTCCATTTAAGAAGGCAGATTTAACATCCATTTGATATATTTTCCAATCATTTTGTGCTGAGAGGGAAATAATCATTCAGATTGTATCTAACCTTGTAACAGGAGCAAATACCTCAAAGTAATCAATACCTGGCTTTTGCTTGTACCCTTTAGCCACCAATCTCGCTTTATAGCGATCAATTTCACCATTGGGTTTGTACTTAGTCTTGTACACCCACTTTACTCCAATAGGCTTTTTGTCTGGTGGCAAATCCATGAACTCCCATGTTTCATTCTTCTCAATTGCATGGATCTCATCATCCATAGCTTTTCTCCAATTCTCATTGTTTGAGGCTTCTTCAAATAACACAGGTTCACAATCTGTAAATAAATCAAAATTGATAATTTCCTTATCAGATGGATCATTATCATTATCGATAACATAATCCTGTAATCTGGCTGGTAGCTGATGATGCCTTCATGGTCTACTAGGTGATTCTGGTTCATCATGAGTTTGAATTCCATGCCTATTCTCCTCTTCATAATTATCTGGAATCACCACCGGCTCCTTTTGGGACTTTGAGAACCAATCCCACATTCCTTCTTCATCAAAAGTCACATCTCTACTGATGATCACCTTCTTTGTCTCTGGATTGTAAAGTTTGTAGGCCTTCGAATTTGTGTTGTAGCCAACAAAAATACATTTTTCACCTTTGTTATCTAATTTCTTCCTAAGCTGGTTTGGTACATGGGTATATGTAATACACCCAAAAACTCTGAGATGCCGTATTGATGGTCTCCTTCCACTCCAAGCTTCTTCGGGTGTCTTATCATGAACGCTCTTTGTAGGACACCTGTTAAAAATATAATTTGCAGTGGCAACTGCTTCTGCCCAAAATTCTTTAGGCATTTGTTTGGCTTTCATCATACATCTTACCATGTCCATGATTGACCTGTTCTTTCTTTTAGCAACACCATTTTGTTAAGGTGTATATCTGGTTGTAAGTTGATATTGAATTCCATGTTGCTCAAAGAAATCTATACAGGCAAGGTATTCTTGGCCTCTGTCTATCCTGAGTACTTTGATTCTGCAGCCACTTTGCTTTTCTACAAATGCTTTGAATGCCTTAAAGGCATCAGAAGCTTCTGATTTCTGCTTCAGGAAATATATCCAAGTCTTTCTGCTAAAATCATCAATGAAAGTAATAAAATACCTGCTACCACCTTGTGTTGGTATTTCAACCGAGCATAAATCTGAATGAACTATCTCCAATAACTTTTTTGCTCTCCAAGACTTTCCTGTTGGAAATGATTCTTTGTGCTTCTTTCCCATTTGGTAGGTCTCACAGACTCCATTAGGAATATTCACAACAGGCAAACCAGAAACATATTCTTTTCGTGACAGAAAATTCAAACTAGGAAAATGATAATGCCCAAAGCACATATGCCACAACCAATCATCATTTGGTATTATGGAACTTAAACAAGGAAATTTATCATGTTGAATTTTCAAGGGAAATAGGCGATTTGGAGTCATTTGTACCTTTGTAATGAATCTCCCATTTTTGTCAATCAACGTGCAGTAGCCATGATGAATCTGCATGTTGTAACCTTTTTCTGGCAGTTGTCCCATACTCAATAGATTGTGATGAAGACCAGGAGCATAGAAAACATCAGAGATAAAATTTTGTGAACCATCTTTCAACCTGATAGCAATTTGGCCTTTTCCCAATATTGGAATATTTGAATTATTTCCAAATTTCACGGTAGATTTTACTGTTTCATTTATTGAAGAAAATAGCTCCTTTTTCCCACACATGTGATTACTACACCCGGTATCCAAATACCAAATATTTTCATCTTCTGAATATGCATCACTTGCCAAAAGTAAGCATTGTGGATTATCAAAATTCTCACCAACATCTTGATACTGATTTTCTACTATGTTTGCATGATGTTTGAATCTACAATCTGTAGCTTTATGTCCAAATTTTCCATAGTAAAAACAATTAAAATTTGTTCTTTCTTGATAATTGTTACCTCTTCCTCTTCCTCGGTTGGTAAACCCAAAATTGTTTCCACCTCTTCCTTGACTGGATGATCTAAAATTGTTATTTCTTCCCTGGTTGAAATTGCTACGACCTCTTCCTCTGAAGTTTCCTCGGCCTCTACCTCTGAAATTTCCTCTTCCTCCATTATTGAAATTATCACGACCTCCACCTTATGCACTTTGATTGTATTGACAAGGTTGTTGAAATTCACCTGACTTTTCAAGGCTTCTTCATTTACTTTTCCTGTTTTCTCTAAGATTCTGCTTACATGACTTTCAATGCTTCCCTGCAACTCTGCTACTGACATGGTGTTTATATTGTGGGACTCAATTATTGTAGTCACCACATGGTCAAACTTCATTGGCATAGTGCGTAGAACTTTTTTCTACCACCTTGCTGTCGGGAATATCTTCTCCATACACCCTCATCTTGTTGACGAGATCTGTAACACATGAAAAATATTGTTCCACGGATTCAGTACTGGATATTTCTTACCTTTTGTATTCCCTTCGCAGAGATTACAGTTTGGATTTCTGGGCCTTCTCCACTCCTTTGTAAGACAGCTTCAAAATATCCCACGCTTCTTTGGCAGTTTTGACATTTGCAATTTTGCCAAAAATTGAATAATCAACACCTCGATGAATTTGTGAGAGTGCTAACTGGTCCTTCCTTTTAGCGGTATCGTCAGCTCCTTCTGCTAATCCTGGTTCAACAAAGCTCCAAATATTGTGAGCTCTCAAATGTGTAGACATCAAAAGTTCCCAATAATAAAAATCTAATTTCCCATCTAGCTTGGGACCGGACCATACAATATTATAATTGGTGGCTATATCTCTCTCTTCTCTCTTAAAAGTGTATCAACTCTCTATATTTTTTTTATAACACGGGGAGAACACTCTTGTTTCTCACCGACTCAATATTTTTTTTACTCACACTATCACCAAACTCTGAAGGCTCTGATACTAATTTGATACCACTTGAACATAAAAATTCTTTAACTCACACTCATACACAGCAATTTGTGAGAGAGACAGGAAGAGATATTTAACACAAATATTTGTAACACTCTATTGAAATTTTACTCGATACTTTGCAGCCTTTTATAGGCAAGCATTATTACATAAAGATATTAGAAAATATAGCAAAACCAATAGTGAAGAAAGCTAGGAGCGGTGCCTACAATTTGTGTAGTGAAATGCGGCTAACAGTGTGGCCTTCAAATTCATGTGCGGCTAACAGTGCGGCTATCATAGTATATGTGGCTATAATTTCCAAGTTGATTTAATATTCTAACAAGCATGCCTAGTACTTCAATGCCTTGGTGAGTGTTTCTATGGTTTATCCATTTCATATATGTAATGATAGTCTTCTTGTAGTTTATAATGATCGTAATGAACTTTCTACCCAGGGGTGATGGAAATAAAGATGATAAACTTGGAGCTTTAAGTAGCTCACAATGTGGCTTGGTGGAACTTGCAACAGTTCTATTTTATAGGGTAGTTACTAGAAACTCAGCCACTGGTTCCTGGACTTAATATTGAATCTTTTGTGCTCAATTCTTGATAATTTGTTTATCTTTTTTCTGCAAATCATGTTGATTGATTCTGATGATAGAAAATATTTCATTGGATCTATTAATCCCAATAATTTATGACATATCAATTTCATATAAAAGATTTTAGGGTTACCTTGAAATAGCATCGATGAAGAAGACATTGTCGAACAATCCTGAAAAGTAAAACACGATGAGGGAAAGATACTATTCCTATCCCACAATAGTCGATCACGCATCAGTATCAATGGGGCAACTGTACGCACTAGAGTGGTTAGGAATAGGGGCCTCTCCCTATATATATATAATAAGTAAATGGGTTAAACCTACCCACTATGGCAAACCCATATACAAGACTCATAAACAAAACCACATATATGAGCAGTGCTTTAACAATAATAGGCCCATTAATAATACTGATCACAATTTGGGCTAAACAAAATGCTCTAATAATTTTGACATCCAATTAATCTGGGTTCTATATAATATAATTTATGTTTGTCCATAAATAAAATTCTAACATTCTCCCACTTGGACAACATAAGTTACATTATATCACTTTAATAAGAAAATAATTCTCCAGATTAATCAAACAATATGTGGCCACAACATGATGTCAAAATCGAGCTAGCACTCTCAACAAATGGTCCAAAATGAGACTACAAGTATCCCAACAATGCAGAAAATCATACTCGAAGGAGTACTGATATCATACATGCAACATACTCATATCTCGGTGACCCATCAAAATGTGGTAAATGGGTAATGGGAAAGCACATCCAAAATTTGCATGCCAATATGTGATCAAAGTGCATTTCCCAACAAAATAGTCCCAAACATCCGCCCAAGATGCTTTCTGAGATTTAACATCTCAGTACAACAACAAAATGAGACTGGGTCCAAAATGTCTCCACAATATGTTATATCATAAATAAACAAAACTGCGCAGATCAATAATAATAACAATATTATATGACAACGATAATAATAATATAATTGTCTCGAGACATAATAAAATGAGGTCATAACAAAATTACAAAATTAAACTCCCACTAACCCAAAACATCAAAAGACCTCACTATACCTATACAGGTCACATGATCAATAAAAACTTTAACAGCTAAACCTTTAGTTAGTGGGTCTGCAACCATAAGTTATGTAGGGATATGCTCAACACGAGTCTGAAACTCCTGAATCTTCTCTCTAACAAACATGAATTTTGTATCAAAATGCTTTGAACGCTTTGAGCTTTTATTAATTTGAGAGAAGCACACTACGGCAGAATTATCACAATAAATAGTAAGAGGCCTGGAAATACTCTCCACAATAAGAAATTCAGTAATCAAATTTTTCAACCATATCGCTTGACGCGTAGCCTCATAACAAGCTATATACTCTGCCTCCATAGTAGAAGTAGCTGTAAGTGTCTGTTTAACACTCTTCCAAGAAACAGCTCCTCTTGCTAACATAAAGATATATCCTGATGTGGACTTGTAGTCATCTGGACAACCACCATAATTAGAATCAGTATAGCCTATCACCTAAGGCGGTCAGACCTCCTATAGGTGAGCATACAGTCTTTGGTACCCTATAGATACCTCATAACTCATTTTGCAGCTTGCCAATGAGCCACACCAGGTTTGCTCAAGTATCTCCCAAGTACACTAACAACAAAAGCAATATCAGGATGTGTACAAACTTGAGCATACATAAGACTGCCAACAGCGAAAGCATATGAGACTTTCTCCATTTCAGCAACATCTTTATCACTTTGAGGACACTGGGTATTAGAAAGTCTTTCACCATTTTGAATAGGTGCAGTACAAGGATTACAAGATTTCATATTAAATCTATTCAGAATCCTTTCAATATAAGCTTTCTGAGACAAGCCAAGAATACCACGAGATCTGTTACGGTGAATCTCAATACCTAACACAAAAGAGGCATCACCAAGATCTTTCATATCAAAATGTGCTGTCAACGTCTGCTTTGTCTCATTCAGAAAAACATAATCATTACTCGCCAACAATACATCATCAATATATAAAACAAGAATGATGAATCTACTCCCACTAAACTTCAGATAAATGCATTGGTCAACAGTATTCTCTTTAAAACTAAGAGAACTAACAATATAATCAAATTTCAAATGCCATTACCTGGAAGCCTGTTTCAATCCATAAATGGATCTTCTCAATTTACATACCATATGATCTTTACCATTTTCAACAAAACCATCAGGTTGATCCATATACACATCCTCATACAAATCACCATTTAGGAAGACGGTCTTAACATCCATTTGATGAAGCTCCAAATCAAAATGAGCAACCAAGGCCATCACAACACGAAAAGAGTCTTTAGTGGAGACCGGTGAGAAAGTCTCCTTATAATCAATGCCTTCCCTCTGGTTATATCCCTTAGCAACAAGTCTAGCCTTATACCTCTCAATTTCACCTTTAGCATCACGTTTAGTCTTAAAGACCCATTTATAACCAACAGTTTTATAACTAGTAGGCAATTCTACTAATTCTCAAACATTATTCTTTCTCATAGAAGCCAATTCATCCTCCATAGCCACTAGCCATTGTGCACTATCAGGACTAACCATGGCTCCTTGAAAAGAAATAGGATCAGAGTCCTCAACTGAATTAAACTCATGCTCCTGCAGGTACACAACATAGTCCCTGAATCTAGTAGACTCAGTGGATATAGGAACCCGCTCAGATCTTCTCAGTGGAGTCACAACAACATTTGGAATCTGAACATTATTTTCAACTTGTTGAGGGATATCGACAACATCAACAGGATCAATAACATTATCATTATAGATCAGAGGAGATGACATTATCCCTGGAAAGGGATCAACAGGAATAGGAACAACAATATACTCCTCACTAAAATCAATGATACGCGGCTCCTGAGTTCCACCATGTCCTAAGTCCCCTTCAAAATAGATAGCCCGATCGGATTCAATAACTCTAGTAGTATGAGAAGGACAATAGAACCTAGAACCCCTTGAGCCAATACAATAGCCAATGAAGAAACCACTGATGGTTTTTTGGGATCAAGTTTCTTTAAATGTGGGTTATAAGGTCTCACCTCTGCCCTACATCCCCAAATACGGAAATGCCTCAAGGTAGGCCGTTTGCCTATCATAAGCTCATATGGAGTCTTCAGCACAGATTTACTTGACACATGATTCAATATATAAGCAACAGTCTTCAAGGCATCTCCCCACAAGAATTCTGGAAGAGTAGAATGACTAAGCATACACCTTACCATATCCATCAGAGTACGATTTCGTCTCTCTGCAACTCTGTTTTGTTGTGGAGTGCCTGGCATGGTGTACTGTGCCTCATTACCACAGTCCTGTAAGAACCTAGCAAAAGGTCCAGGATTTCTACCAATTTCATCATACTTGCCATAGTATTCACCATGTCTATCAGACCTCACACATTTGATCTGCTTACTAAATTTCAATTCAACAGCGACTTTGAATGCTTTAAAAGCATCTAAAGAATCAGATTTCTCACGTAGTAAATCAATCCACCCGTATCTAGAGAAGTCATCAATAAACGTGATAAAGTACCTAAAACCACCCATAGCAATAGGAGTAATAGGCCCACAAATATCTGTATGAATCAACTGTAGTATTCCTTCGCTCTTGGTAACCCCACTCTTCCTGGCTCCAGCTGTGAGTTTCCCTCTTATACAATCAACACAGGTATCAAAATTAGAGAAGTCTAGGTCATGAAGAATATTCTCCTTGATCAACCTCTCTATTTTCTCCCTAGAGATGTGTCCTAAACGTTTGTGCCACAATATAGAAGATTTTTCAGCAACTTTACCACGCTTGTTTCCAACAACATTATTGATATCTGAATCCCGTTGATCACTAGAAAAAGAATCAACATTCAACATGTATAAACCATTAGACAATACTCCAGAACCAACAAGAACACAATCATAATATAAAGAAACTTTTGCATTACTAAAATGGAAAGAGTAGCCACAACTATCCAAAACAGAAACTGAAATCAAATTCCTCCTCATAGAAGGTACATAAACTGTATCTTTCAAAACTAAATCATGTCTAGTACACAACTTTAATGAAACCACTCCTATATTTTCTACTTTGACTTTGGCTCCATTTCCTACTGTGATCATCAACTCCCTTTCACTTGGTTTCCTCCTGCTTCTGAATTCCTGCAATGAATTTGTAACATGAATAGTTGTACCAGTATCTAGCCACCAGGTATTTAAAGGAACATCAACTAGATTCGATTCAAAACATACTAGAGCCAAGGGGTTACCTTTCTTTTTCTCAAGCCAGCTCTTAAACTTTAAACAATCAGACTGCTTATGTCCATATATATCACAGAACTTACAATTTCCATTAAAACGATATCTGGGTTTAACACCAGAAGTCTCACCAGGACCAGAAGATGGCTTAGAAGAATATCCAGGCTTATCATTCCACTTTTTCTTAAACTGAGGCTTACTATTCTTCCCTTTAGCAAATTTCTTCTTTTTTTCACCATTCTTGTGAGAAGCAAACTGCACACTGTGAACCTTGCCCTTCTTCATGGTATGCTCCTCTTGAGTAAGAATAGATATAAGTTCATCAACAATCCACTCCTCTTTTTGAGCATTGTAAGTGGTTCTCAAGACATGAAACTAGCCGAAAGAGACTTAAACACCTGCCAGACCAGGAAATCCTCTCCCAACTCCACTTTCATGGACCTCAACTTGTTGTACCAGTTCACAAGCTTCAAAACATGTTCATGACACTAGTCGAGATTATCAAATTTAAATCAATTTATAACCGATTTACCAAAACTGCTTGTAGCATAAGGTAACACCGGGTCGAGCCCGTAGATCACTCTAATTATGAAGTCAGATTAAGAGGTTAATAAACAGGGGGGAGAGTTTTGCAAGATTAAACAACAAAGAGCAATTAAAATGAGTAAACAAAATTAAGAAAACAACCAATCCAAGAGAATTAACAAATCTTGATTTTAATCCATCCTTGATCTTTATAAATCCGTTCAACTATCAACCAAATCTTTGGTCTTAGATCACATCAAGACGCCTCTCAATGATCCATGGATCTTCTACTAGAAACGCTTCTAAAATTCAATTAATTAAGGTTAGAAAAATTAAGCATCCATCAAAACCCAAATTAACTTAAAAACCAAGATCCAACCAAGCTAAATATTTCATCAAACACCTTTGATAAATTATTTAACCTCTGAATTCATCTCTTGGCATATGATAATTACGCAATTAACATATGCAAATCCCAATCAAATTAAGCATTAAATCAGAATTTAAATAAGAGAAGAAGAGAAAGAGAAACTTGATTAATAGATGAACGTATAACAATTAAAACAAGATCTCAGGATTAATCATCAAGCTTGTCAATCTCTTGGATTGATTAAAGAAGTTTAGCTCTCCATAGCCATCACCATTGGAGAACCTTCAAGAACCATACAAAAATGAAAATAACAAAGAGAGAGGAGGAAAGAAAGAGAAGAAGAGAATTCTCCAAAATGAAACACTAAAACTTTAATTATAACAACACTTCTACATAAAAGCTCTACATCTTCAAATGATCTGCATAGCCTCCCTTTTATAGAGGGTTTAGAGGTACAAAATGTCAAAAGGGGGCTGAGTCATGGTGGTTGAGTGGAGTAGGTGGATGAGTGGAAAATGTTGAATGACTTTTGGTGAGTGGAAAATTATGGAGATTCTTTGTCTCCGAAATCATGCAGCTCTGAAGTCATTGCATTCGTCATTTTTGAGCCAAGTGGTCTTCATGAAGATTGTAGAACTCTCTCTTATCTTTAGAATGACATAAGATTCACCTTAAACATCCACCTACAGCCCAAGATATGACCCAAATACAGGATTAGTGTAAGACGTAAATCATGCTGAAAAATTCAATTAAATCCATTTTGAGTTCAAAACATACAAAACATAACCAAACTTAATTTATTAAGTGCATGGAGAGTGTAAATGACTAAAAATGAAGGCTTATTAATGCATCAAATATGTGAACATCAGTTCACGAACACCACTCACACCATCATATGTAGTCTTTGTCAACAAAGAGAGGTAATAGGCCTTTTCAGTTTTATCAAACTTCTTGAATTTCTCACCAACAGACTTGAGGAACTCTTTAGCATTATTTGTTTCAGGAATGCTCTCTTTAATAGTTTTTTCCATGCTATACTTCATGGTCATCAAACAAACTTTATTGGATTGAACCCACCTTTCATGCTTCTTCTTTTTTGTAGCAGAAGATGCATTTGTGGGTCTCTGAGGTTCATCTTCAGTGAGAGCAGCATCAACATTAGAGACAGTCAGGAACAATTTCATAGAATCCACTCAGTCCTCAAAATTAGTCCCATTCAATTTCGTTATAGCACTCATTTGCATCGATGAAGCTGAAAGAGCGATACATTAACGGGAGATTTTGTCAAGCATATCAACATGTTCAACATTTGAGCAAAATCATAATTGAGTTTTCCCATGCAATTGCAATCCCGCCTAAGGCTCCCGAATTACAACACATGAGTAGACTCCCACAAACATCAAAATCATGTCCCTAAAGCTAGTACCGAAATGATACTGAGAACTCTAAGGTCAGAACCTCAATGCCTTTAACAAATCATTAGGAATCACATCAATAAAGGCAAATCGATAGGGTAGGCGCATTACCAATATAATCCCCAAAGCCACAACGTAACAATATTTTATCAATAAAATAGCACCTTACAATAATTGGTCCTGCGAAGGCGAGCTCACAATTATGAAAAGTACCCAAAATAACATCACTCAACAAATCACTAGAAATTACATTAATAAAGGCAAACTGATAAGGTAAGCGCATTATTAATATAAATCCCAATGCAACATTATTAACAGAATATTAACACCTCAACATAATTGGTCCCGCAAAGGTGAGATTACAATAATACAATAATACTTTAAACAACAATTCTCAGAATTAATCGCATAAATAACTACAAGACATATAATTTTCAAAACATTATATATTAATTTATGCACAAAATAGCATCAAAAAATATTTGAGTGACTAAACAACATCAATTCTGAGAGTGTGCAATATATATCATGCCCAACAATATCATAATAATACACAAAATATTTCAAAAACAAAAGAGAAGAGCACCATATATTTTTAATAATTTTAATCTCTAAAAATTTTAAAATAAATAATAAATAGGCATGAAAAATAAATAAATAAAATTCTTTGTGAATTCACAATATTATAATTCAATATACATATTTATTTATTTATTTTTAAACTTAAAATAACCTGAACAAAATTATCTCACTAAAATTTTGTATTACACACAATTTCAAAATAAAAGAAAACAAAAGAAAGAAGAAGAAGCGTCCACAACAAAACAAGAACGAAGAAAAGGAAAAAAAAATGAAGATGAAAGATGAAAACTATTGTACACAGTGCCGCATGAGAAAAGAATTAGACAAATTGCAACAACAAAGCGCGCACAACGAAAAGAAGATGACACAGGCATGATCATCCAGTTTTAAAAGAGGACTTTGAATTGAAGATGAAATATCACATTATAATATTTCATATTTCTATAATTTTAAATATCATATATTTTGTATGTAAAATAAAAAAAATTGATAGTCACAATTAGGATTAAAATTGTCTCTGATACCAATTGATAGAAAATATTTCATCAGATCTATTAATCCCAATAATTTATGACATATCAATTTCATATAAAAGATTTTAGGGTTACCTTGAAATAACATCGATGAAGAAGACATTGTCGAACAATCCTGAAAAGTAAAACATGATGAGGGAGAGATACTATTCCTATCCCACAATAGTCGCTCACGCGCCAGTATCAATGGGGCAACTGTACGCACTAGAGTGGTTAGGAATAGGGGCCTCTCCCTGTATATATAAAATAAGTAAATGGCTTAAACCTATCCACTATGACAAACACATATACAGGACTCATAAACAAAACCCACATATATGAGCAGTGCTTTAATAATAATAGGCCCATTAACAATACTGATAACAATTTGGGCTAAACAAAATGCTCTAATAATTTTGACATCTAATTAATCTGGGTTCTATATAATATAATTTATGTTTGTCCATAAATAAAATTCTAACATCTGATATAGTTAGTTAATTACATTATAATCTTGATGGTTTTTGTTATGCTTCCTTTTTTCGAGTGTTTTTAATTAGTGTGCTTAATGAATATTGGATTTGCTGGCTTACCGTGGAGCAGTTTTTCATTGTTTGTTTTAGAGGTTTCAATAAAAACACAGAGGCAAAAATATTATGGTAGTGCATGGTTTTTTGCAGTGCTCTTGTGTATTTGGTTAGAGCAAAATGCTTGCATCTCTAAGGGCATCTCTTTGCCCCTAGATTTGCTTTGGGATAATATTGTCTTTATGGATTTTTCTGGTGCTCTGCTTATGGTTTTTTTAAAGGTCTTTGCATTTTTTTTTTGGTAAATAAGGGAGTTTCCATTTCGATATACTGAGAGAAGGCTGCCTTGAGACTTCTTTTTTTTTATTTTTTTATTTTCCTGGTTATTTATATTTATGTTTTGGGGTTATCTTAGCCTCCCCCTAGTTTTACTTGCCCTCTTTTCTCCGTAGCAACATTTCTTTTTCTTGTTGAGATGATCTTTTTTGCAAAATTTCTTGTGAATTATTAGCTACTATTATCTTTTCATTTATTAGATTGTCACCATTTCTGCCAACTATATAGAGTTATTTACATATAGAATTTCCAAGTAATGTTTGTATCTTAAGTTGAGAATGTGGCAACTTTAGTTTGGCTGATTATTTAGCGTATGTATTGAATTTTATTTTTTATTTTTATTCTTTTTTACTATAAGAATTTCCATATTGTTGGTTAATTTGATTTATTCCTCAGGCATGCCTTAATACAACCAGAGCCTCACTAAGCGAAAACGGGATAAGAGGGAGCCTGCTGCTGTGCTCATGAAGAAGGCACTCATGAAAGGCAAATGGCTATGGTAATTTATAAGCTAATTTGATGGTTGCACTATAAAACACATTTATAATTGTCACTTGAGTTCATTTACTTGGAGCTTAAAAACAACCACAACTTGGCTAGCCTTCCTTTGTCTTTTTTAGGCCACTGGCAAATTTACCAATCCATTAACGATGTTAATATGCTGTATCATCTATCCCATCTGTTGATCAATTTCTCTACTCTCCAAATAAAGTTTTTTTCTAAGCCAGAATTTCCTAGTTGAAACAGTCAGTGAAGCATTTGCATTTTCTTTTTCACCCACTGTTATGTCAGCTTCAACAATTTTAACACTTTGATCTTACTTTTGTACACTCATTATAGCTTGGAATGCGTGGATACTTCATTTTGTCTAGTGACATTTATAGCTAATTTGGGGCATTCTATTAATATTAGGTGATTTGCTTCTTAGTAGTGACAATTGACATGATCTTTTTCCATTTTTTTGTTTGTTCTCAGGGACTAATTGATTCTTTATATAGCCAGTGGAATGTCCCAACAAATTTGTAATCTCTGGGATGCATTACACAATACTCTGGTAATGTATTTAGATGCTTTATTTTGTTTATGCAGACCGTCAAGCTTGGATGATATTTTTCTTGCACTATGCGTTAGTTATTCTTCAAGCTTTACCTGTGAGTTATATTATCAATTATACCATGATTCTAATATTTGTTTTACAATAACTATGGATTCAATTATACCCCGTGTATCCTTATTTGAATGGAATTTTAGATATTAGTGTAGAAGTGAATTTTTATGACTGCAGATTTCACAATAATGGAATTATTCTGTTGGACTTGCTTATTGCAGATAGTTGAAAAGCTCGTTGGTATTGTTACTTATATTCATCAAGCAATTCGTGAGTTCGTTGGAAATAATGGTATGAGATGATATCTCTTATGAGTTACAAACCAAATGATGTGCCTAATATAGTTAGGGCATATGCATCTTCTCATGCACTAAGAATTCATCACATCTAGTAAGCTTAAGGTTTGAAGTCAGAACTTGCTCTATTAATCACATGCCTGCTGTCTGTATGACATGATTTTCAGTAAAGCAAAACATTGTAGACTAATTTTGGCAATATAAGATGTTTTTCCCTACTCTTGTGTACTATTAAAATGTAATTGGTAATAAACAACTGCCTTTCTCTTTGTGGTTGAACTCACTTGAAATTATAGACATCAGATGTATATTTACTAATAAAGTAGACTCTTGAAAATAAATGCTTTGAGTGTTATTGATCAAGTCCTGTACCGTGGAAGCAAGCACCCACTCCATTATTGGTAAGATAAATTAATGTTTAAGCAAATTTTTGCTTTGCTATGGATTTGTTAAACTGTGCTTTTATGGTGTATAGAATGTGATTTCAGTGTGCTTTAAAAGTGAAAACTGGATGTTAATATCAAATCTGTGATCTTTGGTTAATTTGTTTTCTTTGGAATAAAAGTGGGCATATATATATTTTGGATCTTTACTGGTGCTATTTTTTTTTTTTTTTTTTGCTTTTTATGAAGTCTTAGTTTTCCATATGCCTAGGGTTTCTGCCCTGTTTTTATTAAGTCTTTGTTAAGCTTTTGGGGCTAAGTCACCTTGTTGCCTTTATTGTCTTTGCTCATTGCTTGTTGTTCTGGTGCTTGGCTTTTTGAGTTCAACACTATAATTTTGTGTGAGATGACCATTTGATTGAAAAATTGAGATAGTTTACTTTTTCTATTGACATGTCAAATTGTGTTGTGATGGTGGTATAGTGTACGTGCATGGGTGGAGTGGGTGTGTAGTGTAGGTTTGGTGGCTTTTACTTTTTACTTTCTTTCATTTTTTTCTTGTCGTGATTGGAATTAGTGAGGGATTTATGAGGGAATAGGAGCAATTAGTGAGGGATTAGTGAGGGAACAACGAGAGCAATTAGCGAGGGAACAATGAGGGCAAGTAGCGAGGGATTTGCGAGGGAATAATGAGGGCAATTGGCGAGAGATTTACGAAGGAATAGCGACGGATATACATCCAAAATTGGTACAGATTTCCAAGCTATAGCGATGGAATTTCCCTCGTTGAATTGCAAGGGAAACATACGCCATTTTTTTAAAAAATTTTGAGAGGGATTAGAGATGGATTAGAGATGAAAATTCCCGTCGCTACATGTATTTAGAGATGGATTAGCGATGAAAATTCCGTCGCTACTTAGCAATGAAAAAAAATTGACACACGTATCCCTCGCTAATCTATCGCAAAAATATTTTTGTGAGGGATTAGCGAGGGACACGTCCGTTGCTAATCCCCAAATTTCTTGTTGTGTATGTTTATCACAAAATGATCATAACCCTTTCTTATTGTATCTCTTTCCTTGCCTAGTGTTGATTGCTTCCACCAATCATAGTACGTAGAATTAGCATTTGGTTGGCAGGCACATAATCTAGCAATTGGTATCAGAGTTTGTTTAGACTACGACTATAAATTATGTGTTCTTTGATTGAGATTGAAAATTTTATTGGACAAGTTTATGTAATTTTATCCACTTTCGTAAAAATCATCAAACCCTAAAATTGAATTTGATTTCAATATGGTTTATGCATGTTTGTATCCAGGAAAATCATTGTATGAGACTAGAAAATATGAGTTTTTTTTTTTAAATTTCAGATTTCAACTTCTCACAAAACCAAGAACTCTAAAATCACACTTCAAGATTCGAAAACTTTGATTGATTAATTCCAAAATTGGTTTAGGGTTATTATAGATCACAATGCTCTGAGTCTAAAAACATATAGATTGAATCAAATCATTGAGAAACTATCAAGAATTTACCAGAAATAACACTGCAAAAGCTCTTCGTTTTTGTTCAAATAACCCAAAAAATTTTGTTAATTAATTTCAAAAATTAGTTGAGGGATATTATAGATCCCATTTTTCTAAATTCATATGAATCGCATTAAGACGATGAGAAACAAGGGAGAAATTGAGGATGGCCCGTGACACCTGATAAAGACGGGTTGCGATCTGGGTCATGCGACCCAGATAGCAACAACCAGGTAATGAAGATGAAGAACTCCATGGCGATGCCTATTCTCACCTGAAGCGTGTGTAAAAGAGTGTGAGCTCTTAAAAATTAATTTTTTAATTCTACTTTTTGTATCATGCTTCACGTGCTTGGAAAATTTTATTTAATTTTTAACGTATATAATTATTTTTCAAAGTTTTAAACTGTTAAGAATATGTGATACTTTCCAAATTTGCCTCTGAATTTTTTTATGTATGATTCTCATGAATTTGGTCATGTTATAGTTGCATACTCTCAGACTTGACATTATTTGACTATTTAAACAATTTTGATGCTATGTTGTGCATAAATTATTAGGTAATATGTTTGAAATTATTGTGTTTTTTGGTTCCTTATGTTGTTTGATACTGAGAGTTACTGTTTAAAGTATTGTGATACTTTTTGTGAAATTTATATAATTGTGATCTCGTCTTTGAGGGACCAATTGTGACAAGGTGCTATTTTGTTGATATTATTGCTATTATGCTGCATTGGTATATTGGTGATGCACTTAACCTATCGATTTGTCTTCATTAATATAATTCCTAATGACTTGTTAAATGTATTAAATGTTATATCCTTAGAATTTTTAGTATTGTCTTGATACTAGCTTTAGAGATATGATTTTAATATAATTTCTAATGATTAGTTGAAGACATTAAATGTTGTATTCTTAGAGTTTTTAGTATACTCTCGGTACTAACTTTAGGGATATGATTTTAATGTCTGTGGGGGTTTGTTCATGTATTGTCATTTGAGACCCTTAGGTGAGATTACAATTGTAAGAGAGAGTTCCATTGTGCTTATTTACTCAATTTATAATAGTGAAACTTGATGAAAAATCTCACTTCAATATATTGATTTTCAACTTTGCCGATGTAAATGAATGCTTTGCCAAAATTGAATGGGACAAATTATGAGGAATTGGTAGAATCTATAACATTTTCTAAATGCTTTTGATGTTGATGTTGCTCTCATTGAAGATGAGCCTCTGAAGTCCACAGATACGTCTATTGATGCAATTAGGACCAAACATGAAAAATGGGCTCATTTCAATAAAGTTTGCTTGATGACCATGAAGTATAACATGGATAAAACTATTAAAGAGAGAATTCCCAAAACTGATAATGCTAAAGAATTTCTCAAGTTTGTTGGTGACAAGATCAAAACGTTTGATAAGTCTGAAAAGGCCTATTACCTCTGTCTGTTAACAAAGACGAAGTATAATGGTATGATTGGTGTTCATGAGCATGTTATGAAGATTGTGAACTGGTACAACAAGTTGAAGTCCATGAAAGTGGAGTTAGGAGAGGACTTTCTAACTTGATAGGTGTTTGAATCTCTTCTGGATAATTTTTACATCTTGGGGACTTCTTACAATAAGCATTGATGAATTGTTATCCATTCTTACTCAAGAGGAGCAGATAATGGAGAAAGGTAAAGACCATATCATTCAATTTGCTTGCTACAAGAGTGTTGACAAGAAGAAAATTTTCAAAGTTAAGAACAATATACCTCAGTCTAAGAAGAAGGGGAATGACAATCCTGGACATCATTTTGATGAACAGTCTAGTGGTGAGACTTTTGATGACAAACCCAAGTATCATTTCAATAGAAAGTGCAAGTTTTGTGACATATTTGGGCATAAGTAAACTGATTGCCTGAAATTCAAGATGTGGCTTAAGAAGAAGAAAGGAGTTCAAAAGTAGGCGGAGATGAGTGAAGGGGAGTTAATGATCATAGTAGGAAACAAAATCTAGAATTACAGTAGAGTATATAGGAATTATTCTTTAAATTTACATAATTGGACATGATTTAATTTTAAAAGACATTGTTTATATACATTTTATGAGAAGGAATTTGGCTTTAGTTTTGGTTTATATTTAGGATAGTTGTTGTTACACTTCCCACTTTAATAATTAAAAGTCTTTTTTTATGTATTATTGTTAGTTTTGTAATTTGCCTAATGGTGTATATATAGTTGTGGCTCTACCTACAGGATCTAAGCAATTTCCCAAACCTACTAAGTTTACCAGATGTATACATATAGAAACATAAGTTAAACTAAGTTGAGAATTCTGATCATTTTTTCTAAAAGGCCATATCTAGTTTTGATAGTTCACAAATAGTGGGAGTAAATTTGTTATTCTTGTACTATATTCAAGATGATATACGATAGGCTAGTAATGAATTCATAATCCATGTACTTCACCTATTCAAAGGTGAGAGGTTATTTAATACCCAGTATCCTCAAAATGATAAATAAAATGCTAAAATGGAGAAGGTTCCATATGTTTCTACTGTTAGCAGCATCATGTATGCTCAATGAACTTGGGAGATACTTAAGCGAACTTGATATGACTTATTGACAAGCTGGAAAATGAGGTTTTCTTTTTAATGTTTTGGATTAGTAGGAGTCTATTTTATAATTTTATTGTAAACTCATATTTGTTGTGTCTTGAGACCTTGAATTCTTATTTTGCTATTGTCATTGCCATACAATGTTATTATTATTATTCTACGCAGTATTATCTTGTTATGGCATATTATGGAGATATTTTGTACTCAGTCTCATTTGGTTATTGTGATTATATAATATTATTAAATCTCATAAAGCATCTTGGACAGATGCTTAGGCCATTTTGTTAGGAATTGCACTTTGATCACATATTGGCATACAATTTTGTTGTGCTTTCCCATTACCTATATACCACATTTGTTAGGTCATTGGGATATGAGTATCTTGCATGTATGATATCAGTATTTCTATCAAATATGATTTTTTGCATTATTGATGTGCATGTAGTCCCATCTTGGAACATTAGCTGAGAGTGCTGGCTCAGTTTGACATCCAGTTGTGGCCACATATTGTTTAATTAGTAAGGAAAATTATTTTCTTATTAAAATAAAATAATATGATTTATGTTGTCCAAGTGGAAGATTATTAGATTAATTTTATTAACTTTATTAATTTTCATGTGGACTAGCATAAGTCACATTATATTTTATAGAAGCCCAAATTAATTAGATTTTAAGATAATTAGAGCACATTGTTGTAGTCCAAATAGTGATTAGTATTGTTATAATTAAACACTGCTTATAAGTGAGTTTTATTAATGGGTCTTATGTGTGTACTTATCATGATGGGTAGGTTTATCCTATTCTGATGTGGATATATACACAAGAGAGAGACCCTTATTCCTAGCCACTCTAGTGCATATAGTTGTCCCATAAAATATGATGCAATAGTAAACTATTGTGGGATAAGAATGGTTTCTCTCTTTTGCACTATTCAAGATTGCATCCAAGATCTTAGCAATGGATTCTTCATCGTCGTCTTTTTCAAGTAATTCTATTACTTAACTTGTATTATTTGTACATGCCATAATTTAGGGTCAAATTGATTTAATAATTTGGGATTATTATATTTTAGTTTTGACCAATAAATTCTAGCACATAATGTAGTGACATATTTGTATCCATTATTGGTTGGATATAATTTATCCAAGTATCCTTGTTGCAATGAGCAACTATATCAGGAATGTCCTGATCCATCCCAAATTGCATAGCAACATGATGGGGGAGGTATTGTTGTGTACACCCCATACCCACTAACTCAAAGACCCTCAAGCAGGGAACAAAGGATTGCAGCTCACCCTCTATAGAAGGATTATCACATTTCCATATGTCTTTTTCATTGTTGAGCTTAAAGGATGATGAATTCTTATATGGTCCCCATAGAAAGCAACTTCTAGCTCTAGTAGAATCAAAAGTCAATTTCGTATTGTTATTTTTTAGTATTTTCACTCTATGGCATCTAGCCATTCTTGGTTGGCCTTGTTCAATTGCATGTGGTTGTGGCTGTATTGCTGGAAATCTCTCCAAGGCCTATATTTGGACTAATTGATAAGGAGCCTATAGAGTAACTATTAACTTCATTGTGGCATTATTGATGGTTTTGTTTAGCAAACTCAAGTCCCTATAAATGATTGCTAAAATAGTAGGTGCAAGAGCTATTCGAGTCCCTCTAGCTAGATGTATATAGACCATACTAGAGGAAAAGCCCAACCCAATCTTGACCCATCACTAAAAGCCCAACTTAACCTAATTCAATTAACAACTCAAGCAATTCAAGCAATCATAAGGGTCGTAATGACCCGTTTCCTAAGGTCCTATCCAACCTGACCCACCCACAAAGACCCAATCCAACAAAACTTATTGATCATTACTAACTCAACCCACTCAACCCATTAACTTAAACCTGACCCGTAACCCGAAGTTCACGGCTGACTCAATCCTTACCCAAAAATCAAAATATCTCTCAAAATATCTGTAATGACTGAAACACGTGTCAACACATCTATGGAGAGTTTTTCAACCAATTATTGACCTAGTTGTAACCTAGGGTGCGTACTGTAACCCTCAACCTTGCTATAAATAGGCAGTGCCCATTTGCCTAAAATGATTTTTTCCTTTCTCTCTCCGTGGATCGACTTTGGACTCCCGAGATTTTATTACTTGAAATAATCTGCACTTGGGTTTGCAACTTTTAATCCACATTAAGTTTTTGGCGCCATTACCGGGGACTTAATTTGAAGAACAAATTTATGGTGTAAATATTTTGTATATATATATGTATATTTTTTTCTACTCTTTTAATTTTTCTTCTTCTTTGTACATACTAACGTACTAACTCTCCTTTCTCCCTCTATAATCTTTAATCATTAATGAAATAATCTTTCTTCTTCTCTTCTCTCTTCTTTGGAGCAAAAAATCGGCTTATTGTCGATTCTTGAGCTTTTCATATTTTAAATTTACTTTCTGCACTTTATTTTTTATATTTTATTTCTAATTTTCTAACTTATTAACCTACTAACCTTTTAATTTTCTTACTTACTAACTTACTAACCTTTTAATTTTCTTGCTTACTAACTTACTAACTATCTAACTCTTTTACTAACTTTCTAACTTTTTAATTTACCCGCTTCTAACATTTTAATTTACCTACTTCTAACATTTTAATTTACCGCTTACTAACCTTTTCATTTATTAGCTTATTAACTTATTTGGTGGTTAGTTTATACCACACCCTTGTGAATATATATTTGGTGGTCGGTTTATACCACACCCTTGTTAATATATTTAAAGGAAGGTTTATACCACCTACTTGTTAATATTTTTTTTTTACCATGGCAGGTTTATACCGCCTACTTGTTAATAATTTTTTTTAGAATGTTGAGCTCTGTATATATTTTTATTTTATTCTTCCTATTTCTTCTTCTCTTTTATCATGTGTAGTTAAATTTGTGTGTTTCTAGGGTAAAGCCATAACTTAATTCAATCGACATGTATTAAGATTAGAATTTTAATTAATTTCTTTTTTATTCAATTTGAATGCTTATTATGATTCTTAATGCTTTTATGAATTTGCCACTCATAAATTGATCTAGTGAGGTGTGTGTAGAATCGAAAGGTTTGCATATAACCTAGACCATAAATAATAAGTGTCATGATTTATAATCATCTAGGAATGGAGGTTATAGGTTATGTGGGAGAATTGTGGTATTTTTCATGAGAATCCATAGAGTAAAGGTCATGCCTTTAAGAGTTAAGGTTTAGACCAAGGAATGAAGTTTTAATTAATTATTGGATTCCCCCCATCAATTGAATGATTAGAAATTAATTAAAATGAAGGTCCCAAAGCTTCTCTATTGTCAATGATAGATTATTAAATCAAATGAAGTCAGATCCCTAGTGTTTTAATTTCATGTGTTTACATCTTTAATGTGTTTTGCATTCATGTGCTTTATTTTTTTCCCTCTTAATTTAGTGCGTTTTAGTGTTTTCTTCCCTCTTAATTATCAACTTTATTACTTTGATAATTTGGTTCACTTGTCGATTTTCTCAACAAGTTTTTGCAAACCTAGGTTGATACGGTGGATTTTGTTGCTTCAAGAATTCAAAGTGAGCCAAAAATGTTATTGCAGAACATTTGTCCATACTTACAATAGGCTCACCTTTTGATATCACACCTATTAATAATTATTTTTTTGATGAATTTTTATTTCTGTCAATTTCATGCCTTAGTTTACTAATATTGTCAATTTTCTTGTAATAAGCGATGTCATTCTTTGGGGATGGTTTCCGTAAACAGAGAATATAAAATATTCTTCATTAAGAATGGACTGAGTAAGGAGTCATTAGATGATATCTTATTGACTCTTGAGATGCATTCTTGTGGAGTTGTGCATAGTGAACTTATTAATTTGTGGAATCTCTTCAGGGACGAGTAAGAGCATTACAGTCTTGGGAATCTGACTCAAAAAGACCCTGTTTGCCAATTTATAAGAAAATTAGATGGGAAGCTTATCCTTGACTCATAGAAGGTGTTTAAGCCGTTACTGGACTAAAACCAGAGAAAGATATGAGCCACAATCACAAGAACATGTATATACTATCTTGTATATCTCCTAAAAAAAAAAAAAAAAAAGAAAAGAAAAAAGAAAAGAAAAAAAAAAAAAAAAAAAAAAGAAGAAAAGAAAAGAAAAAGAAAAAAAAGAGGGTCAAACTTCGGTTGTACTTGGTCTTTAATTAGATTAGGAGCCCACATGGTGGCGGACACTGTCATTGACTCAGGTGGACCTTCGTACGCCGGTCGGTAAATAAGGTTCGTGTGCCATGCTCTGTAGAGAGTCACGCAAGCATTCCCAGGTTTTTACCGCAAGCTCTGCTTGATGATGGACAAAAAGAAGCGTCCTGTGTTTGCATTCTTGTGTGACAATGTCTCTGAGCTAGATCTTGTGATTTAATGTCATGGGCTCATTAGCGACCTCTCACTGGCTATGGTCACTGGTCGTCGTGTTTAGATTTTCTCTCTTTAACTAGAGGGACGATGCATAGGCTGGGATATTCCACAAGCGAGAGGGAGAAGAATTCCCAGATTGGCTGAGCCGTCTTGGTATTACTGCACCCATGACGCGTTGTATAAAGATACGCTATGAAACCTGTACATAAAGGTATGTCATCATTTGTTATTATAATTTTATTTTTATATGATTTTGTTGTATTTGGTTTTGGACAGACGATCCTTTGGGCGGGGTCCTTCGGGGGTTTCTAGACTTCTTTACCCTGATGGTTTTCTTGAAATCAAAAAGAAATAAAAATAAATAAATAAATAAATAAATAAAATTATGTTTCTTAATTTTAAATTTTTCTGACACCAGCTAACCTACCGATATAGGTGCTATCATTACCTTTTTCTATTCTCTTCCCTATTTAAACACTACATTTTCTTCACTTTCCTTCAACTCAAAATCATTCAAATGGAGTGTAAATGTAAAAATAGATGGAGCTTTTTCTTCTTTAGTTCGTAGTTTTACCAGTATCTGTGTATTTTGTGGGATAAGTTATGGGAAGGGTTTGGAATTTGTAAATACAGCAATCACTCTTGGTAGAACACTTACTGCGAGGAACATTCGTGTAGTATATGGGAGAGGTAGTATTGGGTTAATGAAGGCTGTATCACTTGCTCAACATCTAAGAGGTGATCAAGTTTTAGGTATTATTCTTGAACCTTTAACTCAAAAGAACATCATTGGAAAAATAATTGGGGAGGAGCTTCAAGTATCATCTATGCATGAATGAATGAAGACAATGCTTGAAAACTTTGATACATTCATAGCCTTACCATAAATTTATCACATCTTCGGCAAGACGACTCCTTATTTCTGCTTCCACTGTTGATGAGTTGATTGATAAATTAGAAACTTTTGTTTATGAACCTGATCCAGTAATAGCTCAGATAGATTAGTCAGAAGGGAGCGGTGAGGGAAGTAGCATGAAAAGCAAGCCAGACCAGACACTCCAACTATTTAAATAATTACAAGCTTTGATTTTATTCATTGTACTTTGTTTCTGTTTAAATTTGTGTGAGGTTTTACTTTTCAGTAATCGCAACAACAGGTAATATCTTCTATCCTTTACCTATCTATATTTTGACATTGAGGACAATGTTGTGATCTGGTTGGGGGAAAAGATAGTTGTGTAAAAAAAACTAAAAAACTAAAAAAAAATTAGGAAGTGTGTTTATTAATATGTATGTCATGTTTATATGTTTGTCAGTAATTTACTAACAGCTAAACCAATTAAGGATGATGGAGTAAGGAGTAAATTTTGCTCTAGAGGTAATTTTACTCTTGAGACGCATTTTAGTTGGGGTAGATAACTATTTTGTGTAGAAGTAGCAAATGGATTCAGGGATCAGGGCATAGTTGAATAAATTGTCTTCTTTCTTAAATTTCATATGCCTGGTTATGGATATTGAATTGATAGATTAGGAATGATGGATATATGCCTTGTGAGATTTTGAGCCTATCGATGAATGGATTGAACATCTGTACCATTCTCTTCTTTCTTGTGTGATTTTTTTCACTCATGAAATTGTTACTCTAGAACTTGCTTTGATTCTTTTTTAGGCTACATTTTCACATGGATACATAAACATGATTGAGACATTTTTCTTGAAATAACTACTTTGATTAAATAGCCAACCTTGCATATTTTTCCTTGTGTACCCCCTTTGAGCTTATTTGACCATTCCTTCTTTCTAGTTCATAACGTGCCTTAAAAAAAGCCATATTCTTACCTAACCTTAGGGAATAAGAGAGCATTAACTCTGTTATTGGTTGAGTTTTTTAATAAGTGTGGGGGTGTGCATGCAAAATGTTCCTAAAAAAAAAAGAAAGAAAGAAAAGAGCTGACCACCGCTGTAATCAAAGAATGCACCTTATAACATATTCATACCTAGAATGAGAGTGGATGCTTGGAAACAACAGGAAGAGAAGGAGAATGTTCAGGCCTAACAATGAATTCAACTTACCAATTTGGCATTGATCTTCAACAAAACATTAGTCAAATATTGGTCATTGTCCTTTATGAGAAGGAAGCAAATAGAGAAGGAACTAAGAAACCTTTGGAAAATTTAAACTGAATGTTCTCAAATATCTTCTCCACTCTAACTGTATCATAATACTCTTCTATTCTCTTTGGTATTTAACTTGTCATATTGACAACTGTCGAATTTATCAAATTTAAATCAATTTATAACCGATTTACCAAAACTGCTTGTAGCATAAGGTAACACCGGGTCGAGCCCGTAGATCACTCTAATTATGAAGTCAGATTAAGAGGTTAATAAACAGGGGGGGAAAGTTTTGCAAGATTAAACAACAAAGAACAATTAAAATGAGTAAACAAGATTGAGAAAACAACCAATCCAAGAGAATTAACAAATCTTGATTTTAATCCATCCTTGATCTTTATAAATTCGTTCAACTATCAACCAAATCTTTGGTCTTAGATCACATCAAGACGCCTCTCAATGATCCATGGATCTTCTACTAGAAACGCTTCTAAAATTCAATTAATTAAGGTTAGACAAATTAAGCATCCATCCAAAACCCAAATTAACTTAAAAACCAAGATCCAACCAAGCTAAATATTTCATCAAACACCTTTGATGCATTATTTAGCCTCTGAATTCATCTCTTGGCACTTGATAATTACGCAATTAACATATGCAAATCCCAATCAAATTAAGCATTAAATCAGAATTTAAACAAGAGAAGAAGAGAAAGAGAAACTTGATTAGTAGATGAACGTATAACAATTAAAACAAGATCTCAAGATTAATCATCAAGCTTGTCAATCTCTTGGATTGATTAAAGAAGTTTAGCTCTCCATAGTCATCACCATTGGAGAACCTTCAAGAACCATACAAAAATAAAAATAACAAAGAGAGAGGAGGAGATGAAGAGAAGAAGAGAAGTCTCCACAAAATGAAAAACTAAAACTACAATGACCAACTACAAATCACACCCTGCGTAGAAGCTCTCCCTTATTTCTTTACAAATCTGATTGCTCTCCTCTTAATCATTCACAAAGAGTCAAAAGTAGTTCACCCACTCTTGTTAATTATTCATCCATTATCAAAGTATGTCTCCCACCTTCCATTGAATTATTTTCTCATTATGAAAGTGTGTCTCCCACCTTCCAATGATTCCTCCACTTTTTCCATGTTGCTATCTTTTCAATTTCTGTCATAATCTCAAATTCAAATCAAGTCCATCAGATAGCCTTTGAAGTAAGCTTTCCAAGGAGTGCTCATATGCTTAATTTGGGCTTGAAATGAGTGAGATATGTCCAAAATAGTGAAGGTGTGTCCAGAATTTGTAATAGTACCACTGGTCCAACTTCAAGGCTGTATTTAACCATGTAAACATCCGAATCTTCCAATTTGACATTTCACAAAACTTGTAGTTATTTTTCTCAGCTTTCCTATCATATAAAGAACATCAAAATCAGAGATTTACAACTCAAGTTATGGTTAAAATACTAAACCACTGTCAATATGCATTAAAATCTGAAAATTTTGCTTTAAAGCCCAATTCAACCCAATGATCTAAATGAGTGCTAAGATCACTTAATTACAATCTGGACATCATTAATAAGGTAATTGTGTGGATAATTAATATGTTAAAAATCATAATTATCAAATACCCCCACACTTACTCTTTTGCACGTCCTCGGGCAAAACAGAAAAAAAAACAAAATAAAACTGACTCAAAAGTTAAACATTCTAAAAGACTCAATTGGTAATAATATTTAAGAATGAAGAGCAATTAATAATTCAACTAATCAAAACATTCATGAGGTAACACATCTTCACATCTCAAATCAACAAGCAAGGATATTTCAATTGAAAAGCATGAGTAAAGAATGATAGATCCTCACAGAATTCATTCTCAATCTCTCAAGTATTTAAAATGTAGGTAATTCACTCAATTCAACCATGAAAATTGCACTACCATAAGCTTGCTTATCTTCTACTTCTCCACTACTCAAAACACATGCATACACAAATCATGAGGACTTTATTCAAGGTTGTAGTGAGGTCAAGGTAACAGAAGAGGGTAAAATGGATATGAGAGGATAAACACCAAAGAGAATAAAAGCAAATGAGAGCTGAGTTCAAATAACAAGCATAAAAGTTCATCCCAACTCTAATGTATAACCCTTTACATATTCATTTCTCAATCCTTTTCTTTTTTTTATATATATATGAACATAACTATATACATACATTTTTTTTCTCTTTTTGTTTTTGTTTTTTTTTTTGTTTTTATTTTTGTTTTTTCTTTAGGCACTCTTTCCTTTTTCAACAACCATTTTGTACACACACCCCCGCACTTGTTCAAAAACTCATCCATTAACCAAGCTAATGTTTTTTTATTCCCTAAGGTAAAATAAGAACACAATTTTTCATTTAAGGCACATAATGAGCTAGAAACAAGGAATGGTCAAATAAGCTCAAAGGGGTTAAGTAAAGGAAAATATACAAGCTTGGCAAGAATCAGAAAATTTTCAAGAAGTCAAAAGAGTGCTTGATATCATATTGAAAACAAGGTTGGCTATTTGGTTAAACTAGCTAAGAAAGAGGGCCTCAATCATGTTCATGCATGCAAGTGAAATGTAGCCTAAAAAAGAATCAAAGTAAGTTCTAGAGTGGTCATTAACATGAGTGAAAATCACACAAGAAAGAAGAGAATGGCATAAATGTTCAATTCATTCATCAATAGGCTCAAGATCTCACAAGGTATAGTTCTATCATTCTCAGTCCACCAATTCAATCATCCATAACCAAGCATATCAGTTCAAGAAGGGAGAAACGTTATTCAATCATGCAATGAACCCCTTTTTTTGTTTTTTTTTTTTACAACAAAACAAAATAAAAACAAAAAAAAATGCTAAAATCTCTCCACCACACTTAATATAACATTGTCCTTAATGTAAAAGAGAGAGATAGAAAAGAGCAACACAACCTGATAAGAAGTGAATCAACGCCAAGCAGGAAAAGAAGCACACTGTCAGTGCCACATCAGACCTTATCAAGTGGGGCAGACGACTTCTTGCAAGTGGACCTCCTCCAAAATATCCTTTTGAGCTCCCTCATAAAAAGGTTTGAGGCGATGTCCATTGACTGTGAAAGCTTTTGTAGTAGTCTCACTTGTAACCTGCACAGCACCATAAGGAAAAATCTTAGTAACAACAAATGGACCAAGCCACCTAGATCTGAGCTTTCCAAGCATGAGCTTGAGGCGGGAGTTATAGAGAAACTCCCACCGGGGTCCTATTGCTTGAAGTATAATGTCCGAGACCAAGTTAAGCTTGAAACATGACTGGAAACATGACTTGAAACAGGAGAGCTTCCATCGGGGTCCCATTGGCCTTCCTTAATTCCTTTGGCTTCAGCAGTAGAATGCAATATGTATACTTGATCATCTTGATTTTCCTTGTTTATGTTGGACCATGGCTCAAAAATAAAATCCACCACAGTAGTGACCGCCATCCGGTGCTCTTCTTCTCCCTTTTCTGAAAATTCTTCAATGGCTTTCAACTCAAGGGTAGGTGGTTCTTTGCACTGAAGGTATCAAGCTAGTTGAAGAAATTAATCTATTGATTTAATTTAAAGCATCACTGTAATATGTGTACAATATTCCAAAACAACATGATCATAACTCTTAGAATAAGGAAATTTCGAACATGTAGCAAAAAGTATCTCCCACAACAAGTAAAAATTTCGAACATATAGCACACAACTTATCACCATCACAAGAAGCACACAAATCACCACACACAAAGTCATCAAAATCAACAATCTCGGGAAACTCCTCACACAAGTCAAGATATGAATTATCAACCAAATTATCAATTAAATCAACATGAAAAATAGAATGTTCTTCATGGAGCTCTTTATCCTTCTCTCGGCCTCATGTATCTTTTTGGTCTCAATGGCTCTCTGTGGAAAGGAAAGAGCCACCGCAGTCGTTGTTCTTCTTGCTCATGGGCAACAACCGATTTCTTCGACCCTCGATTCTTGGGCCGGTTCATCGAGAAAATGTTTCTTCTCTTGGTTGATGCTTGATGGCTAGTTGAGGCTCGGATGATGCTTCTGCTGCATTTTTCGGACCTCAAAGATAATGGCACTCACATTCCCATTTGGATTGGGAATTGTTTGAGAAGGAGTTGGCTAGAACCTTGGGCCACATTCTTGACTCAATGAGGAGGCCGTTGTCCAATCTGGGTTTCTAAATTCTATGTGATTGCCTCGTCCTCTGTTGGAATTGAATATTGTTAGTGGCCATCCGCTTCACCAAATCTTCCAATGATGGCTCGGGTTTCATGGCTCTTGGACTTGGTTGTTGCATAGAAATTTGTTGGTATGGTGGTTTACTAAGAAAGACACTGTTGTAACAACAGATTGATATGGAAAAACAGAACTACCATCTTGAAGTGTATGACATGCATATGTGGGATGAGATGAACAAGAACAAATGGCACACACAGTTGCAGCTATTTGCACAGGTAATTGTTGTCTCACTATTAACTGTCTCACCAAAGAAGTCAATTCCTCAAGTTTGTACTCCATTATGCAAAGTCATATTAATCTCAGAATCAATATCAAGTAATTGGCTAGCAAAAGACCTAGTCATGCATTATCCAAAGCACATAAAACACAAAAATAACAAACAAGTAGAATACACTAGACAACACTAAAAATCTACCAAAATAAATATAATTCACCTATCTAAACATTTTTAAAAATTATGAGACTTGTACAGCATAAAAACTACACAAAAATGAAACTAAAAAATACAATAAAAAATATTAAAAAATTGAAAAACTGGTCTAAACGATGGAATTTGAAAAAACCAGGGGTGACCTCACAATTAATTGTGAGTCTTATTTATTAGGCCGTTTTCCTTCAACTGACCAAGTTTCAACACATTCTGGACACATTTTCTGTCAGTACGAAATTCTACAAAATGACCCGTAATCACCCGTTTTCTCCTAAAAATCACCAAAACACAGTAACACAAAGGTTACTGTGTTGGTTAGTAGTTAAATATACTCTTAATAAGATTGAACAAAATCAGAATGATCCCCGGCAACGGCGCCAAAAATTTGACAACTGTCGAATTTATCAAATTTAAATCAATTTATAACCGATTTACCAAAACTGCTTGTAGCATAAGGTAACACCGGGTCGAGCCCGTAGATCACTCTAATTATGAAGTCAGATTAAGAGGTTAATAAACAGGGGGGGAAGTTTTGCAAGATTAAACAACAAAGAATAATTAAAATGAGTAAACAAGATTGAGAAAACAACCAATCCAAGAGAATTAACAAATCTTGATTTTAATCCATCATTGATCTTTATAAATTCGTTCAACTATCAACCAAATCTTTGGTCTTAGATCACATCAAGACGCCTCTCAATGATCCATGGATCTTCTACTAGAAACGCTTCTAAAATTCAATTAATTAAGGTTAGACAAATTAAGCATCCATCCAAAACCCAAATTAACTTAAAAACCAAGATCAACCAAGCTAAATATTTCATCAAACACCTTTGATGCATTATTTAGCCTCTGAATTCATCTCTTGGCACTTGATAATTACGCAATTAACATATGCAAATCCCAATCAAATTAAGCATTAAATCAGAATTTAAACAAGAGAAGAAGAGAAAGAGAAACTTGATTAGTAGATGAACGTATAATAATTAAAACAAGATCTCAAGATTAATCATCAAGCTTGTCAATCTCTTGGATTGATTAAAGAAGTTTAGCTCTCCATAGTCATCACCATTGGAGAACCTTCAAGAACCATACAAAAATGAAAATAACAAAGAGAGAGGAGGAGATGAAGAAAAGAAGAGAAGTCTCCACAAAATGAAAAACTAAAACTACAATGACCAACTACAAATCACACCCTGCATAGAAGCTCTCCCTTATTTCTTTACAAATCTGATTGCTCTCCTCTTAATCATTCACAAAGAGTCAAAAGTAGTTCACCCACTCTTGTTAATTATTCATCCATTATCAAAGTATGTCTCCCACCTTCCATTGAATTATTTTCTCATTATGAAAGTGTGTCTCCCACCTTCCAATGATTCCTCCACTTTTTCCACGTTGCTATCTTTCAATTTCTGTCATAATCTCAAATTCAAATCAAGTCCATCAGATAGCCTTTGAAGTAAGCTTTCCAAGTAGTGCTCATATGCTTAATTTGGGCTTGAAATGAGTGAGATATGCCCAAAATAGTGAAGGTGTGTCCAGAATTTGTAACAGTACCGATGGTCCAACTTCAAGGCTGTATTTGACCATGTAAACATCCGAATCTTCCAATTTGACATTTCACAAAACTTGTAGATCTTTTTCTCATCTTTCCTAGCATATAATGAAAATCAAAATCAGAGATCTACAACTCAAGTTATGGTTAAAATACTGAACTACTGTCAATATGCATTAAAATTCAAAAATTTTGCTTTAAAGCCCAATTCAACCCAATGATCTAAATGAGTGCTAAGATCACTTAATTACAATCTGGACATCATTAATAAGGTAATTGTGTGGATAATTAATATGTTAAAAATCATAATTATCACATATCCATATTACCCCTCTCCTTTACCATAGCCCCATTACGACCTTGAATAAAACCCTTTTGATTTTTGTGTTCATGTTATTTTTCAGTAGCAGACAAGTAGAAGATAAGCAAGCTTATAGTAGTGCAATTATTCATGAGTTGAATAGAGTTGAATTTTGTGAGGATCTATCATTTTTTATTCATTCTTTTCAACTGAAGTTTCCTTTCTTGTTGGTTTGAGATAAGAAGAAATGTTACCTCATGAATGTTTTGATCCCTTGAATGTCTGGTTGCTCTTCTTGATTCATTGAATCCTTTAGAGTTTTTAGCTTTTAAGTCTGTATCATTTTTTCTTTGTTCCCTAGTTTTTTTTTTTGTATTTTACCTAGGAGTGCAAAAGTTAAGTGTGAGGAAATTTGATAACAATATATTTTATATATTTTATAATCCTCTCACTAGGCTTATTAAGGTTCAATTAGGTATATTTAAGTTGGTTTTGACATATTTTATGATATTAGATCTTATTGGATCATTGAAAGAATTATTGCATGAATTAACCTTAATTTATCTTTTTGGCAGTGTTCAGTAAAGTGGCTATAACTTGCATTTCAAATATCTGGTTGATGTGATTCTAGTCTTGCAGAAAGCTAAGACAATTTCCTACAACTTTTATGAAGACCTCAAAGGCCAAATCACACGTTTGCATAACTTAAATTGGAGTTGAAGCAAGAACTAGAGTGTTGATCCTGACAACTTGATCTATGCATACTGTTCATGACATAGCTCGGGCTATAGGATGTCAAATAGGCTGAAATTTTGATGGTTGATATTTAAGACCCAAATTTACAACTTTCATGAAGAATACTTTTCGAGATTCTAAGGTCTAATGGGTTATATTGGGCTTGTAAATCAGAACAGAGGAATTGTAACTGGGCCTGAATACTATACAGTAATTAGGCCATATCTTGGGCTATAGGTGGCCAATTGAGGTGATTCTAGGGCATTTGAAAGCTGAGATCTATGAATGCTTATGTCTCTAAGCATATTAAATGAGTTTTTGATGATAACAAAGTTAAGATGAAGATCAAGATCAAAAGAGAAAACCAAGATCAAAAGAGGTATATTAGATGTAGGTCCTAAATTATTAATGTGAAATGCTCTCTAAGTGTCTCAAAGTTCTTCAAATGGTTTTTCAAGTTCCTTCGAAATCAACTTGTTATTAAAAGCTCATATTTTAAGAAAATGTTGATTTTAATCTTGGACTGTGTAAAACACATGTCAATATTGTTCAATCCAAGTTTCTCAAAGTTAAAAATGGCTTACATGCTCAATTGGACTTGATAAATGTGTTCAAAGGCCAAAGTAATCGATTACATGATATTTGTAATTGATTACATAGCAAACAGAGGCCTTGTAATCGATTACATGTGCATTGTAATCAATTACAAGCAAGTCAGAGGCCTTGTAATCGATTACACCAAGTTGGTAATCGATTATAATGAGCCCAGAAAGGCAAGAATATGTTGAAAGAGTCATGTAATCGATTACATAGATATTGTAATCGATTACAAGCAAGTCAGAAGCCTTGTAATCGATTACACCAAGCTTGTAATCGATTACCAAGTGCCTAAAAAGCTAAGAACACGTTGGAACAGCCATGTAATCGATTACATTGACTGTGTAATCGATTACCACAAGTCTGACAGTGCCCAACGACTACATTAACTGCATTAAATGCTTGGCTTTAATGTCCCCAATGTCTCATTTCTTCATATAACTTATAAATACTTGCCTTGGGGCTTCATTAATGGCTAACCTTCAATTCAGAACATCATTCTAACACTTAAACACAAGAATCAGATTCTGAAAAAAGTTCTTGCTCTATTTTTTGTGAAAATCTTGAGATATCTTTTGAAAGCATATTAGAGCTTCAATTTGTATTAATCACTCTTGTGAGAGTTTCATTCTATCTGAATTACTTTGTAAAGAGGGTGAGGCATCCTTTAGTTGAAGAGGCTCAAGCTCACAGGGTGAGATATCCCAAAGTGTTGAGTGCTTAAGTTTGTAAAGGTTGTCAAGCACCTGTTGAAGCTTGAAGATATAGTGGAAAATCTCAAGTGTTTGCTTGAGGGCTGGACGTAGATCATAAGTTGATTAGTGATCAAACTAGGATAAATTATTGTGTTTGTTTCTCTAAACCCTTCTCTTTATATTTGTGCACTATTTTATTGAATTTCTTGAATATTGTTTCCTTTGGCAATTATATTTATAAGTGAAAGTGTTCATCTCATCTATCCAATCACCTCTATCCATTCAATAGCTTCAACGAAAATTGATTATCAGACATTTTGTGAAAGATTTGCGAACTTATTTTACAAACTCAATTCATCCCCCTCTTGAGTATTGAGGCCACTTGGTAACAAGTGGTATCAAAGTTAGACTTTTGTATAAAGAGCTTAGCAGCTTTAAGAGAAATGATGACTTCAAATGGTTTTTCAAATAAAAGTTCTTCTATAAACAGACCTCCTTATTTCAATGAGGATGATTATGCCTATTAAAAAGAAAGAATGAAAATTTTTATTAAAGCTATTGACTTATATGTGTGGGACGCTGTTAAAAATAGTGCTTTTGTTCCTACACATACTAAAGATGGTGTGAAAATTAATACACCTAGGAATGAATGGACCAATGAGGATAAAAAGAACGTTCAATACAATTTGAGAGCCAAGAACATCATCACCACATCCTTGGGCTATGATGAATTCTTTAGGGTGTCAAATTGCAAGACCGCTAAAGAAATATGGGATACATTACAAGTAACTCATGAAGGTACAAGTGAGGTAAAGCGATCTAGAATAAACACTCTCACTCATGAATATGAATTATTTAGAATGAATCAAGGTGAAAGTATTCAAGAGATGCAAAAGAGATTCACACATATTGTTAATCATCTTATCTCATTTGGAAAGACATTTCCTAATAAAGATCTTATTAACAAAATCTTGAATGTTTGAGCAAGAATTGGCAACCAAAAGTAATGGTTATTGCGGAATCAATAGATTTGTTAACAATGTCTCTAGCCACCTTATTTGGGAAGCTTTAAGAACATGAGTTGGAGCTAAATAGGCTCAATCAAAATGAATAGCATGATAAGAAGAAAAAGAGAATTGCACTCAAAGCCACCTCTTCTACAATTGAAGAAGATGATGAAGATGGTGAAGAAAATGTAAAAAATCTTGAGCTAAGTGAGGAGAATCTTAGTCTCCTTATGAGAAAATTTGGAAGATTCTTAAAGAAGAAGGAATTCCAAAGAATACCACATTTTCCTCAAAAGAAAGCTTATCACAAAGGAGAAGGATCCTCTACTCCTCCAAAATGTTACGAATGTGGAAAACCAGGGCACATGAAAATGGAGTGCCCTATGTATCTTAAGAAAATGGAGAAGTTTGAGAAAAGGTCTTCCAAAGAAAAGAAAGGAAGGAGAGTATATATAGTATGGGAGGACAATGACACAAGCTCTTCCGATAGTTCGGAGAATGAAAAAGCCCATCTTTGTCTCATGGCTCAAGGAGAAGAAAGTGAAGAGAGCGACACCGAGGTAACATCTTCTAACTCAGAATTTCCACCTTCTTATGATGAATTGTACGTTATTTTTCAAGAATTGCATGATGAATCTTTGAGGCTCACAAAAATGGTTTTATCCTCTAACAAAACAATCTCCTTATTGGTAAACAAAGTTTTTATTTTAAGCAAGGAGATAAATGAGCTTCAGATTGAAAATGAGACCTTAGGACTTATTGATGCTAACTCTTTATGCATGACTTGCTCCTCACATGATAACACATCCATATCATTACCTTGTTCATCATACAAAGCGTTTGAAAAAGAAATTGAAGATTTGAACAACACTCTTACAAAATTTACTTTTGGAAGAGACAACTTGAATGTGTTGTTAGGGAAACAAAAATGTATTTTTCAGAAAGTCAGTTTGGGATTTAATCCAAATAACCATCAAACGTCTTATAAGAATTTTTTTGTTTCCTCAAATGCTTCAAGTAGCCCCTTTGTCAAATGTTTTCATTGTGGTAAGAAAGGGCATAATGCATCCACTTGTAATGTTAGAAAGAACATAAACACTAAGATTGGAATCAAAAGGGTTTGGGCTCCTAAAGGCACAATGCCTAACTCTAACACACAAGGACCCAAGACAATTGGGTACTAAAGGTTAAAATTTGAATGTGTGTTGTAGGTGTGCTTGAAGACCAAAAGCTCAAGTTGGTATCTTGATAGTGGTTGCTCCAAGCACATGACTGATGATGGCTCCAAGTTCTCCTCCCTTACCCCCAAGAAGCATAGTCATGTCACATCTGGTGATAACAACAAAGGAAAGATCCTTGGAATTAGTAAAGTTAGTAAGATCCCTTCCTCATCAATTGATAATGTTTTGCTTGTTGAAGGACTCAAATATAATTTGCTTAGCATTAGTCAATTATGTGATAAGGGCAATAGAGTTATATTTGATTCTTCTTGTTGCATAATTGAGGGAAAGGATGACAATCAAGTTAAGTTTGTTAGTCATAGGGTCAATAATATATATATAATTAGTCTTGATGATATTTCCTCAAATAATGCTAAATGCTTTATGAGTAAAGAAAATGATTCATGATTATGATATAGAAGAATTGCTCACATTCACATAGACCACTTACACAAATTAGTTTGTAAAGAACTAGTAATTGGTCTTTCAAAACTCAAATTTGAAAAAGACAAACTTTGTGATGTATGTCAAAAGGAAAAATAATTAAAGGTCTCTTTTAAAGCTAAAAATGTGGTTTCAACTTCTATACATTTACAACTTTTGCACATGGATCTTTTTGGTCCCTCTAGAACTATGAGCTTTGGTGGGAATTACTATGCATTGGTGATTATGGATGATTTTTCTAGGTTTACATGGACATTATTCTTGGCCCACAAAAATGATACTTTTCAATCATTTAAAAAGCTTGCAAAGTTATCCAAAACGAAAAAGGTTTTTGTATTGCTTCCATAAGAAGTGACCATAGTGGTGAATTTGAAAACCATGAATTTGAAACTTTTTGTGATGAACATGGCATTTAGCATAATTTTTCTACCCCTAGAACACCACAATAAAATGGTGTTGTAGAAAGGAAAATCGATCTTTAGAGGAAATGACAAGAACTATGCTCAATGAGGCCAACCTTCCTAAGTACTTTTGGGCTGATGCGGTTAACACCGCTTGTTATGTTATGAATAGAGTCCTAATAAAGCCAATTTTAAAGAAAATTCCATATGAATTGTACAAGGGAAAGAAGTCAAATGTGTCACATTTTCATGTGTTTGGATGTAAATGTTTTGTTTTGAATAATAGAAAGGATAACTTGGGGAAATTTGATGCAAAATATGATAAGGGAATATTCATTGGTTATTCTATACATACTAAGGCCTTTAGAGTCTATAATAAATGAACTATGACTGTAGAAGAGTCTATACATGTTGCATTTGATAAAACTAACCCAATTGAGTCGAGAAAAGAGCTTGTTGATGATGTTACAGAAATCTTGACAAAAATGCACTTGAAAAATCAAAAGAAAGAGTCCAGGAAGCAAGAAGAGAGACTCCTTGATCACTCATGGCAAAAGGATTCAGAAATCATGGATCTACCCAAGGAATGGAGGACATCAAGATATCACCCTCTCGACAAGGTGATAGGTGATGTATCAAAATGGGTAATCACTCGAAACTCACTTAGAGATGCATGTAATCACTTGGCTTTTGTTTCTCAAGTTGAACCTAAAGACATAAATGAGGCCATTAATGATGAACATTGGATCTTGTCCATGCAAGAAGAACTAAATCAATTTGAGAAAAATCAAGTTTGGGAATTAGTTCCAAGGCCCAATGATCATCCTATAATTGGCACCAAATAGGTCTTTAGGAATAAACTTGATGAAACGGGCTTAACAATAAGAAACAAAGCTAGGCTTGTAGCTAAGGGCTATAATCAAGAAAAAAGCATAGACTATGAAGAAACTTATGCTCCCATAGCTAGATTAAAGGCCATTAGAATGTTACTTGCATATGCTTGCATCATGGATTTCAAACTCTATCAAATGGATGTCAAAAGTGTCTTTTTAAATGATTTTATACAAGAAGAGGTGTATATGGAACAACTTCCTAGTTTTGAGGATTTTGAAATGCCCAACCATGTTTTTAAACTGAAAAAGGCCTTGTATGGCTTGAAACAAGCTCCTAGAGCTTGGTATGAAAGGTTGAGCAAATTCTTTTTGAAGAAAGGCTTTTCTAGAGGCAAAGTTGATACTACCCTTTTCATAAAGCATAAAATGCATGACATACTTCTAGTTCAAATCTATGTTGATGACATTATATTTGGACCTACTAACAACTCTCTTTGTAAAGAATTTTCAAATATTATGCAAAGTGAGTTTGAAATGTCCATGATGGGTAAGCTCAACTTCTTCCTTGGTCTCCAAATCAAGCAAAGAAGAGAAGGGACTTTAATAAGCCAATCCAAGTATTGCAAGGAGTTGCTCAAGAAGTTTGGAACGACAATGCCAAGCATATGGCTACTCCTATGAGCACCTCTTGCTATTTGGACAAAGATGAGGGAGGTAAATTTGTTAAAATTACAAAATATAGAGGTATGATTGGTTCACTTCTTTATCTCACTACAAGTAGGCCTGATATAATGTTTAGTATATGCATGTGTGCTAGATATCAAGCTAATCCTAAAGAATCACATCTTTGTGCTGTAAAATGAATTATGAAATATCTAATAGGCACATCACAAATGAGTTTGTGGTACCCTCAGTGTGCATCATGTAGCCTTATTGGATATTTCGATTTTGATTTTGTTGGATGCAAAATGAATAGGAAGAGCACTAGTGGGACATGCCACTTGCTTAGAAGCTCACTAGTTTCTTGGCATAGCAAGAAACAAAATAGTGTGGCATTGTCTACAGCTGAAGTTGAATATGTTGCAGCTGGAAGTTGTTATGCTCAAATCCTTTGGATAAAGCAAGAACTCTTGGACTATGGTCTTGAGCTTGATCACATCCCTATAAGATGTGATAATACTAGTACAATTAATTTGTCAACAAATCTCATTTTGCATTCTAGGACTGAACACATTGATAAGAGATCACTTCATTAGAGATCACTTCATTAGAGATCATGTTCAGAAGGGTGATTATATGCTTGAATTTGTAGAAACCACTAAGTAATTAGCTGACATTTTCACTAAGCCCTTGGCAAAAAAAACATTTTTCTATATAAGAAATGAATTTGGTATATTGGATTAATCATGCATAAATTGATTATTTGCTGCATAATCCTAAAACTGATGCATAACATGTTGCTTTCTGCATAATCATGACTTTTTGCTGCATAATTTTTGATTTTTAATCATATTTGAATCCAATATTGACTTGAGCGTCAGAGATTCCCCCTAAGTGGTTTTGCAGGTGCTTCCTCACATCATAGTCTTCCAAGGAACTCAAAAACTTCACAAATCCATCCAAATGGTGTAATTCTTGGTAAAAGTAGTCTTTGTGCACAATTATGTGTTTTAGATCATAATTTGATTAGATTATATGCTTGCATGATGTTTGGAATTGATTTGAAATGTTCTGGAACTAATTTGAAAGGTTCAAAGTCGATCATTTGCTGTTTGGAACACAAAATCTAAGTTTGAGTATGCTGGTAATCGATTACAAGGCCTTTGTAATCGATTACATGCTTGTGCACAATTATGTGTTTTAGATCATAATCTGATTAGATTATATGCTTGCATGATGTTTAGAATTGATTTGAAATGTTTTGGAACTAATTTGAAAGGTTCAAACTTGATTCTTTGCTGTTTAGCACACAAAATCTGAGTTTGAGTATGCTGGTAATCGATTACAAAGCCTTTGTAATCGATTACAAAGGTTCTGTCAAGCATGTAATCGATTACACAAGCATTGTAAATCAATTACAATAGACCTAGAACTCAGGTAATCGATTACACTAATAATGTAATCGATTACAAGGTTCCCAAAAGCATGGTAATCGATTACACCAACATTGTAATCGATTACAGGGGTAGTAAAAGGCTGGTAATTGATTACACAAGAATGTAATCGATTACACAGGATTTTTTAAAGGTTTTCTGACCCGCTTATGTCTCATTCTTCAGAAACTTTTCATTTTCTCTATCTCTCTCCACGCACCCACTCTCACCAAACATTCAATTTCTCTCCCATATCTCAACCAAATCTCCTCATTTCTTCCCCATTCCACTCCAAAATCCTTTCTCCACCAAAACCCCTATCCATTTCCACCAAAGTCACCCCAAGAATATTTCCTCATCACCTTGATCTTCACTCAATTTCTCTCTCTCTCTCTCAGCCTTAAACCCCCAATTTATACTTCCCTTCACCCACACATCTCCAAACACCACTCCCTTCATCCCTTTCACTCTTTTCTCACCAAAATGGCTGAAACCTCTCAACGTGCAAAATACCGAAGAACAGGGGTCACCATTGGAGAGTCTTCTAGAGGATCTTCACTCAACATCTCAGGACTGGACTTCACTCGCCACTTCTCCACTATCAAGAAGGCTGAGTTGTTCAGGAAAAACTTCCAGTTGCGAAAAATAATCTCTCCCAGGTATCTCCCTTAGAGCTTCTGTGAAAGTGAACCTTTGGAGAGCTTTAGAACAATTGAAAATTTAGGTTTGCTTGGGTTCCCTAGCATTTAGAAAGCAATTTATCCAAACTTGGTTAGAGTGTTTTATGCTAATCTGAAATATGAGGATGAATGTTTAATATCTGAGGTAAAGAAGCAACAAATCAGGGTCACTAAACATGATTGCTATAGTTTGACCAAACTTTCTCCTGATGGTACCAATTTTTGTGGTAATGCCAATGTTTGGGGAAATGAATATGAGCATAGAGCTGCTTTATCTTCCCTGCTAAGAACTAGATATGGTATCCCCACAGATCCCAAAAAGAGGGTAATAGCGACTGGTTTAACTATGGATAACAGGGTACTGCACTACCTTCTAGTCAGGGGATTGATTCCAAGGGAAGGGAATTACTCCCAAGTTCTGAAAGATGACATTGTGTCATTATGGGCAATGACCACTGGCAGGCCAATCAATTGGGGATATTATATAATTGAGCACATGCTAGATGTTAAGAAGAAGAAAAACTCTGCCCTTCCATTTGCTATGCTAGTGACAACAATCTTGGAACATTGTCACATTTCCTTGACTGAGGAGTCAAGGGACACAAGCTCAAAAGGGCCACAATCTATAGGCTTGCATACATTGAAAAAGCTTTAGCTGTACAAAGTCGATGATAGATGGCACTATATTGCCCATGGTAGCTTTGGGCATATCCCTCATGGTCTAGAAAGTGATGATGAAGAAGAAGCCCAGTAGCCTCCTCCTTCTATTGCCAACATGGAGCTTCTGCTACAAGAGATTCGTAGCTTGAAAATGGGAATTGATCGCGTTGAGCAGAAGGTTGATCATCAGGGACTAGAGATAGCTTATCTTCACACTTTTCTAGAGGGTCAAGGAGCACCTTCCTCCTTTGTTGCACCCCCTGCTGCACCCCCTGCTCCTCTATCATTTGTTGCTCCTGATGACGAGGTGAACCTTGATTCAGACGATGACGTTGATGTTGATCCTACTGGTGTTGGCATAGCTACTGATGTGGCTGGTGATGACGATGACAGTGACAGTGATAGTGAGGCTACACAGTGACTTAGGCCTTACTCAGATGTCTTTTTATATTGTTTTGTCTGCCTAATATTAGTAGTTTCTCACATTGATTACTATACATGCCTAATTTACATTTGTCTTTGGACCATTATGGATTTTGATTTTGCTAATAGTATAATATATCTCTTTATGGCTCTTAATGATATTTTCATTTCTGTTGGTTGCCATGTTTGATTATTTTTGGACTAATCAAGAGATTATGCGAAAACAATGCCTAAATTTCATTTAAAATGCTTGTCTTTTTGATAATGCCAACAGGGGGGAGATTAGTGAAAAATGAAATTTGATTATTGTTGCATGTGTATGGGGGAGCTTTAAACTTTTACATAAAAATCTTATCCTATATCATGCATAAATTACGAGGGAAAGTTGCGCTTAAATCTCTAATATATTTAAATGCCAAAACTCTTTCTTTTTCCTATGATTAGTTTGTCATCATCAAAAAGGGGGAGAATGTGAATGCTGTGTTTGGATGTATACCTTTGAAGACTTGTTTTGATGATAACAAACGTGAAGACTAAATGAAGATGATAAATAGACCAAGTCCAAGTTTATATATGATTAGCATTAGGACTTAGGTTCTGTTGTACGGAGCTCACTTTGATATCTCTCTATTTTTGAAAGAAAAGATAAAACTTGTTTTAAAATAAACTTAGTGTCTTTAAAACACCTTCTCCAAAACTGTTCTACACTGATTTATTCAAATAGAGCTTAGTCTATTCGAATAAACTCCTTTACGAGACTTTGTGTTTAAATATGCTATTCGAATAGCAAGATAATTATTCAAATAAATAAGGTTTTCAGAACTGTGTTTCTAAGTGAGTTATTTGAATAACTCAAACGTTATTTGAATAAAACCCCTTCTGTCTGAACTTTTTTTAACAACATTATTCGGATATTTCAGCTACTATTCGAATAACCTCTTCGTTTTAGAACTCTGGTTTTAACAGAGTTATTCGAATAACACATTGGTTATTCGAATAACCCATATCAGTTGGTCTTTCACGTTGGTTTTTCAGAAACAGTGTTATTCGAATGAACTTTCTTCTATTTGAATAAACACGGAGCATACGATCACGTATATGGAAACAAACAGGTTTTCAAATTGGTTTTAAATGCTTTTAATTATACCCAAACGACTATCTCTGTGTTTTTCCCTATAAATAGAAACTTTGGGTCATGAATAAAATTACACATAACTCTGAACTATTTTCTGCTTGCTCTAATCTGTGAAAATTATTTTCTACGCTCTTTTTGATTAAAAACTTTGAGATATTTTTCTGAGAGCTCCTTTAGCACTTTAATTTGTATTACCTACTCTGAGTGAGAGTTTCTCTTCATCTACTTTATGATATTCTGTATCGAGGGTGAAGTATCCCTCAAGGTTTGTATAAGGGTGAGGTATCCCTGTAGGCTGAGGCTTTAGCACAAGGGTAGAGTTTCCCTGTGTGTGAAAAATGCTCTTTTGTGTAACGATAGCAAACACCTATTGAAACTTGTATACTTAGTGAAAAATCTCGACTTTCGAGGATTGGACATAGACCACAAGTGGATTAGTGGCCGAACTAGGATAAATACTGTGCCTGCTTCTCTCTTCTTAATATCTTTATTTTATGCAATTTTAATTTACTGCATATTTATTTTCTGCTATTTTTTATTGTTTCTTTTCTTCTTCTCGTTCCTTCTGTGCATTTATTTATTAAGTTTTTAATATTTGTTTTTGATAGAAAGAGGTTTAGTTAAAAAGTTTTATATTCAATTCACCCCCCTCTTGAGTACTAGAAGCCACTTGGTAACAAGTGGTATTAGAGTTAGACTATTGTATAAAGAGCTTAGCAGCTTCAAGAGAATATGGCTTCTTTAAATAGTTTTTCAGAAGGATCTTCCATAAACCGACCACCCTTTTTCAATGGGGATGGTTATGCATATTGGAAGGAAAGAATGAAAATCTTCATCGAAGCTATTGATCTAGATGTATGGGATGCTGTCGAAAACGGCGCTTTTATACCCACACATGAGGTCGATGGTGTAAGGACCGAAACACCACGAAATAAATGGTCTGATGAAGACTAAAGAAAAGTTCAATTTAATTTAAAAGCCAAAAATATTATTACTACTGCTTTGGGATATGATGAGTTTTTTAGAATTTCAAATTGCAAAATTGCTAAAGAAATGTGGGACACTTTGCAAGTTACCCATGAGGGTACCAGTGAAGTTAAGAGGTCGAGAATCAATTCTCTAACTCATGAATATGAATTGTTCAGAATGAACCAAGGAGAAAGCATTCAAGAAATGCAAAAGAGGTTCACCCACATAGTTAATCATCTTGCATCTTTAGGCAAAAATTTTTCTAACAAAGATTTGATTAACAAAGTATTGAGATGTCTTAGCAGGATTTGGCAACCTAAGGTAACAGCTAGTTCAGAATCGAGGGACTTGTCCACAATGACTCTAGCTACCCTCTTTGGAAAACTTCATGAGCACGAATTAGAACTGAGCAGATTAAGTCAAAGCGAAGAAAATGATAAAAAGAAAAATGGGATAGCGCTCAAAGCCACTTCCTCAACATTCGACAATGATGATGAAGAAAATGAAGAAAGCTCAGAGAACATCGAGGTAAGCGAAGAAAATCTTAGTTTGTTAGTTAAAAAGTTTGGTAAATTTCTCAGGAAAAAGTGAACGCAAAGAAAACCTCCTTTCCCTCCGAAGAAGACTCATTACAAAGGCGAAGGAGCTTTATCGACTCCAACTTGCTATGAATGTGGCAAACCTGGTCACATGAAAATGGAGTGCCCAGTTTACCAAAAGAAGAAGGAGAAATTTGAAAAGAAGCCCTTCAAGGAAAGAAAAGGAAGAAAAGCCTATATAACATGGGATGAAAACGACATGGATTCAACTGACAGCTCAGATAGCGAGGAAGCTCAACTATGTCTCATGGCCAAAAGAGATGAAGAAGAAAGCGAAAATGAGGTAAGTTCTAATACTACTTTATTGCCTTCTTACGATGAGTTACAAGATGTTTTTGAAGAATTACATGAAGAATCTTTAAAATTCACAAAAATTATTTCTTCTTCTAAGAAAACAATCTCTTCTTTAGAAAATCAAATTATTGTTTTAAATAAAGAAATAAAAGAATTAAAAATTGAAAATAAAACTTTGGAAATCATTGATGCATGCACAAATCATTCTTCACATGCTTCTACTTCTTCATCTTGTTCTACATGTCATATGCTTGAAAAAGAAATTGAAGACTTAAAGAACAATCTTTCTAAATTCACCTTTGGAAGGGATAACTTAAATATTTTATTAGGAAGACAAAGAGTGGTTTTTCAAAAAGCCGGGATAGGTTATAACCTGAAAAATCAATAAAAACTCTATAAAAATTTCTTTGTGCATTCTAATGCCTCAATTAGTCCTTTTATTAAATGTTTTTATTGCAGAAGAAAAGGACATAGTGCATCAACATGTAATGCTAGGAAAAACATAAATACAAAAATTGGAACGAAAATGGTTTGGGTTCCCAAGGGTACTATACCCAAAACTGACACACAAGGACCAAAGAAAGTTTGGGTACCAAAGGTTAAAAACTAAACATGTGTTGTAGGTGTGCTTGAAAGCCAGGAGTTCAAATTAGTATCTCGATAGCGGCTGCTCCAAGCACATGACTGGGGACGACTCAAAATTCACCATGCTTATTCCCAAGAATCATGGACACGTTACTTATGGTGATAACAACAAAGGAAAAATCCTTGGAATCGGTAAAGTCGGTAAGAACCCTAACTCCTCTATTGAAAATGTGCTGCTTGTTGAAGGCTTAAAACATAACTTCCTTAGTATTAGTCAGTTATGTGATAAAGGAAATAGGGTAATATTTGATTCAAGCTGTTGCATAATTGAAGATAAAAATGATAAGCATGTTAAATTCATTGGTCATAGAGTAAACAATATCTATATGATTAGTCTTGATGATATATCTTCAAATGATGCGAAATGCCTTTTAAGTAAGAATGATGATTCATGGTTATGGCATAGGAGAATTGCACACATTCACATGGATCACTTAAAGAAGTTGGTCTCTAAAGAGCTAGTAATTGGACTACCCAAGCTTAATTTTATAAAAGATAAGTTATGTGATGCATGTCAAAAGGGTAAACAAATAAATGTCTTTTTTAAAGCAAAAAATATAGTTTCAACTACTAGACCTTTACAACTTTTGCACATGGATCTATTTGGACCTTCTAGAACTATGAGCTTTGCTGGGAATTACTATGCTTTAGTGATTGTGGATGATTTTTCTAGGTTTACATGGACTTTATTTCTTACAAATAAAAATGATGCATTTCTAGCTTTTAAAAGACTTTCCAAAGTTATTCAAAATGAAAAAGGTTTTCAAATCTCTTCTATAAAAAGTGACCATGGTGGCTAATTTGAAAACAATGTTTTTGAAAATTACTGAGATGAACATGACATTAATCATAATTTCTCTGCCCCTAGAACTCCACAACAAAACGGAGTTGTAGAAAGGAAAAACCGTTCTTTAGAAGAAATGGCGAGAACTATGCTTAATGAGGCTGCTCTTCCTAAATACTTTTGGGCCGATGCTGTAAGTACAGCTTGTTATGTAATGAACGGGGCTCTTATAAGGCCTATTTTAAAGAAAATCCCATATGAGTTGTATAAGGGAAGAAAGCCAAATGTCTCATGATGCGTGCGGATGTAGTGATTAAAATTCAGATAAAAATCGGTTGTCAGGTCCACCAGAAAATAAAAACCTTACAACTAGTTGTAGTTAGTAAGGGTCGATCCACAGAGAACCAATTCAATTAACACTATCAAATAATTCCTAATTTAGACTCTGATTGACAATAAACAGTAAATAGGGGGTTTTGGAGTTTTGATGAATAATGAATAGTTTCAAAAACAATAATAATAAATAAACTGAAAACAACAATATAAGAAAATTGGTTAAGAGATTGAATCCACCACTAGATTTATATGATGATGTAAATCCACATATCATTTTATTCCAACATGCTCAATTATGTTTTTATGCAATTGTGAGAGTAAATCTCTGTTTTCCTTACGTGTTGGCCAATTTAGCAACCGCTCAAATCAACTCCTAATCACTGATTAGTCATAAAGCAACCGCTCTTACAACTATCCAACAATTGCATTAAGATTTAGAAAACCAATTACACTAAGATCTAATCACACACCGGGATTAAATTACTTAGAACATATATTTCTCTAGATCTACTACCACAACCGTGCATAAAAAACCCAAATCTACCACTTTTATAACTGGCAAATAGCACAAAGATAATTATACCCACATGAACATCATACATCCCACTAGATCTACTACCACAACCGTGCATTAAAAACCCAAATCTACCACTTTGAAAGTGGAAACAAGTATAAAAACCTTCATACCAACAATAGATTCAGAAATATATGAATAAAAACATAACTGTGTTGAAATAATCAAATATGCAAAGTTTACAACATCAATACTAGCGGTTTCATCACCCCCTTAACCAAGGGAGGTTTAGTTACACATAGCTAGAAGGAAATCACAAGAAAAACTGAGAGAAAAATGAAGGAGAGTCTCTCTCCCTACATGATAACCAATGGTGCCCTTTTATAGAAGTCTAGGGTAACAAAATGACAAAGGTGAGTGGATGGATGAGTGGGTTAGTGGAGTGGAGTGGTTGAGTGGATTGGTTGAGTGGGTGAGTGGATGAGTGGGTTGGTTTGAGTGGAGTGGATTAAATATTGGTTGAGTGGGTTAGTTGAGTGGATGAGTGGATGAGTGGTTGAGTGGAGTGGATTAAATATTGGTTGAGTGGGTTAAGTAGTTGAGTGAATTGGATTAAATATTGGTTGAGTGGGTTAGTTGAATGGATGAGTGGATGAGTGGTTGAGTGGAGTGGATTAAATATTGGTTGAGTGGGTTAAGTAGTTGAGTGGATTAGATTAAATATTGGTTGAGTGGGTTAGTTGAGTGGATGAGTGGATGAGTGGTTGAGTAGTTGAGTGGATGAAATATTAGTTGAGTGGGTTAAGTAGTTGAGTGGATTGGATTAAATATTGGTTGAGTGGGTTAGTTGAGTGGATGAGTGGTTGAGTAGTTGAGTTGATGAGTGGAGTGAGTGGGTTGGTTGAGTGGATGAGTGGGTGCGAAAATCTCGTGTTTGACTTGGAAGCCAAAAACGACCGATTATACTTCAGATTCATGAAAAGTACTCTTCATGAAAGTTGTAGATCTTTGTCTTGGCTATAACATGCATATCTGGATCGTCCAATTTGGCTTCCTACAGCCCAAGATATGACCCAAATATCACGGGTTACTCAAACCCAACTTCAGCACCTCTGTTCCGACTTGCAAGCCCAAACTGACCCATTAGACTTCATTATTTCAAAATGTGTTCTTCATGAAAGTTGTTTATTTGGGTCTTGACTATCAACTATCCAAATTTCAGCCCATCTTAATTATTACAGCTTGAGATATGATTTTATGAGTGCACACCGTTCGGATTCTAGTGACAGAACCCGTATTCTGACTTCCATGTAAACTTAGGTCCCTTAGACATCTGTTTAGGACTTCGAGCTCTTCATCAAAGTTGTAGAGCTTCCTCTTAGATTTCCTTAAAGATAAAATTCATGATTATCAGATATCAGGAACTCAAGTTATGGCTAAAATACAGAAACAGTGTAAAATCTCAATAATGCTGAAAATATTCAATTAGGACCAATTTGAGCTCAAACTCACAAAATCATACTAAACTCAATCAATTAAGAATATGGAGAGTGTAAATGACTAAACATAAGAGTTTCTTAATGAATAAAATATGTGATTATCAAATTTTTCCACACTTAGCTTTTTGCACTCCTGGGCAAAACTCAAGACCAAAACAAGGACATAAGAGATTAACAAAATTTTAAATTCCAACAACATTCAAGAGCCCAAAATTTTACAATCAAGAAGAACAACCAAAGGTTCAAGGGATCAAAACATTCATGAGTTAACAATTCTCCACATCTCAAACCAACAAGCAAGGTATCTTCAACATGAATCGAGAATGATATATCTTCACAAGATTCCCTCTTAATCTTTCAAGTGTTTAAAAGGTAGGTATTTCACTCAATTCAACCCATGAAAATTACACTACCATAAGCTTGCTTATCTTCTACTTCTCCACTACTCAAAACACATGCATACACAATTCATGAGGACTTTATTCAAGGTTGTAGTGAGGTCAAGGTAACAGAAGAGGATAAAATGGATATGAGAGGATAAATACCAAAGAGAATAAAAGCAAATGAGAGCTGAGTTCAAATAACAAGCATAAAAGTTCATCCAACTCTAATGTATATCCCTTTACATATTCATTTCTCAATCCTTTTTTTTTTTTTTTTTTATATATGAACATAACTATATACATAAATTTTTTTTTCTTTTTTTTTTTTTTTTTTTTTTTTTTTTTTTTTAGGCACTCTTTCCTTTTTCAACAACCATTTTGTACACACACCCCACACTTGTTCAAAAACTCATCCATTAACCAAGCTAATGTTCTTTTATTCCCTAAGGTAAAATAAGAACACGATTTTTCATTTAAGGTACATAATGAGCTAGAAACAAGGAATGGTTAAATAAGCTCAAAGGGGTTAAGCAAAGGAAAATATACAAGGTTGGCAGGAATCAGAGAATTTTCAAGAAGTCAAAAGAGTGCTTGATATCATATTGAAAATAAGGTTGGCTATTTGGTTAAACTAGCTAATTAAGAAAGAGGGCCTCAATCATCTTCATGCATGTAATTGAAATGTAGCCTTAAAAAGAATCAAAGCAAGTTCTAGAATGGTCATTAACATGAGTGAAAATCACACAAGAAAGAAGAGAATGACATAAATGTTAAATCCATCCATTAGGCTCAAAATCTCACAAGGTATGCATCCATCAAACTTAATTCATCAATTTAATCATCCATCACCAAGCATATCAGCTCAAGAAGGGAGAAAAGTTATTCAATCATGCAATGAAACTTTTTCTTTAAATTAAAATTTTTTTTGAAATAAATATTTCTAAAATCTCTCCCCCACACTTAATATAAGCATTGTCCTCAATGCGAAAGAGAGATATAGAAAAGAGCAACACAACCTGATAAGAAGTGAATCAACGCCAAGCAGAAAAGAAGCACATTGTCGCTTCGCATCACACCCTGAAAAGAAATCAAATCATAAAACTTTAGTACTTCTACAATTTAATACTAATTAATTACTACCTAAAAACAAACTCCTTACTCTGCCACCAATTAAGATGCGTCTCAAGAGTAAAATTATTTACTGTTTACTCTGTCATCCCTAATTACTAAATTGATGACAAATACAACAAACATATTAACAAACACACTCCCTTTTTTTTTTTTTTTTTCAAAGCATAGATAGGTAAAGGATAGAATATATTACCTATTGTCTTTGCAATTCGAAAAGAAAAATCTCACACAAATTTAAACAGAGAAAAAAATACGATAAATAAAACTAAAGATAAAGGAAAGTTATAGATGAAGTGACAAATCACACTCTTGCTCCTTCTTTGCCTCCCCTTCATTGTTGCCTCTCTTCCGCTTCGCCGTCACGACCAATCTATCTCGAGCCGTTACTATGGGTTTATGGTGGATGTTATAAACAAGAGACAATTTGAAAAATTTCTTCCAAAGTACCAAACCACCGGTAAGGCTATGAATGCAAAATTTGCAAGCATTGTCTTCATTCGTTCATCCATAGATGATATGAAGCTCCTCCCCAATTGTTTTTCCAATGATATTCTATGAGCTAAAGGTCTAGGAATAATAACATTAAAACCCGATGGGCCTTTTAAATGGTGGATGTAATACAAACCTTCATTAACCCACGACAACCTCCCCATATACAAGATGAATATTTCTTTCAAAGTGTTACCAAGAGTGATTGGTAAGGCTACATACTCTAAACCCTTCCCATAAGTTGATCCACAAAATACATTGATATTGGTAAGTCTTCATCCATAGAAGAAGACTTGAAGCTCCCTCCATTTTCCTCACATTGTTTTTGAATGATTTTAAGTTAAAGGAGGAATGAAGGAAATGTAGTGTTTAAATAGGAAGAGAATAGAAAAAATAATGATAACCTATATGGGTAACTTCCCCATATAAAAGTTTGAATTTTTTTAAATTTTTTTTTTTTACTTCAAGAAAACCATTAGGGTAAAGAAGTCTAAACCCCGAAGGATCCCATCCAAAGGATCGTTGATCCAAAACCAAAATTCAACAAAATCATATAAAGATTAAGGAGATAAAAACAAATGATTACATACCTTTTACACTGTGTTTCATTTGAATGATCTTTATTAAGTTGACGGAAAGTGAAGGAAATGTCAAAGCACTAAGAGATTACTCAAAGAGAATAGAAAGTGAAGGAAATGTAGGTATGGGTATGATAATCTCAAAGTTGTAACTTTTTTTTTTTGACCAATTTTTTTTTTTTTTTTTTGCAAAAGGTGTAACAAACCTTGAATAAAGTAAGCAAAGGTGGGGTAATAAAATCCAACCACCAAAGATTTTCGCAATTGTTGTTGTTGAAAAAAAAAAATGACCTCTACATGCAAAGTGACAAAATTTAATGGCACTACCACCAAATAAATAAAATAACTTTTTTTTTTTGGTTTTTTTTATTTATATATAACAAAGGTGGGGTAATAAACCAACCACCAAATAAAAAAAAATAACAAAGGTGGGGTAATAAACCAACCACCAAATAAAATAAAATAAAATAACAAAGGTGGGGTAATAAACTAACCACCAAATAAAAAAAAATTTAAAAATGGTGTGGTAGAAACCAACCACCAAATAAATTAATAAGCAAAAAAAATAAATAAATAAATAAATAAATAAATAACAAAAATAAATGACAGAAAATAAATGACAGAAATAAATAAATGACAAAAATAAAAATAATAAATAAAAATAAATAAAAAAATAAATGACAGAAAATAAATAAATGACAAAAATAATAATAAAAAAATTACAGAAAGTAAAAGGGAGAGGTTCCCCACTCGTTAGTATGTAAAAAAAAAAATAAAAGGAGAGATTCCCCCCATCGTTAGTAATTACAAAAAAAAAAATAAAAGGAGAATTACCCCATTTGCTCAAAAAAAAAAAAAAATAAAATAAAATAAAAAAGAGAATTAACCCTACTATTAATATGTACAAGAAAAGAAAATGGAGAATTACCCCACGGAATTAATATGTAAAAAAAAATAGAAAATAAAAAAATAAAAATAAAGATAAAAATAAAAGGCTAATTTTTTTTTTGTTATCTTTTTTTTTTTTTTTTTTTTTTTTATTTTATTTTTTTTTTTTTTTTTTTATTTATTCATAATGCGGATGGAGAAGGTTCATCACCTCCACTTCTGCATTCTCTGAAAGTTCATGATATTGTTTGAGGCGGTGTTTATTGGCCTTATCAAGTGAGGTAGGTGAAAAGACTCCACCAGGATCCCATTGTTTGAAACATGATGACCAAGCTATAGTTAAGACAACATGATAGCTTTCACCGGGGTCCCATTGGTTGAAGTATGATGACCAAACTGTAGGTGAAATAATATGAGAGCTTTCACCAGGATGCCATTGGTTGAAGAGTGATGACCAAGTTATAATTGAAACAATATGAGAGCTTTCACCAGGATGCCATTGGTTGTGTGATGAACAAATTAAGCTTGCAGCATAAGGGCTCCCACCAGGGTCCCATTGGCCCTTATTTTCCTTGGTTTCACCACTGAAAAGTAATATGTGCACTTGATCAGCTTCATGTGCATTGTTTTTATTTAATGATGGCCCAAAAACAAAGTCCACTTCAGTAGTGACTGTCATCGGGTGCTCTTCTTCCTTTTCTAAAAATTCTTCCATGACCTGCAATTCCTCCTCCCTTTGGATCTTAGATTCTGTTTTGTAAACAGAATCATCAACTTTCAACTTTGCAGAAATCTCAACACATCCTAGCACATATTATATCACCTTTACAATTAGTACATGAGTGGCAATGAATATAATTATTGAAACCAATAAAATCGGAAATTCATCACACAACTCATCATGTTGCTCCTCCACTACATTTAGAAGGGGTTCAAGATTACTTACCTTGGGGGTTTCGAGTTTTTCCTTCCTCATTTACCTGTTTAGGCTCTTGGTCTTCCTCTCGTAGTGATTTGTGGAGGAGAGGTGGGTTCATCTAACGTCTTCTCATTTTGCAATATGACAAAGATTACTAGGATCTTCCATCACATCCTCTTCGGGTTGTGAAGGAAGTCTTTTAGAATTTAGGCTTTGCATATTGCTGAGTTGTATGGCTAACTGCTCCAAAGAGTTTTGCAAGTTATTGATTGTGGCCCTTGTTTCTTGTTGGAACTGTATAGTATCAATGGCAAATTGTCTTATTAGTTCCTCCAATGAAGGTTCAAGCTGCCAAGGATCTTGAACTTGCTGCTGTCTCTGAGGGAAATATGTTTGCCTCTGCTGAAATTCTGGAAGTTCATAGGCTGGAGGTTGATTATGAGGTTGCTGTCTATAACTCAAGTTAGGATAGTCCCACCACTGGATAATATGTATTGGAGTACGGGTTATAGTTATCGAAGGCTGAGAATATCCCCATATGCTCTCTACCTCCTCATTTGTGTCCACTAGGAAAGTAGGACACAAATCAGTGATATGTCCAGGTGATAAGCAAATCCCACAAGCATCCATGATCAATGGACATCAACACCTACAAGACACTCAAAAAGAAAACATAAAAAATAAAAAAAAAATCAAAATCAAAATAAAAATAGAGTAAAAATAGGAAATAAATTAATAGTGTAATTGAAAAATTGGTTCCCGTAGCAAGGCGCCAAAAGTTCGATGCGTGCGGATATAGTAATTAAAATTAGAGATAAAAATCGGTTGTCGGGTCCACGAGAAAATAAAAACCTTACAACTAGTTATAGTTAGTAAGGGTCGATCCACAGAGAATCAATTCAATTAACACTATCAAATAATTCCCAATTTAGACTCGATTGACAATAAATAGTAAATAGGGGTTTTTTGGAGTTTTGATGAACAATGAACAGTTTCAAAAACAATAATAATAAAGAAACAGAAAACAACAATATAAGAAAATTGGTTAAGAGATTGAATCCACCACTAGATTTATATGATAATGTAAATCCACATATCATTTTATTCCAACATGCTCAATTATGTTTTTATGCAATTGTGAGAGTAAATCTGTTTTCCTTACGTGTTGGCCAATTTAGCAACCGCTCTAATCAACTCCTAATCACTGATTAGTCATAAAGCAACCGCTCTTACAACTATCCAACAATTGCATTAAGATTTAGAAAACCAATTACACTAAGATCTAATCACACATCGGGATTAAATTACTTAGAACATATATTTCTCTAGATCTACTACCACAACCGTGCATAAAAAACCCAGATCTACCACTTTTATAACTGGCAAATAGCACAAAGATAATTATACCCACATGAACATCATACATCCCACTAGATCTACTACCACAACCGTGCATAAAAAACCCAGATCTACCACTTTGAAAGTGGAAACAAGTATAAAAACCTTCATACCAACAATAGATTCAGAAATATATGAATAAAAACATAACTGTGTTGAAATAATCAAATATGCAAAGTTTACAACATCAATACTAGCGGTTTCATCACCCCCTTAACCAAGGGAGGTTTAGTTACACATAGCTAGAAGGAAATCACAAGAAAAACTGAGAGAAAAATGAAGGAGAGTCCAACCTCCTACATGATAACCAATGGTGCTCTTTTATAGAAGTCTAGGGTAACAAAATGACAAAGGTGAGTGGATGGATGAGTGGGTTAGTGGAGTGGAGTGGTTGAGTGGATTGGTTGAGTGGGTGAGTGGATGAGTGGGTTGGTTTGAGTGGAGTGGATTAAATATTGGTTGAGTGGTTAGTTGAGTGGATGAGTGGATGAGTGTGGTTGAGTGGAGTGGATTAAATATTGGTTGAGTGGGTTAAGTAGTTGAGTGGATTGGATTAAATATTGGTTGAGTGGGTTAGTTGAATGGATGAGTGGATGAGTGGTTGAGTGGAGTGGATTAAATATTGGTTGAGTGGGTTAAGTAGTTGAGTGGATTGGATTAAATATTGGTTGAGTGGGTTAGTTGAGTGGATGAGTGGTTGAGTAGTTGAGTGGATGAAATATTGGTTGAGTGGGTTAAGTAGTTGAGTGGATTGGATTAAATATTGGTTGAGTGGGTTAGTTGAGTGGATGAGTGGATGAGTGGTTGAGTAGTTGAGTGGATGAGTGGAGTGAGTGGGTTGGTTGAGTGGATGAGTGGGTGCGAAAATCTCGTGTTTGACTTGGAAGCCAAAAACGACCGATTATACTTCAGATTCATGAAAAGTACTCTTCATGAAAGTTGTAGATCTTTATCTTGGCTATAACATGCATATCTGGATCGTCCAATTTGGCTTCCTACAGCCCAAGATATGACCCAAATACCACGGGTTACTCAAACCCAACTTCAGCACCTCTGTTCCGACTTGCAAGCCCAAACTGACCCATTAGACTTCATTCTTTCAAAATGTGTTATTCATGAAAGTTGTTTATTTGGGTCTTAACTATCAACTATCCAAATTTCAGCCCATCTTAATTATTACAGCTTGAGATATGATTTTATGAGTGCACACCGTTCGGATTCTAGTGACAGAACCCGTATTCTGACTTCCATGTAAATTTAGGTCCCTTAGACATCTGTTTAGGACTTCGAGCTCTTCATCAAAGTTTTAGAGCTTCCTCTTAGCTTTCCTTCAAGATAAAATTCATGATTATCAGATATCAGGAACTCAAGTTATGGCCAAAATACAGAAACAGTGTAAAATCTCAATAATGCTGAAAATATTCAATTAGAACCAATTTGAGCTCAAACTCACAAAATCATACTAAACTCAATCAATTAAGAATATGGAGAGTGTACATGACTAAACATAAGGGTTTCTTAATGAATAAAATTTGTGATTATCATCTCACATTTTCATGTTTTTGGTTACAAATGTTTTATTTTAAATAATGGAAAAGATAACTTAAGCAAGTTTGATGCTAAGTCTAATGAAGGTATATTTCTTGGTTATTCAAATCATAGTAAAGCTTTTCGTATATATAATAAAAGAACTATGACTATTGAAAAATCTATACATGTTGCATTTGATGAAACTGACCCAAATGGATCGAGAAAGGATCTTGTTATTGATGATGTTGCAGAAATCTTGGCGGAAACACATTTGGATAATAAAGAAAAAGAAATCAAGGAGCAAGAGGATAAACAAAGGCTTGCTTTGGAACTTCCCAAAGAATGGCGAACTTCAAAATATCATTCCCTTGATCGGATTATCGGTGATATATCTAAAGGTGTAAGTACTTAATTCTCTTAGAAATATAAACTTAGCTTTTGTTTCTCAAATTGAACCTAAGGATTTAATTGAAGCTTTTGATGATGAACATTGGATCTTAGCTATGCATGAGGAATTAAATCAGTTTGAAAGAAATCAAGTTTGGGAATTAGTTGCTAGACCTAATAATCACCCTATAATTGGCACTAAATGGGTCTTTAGAAACAAACTTGATGAAAATGGGTTAATAACTAGAAACAAAGTTAGATTGGTTGCTAAAGGATATAATCAAGAAGAAGGAATAGATTATGAAGAAACCTATGCACCTGTGGCAAAATTAGAAGCTATTAGAATGTTACTTGCTTACGCTTGCATCATGGATTTCAAATTATATCAAATGGATGTCAAAAGTGCTTTTCTAAATGGTTTTATTCAAGAGGAGATATACGTTGAACAACCTCCGGGTTTTGAAAATCATGAACTGCCCAACCATGTTTTTAAACTTAAAAAAGGCTTTATACGGTTTAAAGCAAGCTCCTAGAGCTTGGTATGAAAGGTTGAGTAAGTTCCTTTTAGAAAATGATTTTTCAAGAGGAAAAGTCGATACTATTCTTTTTATTAAAAATAAAAAGCATGATATTCTTCTTGTGCAAGTATATGTGGATGATATTATCTTTGGTGCTACTAATGAATCCCTGTGCAAAGAATTTGCTAAGACAATGTAGAATGAATTTGAAATGTCGATGATGGGAGAATTGAATTTCTTTCTCGGACTTCAAATCAAACAAACAAACGAAGGGACATTTATAAGTCAAACCAAATACTGCAAGGAATTGCTCAAGAGATTTGAAATGGAAAATGCTAAACACATGGCTACCCCAATGGGCACTTCTTGTTATTTGGACAAAGATGAAGGAGGTAAATTAGTAGAAATAATGAAATATAGAGGTATGATTGGATCTCTCCTTTATCTTACTGCTAGTAGGCCAGATATTGTGTTTAGTGTATACATGTGTGCTAGATATCAGGCAAACCCTAAGGAATCTTAAGTGCTGTTAAATGAATAATGAAATATCTAGTAGGCACTTCATAAATGAGCTTGTGGTACCCTAAGGGTGCCTCTTGTAGCCTAATAAGCTATTCTGACTCTGATTTTGCTGGGTGCAAATTAGACAGAAAGAGTACTAGTGGGACATGCCACTTGCTTGGTAGTTCTTTAGTTTCTTGGCATAGCAAGAAACAAAATAGTGTGGCTTTGTCTATGCTTGAATATTTGATAGGGAGTTGTTTGCTCAAATCCTATGGATGAAGCAACAACTTTTAGACTTTTCACTTGATCACATCCCGATAAGATGTGATAACACTAGTCAATAAATATCTCTAAGAATCCCATACCGCATTCTAGAACAAAGCATATAGATATAAGACATCACTTTATCGAGATCATGTACAAAAAGGGATTGCATTCTTGAGTTTGTTGAAACAACTAAGCAACTTGATATCTTCACTAAACCCTTAGCAAAAGAAGCATTCTTTTATATTCGAGGAGAATTGGGCATAATTGATCAATCCAATATATGATTGCATATTTTATTTTATCTCTCTTTAAATTATATATATATATGCTTTGAATTCTTGAACGTATGCATCTCTGTGTTTCTTTGTTAGTGTTATTCGAATAAACAGGCTTTTATTCGAATAAACTTCATTACTGCTTATTAAAAATGTGTTGAATATCAGTTTTATTCGAATAAAACTTAGTTTATTCGAATAAACTGGCTCCTGTGTTAAAACTTGTTTGAATATCATCTTTGTCTATTCGAATAACCAGAAGCCTTCGTTTATCAGTTTTAATATTTGCCCTCTGCTTATTCGAATAGACCTCAGGCTATTCGAATACGTAACTCGTTGTTAATATAGCCTCAGTCTATTCGAATAATCCCTATAGTTATTCAAATAAACCCTGTCAGTTGGCCAAAACGCTTGGCTTTCCCAGATGATCTATTCGAATAGAACCCCCTATTCGAATAATCCTTATCAGAAACACCTTTTCAACACCTTTCAGTTTCCTGCGTGCCTGTCCTTTCAGTTTCCAAGCAAGGTTTATTCGAATAAACCTCTGTTTATTCGAATAAACATGGGCCTCTATTTAAATAACTCATGTGCGCCCAACCGTTTCTCTCCCTCTTCTCTCCTTTCTTTTCTTCTCAGCTTTTCACCTTCCCATCGTCACTTCCTCTCCTCTCTCCTCCAACATCTTCATTACTTCCTCTTCCTCACTCCCAATCACCACGGCCTCCTCCTCCAGCAAGCGCCCACGCACGAAGACGGCTCCATGCAATAATCCGCTTGACTTGAGAAGGCTCTCATCCAACGAAGAGCACCGAGCCCGCTTCATTACACATTTCTGGGAGCGTAACTTGGTCCAACCTAAGTACCTTGACCTCTCTTTCTTCCATCAACATCATGGTTTCGATTTTCTGACCCTATTGCAAAACCAGGGAGTTCTTCCGCTCTGCTCTCACCGGGCCACTGTTTATCTAGCTCTGGTGAAGATGTTCTTCTGCAATCTGGCATTTGATGGCCAGAACCTTCTCTTCGAGGTCTGTGATCAGAACATTGTGATCACACCACAGGACTAGTTGACTTTGTTTGGGTTGCAGTTTACTGGCGCCCTTGTTGAAGATGGTGACACCCCTTTTCTTGAAGAGGTCAACAAGTTTCAGGCGATTGAGGACCTGCTGAAGCCTGGTCTAGCTTTGCCTAACAAGGTTCTCAAGGATGGTATGCTGAAAAGCCAAGATAGGCTTCTGCATTACGCCTTTGCTCACATCTTGGCTCCCTGCGGTGGAAATTACGCCTACTTGAGTGTGGAAGACATCTTCATGCTTTAGTTTCTGAAGCATGGCCATCAGATCAACTGGCCTGTGTTTATCATGAAACACATGATGAGGGCCAAGGGCAAGGAAAAATCAGACTTGCCTTATAGCATTCTCGTCACTACCTTGCTGAGCAAGTATCCTCAGGTCTTGGAGATTGAGCGAGCCATTGCCCTGACACATCACAACGTTTTCGGCTCCCACACCTTACGCAAAATGAAGATGATCCAAATCGATGAAGGCTGGGTGTACCCAGATGAGGTTGCTGAGGATGAGCTTGACCCTGCTGACGCTCCTGCTGCCCCTGTTGATGTACCTGCTGCTGCTCCTGCTCTTGTCACCTTAGAACAGATCATGGCCACCTTGCATGATAACAGAGCCTATATGGAGCATACCTTCTCTATTCTGTTTGATAGAATAGAAGATGTTGAACGTGAGGTTACTGCCCTCCGATCTGCTTCACCTGCTCCTGCACCAGTGATCAATCAAATTTTAGGCATTCATTATTGTTTTATATTTGGCCTAATTGATGATAATTTTGCCCAATATTATGTTTGTAGATGAGTTTTAGATGATTGGTCTTCATTGAGCTTAATTATAAAAACTTCATTAATTTTTGAATTTTAACTCATTTTGACCTTTCTGTCTTGTACAGGCCATAACTTTGGCTACAAATATCGTATTTGGATGATCTTGATGTCCCCTGAAAGCTGAGACGAAGATCTACAATTTCATAGCTGATGTAATTTTTCTAATTCAGCTGGATTCTAGGCGAAAATTGGGCCTCAAAGTTAGGACGCTGTTGCTATCACAAAGCTTGGACCATTCCTCAATGATTTGGGCCTAATTCTCTCAATTTAAGCCCAAATTAAGGCAAATAATATGTCTCTGTAAAGCTTATTCAGAGGGCTACAGTATGGGCTAGGGGTAGATTAGGAATTACATAAGATTTTTCAGTTACAAATAGGTCAATGCAGATTCCAAATTTACCTTTTTGATTTGTTATTGTTCAATTTTATTCTTTTGGAGTAGAAACCTTTTCTCCCTTTTCATCTTCTTTATTTTCGTTTTTCTATCTTCTCTACATTTTCGTAATGGCCATGGAAGGCTAAAGCTCCAATCAATCCAAGGGAATTCAATGATTGTGGTTAGAGTTTTGAGTTCTCTTGCTTATTTGTAAATTCTGTTTGTGTTCTTCCTCTTCTCCTTCTTCAATTGATTTCTGATATGATTTGAATTTGAAGTTAGAATTAGGTTTGATTAATCTGAATCTAATGGAGAATAGATCATCGATTGATAATCTATGTTAATTCGAATCTGTTCCTAAATCAATCTTAATCATGAATTGCGATTGTGATTCTGTTTTAGTTGATGAAATCCTAGATGATTATCTAGTTGAATTCGAATTAACAGAGGTGAATGCAACAGAATTTTATTCTCTTTGAACAATGATTAATTCTGCCACTTGAATTGAAGATCTTGGATTGGTGTTTTCTTAATTGAATTTTCTTACAATTTGAATTTGTTTTCTGTTATTGAATTGAACAAAACCCCCTTACTTAGTGATAACTGCTAACATACTTGAGAAATCCGAATTGGTCCTTGGGAGATGACCTAGGTTATACACTATGCTATATTCCATTGTAAATCCTAGTCTATTTTGAGGCGCGAAAGGCGACATCGCCGATCAAAATTTGGCGCCGTTGCTGTCGGGATCTATTTTCGATTTCTTAGGTTTCTTAGGTATTGATTTTGCTATCGATTCTGCCGCATTCATCCGAAGTGCAATATGTTCGCTACTTCGATAATGCATAATTTCTATATTGCTTCTCCGATCTCGAGTCTATTCTACCTGCGATAATTACATATTACGATTACGCATAATTCATGTCACTCTTTGTAAATTCGGTGTTGTTCAATTCCGATTCGCACATCGCATAATTTCGCTAGCATCTGCGTGATTCTCGCATAATTGTTCATTCGAACCGATTCACTCCGAATAATTGTTTTATTGATGTTCCATTGTTCAATTCTGCATAACACACCAATTCTGTTGCATTGCATTTTGCACTTCATTGAATTTTCGTATTACCGTTACTATTCCATTGGTCTGTTACTATTCCATTGGCTTGTGTATTGTTCCATTGGTTTGTTTATTGCATTTGATGACTTCTGTGAATGTGCATTGCCTCACTCAACATAATTGACATCCCATTCGGGCTTTTGCATTGGTCTGCATAATCTGCTGTGCTAAACATCCTGGTTATTGTTCCATTGGTCTCTTACACCACATTCGGTTTTTGTATGTCATTTTACTGCATTTGATCATCCATATACTTCATTATTGACATATGAAAGTTCTCATCTTCATTCTTGAGTTTTTCCTCTAGTTTCACTTTTGAGTTTCACTATCTTCCCATTTTTTCTGAACTCAAAAAGGTACTAGTAGACAGGAATTGTACTTGTGATGGAATTTTGAGATGAAACTTGGCCCCCAAAGGTAAACCATCATTCTAAGCAAACAGATCCTAAAAGGATCATTCTTGCATAATTTGGCCAAATTCCATCGTTTGGTAGGGTTTTTGAGCAGATTTAGGTGAGATAATGGCATTTTTGTAATTTTTGGCTGATCAAACATGCTCAGAATGAGCTGAAAATTGGTGGGCTGAAGGAAAATGGCCTTCTCCACAAGGCTCACAATTGGTGTGAGGTCCACCCTGGTTTGCTCTAATTCCTTCATTTAGACCACTTTTTCATTTTTTGAAGTTTTTTCATTGCATTTTTGAGTTCCATTTTAGTGTAGTTTTAAGTGTGTGGTGGTCTCATATTTTTTAAAAATCATTTGGTAGGTCATTTAGATTTATTTTGGTGCATTTCTAGTGTTGGATTCTCTATTTTGTTGTTTTGCTGTTTTCAAGTTTTGCATGTTATATGACTAGGTCTAATCCTGGTTATTTGCATAATTTTGATCCTGAGATAGATAGGACTTTTCATACCTTGCATAGGGTCAATAGATCTGATTCTGCATTTGCTGAGCATATAGGAAGTAGTGATTCTCCACATACTTATCATACTAGTGATTCTGCTTCTGAATTTTCTGATTCTGCACTTTCTGTCATTCATCCATCTTCCAATTCTGATTATACTGAGCATACTGAGCATCCTGAGATTATGGATAATAGAACCTTGAAGGAGCTGTGATAATCACATATTTTATTTATTAAGAAACCCTTATGTTTAGTCATTTACACTCTCCATATTCTTAATTGATTGAATTTGGTATGATTTTGTGAGTTTGAGCTCAAATTGGTCCTAATTGAATATTTTCAGCATTATTGAGATTTTACACTGTTTCTGTATTTTGATCATAACTTGAGTTCCGGATATCTGACAATCATGAATTTTATCTTGTAGGAAAGCTAAGAGGAAGCTCTACAACTTTGATGAAGAGCTCGAAGTCCTAAACAGATGTCTAAAGGACCTAAGTTTACATGGAAGTCAGAATACGGGTTCTGTCACTAGAATCCGAACGGTGTGCACTCATAAAATCATATGTCAAGCTGTAATAATGGAGATGGGCTGAAATTTGGATAGTTGATAGTCAAGACCCAAATAAACAACTTTCATGAAGAACACCTTTTGAAAGAATGAAGTCTAAAGGGTCAGTTTGGGCTTGCAAGTCGGAACAGAGGTGCTGAAGTTGAGTTTGAGTAACCCGTGGTATTTGGGTCATATCTTGGGCTGTAGGAAGCCAAATTGGACGATCCAGATATGAATGTTATAGCCAAGACAAAGATCTACAACTTTCATGAAGAGTACTTTTCATGAATCTGAAGTATAATCAGTCGTTTTTGGCTTCCAATTCAGACACAAGATTTTCGCACTCATCCACTCCACTCCACTCAACCACTCAACCACTCCACTCATCCACTCAACCAAATCACTCCACTCAACCACTCCACTCATCCACTCAACTAACCCACTTAACCAATATTTAATCCAATCCACTCAAATACTTAACCTACTCAACCAATACTTAATCCATTCCACTCAACCACTCATCCACTCAACTAACCCACTCAACCAATATTTAATCCACTCCACTCAAACCAACCCACTCATCCACTCACCCACTCAACCAATCCACTCAACCACTCCACTCCACTAACCCACTCATCCATCCACTCACCTTTGTCATTTTGTTACCCTAGACTTCTATAAAAGGGCACCATTGCTTATCATGGAGGGGATTGGACTCTCCTTCATTTTTCTCTCAGTTTTTCTTGTGATTTCCTTCTAGCTATGTGTAACTAAACCTCCCTTGGTTAAGGGGGTGATGAAACCGCTAGTATTGATGTTGTAAACTTTGCATATTTGATTATTTCAACACAGTTATGTTTTTATTCATATATTTCTGAATCTATTGTTGGTATGAAGGTTTTTATACTTGTTTCCATTTCAAAGTGGTAGATCTGGGTTTATTATGCGCGGTTGCGGTAGTAGATCTAGTGGGATGTATAATATTCATGTGGGTATAATTATCTTTGTGCTATTTGCCAGTTATAAAAGTGGTAGATCTGGGTTTATTATCTTGCGGTTGCGGTAGTAGATCTAGAGAAATATATGTTCTAAGTAATTTAATCCCGGTGTGTGATTAGATCTTAGTGTAATTGGTTTTCTAAATCTTAATGCAATTGTTGGATAGTTGTAAGAGCGGTTGCTTTATGACTAATCAGTGATTAGGAGTTGATTTGAGCGGTTGCTAAATTGGCCAACACGTAAGGAAAACAGAGATTTACTCTCACAATTGCATAAAAACATAATTGAGCATGTTGGAATAAAATGATATGTGGATTTACATCATCATATAAATCTAGTGGTGGATTCAATCTCTTAACCAATTTTCTATATTGTTGTTTTCAGTTTATTTATTGTTATTGTCGTTGAAATTGTTCATTGTTCATCAAAACTCTAAAACCCTCATTTTACTATTTATTAATCAGAGTTTAAATTGAGAATTACTTGATAGTGTTAATTGAATTGGTTCTCTGTGGATCGACCCTTACTAACTACAACTAGTTGTAAGGTTTTTATTTTCTGGTGGGCCTGGCAACTGAATTTTATTTGAATTTTAATCACTATATCCTCACGCATCAGAATTTTGGCGCCGTTGCCGGGGAGCCAATTTTTCAATGACACTATTAATTTATTTCCTATTTTTACTCTATTTTTATTTTGATTTTTATTTTATTTTTTTAATTTTTGATGCTTTCTTTCTGAGTGTCTTGTAGATGTTGATGTCCATTAATCATGGATGCTTGTGGGATTTGCTTATCACCTGGACATATCATCGATTTGTGTCCTACTCTCTAGTGGACACAAATGAGAAGAAGGAAGCAGTATGGGGATATTCTGAACCTTCGACAACTACAACCCGTACTCCAATACATATTATCCAGAGTGGTGGGACTATCCTAACTTGAGTTATGGACATCAACCTTATAATCAACCTCCAGCCTATGAACTTCCAGAATTTCAGCAGAGGCAAACATATTTCCCTCAGAGACAGCAGCAAGTTCAAGATCCTTGGCAGCCTAAACCTTCATTGGAGGAACTAATAAGACAAATTGCTATTGATGCTATACAGTTCCAACAAGAAACAAAGGTCGCAATCAATAACATGGCTAACTCTTTGGAGCAGTTAGTCATAGAACTCAGCCATATGCAAAGCCTAAATTTTGAAGGACTTCCCTCACAACCCGAAGAGGATGTGATGGAAGATCCTAGTGTTGACATATTGCAGAGTGAGAAGATGTTGGATGAACCCATTTCTCCTCCACAAACCACTACAGAGGAAGACCAAGAGCCAAAACAGGTAAATGAGGAAGGGAAGAACTCTGAAGCCCCCAAGGTAAGTAATCTTGAACCCCTTCTAAATGTAGTGGAGGAGCAACATGATGAGTTGTGTGATGAATTTCCTGATTTTATTGGTTTCAATAATTATATTCATTGCCACTCATGCACTAATTGTCAAGGTGATATGATATGTGCTAGCTGTGCTGAGATTTCTGCAGATTTGAAAGTTGATGATTTGTTTGCAAAGCAGAATCTAAGACCCAAAGGGAGGAGGAATTACAGGCCATGGAAGAATTTTTAGAAAAGGAAGAAGAGCACCCGATGACAGTCATTACTAAAGTGGACTTTGTTTTTGGGCCATCATTCAGTAAAAACAATGCACATGAAGCTGATAAAGTGCACATATTACTTTTCAGTGGTGAAACCAAGGAAAATAAGGGCCAATGGGACCCTGGTGGAAGTCCTTATGCTACAAGCTTAATTTGGTCATCACACTTCAACCAATGGGATCCTGGTGAAAGCTCTCATATTGTTTCACCTACAGTTTGGTCATCACACTTCAATCAATGGGATCCTGGTGAAAGCTATAATGTTGTCTTAACTATAGCTTGGTCATCATGTTTCAAACAATGGGATCCTGGTGGAGTCTTTTCACCTACCTCACTTGATAAGGCCAATAAACACCGTCTCAAACAATATCATGAACTACCAAAGAATGCAGAAGTGGAGGTGATGAACCTTCTCCATCCGCATTATGAATAAAAAAAAATAATAATAATAAAATGAAAAAAAAAAAAAAAAAAAAAAAAAAAAAAATTAACCTTTTTTATTTTTATCTTTATTTTTATTTTTTATTTTCTATTTTTTATAATAATTGGGGGTAATTCTCCATTTTCTTTTTTGTACATATTAATAGTGGGGTTAATTCTCCTTTTTATTTTTATTTTTATTTTTTTTTGTACAGTGGGGTAATTCTCCCTTTTTTTTTTTTGTATATACTAACTCGGTGGGGAATCTCTCCCTTTTTTTTTTTATTTACATACTAACAAGTGGGGAACCTCTCCCTTTTACTTTTTGTAATTTTTTTTATTTATTTTTTTTTATTTATTTTTTTGTCATTTTTTTATTTATTTTTTATTTTTATTTTTGTCGTTTATTTATTTTTTATTTATTTTTTTATTTATTTATTTATTTTTTTGCTTATTTAATTTATTTTGGTTGGTTTCTACCACACCATTTTTGAATTTTTTATTTATTTTGGTTTATTATTTATTTATTTATTTATTTTATTTTATTTATTTGGTGGTTGGTTTATTACCCCACCTTTGTTTTTTTATTTTATTTATTTGGTGGTTGGTTTATTACCCTACCTTTGTTTTTTTTTTTTATTTGGTGGTTGGTTTATTACCCCACCTTTGTTATATATATAAAAAAAACAAAAAAAAAAAGCTGTGTGCCCAACAATGAGGTAGGTAGTGCCATTAAATTTTGTCACTCGGAAGCATGTGGAAGTCATTTTTCTTCAACGACAACAACTGTGAAAATCTTGCAGTATGGATTTTATTGGCCTACTTTATTCAAGGTCTACTACACCTTTTGCAAAAGCTACGGAAATTGGTCAAAAAGGTTCTGCTTTGAGATTATCATCCACACCTACTCCTTAGAAAATTGAGATCAAGGAGGCGCAGTTCTTTGGTTGTCAAACACGTGGGGCCGTAGATATTGAGGATCCTAGGAATGGTAATGCGCTTAAAGTTAATGAACAAAGACTCAATCATTCTTGGAAAACCAAGTTCAGCAGTTCTTTGTGTTCCCGGTTAAATGGCGGATAACGGTACTCCGTGACTCTCAAGTCGGTTTGTTTTTCAGTTTCCCATAATAACTGATTTCTTCTCCTTTCAAAATGGATGTCATTCTCTCAAATCTAAGAAAACATTTTCCTTCTCTCCCTCTAAATGCTCTAACAAAAGTCTATGAAGCTAGGTGTGAAAGATGAGATTGTTAATGTATAAGGGCATCCCGAGAAGATATACATTTGGATAATCGAAGCAAAGGTTCGTCTAGGTGGTGAATCTTGATTCATTTGTCCCATACATGCCTGGTTTTGGAAAAGTTCATATTCAAAAAGAGAAGAGCAAAAAGAATGAAAGTTTGTTACAAATGTGCACGATGGAAGCGTGCAAACGCGATGTCGTACTTTGGGGATGGTTTCTATAAATAGAGAGATAAAATATTTTTATTAAGAATGGGTGAGTAAGGAGTCATTAGATGATATCTTATTGACTCTTGAGACGCATTCTTGTGGAGTTGGTGCATCGTGAATTCTTAAATTGTGGAATCTCTTCAAGGATGAACAAAAGCGCTATAGTCTTGGGAATCTGACTCAAAAAGACCCTGTTTGCCAATTTATAAGAAAATTGGATGGGAAGCTTATCCTCGACTCATAGAAGGCGTTTAAGCGTTCTTTGGACGTTAAACCAGAGGCAGATGTGAGCCATATCCACAAACAATCTGTACGTATCATCCTCTTCTTCTTCTTCATGTCATCTTTCAAAAACAAAAAAACAAAACAAAAAAAAAAAAAAAAAAAAAAAATAAATAAAAAAAGAAAAGAAAAGATTCTGTGTTTCTTAATTTCAACCTTTTCTGACACCAGCCAACCTACCCATATAGGTGTTATCATTACTTTTTCTATTCTCTTCCTTATTTAAACACTACATTTCCTTCACTTTCCTTCAACTTAAAATCATTCAAAGGGAGTGTGAGTGTAAAATGGAGGGAACTTCTTCTTCTGTTCGTAGATTTGTCAGTATCTGTGTATTTTGTGGGACAAGTTATGGGAATGGTTTAGAGTTTGTAAACGCAGCAAGCACTGTTGGTAGAACACTTGCTGCGAGGAACATTCGTGTAGTATATGGGGGAGGTTGCATTGGGTTAATGGGGGCTGTATCACTTTACTGCATTTGTAAGAGGTGGTCAAGTTTTAGGTGTCATTCCTGAACCTTTAACTCGAAGGAACATCGTTGGAAAGACAGTTGGACTGGAAATTAAGGTATCCTCTATGCATGAACGAATGAAGGCGATGCTTGACAACTCTGATGCATTCATTGTCTTACCTGGTGGTTTTGGTACTTTGGAAGAAGTCTTTCAAGTTGTCTCTTGGGCCCAATTGAACATCCACCATAAACCCATAGGTTTGTTGAATGTTAATAATTTCTTTGATAATTTGTTATCTTTTGTTGACCATGCTGTGGAACAGAAATTTATCACACCTTCAGCAAGACAACTCCTTATCTCTGCTTCTACTATTGATGAATTGATTGATAAATTAGAAGCATTTGTTTATGAACTGATCCGATAATGACTCGAGATAGATTGGTCCGAAAGAAGCGGTGAAGGAAGTGGTGAAGGAAAGCAAAATGAAAAGAAAGCCGACCAAGACACTCCAACTATTTAAATAATTAGTTTTACTTTGGTTTTATTTATTGTACTTTATTTAAATTTGTGTGAGTTTTTCTTTTCGATAATTAAAGCAATAGGTAATATATTCTATCCTTTACCTATCTATGTTTTGACATTGAGGACAATGTTGTGATCTGGTTGGGGGGAAGGATAGTTGTAAAAAAAAAAAAGAGTGTGTTTGTTAATATGTTTGTTGTATTTGTCATCAATTTAGTAATTAGGGATGAGTAAAGAGTAAATAATTTTACTCTTGAGACGCATCTTAATTGGTGGCAGAGTAAGGAGTTTGTTTTTAGGTAGTAAATAATTAGTATTAAATTGTAGAAGTACTAAAGTTTTATGATTTGATTTCTTTTCAGGGTCTGATGCGGCAATGACAGTGTGCTTCTTTTCTGCTTAGCGTTGATTCACTTCTTATCAGGTTGTGTTGCTCTTTTCTATATCTCTCTTTCACATTGAGGACAATGCTTATATTAAGTGTGGGGGAGAGATTTTAGCGTTTTTAAAAAAAATTCATTTCAAAAAAAAAAAAAAGAGTTTCATTGCATGATTGAATAACTTTTCTCCCTTCTTGAACTGATATGCTTGGTGATGGATGATTGAATTGATGAATTGAGTTTGATGGATGCATACCTTGTGAGATTTTGAGCCTAATGGATGGATTCAACATTTATGCCATTCTCTTCTTTCTTGTGTGATTTTCACTCATGTTAATGACCACTCTAGAACTTGCTTTGATTCTTTTTAAGGCTACATTTCACTTGCATGCATGAACATGATTGAGGCCGTCTTTCTTAATTAGCTAGTTTAACCAAATAGCCAACCTTGTTTTCAATATGATATCAAGCACTCTTTTGACTTCTTGAAAATTTTCTGATTCTTGCTAACCTTGTATATTTTCCTTTACTTAACCCCTTTGAGCTTATTTGACCATTCCTTGTTTCTAGCTCATTATGTGCCTTAAATGAAAAATCGTGTTCTTATTTTACCTTAGGGAATAAAAGAACATTAGCTTGGTTAATGGATGAGTTTTTGAACAAGTGTGGGGGTATGTGTACAAAATGGTTGTTGAAAAAGGAAAGAGTGCCTAAAAAAAAAAAAAAAAAAAAAAAAAAAAATAAAAAAAAAATGTATGTATATAGTTATATTCATATATATAAAAAAAAAAAAAGGGATTGAGAAATGAATATGTAAAGGGTTATACATTAGAGTTGGGATGAACTTTTATGCTTGTTATTTGAACTCGGCTCTCATTTGCTTTTATTCTTTTTGGTATTTATCCTCTCATATCCATTTTACCCTCTTTGTTACCTTGACCTCACTACAACCTTGAATAAAGTCCTCATGATTTGTGTATGCATGTGTTTTGAGTAGTGGAGAAGTAGAAGATAAGCAAGCTTATGGTAGTGCAATTTTCATGGTTGAATTGAGTGAAATACCTACCTTTTAAACACTTGAGAGATTGAGAGGGAATCTTGTGAAGATCTATCATTCTCGATTCATATTGAAGATACCTTGCTTGTTGGTTTGAGATGTGGAGAATTGTTAACTCATGAATGTTTTGATCCCTTGAACCTTTGGTTGTTCTTCTTGATTGTAAAATTTTGGGCTCTTGAATGTCGTTGGAATTTAAAATTTTGTTAATCTCTTATGTCCTTATTTTGGTCTTGAGTTTTGCCCAGGAGTGCAAAAAGCTAAGTGTGGGGGAATTTGATAATCACATATTTTATTCATTAAGAAACCCTTATGTTTAGTCATTTACACTCTCCATATTCTTAATTGATTGAATTTAGTATGATTTTGTGAGTTTGAGCTCAAATTGGTCCTAATTGAATATTTTTAGCATTATTGAGATTTTACATTGTTTCTGTATTTTGATCATAACTTGAGTTCCTGATATCTGACAATCAGGAATTTTATCTTGTAGGAAAGCTAAGAGGAAGCTCTACAACTTTGATGAAGAGCTCGAAGTTCTAAACAGATGTCTAAAGGACCTAAGTTTACATGGAAGTCAGAATATGGGTTCTGTCACTAGAATCCGAACGGTGTGCACTCATAAAATCATATGTCAAGCTGTAATAATGGAGATGGGCTGAAATTTGGATAGTTGATAGTCAAGACCCAAATAAACAACTTTCATGAAGAACACCTTTTAAAATAATGAAGTCTAATGGGTCAGTTTGGGCTTGCAAGTCGGAACAGAGGTGCTGAAGTTGAGTTTGAGTAACCCGTGGTATTTGGGTCATATCTTGGGCTATAGGAAGCCAAATTGGACGATCCAGATATGCATGTTATAGCCAAGACAAAGATCTACAACTTTCATGAAGAGTACTTTTCATGAATCTGAAGTATAATCAGTCGTTTTTGGCTTCCAAGTCAGACACAAGATTTTCGCACTCAACCACTCCACTCCACTCAACCACTCAACCACTCCACTCATCCACTCAACCAAATCACTCCACTCAACCACTCCACTCATCCACTCAACTAACCCACTCAACCAATATTTAATCCAATCCACTCAAATACTTAACCACTCTCACCAATACTCCATCCATTCCACTCAACCACTCATCCACTCATCCACTCAACTAAACCCACTCAACCAATATTTAATCCACTCCACTCAAACCAACCCACTCATCCACTCACCCACTCAACCAATCCACTCAACCACTCCACTCCACTAACCCACTCATCCATCCACTCACCTTTGTCATTTTGTTACCCTAGACTTCTATAAAAGGGCACCATTGGTTATCATGTGGAGGTTGGACTCTCCTTCATTTTTCTCTCAGTTTTTCTTGTGATTTCCTTCTAGCTATGTGTAACTAAACCTCCCTTGGTTAAGGGGGTGATGAAACCGCTAGTATTGATGTTGTAAACTTTGCATATTTGATTATTTCAACACAGTTATGTTTTTATTCATATATTTCGAATCTATTGTTGGTATGAAGGTTTTTATACTTGTTTCCACTTTCAAAGTGGTAGATCTAGGTTTATTATGCGCGGTTGCGGTAGTAGATCTAGTGGGATGTATGATGTTCATGTGGGTATAATTATCTTTGTGCTATTTGCCGTTATAAAAGTGGTAGATCTGGGTTTATTATGCGCGATTGCTTGGTAGTAGATCTAGAGAAATATATGTTCTAAGTAATTTAATCCGGTGTGTGATTAGATCTTAGTGTAATTGGTTTTCTAAATCTTAATGCAATTGTTGGATAGTTGTAAGAGCGGTTGCTTTATGACTAATCAGTGATTAGGAGTTGATTTGAGCGGTTGCTAAATTGGCCAACACGTAAGGAAAATAGAGATTTACTCTCACAATTGCATAAAAACATAATTGAGTATGTTGGAATAAAATGATATGTGGATTTACATCATCATATAAATCTAGTGGTGGATTCAATCTCTTAACCAATTTTCTTATATTATTGTTTTCAGTTTATTTATTGTTATTGTCTTTGAAACTGTTCATTGTTCATCAAAACTCCAAAAACCCCCATTTTTACTGTTTATTGTTAATCAGAGTTTAAATTGAGAATTACTTAATAGTGTTAATTGAATTGGTTCTCTGTGGATCGACCCTTACTAACTATAACTAGTTGTAAGGTTTTTATTTTCTGGTGGGCCTGGCAACTGAATATTATCTGAATTTTAATCACTATATCCTCACGCATCAAGCTGGCTGCTCCTGATGTTACATATCAGTCTTTATGCATTCAGTATCCTGATGTTGATGTTCCATTTGAACTTAAATCTGGATTGATTCACTTGCTTCCTAAGTTCAATGGTCATACAGGAGAAGATCCTCATAAACACCTCAAGGATTTCCTCATTGTGTGTTCTACCATGAAGCCTCAAGGCATCTCAGAAGATCATATCAAACTTAGAGCATTCCCTTTCTCATTACAGGATGCTGCTAAGGACTGGCTTTATTATTTACATCCAAGATCTGTCACTAGCTGGAATGATCTTAAGAGGCTGTTTTTGGAGAAATTCTTTCCTGCATCAAGGGCTGCATCAATCCGAAAAGAGATATGTGGCATCAGGCAGTTTGACAGAGAACCATTGTCTGAATACTGGGAGAGATTCAAGAAGATGTGTGCTAGCTGTCCTCATCATCAGATTAGTGACTAGTTACTAATTCAGTATTTTTATGAAGGTTTGCTGCCTATGGATAGAAGCATGATTGATGCTGCTAGTGGAGGTGCATTGGTAGACAAGACCCCTATGGCTGCAAGAGAATTGATTGAGAATATGGCCACTAACTCCCAACAGTTTGGCACCAGAAGTAACTCAGTGGTATTGAGTAGAGGTGTCCACGAAATTGAGGCAACTTATGCTGCAGATCACAGAAAATTGGAAAGCAAAATTGATGACCTTGCATCCTTGGTGAGGCAATTGGCTGTGACTCAACAACAAGAAGTCTTCTGCAGTGGTTCTTGCCAGAGTGTGTGGAATCTGCATTTCTGCTGATCATCTAACAAATGCCTGCCCTACATTGCAAGAGGTTGATACTAATGGTACCCCCCAAGCCTATGCAGCAAACATCTACAATAATAGGCCTCAGCAGCAGCAGCAGCAACAACAACAGAGCTATGATCTGTCCTCCAACAGATATAACCCAGGCTGGCGAAATCATCCAAATCTGAGGTGGGGAAATACCTCTACACAAGTGCCCTACTCGGTTTAAGTAGCGAAGAATAGTAGCCTCTTCCGAGCCCAACTACGGGATCTAGCCAAGCCATACCGTAATAGCCACCTTTCATGCAACAGCAAAATCAGCAGCAGCTTACTACAGTCCCTCCTAAATCCGAGCCAACCTTGGAAGAATTGATGAAACAGATGGCTGTGAACAATTTGTAATTCCAGCAGAGGACAGAAGCTACCATTCAGAATTTGGAGAATCAGATTGGGCAACTTGCTAGTTCTATGAATCAATTACAGTCCCAAGATTCTAATAAACTTCCTGCACAAACTGTGGTAAATCCAAGAAATGTGAGTGCCATCACTCTAAGATCTGGTAAGAATGTTGATACACCAAACTGTGGGTTGCAACAAGAATCAGATAAGGAGAAGCAAGCCTTGCCAGAAATTCCATGTAGTAGGAAAAATACGAATCCAGATTTTGGCCCCATTCCTGTAGTCACGGCTGAGCAGTCCATTCCATTACAATTCCCTCAGAGAGTTATGCAGCCTAAGAAGACTTTTGAGACTGACACAGATAGGGAGATCTTGGAGACATTTAGGAAGGTTGAGGTGAACATTCCTCTTATTGAAGCAATCAAGCAAATTCCAAGATATGCCAAGTTTCTTAAGGATTTGTGTACTCATAGAAGGAGACTAAAGGGCAATGAAAAGATCAGCATGGGAAGAAATGTGTCTGCACTTATACAGCCTACAATGCCCCAGAAATGCAAGGATCCAGGGATTTTTACTATCCCATGCATCATAGGCAATAGCAAATTCAAAAATGCCATGTTGGATTTAGGTGCTTCAATTAATGTTATGCCTATGTCAGTGTTCAACTCTCTTGCTCTTGGACCCTTGCAGAATACAGGAGTCATCATTCAGTTGGCAAACAGGAGTAATGCATACCCTGCTGGACTCATTGAGGATGTCCTTGTTAGAGTAAATGATTTGATTTTTCCTGCAGACTTCTACATTTGGATATGGATGGAGAATCAATCCAACAAGGCTCCCATCATTCTTGGTAGACTTTTCCTCAAAAGCGCGAACCAAAATTGATGTCCATGCAGCACTCTTTCCATGGAGTTTGGAGATAATGTGGTTCGATTTAATATTTTGGATGCCATGAAGCACCCCATGGAAGAACATTCAGTTTTCCATATTGATTTGCTGGCTGATATAGTTGATGATGGCTTTTCTGAGCTCTTTGCTGATGATCCTCCATTCTTTTCTTATTTTGTTGATACCTACACATGTGATGCTTGTACTGTTTCAGAAATGTGCAGTGTTTGTAGTGAGATTGAATCTTGTTTAAATGGTGATTCTGATACAGATTGTGTGGATACAGATTGTGTGGAGTCAGAATGTAATAGCTTGATTACAGCAAGTACCTTTGCATCAGATTTCGTTGGATTGCAGGCTGTAAACATAGCTACTTCCACCAGGAGCCTTCCATCTATAGTGCAGCCACCTACACTAGAGCTTAAGCCACTCCCACAGCACCTTAAGTATGCATACTTAGAGGAGGATAAGCAGCTGCCAGTGATTATTTCTACCGCCTCCATGCCGACCGGGAGAGAGAGTTGCTTGCAAATTTTGAGGAAGCATAAGAAAGCTATAGGTTGGACCTTGGCGACCTTCCCGGCATTAGTCCTTCCATGTGCATGCATAGAGATACTACTTGAGGATGGTGCTAAACCGGTGAGACAACCACGAGGCGAATCAACCCTTTGATCTTGGATGTGGTAAAGAAAGAGGTGACCAAGCTTCGCAAGGGGGATCATCTATCCTATCTCGATAGTACTTGGGTGAGTCCAGTTCAAGTGGTTCCAAAGAAATCGGGAATCAGTAGTGAAGAATGATCGTGATGAGTGATTCTACCGAGTCCGAGTAGGTGGAGAGTTTGCATTGATTGGTGGCTCAACCAAGCGACAAGAAAGGATCATTTTCCTTTGCCCTTTATCGATCAGATGCTTGAGCGCTTGGCTGGAAAGTCTTTTTACTGCTTTCTTGATGGTTTTTCAGGGTACTTCCAGATCCATATAGCACCCGAGGACCAGGAGAAGACCACCTTCACCTGCCCTTTCGGCACTTTTGCCTACAGGAGGATGCCTTTCGGCCTATGTAATGCCCCTGGAACTTTCCAGCGATGCATGGTAAGTATCTTTTCAGACTTTTTAGAGGATTACATTGAGGTATTTATGGATGATTTTACTGTTTATGGTTCCTCCTTTGGTGCCTGTTTGGACAGTCTGGATAGAGTCTTGCATCGATGCATTGAGACTAACCTTGTTCTTAATTATGAGAAGTGTCATTTTATGGTAGAACAGGGCATAGTCTTAGGCCATATCATCTCTCAGAAGGGTATAGAAGTAGATCCTGCTAAAATTGATGTTATTTCCCAGTTGCCTTACCCCTCTTGCGTGCGAGAGGTTCGTTCTTTTCTTGGCCATGCAGGTTTCTACTAGGCGGTTCATTAAAGATTTCAGCAAAAAGGCCCTCCCCCTGTCCAACTTGTTGCAAAAAGATGTTGTATTTGATTTTGATGGCAAGTGCAGAGAGGCTTTTGATTGCCTCAAAGGAGCTTTGACCACCACTCCCATCATTCAGCCACCTTTATGGACGCTTCCTTTTGAACTCATGTGTGATGCATCTAACTATGCATTGGGAGCTATCCTTGCACAGAGAGTCGGCCGATTGCCTCATGTCATTTCATATGCTTCTCGGACTTTAGATGCTGCATAGGCTAACTATACTACCACTGAGAAAGAGTTCCTTGCCATTGTATTTGCACTTGATAAGTTTAGATCATATTTGCTTGGCTCTAAAGTGGTTATTTTTACTGATCATGCAGCATTAAAATTCTTGTTGAAAAAGGCAGATTCGAAGCCTAGGTTGATCAGATGGATGCTGCTTCTCCAGGAGTTTGATTTGGAGATTAGAGATAGGAGCGGCGCAGCGAACTTGGTGGCGGATCATTTGAGCAGGATAGAAGGAGTTGTTGACCCTTCTCCTATCAGAGATGACTTCCCAGATGAGCAACTCATGCAGCTGCATGACACTCCACTTTCTCCCTGGTTTGCTGATTTAGTTAATTACTTGGTTGCATCTATTTTTCCTCCTCATGCATCTAGATCACAGAAAGCTAAATTTAAGAGTGATGCTAAATATTATGTGTGGGATGATCCATATTTGTGGAAGTTTTGTAGTGACCAGGTGATTCGCAGATGCATACTTGACCATGAGATCCAGTCTGTTCTTCATTTCTGTCATGCCTCTCCAGTTGGAGGTCACTTTGGACCACAGCGGACCGCTAGGAAGGTGCTGGATTCTGGATTCTACTGGCCTACCATTTTCAGAGATGCTTATCAGGTTTTCAGTACTTGTGAGCAGTGCAAAGACAAAGAAGTGGCTATCACTCACCGACAGGAGATGCCCAGACGGCCCATTCTTTTTCTACGAGGTTTTGATGTTTGGGGTATCGATTTTATGGGCCCTTTCCTGTTTCTTTTGGTTTCTCTTATATTGTGCTTGCAGTTGATTATGTTTCTAAATGGGTGGAGGCTAAGGCCACCAGGACTAATGATGCTCGAGTTGTTGTGGATTTTGTCAGGTCTAACATATTTTGCAGGTTTGGAGTGCCCCGAGCTATCATTAGTGACCAAGGGACTCATCATGAACCGGACTTTGGAGGCTTTATTTCAGAAGTATGGGGTCGTGCATAGAGTGTCTACTGCATATCATCCCCAAACTAACGGGCAGGCCGAGATTTCTAATAGAGAGATCAAGTAGATTTTGGAGAAGATGGTGCAGCCAAATAGGAAAGATTGGAGTCACTGGTTAGAAGATGCTCTTTGGGCTCATCGTACCGCTTACAAGACACCTATAGGGATGTCTCCTTTCAGGGTTGTCTTTGGTAAACCATATCGCCTTCCGGTGGAAATAGAGCATCGTGCATACTGGGCAGTGAAGAGTTGTAACTTAGCATTTGACCAAGCCAGTTCAGAGAGGAAGCTTCAATTGCAACAACTGGAAGAACTACGCTTGGAGGCTTATGAGAATTCAAGGATCTATAAGGAAAAGACTAAGCATTTCCATGATAAGCTGATTTCTAGGAAGGAGTTCTCCATTGGCCAAAAGGTGCTTTTGTTCAATTTTCGCCTTAAACTCATGCCCGGAAAGCTCCGTTCTAGGTGGGATGGTCCTTTTGTTGTCACTAGCATCTTCCCTTATGGTGCAGTGGAGATTTCGCATGACGCCACCAATAAGAGTTTCAAGGTTAATGGCCACCGTCTTAAGCCCTTTCTTGAGAGCCCTGCAAGCCCAGCACCTGTAGAGGAACTCTCCTTGGCAAAGCCCACTTTTCCCCAAGTGCAAATCTTCCCACCATGATAAGGGTGTTTTCTTCCTTTGCTCTTTTATTTCACTTGTCTACTTGTCTTTTGATTTGTTTGCCATTGAGGACAATGTGTGATTTAAGTGTGGGGGAGGGAATTTTGCTGTTTTTGTTTTCTTGTTTTTTTTTTTCTGTTTTGCTATCTTCTTTTTCTACATTTTTGTTTCCATTTTAGTTTTCTGTTTCTTTGGATTTTTCAAATTGCATGATTTTTTCTTGTTTTCCATTTCTTTGTCATGCTATTTTTCTGCTATTTTTCGCTATTTTCTAATTCTATTTGTCATGCTATTCAACTGCTTGTTTTCCAATTCTACTATTTTTGTTTTGATTTGTTTTCTCATTTTGTTGTTTTTATTTCTCTTTTCTATTTTTGTTTTCATTTTTTTGCTGTTTTTAATTTGTTTTTGTTTGTTTTTTCTGTTTTGATCCATTTTTGCATGCCTTTCATTGAATTTCTTGGTTTGTACAGGTTTTGAATAATTTCATCATTCTTAGTTAGAGGTTTCTTGACATGATATAGATATTTTCCTTACATTTTTGGTTTAGCAAGCTGGCATTGAGAATTAAAGTGTTGCATCATTTGTGATAGGCTTGTCCTTGGTGAGATTTTGGACCTTATAATAGATGGATTGCATTATGCCATTCCTTTTCTTTGAAGTGTGATCTCACTCATGATTGTTGGTATTCTAGAACTTGACTTGATTCTTTTTGAAGCTCCTTGTTCACATGCATATATTGAGATGATTGAGGCCTTCTTTCTTTGTTTAGCTACTTTGGCCAAATAGCCAACCTTGCATCATTTCCCTTTGTTTAACCCCCTTGAGCCTACTTGCCTATTCTTTGTTTTAGCTCATTTTGTACTTTATGTGAAAAACCATGTTTTTACCTTCACCTTAGGGAATAGGAGAGCATTGGTTCATTTCATTGGAGGAGCTCTTTTGGCTTGTGGGTAGAAGTTCAAGTGTGGGGGTTGTGTAATTGATTTGCAATGTGCAAGGTGTTCAAAAAAAAAAAAGAAATAAAAAGAAGAAATAAAAAAAAACAATTAAGAGAAAAAGAGAAAATAAAAAAAAATAAGTAAAAAAAAATGATGAATGAAAAAAAAAATGGTTCTAGAAAGGTTGTGAAAGGCAAAAGGAAAGGTGATCAAAGTAAGAGAATTTGCATTACTTGTCATTTGAGTTCCTCTCATTGCTCTTTTATTCTCTTGGGTGCTTAACTTGCCATATCCATATTGTTCCTTCCCTTACCTTGGCCCCATTACAACCTTGAATAAAGTCCTTTTGATCTTTATTTGCATGTGTTTCAAGTGGTGAAAATTAGAAACTTGTCAAGCTTATGGTAGTACTTGCTTTCATGGGTGCCTTGAGTGTAAATACAATCCTAAACACTTGAGAGTAGAGTATGCCTAGTGAGGATCCTATCACTTTTGGTTCATCATTTGATTCGATTTGTCTTCTTGCTTGCTTGAGATGTTGAGGGATATATTCATGTTTGTCTTGACTCCTTGATACTTTGGATGCTTGAATCTTGATCACTACCTTGCATTCTTGCAATTCATTGGAAGGTATGTTGATTTTGTGTGCTTGTGAGGAAACCCCTTTTGGTTCAATTTTTAAATTTTGCCCAGGAGTGCAAAGGTTCAAGTGTGGGGGAATTTGATTAATCAAATTTTAGGCATTCATTATTGTTTTATATTTGGCCTAATTGATGATAATTTTGCCCAATATTATGTTTGTAGATGAGTTTTAGATGATTGGTCTTCATTGAGCTTAATTGTAAAAACTTCATTAATTTTCGGATTTTAACTCATTTTGACCTTTCTGTCTTGTACAAGCCATAACTTTGGCTACAAATATCGTATTTGGATGATCTTGATGTCCCCTGAAAGCTGAGACGAAGATATACAATTTCATGTCTGATGTAATTTTTCTAATTCAGCTGGATTCTAGGCGAAAATTGGGCCTCAAAGTTAGGACGCTATTGCTGTCACAAAGCTTGGACCATTCCTCAATGATTTGGGCCTAATTCTCTCAATTTAAGCCCAAATTAAGGCAAATAATATGTCTCTGTAAAGCTTATTCAGAGGGCTACAGTATGGGCCAGGGGTAGATTAGGAATTACATAAGATTTTTCAGTTACAAATAGGTCAATGCAGATTCTGAATTTACCTTTTTGATTTGTTATTGTTCAGTTTTATTCTTTTGGAGCAGAAACCTTTTCTCCCTTTTCATCTTCTTTATTTTCATTTTTCTGTCTTCTCTGCATTTTTGTAATGGCCATGGAAGGCTAAAGCTCCAATCAATCCAAGGGAATTCAATGATTGTGGTTAGAGTTTTGAGTTCTCTTGCTTATTTGTAAATTCTGTTTGTGTTCTTCCCTCTTCTCCTTCTTCAATTGATTTCTGATATGATTTCGAATTTCAAGTTAGAATTAGGGTTGATTAATCTAAATCTAATGGAGAATAGATCATCGATTGATAATCTATGTTAATTCGAATCTGTTCCTAAATCAATCTTAATCATGAATTGCGATTGTGATTCTGTTTTAGTTGATGAAATCCTAGATGATTATCTAGTTGAATTCGAATTAACAGAGGTGAATGCAACAGAATTTTATTCTCTTTGAACAATGATTAATTCTGCCACTTGAATTGAAGACCTTGGATTGGTGTTTTCTTAATTGAATTTTCTTACAATTTGAATTTGTTTTCTGTTATTGAATTGAACAAAACCCCCTTACTTAGTGATAACTGCTAACATACTTGAGAAATCCGAATTGGTCCTTGGGAGATGACCTAGGTTATACACTATGCTATATTCCATTGTAAATCCTAGTCTATTTTGAGGCGAGTGCGACATCGCCGATCAACCAGCTTCTTCACCACCACCTCCGGATACTTATTTCTAGGAACTTTAGTTCTTAGGATATCTGTTTTTGCCTTCATGTTATTTATTTCTGGCTTTTGTAATTGAATCCTTTTTTATTAATGCATAAATGTCATTTCTTGATGATCTATTGATATGAGTATGCTTCCTTTTATGCACTTATACTCAGATATATGTTTATGGGACTTACCCCTCCTTTTTGCTCATGACAAAAGGGGGAGAAAAAATTTGATTATTTGAATTTAATTGAGAAAAGACAGGTAAACTTAAAATGAGATTGGATTCAAATTGAAAGGGGGAGCTGCGCACATATCTGATATACATTACCTCTTGTAGCACATATCTGATATACATTACCTCTTATAATTAAAGAGGGGGAGTAAGCTTTTATACCTCTTTGTGAATTCCAATTATATGCACTAACTCTTTTCTCATTGATAGTTTGTCATCATCAAAAAGAGGGAGAATGTGTTTGGATGTATACCTTTGAAGACTTGTTTTGATTATAACAAACGTGAAGACTAAATGAAGATGATAAATAGACTAAGTCCAAGTTTATATATGATTAGCATTAGGACTTAGGTTCTTTAGTACGGAGCTCACTTTGATATCTCTTTGTTTTTGAAAGAAAAGATAAAACTTGTTTTAAAATAAACTTAGTGTCTTTAAAACACCTTCTCCAAAATTGTTTTACATTGATTTATTCGAATAGAGCTTAGTCTATTCAAATAAACTCCTTTACGAGACTCTTTGTTTAAAGATGCTATTCGAATAGCAAGATAATTATTCGAATAACTAAGGTTTTCAGAACTGTGTTTCTAAGTGAGTTATTCGAATAACTCAAACGTTATTCGAATAAAACCCCTTCTGTCTGAACTTTTTTTAACAACATTATTCGGATATTTCAGCTACTATTCGAATAACATCTTTGTTTTAGAACTTTGGTTTTAACAGAGTTATTCGAATAACATATTGGTTATTCGAATAACACATATCAGTTGGTCTTTCACGTTGGTTTTTCAAAAATAGTGTTATTCGAATGAACTTTCTTCTATTCGAATAAACACGGAGCATACGATCACGTATATGGAAACAGATAGGTTTTCAAATTGGTTTTAAATGCTTTTAATTATACCCAAATGACTATCTTTGTGTTTTTCCCTATAAATAGGAACCTTGGTTCATGAATAAAATTGCACATAACTCTGAACTATTTTCTACTTGCTCTAATCTGTGAAAATTATTTTCTATGCTCTTTTTGATTAAAAACTGAGATATTTCTGTGAGAGCTCCTTTAGCACTTCAATTTGTATTACCTACTCTAAGTGAGAGTTTCTCTTCATCTACTTTCTGATATTCTGTATCGAGGGTGAGGTATCCCTCAAGGTTTGTATAAGGGTGAGGTATCCCTGCAGGCTGAGGCTTTAGCACAAGGGTAGAGTTTCCCTGTGTGTGAAAAGTGCTCTTTTGTGTAATGGTAGCAAGCACCTATTGAAGCTTGTATACTTAGTGAAAAATCTCGGCTTTCGAGGACTGGACGTAGACCACAAGTGGATTAGTGGTCGAATCAGGATAAATACTGTGCCTGCTTCTCTCTTCTTAATCTTTTTATTTTATGCAATTTTAATTTACTGCATATTTATTTTCCTCTATTTTTTATTGTTTCTTTTCTTCTTCTCGTTCCTTCTGTGCATTTATTTATTAAGTTTTTAATATTTGTTTTTTTATAGAAAGAGGTTTAGTTAAAAAGTTTTATACTCAATTCACCCCCCCTCTTGAGTATTGGAAGCCACTTGGTAACAAATGCTTATGTCTCAAAGCATATCAAATGAGTTTTTGATGATAACAAAGTCAAGATGAAGATCAAGATCAAAAGAGAAGACCAATATCAAAAGAGGTATATTAGATATAGGTCCTAGATTATCAATGTGAAATGCTCTCTAAGTGTCTCAAAGATCTTCAAATGATTTTTCAAGTTCCTTCGAAATCAACTTGTTATTGAAAGCTCATATTTTAAGAAAATGTTGATTTTAATCTTGGATTGTGTAAAATATATGTCAATATTGCTCAATCCAAGTTTCTCAAAGTTAAAAATGGCTTACATGCTCAATTGGACTTGATAAATGTGCTCAAAGGCCAAAGTAATCGATTACATGATGTTTGTAATCGATTACACAGCAAACAGAGGCCTTGTAATCGATTATATGTGCATTGTAATCGATTACAAGCAAGTCAGAGGCCTTGTAATCGATTACACCAAGTTGGTAATCGATTATAATGAGCCCAAAAAGGCAAGAACATGTTCAAGGAGTCATGTAATCGATTACATAGATATTGTAATCGATTACAAGCAAGTTAAAAGCCTTGTAATCGATTACACAAAGCTTATAATCGATTACCAAGTGCCCAGAAAGCCAAGAACATGTTGGAACAGCTATATAATCGATTATATTGATTGTGTAATCGGTTACCACAAGTCTGACAGTGCCCAACGACTACATTAATTGCATTAAATGCTTGGCTTTAATGTCCCCAACAGCTCCTTTTTTCATATAACTTATAAATACTTGCCTTGGGGCTTCATTAATGGCTAACCTTCAATTCAGAACATCATTCTAACACTTAAACACGAGAGTCAAATTCTGAAAAATGTTCTTGCTCTGTTTTTTGTGAAAATCTTGAGATATCTTTTGAGAGCATATTAGAGATTCAATTTGTATTAATCACTTTTGTGAGAGTTTCATTCTATCAATCTGAATTACTTTGTAAAGAGGGTAAGGCATCCCTTAGTTGAAGATGCTCAAGCTCAAAGGGTGAGGTATCCCAAAGTGTTGAGTGCTCAAGTTTGTAAAGGTTGTCAAGCACCTATTGAAGCTTGAAGATATAGTGGAAAATATCGAGTGCTTGCTTGAGGACTGGACGTAGATCACAAGTAGATTGGTGATCGAACTAGGATAAACTATTATGTTTGTTTCTCTAAACCCTTATCTTTACATTTGTGCACTATTTTATTTACTCATCTCATCTATCCGATCACCTCTATCCATTCAATAGCTTCAACGAAAATTGATTATCAAACGTTTTACGAAAGATTTGAGAACTTGTTTTACAAACTCAATTCACCCCCCTCTTGAGTATTGAGGCCACTTAGTAACAAGATCCATACCTACAACTTTCATGAAGACCACTTGGTTAAAAAATGACAAATTCAATGACTTCAAAGCTGAATGATTTCGGAGACAAAGAATCTCCATAATTTTTCACTCATCAAAAGTTATTTGACACTTTTCATTCATTTTTCACTCATCCACTCACTCATGACTCAGCCCTCTTATCATTTTGTATCCCTAATCCTCTATAAAAGGCACCATTGGAAGATTATTTAGGGGTCTTGGTCCTAGAGGCCAAGATCATGCTATTGTGTTGTTTGTTTATCTTGTTGTAGTTTTCCTTTATTCTAAATTGAAGTCATGTTCTTCTTTTTCTTCTTTTCTCTTTCTTTCTTCTTGTCTATGAGTAACTTAGTTTCATTTTACTTGGGTAAAAGGGTGAAGTTCTTGGTAACGAAATAAGGTTAGATTCATTTCTTTCTTATGCTTAAATCATATATTTTCAAGCAGTCATTATATGTGTTGTATTTTGTTTTCAATCAATTTAGAAACCCTCCCGTGGAGATCTTAATTTATTGTAGACAAGATTTTGGCACAATGAATGCTTGATCCCATTTATAAGTGATGGTGTTAATAGATGATTAAAGGAATCATAGTATAATTACGTATATAATTTTTAATGAACATTGAACGTTGTATTTTCTGATTGGAACCTCCATTATGTGTGGATTCTAATTGAGTTATAAAAAGAATTAATCTTGTCCATATTTTATTTGCCAAGAGTGGATCTCCTAACCCAAGTAAGTCTTTTTTATTTGTGACTAAGTTTTATCATTTTTATTATTGTGACAAAATATTTACTTTACGTCAAAGAATTTTTCTTCATCAATTTCCTATGGATCGACCTCGGACTCCTGAGATTTTATTACTTGAAACAACCTGCACTTGGGTTTGTAACTTTTAATCCACATCATGAAGAGTGCTCTGGTTTGTAAAGGTTTCAAGCATCTGTTCAAGCTTGATGGTTTAGTGAAAAATCTCAGGTGGTTTACTTGAGAATTGGATGTAGGTCATAAGTGGTTGGTGGCTGAACTAGGTTAAATTCTGTGTTTGCTTCTCTAAACTCAAACTCCTTTATATTTATGTTTTAATTTCATATATTTCTTGAATACTCTCTGCGTGTGTTGCTCATTTACAAGTGCTTTTTTCTATCTTCTCTATTTATTCATTTTAATTGATAAATAGCTTAAGAGAAAATTGTTTTTCAAGTGTTTGATAAAAGTTTTCAAACAGTTTCTATCTCCTTTACATTTATGCTTTAATTGTATATGCTTGAGTTGAATTTGATATTTAGCTCATTTGTTTAATTTATCTCATATCCCAAGTTATTTTTTAGTAATCTACAATACTTAGACTAATTCCGTTGCATGTGTTACTTGAAAATATCAAAATATATAATTTCTTAATTTTTTTTAAAAATTTGTAATCACTCAATTCACCCCACCTCTTGAGTGATGGTTTCCATGACTAATGTAATGTCCCGGGACTGCCTGCAGGATTGACGAGTGTCTCCACAAACCAACACTGGTCTTTTCAGCGTGCGTTTGTCCTCACTCACACACATCCTAGGAAACTTCCTAGGAGGTCACCTATCCCACAATTGCTCTAGGTCAAGCATGCTTAACCATGGAGTTCTTATGTTTTAGCCTCCCGAAAAGAAGTTGCAACTTGTTGATATGGCTACGCCAAATCAATTCCTTTAAGTCATCCTCAACTATGCAGTCCCATACCTGCACAGTCTCTAAATCCCTCTCATTCCAGTGTGTATTCAGTTCATCCATGCGACCCTTCGCCTAGAAGCCTGCCAGAAGCCACTCCTTGTCCATGCTTCATTGCACCGGTGATCACTTCCTACCCTCGTCGGCCCTGGGACACACATGCAATTGTAACATCCCAGATTTTGGGTTATTTTATAGTAATGACTGAATTTCACTATTTTGTGTTTTCTGTATGCAATAAAATTAATTTGACTATTCTGAGACTATTTTTTATCGTTGTGTAAGATTTGCTCCGGGTCAGAAAAATAATAATTTTTGGGCCGAGAAAAATCTTATTTGATTTATTCAGAGATGGGGGATATTACTAAATCCGAATCTAAGAGATACAGAAATAAATCTTTTAATTTTTAAGATTGAACTGTGAAATAAAAATATTTTCCAAAAAATAATCTACTATTTTATTTATAGCAGCTACTGCTATCAATCATTGGACCCGGTATAATTTATTTGACAGAAAATGTGCTTAGAATATTTTCTGTAACTTAATTTAAAATGAACCAATAGGATTAGGTCAATAAAAGTGGTTAAACTTCTCTAGAGCAATAGGAGATGGTTAATAAAAGTGGTTGGACTAGTTACAAAGTACTAAATAAACCTAATTTAGTTACCTAAATTGCCTAATCAAGGAACTAAATGAACTAAGCTAGTTACTAATTAGTTAGGATCTAGTTACTAACTAAATATCCTAATTTCATCTAGAAGCCATGACTAAGCATAACCTATGCAATGACCTAATTCACTAGTTAGCTATGTAACTAGATAGTTAATCAAGTAACTAGAAAACCTAATTTAGTAAGTTGTTAATTGCTTGAAATGTAACTAGAACTAAATTAGAAATAAACTTGGTTAGCCTTCCCTATGGAGCCACATGGCCAAGTAGAGCCTTCTTGAATGGTCTTTTATGACCATTTAGTGACCATGAGATGACATAGGCCATGTGATCTTCCATGTGATCACAAATGTGATATTTTAATATCATAGTCGGTCTTCTATTTTCCTACACTACCTCATGGCTGCACACACTCACTTGTTACTATCCATTTTCAATTTCTCTCACCTAAAAAGCCAAGCCATCATCTTTTCTCTCCAAACTCTCAAGAACACAAGAACTTTTCCTATCCTTTTCCTTCCTAGGAGTTTTGGCCAACCACCCAAAGTCCCACTTCCCATCTTCTATAATTTTTTTTCTTTACACTTTCTAAACCTAAACCATATTCTAAACACTTTTCCTCTTGGAGGTTTTGCCTAAATCAATCTCTAAAGGCTTCAAAAACTAAGCTTTGGTTTACTTCCCTAAAGGTAAACTTTTGATTTTATGGTTCTAAGTTGAGTTTTTTATTTTCTAAACCATGATTGTTCCATGGTTCTTTGATCTTAAGCCTTGTTTGTGACTTTTATAATTGTTTAAGATTTTTAGGGAATTGTTTGTGTGTCACACGAAATCAAGAGGAGGAAGGAACTTGAGGATTCTTGTCTTCCTTAAGGTAAGAGGGAGATTAACCTCATCAACTAAGTGTTGGTGGTGAGGAAATGGTTTTGTGTGTGGTGAAAAACCCATAAGGGTTTATTCACTGGTTGTTCTATGCTTCTTTGTTTGTGGTTGTGGTATTTATGATTTTGAATTTATGATTGCATGTGTGATTATATGTTTATAGCTTTGATAATATGCTTGTATGTATAATTTTGGAAGCATGCAAATGTATGTGTAATTTAGGATGTGAACAATATGTTGGGAAGATTACATGAGAGCTCCAAAGAGCTTAAGAGGCACATGGCCTCACCACATTTAAAAGGGCTAAGGAGTCCTAAATTAGGGTTTCAAAATGAGGATTAAAGGTTTTGTGACAATAAAATCAATTATGAGATTTTACAAATTTAAAGTGTTAAGAAATAAATTACAATGAATTTTGAAGCAAGAAGGAAAATTCGGCCAACATGCCAAATTTTGTTATTTAGAATCCAAAAATATTTTACTCAGTATAGAATTAAGTGTTTTAATAGTAAGAGTTTATTTTGGTAAGATTGGGAATTTAAAATGAAAGTAACTATATTGTTAGAAATAAAATTAGCCTACTAAACTATATAGTAAAATAAATGCGAGTACTTAAAACTTACTAACGTATAGCTCACCCTATGGGTTTTGAAGCACGTTAGAAAGTTCTGAGCTGTAAAATACTAAGTGAAATAAAGAAATACAATTTTTTGGGAAATAGTAGAATTATTGAATTTTATATGGGTCATACTGCAAATATTATTCTTATAGGGGTTATATCGTAAATATTTTCTAAAAGAGGGACTATCTTGCAATTATTATTCTAGGAAGGACTATTATGAAAATATTATTTAAATAAGGACTATTATGTAAATATCATTTAAATGAGGGACTATTATGTAAATAATAGAAATAATAATTAAATCATTGAGAAAAATATTATTTTTGGTTAAATATGTTAGAAATATTTTAAGTAATTGAAAATAAGTTGAAAAATATTTACACGACCCAAAAATAGTAATTTTAAGCTACACAATTGAGAAAATGCAATAAAATATTTACGCGATTTGAAAAATCCTTACACGATTGAAAAACGTAAGAAAAGTGTTCTGCGATTTCAAAAATACGATAATATCGCTACGCGATTAAGCATAAGCAGCAGTTTGCTGTCAGGCAGTTATGGTGAGCTTGGTGATGATGAATCTTGACACCATTAAGATGAGGTGAATATATGTTAGATGCGATAGAAATAATGATTGTGTGTTTGAATCATACATCATACATAGAAAAGCATATTTTGCTTGTTTAGTTAAGGCTATATGCCTAGGAGATAAAATTATACCTAAGTGCAGGTGTGAGTAAACAATTGTAGGTCACTTGTTGACCTTGGAGGCATCGGGGTGCGGGTACCATGCTAGGGATGGTTGGTAGCTCTTCTGTCCGTGGGGCAAACCGATGCAAACACACCAATGATCCGGACTGGGACACTGTCCTATATCGTGATCTTTTAAAGAATGTCTTGTCCAATGCCTGATATGTACTTTTGACAAAATTGATAAAATATAGCACTTTTGGCCACGACAGCCGAGTGACAGACATGTCTTCTGGATCTTCTCTCCGAATTTGTGTCTAGCTCCATGGAGTAGGATTTGGTCGTTGTGCATATGCATAGTTGGTCAGCATATTGATTGATTATTTATGTTTACTGATTTTACTATCTGCTTTATAATAACATGATTTATAGTTATGATATTATTCACTACTTGTCTGCTATCATTTCCTATACTGCCATACTAGTATTGATGTAAGGGATCTCAACTCGTTATTGTATCATGTTTGTTTTATTGTATGTGTTTATTGAAGATCAAGGAAACGAGGAGGCAAACGATTCTGTGTATCATCAGTAGCTATTTATCTGTTTGTTAGTAGTCATGTCGGCTAGACGATAAATCCTAGGTTTTGTGAGGGTACAGTTCCATGGGGGAACTGATGCATGGAGATTTGATTTTAATAATGAACGTTTTGTATACATAGGAGATCTAACTATGACTCTGAGTGGGAACCAAGATGGTGTCCCTGTGCCGACGCAACATGCAACAGTGCGTCTAGAGTTCACGATACCTATACATGAGCTTTGGGGTGGTAATGTGTCTTTTTATACGCCACAGGAAGATACAGTGGTGTCTTCTGCTAGAGCCCCCATGAGACAACTGTCTCCACCTAGGGCTTATGTTGACTGTGTTGGGGATGGTGAGGATGATGAGGAGGAGGATCCTTCTGAGGAACCAAATCCTTAGGTCTGCTAGGGTTTAGTTAGAGTGTTGTTTAGTTTTATGTCTTTACTTTACTTTTGAACAAATATGTATTTTACTTTTTGAACTGGTTTGTACCTATGTAAATTATTTCAGAACAAAGTTGCAGCATATGTATATATATAGTTTGGTATGTTTATTATGAGTTCTACTAATGTTTTAATTTAGTTTATTTTATTTTATTTTATTCCGCAAATGAAATTTTAAATTTAACCTTTTTACAAGATTAATTCTTTTACAACTTAGGTAAGTTCTAATAGGATTAGTCTTAAATGTGATACCCTACGGAAGGTGTTACAACTAAAAGTTTCCCCCGGTCTCAATGGCCAAAAATGAAGTATGAAAGCAGCTCCTCTCCACCACTAAGCCCTTCCTTCTCTTTGGTTGAAGATGAACCTCCTTTGACTCCTTTGTTGGATCTCCTTTGGTACTCCCCTCTTGCAGTCATGAGAGCGAAGTAAGAAATGAGAAAATATCTCACTTTGGTGACTTATAAAGGCCAAGGCAGAAACTAGCCTAGCTGAACAACCACTTTGTCACTTTAAGTGACTACACTAATATATCCCGATCTGCTAAGAACACTTAGTGATGATCACATATTTGATACATTAATAAGCCTTCATTTTTAATGATTTACACTCTCCATGTACTTAATTGATTGATTTTGATTATGTTTTGTAAGTTGGGACTCAAATTGGACTTAATTAAATTTTTCAGCATAATTTACGTCTTATATTACTTCTGTATTTGGGCTATATCTTGGGATGTAGGTGGTCAAATGAGGTTAATCTGATGGTATTTTAAAGATAAGAGAGAGCTCTATAACTTTCATGAAGACCTCAAAGGCCCAATCACACGAATGGATAACTCAAATTGGAGTTAAAGCAAGAACTAGAGTGCTGTTCCTGACAGCTTGACCTATGTGTACTGTTCATGCCATTTTTTGGGCTAGAGGTTTTAAAATGGGCTGAAATTTGGATACTGAATAGTTAAGACATATCTACAACTTTTATGTTGAACACTTTTCCAGAATCGGAATCCTTGAAGGTGATATTGGGCTTGGAAGTCAAAACAAAGGAGCTATGACTAGGCCTGGGCAGTGTTCAGTAATTTGAATGTATCTGGAGTTATAGAAATGATATTGGACTCAAACTAAAGACATTTGAAAGCTAAGATCCACGCCTATAATTTTCATGAAGACCACTTGGTTCAAAAATGACTAATGTAATGACTTCAGAGCTGCATGATTTCAAAGACAAGGAATCTCCATAATTTCCCACTCACCTAAAGTCATTTGGCATTTTCCACTCATTTTCTACTCATCCACCCACTAATGACTCAGCCCCCTTGTCATTTTGTATCTCTAATCCTCTATAAAAGGGGGCCTTGGCAGATCATTGAGGGTGTTAGGTGTTAGTTACAAAAATGATGCCATTTTGTTACTAGGTTTTCTTGTAGTAATTTTCCATTGTTCTAAATTAAAGTCATGTTCTTCTTCTTCTTCTTCTCTCTTTCTTTCTTCTTATCTATGAGTAACTAAGTTTCATTTTACTTTGGTGAAGGGGTGAAGCTCTTGGTAATGAAATAAGGTTAGATTAATTTCTCTCTTGTGCTTAAATGATATATTTTCAAGTGGTTATTATATGTATTGTATTTTGTTTCCAATCAATTTAGAAACCCTCCTTGTAAAGTAGAGTTCTTGATTTGTTGTAGACAAGAGATTGACACAATGAATGCTTTAACCCATTTACAAGTGGTGGTGTTAGAAACTCTCCTTATAAAGTGGAGTTTTTGATTTGTTGTAGACAAAATATTGGCACAATGAATGTTTTAACCCCTTTATAAGTGGTGGTAATATTTTTCGGAAAAATAATATAAATACGTATATTATTTTAAATAGACTTTTAACGTTGTATTTTTCGATTGGAACCTCCATGTTGCGAGGATTCTAATTGAGTTACAAAAGGAATTAATCTTACCTTTATTTTATTTACTAAGAGTGAATCTTTTTACCCAAGTAAATAATTTTAATCGTAGTAACAAAATATTCACTTCACCTTAATTAATCTTCAACAATTCCCTGTGGATCGACCTCGGACTCCCGAGAAATTTATTACTTGAGACAACCTACATTTGGGTTTGCAAATGCGACAATTGAAAATTGTGCATCAAGTTTTTGGCGCCGTTGCCGGGGACTTGATTTGAAGACTGAATTTCTGGTGTAAAAATTTTGTATATATACTAATATACTAACTAGTGGGAGAACCTCTTGCTTTTTAATTTCTGTGCATACTAACAGTGGGGGAAAACTCTCCCTTTTACTTTTTGTAATCTTTAATCATTAATGAAATAATCTTTCTTCTTCTCTTCTCTTTCGCTGGAGCAAAAAATTGGCTTGCCGATTCTCTATTTTTCATATTTTAAATTTACTTTCTCGTACTTTATTTTTCGTATTTATTTTTTGTTATTTTTTTATTGTTATTTATTTTCTATCATTTATTTTTTTTTTGTTTACTAACTTACTAACTCTCTTACTAATTATCTAACTTTTTACTTTATCAACTATCTAACTTTTTACTTTTTCTCGCTTCTAACATTTTAATTTATCTCGCATACTAACTTTTTAATTTTTATGCTTATTAACATATTTGGTGGTTGGTTTATACCACACCTTTATTAATATTTATTTACTAAGTGTTAATATATATTTGGTGGTTGATTTATACCACATTTTTGTTAATATTTAATGGACGGTTTATACTGCTAGCTTGTACATTTTATTTTATACTGTAAGTTACTTATTTATGCTTAATTGGTATCGTGATTTAAATTCTGGTCATTTGGTTAGAGTTAATCCAGGTACTTTACATATTGATTTGTTTGAATCACAATCACACATATTAAGCACAATGGTTGAAAACGAAAGTGTGCATGATGAACATGAAAATCAACCGTTGCAAACTATGTGTGAGTATCTGCAACCATCTCGAAATTCTAGTCCATCATATTTTATCTTTCCACTCAATGCCAACAATTTTAGATTCAAGCCAGGTATGATTTCTTTACTTCCTAATTTTCATGGTTTAGAATCTGAAAGCCCATATTTACATTTAAAAGAATTTGAGGAAGTATGTACTACTTTTTATGATCAAACTTGCACTGAAGAGGTTGTTAAGCTTAAATTGTTTCCTTTTTCTTTGAAAGATAAAGCAAAAACTTGGCTTAACACTTTGAAACCAAGATTAATTGGCACATGACAAGAAATGCAAGGTGAGTTTTTGAAGAAATTTTTTCCAACACATAAAACCAATGCTTTGAAAAGACAAATCCAAAATTTTTCTCAAAATTCAAATGAAGCATATTTTCAAAGTTGGGAACATTTTAAAGATTTGTTGAATTCTTGTCCACATCATGGTTTTGAAAAATGGCGCACTATAAGCTTCTTTTATGAAGGGTTAACACCCGAAACCAAACAATTTATGGAAACAATGTGCAATGGTGAATTTCTTGATAAAGAACCTAAAAAAGCTTTAGACTATTTAGACCATTTGGCTGAAAATTCTCAATCTTGGCATGGTACTAATCCTTCTGAAGATTCAATTAGATTTAACTTTGCAAATGCTAGTAAAGGAAAATATCATCTTAGTCAAGAAGAAAATCTAAATACAAGGTTTGCTAGTTTGGCTAGAAAGGTTGAAGCTATGGAATCCGGAAAAGTAAAAGAAATCAAATCTGTACAAAATGAAGAAATTTGTGGCATTTGTGATGAATTAGGACACTCAACAAATGAATGTCCAAAAATTTCTATTTTTAAAGAAGTTGTGCATGAGCAAGTAAATGCAATGAATAATTTTAAAAAGCCATTCACTTCTTCTTTTTCAGATACATATGATCCGGGATAGAGAAATCAGCAGAATTTCAATTGGAGGAACAGCAACCAGACACAATTCATGCAACCACCACCTCCTCAGGCACAACAAGATTCTCAAAATCCTCAAGGCTATACACCCTATGTCCCACCATATAGGAAAAACCTTGAAGGAACATTGCATGCATTCATGGAAAAATAAGAGGCCATCAATAATCAAAACACTCAAGCCATGATTGACATAAAAGACACTCTTGCTAAACTTTCTTCTGCACTTGCCATTCATGAGAAAGGAAAGTTTCCCTCTCAACCTCAACCAAATCCCAAGGGTCAGTTTAGCCTAAATGAGGGTAGTTCAGAAAGTCAAAAAATAGATCAAGTCAACTCAGTGATAACTCTTAGGAGTGGAAAGGTTGTTGAAAAATAAATTCCTGAACTTTTTGAGAAAGATGATGAGTCAATTCCCAAAGATGAGGAAGGAGTTGATAAGCCACCTAGCCAAAAGGAGATCAAACCCTCGTCTTCACCCCCATTTCCTCAAGCATTAAACAATTCAAGTAAAGTGAATCATAACAGTGACATTTTTGAAATCTTTAAACAAGTGAAGGTTAATATTCCTCTGTTAGATGCTATCAAGCAGATTCCTTGTTATGCCAAATTTTTGAAAGACTTATGCACTGTTAAAAAGAAACATAATGTGAAAAAGAATGCATTTTTGATTGAATGTAAGTTCCATTATTCAAAACAATAATGAGTTGAAATATAAAGACCCTGGTTGTCCTACAGTTTCATGCATTATTGGTGAACATAAAATTGAACGAGCTTTACTTGATCTTGGTGCTAGTGTTAATTTGCTTCCATATTCAGTTTATCAGCAACTCAACCTTGGTGAGTTAAAACCAACTTCTGTAACTCTTCTACTTGCTGATAGATCAAAGAAAATTTCAAAAGGAATAGTAGAAGATGTGTTAGTACAAGTTGATAAATTCATATATCCTGTGGATTTTATTATCTTGGAAACTGAACCTATGGTTGATAGTTCTAAGTCAGTTCCTGTTATTCTAGGTCGCCCATTTTTAGCAATATCTAATGCTTTGATAAATTGCAGAAATGGAGTGGTGAAGTTAACTTTTGGAAATATGATACTGGAACTTAATGTTTTCAACATGTGCAAGCAACCTCAGGAAGTTTATGATGGAAATGAAGAAATTGAAGGGATTGAGGCCATTATAGATGATCATCTTCAAATCAAGAGTTCTTCTGACCCATTAGAAATCTGTTTAATTAATTCATTTGATTCAGCTACACAATTAGATGATGATGTTTCTGAAATATGCTCTTTGCTTGACTGTACACAGGAAATGGAATAAAAAGGAAGGAAGCCAAGATTCGAAGAGCTAAAATCCATGAATGATGATACCCATGAAGAAGTACCCACACTGGAATTGAAGCCATTACCTGATGGGTTAAAGTACACATTTTTGGGAGAAGAACAAAGCTCTCCAAAGTGGTAATTTCCTCATCACGACCAAAGAACAAGAAGGTAAGTTGATAGAAGTACTTAAAAGACATAAAAGTGCAATTGGATGGACATTAAAGGATATAAAAGGTATTAATCCATTAATCTGTACACATAGAATACATTTAGAGGATAATGCTAAAACATCTCAACAACCTCAAAGAAGATTAAATCCACACATGAAAGAGGTAGTTAGAGTTGAAGTTCTTAAATTACTTAATGTTGGAATTATCTATCCTATCTCTGATAGCAGTGGGTAAGCCCTACACAAGTTGTGCCTAAGAAATGCGGAATAACAAAGTGGTTGAAAATGAAAAAGAAGAATTAATACCTACCCGAGTCTCATCTAGTTGGCGTATGTGTATTGATTTCAGAAAATTGAATGCAGCCACTAGGAAAAGACCATTTCCCATTGCCATTTCTTGATCGATTCTGGAAAGAGTAGCAGGACATCCCTACTATTATTTTCTTGATGGTTATTCAGGGTATAATCAAATACCAATTGCATTAGAGGATCAAGAAAAGACCACTTTTACTTGTCCTTTTGGCACTTTTGCATATAGAAGAATGTCTTTTGGTCTTTGTAATGCTCTGGCAACTTTCCAAAGATGCAAGCTAAGTATTTTCAGTGACATGATTGAGCATTATTTAGAGGTTTTCATGGATGATCTGAAAGTTTTTGGAAATTCTTTTGAAAATTGTCTTGATAATTTGGAAAAAGTTCTTAAAAGATGCGAAGAAAAAGGATTTGTGTTAAATTGGAGAAAATGTCATTACATGGTTACCTCAGGAATAGTGTTAGGTTATGTGATATCTTCTAAAGGAATTGAAGTTGATAAGGCCAAAGTTGAATTAGTTGCTCATTTACCTTTCCCAAAAACAGTTAGAGAAGTTCGCTCCTTTTTAGGACATGCAGGATTTTACAGAAGATTTGTAAAGGACTTTAGTGCCATATCTAGACCTTTATGTAATCTTCTAACAAAAGATACACCATTTGATTGGACTCAAGATTGTCAGAAATCTTTTGAAAAATTAATCGGTCTTTTGACTACGCTCCTATCATGCAATCTCCGACCGTCTTTGCATTTTGAGTTGATGTGTGATGCTAGTGATTTTCTTGTTAGTATTTGTTTTAGGCCAAAGAAAGGAAGGTAAGCCTCATGTAATTTATTACGCAAGTTGAACTTTGAATAGTACACAAATGAATTACACCACTACTGAAAAAGAACTACTTGCTGTAATTTTTGCATTGGACAAATTTTGAGCTTATTTAATTGGTTCATCCACTGTTGTTTTCACTGATCATGCTGCTGTTAGATATTTAATGTCTAAATTGGATGCCAAACCTAGGTTGATACAGTGGATCTTGTTGCTTCAAGAATTCAACATCACAATAAAAGACAAGAAATGAGTCAAAAATGTTGTTGCAGATCATTTGTCAAGGCTGACAACAGGCTCATCTTTTGATAGCACACCTATCAATGATTCTTTTCCCGATGAATTTTTATTTTCTGTCAATTCTATGCCTTGGTTTGCTAACATTGTCAATTTTCTTGTAACAGGTAAGATGCTGCCTTAGTGGACACACCAAGACAGAAAAAAGTTTTTGATTGAGGTGAAAAATTTCTTTTGGGATGACCCATATTTGTTCAAATATTGTCCTGATCAAATCTTTCGGAGATGTGTACCCGACAATGAGGTAAGTAGTGTCATTAAATTTTGTCATTCAGAAGCATGTGGAGGTCATTTTTCTTCAAAGAAAACAGCTGCGAAAATCTTACAGTGTGGATTTTATTGGCCCACTTTATTCAAGGACAGTTATACTTTTTGCAAAAGTTGTGAAAGTTGTCAAAAATTGGGGTCCATTTCTAAAAGTAATATGATGCCTTTGAACCCTATCCCTGTCATTTAAATTTTTGATTGTTGGGGAATTGATTTCATGGGTCCATTTCCATCATCTTTTGGATTTGTGTACATTTTGGTTGAAGTTGATTATGTCTCAAAATGGATTGAGGCGATTCCATGTCGGCACAATGATCAAAAAATTGTTCTAAAATTTTTAAAAGAAAATGTTTTGAGTCGATTTAGAATTCCTCGAGCTATCATCAGTGATGGGGGAACACATTTTTGCAATAAATCATTTGAATCCTTAATGAAGAAATATTGCATTACCCACAAAATTGCAACCCCGTATCATCCTCAGACAAGTGGACAAGTTGAATTAGCAAATAGGGAGATTAAACAAATTTTGAAAAAAACGGTTAACCCAAATCGTAAAGATTGATCTTTAAGACTAAATGATGCACTTTGGGCTTACCGTACTGCTTTTAAAACATCTTTGGACATGTCTCCCTATCAGTTAGTTTATGGAAAACCTTGTCATTTGCCTGTAGAATTGGAGCATAAAGCATTTTGGGCCATTAAAGCTTTCAACTTAAGTCTTGATGATGCTTCTAAGTTACGCAAATTACAATTTAATGAACTTGAGGAATTAAGAAATGATGCATATGAAAAATCAAAGATTTATAAAGCTAGAACAAAAGCTTTTCATGATAAATCAATTTTCAGAAAAACTTTTGAAATTGGTCAAAAAGTTCTGCTTTATAATTCTCGTCTTCACCTATTCCCTGGAAAATTGAGATCTAGGTGGATTGGTCCTTATATTGTCAAACATGTGTATTCTTATGGGGCTATAGACATTGAGAATCCTAGGAATGGTATTGTATTTAAACAAAGACTTAAACCATTTCTGGAACATCAAGTTATTGAGGTAGAATCCATTTATCTTTCTAATCCTTGTTATGAGTAGAATTTATTTTAATGTTATTTCTTTCTTTTTACAGTTCTTTGTGTTCCCAGTTAAATGGCGGATAACGATACTCCGTGACTCTCAAGTCAGTTTGTTTTTCAGTTTCCCATAATAACTGATTTCTTCTCCTTTTAAAATGGATATCATTCTCTTAAATCTAAGAAAACATTTTCCTTCTCTCCCTCTAAATGCTCTAACAAAAGTCTATAAAGCTAGGTATGAAAGACTGAGACTGTTAATGTATAAGGGCATCCTAGAAGATATACGTTAGATAATCGAAGCAAAGGTTCGTTTAGCTGGTGAATCTTTAGATTCATTTGTCCCATACATGCCTGGTCTCGGTAAAAGTTCATTTTCAAAAAGGAGAAGAGCAAAAAGAATGAAAGTTTGTTACAAGTGTGTACGATGGAATTGCAACACGCGATGTCGCTCTTTAGGGATGGTTTCTGTAAACAAAGAAGATAAAATATTCTTCATTAAGAATGGACTGAGTAAGGAGTCATTAGATAATATCTTATTGACTCTTGAGACGCATTCTTGTGGAGTTGTGCAGCGTGAACTTCTTAGTTTGTGGAATCTCTTCAGAGATGAGCAAGAGCGTTATAATCTTAGGAATTTGACTCAAAAAGACCCTGTTTGCCAATTTAAAAGAAAATTGGATGGGAAACTTATCCTCGACTCATAGAACGCGTTTAAGCCGTTTCTGGACGTGAAACCAGAGGAAGATGTGAGCCACAATCACAACAACATATATATATTATCTTGTACATTTATAAAAAAAAAAGAAATAAAAAGAAATAAAATGAAATAAAAAAAAGAATAAAAAAGGGCGAAACTTCAGTTGTACTTGGTCTTTAATTAGATTAGGAGCCCCTGTCAGCGGCAGCCCCGTCATTGACTTGAGTGGACCTTCGCACGCCGGTCGGTAAATAAGATTCGTGTGTCATGCTCTGTAGAGAGCCGCGCAAGCATTCCCAGGTTTTAACCGTAGGCTCTGCTTGCTGATGGACAGATAGAAGCGTCCTGTGTTTGCATTCTCGCGTGACAATGCCTCTGAGCTGGATCCTGTGATTTAATGCCATGGGTTCTCCAGCGACCTCTCACTAGCTATGGTCACTGGTCGTCGTATTCAGATTTTCTCTCTTTAACTAGAGGGACGATGCATAGGCTGGGATATCCCACAAGCGAGAGGGAGAAGAATGCCTAGATTGGCTGAGCCGTCTTGGTATTACTACACTTATGATACGCAGTATAAAGATCTGCCATGAAACCTGTACATAAAGGTATATAATCATTTGTTATTATTATTTTATCTTTGTATAATTTTGTTGAATTTTGGTTTTGGAGATGATCCTTTGGATGGGATCCTTTGGGGGTTTCTAGACTTCTTTACCCCGATGGTTTTCTTGAAGTAAAAAAAAAAAAATAAAAAAAAAAAAAAAACAAAAAATTTATTATTATTATTTTTTAAAATTTTTAAACTTTTTCGACACCTTTTGACCAACCTACCGTATAGGAGCTATTATTACTTTTTCTATTCTCTTCCCTATTTAAACACTCCATTTTCTTCACTTTCCTTCAACTCATAATCCTTTAAAGAGAGTGTGAGTGTAGAAATGGAGGGAGCTCCTTCTTCTGTTCGTAGATTTGTCAGTATCTGTGTATTTTGTGGGACAAGTTATGGTAAGAATTTAGAGTTTGTAAACGCAACAAGCACTGTTGGTAGAACACTTGCTGCGAGGAGCATTCGTGTAGTATATGGGGGAGGTTGCCTTGGGTTAATGGGGGCTGTATCACTTTCTGCATTTGTAAGAGGTGGTCAAGTTTTAGGTGTTATTCCTGAACCTTTAACTTGAAGGAACATCGTTGGAAAGACAATTGGACTGGAAATTCAGGTATCATCTATGCATGGACGAATGAAGGTAATACTTGAAAACTCTGATGCATTCATTGCCTTACCTGGTGGTTTTGGTACTTTGGAAGAAGTCTTTCAAATTGTCTCTTGGGCTCAACTGAACATCCACCATAAACCCATAGGTTTGTTGAATGTTAATAAATTCTTTGATAATTTGTTATCTTTTGTTGACCATGCTGTGCAACAGAAATTTGTCACACCTTCTACAAGACGACTCCTTATCTCTGCTTCTACTGTTGATGAGTTGATTGATAAATTAGAAGTTTTTGTTTGTGAACCTGATCCAGCAACAACTCAGATAGATTGGTCCGAAGGAAGCGAAGAGGGAAGCAAAATGAAAAGAAAGCCAGCCAAGACACTCCAACTATTTAAATAATTACAAACTTTAGTTTTATTTATCGTACTTTGTTTCTGTTTAAATTTGTATGAAGTTTTTCTTTTCAGTAATTGCAGCAACAGGTAATATATTCTATCCTTTACCTATCTATGTTTTGACATTGAGGACAATGTTGTGATCTGGTTGGGGGGAAGGATGGTTAAAAAAAACCAAAAAAAAATATAAAAAAAAATTAAGAAGTGTGTTTGATAATATGTTTATTGTGTTTATATTAAAAAAAACTAAAAAAAAATATAAGAGTGTGTTCGTTAATATGTTTGTTGTGTTTGTCATCAATTTATTAACAACAAAAGTAATTAGAGATGACAGAGTAAGGAGTAAATTATTTACTCTTGAGACGCATCAAAAAACGATGGCAAAGTAAGGAATAATTGGGTAGAAAACTAGTTTGTGTGGAAGTAGCAATTCAAATTCAGGGAAATTTGCATGATTGAGTAAATTGTCTTCTTTCTTAAAATTCACATGCTTGGTTATGGATGTTGAATTGGTGGACTGAGAATGATAGAATTATGCCTTGTGAGATTTTGAGCCTATTGATGAATGGATTGAACATTTGTATCATTCTCTTCTTTCTTGTGTGAATTTCACTCATGGAATTGTTACTCTAGAACTTGCTTTGATTCTTTTTTAGACTACATTTTCATATGCATACATAAATATGATTGAGGCATTTTTCTTGAAATAGCTACTTTAATCAAATAGCCAGCCTTGTTTAGCAGCATGTTGTCTCAATATGATATCAAGTACTCTTATGACTTATTGGAAATTCTCTGATTCTTGCCAACATAAAGCATTAGAAATGACTCATTTCCCCTTGCTTAACCCCTTTGAGTTTATTTGACTATTCTTTGTTTCGAACTCATTATGTGCCTTAAATGAAAAACCATGTTCTTACTTGACCTTAGGGAATAAGAGAACATTAGTTTTGTTATTCGATGAGTTCTTGAACAAGTGTGGGGGTGTGTGTGCAGAATGGTTAAAAAAAATTGTATATATGATGTTCTTTTTGTAAAAAAAAAAATCAATAAAAAAATCAATTAAAAAAATTAATTAAAAAAATGTAAAAAGAAGAGGGTCAACAAGGTAATAAAGGAAAGGAAAAGAATATGTAAAGGAAATTTGTATTAGGTGGAGCAGGGATGAACTTTCATGCTTGTTAATTGAACTCAGCTCTTATGTTCTTTTAGTCTCTGGTGTTTAACTCGTCATATCCATATTACCTCCTCCTTTACCTTGACCTCATTACAACCTTGAATAAAGTCCTTATGATTTGTGTGTGCATGTGTTCTGAGTAGTGGAGAAGTAGAAGATAAGCAAGCGTATGGTAGTGCAATTTTCATGGGTTAAATTGAGTGAAATACCTACCTTTTAAACACTTGAGGGATTGAGAGTGAATATTGTGAAAATCTATCATTCTTGACTCATGCTTTTCAATTGAAATATCCTTGCTTGTTGATTTGAGAAGTGAAGATATGTTACCTCATGAATGTTTTGATTACTTGAATGATTGATTACTCTTCATTTTTAAAAATTGAGTCTTTTAGAGTGTTTAACTTTTGAGTCTGTTTCGTTTTTTTTGTGAGTGGTCTTATGTGTTTTGCTCAGGAGTGCAAAAAGCTAAGTGTGGGGGATTTGATGATCACATATTTGATACATTAATAAGCCTTCATTTGTAGTGATTTACACTCTCCATGTACTTAATTGATTGATTTTGATTATGTTTTGTAAGTTAGGACTCAAATTGGACTTAATTGAATTTTTCAGCATAATTTACGTCTTACGTTACTTCTGTATTTGAGCTATATCTTGGGATGTAGGTGGTCAAATGAGGTTAATCCGATGGAATTTTAAAGATAATAGAGAGATCTATAACTTTCATGAAGACCTCAAAGGCCCAATCACACGAGTAGATAACTCAAATTGGAGTTAAAGCAAGAACTAGAGTGCTGTTCCTGATAGCTTGACCTATGTGTACTGTTCATGCCATTTTTTGGGCTAGAGGTTGTAAAATGGGCTGAAATTTGGATATTGAATAGTTAAGACCCATATATACAACTTTCATGTTGAACATGTTTCCAAAATCGGACTCTTTGAAGGTGATATTGGGCTTGGAAGTTAGAACAAAGGAGCTGTGACTGGGCCTGGGCAGTGTTTAGTAATTTGAACGTATCTAGAGTTATAGAAATGATATTGGACTCAAACTAAAGCCATTTGAAAGCTAAGATCCAGCCCTAAACTTTCATGAAGACCACTTGGTTCAAAAATGACGAATACAATGACTTCAGAGCTGCATGATTTCGGAGACAAGGAATCTCCATAATTTCCCACTCACCTAAAGTCATTTGGCATTTTCCACTCATTTCCCACTCATCCACCCACTAATGACTCATCCCCCTTGTCATTTTGTATCTCTAATCCTCTATGAAAGGGGGCCTTGGTAGATCATTGAGGGTGTTAGGTGTTAGTTACCAAAATGATGCTATTTTGTTACTAGGTTTTCTTGTAGTAATTTTCCTTTGTTCTAAATTAAAGTCATGTTCTTCTTCTTCTTCTTCTCTCTTTCTTTCTTCTTATCTATGAGTAACTAAGTTTCATTTTACTTAGGTGAAGGGGTGAAGCTCTTGGTAATGAAATAAGGTTAGATTAATCTCTCTCTTGTGCTTAAATGATATATTTTCAAGTGGTTATTATACGTATTGTATTTTGTTTCCAATCAATTTAGAAACCCTCCTTGTAAAGTAGAGTTCTTGATTTGTTGTAGACAAGAGATTGACACAATGAATGCTTTAACCCATTTACAAGTGGTGGTATTAGAAACTCTGCTTATAAAGTGGAGTTCTTGATTTGTTGTAGACAAAATATTAGCACAATGAATGCTTTAACCCATTTATAAGTGGTGGTAATATTTTTCGGAAACATAATATAAATACGTATATTATTTTAAATGAACTTTTAATGTTGTATTTTCTGATTGGAACTTCCATGTTGCGAGGATTCTAATTGAGTTACAAAAGGAATTAATCTTATCTTTATTTTATTTACCAAAAGTGAATCTTTTTACCCAAGTAAATAATTTTAATTGTAGTAACAAAATATTCACTTCACTTTAATTAATCTTCAACAATTCCCTGTGGATCGACCTCGGACTCCTGAGAAATTTATTATTTGAGACAACCTGCACTTGGGTTTGCAAATGCGACAATTGAAAATTGTGCATCAAGTTTTTGGTGCCGTTGCCGGGGACTTGATTTGAAGACTGAATTTCTGGTGTAAAAATTTTGTATATATACTAATATACTAACTAGTGGGAGAACCTCTTCCTTTTTAATTTCTGTGCATACTAATAGTGGGTGAAAACTCTCCCTTTTACTTTCTGTAATCTTTTATCATTAATGAAATAATCTTTCTTCTTCTCTTCTCTTTCGCTGGAGCAAAAATCGGCTTGCCGATTCTCCGATTTTATATTTTAAATTTACTTTGTACTTTATTTTCTGTATTTATTTTCTATTTTTTTTGTTGTTATTTATTTTCTGTCATTTTTTTTTGTTTACTAACTCTCTTACTAATTATCTAACTTTTTACTTTATCACTATCTAACTTTTTACTTTTTTCGATTCTAACATTTTAATTTATCGTGTACTAACTTTTTAATTTTTATGCTTATTAACATATTTGGTGGTTGGTTTATACCACACCTTTGTTAATATTTATTTACTAAGTGTTAATATATATTTGGTGGTTGGTTTATACCACACCTTTATTAATATTTAATGGACGGTTTATACTGCTAGCTTGTACATTTTATTTTATACTGTAAGTTACTTGTTTATGCTTAATTGGTATCATGATTTAAATTCTGGTCGTTTGGTTAGAGTTAATCCAGGTACTTTACATATTGATTTGTTTGAATCACAATCACACACATTAAGCACAATGGCTGAAAACGAAAGTGTGCATGATGAACATGAAAATCAACCGTTGCGAACTATGCGTGAGTATCTGCATCCATCTCGAAATTCTAGTCCATCATGTTTTATCTTTCCACTCAATGCTAACAATTTTAGATTCAAGTCAGGTATAATTTCTTTACTTCCTAATTTTCATGGTTTAGAATCTGAAAGCCCATATTTACATTTAAAAGAATTTGAGGAAGTATGTACTACTTTTCATGATCAAACTTGTACTGAAGAGGTTGTTAAGCTTAAATTATTTCCTTTTTCTTTGAAAGATAAAGCAAAAACTTGGCTTAACACTTTGAAACCAAGATTAATTGGCACATGGCAAGAAATGCAAGGTGAGTTTTTGAAGAAATTTTTTCCAACACATAAAACCAATGCTTTGAAAAGACAAATCCAAAATTTTTCTCAAAATTCAAATGAAGCATATTTTCAAAGTTGGGAACATTTTAAAGATTTGTTGAATTCTTGCCCACATCATGGTTTTGAAAAATGGCGCACTATAAGCTTCTTTTATGAAGGGTTAGCACCCGAAAAAAAATAATTTGTGGAAACAATATGCAATGGTGAATTTCTTGATAAAGAACTTGAAGAAGCTTTAGACTATTTAGACCATTTGGCTGAAAATTCTCAATCTTAGCATGGTACTAATCCTTTTGAAAATTCAATTAGATTTAACCTTACAAATGCTAGTAAAGGAAAATATCATCTTAGTCAAGAAGAAGATCTAAATGCAAGGTTTGCTAGTTTGGCTAGAAAGGTTGAAGTTATGGAATCCGGAAAAGTAAAAGAAATCAAATCTGTGCAAAATAAAGAAATTTGTGGCATTTGTGATGAATTAGGACACTCAACAAATGAATGTCCAAAAATTCCTGTTTTTAAAGAAGTTGTGCATGAGCAAGTAAATGCAATGAATAATTTTAAAAGGTCATTCACTTCTTCTTTTTCAGATACATACAATCCGGGATGGAGAAATCACCTAAATTTCAGTTGGAGGAACAGTAACCAGACACAATTCACGCAACCACCACCTCCTCAGGCACAGCAAGATTCTCAAAATCCTCAAGGATATGCACCCTATGTCTCACCATATAGGAAAAACCTTGAAGGAACATTGCATGCATTCATGAAAAAATAAGAGGCCATCAATAACCAAAACACTCAAGCCATGATTGACATAAAAGACACTCTTGCTAAACTTTCTTCTGCACTTGCCATTCATGAGAAAGGAAAGTTTTCCTCTCAACCTCAACCAAATCCCAAGGGTTAGTTTTGCCTAAATGAGGGTAGTTCAGAAAGTCAAAAAATAGATCAAGTCAACTCAGTGATAACTCTTAGGAGTGGAAAGGTTGTTAAAAAATAAATTCCTGAACTTTTTGAGAAAGATGATAAGTCAATTCCCAAAGATGAGGAAGGAGTTGATAAGCCACCTAGCCAAAAGGAGATTAAACCCTTATCTTCACCCCCATTTCCTCAAGCATTAAACAATTCAAGTAAAGTGAATTATAACAGTGACATTTTTGAAATCTTTAAACAAGTGAAGGTTAATATTCCTCTGTTAGATGCTATCAAGCAGATTCCTTGTTATGCCAAATTTTTGAAAGACTTGTGCACTGTTAAAAGAAAACATAATGTGAAAAAGAATGCATTTTTGACTGAACAGGTAAGTTTCATTATTCAAAACAATAATGAGTTGAAATATAAAGACCCTGGTTGTCCTACAGTTTTATGTATTATTGGTAAACATAAAATTGAACGAGCTTTACTTGATCTTGGTGCTAGTGTTAATTTACTTCCATATTCAGTTTATCAGCAACTCAACCTTGGTGAGTTAAAACCAACTTCTGTAACTCTTCTACTTACTGATAGATCAATTAAAATTCCAAAAGGAATAGTAGAAGATGTGTTAGTACAAGTTGATAAATTCATATATCCTGTGGATTTTATTGTCTTAGAAACTGAACCTATGGTTGATAGTTCTAGGTCAGTTCCTGTTATTCTAGGTCACTCATTTTTAGCAACATCTAATGCTTTGATAAATTGCAGAAATGGAGTGGTGAAGTTAACTTTTGGAAATATGACACTGGAGCTTAATGTTTTCAACATGTGCAAGCAACCTCAGGAAGTTTATGATGGAAATGAAGAAATTGAAGGGATTGAGGCCATTATAGATGATCATCTTCAAATCAGGAGTTCTTCTGACCCATTAGAAATCTGTTTAATTAATTCATTTGATTCAGCTACACAATTAGATGATGATGTTTCTGAAATATGCTCTTTGCTTGACTATACACAGGAAATGGAATACAAAGGAAGGAAGCCAAGATTCGAAGAGCTAAAATCCATGAATGATGATACCCATGAAGAAGTACCCACATCTGGGCTGAAGCCATTACCCGATGGGTTGAAGTACACATTTTTGGGAGAAGAACAAAGCTCTCAAAGTGGTAATTTCCTCATCCCACGACCAAAGAACAAGAAGGTAAGTTGATAGAAGTACTTAAAAGGCATAAAAGTGCAATTGGATGGACATTAAAGGATATAAAAGGCATTAATCCATTAATATGTACACATAGAATACATTTAGAGGATAATGCTAAAACATCTCAACAACCTCAAAGAAGATTAAATCCACACATGAAAGAGGTAGTTAAAGCTGAAGTTCTTAAATTACTTGATGTTGGAATTATCTATCCTATCTCTGATAGCCAGTGGGTAAGCTCTACACAAGTTGTGCCTAAGAAATCTGGAATAACAGTGGTTGAAAATGAAAAAAAAGAATTAATACCTACCCGAGTCTCATCTAGTTGGCGTATATGTATTGATTTCAAAAAATTGAATGCAGCCACTAGGAAAGACCATTTTCCATTGCCATTTCTTGATCAGATTCTAGAAAGAGTAGCAGGACATCCTTACTATTGTTTTCTTGATGGTTATTCAGGGTATAATCAAATACCAATTGCATTAGAGGATTAAGAAAAGACCATTATTACTTGTCCTTTTGGCACTTTTGCATATAGAAGAATGCCTTTTGGTTTTTGTAATGCTTTGGTAACTTTCCAAAGATGCATGCTAAGTATTTTTAGTGACATGATTGAGCATTATTTAAAGGTTTTCGTGGATGATCTGACAGTTTTTGGAAATTCTTTTGAAAATTGTCTTGATAATTTGGAAAAAGTTCTTAAAAGATGCGAAGAAAAAGGATTTGTGTTAAATTGGGAAAAATGTCATTACATGGTTACCTCAGGAATAGTGTTAGGTCATGTGATATCTTCTAAAGGAATTTAAGTTGATAAGGCCAAAGTTGAATTAATTGCTCATTTGCCTTTCCCAAAAACAGTCAGAGAAGTTCGCTCCTTTTTAAGACATGCAAGATTTTACAGAAGATTTGTAAAGGACTTTAGTGCCATATCTAGACCTTTATGTAATCTTCTAACAAAAGATACACCATTTGATTGGACTCAAGATTGTCAGAAATCTTTTGAAAAATTAATCGGTCTTTTGACTTCTGCTCCTATCATGTAATCTCCTGATTGGTCTTTGCCTTTTGAGTTGATGTGTGATGCTAGTGATTTTGTTGTTGGCGCTGTTTTAGGCCAAAGAAAGGAAGGTAAGCCTCATATAATTTATTACGCAAGTCAAACTTTGAATAATGCTCAAATGAATTACACCACTACTGAAAAAGAACTAATTACTGTAATTTTTGCATTAGACAAATTTCGAGCTTATTTAATTGGTTCATCCACTGTTGTTTTCACTGATCATGCTGCTGGTAGATATTTAATGTCTAAACAGGATGCCAAACCTAGGTTGATACGATGGATCTTGTTGCTTCAAGAATTCAACATCACAATAAAAGACAAGAAAGGAGCCAAAAATGTTGTTGCAGATCATTTGTCAAGGCTGACAACAGGCTTATCTTTTGATAGCACACTTATCAATGATTCTTTTCCCAATGAATTTTTATTTTCTGTCAATTCCATGCCTTGGTTTACTAACATTGTCAATTTTCTTGTAACAGGTAAGATGCCGCCTCAGTGGACACACCAAGACAGAAAAAAGTTTTTAATTGAGGTGAAAATTTTCTTTTGGGATGACCCATATTTGTTCAAATATTATCCTGATCAAATCTTTCGGAGATGTGTACCCGATAATGAGGTAAGTAGTGTCATTAAATTTTGTCATTCAGAAGCATGTGGAGGTCACAAAATTTTACAGGCATGCCAAACTAGTATTAGGGTACCTCAGTAATCATTTACAAGTCTAACATGATTATCTAGGGTGTTACAATGACCATGATTAGATGTATGGAGGGACGTCCTGATTAGAGTTTATTGTGATTATAATCTAAGGACTTTGATGGACGCCTCATTGTCAAAGAGAAAAGAGGCACAGTTGATAAAGAGTATTGAAATGGGATGACAAAGAAATGATGAAGGAAGATTTTTGAGAAAAGATTGAATTGTTATTTATTAAAGTTTACAATTACTCATTTTTATCATACTTTCCATTTATTTTACTATTTTATTACTTGGACTACCAGTTATGATTTTAGAAATAGAGAATGGTAAAGAGTAGAAGTAAACTTATATTTTGTGTTTTTGCATTTTTCTACTGAGATTTTTATCTCACTCCTTTTGTAGTGTAACATTTCTAATAATTTTGGAAGTGAGAGTTCCAAAGAATATTTGTGTGCGACAAGATTTTATAATTTTACAAAACCAAAAGAGATTAAGTTTTCACTATTGTTTTGGTATTAATAAGTAGATATAATATTACTACATAAATTTGTAGCACCAAGTAAAAAGCCTCATTTGTAATAAATTAATACCTGATTTAGAAAAAGTCTACATAAACACTATTAACTTTTGAAGGATTTAACCCCCTTAGTGTAATATATTTTAGAAAAATAGTATCTTGTGTTTATTTTAAGTTAAATATTTAGAAAATAAAAAGAAGTAGGACATTACATTATGATATCAGAGCAATGTCCTAGGCAAAGTGGTTTGGAAACCATTATTGCTTTCTGACCAAAGAGTAAGTTGTTGCAGGAAAATGTGTTTTGCAGGAAGAAATATAATGACGAACACGCAGCGAAAGAGTGGAAGACCGTAAGGTTTGAATCTGGATTGAGGACAGAAATTAAGAATGAGGTAAGAATTGTAGAAGGAAATCTTGTGGAATATAAAGTCGAGAAGGAAAAGCAATTTCAACTTAAGCGTAAGTGAAAAGATAATGGAAAAAGAGTTGGAAATAGTAAGTTCAATACAGGAACAATCTCCAAGTATGATACAAGATTAGCACTTTTAGAAGGAAGGTAGCCTTAAGTTATGTTTAGATTATAGACACCTAAATAAGACAATCATTAAGAATGAATATTCATTAGAATAGATATCTAGTAATACTGTATTTATAGATCATATAAGGTGTCTAGGTCATACTAGGATGAACTTGTGATAATATTTTGATTTACTGGAAGATAGTATTAGAAATATTGAATAAAAGAAATTTTTAAAAGATGTGATATATCTTTTCTTGGACATAGGAAGATTTACTAGGTTGATCATAGAAGGGATTTTTTGGACAAATGATTATAAAGATAGATACTTTGTGGTTATAGTGACATTTCTAAGGAATTAGGTTGTAAATTAATAAAAAAGAGAAGGACCTTTAGACAATTTAGGCTTTAATATTTGAAATTAGTAGCAATAATTTTACTCTGAAAATTTGAAGATATTATTTGAGGTCTAATATGGAGATAGATTGAATTTCTTAAGGATTATGATATGACTTGCACTTAGGAATTTGAATTCTCTCAGTGGTTTTTGAGCTAAATAGGATTTGTTTAAATGTTTTACATGATTATTTGAGGTTTAGAAGTAAAAATCATAGAGGCATAAAAAAAAAGATCAGCTTTTGCAAGCTCTTAAGGATGGGATACTTAAAGGAAAACTTTTAGATTTTAAGTTAAAGGATGATAAAGTGATTATATACATGAATAGGTTGTGTGAATACCATTCCTTCAGGACTTAGTATGATGCATTAGAATTTTAAACAATAATTTTGGTGGATTTGATCATCTAAAATAGGTAGGTATTTTAGATTTATTGGAATCCTAGAATGGAAATGAGATAATATTTTATGAATTTTGTGAAAGTTAATCCAGATCATGATGCTATATGAATGGTTATAGATAGACAAACTAAGTCAGGATTATTTTAATATATATAACACCCTAATACAAATTATTATAAAATAAATGGAATATTTCAAAATAAATCACATTAAACATGTTACTTCTAAAAATGTAGAAAATAAAAACTCATAATAACATGTATAGTCATTGTAGAGAACAATGAATGATAAAAAGATCATATATATATACATACATCACTGGCTAACAAGTCATACTGTGTACATAAGCTTTTATAAACAACCAACAAAGTACAAAATACAAGCTGATGCAAAAAGAAATAAAGCGACTAAACTAAGCCTTCCACTTCTTCTTTTACTTGCCCTTCCTCTTTGTAGGGTATTCACTTGGATTTACATGGAACACAGAGAGGTGAGAAATCACAATTTCTCAGTATAAGCATACCAAGACCAGCAGTTAATCATTTATAACAAATAATTTAACTGAACACCAAAAATATATTTAATGTAAAAGAATATCTGACAATCCTAAGATACTACCGAACGAGCAAGCAAAAAATCAATCAACTAAGCCATGACAAATGCCCATACAAGTGTCAACCATGCAATGCTTTGTGTTATGAAGTATGATTATGCTCAAACAAGTCCAAGTATTATGGATATGCAATACAATGCAGATTTTAAAGTTAAAAACACAAGCTATTTACTCATTTTTCATGAACCGCGTTCCTTGTATATATTGAGTAGGATAAGCATCCAAGCCCTAACACTACTTGGTAATGTGTGGACTAGTTTCCCTCACAAAAGTAAGAGTACCGCTACTAACTTCATACACTAGTAACCCCAACCATGCTAGCAAACATACAAGGAGAATTCAGGTCCAACACCTCATTCTCAAGTCATATGGTTATGCACACCATCTAAGGTAATAATACATAGGAAAATAAGTAAATACCAGGTTTGAAAACCAAATATCCGAGCCATATGTTTAAATACTAGAACATAGGAATCCTAGCCTCACATATCCAACAAAGTAGCAAGAACCTTGTCACTAGCATTCTTATACCTAAAACCTCACATCATCACTTCATAAGTGATTTCCAAGACAACCTCATGTTGTGCAACGTCTTAGATATAACCATAAAGCATTCTAACTCAAGATTTGCCTAAGGTTTCACAACTTTTAAACATATATGCTAAATGGTCATTCCCTCTAAGAATTACCCCCATTAGTACCTCAACACACTTAGGAAAGTATATACAAGTGATCCCATCACTTAGGAAATTCAAAAACAACAAAAACTCAATGTTGGAAGTCCCAGCAACTCACGCCACAACACAAACACGGCCACGTCGCTGTGCCATGCTCTCGGGTTTCAGAACCAGTGCAACAACGCACTAACACCGTAGCATGTAACATCCCGAAAATTGTTAATTTCGTGATATATGTTCATTTTATAATATTTATGATTTTTGAAAAGTTTTTTAAAATTTTATGAATTATTTGATTATTTTAATATATTTCTCAATTTACGTGCACACTGAGCGGGACCAGAAAAAATAAAATATTTTCTCAAGGCCAAAAAACTTTGGACTGTAGAAATATCAACGAGGGATCTTACTAAAGTCGAGGCTGGACATAGTTTACGAGGTTTATTTTTCAAGATTTTATCAGATAAATAAAATCACGGTGCGTTTTATTATCCGTTGGACTATGGCTACTGACTTTGTCAACTGTGACTATTATCCATTGGATAATAGCTTGCAATAAAAATTTAGTAGATTATTTTTATCTAGTTACTTTTATGACATCATCTAAGTGATATTATCACCCTTCACTTTATTGAAAAACGTATAAAGTTTATCAAGGAAGCTTCAAGGAAACTTCCTACCAAGTATCACACTCTCTCTCCTCTCACTTTGGCTCCACGGTTGGAGGGAAAAGATACGAAAGTCATCATTTTTTCCCATTTTTCCCTATCACTTTTCATTTCAAGCTCATGTCACTTTTCTCTCTCTACTCCTCTCTCCCTCATGCTCTCTCCTCTCTTCCCTTCTCCATTCACATGGCCATACTACCATTGGTGACCAATTAAGCTTTCTTACTTAAGCCCAACCTAAGCTATTGACTTTCCTCATCATCTTGAGGTTTTCTTGTGAATGCTTATGTCCCTAAAGCATGTCAAATAGTTTTTGATGATAACAAAGTCAAAAGTGAAGATCAAGTGCAAAAGTGAAGATCAAGCGCAAAAGGAAAAATCAAGATCAAAAGAAAGAAGTCAAGAGGTTTATGTAGTTATAAGACTTAGAACATTTATGTTAAATGCTCTCAAGATTTCTCAAATGGTTTTTCAATATATCATTTCAAAATAAAGTGGGAAATTTCAAAGTTAAACATGGTTTTTCAAGAAACTTGAGTTTCAATCTTAAATCTAACATTCTTAAAAGGATTTATGTTTAATCAAATGTCGTGAAGTGTTAGAAATGACTTACAAGCTTTATTGGACTTGAAAAATGTGTTCAAAGGCCAATGTAATCGATTACATGATGTTTGTAATCGATTACACAGCAAATAGAGGCCTTGTAATCGATTACATGAGCAATGTAATCGATTACAAGCAAGTCAGAGGCCATGTAATTGATTACAATAAGCCCAGAAAGGCAAGAACATGTTCAAAGAGTCATGTAATCGATTACATGGATATTGTAATCGATTACATAGCAAGTCAGAAGTCATGTAATCGATTACATGGATATTGTAATCGATTACAAGCAAAGTCAGAAGCCATGTAATTGATTACACCAATAATGTAATCGATTACACAGAGCCCAGAAAGCCAAGAACACGTTTGAACAACAATGTAATCGATTACATATGCTGTGTAATCGATTACACGTACCCTGATAACGTCCAACGACTATATTAAATGCATTAAATGCATGGCTAAAACCCTCCAACGGCTCCATTTATTAAAAAACTTATAAATACCAATGTTGGGTCTTCATTTGAGGTTGACTTTGAACTAAAAACTGATCACCAATACTTCCAAACGTGAATCAATCCTCAAATTCATTTCTTGCTCTATTTTTTGTAAAAATGTGAAAAATCCTTGAGAGCATATTAGAGCTTCAATTTGTAATCATCTACTCTAGTGAGAGCTTCATTCAATCAATCTATATTGCTTTGTAAAGAAGGTGAGACATCCCTCCAAAAGTGTAAAGGGTGAGGTATCCCTTAGTTGAAGAGACTCAAGCTCCAAGGGTGAGGTATCCCAAAGTGTTGAGTGCTCAAGGTTGTAAAAGTTATCAAGCACTTATTGAAGCTTGAAGAAATAGTGGAAAATCTCTAGCGGTTGCTTGAGAACTGGACGTAGATCACAAGTGGATTGGTGATCAAACCAGGATAAATCATTACGTTTATTTTCTCTAAACCCTTCTCTTTACATTGAGTACTGTTTTATTGATTTGTTTGAATATTGGTACCTTTGGCTATTGCATTTATAAGTGAAAGTGTTTATCTCTTATATCCAATCATCTCTAATCATCAATTAGCTTCAACAAAAATTGTTTATCAAACGATTTACAAAAGATTTGCGAACTTAGTTTTCATACTCAATTCACCCCCCTCTTGAGTATTGAGGCCACTTGGTAATAAGTGGTATCAGAGCTAGACTCTTGTATAAAGAGCTTAGCAGCTTCAAGAGAAGTGATGGCTTCAAATGGTTTTTCAAATGAAGGTTCTTCTATAAACGGACCTCCTTATTTCAATGGGGATGGTTATGCCTATTGGAAAGAAAGGATGAAAATTTTCATTGAAACTATTAATTTAGATGTGTGGGACGTCGTTGAAAATGGTGCTTTTGTTCCTACACAAACTAAAGTTGGTGTGAAAATCAATACACCTAGAAATGAATGGACCAATGATGATAAAAAGAAGGTTCAATATAATTTGAGAGCCAAGAACATCATCACCACATCCTTGGGGTATGATGAATTCTTTAGGGTGTCAAATTGAAAAACCGCAAAAGAAATGTGGGATACCCTACAAGTAACTCATGAAGGTACTAGTGAGGTAAAATGATCTCGAATAAACACTCTTACTCATGAATACAAATTGTTTAGAATGAACCAAGGTGAGAGTATTCAAGATATGCAAAAGAGGTGTACTCATATTGTTAATCATCTTATCTCATTGGGAAAGACATTTCCTAATGAGGATCTTATTAACAAAGTCTTGAGATGTCTAAGCAGGAATTGGCAACCCAAAGTGACGACGATTGCGGAATCAAGAGATTTATCAACAATGTCTCTAGCCACCTTATTTGGAAAGCTTCAAGAACATGAGCTAGAACTAAATAGGCTCAATCAAAATGAAGAGCATGACAAAAAGAAGAAGGGAATCGCACTCAAAGCCACTTTCTCTACAATTGAAGATGATGATGAAGATGGTGAAGAGGATGCTGAAAGTGTTGAGCTAAGTAAGGAGAATCTTAGTCTCCTTGTGAGAAAATTTGGAAGATTCCTAAAGAAAAAGGAATTTCAAAGAAGACCACCATTTCCTCAAAAGAAAGTGTATCACAAAGGAGAAGGATCCTCTACTCCTCTAAAATGCTATGAATGTGGAAAACTGGGGCACCTGAAAATAGAGTGCCCTATGTATCTCAAGAAGATGAAAAAGTTTGAGAAAAGACCCTCAAAAGAAAAGAAAGGAAGGAGAGCATACATAGCTTGGGAGGACAATGACTTAAGCTCCTCCGACAATTCAGAGGATGAAGAAGCTCATCTTTGTCTCATGGCTCAAGGAGAAGAAAGTGAAGAGAGCGACACTGAGGTAACTTCTTCTAACTCAGAATCTCTACCTTCATAAGATGAATTGCAAGATGCCTTTTAAGAATTACATGATGAATCCATAAGGCTCACAAAAATGGTTTTGTCCTCTAACAAAATAATTTCCTTATTGGTAAACAAAGTTTCTATCTTAAGTTAGGAGATAAATGAGCTTAAGATTGAAAATGAGACCTTAGGACTTATAGATGCTAATTCACTATGCATGACATGTTCCTCACATGATAACACATCCATATCATTACCTTGTTCATCATGCAAAGTATTTAAAAAAGAAATTGAAGACTTCAACAACACTCTTGCAAAATTCACTTTTGGAAGAGACAACTTGAATATGTTGCTAGAGAAACAAAAATGTGTGTTTCAAAAAGTCAGTTTGGGATTTAATCCAAACAACCACCAAAAATCTTATAAGAACTTCTTTGTTTCCTCAAATACTTCAAGTAGTCCCTTTGTTAAATGTTTTCACTGTGGTAGGAAAGGGCATAGTGCATCAACTTGCAATGTTAGAAAGAACATAAACACTAAAGTTGGAATAAAAAGAGTTTGGGTTCCTAAAGGCACCATGCCTAACTCTAACACACAAGGGCCCAAGACAATTTGGGTACCAAAGGTTAAAACTTGAATATGTGTTGTAGGTGTGCTTGAAAACCAAGAGCTCAAATTGGTATCTTGATAGTGGTTGCTCCAAGCACATGACCAGTGATGACTCCAAGTTCTCCTCCCTTACACACAAGAAACATGGTCATGTCACATATGGTGACAACAACAAAGGGAAGATTCTTAGAATTGGCAAAGTTGGTAAGATCCCTTCATCATCTATTGATAATGTTTTGCTTGTTGAAAGACTTAAACATAATTTGTTTAGTATTAGTCAATTATGTGATAAAGGCAATAGAGTTATATTTGATTCTTCTTATTGCATAATTGAGGGAAAGGATGATAAGCAAGTTAAGTTTGTTGGTCATAGAGTCAATAATATATATATGATTAGTCTTGATGATATCTCCTCAAATGATGCTAAATGCTTTATGAGTAAAGAAAATGATTCATGGTTATGACATAGAAGAATTGCTCACATTCACATGGATCACTTAAACAAATTGGTTTCTAAAGAACTAGTAATTGGTCTTCCAAAGCTCAAATTTGAAAAAGACAAACTTTGTGATGCATGTCAAAAGGGGAAACAAGTAAAGGTCTCTTTTAAAGCTAAAAACATAGTTTCAACTTCTAGACCTTTACAACTTTTGCACATGGATCTTTTTGGTCCCTTTAGAACTATGAGCTTTGGTTGGAATTACTATGCATTAGTGATTGTGGATGATTTTTCTAGGTTTACATGGACATTATTCTTGGCCCACAAAAATGATGTTTTTCAATCATTTAGAAAGCTTGCCAAAATTATCCAAAACGAAAAAGGTTTTTGTATTACATCCATAAGAAGTGACCATGGTGGTGAATTTGAAAATTATGAATTTGAAACTTTTTGTGATGAATATGGCATTGAGCATAATTTTTCTGCCCCTAGAACACCACAACAAAATGGTGTTGTAGAAAGGAAAAATCGATCTTTAGAGGAAATGGCAAGAACTATGCTCAATGAAACCAACCTTCCTAAGTACTTTTGGGCGGATGCGATTAACACCGCTTGTTATGTTATGAATAGAGCCCTAATAAGACCAATTTTAAAAAAAATCCCATATGAATTGTACAAAGGAAGGAAACCAAATGTGTCACATTTTTATGTCTTTGGATATAAATGCTTTGTTTTGAATAATGGAAAGGATAACTTGGGGAAGTTTGATGCAAAGTCTGATGAGGGAATATTCATTATCTATTCTATACATAGTAAGGCCTTTAGAGTCTATAATAAACGAACTATGACCATAGAAGAGTCCATACATGTTGCATTTGATGAAACTAACCCAAATGAGCCGAGAAAGGATCTTGTTGATGATGTTGCAGAAATCTTGGCAAAAATGCACTTGAAAAATCAAGAGAAAGAGCCCAAAAAGTAAGAAGAGAGACTCCTTGATCACTCATGGCAAAAAGATTCTGAAATCTTGGACCTACCCAAGGAATAGAGGACTTCAAGATATCACCCTCTCGGCAAGGTGATTGGTGATATATCAAAAAGGGTAATCACTCGAAACTCACTTAGAAATATATATAATCATCTAGCCTTTGTCTCTCAAGTTGAACCTAAAGACATAAATGAGGCCATTAATGATGAGCATTGGATCTTGGCTATGCAAGAATAACTAAACCAATTTGAGAGAAATCAAGTTTGGGAATTAGTTCCAAGACCCAATGATCATCCTATAATTGGCACCAAGTGGGTCTTTAGGAACAAACTTGATGAAACGGGCTTAATAATAAGAAATAAAGCTAGGCTTGTAGCTAAGGGATATAATCAAGAAGAAGACATAGACTATGAAGAAGCTTATGCTCCTGTAGCTAGGTTAGAGGCCATTAGAATGCTACTTGCATATGCTTGCATCATGGATTTCAAACTCTATCAAATGGATGTCAAAAGTGCCTTTTTAAATGGTTTTATACAAGAAGAGGTATATGTAGAACAACCTCCTGGTTTTGAGGATTTTGAAATGCCCAACCATGTTTTTAAACTGAAAAAGGTCTTGTATGGCTTAAAACAAGCTCCTAGAACTTGGTATGAAAGGTTAAGCAAATTTCTTTTAGAAAAAGGTTTTTCTAGAGGTAAAGTTGACACTACCCTTTTCATAAAACATAAAATGCATGACATATTTCTAGTTCAAATCTATGTTGATGACATTTTATTTGGAGCTACTAACAACTCTCTTTGTAAAGAATTTTCAAACATTATGCAAAGTAAGTTTGAAATGTCAATGATGGGTGAGCTCAACTTCTTCCTTGGTCTCCAAATTAAGCAAACGAGAGAAGGAACTTTCATAAGTCATCCAAGTATTGCAAGGAGCTGCTCAAGAAGTTTGGAATGAAAAATGCCAAGCATATGGCTACTCCTATGGGCACCTCTTGCTATTTGGACAAGGATGAAGGAGGTAAATTAATAGAAATTACGAAATATAGAGGTATGATTGACTCACTCCTTTATCTCACTGCAAGTAGGCTTGATATAATGTTAAGTGTATGCATGTGTGCTAGATATCAAGCTAATCCTAAAGAATCACACCTAAGTGCTGTTAAAAGAATAATGAAATATCTAATAGGCACATCACAAATGGGTTTATGGTACCCTAAAGGTGCCTCATGTAGCCTTATTGGGTATTCCGATTTTGATTTTACTGGGTGCAAAATGGATAGAAAGAGCACTAGTGGGACATGCCACTTGCTTGGAAGCTCACTAGTTTATTGGCATAGCAAGAAGCAAAATAGTGTGGCATTGTCTACAGCTGAAGCTGAATATATTGCAGTTGGGAGTTGTTGTTCTCAAATCCTTTGGATGAAACAATAACTCTTAGACTATGGCCTTGAGCTTGATCACATCCCCATAAGATGTGATAATACTAGTGAATCAATTTGTCCAAAAATCTCATTTTGCATTCTAGGACTAAACATATTGAAATAAGACATCATTTCATTAGAGACCATATTCAAAAGGGTGATTGTATGCTTGAGTTTGTAGAAACTACTAAGCAACTAGCTGATATTTTCACTAAACCCCTAGCAAAAGAAGCATTTTTCTATATAAGAAATGAACTTGGTATATTGGATCAATCATGCATAAATTAACTATTTGCATAATCATAAAACCAATGCCTAACTTGTATTTTTTCTGCATAATCATGCCATATTGCTGCACAATCTCTGAATTTTTCATCATATTTGAATCCAATACTGACTTGAGCATCAGAGATTTCCCCTAAGTTGTTTTGCAGGTGCTCCCTCATGCCTAAGACTCCCAAGCAACTCAACATCCTCACAATTTCACCAAAAATGGTGTAATTCTTGGTAAAAATGATAATTTTGATCAATTATGTGAGTTGAATCATAATATGATTAGATTATATGTTTGCATGATGATTTAATTGATCTAAGTTGCTTTGGAACTGATTTGGATGGATTAAAATTGATTCTATGCTGATTGGAATGCAAAATCTGAGTTAAAGTGTGCTGGTAATCGATTACAATGCCTTTGTAATCGATTACACAGGTTCTGTCAAGCATGTAATCGATTACACAACTTTTGTAATTGATTACAATCAACTCAGAACTCAGGTAATCGATTACATCAACTATGTAATCGATTACAATGTTCCCCAGAATGCATGTAATCGATTACACACCCAATGTAATCGATTACACAAGGTTTCTTAAAAGGTTTCTGACGCGCGTAGAGCTCATTTATCAGAACCTTTTCATCTCCTTCGTCTTCCTCCTCTGCTCCCACGCAACCCAAACCTCTTAATCTCTCATTTCTCACTCAAATCTCCATCAAAATCCCTCATTTCACCTCTCTCAATCTCGAAAACTCCTCTCCACACAAATTTATCTCTCAAAATCTCCTCACATCCCTCACTCAAATCTCCCTATCACCTCTCACGAACCCCATCCCCACTTCTCTGCCCTAATTTCATCCCTCTCTCTCTCCTCACTCATCCCCAAACACTTACCACTCATCTCACTCTACTCCTTCTCATCAATGGCTGAATCCTCTCATCGCTCAAAGCACCCAAGAACAGGGGCTGCCATTGGAGATTCCTCTGGTGGAGCTTCACGCAACATCTCTGGCCTGGACCTCACGCGCCACTTCTCCATAGTGAAGTGAGCTGAGTTGTTCCGGAAGAACTTCCAGCTTCACAAGATCATTTCTCCCAGGTATCTTCCCATCACCTTCTGCGAGAGTGAACCTTTGGAGAGCTTTAGAACCATAGAAAATTTTGGCTTGCTAGGTTTCCTAAGTATAGAGAAGGCTATCTACCCAAACCTAATGAGAGTCTTTTATGCCAACCTAAAATTTGAGGACAATTGCATAATATCTGAAGTGAAAAAGTAACAAATAAGGATAACAATGGCTGAATGGTATAGGCTAATGAAGCTCACTCCTAATGGAGCTAACTTCTGTGGGAATGCAAATGTCTGGGGGCATGAGTTTGAGCATAAGGCTGCTCTTCTCTCATTGATTAGGACTGGCTACTACCCCCCTAGTGATCCTAAAAGAAGAATCATGGCCACTGGCCTAACTATGGAGAACAGGGTTCTCCACTACCTTTTGGTCCGAGGATTGATTCCTAGAGGAGGGAATTACTCCCAGGTCCTCAAGGATGATGTGGTGGCCTTATGGGAAATGACCATCGGGCGACCAATAAACTGGGGTTACTACATTATAGAGCATATGTTAGATATAAAGAAAAAGAAGAACTCTGCTCTCCCATTTGCCATGTTGGTAACCACTATCCTAGAGTACTGTCACATTTCACTGGCTGAAGAGTCCGAGGACACTAGCTCGAAAGGACCACAATCCATTGGCTTGCATACCCTGAAGAAGCTCCAGCTCTACAAAGTGGATGATAGGTGGCATTACATTGCTCATGGCACGTTTGGTCATATCCATCATGATCTGGATAGTGATGATGATGGGGAGGCTCAGCATCCTGCCCCTGCTCCTGCTTCCGCTTCAGCTACTCTTGACCTCTTGCTCCAAGAGATACGCAACCTAAGCGCTAATGTAGACATACGCATGGATCACCTAGAGCAGAAGATAGATCACCTTGAGCTGAGGATGGACTACTTAGATCAGGAGCTTGCCTCCATTCGATCCCTCCTGGGTGGACCTCCTATTCCTCTGAGTGCTGCTGCTGCACCTCCCACATCCTCTGCCTCTCCGGTTCCCCTGTCCTTTACTGGTCCATCTGGCGTTCCTGCTGATGATGAGGAGCTTCTAGACTCTGACGATGATCTTGAGCCCGGCGATGATAACGTTGATCTAGGAGACATTGCTGCGGATCTAGACAGTGACAGTGAGGATACTAATAGTGATCATGGCCCATTGCCCTGAAGTTTTTGATGACTACCTTGTATTTTTTGTTTTGACTCTGATTATATAACATTGGTATTGTTGGTGTATGCCCTAGAGGCCAATATATTTTCTGTATTTACATACATTCTATTATGCTATTTTATATATGAGGCATTTCATTTATTGTGTTCTTTTTTGATAAATATAATAAAGTCCTTAGAATAGTAAGTTTGATGCCATAAGACATCAAGTGGATGACTTGATCGTGAGATCCTTTTGGTTACAACATTATTCCTAAATGTCCCTAGTCAAGTATTATTGTTAATTAGGATAACAATAATACATTGAGACTAGTATGTGCAGAGACTGATGACCACATCTCACGGGTCATGGATATGAGATATCAAGTCTTCACATGGGTACATATTAGAGTAATGATGTCTTTGGATCGACCCACCATGAGAACGCTACATGGATCGTTACGTGAGTGTCATAAGCGATTCTCATAGTGACAATGGTGTTTGTGGTCCTTTGACCTGAAATCACTATGATTCCTACATGAGGAGTTGTGTGTTTTAATGCCATCAAATGTCATCTGTAATAAGGTGATTATAAAGTTGGTTATTGGACATACCGCGAATTATGCAGAGGGATGTGAGTGACCTAGATGGGATTTATCACTCCTACATAACAGGAGCGATATCTTCGGGCCCCCTGATTGAGTGAAACTGCGAAATGCATGGCCATGCTCAAATGAGTCAATATGAGATATTGATCTCATTTGTTATTATAAAGTCTACTCGAGTATCAAGAAACCAATGATTGGACTATACAAAGGTGATGCATTCTATGCCTTGTGTTTAATCTAGATATCTTGACAAAGGGACTAAACGACACAGAAACATTGGTCACAGAAAGGTTATGTCAAATCACTGACATTCTTATTACTTGGGTAGCAGCGATGTGTTACTAGATACCACTCATTGCTTATAATATTAAAATGAGATTTTAATATTACTGCCAACGTAATAAGAACCTGCAGGGTCACACACATAGAGCAGACTAAAATTGGAGCAATGGATCCAAGTTGGACTCGGATTCAAATATAGGCCAGACTCATAATAGATGGGTCTAGGGTTGCACAGCTTACCTTGCTATACTGCTCACACTCACTTAAGGCAGTCACTATTATAAATAGTACTGCTAAGGGGGCTGCTAAGCGACACAATTCTGAACCCTAGCCGCACCTACAGAAAAATAAGTGAGAGAGCGACAGGTTTCTTCTCTTCTCTTCACAGCTAGCACTGTGTGAGAGACGTGAGGCTCCTCTTTGCGGACGTTGGACGTTCGTGAGTCTGTTCGTGTGGATACCACAGAGACATCATTTCTATTACGGTGTTAGTGATTCACGCTTCAAGAGGTAAATCATTTAAAAAAAACTCAAATTATGGCTTTTTCGCATGGATCCTCGTTGGGAACCCTATTTTTTGTTGCGTGCTGTATCCACAAAAATTCCCAACAGTGGTATCAGAGCGTCTTGAGAAACTATGATTCGGTTTTCTGTTTTCGTTTACATGAGATAACATGTTTTCTGTTCTTATTTTTGACAAAAGATATGATCTTTAATATGTTATTTCTGAAAACCGTATGAAACCCTTTGCGAAAACATATTCTGTTTCTTATGTTGTATGCAAAACCGTGATTTTGTTTTCAAAACTTCATGAAGATGTTCATATGTTCTGTGAAAATCGTTTTGTATTAAGATGTATGTTTTTGCGAAGCTTTCTGGTATGTATGTGATACAAACAGCGTTATGGAATCCTTATTCTCAATGTGCGACGTAAGGGTTTGGTAAACCTTGTTCTTGGCTTGCGGCAACAGGGGTTATGGAATCCTTGTTTTTGCATAAGAGGCGCAGCGCAAGGGGTTTTGGAAACCCTATTCTTGTTTTGCGGCAGCAGCATCAAGTGTTGATGTCAAGCCGCCAACGAGGCACCTGAGGTTCAAGTGTTGAACGACGACGCAAGGGTTCCCTGTGGCACATGAAGTGTTCATGTTGTTTGGGCTTAGAGTTCCGCGCGGCACATGCGACACCAAGGGAAGGGCAAGAGATTCAGCTCTTGTTTTTGGTCCAATTTTTCGGCCCGGGGCGCTGCCCCGCACCCTGCAAGGGGCGGCCTCCCATGCTACCTCTGCATAGTGTGTTATTCGAAAGCACATTTTTTCTATCCTTTTATAACTCACGAAAAATAATTATGTATTATTATTATGAGTTTATATGTTCTTTGTGATGCATGGTGCATGGTTATGGCCTTAGTCTTCTTTTTATGCCTTTTGGTTTTAATAAATATGACCTGCGTGTCGTGCCTTTCTCTCTACATTCTGATAGTACATTCTCTTCTCACCTAACTCCCCTCGAATGTAAAAGAAGTTTCTATATTATATAATTATGATGTGAAGGCAAGAAGACGGCATCAAGTAAGGACGTTGATGGGAGACGCTTGGTGAAACTGCCTTAATTAATGCTACTCTTTTAGGGGCCATAACCATGTCACTTTTATATGCTTTTAATGTATGAGATGCATGGATAATGTTTATGGTATGATAAACAATTTAATAAATGGTGAGATCTAATAATAATAAAAATTCCCTCAAACCAAATATTAAGTCATTATGTGATGCCTTCCAATGTGTGGCACTCGTCAAGACTAGTATCGATCAAGTGCAGGTCTGCCAAAGCAGAATGCCTTTATCTATATTAGTAAGACGCGGTGGGATAAAGAAAAAGCCCAAGGACAACTGGAAGGGCAAGGGCAAGGATAAGTCCAAGCCCAGCACTTCTGGCTTGAAACCAGTGGGTGGAGTGGCTAAGGAAGGTACATGCTTCCATTGCAATCGGATCGGACATTGGAAGAGGAACGTGCCAAGTTCTGGAGGAGCTCAAAAAGAAGGGAAGTGAGACTTCCACTTCAGGTATTTTGTTATTGAAGTCAATTTATCTACTTACGCATCATGGGTATTAGATATCTTGGATGTGGATCTCACATTTGTGTAAATGTGCAGGATCTAAAGAGCAGTAGACCATTGACGAAGGGTGAAGTCGACCTACTAGTGGGAAATGGAGCAAAGGTTGCTGCATTAGCTGTAGGGACTTATTTATTATCTTTGCCCACTGGACTTGTAATAGAGTTAGAGAACTGCTATTTTGTGCCTGCTATTAATAGAAATATCATTTCTGTTTCTTATTTAGATAAGAAAGGTTTTTCTTTTATTATAAAGGACAAGTGTTGTTCTATTTATATGAATGATATTTTTTATGGTAGTGCACAATTGAGTAATGGACTTTATGTACTTGATCTCGAAATGCCCGTCTATAACATAAATACAAAGAGGTTTAAATCAAATGATCTGAACCCAACTTTTCTCTGGCATTGTCATTTGGGCCACATAAATGAGAAATGCATCTCCAAACTCCATAAAGATGGATTCTTGGACTCGTTTGATTTCGAATCATATGAGACATGTGAATCTTGTTTATTAGGGAAGATGACAAAGGCCCCATTCACTGGACAAGGTGAAAGAGCTAGTGATCTTTTAGGCCTTATACATAGTGATGTATGTGGGCCACTAAACACACGATCGCTAGAGGCGGTTTTCAATACTTCATTACATTTACTGATGATTTCAGTAGATATGGATTTGTATATCTTATGAAGCACAAATCAGAATCCTTTGAAAAGTTTAAAGAGTTCAAGAATGAAGTACAAAACCAACTTGGCAAGAGTATTAAAATCCTTCAATCAAATCGAGGAGGAGAATACTTAAGCCAACAGTTTGATGATCATCTAAAAGAGTGTGGGATAATATCTCAACTCACTCTACCAGGAACACCACAATGGAATGGTGTCTCTAAAAGGAGGAACCGGACCTTGTTGGACATGGTCCGATCCATGATGAGTCATGCAAACCTTCCAGGCTCCTTTTGGGGACATGCTCTGTTAACAAATGACTTTCACACTTAACCGTGTTCCATCTAAGATGGTTCAAAAGACACCATATGAGATATGGACTGGGAGACGGCCCAGTATGTCTTTTCTTAAAGATTTGGGGCTGCGAAGCTTACGTGAAACGTCAAGTTTCGATAAGCTTGGACCTAGATCAGATAAATGCTTCTTTGTGGGGTATCCAAAGGAAACCAAGGGATACTTTTTCTATAATCCTACCGAGGGCAAAGTGTTTATCGCACGAGGCAATTTGTGTTTCTAGAAAGGGAGTTTATCTCCAAAGGAACCAGTGGGAGAAAAGTAGAACTTGAAGAAGTTCAAGTTTCACAAAGCAACAATGAATCAATGGTGGAAATAGAGCAGCCTCAACAAAATATTGTGGAACAGCAACCTGCTTTAGTAGCACAAGACCTGCATAGGTCTAACAGGATACGTCATCAACCAGAGAGATATGGATTTCTCATGACCCAACAAGGTGACGTATTGCTCATGGATCAAGATGAGCCTGTGACTTACCAGGAAGCCATTATTGGCCCAGATTCTGAGAAATGGCTTGAGGCCATGAGATCTGAGATGGATTCCATGTATGCCAACCAGGTATGGACCTTGGTTGACCCACCTGAAGGGGTAAAACCCATTGGGTGCAAGTGGGTTTTCAAGAAGAAAACCGACATGGATGGTAATGTGCATACCTTTAAGGAAAGATTGGTGGCTAAAGGTTTCAAACAAATTCATTGTGTAGACTATGATGAGACTTTTTCCCCAGTTGCGATGCTTAAATCCGTTTCGATCTTGCTTTGTCATTGTATAAAGATACCATGATTATGAAATCTGGAAAATGGATGTCAAAACTGCTTTCCTTAATGGAAATCTTCTCAAAGATGTGTACATGACATAACTTGAGGGTTTTGCCACTCCAGAGGATGCTAGAAAAGTATGTAAGTTGCAACGATCTATTTATGGATTGAAGCAAGCTTCCAGAAGTTGGAATCTTCATTTTGATGATACAATAAAACAGTTTGGTTTCATCAAGAATGAAGAAGAATCTTGTGTCTACAAGAAGGTTAGTGGGAGCACTATTGTCTTTCTAGTATTGTATATAGATGACATACTACTTATTGGAAATGACATCCCTACCCTACAGTCCGTAAAGACTTGGTTAGGGAACTACTTCTCTATGAAGGACTTGGGCGAAGCCACCTATGTATTAGGTATCAGGATCTATAGAGATAGATCGATGAGACTGCTTGGCCTAAGTCAGAGTACATATATAGACAAAGTGTTAAGACGATTTAACATGCATGAATCCAATAAAGGACTCTTGCCTATGTCACATGGTGTAAGCCTATCTAAGGCTCAATCCCCTTCCACCCAGGATGAGAGGGATCGCATGAGCAAGATTCCATATGCATCTGCAATTGGATCTATCATGTATGCCATGTTATGTACTCGACCAGACATCTCGTATGCTTTGAGCATGACGAGTAGGTACCAGTCTGATCCCGGTGAGAGTCACTGGACTGCTATCAAGAACATCCTTAAGTACTTAAGAAGGACTAAGGATTCGTTCTTGGTATATGGAGGCGAGGAAGACCTAGTTACACTGATGCTAGCTTCCAAACCGATAAGGACGACTCCAGATCGCAATCGGGTTATGTTTTTTACCTAAATGGTGGGGCTGTGAGCTGGAAGAGTTCAAAGCAAGAGACAGTCGCCGATTCTACCACAGAGGCTGAGTATATTGCTGCCTCCAATGCAGCAAAGGAGGCCGTTTGGATCAGGAAGTTCATTACTGAACTTGGCACTATTCCTAGCATTGTGGACCTAGTGGACCTCTATTGTGATAATAATGGAGCCATTGCACAAGCTAAGGAGCCTAGATCTCATCAGCGATCCAAACAAATACTTAGGCGCTTCCATCTCATTCGAGAGATCATCGATAAAGGAGATGTGAAGATATGTAGAGTACCAACAGATAATAACATTGCTGATCCACTGACGAAGCCTCTTGCACAGCAGAAGCATGAAGGTCACACTAGGTCTTTAGGCATTAGATATATGCCGATTGGCTCTAGTGCAAGTGGGAGATTGTTGGTGTATGCCCTAGAGGCCAATACATTTTCTGTATTTACATACATTATTATGTTATTTTATATATGAGGCATTTCATTTATTGTGTTCTTTTTTGATAAACATAATAAAGTCCTTAGAATAGTAAGTTTGATGCCATAGGACATCAAGTGGATGACTTGATCGTGAGATCCTTTTGGTTACAACACTATTCCTAAATGTCCCTAGTCAAGTATTATTGTTAATTAGGACAACAATAATACATTGAGACTAGTATGTGCAGAGACTGATGACCACATCTCACGGGTCATGGATATGAGATATTAAGTCTTCATATGGGTACATATTAGAGTAATGATGTATTGGACTGACCCACCATGAGAACGCTACATGGATCGTTACGTGAGTGTCATAAGCGATTCTCATAGTGACAATGGTGTTTGTGGTCCTTTGACCTGAAATCACTACAATTCCTATGTGAGGAGTTGTGTGTTTTAATGCCATCAAACGTCATCTGTAACAAGGTGATTATAAAGCTGGTTATTTGACATACCGCGAATCTTGCAGAGGGATGTGAGTGACCTAGATGGGATTTGTCACTCCTACATAACAGGAGCGATATCTTCGGGCCCCCTGATTGAGTGAGACTGCGAAATGCATAGCCATGCCCAAATGAGTCAATATGAGATATTGATCTCATTTGTTGTTATAAAGTCTACTTGAGTATCAAGAAACCAATGATTGGACTATACAAGGGTGATGCATTCCATGCCTTGTGTTTAATCTAGATATCTTGACAAAGGGACTAAACGACACAGAAACATTGGTCACAGAAAGGTTATGTCAAATCACTGACATTCTTATTACTTGGGTAGAAATGATGTGTGTTGCTAGATCAGCTCGCTCATCGCTTGTAATATTAAAATGAGATTTTAATATTACTGCCAACATAATAAGAACCTGCAGGGTCTGATGTTCACATATTTGATGCATTAATAAGCCTTCATTTTTAGTCATTTACACTCTCCATGCACTTAATAAATTAAGTTTGGTTATGTTTTGTATGTTTTGAACTCAAAATGGATTTAATTGAATTTTTCAGCATGATTTACGTTTTACACTAATCCTGTATTTGGGTCATATCTTGGGCTGTAGGTGGATGTTTAAGGTGAATCTTATGTCATTTTAAAGATAAGAGAGAGATCTACAATCTTCATGAAGATATCAAAGACTCAATCACACGTTTGGATGGCTCAAATTGGCATTGAATCAAGACCTAAAGTGTTGCTCCTGGCAGAATGACCTATGTGTACTATTCATTACACTGCTCGTGGTGAAAGTTGTAGAATGGGCTGAAATTTTGATGGTTGATAGGTAAGACTCAAATCTACAACTTTCATGTTGTACACTTTTCCTGATTCAGACTCCTTGGAGGTGATATTGGGCTTGGAAGTCAGAACAGAGGAGCTGCGACTAGGCCTGAGTAGTGTGCAGTAATTTGAACATATCTGGAGCTATAGAAATGATATTAGGCTCAAACAAAAGCCATTTGAAAGCTAATATCCAGACCTACAATCTTTATGAAGACCACTTGGCTCAAAAATGACGAATGCAATGACTTCAGAACTGCATGATTTCGGAGACAAAGAATCTCCATAATTTTCCACTCACCAAAAGTCATTCAACATTTTCCACTCATCCACCTACTCCACTCATCCACCTACTCCACTCAACCACCATGACTCAGCCCCCTTTTGACATTTTGTACCTCTAAACCCTCTATAAAAGGGAGGCTATGCAGATCATTGTAATATGTAGAGCTTTTATGTAGTAGTGTTGTTATAATTAAAGTTTTAGTGTTTCATTTTGGAGAATTTTCTTCTTCTCTTCCTCTCCTCCTCTCTCTTTGTTATTTTCATTTTTGTATGGTTCTTGAAGGTTCTCCAATGGTGATGGCTATGGAGAGCTAAACTTCTTTAATCAATCCAAGAGATTGACAAGCTTGATGATTAATCCTGAGATCTTGTTTTAATTGTTATACGTTCATCTATTAATCAAGTTTCTCTTTCTCTTCTTCTCTTGTTTAAATTCTGATTTAATGCTTAATTTGATTAGGATTTGCATATGTTAATTACGTAATTATCATGTGCCAAGAGATGAATTCAGAGGTTATATAATTTATCAAAGGTGTTTGATGAAATATTTAGCTTGGTTGGATCTTGGTTTTTAAGTTAATTTGGGTTTTGGATGGATGCTTAATTTGTCTAACCTTAATTAATTGAATTTTAGAAGCGTTTCTAGTAGAAGATCCATGGATCATTGAGAGGCGTCTTGATGTGATCTAAGACCAAAGATTTGGTTGATAGTTGAACGGATTTATAAAGATCAAGGATGGATTAAAATCAAGATTTGTTAATTCTCTTGGATTGGTTGTTTTCTCAATCTTGTTTACTCATTTTAATTGTTCTTTGTTGTTTAACCTTGCAAAACTCTTTCCCCTTATTTATTAACCTCTTAATCTGACTTCATAATTAGAGTGATCTACGGTCTCGACCCGGTGTTACCTTATGCTACAAGCAGTTTTGGTAAATCGGTTATAAATTGATTTAAATTTGATAATCTCAACTCCTAAAAATCCCAATCAAATTTTTGGCACCGTTGCCGGGGATCATTTTGATTTTGTTCAATCTTATTAAGAGTATATTTAACTACTAATCCCTCACTAACCTTTGTGTTGCTGTGTTTTGGTGATTTTTAGGAGAAAACGGGTGATTACGGGTCATTTTGCAGAATTTCGTATTGACAGGAAATGTGCCCCGAATGAGCTGAAACTTGGTCAGTTGAAGGAAAACGGCCTAATAAACAAGACTCACAATAAATTGTGAGGTCACCCCTAGTTTTTCCAAAATTTATCGTTTAGACCAGTTTTTCAATTTTTTAATATTTTTTATTGTATTTTTTAGTTTCATTTTTGTGTAGTTTTTATGTTTGTACAAGTCCCATAATTTTTAAAAATGTTTAGATAGGTGAATTATATTTATTTTGGTAGATTTTTAGTGTTGTCTAGTGTATTCTCGCTTGTTTGTTATTTTTGTGTTTTATGTGCTTTGGATAATGCTTGACTAGGTCTTTTGCTAGCCAATTACTTGATATTGATTTCGAGATTGATATGACTTTGCATAATGGAGTACAAACTTGAGGAATTGACTTCTTTGGTGAGACAGTTAGTAGTGAGACAACAATTACCTGTGCAAATAGTCAACTGTTGTGTGTGCCATTTGTTCTTGTTCATCTCATCCCACATATGCATGTCATACACTTCAAGATGGTAGTTCTGTTTTTCCATATCAATCTGTTGCTACAACAGTGTCTTTCTTAGTAAACCACCATACCAAATAACCTATGCAACAACCAAGTCCAAGTAGCCATGAAACACGAGCCATCATTGGAAGATTTGGTGAAGCGGATGGCCACTAACAATATTCAATTCCAACAGAGGACGAGGCAATCACACGTAATTTAGAAACCCAGATTGGACAACTGGCCTCCTCATTGAGTCAAGAATGTGCCCAAGGTTCTAGCCAACTCCCTTCCCAAACAATTCCCAATCCAAATGGGAATGTGAGTGCCATTATCTTGAGGTCGAAAAATCGTAGAAGCATCATCCGAGCCTCAACTAGCCGACAAGCATCAACCAAGAGAAGAAACATTTTTCGATGAACCACCCAAGAATCGAGGGTCGAAGAAATCGGTTGTTGCCCATGAAAGAAGACAACGACTGCGGTGGCTCTTTCCTTTCCACAGAGAGCCATTGAGACCAAAAAGATACATGAGGTCGAGAAGGATAAAGAGCTCCATGAAGAACATTCTATTTTTCATGTTGATTTAATTGATAATTTGGTTGATAATTCATATCTTTGACTTGTGTGAGGAGTTTCCGAGATTGCTTGATTTTGATGACTTTGTGTGTGGTGATTTGTGTGCTTCTTGTGATGGTGATAAGTTGTGTGCTATATGTTTTGAAATTTTCTTGTTGTGGGAGATATTGCTACATGTTCGAAATTTTCTTATTCTAAGAGTTATGATCATGTTGTTTTGGAAGATTGTACACATATTACATGGTGATCCGCAATTAAATCAGTGAGAATTAATTTCTTCAACTAGCTTGATACCTTCAGTGCAGCAACCACCTACCCTTGAGTTGAAAGTCATTGAAGAATTTTCAGAAAAGGGAGAAGAAGAGCACCGAATGGCGGTCACTACTGTGGTGGATTTTATTTTTGAGCCATGGTCCAACATAAACAAGGAAAATCAAGTTGATCAAGTATACATATTGCATTCTAGTGCTGAAGCCAAAGGAATTAAGGAAGGCCAATGGGACCCCGATGGAAGCTCTCCTGTTTCAAGTCATGTTTCAAGCTTAACTTGGTCTCGGACATTATACTTCAAGCAATGGGACCCCGGTGGGAGTTTCTCTATAACTCCCGCCTCAAGCTCATGCCCGGGAAGCTCAGATCTAGGTGGCTTGGTCCATTTGTTGTTACTAAGATTTTTCCTTATGATGCTGTGCAGGTTACAAGTGAGACTACTACAAAAGCTTTCACAGTCAATGGACATCGCCTCAAACCATTTTATGAGGGAGCTCAAGAGGATATTTTGGAGGAGGTCCACTTGCAAGAAGTCGTCTACCCCACTTGATAAGTAAGATGCCGCCTCAATGGACACAAAAAAAAAATTTTTTTGATTGAGGTAAAAAAAAAAAATTTGTGATGACCCATATTTGTTCAATTATTGTCCTGATCAAATCTTTTGGAGATTTGTACCCGACAATGAGGTAAGTAGTGTCATTGACTTTTGTCACTCGGACGCATGTGGAGGTCATTTTTCTTCTTCAACGACAACAACTGCGAAAATCTTGCAGTATGGATTTTATTGGCCTACTTTATGCAAGGTCTGTTACACCTTTTGCAAAAGCTGCGAAAATTGGTCAAAAAGTTCTCGCTTTGAGATTATCATCTGCCTCCACTATTGATGAGCTCATTGATAAATTGGAAGCTTTTGAGTATGTACCGATAAGGTATTAGCTCAGATAGATTGGTCAACAGAAGCAATGAAGGAAGTAACAAGAAAAGCAAGCCAGATCGACACTTTCTCTTTAATCGGTTTGATTTTATTGTACTTTGTTTCTGTTTAAATTTGTGTCTGCTTTCTCCAACAGGTAATATCTTCTATCCTTTACTCATCTATATTTTAACATTGAGGACAATGTTGTGATCTAGTTGGGGGGGAAGGATAATTGACCTAAAAAAAAAATAAAAAAAAACAAAAAAAAATTGTTGTTGTTTTGTTTGGAAAGTATGATATGATTGTCATGGACTTATTAAACCAATTAGTGATGGCAGAGTAAGGAGTAATTTTTCTCTTGAGACGCATCTTAATTGGTGGCAGAGTAAGGAGTGTTTTTAGGTAGTAATTAATTAGTATTAAATTGTGGAAGTACTTAAGTTTTATTATTTGATTTCTTTTTAGGGTCTGATGTGGCACTGACAGTGTGCTTCTTTTCCTGCTTGGCGTTGATTCACTTCTTATCAGGTTGTGTTGCTCTTTTCTATCTCTCTCTTTTACATTAAGGACAATGTTATATTAAGTATGGGGGAGAGATTTTAGTATTTTTTTTTGTTTTGTTTTGTTGTTAAAAAAAAAACAAAAAAAAAGGGTTCATTGCATGATTGAATAACGTTTCTCCCTTCTTGAACTGATATGCTTGGTTATGGATGATTGAATTGATGAATTGAGTTTGATGGATGCATACCTTGTGAGATTTTGAGCCTAATGGATGGATTCAACATTTATGCCATTCTCTTCTTTCTTGTGTGATTTTCACTCATGTTAATGACCACTCTAGAACTTGCTTTGATTCTTTTTGAGGCTACGTTTCACTTGCATGCATGAACATGATTGAGGCCCTCTTTCTTAGCTAGTTTAACCAAATAGCCAACCTTATTTTCAATATGATATCAAGCACTCTTTTGACTTCTTAAAAATTTTCTGATTCTTGCCAACCTTGTATATTTTCCTTTACTTGTTACCCTTTGAGCTTATTTGACCATTCCTTGTTTCTAGCTCATTATGTGCCTTAAATGAAAAATCGTGTTCTTACTTTACCTTAGGGAATAAAAGAACATTAGCTTGGTTAATGGATGAGTTTTTGAACAAGTGTGGGGGTGTGTGTACAAAATGGTTGTTGAAAAAGGAAAGAGTTCCTAAAAAAAAAAAAAAGAGGAAAAATGTATGTATATAGTTATGTTTCAAAAAAAAAAAGTTTTTGGATTGGGAAATGAATATGTAAAGGAATATACATTAGAGTTGGGATAAACTTTTATACTTGTTATTTGAACTCAGCTCTCATTTACTTTTATTCCCTTTGGTATTTATCTTCTCATATCCATTTTATCTTCTTCTGTTACCTTGACCTCACTACAACCTTGAATAAAGTCCTCATGATTTGTGTGTGCATGTGTTTAGAGTAGTGGAGAAGTAGAAGATAAGCAAGCTTATGGTAGTGCAATTTTCATGAGTTGAATTGAGTGAAATACCTACCTTTTAAATACTTGAGAGATTGAGAGTGAATTCTGTGAGGATCTATCATTCTTTACTCATGCTTTTCAATTGAAGTATCCTTGCTTGTTGATTTGAGATGTGAAGATGTGTTACCTCATGAATGTTTTGATTACTTGAATTATTAATTGCTCTTCATTCTTAAATATTATTAGAAATTGAGTCTTTTAGAATGTTTAACTTTTGAGTCAGTTTTATTTTGTTTTTGTGTGTTTTGCCTAGGAGTGCAAAAAGCTAAGTGTGGGGGAATTTGATGTTCACATATTTGATGCATTAATAAGCCTTCATTTTTAGTCATTTACACTCTCCATGCACTTAATAAATTAAGTTTGGTTATGTTTTGTATGTTTTGAACTCAAAATGGATTTAATTGAATTTTTCAGCATGATTTACGTCTTACACTAATCCTGTATTTGGATCATATCTTGGGTTGTAGGTAGATGTTTAAGGTGAATCTTATGTCATTTTAAAGATAAGAGAGAGCTCTACAATCTTCATGAGACATCAAAGACTCAATCACACGTTTGGATGGCTCAAATTAGCATTGAATCAAGAACTAAAGTGTTGCTCCTGGCAGAATGACCTATGTGTACTGTTCATTACACTGCTCGTGGTGAAAGTTGTAGAATGGGCTGCAATTTTGATGGTTGATAGTTAAGACTCAAATCTACAAATTTCATGTTGTACACTTTTCCTGATTCAGACTCCTTAGAGGTGATATTGGGCTTGGAAGTCAGAACAGAGGAGCTGCGACTAGGCCTGAGTAGTGTGCAGTAATTTGAACATATCTGGAGCTATAGAAATGATATTGGGCTCAAACCAAAGCCATTTGAAAGCTAAGATCCAGACCTACAATCTTCATGAAGACCACTTGGCTCAAAAATGACGAATGTAATGACTTCAGAACTGCATGATTTCGGAGACAAAGAATCTCCATAATTTTCCACTCACCAAAAGTCATTCAACATTTTCCACTCATCCACCTACTCCACTCATCCACCTACTCCACTCAACCACCATGACTCAGCCCCCTTTTGACATTTTGTACCTCTAAACCCTCTATAAAAGGGAGGCTATGCAGATCATTGTAATATGTAGAGCTTTTATGTAGAAGTGTTGTTATAATTAAAAGTTTTAGTGATTCATTTTAGAGATTTCTCTTCTCTTTCTCTCCTTTTCTCTCTTTGTTATTTTCATTTTTGTATGGTTGTTGAAGGTTCTCCAATGGTGATGGCTATGGAGAGCTAAACTTCTTTAATCAATCCAAGAGATTGACATTCTTGATGATTAATCTTGAGATCTTGTTTTAATTGCTATACATTCATCTATTAATCAAGTTTCTCTTTCTCTTCTTCTCTTGTTTAAATTCTGATTTAATGCTTAATTTGATTGGGATTTGCATATGTTAATTGCGTAATTATCATGTGTCAAGAGATGAATTCAGAGGTTAAATAATGCATCAAAGGTGTTTGATGAAATATTTAGCTTGGTTGGATCTTGGTTTTTAAGTTAATTTGGGTTTTGGATGGATGCTTAATTTGTCTAACCTTAATTAATTGAATTCTAGAAGCGTTTCTAGTAGAAGATCCATGGATCATTGAGAGGCGTCTTGATGTGATCTAAGACCAAGGATTTGATTGATAGTTGAATCGATCTATAAAGATCAAGGATGGATTGAAATCAAGATTTATTAATTCTCTTGGATTGGTTGTTTTCTTAATTTTGTTTACTCATTTTAATTGCTCTTTGTTGTTTAATCTTGCAAAACTCTCCCCCCTATTTATTAACCTCTTAATCTGACTTCATAATTAGAGTGATCTACGGGCTCGACCCGGTGTTACCTTATGCTACAAGTAGTTTTGGTAAATCAGTTATAAATTGATTTAAATTTGATAATCTCGACAAGTGTCAGGGTCATACATGTAGAGCAGACTAAAATTAGAGCAATGGATCCAAGTTGGACTCGGATTCAAATATGGGCCAGACTCAAAACAGATGGGTCTAGGGTTGCACAGCTTACCTTGCTGCTACTCACACTCACTTAAGGCAGTCACTATTATAAATAGTACTGCTAAGGGGGCTGCTGAGCGACACAATTCTGAACCCTAGCCGCACCTACGGAAAAGTGAGTGAGAGAGCGATAGGTTTCTTCTCTTCTCTTCGTAGCTAGTACTGTGTGAGAGACGTGAGGCTCCTCTTTACGGACGTTGGACGTTCGTGAGTCTGTTCGTGTGGATACCGCAGAGACATCGTTTCTATTACGGTGTTAGTGATTCACGCTTCAAGAGGTAAATCATTTAAAAAAACTCAGATTATAGCTTTTTCGCATGGATCCTCGGTGGGAATTCCTGTTTTCCGCTGCGTGTTGTATCCGCAAAAATTCCCAACAGGTATACACTTCTAGTGTTTTTGGTTATTGGCTATACTGGTTGTGAAAAGTTACGTTGTACATGCTGATTAATGATATATGAATTTGTTTCAGCTTTGCTTCTATTCTTTGAATGATTGGCTTCTTGAAAAATTGATTGGACTAATTAGTCTCTTTAGCTTTCTTGTTCTGCAAAATTTGGGAAATCATGAAATATAGCTGTCATGCTGTCCATTTTTCTTTAAATGCTTATGTCTTTTTGATAATACCAACGAGGGAGAGAATAAGGAAAAATGAAATGAAATAATGAAATCTAATTAAAGGTTGCATGAGTACGGGGGAGTTATTGAGCTTTTGAGCTCTTAAGCTTTTTATATGCAAAATCTAACCCAATATCATGCATAAACTCCGGGGGAGCATTGCGCCTAAAATGTCTATTATGCAAAAACTCTTTCTTTTTCCTATGATCAGCTTGTCATCATCAAAAAGGGGGAGAATGTGAATGCTTATGTCCCTAAAGCATGTCAAATAGTTTTTGATGATAACAAAGGCAAAAGTGAAGATCAAGTGCAAAAGTGAAGATCAAGCGCAAAAGGAAAAATCAAGATCAAAAGAAAGAAGTCAAGAGGTTTATGTAGTTATAAGACTTAGAACATTTATGTTAAATGCTCTCAAGATTTCTCAAATGGTTTTTCAATATATCATTTCAAAATAAAGTGGGATATTTCAAAGTTAAACATGGTTTTTCAAGAAACTTGAGTTTCAATCTTATATCTAACATTCTTAAAAGGATTTATGTTTAATCAAATGTCATGAGGTGTTAGAAATGACTTACAAGCTTTATTGGACTTGAAAAATGTGTTCAAAAGCCAATGTAATCGATTACATGATGTTTATAATCGATTACACAGCAAACAGAGGCCTTGTAATCGATTACATGAGTAATGTAATCGATTACAAGCAAGTCAGAGGCCATGTAATCGATTACACAATTAATGTAATCGATTACAATATGCCCATAAAGGCAAGAACACGTTCAAAGAGTCATGTAATCGATTACATGGATATTGTAGTCGATTACACAGCAAGTCAGAAGTCATGTAATCGATTACATGGATATTGTAATCGATTACAAGCAAAGTCAGAAGCCATGTAATTGATTACACCAATAATGTAATCGATTACATAGAGCCTAGAAAGCCAAGAACATGTTGGAACAACAATGTAATCGATTACATATGCTGTGTAATCGATTACACGCACCCTGACAACATCCAATGGCTATATTAAATGCATTAAATGCATGGCTAAAACCCTCCAACGGCTCCATTTATTGAGAAACTTATAAATACCAATGTTGGGTCTTCATTTGAGGTTGACCTTGAACCAAAAACTGATCACCAATACTTCTAAACGTGAATCAATCCTCAAATCCGTTTCTTGCTCTGTTTTTTGTAAAAACGTGAAAAATCCTTGAGAGCATATTAGAGCTTCAATTTGTAATCATCTACTTTAGTGAGAGCTTCATTCAATCAATCTATATTGCTTTGTAAAGAGGGTGAGGCATCCCTCCAAAAGTGTAAAGGGTGAGGTATCCCTTAGTTGAAGAGACTCAAGCTCCAAGGGTGAAGTATCCCAAAGTGTTGAGTGCTCAAGGTTGTAAAGGTTATTAAGCACCTATTGAAACTTGAAGAAATAGTGGAAAATCTCTAGCGGTTGCTTGAGGACTGGACGTAGATCACAAGTGGATTGGTGATCGAACCAGGATAAATCATTGTATTTGTTTTCTCTAAACCCTTCTCTTTACATTGAGTACTGTTTTATTGATTTGCTTGAATATTGGTACCTTTGGCTATTGCATTTATAAGTGAAAGTATTTATCTCTTATATCTAATCATCAATTAGCTTCAATGAAAATTGTTTATCAAACGATTTGCGAAAGATTTGCAAACTTAGTTTTCATACTCAATTCACCCCCCCTCTTGAGTATTGAGGCCACTTGGTAACATTTCTTCCTTGTTGGACACCTCTTGATTGCTCCATCTTCACCATTTTCTATTAAGCCCTAAAGCTTAAGACTTTGAGGTAAAAATCTTAACTTTCTTCCTTTTTTCTTCTCATTTTCATGACCCTTGGTCACCATTGTGATCAAGGACTCTTCTTTTCAAGTTTAGGTGGTTGATTTTTTGAGTTGACCATCTTAGGGTTTTCTTGTGGGTGGTGGACGAAAATCTTGAAAGGATCTTGTTTTCCTTATTGTCTCTTAAGGTAAGAGAGAGATCATTCTCTTCAACCTATCTTGGTGATGAGGAATACATCTTTATGGTAATGGTGAGAAACCCATATGTGGGTTACCCTTTTGGTTGTGTGATTTTTAGTTGTGTTGTGATTGTTTGTGTGGTATGATCTTAACATATGTTGTTGTGAAACTTGGTGGATTTGGAATGCTTGAATGCTTGATATGTTTGGAGTTTTTCTGCACTTCCAGTGGGTTACACGGCCTAGGCCATGTAAGGATACATGGCTTTGTAATGTGACAGGCCGTGACAATGAGTGAACTGAAATGGAAATGGTGCTGTATTCTAGAGGAGTACACGGCCTAGGCCGTGTAATGTGAGATGGCCGTGTAGGCTAGGCCGTGTAATTAGACACGGCTGTGTAACATGAGTGATGAAAAATTATGGGTTTTCTAGTTTCTTTGGAGGCTCACGGTCTCCTTGGACACTCGATATTAGGCTTTTGTACTAAGTTAAAACTTAGTTAATGGAACGATTAGACATATAATTATTATTTTATAAAATGTAAAGGATAAAGGATAAGCCCTTAACCTATAGCTTAGAATGGTCATTGGATAAAGAAAGAACATGAGTGTGATTGAGATTATGAGGAACTTAAGATAATCAATCTAAGTGAGCTCGATCTAAAACATAGGAATATGACTTGTTATGGGTCTGTGAATGGGACCAAGGATTATTGATAAATGATTTGGGCTTGATATGACATGTGATTTTGGACAAGTTATGTTATTATTGTGAATCTATATATGCATTGAATCCATATGCATTGAGGCATGATTGAGAAAGTCTGACATGATGAACATGATTGAAACATGCATTGAGAAAGTTCGTTGGACTATGTTTGAAAGGCTATATGCTTAGGAGATGAATCACACCTATGTGCGGGTGCGAATAGACAAGTGTAGGTCATTGGTTGACCTTGGGGGCGTCAGAGTGCAGGTACCTCACAATGGGCAGTTGTTAGCTCTTCTGTCCGTGGGCCAAATCGATGTAAATGCACTGATGATCTAGACCGAGACACTGTCCTATTTCACGATCTAGTATAAAATGTCTTGTACAATGCCATGATGTGCACATTGATAAATTGAGAAATTATAGAACTTGTTGGCCGCGGCAGCTGAGTTATAGACATGTCTCCTAATCATTCTCTCTGATGTTGTGTTTAGCTCTATGGAGTAAGAATTTGGTACCATTATGCAGGTGCATAGTCTGTCAACATATTCATTTGGCATAAATAAATAAGATTATGAGAATGCTTCTTTTAATAACAAGTATGATTATCTATATTATTAAATTATTTACTATCTGTACTTTGATGTTGTTATTATGTATGCTATGTTGTAAGGCACCTTGTGCCATTTCTGTTTCTTGCTACCATAATTAGTAATGAAGTTGGATATCTCACCTCTTTCTGTATTCTGTTATTCTGTATTTTTCTATGTCTCTTAAAAGACTAAAGCGAGGAAGAGCTTGAGTTCCCTGGTTTTGGAATACGCTAGTTTTTTGCTTGGCTATGGCATCCCGGTGAGCTTTCCTAGGGTATACCAGGTTGAGGTTCCACAGAGGCATTGATTGTTGGCACATTGATGTGATCACCGAACGCTGTGTCTACGTGGGATAGGTGACTGTATCATTGGGTTGGGGTCGCTACGATCCACCATTCTTTTCCTTGGACGTTTATGTATCGTTGGAGTTCTACATGCCGATACGCGATGTGTGGGGTGATCATGAGTACATTCCACACAAGGATTCTTTCCTATCTTCTGCACGAGCTCCTGTTCGTGAATCTATTGCTCCTGTGAGGATTTCCTCTTCTGAGGAGGATCCAACTGAGGTTCCTTCTCAGTAGCTGTTGGGGGCTTGATATTTTTTTGTAGTCTTGATGGCTATTTGTACATAATTTTTGGGGCATGTAAAGCTTCAGCTTCTTTTTGATGAGCCTTAATGTAATTAATGACTTACAAGTGTGTATCTAAACACACACACACATATATATATATATATATATATATAATATGTATCTTTTGCATGAAAGTATGGGTTGATCTTTATGTTTTCGCTACAAAAAAAATAATAATACATGTATATGAAAGAGACTTGCTACATTAGGATACCTCATTGATGAACAGCTTTTATAATTATATATATATATATAGAATACACAAACCGAGTCTTAATAATTTTCTTTTCGCTTTTTGTTCGTTTGGTGTGACGTTCTCTCCTCCTCTTGAGAAATGGGGCATTACATAACATGACATTCTTCACGCTGTGGTATTCAACCCCCATGCTATGGCACGACGTTCTAACGCCGCGGCGTGCATGACAGAATCAGATTCTGTAGAATTCTGCAGAACTGTAGTACTATTCCATTAGTTTTCCTCATGAAATTCCAACACTTCAAGTTAGTTTCTAGGTGATTTTAAGTTCCTAACAATTTCCCTAACATGAAGGAAACATAAAACACTAATTAATTTCATAAAAAATGGATCAAAACACTAAATCACTCACCCAAACCCCTAAAATCAACACTTAGAGTATTTTAGGTCCAAATGGATAATTTTCAGTTTCTAATCTAAACTCTTAGCATGAACAAGTCATAAACCACACTTAGAACTTATCCAAGCACGAAAATCACTCAAAATGCCACAAGATCTCAATTTGACATATTAAACCCCTTAATAGCCTAACATGGAAAATAAGTAGAAATGAAGTTTAAAGTATCAAGAACCCCTACCTTATGCTGCCTTAATGCTGTAGATTCGAGTCTCAATCTAAAACTTTGGATTTTCCCTTTGATCTCCTCTTCTTTTTCTCTTGTTCTTCCTCCTTTTCTCTTTTTTCTCTTGTTGTTTCTATTTCAAAACCAGTTGTGAGAATGAGTGAAAAAGAATCCAGAAAATAGAGTGAAATATCAGTCCAAAAGAGTCAACAAACAAGGCTGAACTGTGGCTGGTTTAAGGCCTTTAGTTATAACACTAGTATTTTTTGCTCTGCTAAAAACACTCAACTTTAGCTAAGTCAAGTTTTTCAAGTTCTAACAACTTTAAAATAAATACTAAGATTCATTAAAAAAAGTCATTTCACCAGTATCATAATTTTCCATATCTGTGACTAGTCAATCTGACATTAAAGCACATAACCAATATGCCTAAAAATACCAAATAGACTCCGATTATTCTCAAACTGTAACCACATCACAAAATGCATATTTGTGACTTATAAATAAATTATCCACATCTTTTTCCATTAGCTAAGCCATTTAAGCTAATATCTAAGTCATTTTAAGCTACTTTTCACCTTTCAGCTTGCAGCAAAGTGTCTAAACTAACTCAGATTATCACAAGATTAAACAAGCATGTTAAGCAAGTATTAAGCTACCTCTGTAATTATTTACAAGTCTAACATGTTAAAAAGGATGTTACAATATACACTCAAGGTTTATCTCTAAGACAAGGACAAAAGTTTTGTGGCAAAGTTAAGTTGTAACATCCTCTTCAACATGTTAGACTTGTAAATAGTTACAAAGATAGTTTAATACTCGCTTAACATGCCTGTTAAATTTTGTGACAATCTGAGTTGATTTAGGCACTTTGCAGTAAGCTGAAAAATGAAAAGTAGTTTAAAATAGCCCAAATATTAGTTTAAATGGTTTAGCTAATGGAAATAAATATGAAAAATTTATTTCTAAGTCCCAAATGTGTTTTCTATGATGTGGTTAAAGTTTGAGAATAATCAAGTCCGTTCGATATTTTTAGGCATACAGGTTGTCTGTTTTAATACCGGATTAACTAGTCACAGATATGAAAAATTATGATACTGGTGAAATGACTTTTTCAATGAATCTTAGTATTTATTTTAAAGTTGTTGGAACTTGAAAAACTTGATTTAGTTAAATTTAATCATTTTTAGCAGATCGAGAAATATCAGTGTTATAATGTTTGGTCCTTAGTTGTCCACAGTTTCAGCCTTTTATTTGGCTCTTAATCTCTTATTCCTCACTTATTCTTTTCTCTTAACGGATGGGGAAAACTGGAGCAAAGGCAGCCAAAGAGAAAGGAGAAAAGAGGGAAAAAAAGAGAAAGAAGAGGAAAGGGAAAAGAGGATAGAAAAGGGAAAAGGCAAGCTTGAGGATTTGTGATCATCTTCATCAATACCACCATCTTTTCTACTCAAGGTAAGGGTTTTTGGACTTAAATTCTCATCTTTACTCATTTTCCATACTTAGGCTATTTGTAACCTAATATGCCAAATTGAGGTCATGAAGTGTTTTAAATGTTTTTCTTGCTTGGATAAGTTTTAAATGGTGTTTATAACTTGATCATGCCAACAGTTTGGATTAGAAACAAGAAATCTTCATTTTGGACCTAAAATGCTCAATTTGATGGTTTTAGGGGTTTGAATGAATGATTTGGTATTTTGATCTATTTTTTATGAAATCAATTAGTGTTTTATGTTTCCTTCATGTTAGTAAACTTGTTAAGAACTTAAAATCTCTTAAAAACAAACTTGGAGTGTTGGAATTTTGGAAGAAAAACCAATGGAACAATACCATGATTCTACAAAATTCTATAGAATCTGGTTTTTGCTATGAACGCCGCGATGTTGTACCATCGAGTCATGACGTTGGGTTGAATACGCAGCACGCGCCGCAGTGTGAACAGGTTTATGTAGTGACGTTGTGCCCCGAAACTCTTAAAATGTCATTTTGAGGTTTTTTGGAAGTTCCTAAGTGTTGGGACCACTTATACATGTTTCCCTAAGTGTGTTGAGATACAAGAGAGGGTAATTCCTGAAGCAAATAACCACTTGGCATGTATGTTTAAAAGTTATGAAAAACTTAGGCAAATCTTGAATTAGAATGCCTTAAGAATGTATCTAAGACCTTGCACGACATGAGGTTGTCTTGGAAATCATGGGTGAAGTGATCATGTAAGGTTCTTGATATGAGACTACTAGTTACATGGTTTTGGCTACTTGTTGGATAAGTGAGGCCAAGAGTACTATGTGCTAGTATTTTAATATACGGTTAGGATTTTTGGTTTTCAAACTTGGTATTTGCTTGTTTTCCTATGTATTGTAACCTTAAATGGTGAGCACAACCATATGACCTGAGAATGAGGTGTTGGATCCAAATTCTCCTTGCGGGTTTACTTGTATGGTCAGGGTTACAGGTGTATGGAGTTAGTGTCATTACTCTTACTTTTGTAAAGGGAAACCAGTCCACTTATCACCAGGTAGTGTCAGTGTAAGATGCCTATCCTACTTAGTAGATACAAGGAACGTGGTTCCTAAAGGAAAATAAGTAAATAGCTTGTGTTTTAACTTAAAAATCTGCATTGTCATTGCATAACCATAGCACGTGGACCTTGTTTTAGCATAACCATAGTTCATAACATAAGACATTGCATGGTTGACACTTGTATGGGCAATTGTCATTGCTTAATCGATAAATTATTTGATTATTTGTACAATAATATATTAGGATTGTATGGGCGATTCTTTGATATTATTGACTGTTGGATATTCTTTTACCTAGATTGCATTTATGGAGTTCAATTGAATTATTTATTATAAATGACTAACTGCTGGTGTTGGTATGCTTATACTGAGAAACTGTAATTTCTCACCCATATGTGTTCCATATAAATCCAGGTAAAGTCTCTAAAAAGGACGAGGGCAAAGAACAGAAGAAGCAGATTGCTTAGATTAATGTTTCGTTTTCTTTGAGAACCAATTGGTATATATGTATATTTCTGATTGTTTAGAAAAGTTTATGTATACTTTTTAGCATGTTAGCCAGCAACAGTTGTACATATGACTTTTTGATCATTCGTGGCTCTCTATAGTGACTGTATAAGTTGTTATGGAATTTTATTTTCTGCATTACTAGAAGTGACATGTCTAATGCAACTTATTTTGGAATATTTTGTTTTATTTTATGATAAATTGTATTAGGGTATTGTATTATGGTATCAGAGCAGTTCATCCTATTGAGCTGGAGTGTGAACTGACTATGCTTAGGCATGTTTAGGAGTTCCTTCTTGTGTTGTGCATTTCTTTTATCTCTTGTGTGAGATATTTGGTTGAATTGTATGACTGCCTTATTTTGACTATTTTAGCTACTATGGCAAGTTACATGATATTGAGATTAGCTACATCAATATGTGATGTTCTGTGTTTACAGGAAACTATGACAGCAAGAGGGAGAGGGCGATCCCGTGGAAGTAGTAACAGGAACTCTGGGAATGAAGGCACTGATATGTCAACCACCATGATGGCAATGGCTAATGCCATGACCCAGCAAACGGAGCAGGCAGTTATAACTACCAATGCAATGAGAGAGCAAGCAGCAGTAATTGCTAGAGTACTCGAGAGGTTGGGAACTTAGTAACTAGTACCACCTACACCTCCACCATATTCCCAGGGGCAACCATACCAAAAGGCACTTGGAAGAAATTAAACTTTCCAGGATCTCTCAGAATTTAGGAAATCAAATCCGTCTTCCTTTAATGAAGAGTATGTCCTAGTCAAAGCTGAGGGTTGGCTCAAGGAGGTGGAGAATATCTTTACTGTTATGGCTTGCTCAAATGAGCAAAAGGTGCTTTTTGCTGCTTATATGCTGGAAAGTGAGGCAGAGGAGTGGTGGGTGGATACGAAGAGGGATCTTGAGGCATCAAGAACTCATGTGATGTGGGGAATCTTTAGAAGCTCATTTTTGAGAAAGTTCTTTCTACAGACTCTTCAGAATGCCAAAGAGATGGAATTTCTAAAGTTAAAACAGGGGGACATGTCTATTGGCCAATATATGGTCAAATTCATTGAAATGTCTAAATTTTCTTCTTGTATTAGATTTAACCCTGATGAATCTAGGAAATGTGTGAAATTTGAGGAAGGATTGAGCAAAGACATTCAGAATGTTGTTCGACCGTTTGAAATTCGGGACTTTGAAACTCTGGTTAATAAGTGTCGAATAGTTGAGAAGCAATTTAAGAATCCTTCTTTGGAGCCTAAGTCACAGGATTTTCAGAAGAGAAAGAGAAGTGATGATAAGTTCCAGAAGGGGTCATTTAAATCTGGCTTTACTCAGGGTAAGGGTAAGCAAGTTCAGAATGAGTTTTTGGGACCAAAGTGTTCCAAATATGGGAGACAACATAGAGACCGGCCTTGCCCAATTTGTTTTGTGTGTGGACAAAGTGGTCATTTTGTGAATAAGTGTCCATCAAAGAAGGAAACTGTGCCTACTCAAAAACCACAAGCCAAAAGGAGAGTTTATACTCTAGGTGGTGAGGAGGTGACTCAGTCTTCCAACCTCATTGAAGGTAAATGCATTATTCATAATCATTTTTTAATTATGTTGTATGATTCGGGAGCATCCCACTCCTTTGTTTCAAATGATTGTGTGAATGAGCTGGATTTACCTGTGTCTAAACTTTCATGACTTATCTGTATCTACACCTACCGGTAATCTAGTTATGACATCTAGCGTGTGTCTCGATTATTGTGTAAAGGTAGAAAATAAGAATTTTAGTGTAAACCTTATCTGTTTGGCTCTTGTAGATATTGATGTCATTATTGGCATGGATTGGTTGTCCGCCAACCATGTAGTTTTGAATTATTCAAAAAAATCTCTGGTTTTCTCGTTAGATATACTTACCAGAGTCGTTCCATCTGAGTCTATATATCTCAATACAAATCAGGTTAATCTCTGTTTAGAGGAGGAATCTCAAGGATATGTACTCTTGTTTTCACTAAGTGCTGAGGTTGAGCAAAGCCTAGGTGAGATACTTGTGGTGAGGGAATATCCTGAAGTCTTTCCTAGTGACATAGTGGAGCTACCACCCAAACGAGAAATAGAGTTTTCTATAGACCTAGTCCTTGGGACGAGACGTATCTCTATAGCACCTTATCGTATAGCGCCGCTAGAGTTAGTAGAACTCAAAAAGTAAATCAAAGATTTGTTAGATAAGTAATTCATTAGACCAAGTGTTTCTTTATAGGAAGCACCTATACTTTTAGTGAAGAAAAAGGATGGTACCATGAGACTCTGTGAGGACTACAGACAGCTGAATAAGGTGACCATTAAAAATAAGTATCCATTGCCTAGGATAGACGATCTAATGGATCAACTGAGAGGAGCTAAGGTTTCCTCAAAGATTGATCTTAGGTCTGGTTATCATCAGATAAGTGTTAGGGAAGAAGATATCCTTAAGACAGCTTTTAGAACTAGGTATGGGCATTATGAGAACCTCGTGATGTCCTTTGGGTTGACGAATGCACCGGCAATGTTTATGGATTACATGAACCAAATTTTTAGACCCCACTTGGATCAATTTGTTATGGTTTTTATCAATGATATTTTGATCTATTCTAAGACGATGGAGGAGCATGAACAACATTTAAGGATAATGTTAGAGACTCTTAAGAAGAATAAGTTGTTTGCTAAGCTATCTAAATGTGAGTTCTAGCTTTCACAAGTATAATTTTTGGGACATGTGATATCCCAAGATGGGATTTCTGTGAATCCAAGCAAGATTGATGCAGTGTTGCAGTGGGAGAGGCCCACCACTGTGACCAAGATCAGAAGCTTCTTAAGCCTAGCAGGGTACTATAGAAGGTTTATAAAGGGTTTTTCTTAATTAACGCTACCATTAACTAGATTAACTAGGAAAAGTAGTTCTTTCATATGGACTCAAGCTTGCGAGGATAATTTCCAAGAATTTAAAGTAAGGTTGACTACTACACCGATTTTGGTAATTACTGATCCTTTGGAAAACTTTGACGTGTTCTGCGATGCTTCAAAGATGGGTTTGGGTTGTGTTTTGATGCAACATAGGAGAGTTGTTGCCCATCAAGGTAGTTGAGACCTCATATGGAGAACTACCCTACTCATGATATGGAGTTAGCCACTATAGTTTTCGCCTATAAGATTTAGAGACATTACTTGTATGGAGTTCAATTTGAGGTGTTCAATGATCATAAGAGTTTGAAATACTTATTTGATCAGAAAGAACTGAACACGAGACAACAAAGATGGATGGATTTTTTGAAAGATTATGATTTTGAGTTAAAGTACCATCCAGGTAATCCCAATGTGGTGGCTGATGCATTGAGTAGGAAATCTCTACATGTGTCTTGTATGATGATCCAAGAGAATGAACTTCTTGAGAGTTTTAGAGATATGAGTCTTTCAATAGCTGTGTTACCACATAATCTCAGTGTGAGTTGAGTGGACATAGTGAGTGACTTTAGGACTCAGATCTTGGAAGCTCAAAAGAAAGATGAGACTCTTAGGGATATGAGTGAGCAGATCTTTTTAGGTAATCCTGATGAGTTTGATATATCGGATGAAGGGATGATCAAGTTTAACGGTAGACTTTGCATTCCTCGTGAATCTGAAATCAAAGATAGGATCCTTGAAGAAGTTCACTATAGTCAGTACATTACCCATCTCAAAGCCACTAAGATGTATCAAGACTTGAAGAAGATGTTTTAACGGTCTGGTATGAAGAGGGATATAGATGAGTTTGTGTTTAGGTGCTTAACTTGTCAGAAGATCAAGATAGAACACTAGAAACCCCCTGGACCTCTGATGAGCGCCGAACTCAGTCAAAATTGTAACTGAAATTATTACCTAAGCTTGTAGCACAGTGACAACACCGGATCATCTCCATAAGGATTGTAGATGCAATTTAATCAAATCAAGTGAAAGTTAGCAAAAGGGGGGTTTGACAGTTTTAAGATCGCACTTAAAATTAAAGAAAGAAATAACAATTAAAGAGCAGTCAATTTAGAAACCTATCCAAGATTGGGTGGATTCAATCATAGACCCTTCATAGAACACTTGAAGCGCAATTGAATTGTTAATTTGGATCTAACCGAGATCTCTGCATCAAATCCAGAATTCATACTAGACGATCGTCTAGAATTCAATTAACAAGTGATCAACACAAATCCGCAATCGCACCATTCATGAAGATCTATGTTAATTTCAAGTACTGAATTCAATTAACTTAGGCACAAATCAGTAACCTAACCTTTTCAATTCTGTGATTAATTTAGATCAATCAGTTCTAAGTTTCATCACAAATCTCAATCTTCATTTATGTGATTAGTTTAGATCAATCAGTTCTAAGTTTCATCACAAATCTCAATCTTAAACCAAGATCAAATCAACATAAATAGAATCACCATTCATGCATTCAAGATCAAGAAGAAGAAAAAGAAGAAGAAAAGAGAAATTCAATTACAAATCAAATACAATACATAACCAAGGTCTCAAGAATCCAAACCACAATCTCTTCAAGAGTTCTAAATTGACCGAAAGTAGCTTAGCCCTCCATTACCACGAAGGGGAACATCAAAATATACCAAAGCTATGAGAAACTATGAAGAAACAAGAAGAAACTATGAGAGAAATGAAGGAGAAAATACAACTTATGTTTTTCATGATAACCAATGGTGCCTTTTATAGAAGTCTAGGGTAACAAAATGATAAAAGGGAGTGGGTGGATGAGTGGGTTGGTGAGTAGAGTAGTTGAGAGGGTTGGTGAGTGAAGTAGTTGAATGGGTTGGTGAGTGAAGTAGTTGAATGGGTTGGTGAGTAGGTTGGTGAGTGGGTGGTTGAGTACGAAAATTTCGTGTCTGACTTGGAAGCCAAAAATGACCAACTATCCTTCAGATCCATGAAAAGTACTCTTCATGAAAGTTGTAGATCTTTGACTTGACTATAACATGCATATCTGGACCGTCCAATTTGGCTTCCTACAGCCTAATATATGGCCCAAATACCGCAGGTTGCTCAAACCCAACTTCAGTACCTCTATTCCGACTTGCAAGCTCAAACTGACCCATTAGACTTCAATTTTTCAAAAAGTGTTCTTCATGAAAGTTGTTTATTTGGATCTTAACTATCAACTATCCAAATTTCAGCCCATCTCCATTATTAAAGCTTGAGATATGATTTTATGAGTGCACACCGTTCGGATTTTGGTGACAGAACCCGTATTCTGACTTCTATATAAACTTAGGTCCCTTAGACATCTGTTTAGGACTTTGAGCTCTTCATCAAAGTTGTAGAGCTTCCTCTTAGCTTTCCTACAAGGTAAAATTCATGATTATCAGATATCAGGAACTCAAGTTATGGCCAAAATACAGAAACAATGTCAAATCTCAATAATGCTGAAAATATTCAATTAGGACCAATTTGAGCTCAAACTCACAAAATCATACCAAACTCAATCAATTAAGAATATGTAGAGTGTAAATGACTAAACATAAGGGTTTCTTAATGAATAAAATATATGATTATCAACTTCTTCAATCTTTATGAGTCCCTAAGTGGAGGTGGGATCGCATCACAATGGATTTTGAGATGGGTTTGCCTAGAACTCAGTTAGGATTTGATGCAATATGGGTTGTAGTGGATAGACTAACTAAATTTGCCTATTTCATACTTATTAGAGCAAACTACTCCATGGATAAACTTGCTCAGTTATACCTTAAGGAGATAGTTAGGATGCACAGTGTACCACTTAGTATAGTTTCTGCTAGAGACCTTAGATTTACATCTAGATTTTGGGGAGCCTTGCAGAAAGCTTTTAGAACAAAACTTGGTTTAAGTACAGCATACCATCCACAGACTGACGGTCAATCAGAAAGGACTATTTAAACCCTTAAGAATATGCTGAGAGCATGCGTGCTAGAGCAAAAAGGGAGTTAGGAGAAGTTCTTACCCTTAGTGGAATTTGCTTACAATAATAGTTTTCATACTAGCATAGGTATGACACCGTATGAAGCACTTTATGGTATATATTGTAGGTTACCTTTATGTTGGTATGAGGTTGGAGAGAAAACCATTCTAAGTCCTGAGTTAGTAAAGCAGACCATAGATCAGATCAAAATGATCCGGGATAGATTGGATAGGGCTCAAAGTAGGCAGAAAAGCTATATTGATAGGAGGAGAAGACCTCTAGAGTTCAGTGAGGTAGATCATGTATTCTTGAGGGTCACTCCGACAACAGGGATTGGTAGAGCATTGAGAATATAGAAATTGAGTCCTCGTTTCATTGTTCCTTACCAAATCCTAAAGAGAATTAGACCTATAGCCTACCAAATTACACTTCCACCTAGTTTGTCGAACCTTCATGATGTATTCCATGTGTCACAGCTTAGGAAGTATAATCCAGATCCTTCATATGTCATAAGAAATGAATTTGTGCAGTTAAGAGAGGATTTGTCTTATGCTACACTGCCAATGAGGATCGTGGACAGAGGGGTCAAAAAGATTAGGGGTAAGTGGATTCCTTTGGTGAAGGTTCTTTGGGATGGTGTTAGCTTCGAGGAGGCAGCTTGGAAGTTGGAGTCCCATACGTGGCAAGATTACCCGCAATTGTTTATATGAGGTAAGCAATTTGGGGATGAAATTTAAAAAAAAAAGGGAGGAGGGAGAAATGTAACATCCTCTTTAACATGTTAGACTTGAAATAGTTACAGAGGTAGTTTAATACTTACTTAACATGCCTGTTAAATTTTGAGACAATCTGAGTTGATTTAGGCACTTTGCTGTAAGCTGAAAGGTGAAAAGTAGCTTAAAATGGCTCAAATATTAGCTTAAATGGTTTAGCTAATGGAAATAAATATGGATAATTTATTTTTAAGTCACAAATGTATTTTCTGTGATGTGGTTAAATTTTGAGAATAATCGGAGTCTGTTTGGTATTTTTAGGTATACTGGTTATCTTTTTTAATACCGGATTAACTAGTCACAGATATGGAAAATTATGATACTGGTGAAATGACTTTTTCAATGAATCTTAGTATTTATTTTCAAGTTATTGGAACTTGAAAAACTTGATTTAGCTAAATTTAAGTGTTTTTAGTATATTGGAAAATATCAATATTATAATGTTTGGTCCTTAGTTGTTCACGATTTCAGCCTTTTATTTAGCTCTTAATCTCTTAATCCTCACTTATTCTTTTCTCTTCACGGCTGGGGAAAACAGGAGAAAAGGCAACAAAAGAGAAAGGAAAAAAAGAGGGAAAAAAAGAGAAAGAAGAGGAAAATGAAAAGAGGAGAGTAAAGGGAAAAGGCAAGCTTGAGGATTTGTGATCATCTTTGTCATCACCACCATCTTTTCTACTCAAGGTAAGGGTTAGTGGACTTAAATTCTCATCTTTACTCATTTTCCATACTTAGGCTATTTGTAACCTAATATGCCAAATTGAGTTCTTGAAGTGTTTTAAATGTTTTTCTTGCTTGGATAAATTTTAATTAGTGTTTATAACTTGTTCATGCCAACAGTTTGGATTAGAAACTAGAAATCTTCATTTTGGACCTAAAATGCATAGTTTGATGATGTTAGGGGTTTGAATGAATGATTTGGTATTTTAATCCATTTTTGATGAAATCAATTAGTATTTTATGTTTCCTTCATGTTGGTAAACTTGTTAGGAACTTAAAATCACTTAAAAACTAATTTGGAGTATTATAATTTTTGAAGAAAAACTAATGGAACAGTACCATGATTCTGTAAAATTCTACACAATCTGGTTTTTGCTATGAAGGTTACGATGTTGTAATGTTGAGTCGCGATGTTGGGTTGAATACGCAGCATGCGTCGCGACGTGAACAAGCTTATGTCGCGACGTTGTGCCTTGAAACTCTTAAAATGTCATTTTGAGGTTTTTGGAAGTTCCTAAGTGTTGGGACCACTTATATATGTTTCCCTAAGTGTGTTGAGATACCAGAGAGGCTAATTACTAGAGCGAATAACAACTTAGCATGTATGTTTAAAAGTTGTGAAAAACTTAGGCAAATCTTGAATTAGAATGCCTTAAGAATGTATCTAAGACCTTGCACAACATGAGATTGTCTTGGAAATCACGGGTGAAGTGATCATTTGAGGTTCTTGATATGAGACTACTAGTTACATGGTTCTGGCTACTTATTGGATAAGTACGGTCAAGAGCACTATGTGCTAGTATTTTAATATGTGGTTTGGATATTTGGTTTTCAAACTTGGTATTTACTTGTTTTCCTATGTATTGTAACCTTAAATAGTGAACACAACCATATGACCTGAGAATAAGGTGTTGGATCTGTTGGGAATTGCAGATACATCACGCAGCAGAAAAATAGGATTCCCACCAAGGATCCATGCAAAAAGCCATAATCTGAGTTTTTAAAATTATTTACCTCTTGAAGCATGATCAAAATAAAATGACGTGAATCACCAACACCGTAATAGAAATGATGTCTCTGCGGTATCCACATGAACAGACTCACGAACGTCCAATGTCTGCAAAGAGGAGCCTCATGTTTCTCACACAGTGCTAGCTGCGAAGAGTAGAGAAGAAACATGTTGCTCTCTCACTCACTTTTCTGTAAGTGCGGCTAAGGTTCTATAATATGTGTGTCTTAGCAGCCCCTTAGCAGTACTATTTATAATAGTGACTACCTTCAGTGAGTGTGAGCAGCAGCAAGGTAAGTTGTGCAACCTTAGACTCATCTGTTATGAGTCTGTCCCATATTTGAATCCGAGTCTAACTTAGATTTATTGCTCCAATTTTAGTCTGCTTTATGTGTGTGACCCTGCAGGTTCTCATTATGTTGGTAGTAATATTAAAATCCTATTTTAATATTACAAGTAGTGAGCGGTATCTAGCAACACATCGCTGCTACCCAAGTAATAAGAATGTCAGTGATTTGACGTAACCTTTCTGTGACTAATATTTCTATGTCGTTTAGTCCCTTTGTCAAGATATCTAGATTGAACACAAGGCATGGAATGCATTACCCTTGTATAGTTCAATCTTTCATTTCCTAATACTCGAGTAGACTTTGTAACAACAAATGAAATTAATATCTCATATTGACTCATTTGAGCATGGGCATGCATTTCGCAGTCTCACTTAATCAGGGGGCCCAAAGATATCGCTCCTGTTATGTAGGAATGACAAATCCCATCTAGGTCACTCACATCCCTTTGTATAATTCGCGGTATGTCCAATAACCAACTTTATAATCACCTTATTATAGATGACGTTTGATGGCATTAAAACACATAACTCCTCATGTGGGAATCGTAGTGATTTCAAGTCAAAGGACCACAGACACCATTGTCACTATGAGAATCGCTTATGATACTCACTAATGATCCATGTAGCGTTCTTATGGCAGGTCAGTCTAGTACATCATTACACTAATATGTACCTATGTGAAGACTTAATATCTCATATTCATGACACGTGATATATGATCATCAGTCTATGCACATACTAGTCTCAATGCATTATTGTTGTCCTATTTAACAATAATACTTGACTAGGGACATTTAAGAATAGTGTTCTAATTTTATCCAATAGGATCTCACGATCAAGTCAACCATTTGATGTCCTATGGCATCAAACTTACTATTCTAAGGACTTTGTTATGTTTATTAAAAAAAGAACACAATAAATGAATTGCCTCATATATTAAAATTAACATAATAGAATGTATGTAAATACAGACAAATGTATCAGCCTTTAGGGCATATACCAACAATCTCCCACTTGCACTAGATCCAATCAGGCATATGTCTAATGCCTAAAGACCTAGTGTGACCCTCATGCTTCTGCTGTGCAAGAGGTTTCATCAGTCGATCTGTAATATTATCATATGTTAGTACTCTGTATATCTTTGCATCTCCTCTATCGATGATCTCTCGAATGATATGGAAGCGCTTAAGTATATGTTTGGATTGTTGGTGAGATCTAGGTTCCTTAGCTTACGCAATGGCTCCATTATTGTCACAATAGAGATCTACTGGGTCCACAATGCTAGGAATAATGCCAAGTTTAGCAATGAACTTCCTTATCCAAATGGCCTCCTTTGCTGCATTGGAGGTAGCAATATACTCAGCCTCTGTGGTAGAATCAGCGACTGTCTCCTGCTTTGAACTCTTCTAGCTCACAACCCCACCATTTAGGCAAAAAATATAACCCGATTGTGATCTAGAGTCATCCTTATTAGTTTAGAAGCTAGCATCAGTGTAACCCTTTACAACGAGCTCTTCCTCGCCTCCATATACTAAGAACGAATCCTTAGTCCTTCTCAAGTACTTAAGGATGTTCTTGACAGTAGTCCAATGACTCTCACTGGGATCAGACTGGTACCTACTCGTCATGCTCAAAGCATACAAGATGTCTGGTCGAGTACATAACATGACATACATGATAGATCCAATTACAAATGCATATGAAATCTTGCTCATGCGATCCCTCTCATCCTGGGTGGAAGGGGATTGAGCCTTAGATAGGCTTACACCATGCGACATAGGCAAGAGTCCTTTCTTGGATTCATGCATGTTAAACCGTCTTAACACTTTGTCTATGTATGTACTCTAACTTAGGCCAAGTAGTCTCAGTGATCTATCTCTATAGATCCTGATACCTAACACATAGGTGGCTTCACCCAAGTCCTTCATAGAGAAGTAGTTCCCTAACCAAGTCTTTACGGACTGTAGGGTAGGGATGTCATTTTCGATAAGCAGTATGTCATCTACATACAATACCAGAAGGATAATAGTGGTCCCACTAACCTTCTTGTAGACACAAGATTCTTCTTCATTCTTGATGAAACTAAATTATTTTATTGTATCATCAAAAAGAAGATTCCAGCTTCTGGAAGCTTGCTTCAATCCATAAATAGATCATTGTAACTTACACACCTTTCTAGCATCCTCTGGAGTGGCAAAACCCTCAGGTTGTGTCACGTACACATGCTTGAGAAGATTTTCATTAAGGAAAGAAGTTTTGACATCCATTTGCCAGATTTCATAATCATGGTATACTGTAATAGCAAGCAAGATCCAAACGGATTTAAGCATCGCAACTGGGGAAAAAGTCTCATCATAGTCTACACCATAAATTTGTTTGAAACCTTTAGCCATCAATCACGGCTTAAAGGTATGCACATTACCATCCATGTCACTTTTCTTCTTGAAAACCCACTTGCACCCAATGGGTTTTACCCCTTCATGTGGGTCAACCAAGGTCCATACCTGGTTGGTATACATGGAATCCATTTCAGATCTCATGGTCTTAAGCCATTTCTCAGATTATGGGCCAATAATAGCTTCCTGGTAAGTCACAGGCTCATCTTGATGCTTGAGCAATACGTCACCTTGTTGGGTCATGAGAAATCCATATCTCTCTGGTTGATGAAGTATCCTGTTAGACCTACGCATATCTTGTGCTACTAGAGCAGGTTGCTGTTTCATAACATTTTGTGGAGGTTGTTCTATTTCCACCATTGGTTCATTACTGCTTTGTGAAACTTGAACTTCTTGAAGTTCTACTTTCCTCCCACTGATTCCTTTGGAGATAAACTCCTTTTCTAAAAATACAGTAGTCTGTGTGACAAACACTTTGCCCTCGGTAGGATTATAGAAAAAGTATCCCTTGGTTTCCTTTGGATACCTCACAAAGAAGCATTTATCTGATTTAGGTCCAAGCTTATCAGAAATTTGACGTTTCACATAAGCTTCGAAGCCCCAAATCTTTATGAAAGATATACTAGGTCGTCTCCCAGTCCATATCTCATATGGTGTCTTTTGAACTGTCTTAGATGGAACACAATTAAGTGTGAGAGCTACTATTAACAGAGAATGTCCCCAGAAGGAGCCTAGAAGGTCTGCATGACTCATCATGGATCAGACCATGTCCAACAAGGTCCGGTTCCTCCTTTTAGAGACATCATTCCATTGTGGTGTTCCTGGAGGAGTGAGTTGAGATATTATCCCACACTCTTTCAGATGATCATCAAACTGTTAGCTTAAGTATTCACCTCCTTGATCTGATCGAAAGATTTTAATACTCTTTCCAAGTTGGTTTTGTACTTTATTCTTGAATTCTTTGAACTTTTCAAAGGATTCTGATTTGTGCTTCATAAGATATACAAATCCATATGTACTGAAATCATCCATAAATGTAATGAAGTATTAAAAACTGCCTCTAGCTAGTGTGTTTAGTGGCCCACATACATCACTATGTATGAGGCCTAAAAGATCACTAGTCTTTTCACCTTGTCCAATGAATGGGGCCTTTGTCATCTTCCCCAATAAACAAGATTCACATATTTCATATAATTTGAAATCAAATGAGTCCAACAATCTATTTTTATAGAGTCTGGAGATGCGTTTCTCATTTATGTGGCCCAAACGATAATGCCAGAGAAAAGTTACGTTCAGATCATTTGATTTAAACCTCTTTGTATTTATGTTATAGACGGGCGTTTCGATATCAAGGACATAAAGTCCAATACTCAATTTTGCACTACCATAAAAAATATCATTCATATAAATGGAACAACATTTGTCCTTTATAATAAAAGAAAAACCTTTCTTGTCCAAACAAGAAGCAGAAATGATATTCCTGCTAATAGCAGGCACAAAATAGCAGTTCTCTAACTCTATTACAAGCCCAGTGGGCAAAGATAATAAGTAAGTCCTTACAGCTAATGTAGCAACCTTTGCTCCATTTCTTACTCGCAGGTCGACTTCGCCCTTCATCAATGGTCTACTGCTCTTTAGATCCTACACATTTACACAAATGTGAGATCCACATCCAGTATCTAATACCCATGATGCAAAAGTAGATAAATTGACTTCAATAACAAAAATACCTAAAATGGAAGTCTCACTTCCCTTCTTCTTCTTGAGCTCCTCTAGGAACTTGGCACAGTTCTTCTTCTAATGTCCGGTTTGACCACAGTGGAAGCATGTACCTTCCTTAGCTACTCCACCCACTAGTTTCAAGCTAGAACTGTTGGGCTTTGACTTATCCTTGCCCTTGCCCTTCTAGTTGTCCTTGGGCTTTTTCTGCTGTTTCTTGCCCTTATTCTTTTAGACCATCATTATGGCCTTTCCTTTGCCTTTGTTAATGTTCTGCTCAGTAGTTCTCAACATGCCTAGTAGCTCTAGTAGTGATTTGTCAATCTCATTCATGTTGTAGTTCATGATAAATTAACTAAAACTTTCTGGCAATGATTGCAGGACTAAGTCAGTGGCCAACTCTTGCCCAAAGGAAAACCAAGTCTCTCTAAGTTTTCAATGTACCTAATCATCTTGAGTACATGAGCACTAACAGGGCTTCCTTCTACCAGCTTGCACTGAAATAGTGCTCTTGAGACCTCGTATCTCTCATGCCTGGCCTGCTCTTGATAGAGCTTCTTAAGGTGTACAATCATATTGTAGGCATCCATGTTCTCGTCTTACTTTTGGAGCTCAGAGTTCATGGTGGCTAACATTAGACATTCGATGTCCAAGGCATCATCTTAATGCTTCTTATAAGCATCATTTTTAGTTCTAGGGGTATTAGAAGCAGGTGGCTGAGGAATAGGCTGTTCTAGAACATACAACTTTTTCTCTTGCGTGAGGACAATCCTTAAATTCCTGTACCAGTCTAGAAAATTCATTCCAGACAACTTGTCCTTCTCAAGGACGGATCGCAGTGATAAGTTACTTGATGTGTTTATTGCCATAGTAATCTATCAACAGAAATATGTAAAATATAAGTATCATACTATAAATATATTTAATGAGGTCTTTTAATTAAATATGCCTCCCACTATTTTATTCAAGTCAATGACCCTTAGCATTGACTCGGAAAATCTCATCGTAAAATTTCCTAGTGGGCCAAGATCCATATTTTACCTAGTTTTGAGTCAGCTTTGGCTGATCACCCAAAATTCAGTTATTTAGGTAGGAAACATTTTCTAATTACATCACAGTAACTCTTGGATATTTAGGTGAATAACACTTATTCTAATCTATCTAACGGACTAAAGCCCAACTTCATGCCTCTAAGCCTTCAATCCTATTGAAATGGCCTAGTTAAGTCAGACCCAATGGTTGGCAGTTGGATATTACCCTTATCCCATCTCTTCTTACTAATATAGATAAAGGCATCTTGCTTTGGCAAACCTGGACTTGATCGATACTAGTCTTGATGAGTGCCACACATTGGAAGGCATCACATAATGACTTAATATTTGTTTTGAAGGAATTATTATTATTATTATTATAAGATCTCACCATTTATTAAACTGTTTATCATACCATAAACATCATCCCTGCATCTCATACATATAAAGCATATAATAAAAGTGACATGGTTATGGCCCCCTAAGAGAGTAGCATTAACTAAGCCAGCTTCACCAATCATCTCCCACTCATGTCCTCACTTGATGCTGTCTTCTTGCCTCTACATTAAGATTACATTATATAGAAACTTCTTTTATATTCGAAGGGAGTTAAGTGAGAAGAGAATGTACAATCAGAATGTAGAGCGAAAGGCACGACACGCAGGTCGTATTTATAAAAACCAAAATAGCATAAAAAGAGGACTAAGGCCATAACCATGCACCGTGCATCACAAAGAACATATAAACTCAAAGCAATAATACATTATTATTTTCGTGAGTCATAAAAATGGATAGAAAATATCGCGCTTTCGAATAACACACTACGCAGAGGTAGCACGGGGCTCCCGCTGCCCGATCAGCATACGGGAGTGCCGCAGAGAACCCTTGTGCCATTGTTCAACACTTGAACCACGTTGCTTGTGTAGAAACAAGGATTCCATAATCCTTGTTCCCGTAAACCAAGAACAAGGTTTCCATAATGTTGTATGTATCATATACATACCAGAAAGCTTTGCAAAAATATACATCTTGATACAAAATGATTTTCACAGAACATATGAACATCTTCATAGGTTTTTGAAAACAACATCATAGTTTTACATACAACACATAAAACAAAATATGTTTTCGCAAAAGTGTTTCATTCGTTTTCTAAAATAACATATTAAAGATTATATCTTTTATCAAAACAAGAACAACAAACATGTTATCTCATGCAAAATCAAAATAGAAACTAAATCATGATTTCGCAAGACTCTCTGATACTACTGTTGGGAATTGCGGATACATCGCGCAGTGAAAAAATAGGATTCCCACCAAGGATCCATGCGAAAAGTCATAATCTGAGTTTTTAAAATTATTTACTTCTTGAAGCGTGATCAAAAGGAAGTGACGTGAATCACCAACACCATAATAGAAATAATGTCTCTGCGGTATCCACACAAACAGGCTCACGAACGTCTAACGTCCACAAAGAGGAGCCTCACGTCTCTCACACAGTGCTAGCTACAAAGAGTAGAGAAGAAACCTGTCGCTTACTCACTCACTTTTCTATAGGTGCGACTAAGGTTCTGTAATATGTGTGTCTTAGCAGTCCCTTAGCAGTACTATTTATAATGGTGACTACCTTAAGTGAGTATGAGCAACAATAAGGTAAGCTGTGCAACCCTAGACTCATCTGTTATGAGTCTGTCCCATATTTGAATCCGAATCCAACTTGGATTTATTGCTCTAATTTTAGTCTGCTCTATGTGTGTGACCCTGTAGGTTCTCATTACATTGGCAGTAATATTAAAATTCCATTTTAATATTACAAGCAGTGAGCGGTATCTAGCAACATATCGCGGCTACCCAAGTAATAAGAATGTCAGTGATTTGACATAACCTTTCTGTGACCAATGTTTCCGTGTCGTTTAATCCCTTTGTCAAGATATCTAGATTAAACACAAGGCATGGAATGCGTCACCCTTGTATAGTCCAATCTTTCCTTTCCTGATACTCGAGTAGACTTTGTAACAACCAATGAAATCAATATCTCATATTGATTCATTTGAGCATGGCCATATATTTCGCAGTCTCACTTAATCAAGGGGCCTGAAGATATCGCTCCTGTTATGTAGGAATGACAAATCCCATCTAGGTCACTCACATCCTTCTGCATGATTCGTGGTATGTCCAATAACTAACTTTATAATCACTTTGTTACAGATGACATTTAATGGCATTAAAACATACAACTCCTCATATAGGAATTGTAGTGATTTCAAGTCAAAGGACCACAGACACCATTGCCACTATAAGAATCGCTTATGACACTCACATAACGATCTATGTAGTGTTACCAACTGGCCTCAATACTCAAGAGGGGGGGTGAATTGAGTATGAAAACTAAGTTCACAAATCTTTCAAAAATCATTTGATAAACAATTTTCATTGAAGCTAATTGATGATTAGAGATGATTGGATATAAGAGATAAACACTTCTACTTATAAGTGTAATAGCCAAAGGTACCAATATTCAAGTAAATCAATAAAACAGTACTCAATGTAAAGAGAAGGGTTTAGAGAAAACAAACACAATGATTTACCCTAGTTCGATCACCAATCCACTTGTGATCTACGTCCAGTCCCCAAGCAATCGCTAGAGATTTTCCACTATTTCTTCAAGTTTCAATAGGTGCTTGACAACCTTTATAACCTTGAGCACTCAACACTTTGGGATACCTCACCCTTATGCTTGAGCCTCTATTTCTAAGGGATACCTCACCCTTACAATGCTTGAGGGATACCTCACCCTCACTAAACAGATTGTATAAGATTTAAATGGAAGAAACTCTCTCTAGAGCAAGTATTACAAATTGAAGAACTATGGTATTTGGGATTCACACAAGTTCAAGCTCAAAATAGAGGATTTTGTAGAATGATGAGAAAAACTTATTTAAAGCTCAATAGTAATTTTCCAGAATGATAGACTCAGTTTTTCTAACCTCTCATTGAAGCCCAACATCCAAATATATTGGTAAGGGTCATTTAGTGCCGTTGGAAGTAGTTGTGAGCAATTAATGCTCATTAATATAGCCGTTACGGGCTTCTCCTTATTTTTCCAGAACATAGGCTAACCGGTTAGCCAAACATCTTAACCGGTTAGGGACTCATTTAGGCTTATAAGAAATTGTTCTGGTTTGATAACTAACCGGTTAGGAATGTGTCCTAATCGGTTAGGACATCATCAAAATAGGTTCTGAGTTGATGAATAACCGGTTAGGTCTTCTACCTAATCGGTTAGGATAAAACGTTTTTGGCTGCTGAGTTGTTAAATAACTGGTTAGGTCTTCTACCTAATCGGTTAGGACAAAGTTGGAATAGTTTCTGAGTTGATGAATAACCGGTTAGGTCTTCTACCTAATCGGTTAGGACAAAACATTTTTGGCTTCTGGGAGTGAGACTAACCGGTTAGGTCTCTCACCTAATCAGTTAGGACAAACATATTTTGGCTTCTGAGTTATTAAATAATCGGTTAGGCATTTGATAGAACACGAGGCAAACCTCTGTTTGAGCAAGCTAACCGATTAGGAGCTCGTCCTAATCGGTTAGGGGCCTTAGAATTTTGGCTCCTAACATTTACAGAATCAATTTTGTGTTTTAAAAGAGTTGGTAAGTTCAAAAAGGCTTGTCTCAATTTTGACATATACAGGGAGACTTTCTTGATAGAGGATATAAGATTTCAAAGAGTTTGCTGCACAAAAACCTTTTTGATCCTAACTTGAAAAACCATTTTGTAAATTCATTTTAAGGAAGCCATTTGAGCTTGAGGTGAATCCTTAATATACCTTCACACTAGATCTATAATCCTACATGCTAAGCTTGAGTTCCTTGTGACTTGATCATTGTATTCCCATTGCTTTCTTGTTTGTCAACATCAAAACCATTTGCATCTAGTCCATGTCAATCACATTCTCCCCCTTTTTGATGATGACAAACACTTATTGAGAAAGAGATTAGTTCAAATGATAATTGGAATTCATAATAGAATTTGGAAACTTACTCCCCCTCTTTTGTTCAAGAGGTGCTTGAATCAGAGATACACAGCTCCCCCTTTGTTTTGGGATTCTAGGACCATTAACAGATAATACATTACATTATCAAAATACATTCAGTTACTTTTCTTACTTTTCTCAATAAATAGAAAGACCCTTATCCTTCTCCCCCTTTTGTCATAATCAAAAAAAAAAAATTCAGGAACTTAGGGTAGTCGAAACCAAGCATTCAAAATAGAAATTGATTAATAAGATTAAGCATAGTTGCCAGAAACTCATAAGTAGTCATACAAAAACGCATTAGCAGGCATACCATAATTAAATATGTCCAAGATTCAGAACAAGAGTCAAAGATCACTATTAAGATTACCAAAATAAGTCAAAGATAATCAGTCATTAGTCATACTAAATAATTCTCCCAAAATATCCAAAATAAGATAACTAAGCAAAGTCAAAATAGAGCTCAGAGACAATTAGTGCAGCAACAAAGCTATGAGAGAAACGGATGTTGGGAATTTTTGCGGATACAACACGTAGCGAAAAACAGGGATTCCCACCGAGGATCCATGCGAAAAAGTCATAATCCGAGTTTTTAAATGATTTACCTCTTGAAGTGTGAATCACTAACACCGTAATAGAAACGATGTCTCTGCGGTATCCACATGAACAGACTCACGAACGTCCAACGTCCGCAAAGAGAAGCCTCACATCTCTTACACAGTCCTAGCTGCGAAGAGAAGAGAAGAAACCTGTCGCTCTCCCACTCACTTTTCTGTAGGTGCGGCTAGGGTTCAAAATTGTATCTCTTAGCAGCCCCCTTAGCAGTACTATTTATAATAGTGACTGCCTTAAGTGAGTGTGAGCAGCAGCAAGGTAAGCTATGCAATCCTAGACCCATCTGTTATGAGTCTGGCCCACATTTGAATCCGGGTCCAACTTGGATCCATTGCTCTAATTTTAGTCTGCTCTATGTGTGTGACCCAGCAGGTTCTTATTACGTTGGTAGTAATATTAAAATCTCATTTTAATATTACAAGCAGTGAGCGGTATCTAGCAACACATCGCTGCTACCCAAGTAATAAGAATGCCAGTGATTTGACATAACCTTTCCGTGACCAATGTTTCCGTGTCGTTTAGTCCCTTTGTCAAGATATCTAGATTAAACACAAGGCATGGAATGCATCACCCTTGTATAGTCTAATCATTGGTTTCCTGATACTCGAGTAGACTTTGTAACAACAAATGAGATTAATATCTCATATTGACTCATTTGAGCATGGCCATGCATTTCGCAGTCTCACTCAATCAGGGGGCCTGAAGATATCGCTCTTGTTATGTAGGAGTGACAAATCCCATCTAGGTCACTCACATCCCTCTGCATGATTCGCGGTATGTCCAATAACCAACTTTATAATCACCTTGTTACAGATGACGTTTGATGGCATTAAAACACACAGCTCCTTATGTAGGAATCGTAGTGATTTTAGGTCAAAGGACCACAAACACCATTGTCACTATGAGAATCGCTTATGACACTCACGTAACGATCCATGTAGCATTCTCATAGTGGGTCAGTCCAGTAATATGTACCCATGTGAAGACTTGATATATCATATCCATGACCCGTGAGATATGGTCATCAGTCTCTGCACATACTAGTCTCAATGTATTATTGTTGTCCTAATTAACAATAATACTTGACTAGGGACATTTAAGAAATGTGTTGTAACCAAAAGGATCTCACAATTAAGTCACCCACTTGATGTCCTATGGCATCAAACTTACTATTCTAAGGACTTTATTATGTTTATCAAAAAGAACACAATAAATGAAATGCCTCATATATAAAATAGCATAATAGAATATATGTAAATACAGAAAATGTATTGGCCTCTAGGGCATACACCAACAACAGAGAGTCCATGCCTAAGCCCTAGGGTCTTCGGGTGCTGAGAAGCGACTCTCGATCCTATCCAAGCGGTCCTCCATAGCACTCAACCGATCAAATATTATTGAGTTGCTATGCTCTTGGTAGGTTCGCAGATCCGCGATGGCTGCAAGAATGCAGGCTTCACTTGTGGTTGCGGAGATGCTACTCATATCTGGCACCTCTTCTATAGGGACATCAGCCGTGTCAGCGGGAATTTCTTCTGGTGGCGCTCCTCCCACTCGGGCATGACCATAAGTCCATTCACCATTAACGTTCTTCATGTGCATTCTATTAAGATAGGCAAGACCAAACTTATGAGGGCCTGCAGTGTTTATAATGTCATCGTCCAATAGGGGAACCTTATGGTGGTCTAGGATTCGAGCAACCAAAAGGGCATACGGAAGATCCATAACTGCCTTGTTTTTAGCTTTGATTATAGTGTGTATAATGTAAAAAGGCCAGTTGATCTTTATGCATTCCTTGAGAAGCCACATCAGGAAGATGTCTTCCTCTTCAACCAGGGCATAGTTACTTGCCCTTGGTGCGAGAATATGAGTGACAATGAAATGAAGAAGACGATCATGTATCTTCAGAAGCCCGGTAGTAAAAGTTCCTTTTGGCATTAGAACACCAGGCTGAAGCATGCCCATTGCAGTGTCATCTCTCTTATAATTTTCTCATTGGCCATGTTTTTCCAATCTGAGCTTTTCACCGGAGTGGGGAAGATCAAACAAAGGGACCCACTCACTGGGATTCACAATAATCTTATGCTTTTTGACTTCAGAAATTAAAGTTCTACCCTTAATAGATAAATTACAGAAGAAGACTTTAGTAGGTTCAAGATAGAAGTACCCTGGATTTGTGGTGACGAGGGTTCTCAACCCATGGAATTCAAGAAGCTCTGTGAGAGGAGTGAATCCTTCTTGGATGAAAAACTCCCAGTCCATCCATTTCGGTGAGATGATACGCCTTGCATGAAATTCCAATTGATATTTCTTCATCTGAGCAGGGTCAATGAAGTATCTTCTAATATTCAAAGCTACTGAAAAATCTAGGTCAGTGTCAGTAGGAGTTATTTCCTTTAGGATATTAGGATTTTTTGTACATAATCTTTTGGGGAAGGAGGAGCTGCTGGCCATGGTGAGAATGGAGGCTTAGGGTATGGTGGTGGAGAAAGAGAGTGTAAGGGAGATTGAAATGTTGGAGAAAAAAATGGAGGTGTAATCGGAGAAAGATGATGGAAGATGATGGAATGTGAGAGAAATGAGGTTGAAAGGGTGAATTTGTGGTGGATTTATGGTGAGGGATGAATGTGAGGGAGTGGGTGTGAGAGAGCTTGAGAGGATGAAGATGATAATGGAGGGAGGGTGCGTGAATGGAGAGAACCACGTTGTTGGGGGGTGTTTAAGGGGAGTGACCTAACCGGTTAGGAAATGTGGGTAACCGGTTAGGGCCATTGGAAATAGCCATTGTGTTTTCCAATAACCAGTTAGGATGAGTGGCTAACCGGTTATTGTGCTAAGTCAAAATGCACAAAATGATTTCCAAATACAGGGTAACCGGTTAGGGGCCATGCCTAACCGATTATTTGGTCATGACAGAGAGCCCCTCAGGATTCCAAAACACTTCTAGAGGCCAATCAAAATTATGTTTTTCTTCTTTTACTTGATCATTTCACTGATAGCACTATAACAAACTTATGGGAATAATCCTTGACATATAGGTTCAAGTCTTCTTGAAGTTCATTTTGGCTTGACTCCATTTTCATTGAGAAACAAATTCCTCCCAATGTCAGATCAAGTAAGGGGAACTTCAGAGATCATTTTTCATAGTAGGAACATTGAGCTTTAAGATTGAGGGACTTAAGCATGGACTGAGCTCCTGCAAAACAAAGTAAGGGGACACTCCGACACTCAAGTTAGTATTAGATTCAAAAGTGATTTACCTATAAAATTTCACAGTGAAACAATGATACTATGCAGTAGAGGAGCAAAATAGGTATCATAGAGGATAAGTTATGCAGCAAGTAATCAACTTATGCATGATTGATCTAATATTCCGAGTTCATTTCTTATATAGAAGAATGCTTCTTTTGCTAAGGGTTTGGTGAAGATGTCAGCTAGTTGTTTAGTGGTTTCCACAAATTCAAGCATGCAATCACCATTTTGAACATGATCTTTAATGAAATGATGTCTTATTTCAATATGTTTAGTCCTAGAATGCAAAATGGGATTTTTTGACAAGTTAATTACACTAGTATTATCACATCTTATGGGGATATGATCCAGCTCAAGACCATAGTCCAAGAGTTATTGTTTCATCCAAAGGACTTGAGAACAACAACTCCCAGCAGCAACTTATTCAGCTTCAGCTGTAGACAATGCCACACTATTTTGTTTCTTGCTATGCCAAGAAACTAGTGAGCTTCCAAGCAAGTGGCATGTCCCACTAGTGCTCTTTCTATCCATTTTGCATCCAGCAAAATTAGAATCGAAATACCCAATTAGGCTACATGAGGCACCTTTAGGGTACCATAAACCCATTTGTGATGTGCCTATTAGATATTTCATTATTCTTTTAACAGCAGTTAGGTGTGATTCTTTAGGATTAGCTTGATATCTAGCACACATGCATACACTAAACATTATATCAGGCCTACTTGCAGTGAGATAAAGGAGTGAGCCAATCATACCTCCATATTTCATAATTTCTACTGATTTACCTCCTTCATCCTTGTCCAAATAGTAAGAGGTGCCCATAGGAGTAGCCATATGCTTGGCATTGTCTATTCCAAACTTCTTGAGCAGCTCCTTGCAATACTTAGATTGGCTTATGAATGTTCCTTCTCTTGTTTGCTTGATTTGGAGACCAAGGAAGAAGTTGAGCTCACCCATCATGGACATTTCAAACTCACTTTGCATAATATTTGAAAATTCTTTACAAATAGAGTTGTTAGTAGCTCCAAATATAATGTCATCAACATAGATTTGAACTAGAAGTATGTCATGCATTTTATGTTTTATGAAAAGGGTAGTGTCAACTTTGCCTCTAGAAAAACCTTTTTCTAAAAGGAATTTGCTCAATCTTTCATATCAAGCTCTAGGAGCTTGTTTCAAGCCATACAAGGCCTTTTTCAGTTTAAAAACATGGTTGGGCATTTCAAAATTTTCAAAACCGGGAGGTTGTTCTACATACACCTCTTCTTGTATAAAACCATTTAAAAAGGCACTTTTGACATCCATTTGATAGAGTTTGAAATCCATGATGCAAGCATATGCAAGTAACATTCTAATGGCCTCTAATCTAGCTACGGGAGCATAGGTTTCTTCATAGTCTATCCCTTCTTCTTGATTATATCCCTTAGCTATAAGCCTAGCTTTATTTCTTATTATTAAATTCGTTTCATCAAGTTTATTCCTAAAGACCCATTTGGTGCCAATTATAGGATGATCATTGGGCCTTGGAACTAATTCCCAAACTTGATTTCTCTCAAATTGGTTTAGTTCTTCTTGCATGGCCAAGATCCAATGCTCATCATTAATGGCCTCATTTATGTCTTTAGGTTCAACTTGAGAGACAAAGGCTAGGTGATTACATGCATTTCTAAGTGAGTTTCGAGTGATTACCCCTTTTGATACATCACCAATCACCTTGTCGAGAGGGTGATATCTTGAAGTCCTCCATTCCTTGGGTAGGTCCAAGATTTCTGAATCTTTTTGCCAGGAATGATCAAGGAGTCTCTCTTCTTGCTTCTTGGACTCTTTCTCTTGATTTTTCAAGTGTGTTTTTGCCAAGATTTTTGCAACATCATCAACAAGATCCTTTCTCGGCTCATTTGGGTTAGTTTCATCAAATGCAACATGTATGGACTCTTCTATGGTCATAGTTCATTTATTATAGACTCCAAAGGCCTTACTATGTATAGAATAGCCAATGAATATTCTCTCATCAGATTTTGTATCAAACTTCCCCAAGTTATCCTTTCCATTATTCAAAACAAAGCATTTACATCCAAAGACATGAAAATGTGACAGATTTGGCTTCCTCCCTTTGTACAATTCATATGGGATTTTCTTTAAAATTGGCCTTATTAGGGCTCTATTTATAACATAACAAGCGGTGTTAACGGCATCCGCCCAAAAGTACTTAGGAAGGTTGGCCTCATCGAGCATAGTTCTTGTCATTTCCTCTAAAGATCGATTTTTCCTTTCTACAACACCATTTTGTTGTGGTGTTCTAGGGGCAGAAAAATTATGCTCAATGCTATCTTCATCACAAAAAGTCTCAAATTCATGATTTTCAAATTCACCACCATGGTCACTTCTTATGGATGCAATACAAAAACTTTTTTCGTTTTGGATAACTTTGGCAAGCTTTCTAAATGATTGAAAAGCATCATTTTTGTGGGCCAAGAATAATGTCCATGTAAACCTAAAAAAATTATCCACAATCACTAATGCATAGTAATTCCCACCAAAGCTCATAGTTCTAGAGAGTCCAAAAAGATCCATGTGCAAGAGTTATAAAGGTCTAGAAGTTGAAACCATGTTTTTAGCTTTAAAAGAGACCTTTACTTGTTTTCCCTTTTGACATGCATCACAAAGTTTGTCTTTTTCAAATTTGAGCTTTAGAAGACCAATCACTAGTTCTTTAGAAACCAATTTGTTTAAGTGATCCATATGAATGTGAGCAATTCTTCTATGCCATAACCATGAATCATTTTCTTTACTCATAAAGCATTTAGCATCATTTGAGAAAATATCATCAAGACTAATCATATATATATTATTGACTCTATGACCAACAAACTTAACTTGCTTATCATCCTTTTCTTCAATTATGCAACAAGAAGAATCAAATATAACCCTATTGCCTTTATCACACAATTGACTAATGCTAAGCAAATTATGTCTAAGTCCTTCAACAAGCAAAACATTATCAATAGATGATGAAGGGACCTTACTAACTTTGCCAATTCCAAGAATCTTCCCTTTGTTATTATCACCATATGTGACATGACCATGTTTCTTGTGGGTAAGGGAGGAGAACTTGGAGCCATCACCGGTCATGTGCTTGGAGCAACCACTATCAAGATACCAACTTAAGCTCTTGGTCTTCAAGCACACCTTGGTGTCGCTTTCTCCACTTTCTTCTCCTTGAGCCATGAGGCAAAGATGGGCTTCTTCATTCTCTGAATCGTCGGAAGAGCTTAAGTCATTGTCCTCCCAAGCTATATATGCTCTTCTTCCTTTCTTTTCCTTGGAGGGTCTTTTCTCAAACTTCTCCGTCTTCTTGAGATATATAGGACACTTCATTTTCATGTGTCCCGGTTTTTCGTATTCGTAGCATTTTGGAGGAGTAGAGGATCCTTCTCCTTTGTGATATGCTCTCTTTTGAGGAAAGGGTGGTCTTCTTTGAAATCTCTTTTTCTTTAGGAATCTTCCAAACTTTCTCACAAGGAGACTAAGATTCTCCTCACTTAGCTCAATATTTTCAGCATTCTCTTCACCATCTTCATCATCATCTTCAAGTATGGAAGAGGTGACTTTGAGTGCAATTCCCTTCTTCTTTTTATCATGCTCTTCACTTTGATTGAGCCTATTTAGTTCCAGCTCATGTTCTTGAAGCTTTCCGAATAGGGTGGCTAGAGACATTATTGATAAGTCTCTTGATTCCGCAATAGCCGTTACTTTGGGTTGCCAATTCCTGCTTAGACATCTCAAGACTTTGTTAATAAGATTCTCATTAGGAAATGTATTTCCTAATGAGATGATATGATTAACAATATGAGTAAATCTCTTTTGCATATCTTGAATACTCTAACCTTGGTTCATTCTAAATAATTCATATTCATGAGTAAGAGTGTTTATTTGAGATCGTTTTACCTCACTAGTACCTTCATGAGTTACTTGTAGGGTATCCAACATTTCTTTTGCGGTCTTGTAATTTGACACCCTAAAGAATTCTTCATACCCCAAGGATGTGGTGATGATGTTCTTGGCTCTCAAATTATATTGGACCTTCTTTTTATCATCATCGGTCCATTCATTTCTAGGTGTATTAATTTTTACACCATCTTTAGTTTGTGTTAGAACAAAAGCACCATTTTCAATGGCGTCCCACACATCTAAATCAATAGCTTCAATGAAAATTTTCATCCTTTCTTTCCAATAGGCATAACTATCCCCATTGAAATAAGGAGGTCTATTTATAGAAGAACCTTCATTTGAAAAACCATTTGAAGTCATTACTTCTCTTAAAGCTGCTAAGCTCTTTATACAAGAGTCTAGCTCTGATACCACTTGTTACCAAGTGGCCTCAATACTCAAGAGGGGGGGTGAATTGAGTATGAAAACTAAGTTCGCAAATCTTTCACAAATCGTTTGATAAATAATCTTCGTTGAAACTAATTGATGATTAGAGATCATTGGATATAAGAGATAAACACTTCTACTTATAAATGTAATAGCCAAAGGTACTAATATTCAAGTAAATCAATAAAACAGTGCTCAATGTAAAGAGAAGGGTTTAGAGAAAACAAACATAATGATTTATCCTGATTCAATCACCAATCCACTTGTGATCTACGTCCAGTCCTCAAGCAACCGCTAGAGATTTTCCACTATTTCTTCAGGCTTCAATACGTGCTTGACAACCTTTACAACCTTGAGCACTCAACACTTTGGGATACCTCACCCTTATGCTTGAGCCTCTATTTCCAAGGGATACCTCACCCTTACAATGCTTGAGGGATACCTCACCCTCACTAAACAGATTGTATAAGATTTAAATGGAAGAAACTCTCTCTAGAGTAAGTATTACAAATTGAAGAACTATGGTATTTGGGATTCACACAAGTTCAAGCTCAAAACAGAGGATTTTGTAGAATGATGAGAAAAACTTATTTAAAGCTCAATAGTAATTTTCCAGAATGATAGACTCAATTTTTCAAACCTCTCATTGAAGCCCAACATCCAAATATATTGGTAAGGGTCATTTAGTGCCGTTGGAAGTGGTTGTGAGCAATTAATGCTCATTAATATAGCCGTTACGGGCTTCTCCTTATTTTTCCAGAACATAGGCTAACCGGTTAGCCAAGCATCCTAACCGGTTAGGGACTCATTTAGGCTTATAAGAAATTGTTCTGGTTTGATAACTAACCGGTTAGGAATGTGTCCTAATCGGTTAGGACATCATCAAAATAGGTTCTGAGTTGATGAATAACCAGTTAGGTCTTCTACCTAATCGGTTAGGACAAAACGTTTTTGGCTTCTGAGTTGTTAAATAACCGGTTAGGTCTTCTACCTAATCGGTTAGGACAAAGTTAGAATGGTTTCTGAGTTGATGAATAACCGGTTAGGTCTTCTACCTAATCGGTTAGGACAAAACGTTTTTGGCTTCTGGGAGTGAGACTAACTGGTTAGGTCTCTCACCTAATCGGTCAGGACAAACATATTTTGGCTTCTGAGCTATTAAATAACCGGTTAGGCATTTGATAGAACACGAGGCAAACCTCTGTTTGAGCAAGCTAACCGGTTAGGAGCTGGTCCTAATCGGTTAGGGGCCTTAGAATTTTGGCTCCTAACATCTACATAATCAGTTTTGTGTTTTAAAAGAGTTGATAAGTTCCAAAAAGGCTTGTCTCAATTTTGACATATACAGGGAGACTTTCTTGATAAAGGATATAAGATTTCAAAGAGTTTGTTGCACAAAAACCTTTTTGATCCTAACTTGAAAAACCATTTTGTAAATTCATTTTAAGGAAGCCATTTGAGTTTGAGGTGAATCCTTAATATACCTTCACACTAGATCTATAATCCTACATGCTAAGCTTGAGTTCCTTGTGACTTGATCATTGTATTCTCATTGCTTTCTTGTTTGTCGACATCAAAACCATTTGCATCTAGTCCATGTCAATCACATGTAGTGTTCTCATGGCGGGTCAGTCCAGTACATCATTACTCTAATATGTACCCATGTGAAGACTTGATATCTCATATCCATGACCCGTGAGATGTGGTCATCAGTCTATGCACATACTAGTCTCAATGCATTATTGTTGTCCTAGTTAACAATAATACTTGACTAGGGACATTTAAGAATAGTGTTCTAATTTTATCCAATAGGATCTCACGATCAAGTCAACCAATTGATGTCCTCTGGCATCAAACTTACTATTCTAAGGACTTTATTATGTTTATTAAAAAAAGAACACAATAAATGAATTGCTTCATATATTAAAATTAGCATAATAGAATGTATATAAATACAGACAAATGTATCAGCCTCTAGGGCATACACCAACAAGATCCAAATTCTCCTTGTGAGTTTGCTTATATGGTCAGGGTTACAGGTGTATGGAGTTGGTGTCGTTACTCTTACTTTTGTAAAGGGAAACCAGTCCACTCATCACCAGGTAGTGTCAGGGCAGGATGCCTATCCTACTTAGTAGATACAATGAACATGGTTCCTAAAGGAAAATAAGTAAATAGCTTGTGTTTTAACTTAAAAATCTGTACTGTCATTGCATAACCATACTTCATAACATAAGACATTGCATGGTTGACACTTGTACGGGTAATTGTCATGGCTTAATAGATAAATTGTTTAATTGTTTGTGCGATAAAATCTTAGGATTGTATAGGCGATTCTTTGATATTATTGACTGTTGGATATTCTTTTACCTAGAATGCATTTATAGAGTTCAGTTGAATTATTTATTATAAATGACTAACTGCTGGTGTTGGAATGCTTATACTGAGAAACTATAATTTCTCACCCCTATGTGTTCCATGTAAATCCAAGTAAAGTCCCTAAAAAGGACGAGGGCAAAGAACATAAGAAGCAGATAGCTTAGATTAGTGTTTTGTTTTCTTTGAGAATTAGTTGGTATATGTGTATATTTCTGATTGTTTAGAAAAGTTTATGTATACTTTTTGGCATGTTAGCCAGCGACAATTGTACATATAACTTTTTTCATCATTCGTGGCTCTCTATAGTGACTGTATAAGTTGTTAAAGATTTTTATTTTTCATATTACTAGAAGTGACATGTCTAATGCAACTTATTTTGGAATATTTTGTTTTGTTTTACGATAAATTGTATTATGGTATTATATAAGTAGTGAAAGAAAGCAGAAGAAGATTTTGAATAAAAGCATCTAGAAAATTTTAGTAAGTACTAGATAGAAATGTTGAGGAGAAAATTTTTATAAGAGGAGAAGAATGTAACATTCATGAACAATATAAATGAAAATAAGACATTATTCGAATAACCAAATGGTTATTCGAATAGAGTTGTTGGTGTGCAAATGTAAAAGAGAAAACATGACCTTTTACTCGAATAGAACTTCTTCTATTCGAATAAACAGGAAATTAAGGAAATGCATATAGGGTGAGGTATTCGAATAACAATTCTGTTATTCGAATAACATAGCAGAAAATTGGGAACACGTTACAAGGTAATAGTGTAAGAAAACTTGGTTTTTCTCTTCAACTCATTAAACGAAATCAGAACAAAACATCAGCAAGATGAGGTAAGCAAGGACAAGTTTCATGAATGGAACTCATGGAATTAAGAATGATCAAGAGAGATCTAGAATATGGACATGTGTTAAGAAATAGATGGAGGAGTAACAAGGCTTGATCCATAAGCCTCTCCACGAAATGATGATAGGGGAATAAATGTTAAAATCAGATAGTGAATGATGATCAAGAATGAACAAGTGTCTAAGCAATAATTAGAGATGAGATAAGCCATGAGATCATCAAGACAAGTGTTAAGAAAAGGATTCTTGAAAAAATTAAGGAGGAAGAGGTAATGATGATATTAGAAACAAGTGTTCAAGGATGAATTGAGAAAGAAAGGCTTAATTCATACGCCATTTTACATCAACAGTAATTGGAAGAAGAAAGAATGATTATAGGCATCAAGTTTCAAAACAAGATGGTGCAAGAAGGAATAAGTGTCCATGAATTTATTAAGGATGATATAAGCAAATGATGCTAGCATGGACATGTGTTGAAAAATGAATGATAAGACTTAAAGAATAAGCCACTCCACGTCCACTAATTCAAGGAGAAGTGTCAAGTGAAATGATTAATGAAGCAAACTTTGAAGAAGACTTCATCTCCTTATGACACCTAACACTCTTCATAAGCAAGGACGCTTAAACTTAGCTCTATAAATACCTCACCTCTCCTCCATTTACGTCACAAGCAAACTCATCTAACCCAAAAAACTAGCTGCTCTATTTTTAACAACCTAACTCCCTTTTTCAACTACTTCCTTTTCTATTTCAAATCTATAAAACAAAGGTAGAAAGTGACAAAAACACTACTCTTTCTTCTCTATTTCTTCCAACCATACCTCCTAGTCCATAACTTTGCATCCAAACTTGATTTACTCTGTTTTTTCTTAATGAAACAGTAACTCCACTAATTTGTAGAAAAGGCATTTTCAAATGTATTATTCAAATAACATTGTTGTTATTTGAATAAGGTTTGTTAAAATTACTTCTGATATTGTTTTTTTAAATGATCTATTCGAATAGATTTTCTTTTATTTGAATAGCAATTTGACAAATTACTTTATTAATGTTTTGTTTAATGATTTATTCAAATAACGTTTTATCTATTCGAATAAGATGATTGAAAATAGGGTTTTAACATATTTCATTTTCTTTATTATTTTAAAGTTTTATAAATTATCATTACTAACCTTTTATCTCGACCATTTTTTTTATTATAAGCTATACTTCATGTTATTCTTTATAATTGATTTTATAATTAAATATGATTTATGGAAATGTTTTCTTAAAGAGCTATATGATCCCATGGATAAAAATGAATCAATATGCAAAGATAATTATTGTGGTTGTAATTAGAGGATTAATGGATGCCTTTATCAACCAGAGATTAATATTATGACCATGATTAGCTGTATTGGGGGATGCCCTGATTAGAGTTTATTGTGGTCATAATCAGAGGACTTTAGGGGACGCCTCATTGTCAAAAAGAAAATATCAGAGATTAATATTATGACTATGATTAGATGTATTGAGGGACTCCCTTATTAGAGTTTATTGTAGTCATAAACAGAGGACTTTGAGGGATGCCTCATTGTCAAAGAGAAAAGAGGCACATTTGATCAAGAGTATTGAAATGAGATGACAAATAAATGGTGAAAGAAGATTTTTGAGAAAGGATTGAACAATTATTTATTAAAGATTACAATTACTCATTTTTGTCATACTTTCCATTTATTTTGCTATTTTATTACTTGGACTACCAGTTATGAATTTAGAATAGAGAATGGTAAAGAGTAGAAGGTAAACTTACATTACATGCTTTTGCATTTTCCTACTGAGATTTTTATCTCACTCCTTTTGTGGTGTAACAGTTCAGATAATTTGGCAGTGAGAGTTCCAAAGGATATTCATGTGCGATAAGTTTTTATAAATTTACAAAACTAGAAGATTAAGTTTTCACTATTGTTTTGGGATCAATGAGTAGAAATAGTATTACTACATAAATTTGTAGCATCAAGTAAAAAGCCTCATTTGTAATGAATTGATACTTGATTTAGAAAAATTCTGTATAAACACTATTAACTTTTGAAGGTTTAACCCCTTAGTGTAATATATTTTAGAAAAATAGTATCTTGTGTTTATTTAAAATTAAATATTTAGAAAATAAAAAGAAGTAAGATGTTACAGCTAATCTTCACTTGAAGGTGTGGAGGTTAGCAATCATGAATATTGATTCAAATTTATTAAAAAATAATATTTTAAAACCAAAAGATAAATATTTGATTAATTATAATTGATTAACAAGAATATAAAAAGAATAATTGTCTCCATTAAAAAAATTAATTCTGGTTGAATAAAACTTTATTTAAAATTTAATTAATAAAAAAATTAAATAAGAAAATCCATAATTAATTTATGACAATTAATATATTAATACCATAAAAAATACAATAATCTATTAAAAATCAATTTCAAATATTTTTCTGCATTATTTTCACAATTATGTTGAGATGCAAAAGTAAGTATTTTTCTTTAAAAAGAAAACTTGAGCTTTGACTTTTCTTTGCAATAAAAAAGGAAAATATTAGAGAAAAATTTAATACTATAAAATCAATTTAGGATATATTAGAATTTAATTTTTATTAATTTTAACACAAAAAGTTTCTTTTAATTTGACATTGAATTAATATTGGACAAAATAATAGTGATTCTTGAAAAGTTTTAATGAAGTATGCAACATGTGTTGACATACGAAGTAAAGTAAAAGTATAAAAGAAAAAATAATAACTAATTAATCAAGGAAGAATATATTTAAAAAAGAAAAATACTAATTGATTGGAAAATCAATCAAGGAATTATATATATAAAATATATATATATATATATATATATATATATATATATATATATATATATATATGAGGAGGGATCAGTTTACACCAGTGTAAATTTTTTTTCTCTTACACTCATTTTCAACCGTTAGTTCTACTTTCATCTAATGGTTGAGATTATTTCATTAAAGGTAACCATTAGATGAAAGTAGATCTAATGATTAAAAATGAGTGTAAGAGAAAAAAGACTTACACTGGTGTAAGTTGATCCTCCCTCTATATATATATATATATGTGGAAGGGATCAACTTACACCGTGTAATATATAAAAGAAGGATTAAAACTTGGTTTTGATACCAATTGAAAGAAAATTTTTCGGATTTATTAGTCCAAAAAATTGATGACTTATCAAATTGTATAAAGAGTATTAGGTTACCTTGAAAAGGCACTGATGAGGAAGTCATTGTTGAAATCCTTCAAAGCAATCTCGATGAGGGAGAGATATTATTCGTATCACACAGTAGTCACTCACGCGTCGGTATTAATGGGGAAACTGTACGCACTAGAGTGGCTAGGAATAAGGGTCTCTCCCTGTATATATAGAAAAACTAAAATGGGTTAAACCTACCTACTATTGTAAACCCATATATAGGACCCATAAAACAAAACCCACATATAAGCAGTGCTTTAACAACAATAGGCCCATTAATAATACTGATCACAATTTGGGCTAAACTGTAACATCCTAATACCGGTAACTTAGTATATCGCACACATACCTGGATAAATAGTATTAGTAACACTACTTCTAACCTAAACAACAAACTAAACCTATATCATTCATTCACATAAATAAATATGGAGAGCCTGAACAACAAAAAACCATATATATATACATCATCAGCCTCTCAAGGCAAACTATAAGACATAATTTTTATAAACTCAAGGTAGCAGGAAATAAATATACAACATATTTATTGCAAGAAACAAAATAAAACTACGCTAGTTCTTCTGCCTCTTCTGCTTCCCTTTACCTGTACCTGGATTTACATGGAAACACAATCAGGATGAGAAATCACAATTTCTCAGTATGAGCATTCCAAAACCAGTGTTCATTCATCACAATGAACAAACTATACAACAAGCATAAGATTAAGCCTGCAACAGATAAATGAGTCATTGCTCAATACTATCAGAACATATACATACACTATGTAACATTCACAAGGCAAGCTAAACTCCTATCTTGCACTAATACCGAATAATCAATGATATCAAACAACCAACCATACAATCACAAAATATCATGGAGCAACTAACAAGCGACAAGCGACAAGCAAGGCAACTGCCCATATAGCTACCAACAAATGCAATGCTTTATGATATGATATATGGTTATGCTCACACAATATCCTAGTAAATGATTATGCAATGTTGATGTAGATTTTAGTTGTTGAAAACACATGCCACTTACTTATTTCCCAGGAACCCATGTTCCTTTGTATATACTGGGTAGGATAAGCAATTAAGCCCTGACACTACCTGGTAATAAGTGGATTCCTTCCCCTTACCACAGTAAAAGTACTGCTACCACCCCCATACCGATAACCTGACCATAATGATCTTTTGCTTTGAGAATCTAGAACTAGTCCTCATTCTGAAGAATTCTTGGACCGATTACCTACAACTCTCTGGCCAAATGGTTGTGCACACCATATCAAGTTAAAATACATGGGAAAATAATAAGACAACAAGTTTGAAAAGAAGATATGCAATGTATTTCGCAAATGCATATAATCATCACTAGGTTCTTCCTAACCAAGTGACTTAGGAAAACTAGCAAATCCCATAACCAAGGTCACTTACCGCTTAAAGAGCAAAGTCATGTTTCTAGTACTTCCTATACCTCAACCTCATATTACAAGGGAGTAAAATGTCATCTATGCATCTCCGGCTCTACTTTTCTCACAAAGAAGCCACTTGTGCACACTTAGCTTACAATACCTAATACCTCACTTCATCACTTCACAAATGATTCACAAGGCAACCTCCCATTGCTCAAGGTTCTAGGTATTGACCTACGACATTCTACTTCTCAAAGGATACCTAAGGTTTCCCAAATCCTATTAGAAGGTTCACCCTAATCAAGTGAAAGAACTATCACTAGAAAACATGCACTCTTAGCTCAACCCTATCACATAAAGGAACTAACCCAAGTTTCTAGCATCCTTAAGTTCAACCTTTAAGAACAAGAGGGCATACATCAACTATGCATCTTAAACTCAACTTTAACTCAAAAGGAGTAATCTATGCATAAATATAGGCATACTATACTAAACAAACCCAAACTAGTTGTTTCTAGTACACCTTGTCTTAACTTCTCAAAGTCCTTCACATAAGCTAAGTGGTTATTCTTTCCAAGAACTACCACTAGTTATGTCTTAACACTAATGGTTTTGTATCTAGAACCATACACCATCACTCACAAGTGATTTAGAAATCAACCTCATGTTGATCAAAGTTCTAAACACTAACCTAGCCATTCTGTTACACTTGAATGTCTAAGAATTTTCCAAACTTTTCATATATGCAAGTTAATAATTCTCCCTAAGAAATATCTCAAAAAGTGCCTCAATACACCCTAAAAGACTTGCACAAATTATCCCATTAAGTAAAACTTGATTTTTCCACAAACAGGGGACTTGTAATCGACTACACCCTTGTTGTAATCGATTACAACAAAGTTAAGAGCTTGGTAATCGATTACATTTCTATTGTAATCAATTATGTCAATTCCAAAACACTGGCAATCGATTACATTAGTCTTGTAATTGATTACATCACTTCTAGAGGCTTTGTAATCGATTACATTGACGTTGTAATCGATTACATCATGCAAGAACTTGGTTCTGTAGAATTCTACAAAATGTAGAACTATTCCATTGGAATAATTCTTGAGATTCCAACACTCCAAGTTGATTTCTAGGTGATTTTAAGTTCCTAACAAGTTTACTAACATGAAGGAAACATAAAACACTAATTGATTTCATCAAAAATGGATCAAAACACTAAATCACTCATCCAAATCTCTAAAACCCTTATTTTGAGCTTTAAAGGACCAAATGGAGAATTTTCAGTTTCTAATCCAAACTCTTAGCATAAATAAGTCACAAACCACACTTAGAACTTATCCAAGTAAGAAAATCACTCAAAATACCACAAGAACTCAATTTGGCATATTAAACCTCAAATAAGCCTAACATGAAAAAAGAGAACAAAAGTAGTTTCAAGCTCCAAAAACCCCTACCTCTTGTAACTGAGATGAAGATCTTGAAGCCTTGATCTTGCTCTTGGATCCTCCTTCAAGCTTGATCCTTGGTCCTCTAGCTTTTCCTCCTCTTTTCTCCTTCTCTTTTTTCTATTTTTGTTCCTGGTTGCCATGAGAGAAAAAGAAGAGAATAAGTCACAATTGACTTCTTATAGCCAATCACTAAAAGGTACCAAAAATCTCGATTTACTAAGAATACTCAGATTCCACCAAATCCAGATTTCAAACTTCCAACAGACATAAAATAAATCATAAGATTCATTAAAAATCTTGTTGCACCATTATCACATTTTTTCATATTTGTGACTAGTTAATCCGGTATTAAAACACACACCCAGTATGCTTAAAAATATTAAACTAACTCTAATTATCCTCAGATTTTTACTGTAGTACAGTTCATACATTTGTGGCCTAAAAATAAAGTCTCCACATTTATTTTCACTAACTGAGCACTTTAAGCCATTTTCGAGGCTAATAACAATTATTTCTCACAAATAGTGTTACAGTAAATTAACTAAATATGCTCAGAAAGTCACAAAATCAAACAAACATGTTAAGCAGGTATTAGGCTACCTCTGTATCCATATACAAGCCTAACATGCTTTTCAAAGTGTTACATAAACAAAATGTTCTAATAATTTTGACATCTAATTAATCTGAGTTTTATAAAATTATAATATAATTTATGTTAGTCCATAAAGTAATTTAACATAGGAATCTCCCTTTGCTTATAAATACGTATGTATCACTTTGACAAATTATAACAAAGTAAACATTGCTCTTTTTCTTTGTAAAACAAGTTGAGTTACAATGGAAGCAACTTTATTGAAGATGATGATGAAGTTGGTGATGTTGCTTGTTGCTATTAACATTACTTTGATGGGAAACGCACAAGGAGTAAATCCTTTTTGTTGTGAGTATAACGCTCCTTGCTGCTAGAAAAAACTTGGTGACACTACATAGCCCTAAAACTTTGTAGTTTTTTTTTCTAATTCTATGTAACGTCCTACTGTTTAATTAATTTTAAAATATATAATTTGAGACAAACATGCATTATCTCTTTACGTAGAATATAATATATTAGGTTAAGGAGTTAAACTCTTTTAAAAGATAGTATTTTACAAACAGATATTTTTCTAAATTAAACACCTATTTATAAAAAATGATGCTTACAAAAGTCTTTACGTGGTGCTACAAATTTACATATTTATAACTTCAATACTATATCTACTCATGAGTCTCCTGAAAATAATAGTAAAGACGTAATCCTTTGACTCTAAAGATTTATATAAACTTGTCACACACGAATATCATTTGTGACTCTTACTGACAGAATTATCTGAAATGTTACACCACAGAGGAGTGAGATATATATCTCAGTAGGAAGATGCAAAAATAGGTATACATTTACGACCCAATCTTTACCATTCTCTATTTCTACAACCATAACTGAGAGTCCAACCAATAAATCAGTAAAATGTCTTAGAAAAAGAAGTAATTAACATAATAAGATTGATTATTTAATTTAGGATAAAATAACTCAAAATAAGTAATTCATAATTTCATAAAATAAGTAACTGAATATTCTTTTCTAATCATTACTCAAAATCTTTTCTTCATTATCTTTTCTTCTCTTTATCATTGTTGATATCCAATTTTGTCCATAAAATTTTTATTTTTGCTGCTTAATTAAAGACTAATAATTGTGTTAAATGATGCTTAATTGCAATGTTTTAAACACTTTTTTTTAGGTTTGATTTATTTTTATCTTATTTAGATCACTGCTTTTTCTTATTATTTATACCAAGAAAAAAAAGAATAGAAAAAAATAAATAAAAAAAATTAAATGCAGCCCAAACATAAGCCCACCTTAGCCTAGTCTTTTTTTCGTTAAAAAAATAGAAAAAAAGCAAAATGTAGAACTCTTGCTGTTGGGTTGTTTTTCTACTTTTGGGTGAAAACCAAATTCCTTTCCTTTGCTTTATGTTTTTATCCTTTCTTGGCTATACATTATGCACTCTTTGCTCCCCACTCACTTTCACGTACATACCACCCACATCCTTACTCTAACATAGTACACACCCAGCAGCAGCAACAATGCTGAAGGTTCCTCACTCCACCTGCACTGCTGCACACACACACTCTCACTTTCACGTACACACACAACACCATTGTAGTGGGAACAAATGTAACATCATCTTTAATATGCTAGACTTGTGATTAGTTACAGAGGTAGCTTAATACTTGCTTAACATGTCTGTTTAATTTTGTAACAATCTGAGTTAGTTTAAGCACTTTGTTGCAAGCTGAAAGGTGAAAAGTAGCTTAAAATGACCCAAATATGAGCTTAAATACCTTAGCTAATGGAAATAAATGTGGATAATTTATTTCTTAATCACAAATATGTATTCTGTGATGTGGTTAAAATTTGTCAATAATCGGGGTCAGTTTGGTATTTTTAGGCATATTGGTTATGTGTTTTAATGTCAGAATGACTAGTCACAGATATGAAAAATTATGATACTAGTGAAACAACTCTTTTTAATGAATCTTAGTATTTATTTTAAAGTTGTTGGAACTTGAAAAACTCGATTTAGCTAAAGTTGAGTGTTTTTAGCAAATCGGGAAGTATCAGTGTTATAACTTAAGGCTCGTAACTAGCCAAGGTTACAGCCTTCATGTTGGACTTCTTTAAGTGACTTTGTTCTTCATATTTCTCACTTTTTCTCTTCTCTTCACGGTTCGACAGAAACAGCACCAAGGGAGGAAGTTTCAAGTGGTGAAAAGGAGAGCAAGAAGAATAAGAAGAAAAGAAAATCCAAGGCTAGAGGTTGAGGCTCAAATCTGCAGCATCAAGGAAACTTGAAGGTAGGGGTTTTTGAGCTTGACATTCATCTTTTCTCATTTTTCCATGTTTAGGCTATTTGAGGTTTAATATGCCAAAATGAGTCCTTGTGGTGTTTTAAGTGTTTTTCTTGCTTGGATAATTTTTAAATGTGTTTTGTGACTTATTCATGCTAAGAGTTTAGATTAGAAATTGAAAATTCTCTATTTTACTATTTTATGTTTCTCTTATGTTTGTGAACTTGTTTGGGACTTAAAATCACCAAGGAACAAATTTGAAGTGATCAAATTTCATGAGTTTGGCTAATGGAACAGTACACCAGCCTACAAAATTATGCAACAAGTGCTACTAGGCGCTCAGCGCTCAAGTGTGTGAGCGTTATGCGCTGAAGCACCCGTTGCCCAGAAGAACACGCTATGGTTCTCGTGCACTCAAGCGCGCTGTCCTTATGCGCTCAGGCATTGAGTCAGGGCAAAAACAAGATTTTGGCATTGTGATGCTAAAATAATTTCCTACTTGTTAGGATCATTTGTGCAAGCCTTTTAGGGTGTAAGAGACACTTTTGGGGATATTTCTTAGAGAGAATTATCAACTTGCATATATGAAAAGTTTGGGAAATTCTTAGACATCCAAGTGTGACAGAATGCTTAGGTTTTAGTGTTTAGAACTTTAGTCAACATGAGGTTGATTTCTAAATCACTTATGAGTGATTGTGAGATGTTCTAGGTGCTATTTAGCTAGAGTTATGAATCTTGCTACCTTTGTTGGATAAGTGAGGCAAGGATTCCTATGTTCTAGTGTTTATTATGTGGCACGAATTTTTGGTTTTCAAACCTAGTATTTACTAATTTCCTATGTATTAGGACCTTAGATGGTGTGCACAACCATATAACCTGAGAATGAGGTGTTGGATCTAAATTCTCCTTGCATTTATGTTTGCATGGTTAGGGTTACTGGTATAGGGGTAGCAATAGTACTCTTATGATGGTGAGGGAAAAGTGTCTGCCTATTACCAAGTGGGTTTATGCTTTTAGGCTTATCTTGCTTTGTATATACATGAAATAGAGGTTTCTGGGAAATAAATAAGTAGCTTGTGTTTTCAAAATTTAAAACCTGCATTGGCATTGCATATTCATAATATTAGGACTTTGTTTGAGCATAATCATACTTGATAACATAAAGCATTGCATAGTTAACAATTGTATGGCAACCGCGTAGGAGCAAGAACAGGAACTCTAGAAATAAAGGCCTTGACATGGTTGGAGACTTTATAGAAAATGTTGAGGCAATGAGAAGCCAAACAGCCACTACTATGCGAGAGCAAACAACTGTAACAACTGAAGCTATAAGAGAGCAATCAGCTGCGACAACAAGGATGACTGAGAGAATGGGTGCAACTCATCATCAACCACCTACACCACCAAGGGCAACCACACCAAGAGGTAGCTGGGAGGAATTAGACTTTCCAAGACCTCTTGGAGTTCAAGAAATCAAATTTGTCTTCCTTATAGAGGAGTACAACCCAGTCAGAGCTGAGGGTTAGCTCAAAGAGATGGAGAAGATCTTCATTATTATGGCTTGCTCGGACGAGCATAAGGTGCTTTTTGCTTTATACATGTTGGAGGGTGAGGCAGAGGATTAGTAGGTGGATACCAAGAGAGCTCTTGAGGCGTCAAGGACTCATGTGATGTGGGAGATCTTTAGAAGTTCATTTTTGAGAAAGTTCTTTCCATAAAACCTTCAGAATACCAAAGGGGTGGAATTTCTCAAGTTGGAACAAGGGGACATGTCTATTGGCCAGTACATGGTCAAATTCAATTAATTGTCTAAGTTCTCTTCTTGCATCAGACTTAACCTACATGAATCATAGAAATGTGTTAAGTTTGAGGAAGGACTAAGGGAAGATATTCAAAATGCCATCCAATCGTTTAAAATTCGAGACTTTGAAACTTTGATTAACAAGTGTCGGATAATCGAAGGGCGTTCTAAAAAGTTTTCAATGGAGCCTAAGTCACAAGACCTTCAAAAAAGGAAGTGCAATGATAACAAGTTCAAGAAAGGATCTTTTTAATTTAGTTTTTCTCAGGACAATGGTAAGCAGGTTCAGAAGGAGTTTATGGGACCTAAGTGTTCCAAGTGTGGGAAATAGCACGGAGACCGGCCTTGCTCGGTGTGCTATATTTGTGGACAACTTGGGCATTTTGCGAAGGAGTGTCCATCAAAGAAGGAAGCTGCACCTACCTAAAGACCACAAGCCAGAGGGAGAGTTTACACTCTAGGTGGTGAAGAGGTGACTCAGTCTTTCAATCTTATCGAAGATAAATGTATTATTCACAATCATCTTTTAACTGTGTTGTATGATTCAGGGGCATCTTACTCCTTTGTTTCAAATAATTGTGTGAATAAGCTGGATTTACTAGTGTCTGAACTTTCATATCACTTATCTATATCTACGCCTTCTAGTAAACTAGTTACAATATCTAGAATGTGTCTTGATTGTTGTGTAAAGGTAGAAGATAGGATTTTCAGTGTAAACTTTATCTGTTTGCCTATTATAGATATTGGTATCATTCTTGGCATGGATTAGTTGTCTGCTAGCCATATAATGATGAACTGTTCAAAAAAAATTCCTAGTTTGCTTGTCAGATATACCTACCAGAGTCGTTCCATCTAAGTTTATGTATCTCAATACGAATCAGGTTAACCTCTATTTGGAGGAGGGATCTCTAGGATATATTCTCTTGTTTTCACTGAGTGCTGAGGTTGAGCAAAGCCTAGGTGAAATACCAGTGATGAGTGAATATCCTGAAGTTTTCCCTAGTGACATAGTGCAGTTGTCACCTGAGCGGGAAATAGAGTTTTCTATAGACTTAGTGCCTGGGACGGGACCTATCTCTATAGCATCCTATGGAACAGCGCCACTAGAGTTAGCATAACTCAAGAAGAAAATCGAGGATTTTTTGGACAAGCAATTCATTAGGCCGAGTATTTCTCCATGAGGAGCACTTATGTTACTAGTGAAGAAAAATGGTGATACCATGAGGCTCTGTGTGGATTACAGACAGCTGAACAAGATGACCATTAAAAATAAGTATCTGTTGCCTAGGATAGACGATCTAATGGATCAGCTAAGAGGAGCTGTGGTTTTCTTGAAGATTGATATTAGGTTTGGTTATCATCAGATAAGGGTTATGGAAAAGGATATCCCTAAGATAGCTTTTAGAACTAGGTATGGGCATTATGAGTACCTCGTGATGTCCTTTGGGTTGTTGAATGCACCGGCATTGTTCATGGATTACATGAACTGGATCTTTAGACCCTATCTTGATTAGTTTGTTGTGGTGTTTATCGATAATATCTTGATCTATTCTAAGACAATGGAGGAGCATTAAAAACATTTGAGGATAATGTTGGAAACCCTTCAAGAGAACAGGTTGTTTGCCAAGCTATGTAAGTGTGAGTTCTGGCTTTCGCAAGTGCAGTTTTTGAGACAAGTGATATCTCAGGGTGGGATTTTTGTGGACTTAAGCAAGGTTGATACAGTGTTGCAGTGGGAAAGACCTACCACTATGATCAATATAAGGAGCTTTATAGGCCTAGCGGGGTACTATAGAGCGTTCATAAAGGATTTTTCTTAATTGGCGCTACCCTTGACTAGATTGACTAGGAAAGGTAGTTCTTTTGAATGGACTCAGGCTTGTGAAGACAATTTTCAAGAGCTAAAAGTGAGGTTGACTACTACACTGGTGTTGGTAATTTTAGATCCTTTAGAGAACTTTGAGGTTTATTGTGATGCTTCGAAGATGGGTTTGGGTTGTGTTTTGATACAACATAGGAGAGTTATTGCCTATGCATCAAGGCTATTAAGGCCTCATAAGGAGAACTACCCTACTCATGATTTGGAGTTAGCTGTAGTAGTATTTGCCCTAAAGGTTTGGAGACATTACTTGTATGGGGTTCAGTTTGAGGTGTTCAGTGATCACAAAGAGTTTGAAGTACTTATTTGATCAAAAGGAGCCGAACATGAAACAACAAAGATGGATGAAGTTTTTGAAAGACTACAACTTTGAGTTAAAGTACCATTTGGGTAAAGCCAATGTGGTGGCTGATGCACTGAGTAGGAAATCCCTACATGTTTCCCAGATGATGATCCAGGAGAGTGAACCTCTTAAGAGTTTTAGAGACATAAGCCTTTCAATAGCTGTGTTACCATGTAGTCTCAGTGTGAGTCAAGTGGAAATAATGAGTGACTTTAGTACTCAGATCTTGGAAGCTCAAATGGAATATAAGACTTTTAGTGATGTAAGTGAATAGATCTTTTTAGGAAATCCTAGAGAGTTTGATATGTCGGATGATGGGATGATCAAGTTTAAAGGTAGACTTTGCATTCCCCGTGAATCCAGAATCAAAGAAAGGATCCATGAAGAAGCTCACTGCAGTCAAAACACTATCCATCCTGGGGCCACTAAGATGTATCAAGACTTGAAGAAGTTATTTTGGTGGTTTGGTATGAAGAGGGACATAGTTGAGTTTGTGTTTAGGTGCCTAAATTGTCAGAAGTCAAGATAGAACACCAGAAACCCTCTAGACCTCTTCAATCTTTAGGAATCCTTAAGTGGAAATGGGATAACATCACAATGGATTTTGTGATGGGCTTGCCCAGAACTCAGTTAAGATTTGATGCAATTTGGGTTGTAGTGGATAGACTAACCAAGTTTGTCCATTTTATACTATTAGAGCTAACTACTCCATGGATAGACTTACCTAGTTATACCTTCAGGAGATAGTTAGGATGCACGGTATACCCCTTAGTATAGTTTCTAATAAAGACCCTAGATTTAAATCTAGATTTTGGGGAGCCTTGCAGAAAGCTTTTGGGACAAAGTGTAGTTTAAGTACAGTATATCATCCACAGACTAATAGTCAATCGAAAAGGACTATTCAAACCCTTGAGGATATGCTAAGAGCATGTGTACTAGAGCAGAACGAGAGTTGGGATAAGTTCTTACCCTTAGTGGAATTTTCCTATGACAACAGTTTTCATACTAGCATAGGTATGGCACCGTATGAAGCACTTTATGGTAGAAAGTATAGGTCCCCTTTGTGTTGGTATAAGGTTAGAGAGAGAACCATCCTAGGACCTGAGTTGGTACAATAGACCACTGATCAAATTAAAATGATTTGAGATAGGTTGGTTCTGGCTCAAAATAGCAGACGAGCTATGCTAATAAAAGGAGAAGACCTCTAGAGTTCAGTGAGGGAGATTATGTATTCTTGAGAGTCACTCCTATTACAGGGATTTGTAGAGCATTGAGAACACGAAAGTTGAATCCTTGTTTCATTAGTCCTTACCAGATCCTAAAGAGAATTGGACCCGTAGTCTACCAAATTGCACTTCCTCCTAGTTTGTCAAATCTTCACGATGTCTTTCTTGTGTCACACCTTAGGAAGTACAATCCAGATCCTTCACATGTCATAAAATGAATCTGTGCAATTAAGAGAGGATTTTTCTTATGTTATGCGGGCGATGAGGATCATGAACAGAAGGGTCAAAGAGCTTAAAGGTAAGCAGATTTCTCTAGTAAAGGTGCTTTGGGATGGTGCTGGTTTTGAGGAAGCGACTTGGGATTTGGAATCTCACATGCAGCAAGACTACCCGCAGTTGTTTATATGAGGTAAGCAATTTTTGGGACAAAATTTTTAAAAGTGGGAATATAACATCCTCTTCAACATGTTAGAATTGTAATTAGTTATAGAGGTAGCTTAATACTTGCTTAACATGCCTGTTTAATTTTGTGACAATCTGAGTTAGTTTAGGCACTTTGCTACAAGCCGAAAGGTGAAAAGTATCTTTAAATGACTCAGATATTAGCTTAAGTGGCTTAGCTAATGGAAATAGATATGGATAATTTGTTTCTAAGTCACAAATATGTATTCTGTGATGTGGTGAAAGTTTGAGAATAATCGGGGTCAGTTTGGTATTTTTAGGCATACTAGTTGTGTGTTTTAATGCCTGAATGACTAGTCACATATATGAAAAATTATGATACTAGTAAAATGACTTTTTTAATGAATCTTAGTATTTATTTTAAAGTTTTTTAAACTTGAAAAACTTGAATTACCTAAAGTTTAGTGTTTTTAGCATATCGGGAAGTTCTAGTGTTATAACTTAAGGCTTATAACTAGCCACGGTTATAACCTTCATGTTGGACTTCTTTAAGTGACTTTGTTGCTCATATTTCTCACTTTTTTTCTTCTCTTCACGGCTGGTAGAAATAGCACCAAGGGAGGAATTTTCAAGTGGTGAAAAGGAGAGCAAGAAGAATAAGAAGAAAGGGAAATCTAAGGCTAGAGGTTAAGGCTCAAATCTACAGCATCAAGACAGCTTGAAGGTAGGGATTTTTGAGCTTGAACTTCATCTTTTCTCATTTTTCATTATTTAGGCTATTTGAGGTTGAATATGCCAAAATGAATTATTGTGTTGTTTTAAGTGTTTTTCTTGCTTGGATAAGTTTTAAATGTGTTTTATGACTTATTCATGCTAAGAGTTTGGATTAGAAACTAAAAATTCTCCATTTGGACCAAAAATGCCCTAAATGTTGATTTTAAGGGTTTGGTTGAGTGATTTGATGTAATGATCCATTTTTTATGAAATCAATTAGTGTTTTATGTTTGCCTCATGTTTGTCAACTTGTTTGGGACTTAAAATCACCAAGGAACAAATTTGAAGTGATCAAATTTTATGAGTTTGGCTAATGGAACAGTACACCAGCTTGCAAAATTATGCAACAAGTGCTGCTGGGCACTCGACGCTCAAGCAGCGAGTGTTACACGCTCAAGCGCCCGTAGCCTAGAAGAACATGCTATGGTTCTCTCGCACTTAAGCGCGTTGTCCTTATGCGCTCAGGCGCTGAGACAGGGCAGAAATAGGATTTTGGCATTGTGATGCTAAAATAATTTCCTACTTATTGGGATCATTTATGCAAGCCTTTTAGGGTGTAAAGAGACACTTTGAGGGATATTTCTTGGAGAGAATTATCAAATTGCATATATGAAAAGTTTGAAAAATTCTTAGACATTCAAGTGTGACAGAATTCCTAGGTTAGTGTTTAGAACTTTAGTCAACATGAGATTGATTTCTAAATCACTTATGAGTGATTGTGGGATGTTCTAGATATTGTTAGCTAGAGATATAAATCTTGCTACCTTTGTTGAATAATTGAGGCTAGGATTCCTATGTTCTAGTGTTTATTATATGGCTCACATATTTGGTTTTCAAACCTGGTATTTGCTAATTTCCTATGTATTGTGACCTTAGATGGTATGCATAACCATATGACCTTAGAATAAGGTGTTGGATCTAAATTCTCCTTGCATTTATGCTTGCATGGTCAGGATTACCGGTATAGGGGTGGCAATGGTACTCTTACGATGGTGAGGGGAAAGTGTCTACCTATTACCAAGTGGGTTTATGCTTTTAGGCTTAGCCTGCTTTGTATATACAAGAAATAGAGGTTTTTGGAAAATAGGTAAGTAGCTTGTGTTATCAAAATTTAAAACATATATTGGCATTGAATATTCATAATGTTAGGACTTTGTTTGAGCATAATCATACTTCATAACATAAAGCATTGCATGGTTGACAATTATATGGGCAGTTATCATTGCTTGACTGATTGATTGTTTGGTTGCTCATTTCAGTAGTATCTTAGGATTGTATGGGCAATTCTTTGATGTTGTTGTTTTATCGGATATTCTATTACATAGAGTGTAATTATGTGTTCAGTTGATTAATTATTTGTAAATGATTAATTACTGGTCTTGGTATACGAATACTGAGAAATTATGATTTCTCACCCTTGTGTGTTTCTTGTAAATCCAGGTGAAGTCCCAAAAAAGGAAAAGAGCAACAAAAAGAAGAAGTAGAAGGCTTAGTTTAGCAGCTTTATTTCTTTTTGAATCAAATTGTATATTTGTACTTTTCTGGTTGTTTGTAAAAGTTTATGTATACAATATGACTTGTTAGTCAAGTAATATATCTATATATATATATATATATATATATATATATATATATATATATATATATATATATATAATCTTTTTATAATTCGTGACTCTCTATAATGACTATACAGGTTATTAAAAGTTTTTATTTTATGCAGTTTTAGAAGTGACATACTTACTGTGATTTATTTTGAAATATTCTATTTATTTTACGATAATTCATATTAGGGTGTTACAACAAAGCTTCTTGGCTCCCACTTCTTTTTTGCAATATTACTAACAGCAGTTGCTCCCCCTCCATCCTCACGTACATAACCTACACCCACTACACAACATGGGGGATTTTCACTACTTTTCCTTCTCATCAAGCATACACACCCTTGCTTAGAAGGATAGCTGGAAGCAGAGGCAGAGAAGGAGAGAGCTCAGTTTTTCAGAATGATTTTTGCAAAATAAAACTCTCTTTAGCTTTCACCATCTTTCAAGCCATCAACCCATCTTCAAATTTTCACTATCTCCCCTTCATCATCCTTTGCCATTACAAAATAGTGACCCACAATCACCCCAGCCAACGTTACCACCCATTCACAAACAGCCCTCAACCATCACAAACCAACAACCCATCAAGCCACTACCTTCACCACATCCTACCTCATCACCATCTTCACCCTTGCTCCACCAAAAACAACACCATTACACAACTCCCATAACCACTCTCACCATCTTCCTAAAACAACCTCATCCCTTCACTATCTTTAAACCATCAACCAAAGCACCACAACACTTCATCTTCACCCATTCCACATACAGCCCAAACACCAAAACCCTTACCACCGTGACCACCAGCAAACAACCTCCAAAAGCCAAACCAGCTACCATTGAAATAGGCCCCAATCCCATTGAACCACCGCCACACAACCACCCCCAAAATAGATCTACGGCCCATAACCCTCCATAACCACCATCATGCCTCTAAGCCGTGCTCGGACTAGATTCGTCCTTCTACCACACTTTGAAGCCGCCCCCGCACTAGCTAGAACATAGCCCACTGGACCTTTGGCCCACTGCATTATCCTTAATTAGATCTAAGAGCCGTCATCACAGGTCTGCCTAGAAATGCTGCATCACCGTGACCCTGACTCCATGTGGCATCAACACTGCCCAAAATGGTGTGCCTCTACCCATACCACCGAAATGGATCCCTAAATCGCCAAGCCCCGGTACGTGCACCATCACAGGTCCACCTAGATCTACGTCGCAACCTCCTTTGTTAACCCTAAACCGTCGCACCACCTGCCACCGCAAGCTGCCCCTGCTCCACGCCGTCTCCTTCCACCATTGTCCCTGTATATGATTTGGAGAACCTCTTTTCTCTTATTGTTTTGTTTCTTTGCTTTTTTTTAAATAAATCAAGTTCATCAATTCATAAAATGTACCCTACCTTTTCCTTTTTTATTTTTATCTTCACCTTTTAATTAGCTAGTCACGTGAAGACTAGCCCTCTTTTTTTTTTGGAACAACACCATTTATTTTATTTAGTGTTGGGTTTGGGCCTTAAAAAAATCCTAATTTTTAAATAATGTCTTTTCATGAAAAAATGATAAAAAAAATATTTTATATTGTTTTAAAAAAGAGAAAAGAGAAAAATCTTTTAAAATTAAGAAAACAACTAATCTATAGTTATTTTCTAAAGAACTACGTGACTTCGAGTTCTTCACTGCATCTGATGATACGTAAGAGCAGAATCTCTATTTTGTTAAGTCAAAATAAAATTTTCATAATGTGTTTGCTTCTTTTCTTCTATAGTTACAATGTGTTTTTAAGAGGGGTAAAAATAAATATATTTGAGATTATTAAAATTTGCACAACTAACTTAAGGTATCGTTCTTGGAACAGGCAGTGTAGGGTGCTAATATCTTCCCTACTTGTAATCGACTCTTGAATCCAAACTCGTTTTTTCAAAAGACCAGTTCTCCTCATTAAAGGGTTTTTCTAATGTTTTCTTAATTTAAATAAACATTTGTGGCGACTCTATTGATTTTCAAAAAGCCTATTTTTTGGTCATCCCATCGCAATCCTGGTTGCGACAGTCATCCCATTTTAATATTCTTAATCAAATGTGTCTCTTTTTCTTCATTAGGGCATCTCTCAATGCTCTCACCATGACCATAATAATTTAATTAGGGTGTCCCCCAATCGTCTCATCATGACCACAATAATTTGATTAGGGTGTCCCCCAATCCTCTCATCATGACCATAATCATTAAAAATGATTAAGGCGTCCCTTAATCCTCTCATCATGGCCACAATAATTAGACCAAGGCGTCCCTTGATCCTCTCATCTTGGTCACAATGATTTGACCAAAGCATCCCTTGATCCTTTCATCGTGGTCATAATAATAATCTCTAATTGATCAAGGCATCCCTTAATCCTCTCATCACAGCCGCAATAATTCTCTTCTTGCACATTGATTCATTTTTATCCATGGGACATTATCTTTTATCAAACTTTTTCATAAGAAAACGTTCAACATAAAATGAATAAATATAGAATGACATATTGATAAAATAGCCATAATTATGGTATAAAAACACTAATAATATTTTCACAGTTAAATTCAAATTAGTAGTAAAATGATAGTAACTTTCACGATCAAATTTGATAACCTTCAAAACAGCATATATTCGAATAGGCAGTATCCTATTCGAATAAACCCATAATAAATTTTAGCTTGTTGAAAAGCTTTATTCAAATAAACATTAGCTTATTCGAATAAATAATTTGAAAACAAACTTTGGTAATGTTTCTGATGGGTTTATTCAAATAAGCTAAGCCTTATTCAAATAACTTAGTCAAAAATAACTAAATTGTCACTGTTACATTAATATAAAAATAAAAGAACGTGAATGGTTGAAAAAAATGGACTAGGAGGTATGGGTGATAGAAATAAAGGATAAAGAATGGTGTTTTTGACATTCCCTGCCTCTGAATAGACTTATAATTTATTAAAAGAGAGAGTTACTATTTGGCTGGAAATGGAGGAGTGAAATTTGCAGAAACAGAGCTGCTACTTTAAATGTTTGGGTGGATGTGTGTTGTGCCATGAATGAAAGGGAGATAAGGTAGATAAGGTATCTATATGGTTCAAGTTGGGCTTGCATCACGTTTCAGGGTTGTTAGGTGTCATAGGGGGATTAGCTCTCTTTAAGTCATTTCTTCCTTTAACGTGAAATGGCTTACGCTTTAAGCCTTTACTAATCCTTCACCCATCACTTTTCTTCTTTCTCTCTTTCACTTTTGTTTCTTCCTATTTCTCTGCTTGCTATGTCTCCTATTTATAACCAATTTGCTTGGTTATAATTTATACACATTGCACTAATTTTTATGGTGTGTGCATGTGTTGTTTATTAATGAGTGGCCATGTGGCTTTAGGACCAATAAGGATGCAAGATTTATAATTATCACTTCTGGATCCTTCAATATAATTTTAGCATAATAACTTGTAGAATACACCATTTTTTTCTTCTTTCTTTTCTTTTATTTGTTTATTTTAACTTTCTCATTAAGTTACTAGTGGCTTCCCCCATAAGCCTTCTTAACCTTCTAACTAAGAAGCTTTCTGCCATAAGCTCCTTCTAACTAACTAACTAAGAAGCTTCTTCCATAAGGCCCTTGTAACTTATCCACTAAGTGGCTTCTTCCATAAGCCTTCCTAACTTACCAATTAACTTCCTACGTGTGTAATTCACTTCCTTGCCGTCTGTTTATTTCCTTTCCTCTGCAATCTTTTGTAATCTTGAGAATCATAACTCAAGAGACCATGTTATGACATATGTCCAAGCTGACTTCACTTGCATAGCTCATCATCATTAAATGCTTAAACACTTGTCTATGTATGGCCTTGCATGGCTTCATATATTACCTCATGTTCCAATCATTCTCTTAACACTTGTTCATGTAATTATTTCTACCATTTATTATTTCTTTGGTCAAGAAGACACTTGGCTTAATCATCTTATCATTCTTCTTCATCAATTTCATTTCTTTAATCTAGTTCCATTAAAACTAGTTTTGCTAAAGAATCCAGAGGGAAAGAAACTAGATGAAAACCAAGTTTTATTTCTAGTTTCATGTAATGTGCTACTCTTCGTTTCTGATATTATGCAGCCTCTTATTCAAATAACCATGTGATTATTTGAATAATTCATTCTATACATATGTTCTTAGTAGATAATTTATTTGAATAGAAACAATTCTATTCGAATAAAAATGATACATTTTCTTATTCATAGAAACAAGTTTATTTGAATAACTGATTGGTTATTAGAATAAAATGACTTTTATTTAGATAATCTTGTTTTATTTAACTTTGAGAGTTGTAATATTTTATTAAGGTATAAATATTTTTTATATATTTATATTATTATTTTTAGGGATGTTACATTCTCCAATCATCAATTTGGGTTTGATGGAAGGTGATGCGGATTAACAGTTGTAAACCCAAGTGCAAGTTGTTTCAAGTAATAAATTCTCGGGAGTCCGAGGTCAATTCACAGGGAATTGATGAAGAAAAATTCTTTGACGTAAGGTAAATATTTTGTCACAATAATAAAAGTGATGAAACTTAGTCACAAATATAAAAGAATTTACTTGGGTTAGGAGATCCACTCTTGGTAAATAAATTAAGGACAAGATTAATTATTTTTATAACTCAATTAGAATCCACGCATAATGGAGGTTCCAATCGAAAAATCTAACATACAAAGTTCATTTAAAATTATATACATAATTATATTATGATTCCTTTAATTATCTATTAACACCACCACTTATAAAATGGGCTCAAGCATTCATTGTGCTAATATCTTGTCTATGTTGGGAATTTTTGCAGATATATCACGCAGCGAAAAAACAGGGATTCCCACCGAGGATCCATGCGAAAAAGCCATAATCCGAGTTTTTTTTAAATGATTTACCTCTTGAAGCGTGAATCACCAACACCGTAATAGAAACGATGTCTCTGCGATATCTACACGAACAGACTCACGAACGTCCAACGTCTGCAAAGAGAAGCCTCACATCTCTCACACAGTGCTAGCTGCGTAGAGAAGAGAATAAACCTATCGCTCACTCACTCACTTTTTTGTAGGTGCGACTAGGGTTTTGAAATTGTGTATCTTAGCAGCCCCTTTTAGCAGTACTATTTATAATAATGACTGCCTTAAGTGAGTGTGAGCAGCATCAAGGTAAGCTGTGCAACCCTAGACCCATCTGTTATGAGTCTGGCCCATATTTGAATCTGAGTCCAACTTGGATCCATTGCTCCAATTTTAGTCTGCTCTATGTGTGTGACCCTGCAGGTTCTTATTACATTGGTAGTAATATTAAAATCCCATTTTAATATTACAAGCAGTGAGCGGTATCTAGCAACACATCGCTGCTACCCAAGTAATAAGAATGTCAGTGATTTGACATAACCTTTCTGTGACCAATGTTTCCGTGTCATTTAGTCCCTTTGTCAAGATATCTAGATTGAACATAAGGCATGGAATGCGTCACCCTTGTATAGTCCAATCTTTCGTTTCCTGATACTCGAGTAGACTTTGTAATAACAAATGAGATCAATATCTCATATTGACTCATTTGAGCATGGCCATGCATTTCACAGTCTTACTCAATCAGAGGGCCCGAAGATATCGCTCCTGTTATGTAGGAGTGACAAATCCTATCTAGGTCACTCACATCCCTCTGCATGATTCACAATATGTCCAATAACCAACTTTATAATCACCTTGTTACAGATGATGTTTGATGGCATTAAAACACACAACTCCTCATGTAGGAATCGTAGTGAGTTCAGGTCAAAGGACCACAGACACCATTGTCATTATGAGAATCACTTATGACACTCACGTAACGATCCATGTAGTGTTCTCATGGTGGGTCAGTCCAGTACATCATTACTCTAATATGTACCCATGTGAAGACTTGATATCTCATATCCATGACCCGTGAGATGTGATCATCAGTCTATGCACTTACTAGTCTCAATGTATTATTGTTCTTCTAATTAACAATAATACTTGACTAGGGACATTTCAAAATAGTGTTGTAACTAAAAGGATCTCACGATCAAGTCATTCACTTGATGTCCTATGGCATCAAACTTACTATTCTAAGGACTTTATTATGTTTATCAAAAAAGAACACAATAAATGAAATGCCTTATATATAAAATAGCATAATAGAATGTATGTAAATACAGAAAATGTATTGGCCTCTAGGGCATACACCAACAGTCTACAATAAATCAAGATCTCCGCTTTACAAGAAGGGTTTCTAAATTGATTAGAAACAAAATACAACACGTATAATGACCACTTGAAAATATATCATTTAAGTACAAGAAAGAAATGAATTTAACCTTATTTTATTACCAAGAGCTTCACCCTTTTACTTAAGTAAAATGAAAATTAGTTACTTATAGACAAGAAGAAAGAAAGAGAGAAGAAGAAGAAGAAGAACATAAGTTCAATTTAGAACAAAAGAAAACTATAACAAGATAAACAAACAACACAATAGCATGATCTTAGTCTCTAAGACCAAGATTCCTAAATAATCAGCTAATGGTGCCTTTTATAGAGGATTAGGGATACAAAATGACAAGGGAGCTGATTAATGAGTGAGTGGATGAGTGGCTGGATGAGTGAAAAATGTCAGATGACTTTTGATGAGTGAAAAATTATTAAGATTCTTTGTCTCCAAAATTATTTAGTGCTAAACTCATTACATTCGTCATTTTGTCACCAAGTGTCTTCATGAAATTTTGTCTTAGCTTTCAAATGCCATTAGTTTCTGCCAAAAATCATTCGTACAACTTGAGATATGGTCTAATTACTGCACACTACTCAGGCCCAGTTATAGTTCATCTGTTTTGACTTGTAAGCCCAATATGACCTTTAAGAAATCCAAAATGAGTCTTGTATTCTTCATTAAAGTTATAGATATAGGTCTTAACTTGTAGATGCCAAAATTTCAACCCAATTCAGTTCTTACATCCCGAGTTATACTCTGATTATTGTACACTATTCAGGTTCCAATCACAAAACCCGTGTTCTAACTTCCAAGACCAATTAGCTCCATTAGATGTCTCATTTTGATCTAGAGCTCTTCACGAAAGTTGTAGAGCTCTCTCTTATCTTTTCTACAAGGTAAAATACACAATTATTAGACATCTAAACTCAAGATATGGTCAAAATACATAAATAGTGTAAGACATAAATTATGCTAAAAAAATAAATTAAGTCCAATTTAAGTGCAAACTTACAAAACATAACCAAGCTCAATCAATTAAGTGCATGGAGAGTGTAAATGACTAAAAATAAGGGTTTATTAATGTGTATAATATATGATTATCAAATTCCCTCACTTAGTTTTTTGTACTCTTAGGCAAAACACAGAAGACCAAAATTAGGGAACAAGGAAAAACAACACAAACTCAAAAGGTAAAAATTCTAAAAGACTCGATTTCTAATAATATTTAAGAATGAAGAGCAACCAATTATTCAAGGGATCAAAATATTTATGAGATAACATTTTTTCACATCTCAAACCAACAAGTAAGAAAATTTCAATTGAAAAGCATGAGTTAAAAATGATAGATCCTCACCAAATTCACTCTCAATCCCTCAAGTGTTTAAAAGGTAGGTATTTTACTCAATTCAACCCATGAAAATTGCACTACCATAAGCTTGCTTATCTTCTACTTCTCCACTACTCAAAACACATGCACACACAAATCATGAAGACTTTATTCATGGTTGTAATGGGGTCAAGGTAAAGGAGGAGGTAATATGGATATGACAAGTTAAATACCAAATAGAATAAAAGAGCGAGAGAGCTGAGTTCAATTAGCAAGCATGAAGGTTCATCCCAACTCCACCTAATACAAATTCCCTCTACATATTCTTTTCTTTTCCTTTATTACCTTGTTGACCCTTCTATACACATTTTTTTTTTGTTTTTGTTTTTGTTTTTTTCCTTTTTTGTCTTTTTTTTTAAGATAAACATAATATATACATTTTTTTAATTAAACATTTTTTTTAACCATTCTGCACATACACCCCTACACCTATTCAAGAACTCACCCAATGACATAGCTAATGTTCTCTTATTCCTTGAGGCCAGGTAAGAACATGATTTTTCCTTTAAGGCACATAATGAGCTCAAAATAAAAAATGGTCAAATAAGCTCAAAGGGGTTAAGCAAAGGAAAATAAGCCATTTCCAATGCTTTACGTTGGTAGGAATTAGAGAATTTTCAAGAAGTCATAAGAGTGCTTGATATCATATTGAGACAATATGTTGCTAAGCAAAGCTGCCTATTTGTGCGCCAATCATTCTTGGCTATTTGGTTAAAGTAGTTATTTCAAAAAAAATGCCTCAATCATGTTTACGTATGCATGTGAAAATGTAGTTTCAAAAAGAATCAAAGTAAGTTCTAGAGTAACAATTCCATAAGTGAAAATCATACAAGAAAGAAAAGAATTGTACAAATGTTCAATCCATTCATCAATAGGCTCAAAATCTCACAAGGCATAATTCTATCATTCTCAGTCCACCAACTCAACATTCATAACCAAACATGTGGTTTTTAAGAAAGAAGACAATTTACTCAATCATGATATGTTCTCTGAATTTGAATTGCTACTTCTACACAAACTAGTTATCTACCTAATTACTCCTTACTTTGCCATCAATTTTGATGCATCTGAAGAGCAAATTTACCTCAAGGGCATAATTTACTTCTTACTCTATCATCCTTAATTAGTTTTGTTATTAGTAAGTTACTGACAAACATATAAACACAACAAACATATTAATAAACACACTTCCTAATTTTTTTTAGATTTTTTTTGGTTTTTTTTATATTTTTTTTACACAACTATCCTTCCTCCCAACCAGATCACAACATTGTCCTCATTGTCAAAACATAGATAGGTAAAGGATAGAAGATAGTACCTGTTGTTACAATTACTAAAAAGAGAAACCTGACACAAATTTAAATAGAAATAAAGTACAATAAATAAAACCAAAGCTTGTAATTATTTAAATAGTTGGAGTGTCTGATCTTGCTTGCTTTTCATACTGCTTCCCTCACCGCTTCCTTCTGACCAATCTATCTGATCTGTTACTGGATTAGGTTCATAAATAAAAGCTTCTAATTTATTAATTAACTGATCAATAGTTGAAGTAGAGATAAGGAGTCTTCTTGCCGAATGTGTGATAAATTTTTGTTCCATAGCATGGTCAACAAAAGATAACAAATTATCAAAGAAATTATTAACATTCAACAAACCTATGGGTTTATGGTGGATTTTCAATAAGGCCCAAGAGATAATTTGAAAAACTTCTTCCAAAGTACCAAAACCACCTGGTAAGGCTATGAATGCATCAGAGTATTCAAGCATTGCCTTCATTCATCCATGCATAGATAATACTTGAAGTTCTAGCCCAATTGTCTTTCCAGTGATGTTCTTTCGAGTTAAAGGTTCAAGAATGACGCCTAAAACTTAACCACCTCTTATATGTGTAGAAAGTGATACAGCCCCTATTAACCCAATGCTACCTCCCCCATATACTACACGAATGTTTCTTATAACAAGTGTTCTACTAACAGTGCTTGCTGTGTTTATAAACTCTAAACCCAACCCATAACTTGTCCCACAAAATACACAGATACAGGAAAATCTACAAACCGAAGAAGAAGCTCCCTTCATTTTTACACTCACACTCCCTTTGAATGATTATGAGTTACAGGAAAGTGAAGAAAATAAAATGTTTAAATAGGGAAGAGAATATAAAAAAGTAATTATAGCACCTATATGAGTAGGTTGGCTGTTGTCAGAAAAGTTTGAAATTAAGAAACACAGTTTTTTTTTATTTTTTTTATTTTTTTTTAGACTTCAAGAAAACCATCAGGGAAAAGAAATCTAGAAATTCTTGAAGGACCCCGCTCAAAAGATCGTCTGTCCAAAACTAAAATACAACAAAATCATACAAAGATAAAATTATAACAATAAATTATGGGATACCTTTATGTACAATTTTCATGGCGTATCTTTATACTGCGCATCATGAGTACAGTAGCCTTTATAATCTTACCGTCCCTTGAAAGAGACATCAAATTCCCTTAACGAATTTTAGACTTAAGGCACTCCTCCTGCTTTTGGGATATCCCAGCCTATGCATCGTCCCTCTAGTTAAAGAGAGAAAATATGAATATGATGACTAGTGACCACAGCTAGTGGAGCTACGCTCAGGAACCCAATAAATTGATATCAGGAATTGAGCTCAGAGGTATTGTCATGCGAGAATGCAAACACGGGACGCTTCTATCTGTCCATTATCAAGCAGAACCTACGGTTAAACCTGGGAATGCTTGCGCGGCTCTCTACAGAGCATGGCACACGAACCTTATTTACGGACCGGTGTGTGAAGATCCACCCGAGTTAATGACGGGATTGCCACTGGCAAATGCTCCTAATCTAATTAAAGACTAAGTACAATCGAAGTTTCGCCACTTTTTTTCTTCTTCTTCTTCTTCTTTTTTTTTCTTTTTTTTTCTTTTTTTTAGGAGATATACAAGATAATATATACATGTTGTTGTGATTGTGGCTCACATCTTCCTCTGGTTTTACGTCCAGTAATGGCTTAAACGCCTTCTATGAGTCGAGGATAAGCTTCCCATTCAATTTTCTTATAAATTGGCAAATTGGGTCTTTTTTGAGTCAAATTCCCAAGGCTATAATGCTCTTACTCATCCCTGAAAAGATTCCACAATTTAAGAAGTTAACGATGCACAACTCCACAAGAATACATCTCAAGAGTCAATAAGATATCATATAATGACTCCTTACTTAGTCCATTCTTAATGAAGAATATTTTATCTTCTCTATTTGCAGAAACCATTCCCAAAGAATGACATCGTATGTTACAATTCCATCGTACACACTTGTGACAAACGTGCATTCTTTTCGCTCTTCTTTTTTTAGAATAAGAACTTTTACCGAGACCCAACATGTATGATACAAATGAATCTGGAGATTCACCAGCTAAACGAACCTTTGCTTCGGTTATCCAGCATATATCTTCTAGGATGCCCATGTGCATTAACAGTCTCAGTCTTTCACACCTAACTTTGTAGATTTTTGTTAGAGCATTTTGAGGAAAAGAAGGAAAATATTTTCTTAAATTTGAGAGAATAACATCCATTTTAAAAGGAAAAGGAATTAGTTATTATGGGAAACTAAAAAATAAACCGACTTGAGAGTCACGGAGTACCGTTATCCACCACTTAACCAGAAACACAAAGAACTGCAAAAAGAAAGCAACAAAATTAAAATAAATTCTACTCATAACATGGATTAGAAAGAGAGATGAATTCTACATCAACAACTTGATGTTCGAGAAATGGTTTGAGTCTTTGTCCATTGACCTTAAATACATTATCATTCTTAGGGTTCTCAATGTCTATGGCCCCATGAGGATACACATGTTTGACAATAAAAGGGTCACGCCACCTAAATCTCAATTTTCTAGGGAATAGGTGAAGACGAGAATTATAAAGCAGAACTTTTTGACCAATTTCAAAAGATTTTCTCAAAATTGATTTATCATGAAAATCTTTTGTTCCAACTTTATAAATCTTTGTGTTTTCATATGCATTATTTGTCAATTCCTCAACAATAAAAAATTTCAATGACATTGATAAGGTTCAGAGGTATCCTGTTTCACTTAGAAATTGAACCCTATTTTTGACAGTTTTCATAACTTTTTCAAAATGTATAGCTGTCTTTAAATAAAGTGGGCCAATAAAATTTATACTGCAAGATTTTTGCAGGTATTTTCTTTGAAGAAAAGAAACCTCCACATATAATGACCACTTAAAAATATATCATTTAAGCACAAGAAAGAAATGAATCTAACCTTATTTCATTACCAAGAGCTTCAACCTTTCACCCAAGTGAAATGAAAATCAGTTACTTATAGACAAGAAGAAAGAAAGAGAGAATAAGAAGAAGAAGAACATAACTTCAATTTAGAACAAAAGAAAACTACAACAAGATAAACAAACAACACAATAGCATGATCTTGGTCTCTAAGACCAAGATTCCTAAATGATCAGCTAATGGTGCCTTTTATAGAGGATTAGAGATACAAAATGACAAGGGGACTAATTAATGAGCGAGTGGATGAGTGGGTGGATGAGTGGAAAATGTCAAATGACTTTTGATGAATGAAAAATTATTGAGATTCTTTGTCTCTGAAATTATTCAGTGTTGAACTCATTGCATTCATCATTTTGTCACTAAGTGGTCTTCATGAAAGTTGTAGGCTTTTGTCTTAGCTTTCAAATGCCATTAGTTTCAACCCAAAAGCATTCCTACAACTTGAGATATGGTCTGATTACTGCATACTACTCAGGCTAAGCTACAGTTCCTTTGTTCTGACTTGTAAGCCCAATATGACCTCTAAGCAATCCGAAATGAGTCTTATGTTTTTAATGAAAGTTGTAGATATGGGTCTTAACTTGTAGATGTCAAAATTTTAGCCTAATTCAGTTCTTACAACCCGAGTTATGCTCTAATTACTGTACATTGTTCAGGTTCCAATCACAAAACCCGTGTTCTGAATTTCAAGACCAATTAGCTCGACTAGATGTTTGATTTTAACCTAGAGCTCTCACAAAAGTTGTAGAGCTCTCTGTTATCTTTTCTACAAGATAAAATACATAATTATTAGACATTTAGAACTTAAGATATGGCCAAAATACAGAAATAGTGTAAGACGTAAATCATGCTGAAAAAATCAATTAAGTCCAATTTGAGTCCAAACTTTCAAAAGATAACCAAGTTCAATCAATTAAGTACATGAAGAGTGTAAATGACTAAAAATGAGGGTTTATTAATGTATAAAATATGTGATTATCAGAAGGCCCATTCAGTATGTAAAACTTTGTCAAAAATAAATGAGAAATTGAACTTTCTTTCTCTCTACGTTGTTAGCATTTTCATGGTACATTTTGTACGAAAACTTTTGTCACCTTAGCTCAAGTGTAAGGACATCTGAGAGAAACTAGATAGGTTATACACTTGTTTCTCACATAGTTGTAGGCCAAATCAAAAAATTGTTAACTTGATTATATTGCCAATCCAAGGAACCATATTTTTGAAAAGTTGGTCAAACACAATTAAACTAATATAAGTCCTACTGAACCTGATATAAACTTTATTTTTTGCTTTGGCCTCAAACTCCCTGATGGTGATATGGACTTAGACCTGCTAAAGCCCCTAGTCTATGTAAGCTTTTGTAAGGTAAGGCTTGGACCTACAATTCTACAAGGTAGGTGTTGTTGCCATTGTCTAGCAAGTGTTGGATCCTGGAGGCCTAGAATGATCATAGTTATTTCGAATGAAAATGAGCATCCCTACGTGATGAAAATTAATTCATAGGAGTTTGAGATGATAGTCATGCTTATGGTCTTATGGTAATCTAAAGTTATTTAGGATATATTATAAGTTATGCATCTTACAAATCAGATATTGAGCTTACACCTTTTTTTCTTGAAGTTCTAGTCCTTATGACTGTCTTGATCTTGTGGTAATCCAAAGTCATTTGCATATATTATGATTTCTAGATTCTACAAATCATATATTGATCTTCAACCTATTTTTGTAAAAGTTATAGCACTTCGTTGGCTTTTCGCGTGACTCCATCTGCACTATACTAAATATCATTGTCAAATGTGATAGCCTTGAGGCTTTGTAACCAATGTAAGTTCCTGAAGTGTTTTAATGTTATCTATATAATATTATTCATATCTAATATCATAGTCAAATTAGCTCAAGTTTTAAATATTTTTATAATGGTGAACTTGGGTTTTCATCTTTAAAAATCACAAAATAGATTGGAGTAGGCATGGTGCTAATTTAGAGTGGGATCGGGTTGAAAAACATCATCCCTTTTCCAAGTCAGTTGAAATTAGAGGTCATATTTTGCTACCTATTTTTGTATTTCGAAATAAATTGAGTTGTTTAGGTTTAATCTTGTATGCCCATAAAAACATGTTATACTTGTATATGGTTATAGAGGTAGACTATTATTAGTTTGGCATGTTTGATAAGTTTTGTGATCGTCTGAGCATGTTTAGTCATTTTGTTGTAGCTCATTGTTGGGAAAATAGCTATTTTTGGTCCCGAATTTGACTTAAAGTGCTTATTTAATGGAAATAAGTATGGGGAACTAGTTTCTAGGTCACAATTGTGTGGAAGTAAATGTGGTTAAAGTTTGAGGTTAATTAGAGTTGGTTTGGCATTATTAAGAATACTGGTTGTGTGTTTTAATGTTAGATTGACCCCCAGCTGATATGGAAATATCAGCTTTTGGCGAAATAGATATTTTAATGAATCTTAGGATTTATTTTGAGTTTGTTGGAAGTTAGGAACCTGGATTTAGTGAAATCTAAGTGTTCTTAGCAGATCTAGATATATCACTTGGCCACTTAAGTGACCAAAGTCACTCACGACCAAGTGTTTCAGCCTTGTTACTTAAAGGCTTGAGATGAGATATTTGTATCTCATTTTTCACTCTTTTCACTCTCTTCTCTCACGGTTGCAGCTACCAAGGGAGAGACAAAGGAAGGCCAAGCAAAGAAGGAGGAAGAGGAGAAAAGGAAAAGGAAGGGGAAAGCTAAGGCTTCATCATCCTCACCATCTTTGATCCAAAAGGTAGGGGTTTGTGCTTCTTTACTTTTACCATTTATGCAATTGTAAGGCATAATAGGTTAAATTGGTTTCTAAAGGTGTTTGAGGTGTTTTTATTACTTGATTAAGTTTTCTTGATTGTTTAGGACTTATTCATGCAATAGGTTTATGTTAGAAACCTAGGAGTGGATATTTGAACCTTGAACCTAAAAGTGAGAAACGTTAGGTTTTGATTTATGGTTTTGATCATAGAATCTAAATTGGAGGTTTTTGTTAGTGATTAATGATGCCTATGTGTTGGTAAACATGTTAGGGACCTTTAATCACCTAGAAATTGAGTTGGAGCAGCCAAAATCCAAGAATTTGGCCAGTGGAACAGTGCCACAATTCTACAGTTTTTGTTGTAGTTCATCTGGTTGAGAAACATGGCCAGTGTCTGAAGACACGGAGGGGGAGCGTGTCATCAGACATGGCTTGTGTCTAAGGCCAGAATTTCAAAAAATGTCATTTTTAATATTTTCAAGTTCTTGGTTAGATGGGATCATTAGTATATATTTCCTAAAGAGTGTTGAGGCACCTATGGGAGTATTTCAAGGAGGAAATAGCTACCTAATTCATGTGAGAAAAGTGAGTCCTTAGGCAACCAATGAGTTGGAAATGCTATAAGGTAACGCTTAGGACTTTGATCCATATGGGATTGTTTTAGTATCTTTTATGATACTATATGTGATAGGAATGACACATAGTGTGAGTATGTGGATATTTCTAAGTTGATGGTTGGAAAGCCTCATGGAGGAGGATCGACACATTTAAGAGCATTAGTTATGACTTGTGAAGGAGGATATCCAATATGGCATTAAATGTGTGTGCTAAATATCACTTTGCGTGTTTTCTCACACACTTGCTATTTCCACGTATCTGTGAATAGTGTATGAGATGGTGAACACCCTTTGTTAAGAGGTGGAGTAGACCATTTATTGCCAGGTAGTGATAAATGGGCGGAGCCATACTACTCAAGCAAAGTACAAGGAATAGAGTTCCTGGAAATAGATAAGTTTCATGACTTGCACTAACATTATTTTAATATCATTGAATAATCACTGTCTTAGGACATGTTAGGCATAAACATTCAACATAATCATTATTGCATTTGTATAGTAATTGTATGGGCATTTACCTATTCAATGATATGTATGATTGTATGGACGATTGTATAATATTATTAATATCTTTCTTGTTGTGTGGGTTTAGGATTAAGGTTTGCTTGAGAATGTTACATAGGGTTGCTATGTGATATATTCTTTTAGTTGTAAGTAGTAATTCTTATACTGGTTGTAAACTTATTCCTGACATTAGTTGTTGATTTATTCTTGGTAAAAGGATAAATGCTGGTCTTGAAATACTTATACTAAGAAATTATGATTTCTCACCCCGATTATGTTTTCATATAAATTAAGTGGAAGCGTTTCAAAAGGAAAGAAACAGGCGTATGAAGATGCATAGTATAAATGCTCTTTTAGGTCAAGATTGTATATCTTAATTTGCTTTAGTATTTTAAATCTATGAATGAGAATGCCTTTTTAGGCGATGATGTATATATATATATATATATATATATATATATATATATATATATATAAAACTTTTGTCATCGTGACTCTCCATATTTACTCATTATGTTTGAATGATATGGGTTAATATTGACGTATATTAGAAGTAGCACGGCTAGTGTTGGGTTATTCTTTTATATGATGATATATCTTGATAGCAAATATTGGGATGTTACATTTTGGTATCAAAGTAGTTCATCCTGTTGAGTCGAGGTATAGACTGACTATGCTTATGCATGTGTAGTGATCGTTATGCATTTCTTATCTCTTACATGTGATTGTTTGAGTGGAAATTGCATAATTTGCCTTTGATATGTCTGCTTTAACTACTATTGCACGGTTACATTATATTGAGCCTAGCTAACTTAATATGGATTGTTCTGTGTTTACAGGAAACTATGGCAACACGAGGGCGATGACTGCTAGAGTGCTAGAGAGGTTGGTACCTTGGCAACTAGAACTACCACCTATACATGAGGTATCAGTCAGGAGAAATTAGAATTTTCTCGATATTTTGGAGTTCAAAAAGATAAGTCCTCCAATGTTCAGAGGCAACTATGATCTAGTTAAAACAGAAAAATGGTTGACCGAGTTTGAGAAAATTTATTTGGTCATGGTTTGCTCTGAAGAGCAAAGAGTTTCCTTTGCTTTCTTCATGTTTGGATAGGAAGCAGAGCAATGGTGGCGAAGTACCAAGAGACTGCTAGAGATAGCAGGGACTTTGATCATATGGGGAGTGTTCAATGAGACCTTTTTGGAGAAATACTTTCCACAAAGTTTACAAGATGATAAAGAAAGGGAATTTTTAAGTCTTCATCAAGAAGACATGACAGTTGGACAATATGAGGCAAAATTTCATGAGTTGTCTAAGTTTTCTTTTCAATTTAGGTATAATCCAAATGAGAACTAGAAGTATGCCAAGTTTGAGTCCGGGCTGAGAGGGAATATGAGAAGGGCTGTGAGACCTTTAGAAATCAGGGATTTTCCATCTTTGGTGAACAAGTACAAGATTGTGGAGTCAGATAATCTCCAACTTTAGGCAGAGTGAAGTTTACAAAATTTTCAAAAGAAGAGAAAGTCGGATGATGCATTTAGAAAAACGTGTTTCTAAATCTAGTCACCCACAGGCTAAAGGTGAGCGAGTTCAGGTGGAGATTGTGGAGCCTGAATGCTCTAAGTGTGGAAGACCACATGGTGACAAACCTTGTGTAGTTTGCTATGTGTGCAGTCAATCGAGACACTTTGCGAGGAAATGTCCACGCAAACAAGGAGATACACCAAGTTCTAGACTACAACCTCAAGGATGGGTGTATATTCTGAGAAAGGATGAAGAAGTGCAACCTTCTAACCCTAAGTCAAGTAAGTTATGAATATGAGCTTATGTTTGTTTGATACCTCAAAATTGTTGGTTTAGAGAGACTAATTTTGGTGACGAAATTCTAAAATAGAGGGGAGTATTGTAACACCCATGAAAACATGTTATACTTGTATATAGTTATAGAGGTAGCTTATTATTAGTTTAGCATATTTGATAAGTTTTGTGATCGTCTGAGCATGTTTAGTCATTTTGTTGTAGTTCCTTGTTTGGAAAATAGCTATTTTTGCCCTCGTATTTGACTTAAATTACTTAGTTAATGGAAATAATTATGGAGAATTTATTTTTAGATCACAAATATATAGAAGTAGATGTGGTTAAAGTCTGAGGTTAATTGGAGTTAGATTAGCATTTTTAAGCATACTAGTTGTGTTTTAGTTCTAGATTAACCCCTAGCTGATATGGAAATATCATCTTTTGGTGAAATAGATTTTTAAATGAATCTTAGGATTTATTTGAGTCTGTTGGAAGTTAGGAACTTGGATTTGGTGAAATTTAAGTGTTCTTAGCATATTAAGATATATCACTTGGCCACTTAAGTGACCAAAGTCACTCACAACCAAGTGTTTCAGCTTTGTTACTTAAAGGCTTGAGATGAGATATTTGTATCTCATTTTTCACTCTTTTCACTTTCTTCTCTCATGGCTGCAGCTACCAAGGGAGAGGCAAAGGAAGGCTAAGCAAAGAAGGAGGAAGAGGAGGAAAGGAAAAGGAAGGGGAAAGCTAAGGCTTCATCATCCTCACTATCTTTGATCCAAGAGGTAGGGGTTTCTGCTTCTTTCAACCTCATTTTCCCACTTTTACCATTTATGTAATTATGAGGCATAGTAGGTTGGTGTTTTTATTACTTGATTAAGTTTTCTTGGTTGTTTAGGACTTATTCATCTAATAGGTTTATGTTAGAAACCTAGGAGTGGATATTTGAACCTTGAACCTAAAAATGAGAAAAGTTAGATTTTGAATTGTGGTTTTGATCATAGAATCCAAATTGGAGGGTTTTGTTGGTGATTAATGATTCCTATGTGTTGGTTGATGTTCACATATTTGATGCATTAATAAGCCTTCATTTTTAGTCATTTACACTCTCCATGCACTTAATAAATTAAGTTTGGTTATGTTTTGTATGTTTTGAACTCAAAATGGATTTAATTAAATTTTTCAGCATGATTTACGTCTTACACTAATCCTATATTTGGGTCATATCTTGGGCTGTAGGTGGATGTTTAAGGTGAATCTTATGTCATTCTAAAGATAAGAAAGAGCTCTACAATCTTTATGAAGACATCAAAGACTCAATCACACGTTTGGATGGCTCAAATTGGCATTGAATCAAGAACTAAAGTGTTGCTCCTGGCAGAATGACCTATGTGTACTGTTCATTACACTGCTCATAGTGAAAGTTGTATAATAGGCTGAAATTTTGATGGTTGATATTTAAGACGCAAATCTACAACTTTCATGTTGAATACTTTTCCCGATTCAGACTCCTTGGAGGTGATATTGGGCTTGGAAGTCTGAACAGGGGAGCTGCGACTGGGCCTGAATAGTGTGTAGTAATTTGAACATAACTGGAGCTATAGAAATGATATTGGACTCAAATTAAATCCATTTGAAAGCTAAGATCCAGACCTACAATCTTCATGAAGACCACTTGGCTCAAAAATGACGAATGCAATGACTTCAGAGCTGCATGATTTCGGAGACAAAGAATCTCCATAATTTTCTACTCACCAAAAGTCATTCAACATTTTCCACTCATCCACCTACTCCACTCAATCACCATGACTCAGCCCCCTTTTGACATTTTGTACCTCTAAACCCTCTATAAAAGGGAGGCTATGCAGATCATTGTAACATGTAGAGCTTTTATGTAGAAGTGTTGTTATAATTAAAGTTTTAGTGTTTCATTTTGGAGAATTCTCTTCTTCTCTTCCTCTCCTCCTCTCTCTTTGTTATTTTCATTTTTGTATGGTTCTTGAAGGTTATCCAATGGTGATGGCTATGGAGAGCTAAACTTCTTTAATCAATCTAAGAGATTGACAAGCTTGATGATTAATCTTGAGATCTTGTTTTAATTATTATACGTTCATCTATTAATCAAGTTTCTCTTTTTCTTCTACTCTTGTTTAAATTCTGATTTAATGCTTAATTTGATTGGTATTTGCATATGTTAATTGCGTAATTATCAAGTGCCAAGAGATGAATTCAGAGGCTAAATAATGCATCAAAGGTGTTTGATGAAATATTTAGGTTGGTTGGATCTTGGTTTTTGACTTAATTTGGGTTTTGGATGGATGCTTAATTTGTCTAACCTTAATTAATTGAATTTTAGAAGCGTTTCTAGTAGAAGATCCATGGATCATTGAGAGGCGTCTTGATGTGATCCAAGACCAAAGATTTGGTTGATAGTTGAACGGATTTATAAAGATCAAGGATGGATTAAAATCAAGATTTGTTAACTCTCTTGGATTGGTTGTTTTCTCAATCTTGTTTACTCATTTTAATTGTTCTTTGTTGTTTAATCTTGCAAAACTCTTTCCCCCTATTTATTAACCTCTTAATCTGACTTCATAATTAGAGTGATCTACGGGCTCGACCCGGTGTTACCTTATGCTACAAGCAGTTTTGGTAAATCGGTTATAAATTGATTTAAATTTGATAATCTCGACAAGTGTCAAATTTTTGGCGCCGTTGCCGGGGATCATTCTAATTTTGTTCAATCTTATTAAGAGTATATTTAACTACTAATCCCTCACTAACCTTTGTGTTCTGTGTTTTGGTGATTTTTAGGATAAACGGGTGATTACGGGTCATTTTGCGAGAATTTCATCTTGATGAGAAAATGTGCCCAGAATGTGTTGAAACTTGGTCAGTTGAAGGAAAACGGCCTAATAAACAAGACTCACAGTGAAATGTGAGGCCACACCTCGTTTTTCCAAAATCCATCGTTTAGACCAATTTTTCAATTTTTTAATATTTTTATTGTATTTTTTAATTTCATTTTTGTGTAGTTTTTATGCTATACAAGTCCCATAATTTTTAAAAATGTTTAGATAGGTGAATTATATTTATTTTGGTAGATTTTTAGTGTTGTCTAGTGTATTCTGCTTGTTTGTTATTTTTTTTGTTTTATGTGCTTTGGATAATGCATGACTAGGTCTTTTGCTAGCCAATTACTTGATATTGATTCTGAGATTGATATGACTTTGCATAATGGAGTACAAACTTGAGGAATTGACTTCTTTGGTGAGACAGTTAGTAGTGAGACAACAATTACCTGTGCAAATAGCTGCAACTGTGTGTACCATTTATTCTTGTTCATCTCATCCCACATATGCATGTCATACACTTCAAGATGGTAGTTCTGTTTTTCCATATCAATCTGTTGCTACAACAAGTGTCTTTCTTAGTAAACCACCATACCAGCAGCCTATGCAACAACCAAGTCCAGTAGCCATGAAACCTGAGCCATCATTGGAAGATTTGGTGAAGCAGATGGCCACTAACAATATTCAATTCCAACAAAGGACAGAGGAAATCACACAGAATTTAGAAACCCAGATTGGACAACTGGCCTCCTCATGAGAGTCAAGAATGGCCCAAGGTTCTAGCCAACTCCCTTCCCAAACAATTCCCAATCCAAATGGGAATGTGAGTGCCATTATGCTGAGGTCTGAAAAATCTGTAGAAGCATCATCTGAGCCTCAACTAGCCAGCAAGCATCAACCAGTAGAAGAAACATTTTCTGATGAACCACCCAAGAATCTGAGGGTCGAGAAGAAATCGGTTGTTGCCCATGAAAGCAAGAACAACGCCTGCGGTGGCTCTTTCCTTTCCACAGAGAGCCATTGAGACCAAAAAGATACATGAGGCTGAGAAGGATAAAGAGCTCCATGAAGAACATTCTATTTTTCATGTTGATTTAATTGATAATTTGGTTGATAATTCATATGCTGACTTGTGTGAGGAGTTTCCTGAGATTGCTGATTTTGATGACTTTGTGTGTGGTGATTTGTGTGCTTCTTGTGATGGTGATAAGTTGTGTGCTATATGTTCTGAAATTTTTACTGTTGTGAGAGATACTGCTACATGTTCGAAATTTCCTTATTCTAAGAGTTATGATCATGTTGTTTTGGAAGATTGTACACATATTACAGGTGATGCTGCAATTAAATCAGCAGAATTAATTTCTTCAACTAGCTTGATACCTTCGGTGCAGCAACCACCTACCCTTGAGTTGAAAGCCATTGAATAATTTTCAGAAAAGGGAGAAGAAGAGCACTGGATGGCGGTCACTACTGTGGTGGATTTTATTTTTGAGCCATGGTCCAACATAAACAAGGAAAATCAAGTATACATATTGCATTCTAGTGCTGAAGCCAAAGGAATTAAGGAAGGCCAATGGGACCCCGATGGAAGCTCTCCTGTTTCAAGTCATGTTTCCAGTCATGTTTCAAGCTTAACTTGGTCTCGGACATTATACTTCAAGCAATGGGACCCCAGTGGGAGTTGCTCTATAACTCCCGCCTCAAGCTCATGCCCGGGAAGCTCAGATCTAGGTGGCTTGGTCCATTTGTTGTTACTAAGATTTTTCCTTTTGGTGTTGTGCAGGTTACAAGTGAGACTACTACAAAAGCTTTCACAGTCAATGGACATCGCCTCAAACCATTTTATGAGGGAGATCAAGAGGATATTTTGGAGGAGGTCCACTTGCAAGAAGTCGTCTACCCTACTTGATAAGTAAGATGCCGCCTCAATGGACACAAAAAAAAAAAAAGTTTTTGATTGAGGTAAAAAAAAAAAGTTTTTGATTAAAGCAAAAAAAAAAAGTTTTTGATTGAAAAAAAAAAGTTTTTGATTGAGGTAAAAAAAAAAAATTTGTGATGCCCATATTTGTTCAATTATTGTCCTGATCAAATCTTTTGGAGATTTGTACCCGACAATGAGGTAAGTAGTGTCATTGACTTTTGTCACTCGGACGCATGTGGAGGTCCTTTTTCTTCTTCAACGACAACAACTGCGAAAATCTTGCAGTATGGATTTTATTGGCCTACTTTATGCAAGGTCTGTTGCACCTTTTGCAAAAGCTGCAAAAATTGGTCAAAAAAAAAGTTCTGCTTTAAGATTATCATCTGCACCTACTCCTTGAAAAATTGAGATCTAGGTGGCGCGGTTCTTTGGTTGTCAAACACGTGGGGCCGTAGATATTGAGGATCCTAGGAATGGTAATGCGCTTAAAGTTAATGGCCAAAGACTCAACCATTCCTGGAAAACCAAGTTCTTGAGTTCTTTGTGTTACCGGTTAAGTGGCGGATACGGTACTCCGTGACTCTCAAGTCGGTTTATTTTTCAGTTTCCCAAAATAACTGAATCCTTCTTCTCCTTCAAAATGGATGTCATTCTTTCAAACCTGAGCAAATATTTTCCTTCTCTTCCTCAAAATGCTCTGAGAACAATCTACAAAGTTCGATGTGAAAGATTGAGACTGTTAATGCACAAAGGTATGCCAGAAGATGTACGCTGGATAATTGAAGCAAAGGTCTGATTAGCAGGTGAGTCCTCAATTTCATTTGACTCATATATGCCCGGTCTTGGAAGAAGTTTATATTCTAAAAGGAGAAGAGCAAAAAGAATGAAAGTTTGTTACAAGTGTGCATGATGGAATTGCAACACGCGATGTCACTCTTTGGGGATGGTTTCCGTAAACAGAGAAGATAAAATATTCTTCATTAAGAATGGACTGAGTAAGGAGTCATTAGATAATATCTTATTGACTCTTGAGACGCATTCTTGTGGAGTTGTGCAACGTGAACTTCTTAGTTTGTGGAATCTCTTCAAGGATGAACAAGAGCGTTATAGTCTTGGGAATCTGACTCAAAAAGACCCTGTTTGCCAATTTATAAGAAAATTGGATGGGAAGCTTATCCTCAACTCATAGAAGGCGTTTAAGCCGTTTCTGGACGTGAAACCAGAGGAAGATGTGAGCCACAATCACAACAACATGTATATATTATCTTGTACATTTTTCTAAAAAAAAAAAAGGGCGAAACTTCGGTTGTACTTGGTCTTTAATTAGATTAGGAGCCCCTGCCAGTGGAGTGGCAGACCCGTCATTGACTCGGGTGGACCTTCGCACGCCGGTCGGTAAAAAAGTTCATGTGCCATGCTCTGCAGAGAGCCGCGCAAGTATTCCCAGGTTTTAACCAAAGGCTCTGCTTGTTGATGGACAGAAAGAAGTGTCCCGTGTTTGCATTCTCGCGTGATAATTCCTCTGAGCTGGATCCTGTGATTTAATGCCATGGGCTCTTCAGCGACCTCTCACTGGCTGTGGTCGTTGGTGGTAGCTGTCAGATTTACGCACTTTAATTAGTGGTGTCGTAGCTCAATCCAAAATATCCCACAAGCGGGAGGGAGAAGAATGCCCAGATTGGCTGAGCCGTCTTGGTGTTACTGCACTCATGACGCGCAGTATAAAGATCTGCCATGAAACCTATACATTAGAGTTGGGATGAACTTTTATACTTGTTATTTGAACTCAGCCCTCATTTACTTTTATTCCCTTTGGTATTTATCTTCTCATATCCATTTTATCCTCTTCTGTTACCTTGACCTCACTACAACCTTGAATAAAGTCCTCATGATTTGTGTGTGCATGTGTTTAGAGTAGTGGAGAAGTAGAAGATAAGCAAGCTTATGGTAGTGCAATTTTCATGAGTTGAATTGAGTGAAATACTTACCTTTTAAATACTTGAGAGATTGAGAGTAAATTCTGTGAGGATCTATCATTCTTTACTCATACTTTTCAATTGAAGTATCCTTGCTTGTTGATTTGAGATGTGAAGATGTGTTATCTCATGAATGTTTTGATTACTTGAATTATTAATTGCTCTTCATTCTTAAATATTATTAGAAATTGAGTCTTTTAGAATGTTTAACTTTTGAGTCAGTTTTATTTTGTTTTTGTGTGTTTTGCCCAGAGTGCAAAAAAGCTAAGTGTGGGGGAATTTGATGTTCACATATTTGATGCATTAATAAGCCTTCATTTTTAGTCATTTACACTCTCCATGCACTTAATAAATTAAGTTTGGTTATGTTTTGTATGTTTTGAACTCAAAATGGATTTAATTGAATTTTTCAGCATGATTTACGTCTTACACTAATCCTGTATTTGGGTCATATCTTGGGCTGTAGGTGGATGTTTAAGGTGAATCTTATGTCATTCTAAAGATAAGAAAGAGCTCTACAATCTTTATGAAGACATCAAAGACTCAATCACACGTTTGGATGGCTCAAATTGGCATTGAATCAAGAACTAAAGTGTTGCTCCTGGCAGAATGACCTATGTGTACTGTTCATTACACTGCTCGTAGTGAAAGTTGTAGAATAGGCTGAAATTTTGATGGTTGATAGTTAAGACTCAAATCTACAACTTTCATGTTGAATACTTTTCCCGATTCAGAATCCTTGGAGGTGATATTGGGCTTAGAAGTCTGAACAGGGGAGCTGCGACTGGGCCTAAATAGTGTGCAGTAATTTGAACATAACTGGAGCTATAGAAATGATATTGGACTCAAACTAAAGCCATTTGAAAGCTAAGATCCAGACCTATAATCTTCATGAAGACCACTTGGCTCAAAAATGACGAATGCAATGACTTCAGAGCTGCATGATTTCGGAGACAAAGAATCTCCATAATTTTCTACTCACCAAAAGTCATTCAACATTTTCCACTCATCCACCTACTCCACTCAATCACCATGACTCAGCCCCCTTTTGACATTTTGTACCTCTAAACCCTCTATAAAAGGGAGGCTATGCAGATCATTGTAACATGTAGAGCTTTTATGTAGAAGTGTTGTTATAATTAAAGTTTTAGTGTTTCATTTTGGAGAATTCTCTTCTTCTCTTCCTCTCCTCCTCTCTCTTTGTTATTTTCATTTTTGTATGGTTCTTGAAGGTTATCCAATGGTGATGGCTATGGAGAGCTAAACTTCTTTAATCAATCCAAGAGATTGACAAGCTTGATGATTAATCTTGAGATCTTGTTTTAATTATTATACGTTCATCTATTAATCAAGTTTCTCTTTTTCTTCTTCTCTTGTTTAAATTCTGATTTAATGCTTAATTTGATTGGGATTTGCATATGTTAATTGCGTAATTATCAAGTGCCAAGAGATGAATTCAGAGGCTAAATAATGCATCAAAGGTGTTTGATGAAATATTTAGCTTGGTTGGATCTTGGTTTTTAAGTTAATTTGGGTTTTGGATGGATGCTTAATTTGTCTAACCTTAATTAATTGAATTTTAGAAGCGTTTCTAGTAGAAGATCCATGGATCATTGAGAGGCGTCTTGATGTGATCTAAGACCAAAGATTTGGTTGATAGTTGAACGGATTTATAAAGATCAAGGATGGATTAAAATCAAGATTTGTTAACTCTCTTGGATTGGTTGTTTTCTCAATCTTGTTTACTCATTTTAATTGTTCTTTGTTGTTTAATCTTGCAAAACTCTTTCCCCCTATTTATTAACCTCTTAATCTGACTTCATAATTAGAGTGATCTACAGGCTCGACCAGGTGTTACCTTATGCTACAAGCAATTTTGGTAAATCGGTTATAAATTGATTTAAATTTGATAATCTTGACAAGTGTCATTGGTAAACATGTTAGGGACCTTAAATCACCTAGAAACTGAGTTGGAGTAGCCAAAATCCAAGAATTTGGCCAATGGAACAGTGCCACGATTTTTAATTTTTGTTGTAGTGTGTATGGTTGAGAAACACAGTCCGTGTCTGAAGACACGGGGGAGGGGGGCGTGTCCCTCTCTGCTTGTTCTAATTCATGAAACAGTGCTCACAGAGCAAGACACGAGGGGGGTATCATCAGATATGGCCCATGTCTAAGGCTAGAATTTCTAAAAATGTCATTTTTGATGTTTTCAAGTTCTTGGCTAGATGAGATCATTAGTATATGTTTCCTAAAGAGTGTTGAGGCATCTATAGGAGTATTTCAAGGAGGAAATGACTACCTAGTTCATGTAAGAAAAGTGTGAGTCCTTAGGCAACTAATGAGTTAGAAATGCTATAGGGTAACGCTTAGGACTTCGATCCATATGGTAATGTTTTAGTAACTTTTGTGATACTATATGTGATTGGAATGACACATAGTGCAAGTATGTGGGTATTTCTAAGTTGATGGTTGGAAAGCCTCGTGGAGGAGGATAGACACGTTTAAGAGCATTGGTTATGACTTGTGTAGGAGGATATCCAATGTTGCGTTAAATGTGTGCGCTACGTATCACTTTGTTTGTTTTCTCATACACTTACTATTTTCGTGTATCTGTGAATGGTGTATAAGATGGTGAACACCCTTTGTTAAGAGGTGGAGTAGACCATTCATTACCAGGTAGTGATAAATGGTTGGAGCCATACTACTTAAGGAAATTATAAGGAACGAAGTTCTTGGAAACAGACGAGTCATGACATTGTACTAATACTATTTTAATATCATTGCATAATCATTGTCTTAGGACATGTTAGGCATAAACATTCAACATAATCATTATTACATTTGCATGGTAATTGTATGGGCAGTTACCTATTCAATGATATGTACAATTGTATAGGCGATTGTATAATATTGTTGATATCTTTCCTGTAGTGTGGGTTTAGGATTAAGGTTTGCTTGAGAATGTTACATAAGGTTTCTATGTGTGATATTCTTTTAGTTGTAAGTAGTAATTCTTATATCGGTTGTAAACTTATTCTTGATGTTAGTTGTTGATTTATTATTGGTAAATGGATAAATGCTAGTTTTGAAATGCATATACTGAGAAATTGTGATTTTTTATCCTGATTGTGTTTTCATGTAAATTCAGGAGGAAGCGTTTCAAAAGAAAAGAGAAAGACGTATGAAGACACGTAGTATAAATGCTCCTTTTGGCTGAGCTTGCATATCTTAATTTGCTTCAGTAGTTTAAAGCAATGTATGACTGAATGCCTTTTTAGACAATGATATATATATATATATATATATAACTTTTGTTATCGTGGCTCTCCATGTTACATTTTGGTATCAGAGCAGTTCATCCTATTGAGCCAGGGTGTGGACTGACTATGCTTATGCATGTGTAGTGATGGTTATGCATTTCTCATCTCTTACATGTGATTGTTCAAGTGAAAATTGCATAATTTGCCTTTGACATGTCTGCTTTAACTATTTTTACACAGTAATATGATATTGAGCCTAGTTAACTCAATATAGATTGTTCTGTGTTTATAGGAAACTATGGCAGCATGAGGGCGATCGCATGGGAGTTGGAATAGGGATTCTAGTAATGAAGGTATAGAGATGGTCGCAGCTATGATGGCAATGGCCAATGCATTGAGGCAACAAACAAAGCAAGTAGTGGCGACTGCTAGAGTGCTAGAGAGGTTGGTGATGCGTGCGGATGTAGTGATTAAAATTTAGATAAAAATCAGTTGTCAGGCCCACCAGAAAATAAAAATCTTACAACTAGTTGTAGTTAGTAAGGGTCGATCCATAAAGAAACAATTCAATTAACACTATTAAATAATTCCCAATGTAAACTCTGATTAATAATAAACAAGTAAATAGGGGTTTTGGAGTTTTGATGAACAATGAACGACTTCAAAGACAATAACAATAAATAAACCTGAAATCAACAATATAAGAAAATTGGTTAAGAGATTGAATCCACCACTAGATTTATATGATAATGTAAATTCACATATCATTTTATTCCAACATGCTCAATTATGTTTTTATGCAATTGTGAGAGTAAATCTCTGTTTTCCTTACGTGTTGGCCAATTTAGCAATCGCTCAAATCAACTCCTAATCACTGATTAGTCATAAAGCAACCGCTCTTACAACTATCCAACAATTACATTAAGATTTAGAAAACCAATTACACTAAAATCTAATCACACACCGGGATTAAATTACTTAGAACATATATTTCTCTAGATCTACTACCACAACCGTGCATAATAAACCCAGATCTACCACTTTTATAACTGGCAAATAGCACAAATATAAATACCCACATGAATATCATACACCCCACTAGATCTACTACCACAACCGTGCATAATAAACCCAGATCTACCACTTTGAAAGTGGAAACAAGTATAAAAACCTTCATACCAACAATAGATTCAGAAATATATGAATAAAAACATAACTATGTTAAAATAATCAAATATGCAAGGTTCACAACATTAATACTAGTGGTTTCATCACTCCCTTAACCAAGGGAGGTTTAGTTACACATAACTAGAAGGAAATCACAAGAAAAACTATAAAGAAACAAGAAGAAACTATGAGAGAAATGAAGGAGAGTCCAACTTCTTTCATGATAACCAATGGTGCCTTTTATAGAAGTCTAGGGTAACAAAATTACAAAGGGGAGTGGATGGATGAGTGGGTTAGTTGAGTGGAGTGGTTGAGTGGATTGGTTGAGTGGATTGGTTGAGTGGATGAGTGGAGTGGTTGAGTGGATGAGTGGAGTGGAGTGGTTGAGTAGTTGAGTGGATTGATTTAGTGGATGAGTAGTTGAGTGTATGAGTGGAGTGAGTGGGTTGGTTGAGTGGGTGAGTGGTTTGATTCAGTGGATGAGTAGTTGAGTGGATGAGTGGAGTGATTTGGTTGAGTGGAGTGGAGTGGTTGAGTGCGAAAATTTCTTGGTCTGACTTAGAAGCCAAAAATGACTGACTATACTTCAGATCCATGAAAAGTACTCTTCATGAAAGTTGTAGATCTTTGTCTTGGCTATAACATGCATATCTGGATCGTCCAATTTGGCTTCCTACAGCCCAAGATATGACCCAAATACCACAGGTTATTCAAACCCAACTTCAGCACATCTGTTCCGACTTGCAAGCCCAAACTGACCCATTAGACTTCATTCTTTCAAAAGGTGTTCTTCATGAAAGTTGTTTATTTGGGTCTTGACTATCAACTATCCAAATTTTAGCCCATTTCCATTATTACAGCTTGAGATATGATTTTATGAGTGCACACTGTTCGGATTCTAGTGACAGAACTCGTATTCTGACTTCCATGTAAACTTAGGTCCCTTAGACATCTGTTTAAGACTTCGAGCTCTGCATCAAAGTTATAGAGCTTCCTCTTAGCTTTCCTATAAGATAAAATTCATGATTATCAGATATCAGGAACTCAAGTTATGGCCAAAATACAGAAATAGTGTAAAATCTCAATAATGCTGAAAATATTCAATTAGGACCAATTTGAGCTCAAATTCACAAAATCATACCAAACTCAATCAATTAATAATATGGAGAGTGTAAATGACTAAACATAAGGGTTTCTTAATAAATAAAATATGTGATTATCAAATTCCCCCACACTTAGCTTTTTGCACTCTTGAGCAAAACTCAAGACCAAAACAAGGACATAAGAGATTAACAAAATTTTAAATTCCAACGACATTCAAGAGCCCAAAATTTTACAATTAAGAAGAACAACCAAAGGTTCAAGGGATCAAAACATTCATGAGTTAACAATTCTCCACATCTCAAACCAACAAGCAAGGTATCTTCAACACGAATCGAGAATGATAGATCTTCACAAGATTCCCTCTCAATCTCTCAAGTGTTTAAAAGGTAGGTATTTTACTCAATTCAACCATGAAAATTGCACTACCATAAGCTTGCTTATCTTCTACTTCTCCACTACTCAAAACACATGCATACACAAATCATGAGGACTTTATTCAAGGTTGTAGTGAGGTCAAGGTAACAGAAGAAGGTAAAATGGATATGAGAGGATAAATACCAAAGAGAATAAAAGCAAATGAGAGTTGAGTTCAAATAACAAGCATAAAAGTTCATCCCACCTCTAATGTATAACCCTTTACATATTCATTTCTCAATCCTTTTCTCAGCTATTTTTTTTTTTGGGCACTCTTTCCTTTTTCAACAATCATTTTGTACACACACCCCCACACTTGTTCAAAAACTCATCCATTAACCAAGCTAATATTCTTTTATTCCCTAAGGTAAAGTAAGAACACAATTTTTCATTTAAGGCAATAATGAGCTAGAAACAAGGAATGGTCAAATAAGTTCAAAGGGGTTAAGTAAAGGAAAATATACAAGGTTGGCAGGAATCAGAAAATTTTCAAGAAGTCAAAAGAGTGCTTGATATCATATTGAAAACAAGGTTGGCTATTTGGTAAAACTAGTTAATTAAGAAAGAGGGCCTCAATCATGTTCATGCATGCAAGTGAAATGTAGCCTTAAAAAGAATCAAAGCAAGTTCTAGAGTGGTCATTAACATGAGTGAAAGTCACACAAGAAAGAAGAGAATGGCATAAATGTTGAATCCATCCATTAGGCTCAAAATCTCACAAGGTATGCATCCATCAAACTCAATTCATCAATTCAATCATCCATCACCAAGCACATCAGTTCAAGAAGGGAGAAAAGTTATTCAATCATGTAATGATTCTTTTTCTTTTAAAACTTTTTTTTTGAAATTAAGACATTTTTTTTAAATGCTAAAATCTCTCCCCCACACTTAATATAACATTGCCCTCAATGTGAAAGAGAGATATAGAAAAGAGCAACACAACCTGATAAGAAGTGAATCAACGCTAAGCAGGAAAAGAAACACACCTTGTCGATCTGCAGATCGGACTCGAAAAGAAATCAAATAATAAAACTTTAGTACTTCCACAATTTAATACTAATTAATTACTACCTAAAAACAAACTCCTTACTCTGCCACCAATTAAGATGCGTCTCAAGAGTAAAATTACTCCTTACTCTGCCATCACTAATTAGTTTAATAAGTCCATGACAATCATATCATACTTTCCAAACAAAACAACAAAAAAAATTTTTTTTTAGGTCAACTATCCTTCCCCCCCAACTAGATCACAACATTGTCCCCAATGTTAAAATATAGATAAGTAAAGGATAGAAGATATTACCTGTTGGAGAAAGTTGACACAAATTTAAACAGAAACAAAGTACAATAAAATCAAACCGACTAAAGAGAAAGTGTCAGATCTGGCTTTCTTTTGTTGTAACTTCCTTCGCTGCTTCCTGTTGACCAATCTATCTGAGCTAATACCTTATCAGGTACATACTCAAAAGCTTCTAATTTATCAATGAGCTCATCAATAGTGGAGGAGAGATAAGAAGTTGTCTTCTTCGAAGGAGTGATAAATTTCTGTTCCACAAACATTGTCAAGAAAAAATAACAAAAGATCAAAGAAATTATTAACATTCAACAAACCAATGGGTTTATGGTGGATGTTCGGATTCGACCAAGAGACAATTTGAAAAATTTCTTCCAAAGTACCAAAACCACCCCGGTAAGACAAGAAATGCATCGAATTGTCAACCATTGTTTTCATTCGTCCATGCATAGATGTTACCAATTTCTTCTCCAATTGTCTTTCCAAAGTGATGTTATTTTCACTAAAGGTTTAGGAATAACACCTAAAACCCGATTGCCTCCTATAAAAGCGAGAAAGTGATACAGCCCCCATTAACCCACGACAACCTCCCCATATACAAGATGAATATTCCTCGCAGACAAGTGATCGACCAAGAGTGCTAGCTGCGTTTACAAATTCTAATCCCTTCCCATAACTCGACCCACAAAAAAACATAGACATTTTTGAGGTTACGAATAGAAGGCCCCATTCTATACTCTTCCTCTCTTTGAGTGTTTCTGAGTTGAAGGTTAGTGGAGAAAATGGAGTGTTTAAATAAGAGAAAGAATAGGAAGGAAATAATTGTACCTATAAGGGTAGGTTGGTTTGTTGTCGAAAAGGTTGAAATTAAGAAACACAAAATCTTTTCTTTTTTTTTTTTTTTTTTTTTTTTTTTGTTTTTTGTTTTTTTTTTTTTTTGTTTTTTTTTTATTTTTTGTTTTTGAAAGATGACATAAAGAAGAAGAAGATGATGATGATGATGATACGTACGTGATTGGTTGTGGATATGGCTCACATCCGCCTCTCGGTTTAACGTCCAAGAATGCTTAAACGTCTTCTATGAGTCGAGGATAAGCTTCCCATCCAATTTTCTTATAAATTGGCAAACAGGGTCTTTTAGAGTCAGATTCCCAAGACTGTAGCGTTTTTCTTCATCCTTGAAGAGATTCCACAATTTAAGAATTTCACGATGCACTAATCCACAAGAATGCGTCTCAAGAGTCAATAAGATACCATCTAATGACTCCTTACTCAGTCCATTCTTAATGAAGAAAATTTTATCTTCTCTATTTGCGGAAACCATCCCCAAAGTACGACATCGCTTGTTACAGTTCCATCGTCCACATTTGTGATAAACTTGTAACCTTTTTGCTCTTCTCCTTTTAGAATATGAACTTCTTCCAAGACCGAGCATATATGAGTTAAATGAAATTGAGGACTCACCTGCTAATCGGACCTTTGCTTCAATTATCCAGCGTACATCTTCTGGCATACCTTTGTGCATTAACAGTCTCAATCTTTCACATCGAACTTTGTAGATTGTTCTCAGAGCATTTTGAGGAAGAGAAGGAAAATATTTGCTCAGGTTTGAAAGAATTACATCCATAAGGAGAAGAAGGGTTCAGTTATTTTGGGAAATTGAAAAATAAACCGACTTGAGAGTCACGGAGTACCGTATCCGCCACTTAACCGGTAACACAAAGAACTCAAGAACTTGGTTTTCCAGGAATGGTTGAGTCTTTGTCCATTAACTTTAAGCGCATTACCATTCCTAGGATCCTCAATATCTACGGCCCCAGAGGATACACGTGTTTGACAACAAAAGAACCGCGCCTCCTAGATCTCAATTTTCCAAGGAGTAGGTGCAGATGATAATCTCAAAGCAGAACTTTTTTGACCAATTTTCGCAGCTTTTGCAGACCTTGAATAAAGTAGGCCAATAAAATCCATACTGCAAGATTTTCGCAATTGTTGTCGCTTATTGTCGGGCATACAACTATTTTTTTTCTTTTTTTTTTATTCATAATGCGGATGGAGAAGGTTCATCACCTCCACTTCTGCATTTTCTGGAAGTTCATAATAAGGTTTGAGACGATGACCATTGACCTTAAATGTTTTGCCTGAAATTTCACTCCGATCTCAATCGCACCAAAAGGAAAAACATTAGTTACCATAAATGGCCCAATCCACTTAGAATGCAGTTTACATGGAAACAATTTGAGTCTTGATTGAAAAAGCAGAACTTTTTGCCCTCTGTGAAATTTCTTTCTGGAAATCAACTGGTCATGGAATGCCTTAGCTTTAGTTTTATAAATCAGGGCATTCTCGAAGGCCTCATTTCTTAATTCTTCCAGTTCCTGTAACTGGAACTTCCTTTGCTTTCCAACTCCTTCCAATTCCATATTTACTTGTTTAATGGCCCAGTAAGAGCGATGTTGCAACTCAACAGGCAAATGACAGGGCTTTCCATACACCAACCAAAATGGTGACATGCCAATGGGAGTCTTATAGGCAGTCCTATAAGCCCATAAAGCGTCTTCAAGTCGAGTGCTCTAATCCTTTCTTGAGGGATTCACTGTCTTTTCAAGGATTGACTTAATCTCCCGGTTGGACACTTTAGTTTGTCCATTTGTCTGTGGATGGTAAGGAGTGGAGATTCTGTGCATAACTCCATATCTTTTCAATAGAGCATCAAAGGTTCTGTTGCAAAAATGAGTCCCTTGGTCACTGATGATAGCCCTTGGGGTCCCGAACCTGGAGAAAATATGTGTTCTAACAAAATCTGCAACAGTTTTAGAATCATCAGATCGGGTGGCTTTTGCTTCCACCCATTTAGACACATAATCAACAGATAAAAGAATGTATGTAAAACCAAATGAAGGAGGGAATGGTCCCATGAAATCAATACCCCACACATCAAAGAGTTCCACAAAAATGATCGGAGTCTGAGGCATTTGATTACGAGGACCAATATTACCTGTTCTCTGACAGCGGTCACAAGACTTACAGAAGTTGTAAGCGTCTTTGAAAATTGAAGGCCAATAGAAACCACTGTCAAGCACTTTATTGGCTATCCTTTTACTGCCAAAGTGTCCTCCACATGCATAGGTGTGGCAAAAGGAGAGGATGGAGTGTGTCTCAGAATCAGGAATGCACCTCCTAATGACTTGATCTGCACAATGCTTCCATAAGTACGAGTCATCCCAGATATAGTATTTACAGTCACTCCTTAATTTATCTCTTTGGGCCTTGTTCAAACCCTCCGGAAAGTCCTTAGTAACCAGGTAGTTAACAATGTCAGCATACCAAGGGATTATGGTGTTGACAACCATCAAATATTCATCTGGAAAAGTCTCCATGATAGGCATTTCTTCCTCTTCAGTTACCAATCTACTCAAGTGATCGGCCACCAAGTTTTCGCTCCCTTTCTTGTCTTTAATCTCCAAGTCAAATTCCTGGAGCAATAAAATCCATCGGAGCAATCTAGGCTTTGCTTCTTTCTTTGTTAGAAGATACTTCAAGGCTACATGATCTGAAAACACAATCACTTTAGAACCAATTAGATATGATCTAAATTTTTCTAAAGCAAATACAACAACTAGAAGTTCCTTTTCTGTGGTTGAGTAATTAAGTTGAGCATCATTTAGAGTCCTTGATGCATAGTAAATGGCATAAGGAACTCTATCAACTCGTTGTCCCAAGACAGCTCCTACTTGCAAAGTCACTGGCATCACACATTAGTTCAAAAGGTAACTCCCAGGTTGGGTGGCCTGATGATAGCGCATACAGTTAACAACTTCTTGAGTTTATTGAAAGCTTCCATACATTTCTCATCAAAGTTAAAATTAACATCTTTTTGAAGAAGTCTGCAAAGGGGCAATGAGACTTTAGAAAAGTCTTTAATGAATCTCCGATAGAAACCTGCATAACCAATAAAAGAACGAATCTCCCACACACTAGTGGGTGGTGGCAAAGAATGCATGAGTTCTACCTTAGCTTTATCTACTTCAATTCCCTTAGCATAAATTACATGACCTAACACAATACCTTCATTCACCATGAAATGACATTTTTCCTAATTCAGTACCAGGTTAGTGTCAATGCATCTTTTAAGAACCAATGTTAAATGTTCCAGGCAATTTTCAAAATCATTTCTAAAGACACTAAAGTCATCCATAAAAACCTCAATGATGTTTTCAATGTAATCAGAAAATAAACTCATCATGCATCTTTGAAAAGTTCCTGGTGCATTGCAGAGTCCAAAAGGCATTCGCCTATATGCAAAGGTACCAAATGGACAAGTGAATGTAGTCTTGTCTTGGTCTTCTGGAGCTATGGCAATCTGATTGTAACCTGAAAAACCATCCAGAAAATAATAATGAGAATGACCAGCTAATATTTCTAACATTTGATTAATGAAAGGTAAAGGAAAGTGGTCTTTTCTCGTGGCGGCATTCAACTTCATGTAATCAATACAAACACACCACCCTGTTTGTAACCTAGTGGGAATAAGCTCATTTTCAGCATTTCTTACCACAGTAATTCCAGATTTCTTTGGTACTACCTAGACTGGGCTTACCCACTTGCTGTTAGAAATGGGGTAGATCACCCCCACACTTAGGAGCTTCAGTATCTCCTTTTTCACAACTTCCATCATGGGAGGATTCAACCTCCGCTGAGGGTCTCTCACAGGTTTAGTATCCTCCTCCATTAATATCTTGTGCATACAAACGGAGGGACTAATACCCTTGATATCAGCTATTGACCAACCAATGGCTATCTTATGTTCCTGCAAAACAGCTACCAGTTTCTCTTCTTGTTCTTGGGTGAGTGACTTTGCAATTATTACTGGAATGGTGTCCTTCTCCCCCAAGAAGATGTATTTAAGATGATCAGGCAGTGTTTTAAGTTCCAATTCAGTGCCTCGCACACTGTGAAGGTTGAGGTATATCAGTAGTAATAGGTAAATCAACAAAAGTTACCTCGTGCTCTTCTGGAGTGGAAGAGAGCTCTTGTAAGGCAGCAACAATTTCATCAATGTCTTCACTCCATGGCTCTTCTTCACTCTTTTTATTTTCCTCCTATACATCTAAGCTATGAGTTAGAATTGTATCAAGAGCATCAAAATGGTTAGTATCAAAAGCTGCAGAAATTAAAGAATCAAAAGGATCAAAAGAATCAATTAAACAAGCAGAGTGCACATCACTTGGGTATCTCATAGCTTCAAAAATATTGAATCTAATTAATTCCCCATTAAATTCCATTGTTAGAGTTCCTGAGTGCACATCAATTTTTGTCGCATAGTCTTCAAAAATGGTCTCCCTAACAAGATAGGAGCAGATTTGGGAGACTCATCCTCTTCCATGTCCAAAACATAGAAATCAGGAAACATTAATTCATTCACCGCACCAAAACATCTTCCACCACACCCTTAGGGTATGCATTAGATCTATCAGCCAATTGAATAACAACACCAGTAGGTTCCAAAGGACCCAAGTATAAAGATGCATAAATAGAATATGGCATGACATTTATAGATACACCTAAATCAAGCATTGCCCTTTCAAACCTTGTGTTACCTATAGTGCATGGAATGGTGAATGTGCCATGGTCCTTACATTTGGTTGGGAGTTTCTTTTTAATTACAGCTGAAACATTTTCTCCCACTTGGACCTTTTCATTTCCTTTTAACTTCCTCTTGTTACATGCATAATTCTTTCGAAATTTTGCATATCTAGGTACACGCTTAATGGCATCTAACAAAGGGATATTAACCTCTACCTTCCTAAAAGTCTCAAGTATTTCTTTTTTCGCTTCTTCTTTCTTGGTTTTAACTAACCTACTAGGAAAAGGAGCTTTAGTAACATATTTAGGAAGGGTTCAGAAATACTTACCTTAGGGGCTTTGGAAGTTTGCCCTTATCATTTGCTTCTTTGGGTGGTTCATCTTTCTCTTGAGTGATTGGTAGAGAGATGTAGGCTCATCCATCGTCTTTTCGCTTCTCAACGTGACAAAGACTAGCATTTTCCCTCGGATTTACTTACGTGAGGGTAGTTTTCCGAAGCTTGGCTTTGAAACTTGTTGAATTCGTGGACAAATGTCTCTATCTGATTCTGCAAGTTATTGATTGCAATCCTTGTTTCTTGTTGGAACTGTGAATTATTAGTAGCCATTTGCTTCACTAGCTCCTCTAGTGAAGGCTCAGGTTGCTTAGGAGCTTGAACTTGCTACTGTCTCTGAGGGAAATGTGCTTGCCTTTGTTGGAATCCTGGAGGTCCATAAGCTGGAGGTTGATTTTGAGGTTGCTTTGCATAGCTGAAATTAGGATGATCCCTCCAACCTGGATTATATATGTTTGAGTAGGGGTTGTAATTTTTTGAAAGTCCAGCATATCCCCCTACTGCTCTCACCTCCTCATTTGTGTCCTCTTGGAGAGTGGGACACATATCAGTAGGATGTCCAGATGAACAACAGATCCCACAAGCATGAAGCGGTGCTTTGCCTCGTATCCATTAATCATTTGAACCATAGCGATCAATTGAGTCATTTTCTTTGTAGACGGTTGTCTCTACTTCTTTCATCGCTTCTTACTCCAGTGTCATTTCTAGAGTAGAATTGTTGAGTATTGGTAGCCATTCTTGAGATCAAGTTTCTAGCTTCTTGAGGAGTTTTATCAACCAATGCTCCTCCGCTAGCAGCATCAATCATGTTGCGATCCATCACTTGTAAGCCTTCATAGAAATACTGAATTAAGAGCTGCTCACTTATTTGATGATGAGGGCAACTGAAACATAGCTTCTTAAATCTCTCCAGTAGTCATGGAGTGATTCTCCATGCCTTTGTTGAATACCACAGATTTCTTTTCTGATTGTTGCAGCTTTTGAGGCAGGAAAGTATTTGTCTAGGAAAGTTCGGGCCATATCCTGCCATGATTGGATGGATCCGGGTAGCAAGTAGTAAAGCCACTCCTTTGCTGAGTCTTTCAATGAGAATGGAAAAGCTCTCAATTTGACTTGCTCTACATGAATTCCTGCAGGTTTCATGCTAGAACATACCACATGAATTTCCTTCAAGTGCTTGTTGGGGTCCTCTCGGGTAATCCATTGAAAGATGGCAAGAGATGGATTAAGCCGGATTTCAATTCAAATGCCTCTTCATTTTCAAGAATGTCTATGCACGAGGTTGTTGATCTAGATCTGGAGCACCCAATGCCCTTAAAGTGTTTTCTGCCATCGTCACTTCTTCAGATATTTCAGATGTCTCTGAACTTGATAGATCAATGTAACGGGCAACTTCAATGTCAGCAGGTGTGAAGTGGAAATTATCCGGATGGAATGGAAATTGAGGATGTGAAGTGAGTTGATCAATATAGTTCCTCAAATTTAGCAATCCTTCGTCTACCCCTTCAATGGACATCAACACCTACAAAACACTCAAAAGAAAGATTCAAAAATAAAAACAAAAATAAAAACAGAGTAAAAATAGGAAATAAATTAATAGTGTAATTGAAAAATTGGCTCACAAGAACGGCGCCAAAATTCGATGCGTGCGGATGTAGTGATTAAAATTTAGATAAAAATCGGTTGTCGTGCCCAAGAAAATAAAAACCTTACAACTAGTTGTAGTTAGTAAGGTCGATCCACAGAGAACCAATTCAATTAACACTATTAAATAATTCCCAATGTAAACTCTGATTAATAATAAACAGTAAATAGGGGGTTTTGGAGTTTTGATGAACAATGAACAGCTTCAAAGACAATAACAATAAACAAACTGAAATCAACAATATAAGAAAATTGGTTAAGAGATTGAATCCACCACTAGATTTATATGATAATGTAAATTCACATATCATTTTATTCCAACATGCTCAATTATGTTTTTATGCAATTGTGAGAGTAAATCTCTGTTTTCCTTACGTGTTGGCCAATTTAGCAACCGCTCAAATCAACTCCTAATCACTGATTAGTCATAAAGCAACCGCTCTTACAACTATCCAACAATTGCATTAAGATTTAGAAAACCAATTACACTAAGATCTAATCACACACCGGGATTAAATTACTTAGAACATATATTTCTCTAGATCTACTACCACAACCGTGCATAATAAACCCAGATCTACCACTTTTATAACTGGCAAATAGCACAAAGATAATTATACCCACATGAACATCATACATCCCACTAGATCTACTACCACAACCGTGCATAATAAACCCAGATCTACCACTTTGAAAGTGAAAACAAGTATAAAAACCTTCATACCAACAATAGATTCAGAAATATATGAATAAAAACATAACTGTGTTAAAATAATCAAATATGCAAGGTTCACAACATTAATACTAGTGGTTTCATCACTCCCTTAACCAAGGGAGGTTTAGTTACACATAACTAGAAGGAAATCACAAGAAAAACTATGAAGAAACAAGAAGAAACTATGAGAGAAATGAAGGAGAGTCCAACTTCTTTCATGATAACCAATGGTGCCTTTTATAGAAGTCTAGGGTAACAAAATGACAAAGGGGAGTGGATGGATGAGTGGGTTAGTTGAGTGGAGTGGTTGAGTGGATTGGTTGAGTGGATTGGTTGAGTGGGTTAGTTGAGTGGATGAGTGGAGTGGTTGAGTGGATGAGTGGAGTGGAGTGGTTGAGTGGATTGATTTAGTGGATGAGTAGTTGAGTGTATGAGTGGAGTGAGTGGGTTGGTTGAGTGGGTGAGTGGTTTGATTTAGTGGATGAGTAGTTGAGTGGATGAGTGGAGTGATTTGGTTGAGTGGAGTGGAGTGGTTGAGTGCGAAAATTTCTTGGTCTGACTTGGAAGCCGAAAACGACCAACTATACTTCAGATCCATGAAAAGTACTCTTCATGAAAGTTGTAGATATTTGTCTTGGCTATACCATGCATATATGGATCGTCCAATTTGGCTTCCTACAGCCCAAGATATGACCTAAATACCACAGGTTGTTCAAACCCAACTTCAGCACATCTGTTCCGACTTGCAAGCCCAAACTGACCCATTAGACTTCATTCTTTCAAAAGGTGTTCTTCATGGAAGTTGTTTATTTGGGTCTTGACTATCAACTATCCAAATTTCAGCCCATCTCCATTATTACAACTTGAGATATGATTTTATGAGTGCACACCGTTCGGATTCTAGTGATAGAACCCGTATTCTGACTTCCATGTAAACTTAGGTCCCTTAGACATCTGTTTAGGACTTCTAGCTCTTCATCAAAGTTGTAGAGCTGCCTCTTAACTTTCCTATAAGATAAAATTCATGATTATCAGATATCAGGAACTCAAGTTATGGCCAAAATACAGAAACAGTGTAAAATCTCAATAATGTTGAAAATATTCAATTAGGACCAATTTGAGCTCAAACTCACAAAATCATACCAAACTCAATCAATTAAGAATATGGAGAGTGTAAATGACTAAACATAAGGGTTTCTTAATAAATAAAATATGTGATTATCAGTTGGTACCTCGGCAACCAGAACTATCACCTGTATAGGATGTACAAGTCAGGAGAAATCAAAATTTTCTCGATATTTCAGAGTTCAGAAAGATGAATCCTCCGATGTTCAGAGGCGACTACGATCCAGTTAAAGCAGAAGAGTGGTTGACTGAGTTAGAGAAAATTTATGAGGTCATGGTTTGCTCTAAAGAGCAAAGAGTTTCCTTTCCTTTCTTCATGTTTGGAAGGGAAGTGGAGCAATAGTGGCAAAGTACCAGGAGACTGCTAGAGACAGCCAGGACTTTGATCACATGGAGAGTGTTCAAGGAGACCATTTTGGAGAAATATTTTCCACAAAATTTGTAGGATGATAAAGAAAGGGAATTTCTAAGTCTTCATCAAGAGGACATGACGTTGGACAATATGATAAAGAAAGAGAATTTCTAAGTCTTTATCAAATCCTAATCATGATCTAAAAACATAATAGAATCATTGATGTTCACATATTTGATGCATTAATAAGCCTTCATTTTTAGTCATTTACACTCTCCATGCACTTAATAAATTAAGTTTGGTTATGTTTTGTATGTTTTGAACTCAAAATGGATTTAATTGAATTTTTTAGCATGATTTACGTCTTACACTAATCGTGTATTTGGGTCATATCTTGGGCTGTAGGTGGATGTTTAATGTGAATCTTATGTCATTCTAAAGATAAGAGAGAGCTCTACAATCTTCATGAAGACATCAAATACTCAATCACACGTTTGGATGGCTCAATTTGGCATTGAATCAAGAACTAAAGTGTTGCTCCTGACAGAATGACCTATGTGTACTGTTCATTATACTGCTCGTGGTGAAAGTTGTAGAATGGGCTGAAATTTTGATGGTTGATAGTTAAGATTCAAATATACAACTTTCATGTTGTACACTTTTCCCGATTCAGACTCCTTGGAGGTGATATTGGGCTTGGAAGTCAGAACAGAGGAGCTGCGTCTGGACCTGAGCAGTGTGCAGTAATTTGAACATATCTGGAGCTATAGAAATGATATTGGACTCAAACTAAAGCCATTTGAAAGCTAAGATCCAGACCTACAACTTTCATGAAGACCACTTGGCTCAAAAAAGATGAATGCAATGACTTCAGAGCTGCATGATTTCGGAGACAAAGAATCTCCATAATTTTCTACTCAACAAAAGTCATTCAACCTACTCCACTCATCCACCTACTCCACTCATTCAACCTACTCCACTCAACCACCATGACTCAGCCCCCTTTGACATTTTGTACCTCTAACCCTCTATAAAAGAGAGGCTATGCAGATCATTGAATAGGTAGAGCTTTTATATAGTAGTGTTGTTATAATTAAAGTTTTAGTGTTTCATTTTGGAGAATTCTCATCTTCTCTTCCTCTCCTCCTCTCTCTTTGTTATTTTCATTTTTGTATGGTTCTTGAAGGTTCTCCAATGGTGATGGCTATGGAGAGCTAAACTTCTTTAATCAATCCAAGAGATTGACAAGCTTGATGATTAATCCTGAGATCTTGTTTTAATTGTTATACGTTCATCTATTAATCAAGTTTCTCTTTCTCTTCTTCTCTTGTTTAAATTCGATTTAATGCTTAATTTGATTGGGATTTGCATATGTTAATTGCGTAATTATCATATGCCAAGAGATGAATTCAGTAGGTTATATAATTTATCAAAGGTGTTTGATGAAATATTTAGCTTGGTTGGATCTTGGTTTTTAAGTTAGTTTGGGTTTTGGATGGATGCTTAATTTGTCTAACCTTAATTAATTGAATTTTAGAAGCGTTTCTAGTAGAAGATCCATGGATCATTGAGAGGCGTCTTGATGTGATCTAAGACCAAAGATTTGGTTGATAGTTGAACAATTTATAAAGATCAAGGATGGATTAAAATCAAGATTTGTTAATTCTCTTGGATTGGTTGTTTTCTCAATCTTGTTTACTCATTTTAATTGTTCTTTGTTGTTTAACCTTGCAAAACTCTTTCCCCCTATTTATTAACCTCTTAATCTGACTTCATAATTAGAGTGATCTACGGGCTCGACCCGGTGTTACCTTATGCTACAAGCAGTTTTGGTAAATCGGTTATAAAATGATTTAAATTTGATAATCTCGACAAGTGTCAAATTTTTGGCGCCGTTGCCGGGAATCATTCTGATTTTGTTCAATCTTATTAAGAGTTTATTTAACTACTAATCGCTCACTAACCTTTATGTTGCTGTGTTTTGGTGATTTTTAGGATAAAACAGGTGATTACGGGTCATTTTGCAGAATTTCGTATTGACGAGAAAATGTGCCCCAGAATGAGTGAAACTTGGTCAGTTGAAGGAAAACAGCCTAATAAACAAGACTCACAGTAAATTGTGAGGTCATCCCTGTTTTTTCCAAAATCCATCGTTTAGACCCGTTTTTTAATTTTTTAATATTTTTTATTGTATTTTTTAGTTTCATTTTTGTGTAGTTTTTATACTGTACAAGTCCAATAATTTTTAAAAATGTTTAGATAGGTGAATTATATTCATTTTGGTAGATTTTTAGTGTTATCTAGTGTATTCTGCTTGTTTGTTATTTTTTTTGTTTTATGTGCTTTGGATAATGCATGACTAGGTCTTTTGCTAGCCAATTACTTGATATTGATTCAGAGATTGATATGACTTTGCATAATAGAGTACAAACTTGAGGAATTGACTTCTTTGGTGAGACAGTTAGTAGTGAGACAACAATTACCTGTGCAAATAGCTGCAACTGTGTGTGCCATTTGTTCTTGTTCATCTCATCCCACATATGCATGTCATACACTTCAAGATGGTAGTTCTGTTTTTCCATATCAATCTGTTGCTACAACAGGTGTCTTTCTTAGTAAACCACCATACCAGCAGCCTATGCAACAACCAAGTCCAGTAGCCATGAAACCTGAGCCATCATTGGAAGATTTGGTGAAGCAGATGGCCACTAACAATATTCAATTCCAACAGAGGACAGAGGCAATCACACAGAATTTAGAAACCCAGATTGGACAACTGGCCTCCTCATTGAGTCAAGAATGTGCCCAAGGTTCTAGCCAACTCCCTTCCCAAACAATTCCCAATCCAAATGGGAATGTGAGTGTCGTTATGCTGAGGTCTGAAAAATCTGAGAAGCATCATCTGAGCCTCAACTAGCCAGCAAGCATCAACCAGTAGAAGAAACAGTTTCTGATGAACCACCCAAGAATCGAGGGTCGAAGAAATCGGTTGTTGCCCATGAGCGAAGAAGAAGAACGACTGCGGTGGCTCTTTCCTTTCCACAGAGAGCCATTGAGACCAAAAAGATACATGAGGTGAGAAGGATAAAGAGCTCCATGAAGAACATTCTATTTTTCATGTTGATTTAATTGATAATTTGGTTAATAATTCATATGCTGACTTGTGTGAGGAGTTTCCTGAGATTGCTGATTTTGATGACTTTGTGTGGTGATTTGTGTGCTTCTTGTGATGGTGATAAGTTGTGTGCTATATGTTCTGAAATTTTTACTGTTGTGGGAGATACTGCTACATGTTCGAAATTTCCTTATTCTAAGAGTTATGATCATGTTGTTTTGGAAGATTGTACACATATTACAGGTGATGCTGCAATTAAATCAGCAGAATTAATTTCTTCAACTAGCTTGATACCTTCAGTGCAGCAACCACCTACCCTTGAGTTGAAATCCATTGAAGAATTTTTAGAAAAGGGAGAAGAAGAGCACTGGATGGCGGTCACTACTGTGGTGGATTTTGTTTTCGAGCCATGGTCCAACATAAACAAGGAAAATGAAGTTGATCAAGTATACATATTGCATTCTAGTGCTGAAGCCAAAGGAATTAAGGAAGGCCAATGGGACCTCGGTGGAAGCTCTCCTATTTCAAGTCATGTTTCCAGTCATGTTTCAAGCTTAACTTGGTCTCGGTCATTACACTTCAAGCAATGGGACCCCGGTGGGAGTTTCTTGTCAGCTATAATAGGACCTTAATGAATCTTCACCTTGATAAGGATGTTTCTTCTCTCTCTTTTATTTTACTTGTCCTTCATTAATTGATTATTTTGATGGAATGTTATTTTTCTTGTGAGCTTAACATTGAGGACAATGTTATGATCTGGTTGGGGGGAAGGATCGTTGTGTGCCTAAATAAAAAAAAAGTGTGTGTATGTATTAATATGTTTATATGTTTGTCAGTAATTTTCTAAACCAGTTAAGGATGGCAGAGTAGGGAGTAAATTTTACTCTTGAGACGCATTTTAGTTGGGGTAGATAACTAGTTTGTGTGGAAGTAGCAATTGAAATTCAGGAAAATTTGCATGATTGAGTTAATTGTCTTCTTTCTTAAAAATCATATGTTTGGTTATGGATGTTGAATTGGTGGGTGAGAATGATAGAACTATACCTTGTGAGATCTTGAGCCTATTGATGAATGAATTGAACATCTACACCATTCTCTTCTTTCTTGTGTGAATTTCACTTATGAAATTGTTGCTCTAGAACTTGCTTTGATTTTTTTTTAAAGCTACGTTTTCACATGCATACATAAAAATGATTGAGGCAATTTTCTTCAATTAACTACTTTGACCAAATAGCCAACCTTGCATATTTCCCATTGCTTAACCCCTTTGAGCTTATTTGATTATTCTTTGTCTCGAACTCATTATGTTTCTTAAATGAAAAATCATGTTCTTACTTAGTCTTAGGGAATAAGAGAACATTAGCTTTGTCATTGGATGAGTTCATGAACAAGTGTGGGGGTGTGTATGCAGAATGGTTGAAAAATGTATGTATGATGTTCTTTTTGTAAAAATAAAAAAGAAAAAAAAAAAAAAAAATATATATATATAAAAAAAATTCAAAAAAAATATGTAAAAAAAAAAGGGTCAACAAGGCAATAAAGGAAGGGAAAATAATATGTAAAGGGAATTTGTATTAGATGAAGTTGGGATGAACTTTCATGATTGTTAATTGAGCTCAGCTTTCATGTTCTTTTATTCTCTTTGGTATTTAACTTGTCATATCCATATTACCTTCTCCTTTACCTTGACCTCACTACAACCTTGAATAAAGTCCTCATGATTTGTGTTTGCATATGTTTTGAGTAGTGGAGAAGTAGAAGATAAGCAAGCTTATGGTAGTGCAATTTTCATGAGTTAAATTGAGTGTAATACCTACCTTTTAAATACTTGAGAAGAGTGAATTCTGTGAGGATCTATCATTCTTTACTCATGCTTTTCAATTGAAGTATCCTTGCTTGTTGATTTGAGATGTGAAGATGTGTTACCTCATGAATGTTTTGATTACTTGAATTATTAATTACTCTTCATTCTTAAATATTATTAGAAATTGAGTCTTTTAGAATGTTTAACTTTTGAGTCGCTTTTATTTTGTTTTTGTGTGTTTTGCCCAGAGTGCAAAAAGCTAAGTGTGGGGGAATTTGATGTTCACATATTTGATGCATTAATAAGCCTTCATTTTTAGTCATTTACACTCTCCATGCACTTAATAAATTAAGTTTGGTTATGTTTTGTATGTTTTGAACTCAAAATGGATTTAATTGAATTTTTCAGCATGATTTACGTCTTACACTAATCCTGTATTTGGGTTATATCTTGGGCTGTAGGTGGATGTTTAAGGTGAATCGTATGTCATTCTAAAGATAAGAGAGAGCTCTAAAATCTTCATGAAGACATCAAAGACTCAATCATACGTTTGGATGGCTCAATTTGGCATTGAATCAAGAACTAAAGTGTTGCTCCTGGCAGAATGACCTATGTGTACTGTTCATTATACTGCTCGTGGTGAAAGTTATAGAATGGGCTAAAATTTTGATGGTTGATAGTTAAGACTCAAATCTACAACTTTTATGTTGTACACTTTTCCCGATTCAGACTCCTTGGAGGTGATATTGGGCTTGGAAGTCAGAACAAAGGAGCTGCGTCTGGACCTGAGTAGTGTGCAGTAATTTGAACATATCTGGAGCTATAGAAATGATATTGGACTCAAACCAAAGCCATTTGAAAGCTAAGATCCTGACCTACAACTTTCATGAAGACTACTTGGCTCAAAAATGACGAATGCAATGACTTCAGAGCTGCATGATTTTGGAGACAAAGAATCTCCATAATTTTCTACTCAACAAAAGTCATTCAACCTACTCCACTCATCCACCTACTCCACTCATTCAACCTACTCCACTCAACCACCATGACTCAGCCCCATTTGACATTTTGTACCTCTAACCCTCTATAAAAGGGAGGCTATGCAGATCATTGAATAGGTAGAGCTTTTATGTAGTAGTGTTGTTATAATTAAAGTTTTAGTGTTTCATTTTAGAGAATTCTCTTCTTCTCTTCCTCTCCTCCTCTCTCTTTGTTATTTTCATTTTTGTATGGTTCTTGAAGGTTCTCCAATGATGATGGCTATGGAGAGCTAAACTTCTTTAATCAATCCAAGAGATTGACAAGCTTGATGATTAATCCTGAGATCTTGTTTTAATTGTTATACGTTCATCTATTAATCAAGTTTCTCTTTCTCTTCTTCTCTTGTTTAAATTCTGATTTAAAGCTTAATTTGATTGGGATTTGCATATGTTAATTGCGTAATTATCATATGCCAAGAGATGAATTCAGAGGTTATATAATTTATCAAAGGTGTTTGATGAAATATTTAGCTTGGTTGGATCTTGGTTTTTAAGTTAATTTGGGTTTTGGATGGATGCTTAATTTGTCTAACCTTAATAAATTGAATTTTAGAAGCGTTTCTAGTAGAAGATCCATGGATCATTGAGAGGCGTCTTGATGTGATCTAAGACCAAAGATTTGGTTGATAGTTGAACGAATTTATAAAGATCAAGGATGGATTAAAATCAAGATTTGTTAATTCTCTTGGATTGGTTGTTTTTTCAATCTTGTTTACTCATTTTAATTGTTCTTTGTTGTTTAACCTTGCAAAACTCTTTCCCCCTATTTATTAACCTCTTAATCTGACTTCATAATTAGAGTGATCTACGGGCTCGACCCGGTGTTACCTTATGCTACAAGCAGTTTTGGTAAATCGGTTATAAAATGATTTAAATTTGATAATCTCGACAAGTGTCAAATTTTTGGCGCCGTTGCCGGGGATCATTCTGATTTTGTTCAATCTTATTAAGAGTTTATTTAACTACTAATCTCTCACTAACCTTTATGTTGCTGTGTTTTGGTGATTTTTAGGATAAAATGGGTGATTACGGGTCATTTTGCAGAATTTCGTATTAACAGAAAATGTGCCCAGAATGAGCTGAAACTTGGTCAGTTGAAGGAAAACAGCCTAATAAACAAGACACACAGTAAACTGTGAGGTCACCCCTGTTTTTTCCAAAATCCATCGTTTAGACCAGTTTTTTAATTTTTTAATATTTTTTATTATATTTTTTAGTTTCATTTTTGTGTAGTTTTTATGCTGTACAAGTCCCATAATTTTTAAAAATGTTTAGATAGGTGAATTATATTTATTTTGGTAGATTTTTAGTGTTGTCTAGTGTATTCTGCTTGTTTGTTATTTTTTTTGTTTTATGTGCTTTGGATAATGCATGACTAGGTCTTTTGCTAGCCAATTACTTGATATTGATTCGAGATTGATATGACTTTGCATAATGGAGTACAAACTTGAGGAATTGACTTCTTTGGTGAGACAGTTAGTAGTGAGACAACAATTACCGTGCAAATAGCTGCAATCTTGTGTGTGCCATTTGTTCTTGTTCATCTCATCCCACATATGCATGTCATACACTTCAAGATGGTAGTTCTGTTTTCCATATCAATCTGTTGCTACAACAGTGTCTTTCTTAGTAAACCACCATATCGCACCTATGCAACAACCAAGTCCAAGTAGCCATGAAACCTGAGCCATCATTGGAAGATTTGGTGAAGCAGATGGCCACTAACAATATTCAATTCCAACAGAGGACAGAGGCAATCACACAGAATTTAGAAACCCAGATTGGACAACTGGCCTTCTCATTGAGTCAGCAACAGGCCCAAGGTTCTAGCCAACTCCCTTCCCAAACAATTCCCAATCCAAATGGGAATGTGAGTGTCGTTATGCTGAGGTCTGAAAAATCTGTAGAAGCATCATCTGAGCCTCAACTAGCCAGCAAGCATCAACCAGTAGAAGAAACAGTTTCTGATGAACCAGCCCAAGAATCTGAGGGTCAGAAGAAATCAGTTGTTGCCCATGAGCAGCAGCAACAGCCTGCGGTGGCTCTTTCCTTTCCACAGAGAGCCATTGAGACCAAAAAGATACATGAGGCTGAGAAGGATAAAGAGCTCCATGAAGAACATTCTATTTTTCATGTTGATTTAATTGATAATTTGGTTAATAATTCATATGCTGACTTGTGTGAGGAGTTTCCTGAGATTGCTGATTTTGATGACTTTGTGTGTGGTGATTTGTGTGCTTCTTGTGATGGTGATAAGTTGTGTGCTATATGTTCTGAAATTTTTACTGTTGTGGGAGATACTGCTACATGTTCGAAATTTCCTTATTCTAAGAGTTATGATCATGTTGTTTTGGAAGATTGTACACATATTACAGGTGATGCTGCAATTAAATCAGTAATTAATTTCTTCAACTAGCTTGATACCTTCAGTGCAGCAACCACCTACCCTTGAGTTGAAATCCATTGAAGAATTTTTAGAAAAGGGAGAAGAAGAGCACCGGATGGCGGTCACTACTGTGGTGGATTTTGTTTTCGAGCCATGGTCCAACATAAACAAGGAAAATGAAGTTGATCAAGTATACATATTGCATTCTAGTGCTGAAGTCAAAGGAATTAAGGAAGGCCAATGGGACCTCGGTGGAAGCTCTCCAGTTTCAAGTCATGTTTCCAGTCATGTTTCAAGCTTAACTTGGTCTCGGTCATTACACTTCAAGCAATGGGACCCCGGTGGGAGTTTCTTGTCAGCTATAATAGGACCTTAATGAATCTTCACCTTGATAAGGATGTTTCTTCTCTCTCTTTTATTTTACTTGTCCTTCATTAATTGATTATTTTGATGGAATGTTATTTTTCTTGTGAGCTTAACATTGAGGACAATGTTATGATCTGGTTGGGGGGAAGGATCGTTGTGTGCCTAAATAAAAAAAAAGTGTGTGTATGTATTAATATGTTTATATGTTTGTCAGTAATTTTCTAAACCAGTTAAGGATGGCAGAGTAGGGAGTAAATTTTACTCTTGAGACGCATTTTAGTTGGGGTAGATAACTAGTTTGTGTGGAAGTAGCAATTGAAATTCAGGAAAATTTGCATGATTGAGTTAATTGTCTTCTTTCTTAAAAATCATATGTTTGGTTATGGATGTTGAATTGGTGGACTGAGAATGATAGAACTATACCTTGTGAGATCTTGAGCCTATTGATGAATGAATTGAACATCTACACCATTCTCTTCTTTCTTGTGTGAATTTCACTTATGAAATTGTTGCTCTAGAACTTGCTTTGATTTTTTTTTAAAGCTACGTTTTCACATGCATACATAAAAATGATTGAGGCAATTTTCTTCAATTAACTACTTTGACCAAATAGCCAACCTTGCATATTTCCCATTGCTTAACCCCTTTGAGCTTATTTGATTATTCTTTGTCTCGAACTCATTATGTTTCTTAAATGAAAAACCATGTTCTTACTTAGTCTTAGGGAATAAGAGAACATTAGCTTTGTCATTGGATGAGTTCATGAACAAGTATGGGGGTGTGTATGCAGAATGGTTGAAAAATGTATGTATGATGTTCTTTTTGTAAAAATAAAAAAGAAAAAAAAAAAGAAAAAAAATATATATATATAAAAAAATTCAAAAAAAAATATGTAAAAAAAAAAGGGTCAACAAGGCAATAAAGGAAGGGAAAATAATATGTAAAGGGAATTTGTATTAGATGAAGTTGGGATGAACTTTCATGATTGTTAATTGAGCTCAGCTTTCATGTTCTTTTATTCTCTTTGGTATTTAACTTGTCATATCCATATTACCTTCTCCTTTACCTTGACCTCACTACAACCTTGAATAAAGTCCTCATAATTTGTGTTTGCATATGTTTTGAGTAGTGGAGAAGTAGAAGATAAGCAAGCTTATGGTAGTGCAATTTTCATGAGTTGAATTGAGTGTAATACCTACCTTTTAAATACTTGAGAAGAGTGAATTCTGTGAGGATCTATCATTCTTTACTCATGCTTTTCAATTGAAGTATCCTTGCTTGTTGATTTGAGATGTGAAGATGTGTTACCTCATGAATGTTTTGATTACTTGAATTATTAATTACTCTTCATTCTTAAATATTATTAGAAATTGAGTCTTTTAGAATGTTTAACTTTTGAGTCAGTTTTATTTTGTTTTTGTGTGTTTTGCCCAGGAGTGCAAAAAGCTAAGTGTGGGGAAATTTGATGTTCACATATTTGATGCATTAATAAGCCTTCATTTTTAGTCATTTACACTCTCCATGCACTTAATAAATTAAGTTTGGTTATGTTTTGTATGTTTTGAACTCAAAATGGATTTAATTGAATTTTTCAGCATGATTTACGTCTTACACTAATCCTGTATTTGGGTTATATCTTGGGCTGTAGGTGGATGTTTAAGGTGAATCTTATGTCATTCTAAAGATAAGAGAGAGCTCTACAATCTTCATGAAGACATCAAAGACTCAATCACACGTTTGGATGGCTCAATTTGGCATTGAATCAAGAACTAAAGTGTTGCTCTTGGCAGAATGACCTATGTGTACTGTTCATTATACTGCTCGTGGTGAAAGTTGTAGAATAGGCTGAAATTTTGATGGTTGATAGTTAAGACTCAAATCTACAACTTTCATGTTGTACACTTTTCTCGATTCAGACTCCTTGGAGGTGATATTGGGCTTGGAAGTCAGAACAGAGGAGCTGCGTCTGGACCTGAGCAGTGTGCAGTAATTTGAACATATCTGGAGCTATAGAAATGATATTGGACTCAAACCAAAGCCATTTGAAAGCTAAGATCCAGACCTACAACTTTCATGAAGACTACTTGGCTCAAAAATGACGAATGCAATGACTTCAGAGCTGCATGATTTTGGAGACAAAGAATCTCCATAATTTTCTACTCAACAAAAGTCATTCAACCTACTCCACTCATCCACCTACTCCACTCATTCAACCTACTCCACTCAACCACCATGACTCAGCCCCCTTTGACATTTTGTACCTCTAACCCTCTATAAAAAGGAGGCTATGCAGATCATTGAATAGGTAGAGCTTTTATGTAGTAGTGTTGTTATAATTAAAGTTTTAGTGTTTCATTTTAGAGAATTCTCTTCTTCTCTTCCTCTCCTCCTCTCTCTTTGTTATTTTCATTTTTGTATGGTTCTTGAAGGTTCTCCAATGGTAATGGCTATGGAGAGTTAAACTTCTTTAATCAATCCAAGAGATTGACAAGCTTGATGATTAATCCTGAGATCTTGTTTTAATTGTTATACGTTCATCTATTAATCAAGTTTCTCTTTCTCTTCTTCTCTTGTTTAAATTCTGATTTAATGCTTAATTTGATTAGGATTTGCATATGTTAATTGCGTAATTATCATATGCCAAGAGATGAATTCAGAGGTTATATAATTTATTAAAGGTATTTGATGAAATATTTAGCTTGGTTGGATCTTGGTTTTTAAGTTAATTTGGGTTTTGGATGGATGCTTAATTTGTCTAACCTTAATTAATTGAATTTTAGAAGCGTTTCTAGTAGAAGATCCATGGATCATTGAGAGGCGTCTTGATGTGATCTAAGACCAAAGATTTGGTTGATAGTTGAACGGATTTATAAAGATTAAGGATGGATTAAAATCAAGATTTGTTAATTCTCTTGGATTGGTTGTTTTCTCAATCTTGTTTACTCATTTTAATTGTTCTTTGTTGTTTAACCTTGCAAAACTCTTTCCCCCTATTTATTAACCTCTTAATCTGACTTCATAATTAGAGTGATCTACGGGCTCGACCCGGTGTTACCTTATGCTACAAGCAGTTTTGGTAAATCGGTTATAAAATGATTTAAATTTGATAATCTCGACAAGTGTCAATCATCAAATACTTTCTTAATCCATTTATCATAGATCAGTGAGCAAGAATTAACTCATAAGCCTAACTTTTCTAACTTAGAAGAATATGGAAGAAAAAGGGCTTAACCAAGTTCCTAACCATCATTAAACATCATACTAACTAAATTCAAGCAATCATTATGTTCACAAACACAAGTCAAGCATGAATAACCATGAACCACAATCAATCCCAATTCTACCCAACAAAGCACCTCTATAAGCAGGTTAAAGCAAAAGAGAAGAGATGAAGTTATGAAACAAAACCCCTACCACTTGTATGGTTGATTAACCTTCAAGCTTGAGCTTTGATCTTGGTATTCCCTCTTCTCCTCCTCTTCCTCTTCTACGGTTGCTTCTCCTTCTCCTTCTCCCTTTTTCCACTTTCTTTTCTCTTCTCTTTTGCTCCTCTACTGGTCAGCTATGGAAAATGAAGAGAAATGAGATAAATATCTTATTTAAAGGCATCAGGAGTCAAGGCAGAAAGAAAGAGAGAGATGTGAAGGACTTTGGTCACTTAAGTGACCAACTGATAACTTTCGATCTATTCAGAATACTTAGATTTCACTAAACTAAGTTTCTTAACTTCCAACAGATTTAAAATAAATCCTGAGATTCATTGAAAATCCTATTTCACCATTACTCTATTTTCCCATATCTGCTAGTAGTCAATCTGGTATTAAAATACACACCCAATATGCTTAAAAATATCAAACTAACTCTAATTATCCTCAGATTTTAACTATAGCATAGTTCACATATTTATGACCTAGAAATAAAGTCTCCATATTTATTTCCATTAACAGAGCATTTTAAGCTATTTCTGTGGCTAATAACAATTATTTCTCACAAATAGTATTACAGCATTGTGAATAAATATACTTAGAAAGTCATAAAATTAAGCAAACTTGTTAAGCAGGTATTAGGCTACCTCTGTATCCATAAACAAGCATAACATGTTTTACAGGGTGTTACATGTAACACCCGTGAAAACATGTTATACTTGTATATAGTTATAGAGGTAGCCTATTATTAGTTTGGCATGTTTGATAAGTTTTGTGATCGTCTGAACATGTTTAGCCATTTTGTTGCAGCTCCTTGTTTGGAAAATAGCTATTTTCGGCCTAGGATTTGACTTAAACTACTTAGATGATGAAAATAAGTATGGAGAACTTGTTTCTAGGTCACAAATGTGTGGAAGTAAATGTGGTTAAAGTTTGAGGTTAACTGGAGTTGGTTTGACATTTTTAAGTATATTAGTTGTGTGTTTTAGTGTCGGATTGACCCCCAGCTAATATGAAAATATCAGCTTTTGGTGAAACAAATATTTTAATGAATCTTAGGATTTTATTTTGAGTCTGTTAGAAGTTAGGAACCTAGATTTAGTGAAATCTAAGTGTTCTTAGCAGATCTAGATATATCACTTAGTCACTTAAGTAACCAAAGTCACTCACGACAAAGTGTTTTAGCCTTGTTACTTAAAGGCTTGAGATGAGATATTTGTATCTCATTTTTCACTCTTTTCACTCTCTTCTCTCATGGCTGTAGCTACCAAGGGAGAGGCAAAGGAAGGCCAAGCAAAGAATGAGGAAGAGGAGGAAAGGAAAAGGAAGGGGAAAGTTAAGGCTTCATCATCCTTACCATCTTTGATCTAAGAGGTAGGGGTTTATGCTTCTTTCATCCTCTTTTTTACACTTTTACCATGTATGCAATTATGAGGCATAATAGGTTAAATTGGTTTCTAGAGGTGTTTGAGGTGTTTTTATTGCTTGGTTAAGTTTCCTTGGTTGTTTAGGACTTATTCATGCAATAGGTTTATGTTAGAAACCAAGGAGTGGATATTTAAACCTTGAACCTAAAAGTGAGAAAAATTAGGTTTTGATTTGTGGTTTTGATCATATAATCCAAATTAGTGATTTTTGTTAGTGAATAATGATTCCTATGTGTTGGTAAACATGTTAGGGACCTTAAATCACATAGAAACTGAGTTAGAGTGGCCAAAATCCAAGAATTTGGCCAGTGGGACAGTGCCATGATTCTATAGTTTTTACTGCAGTGTGTCTAGTTGAGAAACACAGCCTGTTTCTGAAAACACGGGGTGGAGGGGGGCATGTCCCTCTCTGCTTGTTCTAATTCATGAAACAGTGCTCACAGAGTAAGATATGGGGAGGCGTGTCATCAGACATGGCCCATGTTTGAGGCCAGAATTTCCAAAAAATGTCATTTTCTATGTTTTAAAGTTCTTGGTTAGATGGCATCATTAGTATATGTTTCCTAAAGAGTGTTGAGGTACTTATGGGAGTATTTCAAGGAGGAAATGACTACTTAGTTCATGTGAGAAAAGTGTGAGTCCTTAGGCAACTAATGAGTTGGAAATGCTATAGGGTAACGCTTAGGACTTTTATCCTTATGGGATTGTTTTTGTATCTTTTGTGATACTATATGTGATGGGAATGACACATAGTGTGAGTATGTGGGTATTTCTTAGTTGATGGATGGAAAGCCTAGTGGAGGAGGATAGACACGTTTAAGAGCATTGGTTATGATGTGTAGGAGGATATCCAATGTGGCGTTAAATGTGTGTGCTAAACATCACTTTGCATGTTTTCTCATACACTTGCTATTTTCATGTATTTGTGAATGGTGTATGAGATGGTGAATACCCTTTGTTAAGAGGTGGAGTAGACCATTCATTGCCAGGTAGTGATAAATGGTCGAAGCCATACTACTCAGGGAAAGTACAAGGAATGGAGTTCCTAGAAACAGACAAGTTTCATGACATTGCACTAACATTAGTTTAATATCATTGCATAATCGTTGTCTTAGGACATGTTAGGCATAAACATTCAACATAATCATTATTACATTTGCATGGTAACTGTATGGGCAGTTACCTATTCAATGATATGTACGATTGTATGGGCGATTATATAATATTGTTGATATCTTTCTTGTAGTGTGGGTTTAGGATTAAGGTTTGCTTGAGAATATTACATAGGGTTGCTATGTGAGATATTCTTTTAGTTTTAAGTAGTAATTCTTATACCGGTTGTAAACTTATCCCTGACGTTAGTTGTTGATTTATTCTTGGTAAAAGGATAAATGCTAGTTTTAGAATACTTATACTAAGAAATTGTGATTTCTCACCCGGATTATGTTTTCATGTAAATCTTGGTGGAAACATTTCTAAAAGAAAGAGAAAGGCGTATGAAGACGCATAGTATAAATGCTTTTTTAGACTGAGCTTGTATATCTTAATTTGCTTCAGTACTTTAAAGCTATGTATAACCGAATGTTTTTTTAGGCAATGATGTGTGTGTGTGTGTGTGTGTGTGTGTGTGTGTGTGTGTGTGTGTGTGTGTGTGTAACTTTTGTTGTCGTGGCTCTGTGTGTGTGTGTATAACTTTTGTTGTCATGACTCTCCATATTTACTCATTATATATGAATGATATGGGTTAGTATTTATGTATATTAGAAGTAGCATGGTCAGTGTTGGGTTATTCTTTTATATGACGATATATCTGGATAGCAAATATTGGGCTGTTACAATCTCCTACACGAATGGTTCTAAAATCTAGATCATATAGCACATATTCAGTTACCTTGATGGTATACTTAGGTTTGTGAAATTCTTTGAGTTTGTGTCACTTGACAAGCTCTAAGAGAAAATGAGTAAGTAATACTCGCTCTGTCCACTTTTATCTGTCTGTTAAGGTGAATGTCTTTAGATTAAGAAAGTTGTTAAATATGTTGAATCATATGTAATATAATTTAATATGGCTAAATTATCCTTTCTCTTGATTAATATTTTCTTTTTTCTTTTATATCTTCATTAATATCACATTTTCTCTCATCTCACTCTTGTATCTTCAATATATACTGTAATTTTGTCTTTTTTATTTTTTATTAAAAAATCCATATATATTAAATACTTGAATACATTTTGATATATAATTTAATAATTAAAAATTAATGAATATAATTAATAACATAATCAGATTTTCTCTCTTCATTAATATTGAATTCAAGTATTTTCTTTCTTCATTAACATTGGTTTCCACTATTCTTTTTCTTTATTAAGCTAATTCGAGGCATCAGATCAAAACAAAATTGAAGGTAAGGTTTTGATTGAAAATCTAAATGACTAAAATACTAATATATTTATGTTGTTTTTAAAAGGAACATATGAATCTTTTTGTTCCCAAACAAAATGTAGAGGTTGCTAACTGTTGTGTGAACAAAAAGCAAAATCTTCTTTTATAAGATAACTTAATCTTATGAGCATTTAAGTATAATAGAATTAGCAAATTTAATGAAATGAATACTAACACAAATTTTAATGATGAAAGAAAATTTAACTATTCTTATTAACTAAAAAAAAGGATAAAAACTAATAAATTTAATTATTTTAGGAAAAATAAAAATTTCATTTTCATAAAAGAATTATAAAATAATTTGTTGGTACATAAATTTATCAAATACAAATAATTTCTAATTTATTTAAATAATACTTGAATATAATTTAAAATTCATTTGATTAAAGCATATACAAACAATTTCTAACGTTCTTTTTTTTTTTAACATTTTCTTTCGTTTCAATGCTAAAAATTTCAATACGCTAGAAATATATAAACAATTACTAAAATATGTTGTCTAAAAGATATATATATATATATATATATATATATATATATATATATATATATATATATATATATATATATATATATATATATAGCATATGACCATTTAAAAAAATTACATGTATTTATATTTTAATTTTGACCATTCATTTAAGATTCAATAGCCAAGATTCATTCATCTCACTTCTTACAATAAATACTATTTTCACCAGATACGCTCCCTATATATGGATGAGGATCACTTGTGTAACACCCTAGAAAATATGATAGACCTGTATATGGTTACGGAGGTAGCCTAATACCTATTTATCATGCTTGTTAAGTTTTGTGATTGTTAGAGCACGTTTAGGTACTTTGTTGTAACATTATGTGTGAAATATAGTTGTTATTTGCTCCGGAAGTGACTTAAACTGCTCAGTTAGTGAAAATAAATGTGAATAGTTTGTTTTTAGGTCACAAGTGTGTGAACTATGCTATAATTAAAGTTTTAAGTTAATCAGAGTTAGTTTGACATTTTTAAGCATACTGGTTGTGTGTTTTAATGCCGATTTGACTAGCTGCTGATATGGAAAAATAGAAAAATAGTGAAACAAGATTTTTAATGAATTTCAAGATTTATTTTAAGCTTGTTAGAAGTTAGAAATATGGGTTTGGTGAAATGTAGGTGTTCTTAGCAGATCAAGATTTTGATACCTATCCAAGAGAAGTCAAATTTGACTTCTCTTATTAAATATCCCACAGCTAAGAGATTTGAGAAATAGAAAAGAAAAGAGAAAAGAAAGAAAGGAAAACCTGTGAATGCTTATGTCTTGAAGCATGTCAAATGAGTTTTTGATGATAACAAAAGCAAAAAGAGAAGATCAAGATAAAAAAGAGAAGATCAAGAGTAAAAGAAAAGACCAATATCAAAAGAAGGAAACCAAGAGGTATATAGATATAAGTCTTAGAATATCAATGTGAAATGCTCTCAAGGTATCTCAATAATCTTCAAATGGTTTTTCAAAGATCTTTCTAAATCAACTAATAATTCAAAGTTCATCTTTTAAAGATATGTTGATTTCAATCTTGGATTTCATAACTCAAATGTAAATCTTGTTAAAATCCAAGCTCAATATGAAAGGATTGATAAATGCACTTAATTGGAGTTGAAAAATGTGTTCAAAGGTCTTGGTAATTGATTACACATGTGTTGTAATCGATTACAAGCATGGCAGAAGCCTTTTAATCGATTACACTGAGGTTGTAATCGATTACAAGTCAGACAGAGGCCATGTAATCGATTACACAAGATTGGTAATCGATTACATCATGCCTAGAAAGCCAAGAATACGTTCAAACAGCCATGTAATCGATTACCATTAGTGTGTAATCGATTATCACTAGTCTGACAATGCTCAACGGTTATTTTATCAGCATTTAATGCTTGGCTTTTAATGCCCCCAATGGCTCTTTAATGAAAAACAGTTTATATACATGTCTTGGGGCATTATTTGTGGCTAAACAACAACTGAGAAACATATTTCAATCACTCAAATCCGTGAATCAATCCTCGAATCATTTGTGCTCTATTTTTGTAAATATTTGAGATATTCTTGAAGAGCATTATAGAGCTTCAATTTGTATCATCTACTCTTTGAGAGAGTTTCTATCTTCTACACTTTGTATAATTTGTAAAAGAGAGGATGAGGTATCCCTCTAGAGAAAAAGGTGAGGTATCCCTTAGTTGGACAGAGGGTGGGGTATCCTTCTAGAGAAAAGGGTGAGATATCCCTTGAGGGTGAGACATCCCTCAAAAGTTGTAAAAGGTGAGGTATCCCTAGTTGAGGCTCAAGCACAAAGGGTGAGGTATCCCAAGGTGTGGTGAGTGCTTTAGTTTGTAAAGGTTGTCAAACACCTGTTGAAGCTTGAAGAAATACTAGAAAATCTCTAGCGGTTTCTTGAGGACAAGACGTAGGCCACAAGTGGATTGGTGACTGAATTAGGATAAACCTTGTGTTTGATCTTCTAAACTCTTCTCTTTACATTTGTGCATTTATTTTATATGCTTTCTTAAATATTATTCATCTTGGCTTGTTTAATTTGTGAGTGGAGTATTCAATCTCATTTATCTATTCACTTCAATCATCCAATAGCTTCAACAAAAATTGATAAACAAATATTTTACGAAAGATTTGCAAAAATATTTTATAAACTCAATTCACCCCCCTCTTGAGTTTGAGACCACTTAGTAATAAGTGGTATCAGAGCTAGACTCTTATGTAAAGGGCTTAGCAGCTTCAAGAGAAAGTGATGACATCCTCAAATGATTTTTCAGAAAGTTCATCTATCTATAGGCCTCCCTTTTTCAATGGGAATGGGTATGCTTATTGGGAAAAAAATGAAAATTTTTATTGAAGTTATTTACTTAGATGTGTGGGATGCTATTGAAAATGGTCCTTTTATCCCCACACAAGTTGTTAATGGTGTAAGAGTTAATACACCAAGAAGTGAATGGACCAATGATGATAAGAAAAAGGTCCAATATAATTTGAGTGCCAAAAACATCATTACCACATCCTTAGGGTATGATGAGTTCTTTAGAGTCTCAAATTGTAAATCTGCCCAAGAAATGTGGGACACTTTACAAGTAACTCATGAGCGTACTAGTGAAGTGAAAATATCAAGGATTAATACTCTCACTTATGAATATGAGCTTTTTAGAATGAGCCAAAATGAAAGCATTCAAGAAATGTAAAAATGTTTTACACATATTGTAAATCATCTTGCTTCATTGGGAAATACTTTTCCTAATGAAGATATTATTAACAAAGTATTGAGATATTTGAGTAGGCATTGGCAACCTAAAGTGACGGGTATTGCGGAGTCAAGAAATCTTTCAACCATTACCCTAGCCACACTTTTTGGCAAGCTCCAAGAACATGAATTGGAATTGAATAGACTCAACCAAAGTGAGAAGCTTGACAAGAAAAAGAAGGGGATAGCTCTCAAGGCCACTTCCTCCATGATCAATGAAGATGATGAAGATGATGAGGATGACTTGGAAATAAATGAGAAAAATATTGCTTTAATAGTTAAGTAATTTGGAAGATTCTTCAAGAAGAATGGAGCTCATAGAAGTCCTCCATTTCCCTAAAAGAATGTCTATCACAAAGGGGAAGGAACCTCTTCCACTCCTAAATGCTATGAATGTGGAGAATTAGGTCACATGAAGATGGAGTGTCCAATCTATCAAAGTAAAGTGAAAAAATATCAGAAAAGATCCTCAAGGGAGAAGAAAAAAAAGAAGAGCCTACATAGCTTGGGATGACAATGCCATGGATTCAACCGATAGCTCGGACAATGAGAAAGCCAATCTATTTTTCATGGCTAGAGGAGAAGAGGAAGATGAAGATGACACGAAGGTAACATCCTCAAATTCTAAATCAAACTCTTCATCTTCCTATGATGAATTGCAAGATGCATTTGAAGAATTGCATAATGAATCTATAAGGCTTGCAAAAATAATTTCTTGTTCAAAGAAAACAATTTCCTCATTTGAATATCAAATTTCTACTTTAAACAAATAAATTGAGGAATTGAAATTTGAAAATGAAACTCTTGGGTTGATTGATGCAAACTCTTCATGCATAACATGCTCTTCACAAAATAATGCACCCACACCCTCATTTTGCTCATCATGTAAAGTATTTGAAATTGAGATTGAGGATTTGAAAAATACTCTTTCAAAATTTACCTTTAGAAGAGATAATATGAATGTATTGTTAGAGAAACAAAGATGTGTTTTTCAAAACGCCGGTTTAGGGTATAATCCTAATAACCAACAAAAGTTTCTCAAAAATTTCTTTGTTTCTTCAAGTACATCAAGTAGCCCCTTCATCAAATGTTTTCATTGTGGGAGAAAAGGGCATAGTGCTTCTACATGCAATGTTAGGAACAACTTGAACACTAAGGTTGGGACTAAAATGGTTTAGGTTCCCAAAGGCACTTTACCAAAAGTTAACACACAATGATCCAAGAAAATTTGGATACCAAAAGCCAAAAATTGAAGTGTGTTGTAGGTGTGGTTGAAGGCCAAGAACGGACTTTAGTATCTCAAGTGGCTGCTGCAAGCACAAGATCAAAAAAATACTCCAAGTTCTCTCCATTGTTTCCAAGAAGCTTGAAAATTTCTCAACATGTGATAATATGCTAGATAAGTTCACTTCCTATTTGAAATAGCATATTTGATGAAAACATCTTTGAACTTAGCATTCTAGATTAATCATGCATCTAACTCTTGCCAAAAATCATTTTTGCTGCATAATTCATCACTTTGCTGCATAATTTACCATGATATTGCATAATGAGATGTTTATTTGCATAATATGTCTCTCTGGTGCATAATCTATCATTTATTGCATGATATATCATTTTTGATTCATAACTTGTTATTTTTGCTGCATAAAGTTACAATCTTCTGCATAATTTGTAATTTTTGCATAAACATGTATTTTGGATTAAGTACTGGTCAGTTTGTATGCTTACATAATGTTAGAAACTATTTTGAGACCTTTTGGAACTATTTTGAAAACTTTAAGATTAGTCATTTACTGTTTAGAATGAAAAAATTAAGTTTTAGAAAACTGATAATCGATTACAAGACCTTTGTAATCGATTACAAAGGTTTTGTAAAGGTTGGTAATCGATTACACTAACTCTATAATCGATTACAAGGGTTCCTAAAAAGTTAGTAATCGATTACACAAATATTGTAATCGATTACATAGCAGGTTTAAAAAGGTTTTTAGCGCAGGAACAACCATTTTCACTTAAAATTATCTATATATTATGAAAGTAAGCATGCTATTGGCATGTGTGCATTTTATAATTCTTTACTTGATATTACATGTCTCACATGATCATTGCTTGCCCCAAAATGCTTATTTATGTTTTGATGATGATCAAGTTTTTCTTGATAAACTTGAGTCATGCATTAAAATGCTTAAACTATATTTTTTTTGGATTCAAATGCATATGTACTTCATGCATTCTTGTTAGAGCTAGCATTACATGATTGATAATGTGGTACATGTTTTACATTATATATCAACCTAAATCATGCTTGTAAATGAGCTAAAATGATTATATACTTTTTTTCTCAAATTGATAGTATGACTGTTTTTATGGGCTAACCTTGTTAAATAATGCTGAAATCTTTTGGTATTATTGAAAAACTGAATGCTTATATCTTTTTTTTTTATAATGCCAATGGGGGAGAGATTAGTAAAATATATTGTATGTGTACGGGAGAGTTTTACGCTTTCACATATTTTATCTCATGTATACATTACGGGGGAGAGTTGCGCTTAAATATCTGATAATCAAATAAATGCAAATATTTCTCCTTCTGTTGAATGCTTAGTTTGTCATCATCAAAAAGGGGGAGAATATGAATGTTTATGTATTGAAGCATGTCAAATGAGTTTTTGATGATAACAAAAGCAAAAAGAGAATATCAAGTTAAAAAAGAGAAGATCAAGAGTAAAAGAAAAGACCAAGATCAAAAGAAGGAAACCAAGAGATATATAGATATAAGTCTTAGAATATCAATGTAAAATGCTCTCAAGGTATCTCAATGATCTTCAAATGATTTTTCAAAGATCGTCCTAAATCAACTAATAATTCAAAGTTCATCTTTTAAAGATATGTTGATTTCAATCTTGGATTTCATAACTCAATTGTAAATCTTGTTAAAATTCAAGCTCAATATGAAAGGATTGATAAATGCACTTAATTGGAGTTGAAAAATGTGTTCAAAGGTCTTGGTAATCGATTACACATGTGTTGCAATCGATTACAAGCATGACAGAAGTCTTGTAATCGATTACACTGAGGCTGTAGTCGATTACAAGTCAGACAGAGGCCATGTAATCGATTACACAAGATTGGTAATCGATTACATCATGCCTAGAGAACCAAGAACACATTCAAACAACTATATAATCGATTACCATTGCTCTGACAATGCTCAACGGCTATTGTATCAGCATTTAATGCTAGGCTTTTAACCCCCCCCCCAACGACTTTTTAATGAAAAACAATTTATATACATGTCTTGGGTCATCATTTGTGGCTAAACAACAACTGAGAAACATATTTCAATCACTCAAATCCATAAATCAATCCTTGAATCATTTGTGCTCTACTTTTGTAAATATTTGAGATATTCTTGAAGAGCATTATAGAGCTTCAATTTGTATCATCTACTCTTTGAGAGAGTTTCTATCTTCTACACTTTGTATAATTTGTAAAAGAAAGGGTAAGGTATCCCTCTAAAGAAAAGGGTGAAGTATCCCTTAGTTGGATAAAGGGTGAGGTATCCTTCTAGAGAAAAGGGTGAGGTATCCTTTGAAGGTGAGACATCCCTCAAAAGTTGTAAAGGGTGAGGTATCCCTAGTTGAGGCTCAAGCACAAAGGGTGAGGTATCTCACGGTGTGGTGAGTGCTCTAGTTTGTAAAGGTTGTCAAGCACCTGTTGAAACTTGATGAAATAGTGAAAAATCTCTGGTGGTTGCTTGAGGACTAGACGTATGCCACAAGTGGATTGGTGGTTGAACCAAGATAAACCTTGTGTTTGATCTTCTAAACTCATCTTTTTACATTTGTGCATTTATTTTATATGCTTGCTTAAATGTTATTCATCTTGGCTTGTTTAATTTGTGAGTGAAGTATTCAATCTCATTTATCTATTCACTTCAATCATCCAATAGCTTCAACGAAAATTGATAAACAAACATTTTACGAAAGATTTACAAAATATTTTATAAACTCAATTCACCCCCTCTTGAGTTTGAGGCCACTTGGTAACAAAACGGAGGGAGAAGAGAAGAAGAGGAAGAAAGGGAAAGAGGAAGGGAGAGCTTGGATCTGCCCCTCCTTGGCTTCATCTTCTTGATCTTGAGGTTGGGGGAAACCTTTTTCTTAGCTTATTTTCCTACTCTCTCCATCTTATTCTTGAGTTATGGCTTGATGTGTGATTTTAGGTTTTCAGTTATTTTTTGTTGTTTGGACTTGAACCTTGTTGTAGAACTTGAGGATGGCTTGTTTATGAGTTGTAAAGTATATGAACATGGATTTCAGCTCTTGTATACCTTTATTTCCATTTGTGTTGAGATTCAGGATTTTAGGTTTTGTAATGGATTATTATTCATGATCTTTAGTTTAGAGTGAAATCAAAATGAAATATGAGTTGTTATGGGTAGATGAACCTTGTGGAAGATTGGAAATCACTTGGATGTGAAGTTAGATTGATTGGAGGAAGTGAAAGAACTACTGGAATAGTTCCACGGCTCTGTAGAGGTGTTGCAATGTTTCTGGTTGAGCAACACAGCCCGTGTCCGAAGACACGAGGGGGGTAGTGTCCCTCTCTGCCAGAGGAATTCGTGAACAGTGCTCACAGAGGAAAACATTGGGGGGGTGTCTGAGGACACAGGCCATGTTTCCTTTTATAATAAGAATTAGCTCTTATGGTTTTATGAAAGTTGTAGCTCTTTCTCTTATCTTTCCAATGCCACTGGAATCACCTTGTTTCGACCACCGTAGCTCAAGTTATGCTCATTTTACTATGCAAAAGTCAAAGGTTGAGATTAAGCATGACGTATTTTTGGTTAGGAAATGCATGATGTTTTGGGATTTTATAAGGCTAGGAGCCTTAAAGGGATCTGAAATAACCATATTGAGGTGGATTATCAAGGGATAATGTGTTAGAACATCTTAGGCTTCCATAGTGTGGTGGAAGGCCATAGGGTAACACTTAGGATTTTGACCCATATAGGGTTGTTTTAGTATCTTTTGTGATGTTTTATGTGATGGGAATGACACATAGTGTGAGTGTGTGGGTATTCCTAGATTAATTGTTGGAAGCCTTGTGTAGGAAGGTATCTAATATTACATTTAATGTGATGAGAACGACACATAGAGTGAGTATATGAGTGTTCTTAAAAGAATGTGTGGAAACCTTGTGGAGAAGGATTTTCTTACAACTGGAAACATTGGGTACAATCTCGTGTAGGAGAATACTCGATGTGGTGTTGTGTGTGCTTTATAAACCACTTTGCATGTTTTCTCTAACACTTGCTATTTCCACGTATCTGCGAATGGTGTATGAGATGGTGAACACCCTTTATTAAGAGGTGGAGTAGACCATTTATTGTCAGGTGGTATATGAGATGGTGAACATTCATTCTTGAGTGGTGGAGTAGTCTATTCATTGCCTAGTAATGTCAAATGGTTGGAACCATACTACTCAGGGAAAGTACAAGGAACAGAGTTCCTAGAAATAGTTGAGTTTCATAACATTGCACTAATACTAGTTTAATCTCACTGCATAATCATTGTCTTAGGACATGTTAGCCATAAACATACAACATAACAAGCATTGCATTTGCATGGTAATTGTATGGGCAGTTACCTTAATCAATGGTATGTACGATTGTATGGGTAGTTGTATAATATCGTTGATAGTTGTTAAGATGAGACAATGGTCGTAGCCACTAGTGTGATAATGGTTGTAGCCATAGTTGTGTGTATCTCTAAGATAGAGATGTTGTTGTTTCTATGATTGAAGTGTTAATTTCGATAATTGTGAATAATTATCTGAATGTATATGTATATATATTGGTGTTGGAATAGTTCTCTTTTGAGATATGTGATTTCTCACCCCGATTGTGTTGTCATGTAAATTCAAGTGCGAGTTCCTCAAAAGGAAAGAAGAAGATGTGTGAAGATTAGTATAATTATAGGCTTTTTGTTGATAAAACTTGTATATTATACTAGATTTTGTTGAAAAAGTTTATGTATTACAATATGTCATTGAGGTAATGATGTATATATATAACTTTTGTTATTGTGGTTCTCTATAATTATTTGTATCAATGTTATGAGTTTAGTTGTGGTATTTTAGAAGTAGCATGACCAGTATTATATTATTTTTTTATATGATGATATATCTGGATAGCAAATGTTGGGATGTTACAACTTGTCTCAATTTATTGTCCCCTTCCATGTCTCTCCACTTAAATTTTATCAAGTGTTCTGAACTTAATTACACGTCTCTTTCCCTTCCCTTTTGATTTTAATTTATTTTTCATTTGACATAATTTAAGTGAAGGGATAGGGAAAGAGACAGGAAATAGGGACAGATAATCTTCATCCCTTATATATATATAGTTTCTCACAAGTTTTGTTCTTTTTTTGTGAAATGTTTTTTAATTATTTGATATGTTATTTATTTTTTATGTTTTTATTTTCAATTTAATGAATAAATTTATTTATATTAAATATTTTATCATATTTTAATATATAACTTAATAATAACAAATTAATAAATAGAGGTAATAAAATAGACATAATATTTTACTTAATTTAAATATCATCTTTCTTCGTTAAAGTTGACTTCCACTATTCTTTTCTTTCATTTAATAAGCTAATTTGAAAGAAAATTAAAGGTCAGATCTAAAAAGTAAAAATTTAAATGACCAAAACGTCGATATCTTCAAGTTACTTTTAAAAGAAACACATGAATCTTTTTATCTAAAACAAAAAATGAAGGTTGCTAACTAGCACGTAGATATTAGCAACTACCACATTTTATTTAAGACAAAAAGACCAAAACTTTTCTTTATAAAATAACTTAGTCTTAAGGGTTGATTAGTAACTTATGATTATCAAATTTAATGAAGAAAAAGAATATTAACACATATTTTATTGATGAGAGATAATTTAAGTCTTCTCATTAAATAAAACAAAAAAGATAAAAATAAAATATTTAATTAGTTTATAAAAATTTATATATACATAAACAATTTATTTGGTACATAAATTTAAAAGAATTTTATAAAAAATAATTTATAGTTTATTGAAGTATTATATAAAAAAATTAGCTTACCTCGTTACTCCAAAAAAAAAAAAAAAAAAAGCTTACCTCTAACGTATTCGTTAACCTTTTTTTTTAAGAAAACCAAACCTACACTGTTTTGGAAAATATTATTAATAACAGAAGCAAAGATTCTTTGAAAAAAAAAGAGGTATGTGAAAGAGATGATACGAAATAAGCAAACGAGAATGCGCAATTCTTTACAAAACAGTGACAACGCTCAAAAGTCAAACTTAAATAATTAAATAACTAGGTAATTAATTAATTATTTTAACACATTTTAATATATTATTTAATAATAATAATTAAATAATAAATAGAGTTGATATTAAAATTAAATTCTCTCTTTTCATTAAAATTGAATTCAAGTATCTCTTTCTTTGTTAAATTTAAATTTCTCTATTATCTTTTTTTATAAAATGAATAAATTTAAACAATTAGATTAAAGCAAAATTAATTGTCAGATTTTGATATAAGAGTTGAAATGATTAAAATACCAGCAAAAAAGTAGTTCTTAGATGAAGCAATTAGGGCTTATTGTCCAAAGAAAAATGTGGAGGTTAGCAATCATGAATATTGATTCAAATTTATTAAAAAAATGATATTTTAAAACTGAAAGATAAATATTTGATTAATTATAATTGATTAACGAGAATATAAAAAGAATAATTGTTTCCATTAAAAAATTGATTCTGAATGAATAAAAATTTATTTAAAATTTAATTAACAAAAAAATTAAATAAGAAAATCCCTAATTACTTTATGACAATTAATATATTAATACCATAAAAAATACAATAATCTATTAAAAATCAATTTCAAATATTTTTCTGCATTGTTTTCACAATTGTGTTGAGATGCAAAAGTAAGTAATTTTTTTAAAAAAACTTCAGCTTTGACTTTTCTTTGCAATAAAAAAGGAAAATATTAAAGAAAAATGTAATACAATAAAATCAATTTAGGATATATTAGAATTTAATTTTTATTAATTTTAACACAAAAAGTTTCTATTAATTAGACATTGAATTATATTGGACAAAATAATAGTGATTCTTGAAAAGTTTGAATGAAGCATGCAACATGTGTTGACATACGAAGTTAAGTAAAAGTATAAAAGAAAAAATAATAACTATTTAATCAAGGAAGAATATATTTAAACAAGACATATTCTACTTGATTGGAAAATCAATCAAGGAATTTTATATATATATAAGAAGGATTAAAATCTGGCTTTGATACCAATTGAAAGAAAATTTCTTGGATTTATTAGTCTAAAAAATTTATGGCATATCAAAATATATAAAGAGTTTTAGGGTTATCTTGAAAAGGCGCTAATGAGAAAGTCATTATTAAAACCCTTAAAAGCAATCTCGATGAGGGAAATATACTATTTATGTCTTATACTAGTTGCTCACACGTCAATATTAATAGAATAACTGTACGCACTAAATTGACTAAGAATAGGGGACTCTCCCTGTATATATAGAATTGTTAAAATAGGTTAAACTTACTTTCTTTAATAAACCAATATACAAGACCCATATAATAAAACTCACATATGAGCAGTGTTTTAATAATAATAGACTCATTAACAATACTGATCACAATTTGAGTTAAACAAAATACTCTAATAATTTTAATATTCAATAATGTGAATGAATTTTATATAAAATTATAATATTATTTTTACTAGTCTATAAAAAAATTTAACATAGCTAGGATTCTCCCCTTGCTTATAAATACGTATATATCACTTTGACAAATCATAACAAAGTAAACATTGCTCTTTTTCTTTGTAAACGAAGTTGAGTTACAATGGAAGCAGCTTTATTGAAGATGATGATGAAGTTGGTGTTGTTGCTTGTTGCTATTGTCATTACTTTGATGGGAAGTGCACAAGGAGGAGTTCCTTCCTGTTGCATGCATAACCCTAATTGCTGCCAGAAAAAACTTGGTGACACTACAAAGCCCTAAAACTTTGTAGCTCTTCTTCTAGTTCTGCAATCATCAATTTGGGTTTGATGGAAGCCCATTCAGTATGTTAAAATTTGTCAAAAATAAATGAGAAATTGAACTTTCTTTTTCTCTACGTTGTTAGCATTTTCAGGGTACATATTTTATGAAAACTTTTATCACCTTAACTTAAGTGTAAGAACGTACAAGAGAAACTAGATAGGTTATACACTAGTTTCTCACATAGTTGTAGGCAAAATCAAAAAATTGTTGACTCGATTACCTTGCCAATCCAAGGAACCATATTTTTGAAAGATCTGGTCAAACACAATTAAACCAATATAAATCTTACTGAACCCGATATAAACTTGATTGTTTACTTTGGCCTTGTACTCGCTGATGGTGATACGGACTTGGACCTACTAAAGCCCGTAATCTATGTAAGCTTTTGTAAGGTAAGGCTTGTGTAACACCCGAGAAAAATATGTTAGGCTTGTATATAGATATAGAGATAGTCTAATATTTATTTAACATGTTTATTTAATTTTGTGATTTTCTGAACATGTTTAGTCATTTTGCTATAATAATATTTATGAGAAATAACTGTTATTAACCTCAGAAATGACTTAAAATCAGTTAGTAGAAATAAATGTGAAAACTTTATTTTTGGATTACAAATGTGTGAACTATATTACAATTAAAATCTGAGAATAATCGAAGTTAGTTTAGTATTTTTAAGCATACTGAGTGTGTGTTTTAATATCAGATTGACTAGTCACAGATATAGAAAAAATGTGATAATGGTGTAACAAGATTTTTAATGAATCTCAGGATTTATTTTAAGTCTGGTGGAAGTTAAGAAACTAGATTCGGTGGAATCTGAATGTTCTTAGCAGATCGGGATTTTTGGTGCCTTTTAGTGATTGGCTATAAGAAGCCAATTGTGACTTTTTTCTTCATTTCTCCAACGACAGAGAAAGGAAAACAAAAATAGAAAAGAGAAAGGGAGAAGGGAAAACATGGGGGAGAAGGAGAAAGGAGGGGGAAAAGTTAGAGGACCAAGGATCAAGCTTGAAGGAGGATCCAAGAGCAAGAGCAAGACCAAGGCTTCAAGATCTTCATTTACAAGAGGTAGGGGTTTTTGAGCTTGAAACTCATCTTCTTCCTCATTTTTCATGTTTAGCCTATTTGAGGGTTAATATGCCAAAATGAGTTTTTGAAGTGTTATAAGTGATTTTCTTGCTTAGATAAGTTTTAAATAGGGTTTATGACTTGTTCATGACAAGAGATTGGATTAGAAATTAAAAAATCTTCATTTGAACCATTAAAGTTCAAAGTGTTAATTTTTAGGGGTTTGAATGAGGGATTTAGTGTTTTGATGCATTTTTGATGAAATCAATTAGTGTTTTATGTTTCCTTTATGTTAGTAAACTTCTTAAGAACTTAAAATCACCTAGAAACCAACTTGGAGTGTTGGAATTTCATGAGAAAAACTAATGGAACAATACCACGATTCTGCAGAATTCTGTAGAATCTTGGAGTGTGAGTATGTCATGCCGCGGCGTGGGGTTGAAATTGCTGCGTGCGCCGCTGCGTGAAGGACGTCGTGCCGCGGCGTGAGTATGCTGCTGCACTGGTAATGAAACTCGAGAGCAGGGCGCCATGGCGTGAATGTGTTTGTGCTGCAGCGTGAGCTGCAGGATCTCCAAAAATATCATTTTTGATGTTGTGGAATTTTCGAAGTGTAGGAAATGCCTTAGGATACACTTGTGAAACCCTAGACAACCATAGTAAAGTAGAGTGTCAGGAGGTAGTGTGTTGGAACACCTTAGGCTTCCATAGTGTGATGGAATGCCATAGGATAATCTTAGAAACCTTAAGCATCCAAGTGTGGTGGAATGCAATAAGGTAGTACTTAGAACCTTGTTCAACATGAGGTTGACTTCGGTATCACTTGTGAAGTGATGGTGTGAGGTTCTAGATATAAGACCATTAGTGTTGAGACACAATTAGTGGTAGTTCTTAGAGAGAATAACCACTTACCTTACAGAAGGGTTTTGAGTACTAGGGTCATGAATAGGTTCCTTTCTGGAATACAGTTGAACCTGAGGATAATGTATTCTAGTTAGAGCTTTTCACTTGGAATAGTATGCCTACTTTTATGCATAGTTTACTCTTTCAGAGTTAAAGTTGAGTTTAAGATGCAAAGTTGGTGTATGCCCTCTTGTTCTTAAAGGTTGAACTTGAGGATATACTAGAAACATGAGTTGGTTCCTTTATGTGATAGAGTTCAGTCAAGAGGGCATGTTTGCTAGTAATAGTTCTTTCACTTAGTTTAAGGTGAACCTTGTGATCGGATTTCGGAAACCCTAGGCATCCTTCATGAAGTTGAATGCCATAGGTCAATACCGAGAACCTTGAGCAACAAAAGGTTGCCTTGTGAATCACTTGTAAAGTGATGACGTGAGGTATGACGTATTGTAAGCTAAGTGTGCTTAGCTTGTTAGTTATGTTGTCATGCATAGGCTACTTCTTTGTGTGGAAAGTAGAGCTGAAGATGCATAAATGACATTTTACTCCCTTGTGAGACGAGACTCAAGTATAGAAAGTACTAGAAACGTGACCTTGCTCCTTAAGCGATAAGTGAGCTTGGTTAGGAAGTTTGCTAATTTTGCTTAGTTTCTTGGCTATGAAGGACCTAGTGAGGATTATATGTGTTTGTGAAACACATTTCATATCTTCTTTTCAAACTTGCTATGTCTTGTTTCCTATGTATTGTAACCTTAGATGGTGTGCACAATCATATGACCTAAGAATGAGGTGTTCGATCCAAATTCTCCTTGCAGGTTTGCTTGTATGATCAAGGTTACCGGTATGGGGTGGGTATCGGTACTCTTAATGTGGTAAGAGGAAGGAATCTACTTATTACCAAGTAGTGTTAGGGCTTAACTGCTTATCCTACCTAGTATATACAAGGGAATGCGATTCCTAGGAAACAAGTATGTGGCATTTGTTTTTGAAAACTAAAATCTGCATTTGCATTGTATCATCATATTAGTAGGACTTTATGTGAGCATAACCATACATCATATCATAAAGCATTGCATTTGTTGACCTCTGTATGGGTAGTTGCCTTGCATGTCTGACGATTGCTTGTTGATGATATCTTACGATTGTATGAACAGTTGTTTAATATCATTGATTGTTCATTTTTAGCGTGAGAGGGGGTTATAGCTTGCCTTGCGAATGTTACATAGAGTATGTATATATTATGATAGTGTTTAAGCACAGGCTCATTGATCTGTTGTAGGCTTAATCTTATGTGCTCAATTGGGTGCTCAGTTGGTTATTTGTTAGTAAATGATTAACTGCAGGTTTTGGAATTGCATATACTGATAAATTGTGATTTCTCACCCCAATTGTGTTTCCATATAAATCCAGGTACAAGTAAGGGAAGCAGAAGGAGTGTAACATCCTAATACTAGTAACCTAGTATATCGCATATATACCTGGATAAACAGTATTAGCAATGTTACTTCTAACCTAAACAACAAACTAAACTCATATCATTCATTCGAATAAATAAATATGGGGAGCCAGAACAAGCCATATATATACATCATAAGCCTCTAAAGGCAAACTATAATACATAACTTTTATAAACTCAAGGTAGCAGATAATAAATATACAACATATTCATTTCAAGAAAACAAAATAAAACTACACTAGTTCTTCTGCCTCTTCTGCTTCCTTTTACCTGTACCTGGATTTACATGGAAACACAAATGGAGTGAGAAATCATAATTTCTCAGTATATGCAATTCCAAAAATAGTAATTAATTATTTAATAATAAATAACTAACTGAGCGCATAAAATTAAGTTTGCAACAGATAATTGAGCCCTTGCTCAAACACTATCAGAATATATATACATACTCTATGAAACATTCACAAGGCAAACTAAAATCCTATCTCGCACTAAAAATGAATAATCAATGATATCAAACAACTTCCCATACAATCGTAAGATATCATCAACAAGAAACCATCAAACAAGCAAGGCAACTACCCATACAACGGCCAACAAATGCAATGCTTTATGATATGATATATAGTTATGCTCACACAAAGTCCTACTTGTATAATTATGCAATGTAAATGTAGATTTTCATTTTTGAAAACACGTGCCATTTACTTGTTTCCTAAAAACCTCATGTTCCCTTATATATACTGGGTAGAATAAGCAATTAAGCCCTAACACTACTTGGTAATTAGTGGATTCTTTCCTCTTACCACATTAAGAGTATTGCTACCACCCCCATACTAGTAACCCTAACCATACAAGCAAACCCAAAAGGAGAATTCAGATCCAACACCTCATTCTCTGGTCATATGGTTGTGTACACCATCTAAGGTTACAATATATAGGAAACAAGACATAACAAGTTTGGAAAGAAGATATGCAACGTACTTCTCAATTACAACCAATCATCACTAGGAACTTTCTAACCAAGTGACTAAGAAAAACTAGCAAACTTCCCAACCAAGCTCACTTGTTGCTTAAAGAGCAAAGTAACGTTTCTAGTACTTCCTATACCTCAACCTCATCTCACAAAGAAGTAAAATGTTATTCATGCATCTTCTGCTCTACTTCCCTCTCAAAGGAGCAACCTATGCATGATAATATAACCAACAAGCTAAGCACACTTAGTTTACCATACCTAACACCCCACTTCATCACTTCACAAGTGATAAACAAGGCAACCTCCTGTTGCTTAAGGGTAAAGGTATTGACCTATGGCATTCAACTTCTCAAAGGATGCCTAAGGTTTCACAAATCCTATCACAAGGTTCACCCTAACCAAGTGAAAGAACTACCACTAGCAAACATGCTCTCTTGGCTTAACTTTATCACATAAGGAACCAACTCATGTTTCTAATATATCCTCAAGTTCAACCTTTAAGAACAGGAGAGCATACACCAACTATGCATCTTAAACTCAACTTTAATTCTAAAGGAGTGAACTATGCATAAAAGAAGGCATACTATTCAAAGTGAAAAGCTCTAACTAGAATACATGATTCTTAAGTTCAACTCTATCCCAAAAAGAAACCTATTTATAACCCTAGTATTCAAAACCCTTCACCTAAAGTAAGTGGTTATTCTCTCCAAGAACTACCACTAATTATATCTCAACGCTAGTGTTCTTGTATCTAGAACCTCACACCATCACTTCACAAGCGAATCCAAAGTCAACCTCATGTTGAACAAGGTTCTAAACACTTCCTTGTTGCATTCCAACACACTTGGATGCTCAAGGTTCCTAAGACTACCCTGTGGCATTCCATCACACTATGGAAGCCTAAGGTTTCCAAAGACATTACCCCTTGACATTCCACTAAACTATGGTTGTCTAGGGTCTCATGAGTCTATCATAAGGCATTTCCCACACTTTGGATGCTTAAAGGTTCTCTAACCTCATTCTAAGGTAAAACACCTCACTAGGGTGCCTATAGGTTTTCTAACTTCTCATATATGCAAGATAGGTATTTCCTCCATAAAATACCCATATTAGAGTTTCAATACACTTAAAAGAACATAAAAGAAGGATTCCAACAAGTAAGGAACTCCAAATTCCCAAGAAAAACACTTTGAGAGTTTCTGTGTCTGGGCGATTAAGCGCCCACTTTTCTAGAGATTAAGCACCCCATGGCAGAAACATCACCCTATTTTATCTGTCATTGGGCAACTAGGTGCCCACAACTTGAGCGACTAATCGGTGAACCCCATAACCTCCTAGCCTCGAGCTACTAAGCGCTCAAAAACTGAGCGACTAAGCACCCCCTACACAAGAACTCTCTGAAATTCACCGATTAAGCGGCCAAAACTAGGCAATCAATCGCCTAGTACCTGAAACTTCACTCATTGATCCCTTTGTTTCTAACCCAAGTTCCAACACCTAGAATCAGGTTCTAAGAGCCTTTCAATACCATTAAAGGTCTCTAAATTGAAAGAATCTACCATACAACCTATCCACACATTACCTCAAAGTAAATGGTTCAACCAACCATTCACAACATCCATTTTTCTCCACTCATGGATATGAGGTTCCAAGGATGCAACCAAGTTTCAAATAACCATTAAACAGATTCTAACTCAGTTTGAGACATCAAACAAGTCCTCAACCAATTCTAACATCTCAAACCATAGAAAACACCAAAAACCTAATTTCTATCATTCAACATGCATAAAACAACATAAAGAGGAGAAAGATGGAGTTTGGAGACGAGAGACAAGAACCCTTACCTTGAGTAGCTGAGATAAAGATCCTAAAGCTTAAACATTGATCCTTGATCTTCCTCTCCTGCTCCTCCTCCTTCTTCTTCCTTTCTACCCCTTTCTCTCTTCTCTTCCTTTGTTTTCTTTTTCTCTGTTTTTCTTTCTTTTCTTTGCCGTAAGTAGAAAAGTTTCACTTTGCTACTTATAGCCAAATTCTCATACTGCTAAGAACACTTAGATTCCATTGAATCCAGATTCCTAACTACCAATAGACTTAAAATAAATCCTGAGATTCAATAAAAATCTTGTTGCACCAATATCACATTTTTCCATATATGTGACTATCCAATCTGGTATTAAAACACACACACAATATGGTTAAAAATACCAAACTAACTCCAATTATCTTTAGTTTTTAACTGTCGCACATTTAACACATTTATGACCTAGAAATAAAGTTTCCACATTTATTTCCACTGACTGAGCAGTTTAAGCCATTTTCAAGGCTAATAACAACTATTTCTCACAAATAATATTACAACAAAGTTACTAAATATGCTCAGAAAGTCACAAAATTAAGTAGACATGTTAAGAAAATATTAGGCTACCTCTGTATCCATTATAAACCTAACATGTTTTCCAGGATGTTACATTTCTCCCCTCTATTTTAAGAATTTTGTCCCCAAAATTCAGATTACCACATATTAGAAACGATATTACACTCGAAAGGATCACATCTTTCCTTAGTAATACCTTACTGAACTTAAAAACAAACTAACAACTCAGTTTGCATTCGAATTACAAAATTCTTTTGATAAGTTCCCAACAAATGGCAAACACAAAAGAATACTTTGCATAGGGTCGAAAGATAAAGCCTTTACTGTTCTGACTAAACTATACACCCTTCCTCCTTGGATCGGGCTTAACTCCCTGCCATATATGAACACCTCCTACCATAATGCTCTGGTCGACCACTCACAAGGCAAACCATACAAGGTTTAACGCCATATGACCTTCCACACACTGGGCACTCGAGCTCTAAGGTTTCCAGTTGAACTCGCTCATCTTCATCGCCTTCTGAAGAACTAGTTATAGAAACACTTTCCTCATCTTCATCTTCATCTTATGGATAGTTGGGTGCAGAAACATACTCCTCATTCCCATCATCCGTCCCTATCAAACCCTTTAGGATCCCCTAAAAGATTCAACCACTTATGTCCCTAAGAGTCTCATATTCCTTTTCAACTTCTAGGATCTGAGTCCTCAAGTCACCCACCATGTCCACTTGACTCACACTGAGACTATGTGGTAACACAGTTACTAAAAAGCTCATGTCCCTAAAACTCTCAAGAAGTTCACTCTCTCGGATCATCATCATCTGGGACACGTGTAGGGATCTCTTACAAAGTGCATCAGCCACCACATTAGCCTTACCCAGATGACACTTTAACTCCATATAAGAAATGTCTCCAAACTTTTAGGGCAAACACTACCGCCTCCAACTCCAGATCATGAGTAGGGTCATTCTCCTCAATAGGCCTCACTACCTTGATGCATAGGCAACAACTCTCCTATGTTGCATTAGAATACACCTTAGACCTATCCTTGAAGTATCACACATACCTCAAAGTTCTCCAAAAGATCCAAAATTACCAAAACCGACGTAGTAGTTAAACCCAAAAATAACTCTTGGAAACTATTCTCACAAACTAGAGTCCACTCAAAAGTACTACATTTCCTATTCAAACTAAGGGTAGTGCTAACTGAGAAAAACCCTTTATAAACCTTCTATAGTACCTCACTAGGCCTATGAAGTTTCTGATCTCAGTCACAGTGGTGGGTTTCTCCCACTGCAAACTATATCATCCTTGCTTGGGTCCATAGAAATCCCACATTAAGATATTACATGTCCCAAACATCACACTTGTAAAAACTAGAACTCACATTTAGATAGCTTCACAAACAACTCATTCTCGTTATGGGTTTCCAACACTATCCTCAAATGTGGTTCATACTTCAACATTAATAAAGAATAGATTTAGAATATCATCGATAACACCATAACAAACAAATCTAGGTAGGGTTTAAAGATCCTGTTTACATAATCCATGAACACTACCTGCGGATTCGTTAACCCAAAGAATATCACGAGATGCTCATAATGTCCATGCCTAGTTCCAAAAATGATTTTAGGAAAATACTCTTCCCTAATCCGTATTTGATGATATCCAGACTTAAGATCAATCTTTGAGAAAACCTCAATTCTTCTTAGTTGATCCATTAGATCATCTATCCTAGGTAACAAATACTCATTTCTAATAGTCACCATATTTAGCCATCTTTAATCCACACAGAGCCTTATGGTATCATCACTTTTTCTTCACTAGAACGCAGGTGCTCCCCACAGAGAAACACTCATCCTAATGAATCATTTAACCAACAAAACCTCGATTTGCCTTTTGAGTTACACTAACTCTAGTGGTGCCATCTAATAAGGTACTATAGAGATAGGTCCCATTTCAGGCCCTAAGTCTATAGAGACTCTATTTCTTGCTCGGTGGCAATTCCACTTCCTCTTTTGAAGGTCATGTGATCTTCGCTCATCCTTAGACTTACCATTACGACCCTCAATGATTCTGCATCCCTTCACTAAGGCTACAAAACCCTAGATTTCAAAAAGCTGGATCAGTCTTTGAATGTCTTTTCTCAATCCTTTCTCAAAATTAACACACTTCCGCTGTGCCACTTTGATACAGGATGAGAACTTCGACAATTCATTGAGCTTGGTCACAACTGACCAACAGACATCTCGCCTTGGTCCAATCTCAGAAATTCTATTTCCTTGCATTCCACAGATTTTATGGAAAACACTTCTCAGAAATGTCTTCTTGAAGATCTCCCACATAACAAGAATCCCCGGCTCCTCGAAAGATCTCTTGATGCCCAACCACCTATCCTCTGCTTTTCCTTCCAACACAAAAGAAGCAAAGAGCACTAACTGCCCATTTGAGCAAATCATAACAATGAAGATCTCCTCCACCTCCTTTAGCTAACTCTCAGCTTTCACTGGGTCATACTCCCCCTTGAAGGATGATGGATTAGTCTCCCTAAACTCAGAGAAGTCTTGGAAGTTTTGATTCTCCCCACTAGCACCTCTTGGTTTGGTTGCCCCGATTGATGTGGTGGTGGTGTATGTTGTCGATGCTAGGTCACACCCATCATCTCAAACTTCCTTGTAGTCGTAGCTATTTACTATCAGGTAGTCTCAATAGTAGTGGATGTTAGCTCCCTCAAAGCATTTGTCATAGCTATAAAGTCTCCAACTAAGATCGAACCTTCATTAGCTGAATTCTTATTTCCACAAGTTCACCTTGAAGACGCCACAGTTTTCTGTACATATAAAACAATACATATTGGGGTAGCTAATTCCAATATCATGAAACTGTGTAACAATAGCTAAAGCAGTCATACCAAAGGCAAGTCATACAGTTCTATCACACATTTCCCATAAGAGATAAAGAAATGCACAATAACCCTCATAGGAACTCCTAAACATGCCTCAGCATGATCAGTCAATATCTCGACTCAACAGGATGAACTATTCTGATACCATAATGAAACATCTTAATATCGGTAACCTAGTATATCGCACATATACCTGGATAAACAGTATTTGCAACACTACTTCTAACTTAAACAACAAACTAAACCCATATCATTCATTCAAATAAATAAATATGGGAGCCAAAATAAAAAAAAAAAAAAGCCATATAGATACATCATAAGCCTCTCAAGGCAAACTGTAATACATAACTTTTACAAACTCAAGGTAGCAAATAATAAATATACAACATATTCATTTCAAGAAAACAAAATAAAACTACACTAGTTCTTCTACCTCTTCTGCTTCCTTTTACCTGTACCTGGATTTACATGGAAACACAAACAGGGTGAGAAATCATAATTTCTCATTATATGCAATTCCAAAACTAGCAATTAATTATTTAACAACAAATAACTAACTGAGAGCATAAGATTAAGTTTGCAACAGATAATTGAGGCCCTGCTCAAACACTATTAGAATATATATACATACTTTATGTAACATTTACAAGGCAAGCTAAAATCCTATATCGCACTAAAAATGAACAATAAATGATATCAAACAACTACCCATACAATCGTAAGATATCATCAACAAGCAACCATCAAATAAGTAAGGCAACTACTCATACAACGGCCAACAAATGCAATGTTTTATGATATGATGTATGGTTATACTCACACAAAGTCCTACTTGTATAGTGATGCAATGCAAATGCAGATTTTCATTTTTGAAAACATATGCCATTTACTAGTTTCCCAGGAACCTTGTGTTCCCTTGTATATATTGGGTAGAATAAACAATTAAGCTCTGAAGCTACTTAGTAATAAGTGGATTCCTTCCTCTTACCATAGTAAGAGTACTACTACCACCCCCATACTGGTAATCCTGACCATACAAGCAAACTCGCAAAGAGAATTCAGATCCAACACCTCATTCTCAATTCATATGGTGTGCACACCATCTAAGGTTACAATGCATAAGAAACAAGACATAGTAAGTTTGGAAGGAAGATATGCGGTGTACTTCACAATTATAACTAATCATCACTAGGTCTTTTCTAACCAAGTGACTAAGGAAAACTAGAAAACTTCCCAACCAAGCTCACTTATTGCTTAAGGAGCAAAGTCACTAGTGCGCGTAAAATACACTAAGAGCAATTGCACTCTATCGCCAAGTAATATAGGACTTGAGTCCTAGTTATCGATCCTATGAGGAATAACTGGTAATTACTAGATTCATAAAACGCTTTGTTATCCAGACAATCGAAAGTGTATGAATAAATTCAAGATAAAATCAAAATAACAAATAAAGAAAAGCAATGAGCAATCAAACTGAGAATAGATAATTAATGAAAGAGAGACTAGGATACAAGGTTCACTTGAATCTAATTATTCAGATTTTCTTTCTTTTATGATATAAGATAATTCTTTTACCAATATTCTCTTATTTGCTATTGAATCCCAATGGCCATAGATGAAACAATATTCTATTCCTAATTAAATCACCTATTTGGTCATTTAGTTGAATTAATTATGAATGCATTAAGCTTCAATTCAAGAGATGAATTAATATACTTGTCAATTCCATTAGTAGGAAAAATTGATATTTAGTCATTCACCAATCTAACGCTAGGCTTACTATATAGATCCACTCATTGAATATGGATAGTCACCGGTCAAACAATAAATTAACACATGCCAAAAGTGATTAGGTTATGACAAGAATGCAAGCAATATGATAAACCCTAAAGAAATTACCTTAATCAAATTAGAAATCAAACCCAAATAATTAAGAAAACAAGATCCCCCATAGCCCTAGCTATGGGTTTAGCTACTCATATTCGATAAAAATAAACACATATCAGAATACAAATTCATAGAAAGAAAACCCAAAAAAAAAAGGAAACTAAAAAGAAAGAGAAATCAAAACCACTTTAATGGAGATTATGATCTCTAAGTCTTTAAGAATCAATTCCTTTTTCAAGCCGTCCTCCAAGGTCTGCTGTTGTAAAACAACTCTTTCAGGATTAGGGATTTTCTGTGTAATGTGCTCAATGTGTTGAATTTGGCGTAACTTTTCCTATTTAAAGAAAATAACGTCTGCTGTTACGTAACCAGTGCCTAGGCGCTCAATTCTAAGGGCTCAAGCGCTCGGCCACTTAAGTCTAGATGCGCGCTGTTGCCTCTTAAGCTCTCAGGCACTCCTCATCCAGCGCTCAGGCGCTCCTCACCCAGCGCTCAGGCGCTGGGTCAGTAGATTAATGCTGATGCTGCTACATACGCTTTGAGCGCTCAGGCGCTCTACTTTCAGCGCTTGAGCGTTGAACACTGCTACAAAATTATTCTTTTCTTGCTCCTTTGAACATCTATTTTTCTCTATGAAAAATTACCTGACAAAAACACATAAAACACTTAATAAAAACACAATCAAACAGTAATAAAAATATAACAAAACTTATGAACAAAATTCAATAAAAATAAATGAAAAGAATATGAAAAACTAAGAAATTGAACCATAAAAATATGACATGTTGACAGTTCATCAACTCCCCCACACTTGAGCATTGCCTGTCCTTAAGCAAAGAATAAGAATCAATAACAAGATCAAACTCAACATCAAGAAATATGAATTAAAGGGAAAATTTCACAATTTAAAAATTCAAATTTAGCAATCAAATCTAATCAAGCAAGACCATTTAACTCTTAAACAATTAGAGGCTCGAGTCTAGCTTGCAATTGTTCTCTTCATCCAACATCTGAGATCACTCATCTTTTCAATGCTCAAGTGCTTAAAGGACAAAGAGATCGCTCAAATTTCTCTTGAAAAATGTAATACCATCAGCTTGCTTATCAATCTCATCTTCACTTTCGAGTTCACATATAACACAAGAATCAAAAGGACTTTCATTTGGTTGTAACGGGGCTAAGGGTATAATGGAAGGTAGGAAGAAAGGATAAAATAGGGATAAATAATGTTCATGGATAAATCAATACAAAGCAGAATCAGGTTGAAAAGATGACAAATAGAGCATAATGCACAAAGATATAACAAATTCTCACTTTCAACCCAATATTCTCATTATTCTTCACCAATAATTCTCTTCTTTCTTCTTTTTTCTTTTTCCATTTTTTCTCTCTTTTTTTATTCCTTGAAGACAATAACAACCTTTTATGACTTCTCAATTGACACAAGAGATGCTCCAAAGAATCTAACCTAATTATTCAATTAGATATTCAAAGAAATTAATTTCAGGCTCAAATAGGACAACTAATGGATTTTTTTTATCAATGCAACTCTAGAAGTCTAGAAAGAATTAAGCCTAAATGCCTTAATCATATTCAAGTCTATATGTAAACCATTAAAGCCTTAACAAGATGTCAAAACAAGTTCTAGCGCACATAAATCAAGAGAAAACTCACTCCAGAAGAAAAATTCAATCATTATGGCTCAAAACTCACTTTTTGGCTAGAGTTACCAAAGAGAACAAAAGTAAGCAAACATGACTAATTTCCAAATAAGATGCTAAATTCACTTTGCTTTATTGAAAAAGATTACTTCACACAAAATCAGCTCATGATCAATGGAATCCCCTTTAAAACATATTTCTATCAGCTCAGAATAAATCAAGAAATCAATATAATTCTAGCTTAATTACCAGCAATACTCAAGTGCTCAAACTGACTCAACACCACCTTCAAAAGGAAATAAGCACAAAAACAAAAACAAAAATAATAAAAATAACGAAGCTATCCCCCTCCCCAAACTTAAAAGAAACAGCGTCCCCCACTAAACAAATAATAAAATGCAAATAAAAGACAAGACAAAGAAAATAAGTGAATTAAAAGTGAAGGGCAAGAAAAACTTATTGTGGTGTCGTGAAATCAATCTTGCTCTTTGTCATCAGGATCCTCCTCTTCATCAACTTCACCCAAGTCATTAAGGCTGCGTTTGGTGTACATGATAGTATAAGACCTGATAGTATAAGAGAGTAGGATAAAGGCTGATAGTATAAAGGACCTGATTAGTTTCTATACAATCAATTGTTTGATGTATAGTTGTATAAGAAACCTGATAGTATAATGTTATCCTATCAGGTGTTTGTTGTCAAATATGATATAACCTGATAGTATAAAAAATGCTTATTTAGACAAAAATACCCTTTATGTAAAAATAGTCAAAAAAAAATTAAGCGATAAGTCATATACTCAACTTTTTAAAATGTTACTATTAATAAAAAATTTGAAAAAAATGAAAGAAATTATAATACCTTAATATATATATAATTCTTTACGGACGTAATTTATATGACAAAAATTTCTTTCACCTTATATATATATATATATATATATATATATATACACACTTAACGTAATTCTTCACCGACGTAATTTATATGATAATTTTTTTTCTTGACGTAATTTATATGATAATTTTTTTCACCTTATATACTTTATATATATATATATATATATATATATATATATAGACACACACACTTACCGTAATTTATATACTTGACATAATTGAAGAATGAAGACATAAAAACTTGAGGTGGTGAAATAAAAATAATTGCCTATCTATATATATATATATAATTCAAGCATGAAAAATTCAAAAACAATAATAACTTTATCATAAAACATGTAACAAAAAAGTAAATATATAATAATCTCAAGTAATATGTTAGATAGACTTCATAACAATTCATCAAATAAACATTATACTCCAAAATATTGATTTGATAAGCACAACATTAGTCTAAAAAACCAATTTATGTAGAACCTAACTCTCAAGTAAGGCCTTAATCATTTCAAGACGATGTTCTTCATCAAATCCCCAAAATGAGTGCACTAGTTGGGGGTTTTGCATAATTTTCTGAGCAGCCATCACACGGTCCCTAGGGGTAAGTTCTTTCATCTTCTGTAATTCACTAGGCACTTTCCTAGAGTCTTCATAAAATTCCTTTACAACCTTCACACTCGCCCCAACCTCTCCCAACCAAGTGGAAGTTTCTTGCAAAGCACTAGCCATATCTTTTCCAAAGGAAGTGATGCTAGCAGCAAGTTGGTCAGTAGACCTTGACCTCTTCCTAGAACGAACATAAGAATCTCTAAGGCTCTTATTGCTGCCATTGGGTGTTTGGTTAACAGACATTGAGTTAGTGATATCCACAATATCATCATCATTATCCTTCATTAGTTCAATTGTTTCCTCTTTTTCTAAATCCTCCACTACATCAACCGGTGCTTCAGCAGCCTTTCCATTAGCACGATCTTTACCAAATATATAGGCAAGTCTGTCATATAAAGGGAATGACTTATCTTTATATCCTGTTGCCTCTGGAAATGCTACAAGCATAAGCAAACATAAAACATTGTTATATAATGCATTAAACACTATAATCCATCTATTATAGACAATAATATTATGCATTATGGTGCACACAAACCTTAATGTAAGTATTCCACACTTCATCACTATCCACATGAATGCATTTCTTCTCATCATCCCAGCCAAACCCACTCTTATTTATCATATCATACAGTATATGATAATCATTTTTTAGCCTTCGTAATGCTGACTCGATATGTGGTTTCACCTTAATGTTAGCATTGGGAAATTTGCTAGCCAAAACTTGTTCTATTTGTTTCAATGTTCCTAGCTTGAATGTGCCAGCATCACATCTCTTTCCTTTGGCTACAACTTCTTCTAAGCAGTCAATCAAGGTAAGTTCCTCCTCCTTAGCCCATGACTTACGCTCCCTTTTAGGCTTAACCTGTGTGCTTATAGGTTCCATACCTATAAAATATTTTAATGAGACATATAATAACTAATTTCAATTCAATTTGTAGAAGAAACCCAAAATTAAATAGATCACAAATCAGCAAAGAGCAATAGAATATCAAATAAAGAGCATCATAATAGACACACGTGATAAAAATATCAAGTACAAACCATCAACAGAATGTCAGACTAGTTTGTTCTTATACTAAACATGAATTAATTTGCCAAGTACATTTTTGTCTCAATACACAATATTTAACAAAATTATTACAAATAGACCCTAAGTTCTATGACCAACCCATTCATTATACATCTCATTAGCTAATTCATCTCTCCAAGTAGACCAAGCATTACTAGCCTCAATTGTGTTTATGTAATTCATGTTCTCCTCGTTATTTGGCATTAGTAAATTGTCCAACTCTTCTTCCATAGGATCTGTTGGCATCTCTCTCCTAATCAAATTATGTAGGAGACAACAAGCTATAATTATTCTGACTTGAGTTTTAATGGGATAAAAAGAAGGACATCTAAGAATTGCCCATTGGATCTTCAACAAGCCAAATGTCCTCTCAATCATATTTCTTGCTGCTGAATGCCTCCAATTGAACACTTCTTGAGGGGTTGCTGCGGCGCTACCATGTCTCCATTCATTCAAATGATAACGAGTTCCTCTATAAGGTGCAAGAAAACCTTCCCCATTCGTGTAACCAGCATCCACATGATAATAACAAACTATTACACCAAAACATACCATTCAATCTTAGTTTATGTCATACATTGCATAACTAAACAAGTTAACCATAAAATTTTACCCGTTGAAACTTTTAAGCCATTTTTCCTAGAAATAGCATCACGTAGTACCCTAGAGTCTGAAGCAGAACCTTCCCATCCTGGCAATACATACATAAATTTCATGTCTCTTGAACATACCCCTAACACATTAGTGGCTAATTCTCCCTGCCTGGTTCAATAACTTGATTTATCAACTTCGGGAACATTCACCTTAATGTATGTCCTATCTAATGCTCCAAGACAATTCTATCAATAATAAAGACAATAATAAAATTCATAGAACAAAACAACTGACATAACCACTATAGATGCAAAATAGTCATAATAATACCTTGAACCATTTCCACCTATCATCGCTGCAATCCTCAGTAATAGGAGTTGGAGTCTCGAGTAAATATTTGTGTAGTCTTAAAACAAAATTTAACACTAGATTAAAATATCTACTCACAATCTCTCCAGAACGCTGAAATTTAAACTTGATAACTCGATTCTTAGCATGATGGGCCAAGATGTGAAGAAACATTGCAATTTGTTCTTCTATTGATACCAACCCATCTTCTTTCAACCTGCCTTCATTACGACAAAGCTCACAAAGCATATGAAATGTTCTCCTATTCATCCTTAATTGTTCAATACATGCAACATCATCATTTAACAACATTCTTAAGAACTCCTCCCTAATATTAGCCCTTATCCTGGATTGTGGTATAAATCTACGCCTATTATATAGCCTATGACTAGCAGCACACACAAACAAATAGGACATCATGCAAGCTGCAAACATCTCCAAGAAAGCTTGTTTAAAAATTAAATACCGGATGACTTCCTCAATAAACTCATTTGGGTCACTAAACCGCCTAGTTGGATCCATCATCACCTAAAACATCAAACACAAATTAAAAAATGTTACAATGTGGTACACAATAATAGTTAGGCTTTCATATCATATCATAATAAGTTCTTGCTATGGCTATTCATATTCAGTCAGTCAATTAGAATAATCTAAACTTCAACTCGAGTCTTTCTGCACCTCGGATGTCATGTGAGAAATGCTATTTGTGTAAACTTTTCTAGTTTGCTGCTGATGCTTACACTAAGGTTTCATGGTTAATATTGTGTTCTTGGGAGGGCTCTACGTTTTGAAACAAATGGTCAACTGGAGACTGGGGCATACAACCATGTCTCAGGTCTGTACAAACGTGCAAAACTTTGCACTTGCAAAACTATTGGTTTAGTAGGATTTATATTCTTATCACCATATTTTTTTTGTACATATGTTTGAGACCAGGGGAAAGAGAACTTTCATGTCTTGTGGATTAAAACTAAAAGGATGAAAATTTTGATTTAGCCATTACTTATTCAACATTGTCTTGTATTATAGTGAATAGGAAGAGTAACAAGTTCTGCTCCTGTTCTTCCTCTCTCCCTCAAAAAATGTCTCCTATATTGGGGAAAAAAATTGGAATAAAAATAAAAATAAAAATAAGATATTTGGGGAAAATAAAAATAAAAATGTCACCACACAATACAAAATAGAATAAAAATAAATTTTCAAAATAAGAAAATTGGGGAAGTCGGGAAGTAAAAGAAGATCCCCATCTTGGTAGTATTTTTGTTTCTGACTTAATGTCACAGGAAAATAATCTTATGTAGAATTGTCCTTTCTCACAATCTTAAGTTTGCAGAAATTTGGGTTTTTAGGTATGTCCTGATATGGAAATCAATGTTTAAAGAGAGGCAGGACAGTTTTATTTTGCTGCAACATTACCAGCTTTACTATTCCTTTCTAGAAGAAAGCCAACAAAAGGCCAGAGCACAAATGGATTCTCCCAAATATTGCTTGATAGTGATAGCTTCCCTGTTTATGTTTTGGGTCTATAAATAGTTATTTTGATGGCAATCCAAAGTTATTTGTCAATGTTTCAAATACCATGCAGAGTCAAAATTTAGGCTGATTCCTATTTTATTCAAAATAAGTGAAACATGAAATGAAACATCAGCACACAACCTTTGAAAAAAAAATGGTAACTACTTAATTATTTATCTACTTTATACAACATGATGAATAGAATCTTATGGGATGCAAAAGATCAATGTTTTGTTATATATAATAAAGCTTAAAAGAGTTAGTTTATGATACAATATAAAGCATCTTTAAACAAGTAACACAACTGTTTTGATAAAGAGCAAGCTTTGAAAGCAGTGGAAGAAGAATTAGTAAATGGCATAGAGCATCCATAGGGAGCACTTAGAAATACACATGATAAATCATCCACTAAAAGTCTGTTGCTTGAACTTTTCTTAGTTTCATGTATTTTAGCACTAATACTAATGATTGAATCTTTTCTGGAAGAATCAAGTGACAAGAGGGTAAGAGATAAGAAAAGAAAAATTTAGAAAATTAAAAAATTTTAATACAATCTTTGAAGATTGAAGAAAAAGAAAGAAAGAAAGATACATGCTTGTGGGTGTTTGATGAGTTCAAAATATATAAACCCTTTGATTTTAAGTATTAGTTAGGAGAAGAACATCTCAAAAATTAGGAAGAAGAAATAAATTTAAAAAGGAGATGATATCCTGGTACAACCCCAAATAAGTTTTTGATACATAATGCCATCAGTTACGTGTGGGCAATATGCAAAACATGATTAACATATGATCTTATATCAAACATCATACACATATACAAGTGGCCACCATTGAATGTACAATTATTAATTTATCAAGCACGTTACTTTAAAACAACATCTAAACAAACAAATAGAGCCTAGATAATATTAAAATAATAAAGCAAAATCAAAGTATGAAGAAATCAGTGGTCAGTCACTAGTTTTGGAGGGAATTAAAAAGAATATAAAAAAAAGAAAGCCTATCAAACCCAACCATCCAACCTTGTTCTGAAAGCTCAAACCCATCAAACAAAACCAGCAAAATAATAAATAAAAAAATGAGATAAACACAAAATGATTCATATGAGATTTTGTTATAGTTGTATGCTATGAAGATAGGTGTTGGTTTGCACGTAGCTTTCAAGGTCATCGTGTGAGTTTGAATTGAAAATTTCCTGGCTTAGCGTGAAGAGCTAGACACTGAACCAAAACTATTACTCCACATCAGAATAAAAACCCATTTAACTCAACTACTGTGACTTTCTCAACATGGCGCTTGAACATAGTTTCCAAATCAGGAGGAGTAAAGAACTCCCTAACACCATTGAAGTTATTGTTATACACTTATGAAACCAAATATTGCTATATACTTATGAAAACCAAACCCGTGAGTATGGATGGGATATGCAGCAACAATAATTCCATCCCTCATGGTCTCCTATTCCCAATTACCAAAACCCCCAAGCAAATTCCCAATTCCAAATTATCAATACCTAGTTTTTAGCAAATACCCAATTATTCAAAACAACACACAGGAAACATAAGAAGCAAGATGAACAAAAAAAATCATAAAATCCAGAAAAACTAAAATGTAGAAGAGGACGATTCGCAAGTGTGCTTACCTTTGGCAAGATAAGACGACGACACTACAGGAAGATGAAGATAAAGATAGCAAGAGGAAGCAGCAGCACAGCAGTGATGGAGCAAATAGATACTATGATATTGGGGTTACAGAGTACAAGGTGGGAAAGGACAAGGTGGGAAGGAAAATATTTGCTGATATCGGGTTGTTGCTTATCATGCCTAATCAGGGGGGTTGGGGGAGGATAGGGTTATCAGGTTAGAATAGGATAAAAAATATTAACCTGATTTAATTATACTATCAGGTTAAAGTACTAAATATCTGATAAAACCTGATAGTATTAATTAATACTACCAGGTCCTCTTTATCCTGTCCACCAAACACACCCTAAAGTTCATGTTCGCCATGATTTCTTCATCAGTCATAGGAGGATCTCCTTGAGGTGCAGTATCGAGGTTCAAGTGCTCCACTATGTCACGCAACAATTGGATAGTGTAGTTGAATTTCCTCTGGTTTTGGCGCTGCACACGCTCTAATCTATCCAATTGTTGGGCAGTGGTGAGAATCCGGTGAGGTTGCCTGGCTGCTGGACCGGGAGGTTGAAATACTGGGGTTGTTGGAGCTGCTGGAGCTGCTGCATCTTCTAAAAAATACTTATCAATTACTGATACAATAATTGAAGGTACAGGTCAGATAAGTTGATCTCCAGCAATATGAATATCCTTCGTCGAGCACAAACTAGTGATGAGAAATAGATATGGTAGGCTTCTAGAAGTCTTTTGTGCCATGCGCATGTGAAAAGCTATAACCCTCCCAATATCAATCACAGAACCAGTCACAATAGTGAAGACAAGCAACGCCCTCTTGACCGGTACTTCTGAGGTGTTGGAGCACGGAAGGATGTTGGATTGAACAAAGGTGTACCAAATCCTTGGGATTGGTTTAAAATATGCTTTCTTCAAAAATTTAGGTGTATTCTTCATGTCCAACAGACTAGTGATGAGAGACGGATATGGTAGGCTTCCAGAAGTCTCCTGTGTTATGAGCATGTGAAAAGTTATAACCCTCCCAATATCAATCACAAAACCAGTCACAATAGCGAAGACAAGCAATGCCCTCTTCACCGGTACTTCTGAGGCGTTGGAGCATGGAAGGATGTTGGATTGAACAAAGGTGCACCAAACCCTTGGGATTGGTTTAAAATCTGCTTTCTTCAAAAATTTAGGTGCATTCTTCATGTCCAACACCCACTCAGCACCCTCCTTGCAAAGCACACTAAGGACGAGATTGCGATCCAGCTGTCTCCTAAGTAAATCATTAGAGTCATACCTAAGACCAAAATATGTGTTCAACACATCCTTTCTAAAATCCAAAGGCGTCCCCCTCACCATAGTCTGATAATGGTTAACTTCATTAGAGTCAACAAAAGTGATGTGGATTAAAAGTTGCAAACTCAAGTGCAGATTGTTTCAAGTAATAAATTCTCGGGAGTCCGAGGTCGATCCACAGGGAATTGATGAAAAAAAATTCTTTGACATAAAGTAAATATTTTGTCATAACAATAAAAGTAATAAAACTTCATCATAAATAAAAAAAAGGCTTACTTGGGTTAGGAGATTCACTCTTAGTAAGTAAGTTAAAGACAATATTAATTCTTTTTATAACTCAATTAGAATCCACATATAATAGAGGTTCCAATCAAAAAATATAACATTCAAAGTTCATTAAAAATTATATACGTAATTATATTATGATTCCATTAATAATTTATTAACACCATCATTTATAAATGGGATCAAGCATTCATTGTGCCAAAATCTTGTCTACAGTAAATCAAGATCTCCACTTTATAAAGAGGGTTTCTAAATTGTTTGAAAACAAAATACAACACGTATAATGACCACTTGAAAATATATCATTTAAGCACAAGAAAAAAATGAATCTAACCTTATTTCATTACCAAGAGCTTCACCCTTTCATTTAAGTAAAATAAAACTTAGTTACACCTAAGTAAAATAAAACTTAGTTACTCTTAGACAAGAAGAAGAAGAAGAAGAAGAAGAACATAACTTCAATTTAGAACAAAAGAAAATTACAACAAGATAAATAACACAATAGCATGATCTTAGCCTCTAGGACCAAGACCCCTAAATGATCTGCCAATGGTGCCTTTATAGAGGATTAGGGATAAAAAAAAGATAAGGGGGCTGAGTGATGAGTGAGTGGATGAGTGAAAAATGCCAAATGACTTTTGATGAGTGGAAAATTATAGAAATTCTTTGTCTCTGAAATCATTTAGCTCGAAGTCATTACATTTGTCATTTTTTAACCAAGTAGTCTTATAAAAGTTATAGGACTAGATCTCAACTTTCAATTGCCACTAAAATTACCTCAATTGGCGACCTATAACCCGAGATATGGCCCAATTACTGCATAGTATTCAGGCCCAATTACAGCTCTACTATTTTGACTTACAAGTCCAATATGACCCATTAGACCTCAGAATCTCAAAAAGCGTTCTTCATGAAAGTTGTAAATTTGGATCTTAACTATCAAATATCAAAATTTCAAGCCATTTAACATCCTATAGCCCTAGCTATGTTATGAACAGTATGCATAGGTCAAGCTGTCAGGATCAGCACTCTAGTTCTTGCTTAAACTCCAATTTGAGTTATCCAAACATGTGATTTGGCCTTTGAGGTATTCATGAAAGTTGTAGGTAATTGTCTTAGCTTTCCTACAAGACCTGAATCACATCAACCAGATACTTACAACTCAAGTTATAGCCAGTTTGCTGAACACTGCCAAAAAGATAAATTAAGGCTAATTCATGCAATAATTCTTTTAATGATCCAATTAAGCTCAATATCATAGAATGTGACAAAACTAACATAATTAAGCCTAATTGAACCTTAAGAAGCCCAATGAAAGGATTATAAGATGTATAAAATATATTGTTATCAAATTCTCTTACACTTAACTTTTGCACTCCTGAGCAAAACACATAAAAAAAAACTAGGGAACAAAGAAAAAATAACACAGACTCAAAAGCTAAAAACTCTAAAGGATTCAATGAATCAAGAAGAGCAACCAGACATTAAAGGGATCAAAACATTCATGAGATAACATTTCTTCGCATCTCAAACCAACAAGGAAGGAAACTTCAGTTGAAAAGAATGAATTAAGAATGATAGATCCTCATAGAATTCACTCTCAGTCTCTCAAGTGTTTAAAAGGTAAGTATTTCACTCTATTCAACTCATGAATAATTGCCCTATCGTAAGCTTGCTTATCTTCTACTTCTCCGCTACTCAAAAACAACATGCACACAAAAATCAAGAGGGTTTTATTCAATGTTGTAATGGGGCTATGGTAAAGGAGAGGGGTAATATGGATATGACAAGTTAAATACCAAAGAGAATAGAATAGCATTATGATACAGTTAGAGTGGAGAAGACGTTTAAGAACATTCAGTTTAAATTTCTTAAGGGTTTCTTAATTCCTGCTCTGTTTGCTTCCATCTCATAAAGGATAATGACCAATATTTGACTAATGTTTTGTTGAAGATCAATGCCAAATTGGTAGGTTGAATTCATTGTTAAGCCTGAACATTCTCTTTCTCTTCCTGTTGTTTCCAAGCATCCATTCTCATTCTAGGTACGAATATGTCACAAGGTGCATTCTTTGATTGCAGTGGTGGTCAGCACTTTTTTTTTCTTTTTTTATAGGAACATTTTGCACATACACACCCATACTTATTTAAAAAAAAATCTCAACCAATAACAAAGTCAATGCTCTCTTATTCCTTAAGGTTAGGTAAGAATATGATTTTTTTAAGGCACGTTATGAGCTAGAAACAAAAAATGGTCAAATAAGCTCAAAGGGGGTACACAAGAGAAAATATGCAAGGTTGGCTATTTGGTCAAAGTAGTTATTTCAAGAAAAATGCCTCAATCATGTTTATATATGCATGTGAAAATGTAGCCTAAAAAAGAATCAAAGCAAGTTCTAGAGTAACAATTTCATAAGTGAAAAAAATCACACAAGAAAGAAGAGAATAGTACAGATGTTCAATCCATTCATTGATAGGCGCAAAATCTCACAAGGCATATATCCATCATTCTTAACCTATCAATTCAACATTCATAACCAGACATGTGAAATTTAAGAAAGAAGACAATTTATTCAACCATGTCATAATCCCTGAATCCATTTGCTACTTCTATACAAAATAATTATCTACCCCAACTAAAATACATCTCAAGAGTAAAATTACCTTCAGAGCAAAATTTACTCCTTACTCTGCCATCCTTAATTGGTTTAGCTGTTAGTAAATTGCTGACAAACATATAAACATGACAAACATATTAATAAACACACTTCCTAATTTTTTTTCTTTTTTTACTATTCACAACCATCATTCCCCCCAACTAGATCACAACATTGTCCTCAATGTTAAAACATAGTTAGGTAAATGATAGCAGATATTACCTATTGTTACAATTACTGAAAAGAGAAACCTTACACAAATTTAAATAGAAACAAAGTACGATGAATAAAACCAAAGCTTGTAATTATTTAAATAGTTGGAGTGTCTGATCTGGCTTGCTTTTCATTTTGCTTCCCACACTACTTCCTTCTGACCAATCTATCTAAGCTGTTACTGGATCAGGTTCATAAACAAAAGTTTCTAATTTATCAATCAACTCATTAACAGTGGAAGCAGAGATAAGGAGTCGTCTTGCCAAAAGTGTGATAAATTTCTATTCCATAGCATGGTCAAGAAAAAATAATAAAAGATCAAAGAAATTATTAATATTCAACAAACCTATGGGTTTATGGTGGATGTTCAATTGGGCCCAAGAGACAATTTGAAAAACTTCTTCCAAAGTACCAAAATCACCTAGTAAGGCTATGAATGCATCAGAGTTTGCAAGTATTGTCATCATTCATTCATGCATAGATGATACTTGAAGCTTCTCCCCAATTGTTTTTCCAGTGGCGTTCTTTTGAGTTAAAGGTTTAGGAATGATACCTAAAACTTGATCACCTCTTAGATGTGCAGCAAGTGATACAGCCTTTATTAACCCAATGCTACCTCCTCCATATACAACACGAATGTTCCTCGCAGCAAGTGTTCTACTAAGAGTGATTACTGCATTTACAAATTCTAAACTCTTCTCATAACTTGACCCACAAAATATCCAGATATTGGTAAGTCTACAAACAGAAGAAGAAGAAGCTCCCTTTATTTCTACACTCACACTCCCTTTGAATGATTTTGAGTTGAAGGAAAGTGAAGAAAATGTAGTGTTTAAATAGGGAAGAGAATAGAAAAAAGTAATGATAGCACCTATATAGGTAGGTTGGCTGGTGTCAGAAAAGTTTGAAAATAAGAAACACAATTTTTTTTTATTTTTTTTGTTTTATGTTTTTTATTTTTTTGACTTCAAGAAAATCATTAGGGTAAAGAAGTCTAAAAACCCCTGAAGGACCCCACCTAAAGGATCGTCTGTCCAAAACCAAAATATAAAAAAATCATACAAAAATAAAATTATAATAACAAATATTGACATACATTTATGTACAGGTTTCATGACGTATCTTTATACTACACGTCATGAGTACAGTAATACCAAGACGACTCAGCTAATCTGAGAATTCTTCTCCCAACCAAGGCATAGAATTAATAGAAATAAAAATTTGTCAGAAAAATAATCATTGATAGGTGTGATATCAAAAGGTGAGCCTATTGTAAGTATGGACAAATGATCTGCAACAACATTTTCGGCTCATTTTGAATTCTTGAAGCAACAAAATCCACCGTATCAACCTAGGTTTGCAAAAACTTGTTAAGAAAATCGACAAGTGCACCGAATTGTCAAAGTAAACAAATTTGACGATTAAGATGGGAAAAAAAAAACTAAAACACACAAAATTAAGAGGGAAAAGAGAGAATCAAAACACATGAATGCAAAACACATTAAGGATGTAAACACATGAAATTAAAACACTAGAGATCTGACTTCACTTGATTCAGTAATCTATCATAGACAATAGAGTAGCTTTGGGACCTTCATTGTAATTAATTTCTAATCATTCAATTGATAGGGAGAATCCAGTAATTAATTATAACTCAATTCCTTGGTCTAAATCTTAACTCTTAAAGGCATGACCTTTACTCTATGGATTCTCATGAAAAATACCACAATTATCCCACACAATCTATAACCTCTATTTCTAGATGATTATAAATCATTACACTTATTATTTATGGTATAGGTCATATACAAACCTTCCGATTCTACATACACCTCACTAGATCAATTTATGAGTAGCCAATTCATAAAAGCATTAAGAATCATAATAAGCACTCAAATTGAATAAAAAAATTAATTAAAATTTCAATCTTAATACATGTCGATTGAATAAAGTTATGTCTTCACCTTAAAAATACACGAATTTAACTACACATGACAAAAGAGAAGAAGAAATAGGAAGAATAAAATAAAAATATATACAGAGCTCAACTTTCCATAAAAAAATATTAACAAGTAGGTGGTAAACCGCTAAGGTAAATAATAATAATAATAATAATAATATTATTATTATTATTATTATCATTATTATTATTATTATTATTATTATTATTATTATTATTAACAAGTAGGCGGTAAATCTGTCATTAAATATTAACAAGGATGTGATATAAACTAGCCACCAAATAAATATTAACAAAGGTATGGTATAAACCGACCACCAATATATATTAACACGTAGTAAATAAATATTAACAAGGATGTGGCATAAACCAACCACCAAATAAATATTAACAAAGGTGTAGTATTAACCAACCACTAAATATATATTTACAAAGGTGTGGTATAAACCAACCACCAAATATATATTAACAAATGTGTAGTATAAACCAACTACCAAATATGTTAGTAAGCAAATAACGTAAAAAGTTAGATAATTGATAAAGTAAAAAGTTAGATAGTTAGTAAAAGAGTTAGATAATTAGTAAGTTAATAAGCAAGAAAATTAAAAGGTCAATAGGTTAGTAAGTTAGAAAGTTAAAAAATATATATAAAGTAAATTACGAATTTAAAGTGCGAGAAAGTAAAATACGAGAAAATAAAAGGGAGAGTTTCCCCACTAAGTTAGTATGTTAGTAAAATACGAGAAAATAAAAGGGAGAGTTTTCCCCACTAATTTAGTACGTTAGTATATACAAGGAAGAGAAAAAAAATTAAAAGAGTAGAAAAAAATATATATATATATACATATATATATATATATATATATATATATATATATATATATACAAAATATTTACACAATAAATGTATTCTTCAAATCAAGTCCCCGACAATGGCGCAAAAATTTGATGCGGATTAAAAGTTACAAATTCAAGTACAGGTTGTTTCAAGTAATAAATTCTCGAGAGTACGAGGTCGATCCATAGGGAATTGATGAAGAAAAATTCTTTGACGTAAAATAAATATTTTGTCACAACAATGAAAGTAATAAAACTTTGTCACAAATAAAAAAAGGCTTACTTGGGTTAGGAGATCCACTATTGGTAAGTAAATTAAAGACAAGATTAATTCTTTTTATAACTCAATTAGAATCCACACATAATGGAGGTTCCAATCTAAAAATATAACATTCAAAGTTCATTAAAAATTATATACGTAATTATATTATGATTCCATTAATCATCTATTAACACCACCACTTATAAATAAGATCAAGCATTCATTGTGTCAAAATCTTGTCTACAACAAATTAAGATCTCCACTTTACAAGAAGAGTTTCTAAATTGTTTGAAAACAAAATACAACACGTATAATGACCACTTAAAAATATATCATTTAAGCACAAGAAAGAAATGAATCTAACCTTATTTCATTACTAAGAGTTTCACTCTTTCACCCAAGTAAAATGAAACTTAGTTACTCATAGACAAGAAGAAAGGAAGAAGAAGAAGAAGAAGAAGAAGAAGAAGAAGAAGAAGAAGAAGAAGAAGAAGAAGAAAGAAGAAGAAGAAGAAGAAGAAGAAGAAGAAAAAGAAGAAGAAGATAACTTCAATTTAGAACAAAAGAAAATTACAACAAGATAAATAAATAACACAATAGCATGATCTTGACCTCTAGGACCAAGACCCCTAAATGATCTGCCAATGATGCCTTTATAGAGGATTAGGGATAAAAAAAAAAGACAAAGGGACTGAGTGATGAGTGAGTGGATGAGTGGAAAATGTCAAATGACTTTTGATGAGTAAAAAATTATGGAGATTCTTTGTCTCTGAAATCAGTTAGATCAAAGTCATTACATTCATCATTTTTTAACCAAGTGGTCTTCATTAAAGTTGTAGGACTGCATCTTAGCTTTCAAATGCCACTAGAATTACCTCAATTGGTCACGTATAACCCGAGATGTGGCCCAATTACTGCATAGTATTCAGGCCCAGTTATAGCTCCTCTGTTCTGACTTGTAAGTCCAATATGACCCATTAGACCTTAGAATCTCAGAAAGTATTCTTCATAAAAGTTGTAGATTTGGATCTTAACTATTAAACATCAAAATTTCAGTCTATTTAACATTCTATAACCCGAGCTATGTTATGAACAGTATGCATAAGTCAAGTTGTCAGGATCAGCACTCTAGTTCTTGCTTCAACTCCAATTTGAGTTATCCAGACATGTGATTTGGCCTTTGAGTCTTCATGAAAGTTGTAGGTAATTGTCTTAGCTTTCCTACAAAACCAGAATCACATCAACCAGATATTTGCAACTCAAGTTATAGCCAATTTATTAAACACTGCCCAAAAAGATAAAATAAGGCTAATTCATGCAATAATTCTTTCAATGACACAATTAGGCTCAATATCATAGAATGTGACAAAACCAACATAATTAAGCTTAACTGAACCTTAAGAAGCCCAGTGAGAGAATTATAAAATGTATAAAATATATTGTTACCAAAAAGCATTGGCGTAGAACTCACAAACCAATGTCTGAGACCCCGGATTTGGGAGTTAGCACAGTCTGCCCCATTGTCTCTCTGCAATCTGTGAGCTAATCTCTGAATATTCATTCTCCTGTAAGATGAGCTCCAACTCCCAAATAAAGTTCCTCTTGATCAGCACATCATTAAACTGCTTCTCATGAATAACAGAACGAAAATGGCTAGCATCAAAGGAAGAAGAGCTAGAGCCTTCTCCTGTGACTCCCTTTCTTTTCTTTGGCGGCATGATGATTATCCTAAAAAAGAAAAGCACAACAATTTAGTCAACAATATTTTCCAATAACTCAGTGACAAGAAACAGTTGACTAATACAGATTACAATAAACCAATTGTTGAGTCCAAATTGAGTGATAAAAACTTAGATTACATAGATTGCTTAGAAAAGTCAATCAACAATATTTTCCATCAACTGCTGTAACACAGATTGCTCAGGCATTTCGACTAACACTAAACAAGCATGGTGAACATAGTAAAAAGGGTAAATGCAATAAACTAATTTATAATGCTCACCACATTCAATAAAAATCACCATGCAAACTAATCAAAAGTAACAAAAATAATCAAAATAAGATAAATAAAGAAGAAACACAGGTTGCCTCCTGTGAAGCGCTTGTTTAATGTCATTAGCTCGACGTTGGGCTAGTGTCAAGCCTAGGTGAGGCAGATAGAATGGTGCTCAGTCTCCACTCCTTTTTCATTGTGTTTTGCTCTTTCCCATTTATATTGAAAGGTTATTGGCCATCTTTCATTACTTTAAGAACACCATACGGTAAAACTTGAACAACCTCATATGGTCCATACCATTTCGACCTCAGCTTACCTGAAAAGAGACGAAGACGTGAGTTATAAATAAAAATTTGATCCCCAATCTTAAACTCACGCTGTTTAATATGTATGTCATGCCACTTCTTTGTTCTCTCCTTATAGAGCTTGGCATTCTCATATGCCTCAAGACGAAGTTCATTGATAATTATGATTTTTAACATATTAATTATCCACACAATTACCTTATTAATGATGTCCAGATTGTAATTAAGTGATCTTAGCACTCATTTAGATCATTGGGTTGAATTGGGCTTTAAAGCAAAATTTTCGGATTTTAATGCATATTGACAGTGGTTCAGTATTTTAACCATAACTTGAGTTGTAGATCTCTGATTTTGATGTTCTTTATATGCTAGGAAAGAGGAGAAAAAGATCTACAAGTTTTGTGAAATGTCAAATTGGAAGATTCAGATGTTTACATGGTCAAATACAGCCTTGAAGTCGGACCAGCGGTACTGTTATAAATTCTGGACACACCTTCACTATTTTGGGTGTATCTCACTCATTTCAAGCCCAAATTAAGCATATGAGCACTCCTTGGAAAGCTTACTTCAAAGGCTATCTGATGGACTTGATTTGAATTTGAGATTATGACAAAAATTGAAAAGATAGCAACGTGTAAAAAGTGGAGGAATCATTGGAAGGTGGGAGACACACTTTCATAATGAGAAAATAATCCAATGGAAGGTGGGAGACATACTTTGATAATGGATGAATAATTAACAAGATTGGGTGAACTACTTTTGACTCTTTGTGAATGATTAAGAGGAGAGCAATCAGATTTGTAAAGAAATAGGGGAGAGCTTCTACGGAGGGTGTGAATTTTTGTAGTTGGTTATTGTAGTTTTAGTTTTTCATTTTGTGGAGACTTCTCCTCTTCTCTTCCTCTCCTCCTCTCTCTTTGTTATTTTCATTTTTGTATGGTTCTTGAAGGTTCTCCAATGGTGATGGCTATGGAGAGCTAAACTTCTTTAATCAATCCAAGAGATTGACAAGCTTGATGATTAATCTTGAGATCTTATTTTAATTGTTATACGTTCATCTATTAATCAAGTTTCTCTTTCTCTTCTTCTCTTGTTTAAATTCTGATTTAATGCTTAATTTGATTGGGATTTGCATATGTTAATTGCGTAATTATCATGTGCTAAGAGATGAATTCAGAGGTTAAATAATGCATCAAAGATGTTTGATGAAATATTTAGCTTGGTTGGATCTTGGTTTTTAAGTTAATTTGGGTTTTGGATGGATGCTTAATTTGTCTAACCTTAATTAATTAAATTCTAGAAGCATTTCTAGTAGAAGATCCATGGATCATTGAGAGCGTCTTGATGTGATCTAAGATCAAGGATTTGGTTGATAGTTGAACAGATTTATAAAGATCAAGGATGGATTAAAATCAAGATTGGTTAATTCTCTTGGATTGGTTGTTTTCCTAATCTTGTTTACTCTTTTTAATTGCTCTTTGTTGTTTAATTTTCCAAAACTTTTCCCCCCTGTTTATTAACCTCTTAATCTGATTTCATAATTAGAATGATCTACGGGCTCGACCCGGTGTTACCTTATGCTACAAGTAGTTTTGGTAAATCGGTTATAAATTGATTTAAATTTGGTAATATCGACAGTTGTCAAATTTTTGGCGCCATTGCTGGGGATCATTCTAATTTTGTTCAGTCTTATTAAGAGTTTATTTAACTACTAATCTCTCACTAACCTTTATGTTGCTGTGTTTTGGTGGATTTCAGGCGAAAACGGGTGATTACGGGTCATTTTACAATAATTTTGTATTGATAGAAAATGTGCCCCGAATGAGCTGAAACTTGGTCAGTTGAAGGAAAAAAGCCTAATAAACAAGACTCACAGTTAACTGTGAGATCACCCCTGTTTTTTCCAAAATCCATCGTTTAGACCAGTTTTTCAATTTTTTAATATTTTTTATTGTATTTTTTAGTTTCATTTTTGTGTAGTTTTTATGCTGTACAAGTCCCATAATTTTTAAAAATGTTTAGATAGGTGAATTATATTTATTTTGGTAGATTTTTAGTGTTGTCTAGTGTATTCGCTTGTTTGTTATTTTTTTTGTTTTATGTGCTTTGGATAATGCATGACTAGGTCTTTTGCTAGCCAATTACTTGATATTGATTCGAGATTGATATGACTTTGCATAATGGAGTACAAACTTGAGGAATTGACTTCTTTGGTGAGACAGTTAGTAGTGAGACAACAATTACTGTGCAAATAGCTACAATTTGTGTGTGCCATTTGTTCTTGTTCATCTCATCCCACATATGCATGTCATACACTTCAAGATGGTAGTTCTGTTTTTCCATATCAATCTGTTGCTACAACAGTGTCTTTCTTAGTAAACCACCATACCAAGACCTATGCAACAACCAAGTCCAGTAGCCATGAAACCTGAGCCATCATTGGAAGATTTGGTGAAGCAGATGGCCACTAACAATATTCAATTCCAACAGAGGACAGAGGCAATCACACAGAATTTAGAAACCCAGATTAGACAACTAGCCTCCTCATTGAGTCAGCAACAGGCCCAAGGTTCTAGCCAACTCCCTTCCCAAACAATTCCCAATCCAAATGGGAATGTGAGTGCCATTATCTTTGAGGTCCGAAAAATGCAGCAGAAGCATCATCGAGCCTCAACTAGCCATCAAGCATCAACCAAGTAGAAGAAACATTTTCGATGAACGGCCCAAGAATCCGAGGGTCGAAGAAATCGGTTGTTGCCCATGAGCAAGAAGAACGACTGCGGTGGCTCTTTCCTTTCCACAGAGAGCCATTGAGACCAAAAAGATACATGAGGTGAGAAGGATAAAGAGCTCCATGAAGAACATTCTATTTTTCATGTTGATTTAATTGATAATTTGGTTGATAATTCATATCTTGACTTGTGTGAGGAGTTTCTGAGATTGCTTGATTTTGATGACTTTGTGTGTGGTGATTTGTGTGCTTCTTGTGATGGTGATAAGTTGTGTGCTATATGTTCGAAATTTTTCTTGTTGTGGGAGATCCTGCTACATGGTCGAAATTTCCTTATTCTAAGAGTTATGATCATGTTGTTTTGGAAGATTGTACACATATTATAGGTGATGCTGCAATTAAATCAGCAGAATTAATTTCTTCAACTAGCTTGATACCTTCAGTGCAGCAACCACCTACCCTTGAGTTGAAAGCCATTGAAGAATTTTCAGAAAAGGGAGAAGAAGAGCACTGGATGGCGGTCACTACTATGGTGGATTTTATTTTTGAGCCATGGTCCAACATAAACAAGGAAAATCAACTTGATCAAGTATACATATTGCATTCTAGTGTTGAAGCCAAAGGAATTAAGGAAGGCCAATGGGACCCCGATGGAAGCTCTCCTGTTTCAAGTCATGTTTCCAGTCATGTTTCAAGCTTAACTTGGTCTCGGTCATTATACTTCAAGCAATGGGACCCTGGTGGGAGTTTCTTGTTAGCTGTAACAGGACCTTAATGAATCTTCACCTTGATAAGGATGTTTCTTCTCTCTCTTTTATTTTACTTGTCCTTCATTAATTGATGATTTTGATGGAATGTTGTTTTTCTTGTGAGCTTTACATTGCGGACAATGTACAATTTAAGTATGGGGGAGAGATTTTAGCATTTTTTTTGTTGTTGTTTTTGTTTTGTTTTGTTGTTAAAAAAAAAAAAGGGTTCATTGCATGATTGAATAACGTTTCTCCCTTCTTGAACTGATATGCTTGGTTATGGATGATTGAATTGATGAATTGAGTTTGATGGATGCATACCTTGTGAGATTTTGAGCCTAATGGATGGATTCAACATTTATGCCATTCTCTTCTTTTTTGTGTGACTTTCACTCATGTTAATGACCACTCTAGAACTTGCTTTGATTCTTTTTTAGGCTACATTTCACTTGCATGCATGAACATGATTGAGGCCCTCTTTCTTAGCTAGTTTAACCAAATAGACAACCTTGTTTTCAATATGATATCAAGCACTCTTTTGACTTCTTGAAAATTTTCTGATTCTTGCCAACCTTGTATATTTTCCTTTACTTAACCCCTTTGAGCTTATTTGACCATTCCTTGTTTCTAGCTCATTATGTGCCTTAAATGAAAAATTGTGTTCTTATTTTACCTTAGGGAATAAAAGAACATTAGCTTAGTTAATGGATGAGTTTTTGAATAAGTGTGGGGGTGTGTGTACAAAATGGTTGTTGAAAAAGGAAAGAGTGCCTAAAAAAAAAAAACAAAAACAAAAACAAAAACAAAAACAAAAACAAAAACAAAAAAGAAAAAAAAATGTATATATATAGTTATGTTCATATATATATATAAAAAAAAGGATTGAGAAATGAATATGTAAAGGGTTATACATTAGAGTTGGGATGAACTTTTATGCTTGTTATTTGAACTCAGCTCTCATTTGCTTTTATTCTCTTTGGTATTTATCCTCTCATATCCATTTTACCCTCTTGTTACCTTGACCTCACTACAACCTTGAATAAAGTCCTCATGATTTGTGTATGCATGTGTTTTGAGTAGTGGAGAAGTAGAAGATAAGCAAGCTTATGGTAGTGCAATTTTCATGGTTGAATTGAGTGAAATACCCACCTTTTAAATACTTGAGAGATTGAGAGTGAATTCGTGAGGATCTATCATTCTTTACTCATGCTTTTCAATTGAAGTATCCTTGCTTGTTGATTTGAGATGTGAAGATGTGTTACCTCATGAATGTTTTGATTACTTGAATTATTAATTGCTCTTCATTCTTAAATATTATTAGAAATTGAGTCTTTTAGAATGTTTAACTTTTGAGTCAGTTTTATTTTTTTTATTTTATTTTTTTTTCTATTTTGCCCGAGGACGTGCAAAAGAGTAAGTGTGGGGGTATTTGATAATTATGATTTTTAACATATTAATTATCCACACAATTACCTTATTAATGATGTCCAGATTGTAATTAAGTGATCTTAGCACTCATTTAGATCATTGGGTTGAATTGGGCTTTAAAGCAAAATTTTCGGATTTTAATGCATATTGACAGTGGTTCAGTATTTTAACCATAACTTGAGTTGTAGATCTCTGATTTTGATGTTCTTTATATGTTAGGAAAGATGCGAAAAAGATCTACAAGTTTTGTGAAATGTCAAATTGGAAGATTCGGATGTTTACATGGTCAAATACAGCCTCGAAGTTGGACCAGCGGTACTGTTACAAATTCTGGACACACCTTCACTATTTTGGGCGTATCTCACTCATTTCAAGCCCAAATTAAGCATATGAGCACTCCTTGGAAAGCTTACTTCAAAGGCTATCTGATGGACTTGATTTGAATTTGAGATTATGACAGAAATTGAAAAGATAGTAACGTGGAAAAAGTGGAGGAATCATTGGAAGGTGGGAGACACACTTTCATAATGAGAAAATAATTCAATGGAAGGTGGGAGACATACTTTGATAATGGATGAATAATTAACAAGATTGGGTGAACTACTTTTGACTCTTTGTGAATGATTAAGAGGAGAGCAATCAGATTTGTAAAGAAATAGGGGAGAGCTTCTACGGAGGGTGTGAATTTTTGTAGTTGGTTATTGTAGTTTTAGTTTTTCATTTTGTGGAGACTTCTCCTCTTCTCTTCCTCTCCTCCTCTCTCTTTGTTATTTTCATTTTTGTATGGTTCTTGAAGGTTCTCCAATGGTGATGACTATGGAGAGCTAAACTTCTTTAATCAATCCAAGAGATTGACAAGTTTGATGATTAATCTTGAGATCTTATTTTAATTGTTATACGTTCATCTATTAATCAAGTTTCTCTTTCTCTTCTTCTCTTGTTTAAATTCTGATTTAATGCTTAATTTGATTGGGATTTGCATATGTTAATTGCGTAATTATCATGTGCTAAGATATGAATTCAGAGGTTAAATAATGCATCAAAGGTGTTTGATGAAATATTTAGCTTGGTTGGATCTTGGTTTTTAAGTTAATTTGGGTTTTGGATGGATGCTTAATTTGTCTAACCTTAATTAATTAAATTCTAGAAGCATTTCTAGTAGAAGATCCATGGATCATTGAGAGAAGCGTCTTGATGTGATCTAAGATCAAGGATTTGGTTGATAGTTGAGCAGTTTATAAAGATCAAGGATGGATTAAAATCAAGATTGGTTAATTCTCTTGGATTGGTTGTTTTCCTAATCTTGTTTACTCTTTTTAATTGCTCTTTGTTGTTTAATTTTCCAAAACTTTTCCCCCCTGTTTATTAACCTCTTAATCTGACTTCATAATTAGAATGATCTACAGGCTCGACCCGGTGTTACCTTATGCTACAAGTAGTTTTGGTAAATCGGTTATAAATTGATTTAAATTTGGTAATCTCGACAGATGTCATTCATCTAGCTCATTGAGCTAGTTATGTCTTTGTGCACCTGTAGCATTCATATCAAAATTCAAAAATTTAAGTGCCCATCAAGCTCTATGCTCCAATTCCACAGGTAAGTGACAGACTTTACCAAACACAAGTCTATAAGGGGAGATGCCAATAGGAGTTTTGAATGCAGTCCTATAGGCCCACAATGCATAATCTAACTTTGAAGACCAATCTTTATGGGATGCATTAACAGTTCTTTCCAAAATCTTTTTCAATTCACGATTTGAAACCTCCATTTGGCCACTTGTTTGTGGATGGTAGGGAGTGATAACTTTATGGGTGACACCATATTTGCTCAAGATTATCAAATTGTTTATTACAAAAATGAGTGCCACCATCACTTATGATAGCTCGGGGTGTACCAAATGGAGTAAAAATATTTATTTTCAAAAATCGTACCACCACTCGAGCATCATTAGTAGGCAATGCCACAGCCTCAATCGATTTAGAAACATAATCCACAGCAACAAGTATGTATTGATTAGAAAAAGATTTTGGGAAGGGACCCATAAAATCAATGCCCTAGACATCAAAAATTTCATAAATCAAGATGCTATTCAATGGTATATCATGTCTCCTAGAGATGTTACCACTGCGCTGACATTTATCATAAGATCTAACAAATTCAAACGCATTCTTAAACAAAGTTGGCCAATAAAACCCACATTGTAAAACCTTTTATGCAGTTCTGGTGGGACCAAAGTGGCCACCAGTTTCCATAGTATGACCATGTTCAAGAATGGAATGACTCTCACTACCATGAATGCTTCTCCTAATAACATTATCAGCACAAACTCTAAATAAGCATGGATCCTACCACAATTAATGCTTAACATCAGATAAGAATTTCTTCTTTTGTTGATAACTAAGATCTGATGGAAGGATATTACCTGCGAGGAAATTTATAAAATCAGCATACCACGGTAAAGAGGAGACTATAAAGAGGTGCTCATCAGGAAATGATTCATTTATGGCATGCTCAATAGCAGGTTCCAACACCTCCTCATCCAATCGAGATAGGTGGTCAGGTACAAGATTCTTTGTCCCCTTCTTATAACGTATATCAATATCAAACTCTTGTAGCAGAAGAATCTATCGAATCAGCCTGGGCTTAGCATCCTGTTTAGCAAGCAAATACTTAATAGTAGAATGGTTAGTATAATAAATAACCTTAGAGAGAATGAGGTAAGGGAAAAATTTATTGAAAGTAAATACTATTGCTAGCAACTCCTTTTCAGTAATGGTGTAGTTCTTTTATGCCTCATTCAAAGCATAGCTAGCCTAGTAAATAGTTTAGAAAATTTTACCTTTCCTGTGGCCCGATATGGCCCCAACTATTGTATCGCTTGCATCACACATAAGTTCAAAAGGTAAGGACTAATCAAGGGCAATAATGATGGGTGCACTAGTCAACTTTTCCTTCAAAGCCAAAAATGCATTTAAACAAGAGTTAGAAAAGTCAAATGGTGCATCATTCACTAGGAGGTTTGTTAATGGTTTAGCAATTTTGGAAAAATCATTGATGAACCTCCGATAAAAACCTGCATACCCTAAAAAGCTTCGAACGACCTTAACAGATTTAGGTGGAGGTAATTTCGCAATTACTTCCACCTTTGCCAAATCAACCTCTATACCTTTGGGCGAAACCTTATGCCCCAAAACAATGCATTCTTGTACTATAAATTGGCATTTTTCCTAATTCAAAACAAGATTAGTGTTCCTGCATCGCTCCAAAACCAAACTGAGATTATGTAAACAATTATCAAAAGAAGAACCAAACACAGAAAAATCATCCATGAAAATTTTAATACAATCCTTTAACAAGTCAGAAAAAAATAGCCATCATACATCACTGTAAAGTAGCCGATGCATTACATAATCCAAAGGGCGTCTATCTATATACAAATGTACTATATAGACATGTGAAAGTGGTTTTCTCTTGATCCTCAGGTGCCACAAGTATTTGCATATAGCCAGAATATCCATCCAAGCAATAGAAAAATGCATGGCCTGAAAGTTTTTCTAACATTTGATCAATGAAAGGTAAGGGAAAATGATCTTTCCGAGTGGCATCATTCAATTTCCTATAATCAATGCATATACGCCACCTGGTCACATTTCTAACAGCTATAATTCTTTTTTTTCATTTTCCATGACTGTGGTGCCCCCCTTTTTAGGCACTATTTGCACCGGACTTACCCAAGGACTATCAGAAATGGGATAGATATATCGAGTAGCTTGATTACCTCCTTTTTTACAACCTCTTTCATGTTGGGGTTAAGACGCCTCTGTGGTTGTACAAAAAGCTTGTTCTGCGCCTCCATGTAAACTCTATGGGTGCATATGGTACGACTGATGCCCATAATGTCATGAATGGTCCACCTAAATGCCTTCTTGTTCTCCCTTAACACTCTCATGAGTTTCTTCTCCATTGGACCTGAAAGCAAAGTAGAAATAATTACAGGTAAAGATGATGGAGGATCCAGAAAAGCATACTTTAAATTAGAAGGAAAAGGCTTGAGTTCAAGTTCGAGAGGCTCCTCAATTGAGGGTTTTGGGGTAGGAATGTCCTTCCTATCCAAATCCTCATAGTGCCCCCAAGTTCTTCGTCTGTCCACAGACATCCCCACTTCTAACCGCATTATCATTCCCATGACCTATTCATCATCCTCAAGGTCAGTGGCGACCATGGTCAAGACCCTCTCAAGAACATCATCAGTCATAGATTCCTGCAAATGTGAATTCACAACATCATCCAAAACATCAGTAGAATCAATGCCATTACATGAATCAAAGGAACTAGGATGTTTAACAGAATTAAAAACATTAGAAACTACTTCCTTATCATTTAATCGCAAGGTCAACTTCCCTTGATGGACATCAAAGAAAGGGAAGTCTTCTTTGAGCTCTATTTTTCTTGAAGAATCTTCTGAATTTCTTTACTAGTAGAGTAAGATTTTTCTCATTTATTTCCAAGTCATCTTCATCATCAATAATCATGGAGGAAGTGGCCTTGAGAGCTATTCCTTTCTTTTTCTTATCCAGCTCCTCATTTTGGTTGAGTCTATTCAACTCCAATTCATGTTCTTGAAGCTTGCCAAAAAGTGTGGCTAAGGCCATGGTTGAGAGATTTTTTGATCCTGCAATAGCCGTCATTTTAGGTTGTCAATGCCTGCTCAAACATCTCAGCCCTTTGTTAATAAGATTTTCATTAGGAAAAGTCTTTCCCAATGAAGCAAGATGATTTGTAATATGTGTGAATCGTTTTTACATTTCTTGAATGCTTTCACCTTGGTTCATTCTAAAAAGCTTATACTCATGAGTGAGAGTATTAATCATTAATCTTTTCACTTCACTAGTACCCTGATGATTACATATTTGATACATTAATAAGTCTTCATTTCTAGTCATTTACACTCTCCATGTACTTAATTGATTGATTTTGATTATGTTTTGTAAGTTTGGATTCAAATTGGACTTAATTGAATTTTTTAGTATAATTTACGTCTTACGTTGTTTCTGTATTTAGGATATATCTTGGTCTGTAGGTGGTATTTAGAGGTGATTCTAGTGGCATTTGAAAGATACGATATAGTTCTATAACTTTCATGAAGACCTCAAAGGCCCAATCACACGAGTAGATAACTCAAATTGGGGTTAAAGCAAGAACTAGAGTGCTGTTCCTGATAGCTTGACCTATGTGTACTGTTCATCATAGTTTTTAGGCTAGAGGTTGTCAAATGGTCTGAAATTTGGATTCTGAATATTTAAGACCCATATCTACAACTTTCATGTTGAACACTTTTCCAGAATCGGATTCCTTGAAGGTGATATTGGGTTTGGAAGTCAGAACAGAGGAGCTGTGACTGGGCCTGGATAGTATGTAGTAATTTGAAAGTATCTGGAGTTGTAGAAATGATATTGGACCCAAACCAAAGCCATTTGAAAGCTAAGATCCAGGCCTACAACTTTCATGAAGACCACTTGATTCAAAAATGACGAATGCAATGACTTCAGAGCTGCATGATTTCGGAGACAAGGAATCTCCATTATTTCCCACTCATTTAATGTCATTTAATGTCATTTAATGTCATTTGGCATTTTCCACTCATTTTCCAATCATCCACCCACTAATAACTCAGCCCCCTTGACATTTTGTATCTCTAATCCTCTATAAAAGGAGGCCTTGGCATATCATTAGGTGTGTTAGGTTTTAGGTACCAAAATAATGCTAGTTTGTTACTAAGTTTTCTTGTAGTAATTTTCCTTTGTTCTAAATTGAAGTCATGTTTTTCTTCTTCTTCTTCTCTCTTTCTTTCTTCTTATCTATGAGTAACTAAGTTTCATTTTACTTGGGTGAAGAGGTGAAGCTCTTGGTAATGAAATAAGGTTAGATTAATTTCTCTCTTGTGCTTAAATGATATATTTTCAAGTGATCATTATACGTATTGTATTTTGTTTCCAAACCCTCCTTGTGAAGTGGAGTTCTTGATTTGTTGTAGACAAGAGATTGGCACAATGAATGCTTTAACCCATTTACAAGTGGTGGTGTTAGAAACTCTCCTTATAAAGTGGAGTTCTTGATTTGTTGTAGACAAAATATTGGCACAATAAATGCTTTAACCCATTTATAAGTGGTAGTAATATTTTTGGAAACATAATATAAATACGTATATAGTTTTAATAGACTTTTAACGTTGTATTTTCCGATTGGAACCTCCATGTTGTGAGAATTCTAATTGAGTTATAAAAGGAATTAATCTTACCTTTATTTTATTTACCAAGAGTGGATCTTTTAACCCAAGTAAATAATTTTAATCATAGTAACAAAATATTCACTTTACCTTAATTAATCTTCAACAATTCCCTGTGGATCGACCTTGGACTCACCGAGAAATTTATTACTTGAGACAACCTGCACTTGGGTTTGTAAATGCAACAACTAAAAAGTGTGCATTAAGTTTTTGGCGCCGTTGCCGGGGACTTGATTTGAAGACTGAATTTCTGGTGTAAAAAAAAAAAATTTGTATATATACTAACATACTAACTAGTGGGGGAACCTCTCCCTTTTTAATTTTGTGCATACTAACTTAGTGGGGAACCTCTCCCTTTTTATTTTACGCACTAATTTAGTGGGGGAATCTCTCCCTTTTACTTATTTTTTTCTTTAAATTTACTTTCCGCACTTTTTTTTTTTTTTTTGCATTTTAATTTCGTACGATTGGGGGTAATTCTCCATTTTATTTTCTTGTACATTTTAACTTAGTGGGGTAACTCTCCCTTTTATTTTTTTTTTTTTGTACTTTATTTTCTGTATTTATTTTCTGTCATTTTTTTTGTTATTTATTTTCTGTCATTTTTTTTTGTTTACTAACTTACTAATTCTCTTACTAACTATCTAACTTTTTACTTTATCAGCTATACTAACTTTTTAATTTTTATGCTTATTAACTTATTTGGTGGTTGGTTTATACCACACCTTTGTTAATATTGATTTACATATTGATTTGTCTGAATCACAATCACACACATCAAATACAATGGCTGAAAACGAAAGTGTGCATGATGAACATGAAAATCAACCGTTGCGAACCATGCGTGAGCATTTGCAACCATCCCGAAATTCTAGTCCATCATGTTTTATCTTTCCAGTCAATGCCAACAAATTTAGATTCAAGCCAGGTATGATTTCTTTACTTCCTAATTTCCATGGTTTAGAATCTGAAAGCCCATATTTACACATAAAAGAATTTGAAGAAGTATGTACTGCTTTTCATGATCAAACTTGCACTGAAGAGGTTGTTAAGCTTAAATTGTTTCCTTTTTCTTTGAAAGATAAAGCAAAATCTTGGCTTAACACTTTGAAACCAAGATCAATTGGCACATGGCAAGAAATGCAATGTGAGTTTTTGAAGAAATTTTTTCCAACACATAAAACCAATGCTTTGAAAAGACAAATCCAAATTTTTTCCAAAATTCAAATGAAGCATATTTTCAAAGTTGGGAACGCGTTTTAAAGATTTGTTGAATTCTTGCCCACATCATGGTTTTGAAAAATGGCGCACTTTAAGTATCTTTTATGAAGGGTTAACACCTGAAACCAAGCAATTTGTGGAAACAATGTGCAATGGTGAATTTCTTGATAAAGAACACGATGAAGCTTTAGACTATTTAGACCATTTAGTGAAAATTCTCAATCTTGGCATGGTACTAATCCTTCTGAAAATTCAATTAGATTTAACCTTGCAAATGCTAATAAAGGAAAATATCATCTTAGTCAAGAAGAAGATCTAAATGCAAGGTTTGCTAGTTTGGCTAGAAAGGTTGAAGCCATGGAATCCGGGAAAGTAAAAGAAATCAAATTTGTGCAAAATGAAGAAATTTGTGGCATTTGTGATGAATTAGGACACTCAACAAATGAATGTCCAAAAATTCCTGTTTTTAAAGAAGTTGTGCATGAGCAAGTAAATGCAATGAACAATTTTAAAAAGTCATTCACTTCTTCTTTTTCAGATACATACAATCCGGGATGGAGAAATCACCCGAATTTCAGTTGGAAGAATAGCAACCAGCCACAATTCATGCAACCACCACCTCCTCAGGCACAGCAAGATTCTCAAAATCCTCAAGGATATGCACCCTATGTCCCACCATATAGGAAAAACCTTGAAGAAACATTGCATGCATTCATGGAAAAATAAGAGGCCATCAATAGTCAAAACACTCAAGTCATGATTGACATAAAAGACACTCTTGCTAAACTTTCTTCTGCACTTGCAATTCATGAGAAAGGAAAGTTTCCCTCTCAACCTCAACCAAATCCCAAGAGTTAGTTTAGCCTAAATGAGGGTAGTTCAGAAAGTAAAAAAATAGATTAAGTCAACTCAGTGATAACTCTTAGGAGTGGAAAGGTTGTTGAAAAACAAATTCCTGAACTTTTTGAGAAAAATGATGAGTCAATTCCCAAAGATGAGGAAGGAGTTGATAAGCCACCTAGCCAAAAGGAGATCAAACCCTCGTCTTCACCCCCATTTCCTCAAGCATTAAACAATTCAAGTAAAGTGAATCATAACAGTGACATTTTTGAAATCTTTAAACAAGTGAAGGTCAATATTCCTCCTGTTAGATGCTATCAAATAGATTCCTTCTTATGCCAAATATTTGAAAGACTTGTGCACTGTTAAAAGAAAACATAATGTGAAAAAGAATGCCTTTTTGACTGAACAGGTAAGCTCCATTATTCAAAACAATAATGAGTTGAAATATAAAGACCCTAGTTGTCCTACAGTTTCATGCATTATTGGTGAACATAAAATTGAACGAGCTTTACTTGATCTTGGTGCTAGTGTTAATTTGCTTCCATATTCAGTTTATCAGCAACTCAACATTGGTGAGTTAAAACCAACTTCTGTAACTCTTCTACTTGCTGATAGATCAATTAAAATTCCAAAAGGAATAGTAGAAGATGTGTTGGTACAAGTTGATAAATTCATATATCCTGTGAATTTTATTGTCTTGGAAACTGAACCTATGGTTGATAGTTCTAAGTCAGTTCCTGTTATTTTGGGTCGCCCATTTTTAGCAACATCTAATGCTTTGATAAATTGCAGAAATGGAGTGGTGAAGCTAACTTTTGGAAATATGACACTGGAGCTTAATGTTTTCAACATGTGCAAGCAACCACATGAAGTTTATGATGACAATGAAGAGATTGAAGGGATTGAGGCCATTATAGATGATCATCTTCAAATCAGGAGTTCTTCTGACCCATTAGAAATCTGTTTAATTAATTCATTTGATTCAGCTACACAATTAGATGATGATGTTTCTGAAATATGCTCTTTACTTGATTGTACACAGGAAATGGAATACAAAGGATGTAAGCCAAGATTCGAAGAGCTAAAATCTATGAATGATGATGCCCATGAAGAAGTACCCACATTGGAACTGAAACCATTACCTGATGGGTTGAAGTACACATTTTTGGGAGAAGAACAAAGCTTTCCGGTGGTAATTTCCTCATCCTTGACCAAAGAACAAGAAGGTAAGTTGATAGAAGTACTTAAAAGGCATAAAAGTGCAATTAGATGGACATTAAAGGATATAAAAGGCATTAATCCATTAATTTGTACACATAGAATACATTTAGAGGATAATGCTAAAACATCTCAATAACCTCAAAGAAGATTAAATCCACACATGAAAGAGGTAGTTAGAAATTTGAAGTTCTTAAATTACTTGATGTTGGAATTATCTATCCTATTTCGATAGCAGTGGGTAAGCCCTACACAAGTTGTGCCTAAGAAATCTGGAATAACAGTGGTTGAAAATGAAAAAGGAGAATTAATACCTACCCGAGTCTCATCTAGTTGGCGTATGTGTATTGATTTCAGAAAATTGAATGCAGCCACTAGGAAAGACCATTTTCCATTGCCATTTCTTGATCAGATTCTAGAAAGAGTAGCAGGACATCCCTACTATTGTTTTCTTGATGGTTATTCAGGGTATAATCAAATACCAATTGTGCTAGAGGACCAAGAAAAGACTACTTTTACTTGTCCCTTTGGCACTTTTGCATATAGAAGAATGCCTTTTGGTCTTTGTAATGCTCCGACAACTTTTCAAAGGTGCATGCTAAGTATTTTCAGTGACATGATTGAGCATTATTTAGAGGTTTTCATGGATGATCTGACAGTTTTTGGAAATTCTTTTGAAAATTGTCTTGATAATTTGGAAAAAGTTCTTAAAAGATGCGTAGAAAAAGGATTTTGTGTTAAATTGGGAAAAATGTCATTACATGGTTACCTCAGGAATAGTGTTAGGTCATGTGATATCTTCTAAGGGAATTGAAGTTGATAAGGCCAAAGTTGAATTAATTTCTCATTTGCCTTTCCCAAAAACAGTCAGAGAAGTTCGTTCCTTTTTAGGACATGCAGGTTTTTACAGAAGATTTGTAAAGGACTTTAGTGTCATATCTAGACCTTTATGTAATCTTCTAACAAAAGATACACCATTTGATTGGACTCAAGATTGTCAAAAATCTTTTGAAAAATTAATCGGTCTTTTGACTTATGCTCCTATCATGCAATCTCTGGTGGTCGTTGCCTTTTGAGTTGATGTGTGATGCTAGTGATTTTTCTTTGTTGGCTACTGTTTTAGGCCAAAGAAAGGAAGGTAAGCCTCATGTAATTTATTACGCAAGTCGAACTTTGAATAGTGCACAAATGAATTACACCACTACCGAAAAAGAACTACTGTCTTTGTAATTTTTGCATTGGACAAATTTTGAGCTTATTTAATTGGTTCATCCACTTTGTTGTTTTCACTGATCATGCTGCTGTTAGATATTTAATGTCTAAACAGGATGCCAAATCTAGGTTGATACGGTGGATCTTGTTGCTTCAAGAATTTAACATCACAATAAAAGACAAGCAATGAGCTGAAAATATTGTTGCAGATCATTTGTCAAGGCTGACAATAGGCCCATCTTTTGATAGCACACCTATCAATGATTCTTTTCCTGATGAATTTTTATTTTCTGTCAATTCTATGCCTTGGTTTGCTAACATTGTCAATTTTCTTGTAACAGGTAAGATGCCGCCTCAGTGGACACACCAAGATAGAAAAATTTTTTTGATTGAGGTGAAAAATTTCTTTTGGGATGACCCATATTTGTTCAAATATTGTCCTGATCAAATCTTTCGGAGATGTGTACCCGACAATGAGGTAAGTAGTGTCATTAAATTTTGTCATTCAGAAGCATGTGGAGGTCATTTTTCTTCAAAGAAAACAGCTGCGAAAATCTTGCAGTGTGGATTTTATTGGCCCACTTTATTCAAAGACAGTTATACTTTTTGCAAAAGTTGTGAAAGTTGTCAAAAATTGGGGTCCATTTCTAAAAGAAATATGATGCCTTTGAACCCTATCCTTGTCATTGAAATTTTTGATTATTAGGGAATTGATTTCATGGGTCCATTTCCATCATCTTTTGGATTTGTGTACATTTTGGTTGCAGTTGATTATGTCTCAAAATGGATTGAGACAATTCCATGTCGGCACAATGATCATAAAACTGTTCTAAAATTTTTAAAAGAAAATGTTTTGAGTCGATTTGGAATTCCTCGAGCTATCATCAGTGATGGGGGAACACATTTTTGTAATAAACCATTTGAATCTTTAATGAAAAAATATTGCATTACCCACAAAATTGCAACCCCTTATCATCCTCAGACAAGTGGACAAGTTGAATTAGCAAATAGGGAGATTAAACAAATTTTGGAAAAAACGGTTAACCCAAATCGTAAAGATTGGTCTTTAAGACTAAACGATGCACTTTGGGCTTACCGTACTGCTTTTAAAACATCTTTGGGCATGTCTCCCTATCGGTTAGTTTATGGAAAACCTTGTCATTTGCCTGTAGAATTGGAGCATAAAGCATTTTGGGCCATTAAAGCTTTCAACTTAAGTCTTGATGATGCTTCCAAGTTACGCAAATTGTAATTGAATGAACTTGAGGAATTAAGAAATGATGCATATGAAAACTCAAAGATTTATAAAGCTAGAACAAAAGCTTTTCATGACAAATCAATTTTCAGAAAAACTTTTGAAATTGGTCAAAAAGTTCTGCTTTATAATTCTCGCCTTCACCTATTCCCTGGAAAATTGAGATCTAGGTGGATTGGTCCTTATATTGTCAAACATGTGTATTCTTATGGGGCCATAGACATTGAGAATCCTAGGAATGGTATTGTATTTAAGGTTAATGGACAAAGACTCAAACCATTTCTGGAATATCAAGTTGTTGAGGTAGAATCCATTTCTCTTTCTAATCCTTGTTATGAGTAGAATTTATTTTAATGTTGTTTCTTTCTTTTTGCAGTTCTTTGTGTTCCCGATTAAATGACGGATAACGGTACTCCGTGACTCTCAAGTCGGTTTGTTTTTCAGTTTCCCATAATAACTGATTTCTTCTCCTTTCAAAATGAATGTCATTCTCTCAAATCTAAGAAAATATTTTCCTTCTCTCCCTCTAAATGCTCTAACAAAAGTCTATAAAGCTAGGTGTGAAAGATTGAGATTGTTAATGTATAAGGGCATCCTAGAAGATATACGCTGGATAATCGAAGCAAAGGTTCGTTTAGCTGGTGAATCTTCAGATTCATTTGTCCCATACATGCCTGGTCTCGGTAAAAGTTCATTTTCAAAAAGGAGAAGAGCAAAAAGAATGAAAGTTTGTTACAAGTGTGCACGATGGAATTGCAACACGCGATGTCACTCTTTGGGGATGGTTTCCGTAAACAGAGAAGATAAAATATTCTTCATTAAGAATGGACTGAGTAAGGAGTCATTAGATAATATTTTATTGACTCTTGAGACGCATTCTTGTGGAGTTGTGCAGCGTGAACTTCTTAGTTTGTGGAATCTCTTCAAGGATGAGTAAGAGCATTACAGTCTTGGGAATCTGACTCAAAAAGACCCTGTTTGCCAATTTATAAGAAAATTGGATGGGAAGCTTATCCTCGACTCATAGAAGGCGTTGAAGTCGTTACTGGACGTAAAACCAGAGGAAGATGTGAGCCACAATCACAACTACATGTATATATTTTGTTGTATTTCTTCTTCTTATGACAGCCCTGATCCAGTAGCAGCTCAACTAGAAGTGGTCCGAAGGAAATGTTGTGTGAAGCAGTGAGAAAAGGAAGCAGTCAAGATACTCCATCTGTATAAATAATTTCAATCTTTGGTCATATTTTGTTTCTGTTTATATTTGTGTGAAGTTTTTCTTTTCAGTAATTGCGGTAACAGGTACTATCTTCTATCTTTTTCCTTTCTATTTTTTAACATTGAGGACAATGTTGTGATCTAGTTGGGGGGAAGGATAGTTGTGTAAAAACAAAAAGGTAAAAAAAAATATAATAAATGTGTTTATGTTTGTCGTGTGTAGAATTGTGTAAAAAAAAAAACCCAAAGAAAATTTTTTTTAGGAAGTGTGTATATTAATATGTTTGTTGTGTTTATATGTTTGTTAGTAACTACTAAACCAGTTAAGGATGGCAGAGTAAGGAGTAAATTTTACTCTTGAGACGCATCTTAGTTGGGGTAGATACCTAGTTTGTGTGGAAGTAGCAAATAGATTCAGGGAAATTTACATGATTGAGTAAATTGTCTTCTTTCTTAAAATTCACATGCTTGGTTATGGATGTTGAATTGGTGGACTGAGAATGATGGAATTATGCCTTGTGAGATTTTGAGCTTATTGATGAATGGATTGAACATTTGTACCATTCTTTTCTTTCTTGTGTGAATTTCACTCATGGAATTGTTGCTCTAGAACTTGTTTTGATTCTTTTTTAGACTACATTTTCATATGCATACATGAATATGATTGAGGTATTTTTCTTGAAATAGCTACTTTAATCAAATAGCCAGCCTTGTTTAGCAGTATGTTATCTCAATATGATATCAAGTACTCTTATGACTTCATGAAAATTTTCTGATTCCTACCAACATAAAGCATTAGAAATGACCTATTTTCCCTTGCTTAACTCCTTTGAGCTTATTTGACTATTCTTTGTTTCGAACTCATTATGTGCCTTAAATGAAAAACCATGTTCTTACTTGACCTTAGGGAATAAGAGAACATTAGTTTGTCATTCGATGAGTTCTTGAACAAGTGTGAAGTGTGTGTGTGTGTGAGAATGGTTAAAAAAAATGTGTATATATGATGTTCTTATTGTAAAAAAAAAAAATGTATATATGATGTTTTTATTGTAAAAAAAAAATTCAAAAAAAAATTCTAAAAAAAAAAAAAGGGTTAACAAGGTAATAAAGGAAATGAAAAGAATATGTAAAGAGAATTTGTATTAGGTGGAGTTGGGATGAACTTTCATGCTTGTTAATTGAACTCAGCTCTCATGTTCTTTTATTCTCTGGTGTTTAACTTGTCATATCCATATTACCTCCTCCTTTACCTTGACCCCATTACAACCTTGAATAAAGTCCTCATGATTTGTGTGTGCATGTGTTATGAGTAGTGGAGAAGTAGAAGATAAGCAAGCTTATGGTAGTGCAATTTTCATGGATTGAATTGAGTGAAATACCTACCTTTTAAACACTTGAGGGATTGAGAGTGAATCTTGTGAAAATCTATCATTCTTGACTCATGTTTTTCAATTGAAATATCCTTACTTGTTGATTTGAGAAGTGAAGATATGTTACCTCATGAATGTTTTGATTACTTGAATGATTGCTCTTCAATTTTAAATATTATTAGAAATTGAGTCTTTTAGAGTGTTTAGCTTTTGAGTCTGTTTTGTTTTGTTTTTTTTTTTTTTTTTTTTTTTTTTGTGAGTGATCTTGTGTGTTTTGCTCAGGAGTGCAAAACGCTAAGTGTGGGGGAATTTGATGATCACATATTTGATACATTAATAAGCCTTTATTTCTAGTCATTTACACTCTCCATGTACTTAATTGATTGATTTTGATTATGTTTTGTACGTTTGGATTCAAATTAGACTTAATTGAATTTTTTAGTATAATTTACGTCTTACGTTGTTTCTATATTTGGGCTATATCTTGGTCTGTAGGTGGTATTTGGAGGTGATTCTAGTGGCATTTGAAAGATAAGAGATAGTTCTATAACTTTCATGAGGACCTCAAAGGCCCAATCACACGAGTAGATAACTCAAATTGGGGTTGAAGCAAGAACTAGAGTGTTGTTCCTGACAGCTTGACCTACGTGTACTGTTCATCACAGTTTTTGGGCTAGAGGTTGTAAAATGGTCTGAAATTTGGATGCTGAATAGTTAAGACCCATATCTACAACTTTCATGTTGAACACTTTTCCAGAATCGGATTCCTTGAAGGTGATATTGGGTTTGGAAGTCAGAACAGAGGAGCTGTGACTGGGCCTGGACAGTATGTAGTAATTTAAACGTATCTGGAGTTGTAGAAATGATATTGGATCCAAACCAAAGCCATTTGAAAGCTAAGATCTAGGCATACAACTTTAATGAAGACCACTTGGTTCAAAAATGACGAATGCAATGACTTCAGAGCTGCATGATTTCGGAGACAAGGAATCTCCATTATTTCCCACTCATTTAATGTCATTTAATGTCATTTAATGTCATTTGGCATTTTTCACTCATTTTCCAATCATCCACCCACTAATAACTCAGCCCCCTTGACATTTTGTATCTCTAATCCTCTATAAAAGGAGGCCTTGGCAGATCATTAGGTGTGTTAGGTTTTAGGTACCAAAATAATGCTAGTTTGTTACTAAGTTTTCTTGTAGTAATTTTCCTTTGTTCTAAATTGAAGTCATGTTTTTCTTCTTCTTCTTCTCTCTTTCTTTCTTCTTATCTATGAGTAACTAAGTTTCATTTTACTTGGGTGAAGAGGTGAAGCTCTTGGTAATGAAATAAGGTTAGATTAATTTCTCTCTTGTGCTTAAATGATATATTTTCAAGTGATCATTATACGTATTGTATTTTGTTTCCAAACCCTCCTTGTAAAGTGGAGTTCTTGATTTGTTGTAGACAAGAGATTGACACAATGAATGCTTTAACCCATTTACAAGTGGTGGTGTTAGAAATTCTCCTTATAAAGTGGAGTTCTTGATTTGTTGTAGACAAAATATTGGCACAATAAATGCTTTAATCCATTTATAAGTGGTAGTAATATTTTTGGAAACATAATATAAATACGTATATAGTTTTAATAGACTTTTAACGTTGTATTTTTCGATTGGAACCTCCATGTTGTGAGGATTCTAATTGAGTTATAAAAGGAATTAATCTTACCTTTATTTTATTTACCAAGAGTGGATCTTTTAACCCAAGTAAATAATTTTAATCATAGTAACAAAATATTCACTTCACCTTAATTAATCTTCAACAATTCCCTGTGGATCGACCTCGGACTCACCGAGAAATTTATTACTTGAGACAACCTGCACTTGGGTTTGTAAATGCAACAACTAAAAAGTGTGCATCATACCCTCATGGGTTACTTATAAAGTGTCCCACATTGCTTAGGCAAATTTACAATTTGAGACTCTAAAGAACTCATCATGCCCCAAAGCTGTGGTAATGATGTTTTTGGCTCTCAAATTGTATTGGACATTTTTCTTATCATCATCGGTTCATTCACTTCTTGGTGTGTTAACTCTTACACCATTTGCAACTTATGTAGCGACAAAAAGACCATTTTCAACAACATCCCACACATCTAAGTCAATAGTTTCAATAAAAATTTTCATTCTTTCTTTCCAATAAGCATACTCATCCCCATTGAAAAAGGGAGGTCTATAAAGATAAAAACTTTCTAAAAAACTATTTGAAAAGGCCATCACTTTCTTTTGAAGCTGCTAAGCTCTTTACACAAGAGCCTAGCTTTGATAGCACTTGTTGCCAAGTGGCCTCAATACTCAAGAGCGGGGTGAATTGACTATGTAAAAACTTTTTGTAAATCTTTTCGTAAAATACTTGATTACCAATTTTCATTGAAGCTATTGATTGATTGAAGTGAATAGATAATTGAGATTGATTACTTCACTCACAAATAAATAAATAAATAAACCAAAGCAGAGAGTATTCAAGTAAGCAAATAAATATAAAGCACAAAGTAAAAAGATAGAGTTGAGAAGATCAAACACAAGATTTATCCTGGTTCAGCCACCAAACCACTTGTGGCCTATGTCTAGTCCTCAAGCAATCACCCGAGATTTTTCACTATATCTTCAAGCTTTAACAGGTGCTTAACAACTTTTTCAATTGAGAGCACTCAACACACCTTGGGATACCTCACCCTTGTGCTTAAGCCTTAAACAGGGAGACCTCACCCTTTATAACTTTTGAGGGATGCCTCACCCTCTTTACAACCAAGGGATACCTCACTCTTTTCTCTAGAGGGATACCCTACCTTCTTTATAGGAAATCAAAGTATAGATAAAATGAAACTCTCTCAAGAGTGGATAATATAAATTGAAGCTCTATGGGTATCAAGGATTCACACTTTAAAGCTCAAAACAGGGGTTTGGAGAAGATGATAATGAAACACAAATTTAATGCACAAGAATAATTTTCAGATTGTTCTCCAACATTTCTTTGATGCCCAAACACTTTCATTTATAGCCCAAAGCTTTTTAGAGTCGTTGGTGGTGGTTAGGAGCATTAAATGCTCAAAATAGAGCCATTGTGCGTATGTTTTGGTTGCCCAAATAACCGATTAGGAAGTTGTTCTAATCAGTTAGGAGCTTAAAATTTTGGCTTCTGTGATTCTCAATAATCGGATAGGGGGTATTTCTAATCAGTTAGGAGCTTTTATAACTTGCCCTGTAACCGATTAGAGGAAGGCTCTAACCGGTTAGGAGCTTATAAGAAATGTGAAAAACGCTCCTAAGTTTTGCACTAATCGATTAGGTGAATTGCCTAATCCGTTTGAAGCTTTGCAAACATAAAAAATGCTCCTAACATTCATAATAACTGGTTAGGTGAATTGCCTAATTGGTTAGGAGCTTTTAGAACATGAAAAAAGCTCCTAACATAGTGAATAATCGGCTATGGAAAATCCGTAATCGGTTATTGTATTCTGATTTTGAAAACTGACTTTAAATGATCATAACTTATTTGTTTCTTATCCGTTTAAAGTAAATGACTACTCATTGGAAAGATCTTTAAGTCTATTTTCATATGAAATATGTTTTAGAACAAAACTCAAAGTATTTTGAAAGTTATGATTAAAAGAGAAACCAAAGATCAGTTTTACAAAACACAAACTTGACTATTTTTCATAGATTTAAATTACCACCAAGACTAACTTTTCAAAACATGTTTGTTAGGAATTTTAGAGTATAAGAAACACTTTTAAAGATGTTAAAACTTATTTGAGCTCAGTGTGATTCTCATTTACCTCTACATAAGATCTAAATCCTATAGGCTAAACTTCAAGAGTCTTGGGACTTGATCTTTACACTTCCATTCCTTTCTTGTTTGTTATCATCAAAACTATTGCTTTAGTCAATGCCAATTACACTTATGTCCTTTAGAAAAGTAGATGAATTTGTTTAATGATATACATAACTCATTCCCTAAATGGCCTCGGCTTGATGATTGAATGCAACTGGTCTACAGGCAGATGTTGTATCGAGCTTGCTTTTGACCCTGAGTGTTGCACAATGATTCCGCAGTTGCTTGGGATGCAAGGCCATAAATGCAGCATTTCTTCTTTCCCTTAGTAGTATCAATCCATAACTATCTAAGTTCCTTATCAGACAACTGTGTCCTCTCAGAATTCTAGGTCAACTACTATTCTTTTTTGTTATAAGATTCCTACAAAAATAATTCATAATTATCTTAAATAAACTACACATATATGTATACAAAAATAAAATGTTCTTTAAACTAAAAATTAATAAATGACATTTACGTACAACAATAAGCCGAGCCTTAGTCTCAACCCATCTATCAACTACTCGCCTAAAGTGTAAGTTCCTAAATAGGTCCACATCTTTGGGCGGTGTGCACAATTCCTATGCTTGTGAAAACTTGATGTATATAAATAAAATCATAACCTCGCAAAGTGTCAACTACTAAGATAAACTAAGGAAATTAAATACAATTAAGTAAAGTTAAGAAAAATATACATTTTTTCTCTATGGACCCATAGAAGATAGAACCCCTGTGTGCAAGCATCCACTAGAAGTAGATGCTCTATTCTCCTTAGCCTTCTCATGTTTGTCCTTAGATTTTTCACTATCCTAATACTGTTGGAGAGCCTCCCTTGATAACTCTCCTATCCAGGGAGGCCTTTTTTCTGATCCCTTAGTATCTTGTGGTGTATCACTCAACCGCTTTGTTTCACATGTGTTGAAAGCCTTACAATACTTTTCATAGGAAAAAGTAGGGTCCAAATGAAGATTCCTCTACAAAAGAAAGGGGATGATTAACACCATAAAATAATAATTGAGTACAAACCACCAATATTAGTAAATTTCAAATACTTGTAATGCATGAAACCATTCTTGCCTCAAGTCTTCTGAAATCTCATGCCAAGATTTCTAAGGGTGGTGGTACCTCCCTTATATAAGTTTAGTCAAAGCCATCATAGCCAATTTTGAAGGCAAAAAGCTTTACAACCATTTGACAAATAAATCAATAATGTAATCATAATATTTATATATACACTTGTTATAAACTATAAGAATTAGAAAAGAAATTCCTTACTGCTCTCTTCCATCGAACTTGATGAGCCCAATGGATTGACTACGAGTAGAGCCAACACCAGAAGTTGGACGACCACCATTTGAGGTAGCTTGATTGGATAGACTAGGATCTAAGGCAATGTAGTGAGAGGCAGTAGGAGTACCAGCAGGAGATGGAGTAACATATGGGGGGAAAGATGGTTGGATGTAGTATGTGTAGGGGATGATTGTTACAATCAAAATGGTGATGAGGTAGAGGAAACAAAAAGTGAGGAGGGTTGACGTATAGTCTGTAGAGGAACTAATGGTGATAGAGATCCATAACTAGAAGTAAATACAGGGGTCGACATCATCACAATCCCAAGTTCTAAATTAGCTACACTAGGCCACCATGCCTAGGCTCCATAATATATATCCCAAAACTCAAAGGTTGTCATAGGGTTGATCTTTTAGTTGCCTTTGCTTTTCTTTTACCTTTGCCTTGATACAACGTCATCCATATAAGTAAGTAACATGTTAGAATATGTCACAGGAAAATCAATGTTAACTTAAAATTGAATATAGTACAGATGATAATTATAACCTGCGCTTGAAATAAATATTAAGCACTAATTAATGAAACAAATGAATGTTCAATAAAGACACATACATTAAATGAAATAATAAGCACTAATATTAATGTAAACATAACTTAACTTAAGCCCTCTAGCTGACGATTTGGCCTTACTATCAATCTGAGTCTTTATACTCCTCTTCTTCCTCATCCTTGTGTTGGAAGTTCTCCTCTTTGTCATCTCGTACTATGTTATCCTTTTATTCAACATCAATTTCTTTATTAGGAATTTTCGTTCTAGTGCCCACCAGAGCTACGTCAACTACTTCAAACTCATCATCATTATCTCGCAAAGTCTCAACCTCGTCCGTATCAACCCTTGGAGAAAATTGGGACATAACATCATTCTGGAACATAGTCTCCAATGCATCCTTAAGCTCCACATGATTCTTGGGATTATTGTTAATAACTACCCATTAAGCAATCTTGTCCTTAACCTTTCTTGGCCAAGGAGCATAATATACTTATCTTACTTGTTGAGCTATGATAAAAGGATCAAATCTTTAATATCTTCTTGTGTGTCGCACCTCCATAATTTTATAATCCTTATACACCCTAGTTCCCCTATTTCTGGTTAGTTCAAACCATTCAGATTGGAAAAGGATAACTTTATTGGTTAATTCCCCAAGATATTGCAACTCAATAATATCTTAAATTATCCCATAGTAATCATCTTCGTCACCATCACTTGATCCCTTAACAGAAACCCCACTAATGATCATTTTTCTTCGTTGTTACCATGTAGAAGTGTGAAATCTATACCCATTAATGAAATGTTGTGAATAACATTTCATTTGTCTACTTAGGCCACAAGCAAGATCACTTAAGCCACGATTAGTTACAATATGCTAAGATTCGTGAACCTACCCATCATGATTTCTTATTAGGGGCCAACATTGTACACAAATATATTCATGAAATAAATATTTTAATGTCAGGTGTAAAATACATACATAGTATTGGAACCATGCCACAAAATCAACCTCTTTTCTCTAGTGCAAATGTTCTTGTGGAATATTGAAATGTTTCACAAACATACTAACCATGGTCCACAAATGAACAAATGTTAGACATTAAGTACTTAGAAATTTAGATGTAATGAAATTTAAAAAGTAAGTAGAGGTACTAACTTTATAATTGACTGTACCTTTTCACAGTTAATCAAGGCGTGAAGTGTAGTAGACTTGAACTCAACATCATTCACCCATTTAGTAGTATATGTTATAGCTAACTAACCAGGTTGATTGATTATTGATACAAATAGTTGTGAGACATCATTTTGACACCCATCATCATTGTGCGCCACTTTTGTTCTCACAATTGATAGTAGGCTCAAAGTAGAACGAATAAAAGTGTGCAGTCTTGTCTGTGGTGTACCACTTACATATTGCACCTTTCACATGTGATTTATTCTTGATTGATCTTTACAACTTCTTCATATACCTTTCAAATGGATACATCTATCTATATTGAACTGGCCCACCTACCTTCACTTCATAAGGCAAATGAATGGGTAAATGCTTCATAGAATAAAAAAATCCAAGTCATAATATCCTCTCCAATTTTCATAAAATGACTGGAATGATTTTTTTTCTATTTCCATTAAGTCTTCTCTTCTCAAAGTATTTGAACACAAGTCTTTAAAAAATAGATTTATTTTCATCAGAGGCTTCCAAACACGTTTAGGAAGTAAATGAAATGCAGTTGGTAATAAAGACTACATAAACACATGAGAATCATGACTTTTTAACCCAAGAAAACACAATTGATTCATATCCACGCATCTAGCCAAATCATAAACATAATCGTCAGGCATTTTCAAATCCTTAACCTATTCAAAAATCAATGTCTTCTACTCCCTGTTAAGCACATAATTTGTCCTAAGTTTCAATAATTTACCATTACCCATATCAACAAGTTCTAGGTCACGACATTTGCAATACTCTGTGACATCCATTTGTGCCTTCTCATTATCTTTTGTTTTGCCCTTGATATCTATTATAGTATTAAAAATATTGTAAAAGAAATTTTTCTCAATGTGCATAACATCCAAGTTGTGCTTTATCATGTTATCCTTCCAATATGGCAACTCCTAAAAAATACTTTGTTTTATCCATTTATGATTAACATCACATCCAGAAAATCTACTTCCACCACCTATTTCTATTACTTTTGGCAAGGTACTATTAATTTTTGACATATCTTATCCAGATAATCTGCGTGGAGGGGAATCATGATCAACAGTTCTCCTCTTAAAGGCATCATTATTCCTTCTAAACATATGGTCAACATCCAAAAACTAGCGATGACAATCAAACTACGAATTCTTCCTACCATGCTTTAAGGTAAATGTCTTTAACTGTTCCATGCAATAAGGACATACTAGTTTACCAGAAGTTATCTAACCAGACAATATACCATATGCAAGAAAATCATTAATTGTCCATATCAATGCTGCTCTCATAATAAAATTCTGTTTCATTGACACATCATAAGTTTTAATACCACACCACAAAATTTTTAACTCGTCTATCAATAGTTGCAAGTAAATATCAATCTTGTGTTTCGGATTACAAGGACTAGGAATAATGCATGTCAAAAACATATATGGTGTTGTCATACACATTTTTGGAGGAAGGTTATATAGGGTGACAATGACAGGCTAAAAAAAATAAGGTGTAGATGACTAGCTAAATGGATTAAACCCATCAGAACATAAGCCACTATTTTGGGAGTTACATGCAAAATCTTAATGTATATTATTGAATCCATGCCTCTCCATCTGATGGGTGACATAGGACCCCGTCTTGTCTCCAATTTAAATAATCTCACCTTATGTGTTTAGCAAAACTCATAGAAGTATACAATCTCTTAAGCTTAGGAGTTAGAGGCAAATAATGCATTCTTTAGTTAGGAACACCTTTTCTATTTTGGTTTATAATTTACACTGCACTAATTGCTTATCCTCATCGATGTAGAATATTATGCATCCATTATCACAACAATCATATTCAATCAATTTAATCCCTAAATTAGCAACCAATTTCTTTGTCATATACAGATTATCAGGAACAAGTGACCTAACCAGATTTGTTTCCTTCATTAATCTCATTACAACATTATAAGCATTCTCAAACAAGTTATGGTCAGATTTAATGCTCAACATATGAAGAGTAATGAATAATTGAGAGTGTCTTTCGCACCCAAACTACAAAGATTGCATTACAACATTTAATAAAATTATTGGGTCTCATCATTTAGGGGTTCCTCTACTCTGTTCTTAGAAAGGCCACTAAAACTAAGAATTTTGGCTTTAACAGCATTGTATACCACTAGTTGGTAGTCATTAACTACATTTTCATTATTAACTTTATTGATAGTAGAAGTACCAACACTAGCATTATACTAAAATTAAAGCACAGTTGGATCAAACTCCCTATGATCTGACTAATTCCAATAATTTGGTTGGAATCCTTCCTTATACAAATTTAACCTTACCGTGTCAAGGTTTATTAGGTTTCCACTATAACATTTCACACATGGACACCTAATTGATTCCTCGATTTCATAATGTGAAAATCGACATGCAAAATTAAATTAAATTTATTGAACAAAACCCTTCATATCTGGAAGAAGTCCATTATACATCAATCAACGATTTTCAAGAATATCCATCTTCTATAATTCATAACAAACAAAATTCTAATTTAACCGTAAACCCATAAAGGCCTAAATCATAACATCTAATATTAAATTTAAACTTTTCAATAACTAATTCAACTGCAAGATAAAAATGTCATAACAATAAAAATGTCAGATTTTAATGGAATCAAAAGCGCACACCACCACTAGCCATTGTCCAGCTATCACATAACAACCAATCAAACCCACCACCACCTTAATGTTATGTTTGGGAGGATATCAATATGAATAACATGCAATGGAATGACAGAACCTAATGAAAGTGTGTTTGGGAACTATTTTAAAGAGGGAAGTGGAATGACAAGGGAGGGTCTAGGAGTCCCTCCCTTGCCACTCAAAGCTTCCAATTTTTGTTCTTCCAATTTGGGGGGTCAAGGAAGGAATGATTTGAGTAAATTCATTCCCCTCCCTTATTAAACTCATTAAACATCCAAACAATGGAGTGATATGTTCTATTCTGTTCCATTCCTTGCCTTTCCATCTTATTTCATTATGACCTACTCCCTTCCACTTTATTTAAAACTCATAAACATAGCCTAAAGCTTCCATTAATGATTTTCATGGGTCAACGATTCAATATAAGTATATATATAACCTATGATGACCTCAGATTTAAGTGAATGTTTTATCTTTAGAGTGTTTATTGAGTTCAGCAATAGGAGAGGGCAGATGGACTAAGAAGTATAGTAATGAGATACATTCTAAATCTACGGATCATAACATAGCTATTAATGAGAAAAAAACATAAATTTAAGTTTAAAACTAATAATAAAATTGTTTAAATTTTACAACATTCACATCACAACTAACAGCTAACCAAAAAAATAAAAAATTATTCCATATTGACAGGAACAACAGAAAATTACTAACTTAATAGACTTATATAAAAATTCAATCTCATAGCAACTTACATTTGCTACTTATGTCAATTACTAACTTAAATTATGCAACTGAAGTTTTTAAACCAGAAAATAGTAAAGATCAAAGTAAAAGAACCTACTTGCAAGGGAGAGCAACATACGCGTAGAGGGAGAGGCAGAGAGTAGTGTTTACGCAGTGATGGAGAAGCGACAGACGGCGGTGGCGATGATACGAGGGAGGGATGTAGTGCGAGGAGAATGGAGACTAAGAGAAAATGAGGCGGGCTGAGAATGGAGAGGGAGACGATGGGGAAATAGGGGATGGGAAGGGCAGTTGTGTTAGTCATGGCAACCATTACCCAAGAGGGGGTGAATTGGGTATAAAAACTTTTTCACAAATGCTCTTAAAATAAATATAAATATTTAAGCTATTTAAATGAAAGCACAAAAGGAGCGTGATGAAGAAAAGAAACTTTAAGAACAGCGAAAAGTAAATGTGTTATAAAATAAAATTACATAAAATAAAGAGATAAAGAGAAGAAGAAGCGAGGCACGATATTTATCCTGGTTCGACCACCAACCACTTGTGGTCTACGTCCAATCCCCGAAACACAGTTCGAGATTTTTCACTATATGTACAAGCTTCAATAGGTGCTTGCTACCGTTACATAAAAGAGCACTTTTCACACACAGGGAAACTCTACCCTTGTGCTAAAGTCTCAGCCTGCAGGGATACCTCACCCTTATACAAACCTTGAAGGGATACCTCACCCTTATACAAATCTTGAAGGATACCTCACCCTCAATATAGAAAAACAGAAATATAGATGAAGAGAAAACTCTCACAAAGAGTAGATTATACAAATTGAAGCTCTATGAAGCTCTCTAAGGATATCTCAAATTTTTGGCGAAAAGAGCACAGAAATTTGGTAAAATATGTTTCACAAAATAAAGCAAGAAATAGTTGTTTCAGATAAATGGGTGTGTGTCAAAGATGTCCCAAAAACATGTATTTATAGTGGTATAAGAAAAAGAGCCGTTGGGTATAATTTATTTCAACATTAAAAGCATAGAAAATAGCCGTTGCGAGATTCTGACCGTGTTTATTCGAATAAGCCAAGTCTTATTCGAATAAAACCTTCAAACGATATGTTCCTGAACATCTTTATTCGAATAACAGGTTTACTATTCGAATAAACCTTCAAAAACAAGTTCTGGAACGTTTTATGGGTCATGTTATTCGAATAGCCTTTTGGTTATTCGAATAAACCACTAAAAACTCGGTCTGATATAAATTTTAAGGTGTGTTATTCGAATAACATTTGGTTTATTCGAATAAACCACTCAGATTTTGAAAACTGAATTTAAACGGTCATAACTTCTTCATTTCTTGTCCGTTTAAAGCAAATGACCAGTCATTGGAAAGATCTTTGAGTCTACTTTCAAATGAAAGAAGTTTCAAAACAAAACTCAAAGTATTTTGAAATATATGATTAAAAGAGTGACTAAAGGTCAGTTTTGAAAAACTCAAACTTGGCTAGTTTTCATAAATTTGAACTACCACCATAAATAACTTTTCAAAACTTATTTGTTGGGTATTTTAGCATAGGAAAAACATTTGTAAAAACATATTTGAGATATCCATAAGGCTTCGTACATAAAGACACTAAGTCCTATAAGCTATACCATTTAATCTTCCTTTGGACTTGGTCTTTGACATGACTTTGATGTTTATCAATACCTTCATGAAATAGGCATTCACATCCTCCTTTGTGTTGAGATTAATTGAGATCTTTTGCTTTCTTGTTGCAAGCTCACTCTTGGTACTTGGACTATCCTACAAAGTATCACTCACTTAAACAAGCATAGTTAGTCCAAAAACATAATTTAATATCTTCATATGCATGAATCATAAATATATAGCTTTAGTTAGTTTAACATGCATATAAGACATTCATAGACACATCCAAATAAGATATTTATTAAATATTAATGGATATGCTCTATATAGAATGCAACAAAGAGTATAAGCAAGATATTCTTTTTGTCTTGTATTTGTCATCATCAAAACTTAACATATAAAACCATTTGGGGCAAACTTATTTTCACAAGTTGTGCAAATTTTTGGCAGAATTTTTAAGCTTTCCGTCAGAAATTCTGCCTCAAACAAGGCATGTGCTCCTTATATTAGTCTACTAAAAATATTCTAGCCAATTTTTCCATCGGAAAATAAAATTCTAAGCGGACTAATCAACATGTGCCATTATATATATATATATATATATATATATATATATATATATATATATATATATATATATATATATATTCAAAAATTGTTTTTTAATTTTCCAAAACTTTTTGGTAGATAAGTCGCTAGAAATTAATTAAATAATGAACACTTCATTTTTTTCCTATGGATTAATCGCAAAAATTAATATAGTATTTTTTTGAAATTTTTTTATTTTCCTTATATTTTTTATTTAAATATTTCGACAAATTTTTCCATTGAAAATTCAAAATTTTGATGAATTAATCAATAAGCGCAATTAATATTTTTTTAAAAAATAAAAATTCTTTTTATTTGTTTTTTACTCTTCCAAAAAATTTCCAGTGGATATGCCACCAAAAATCAATTAATTAATTAACATTTCATTTTTCTAGTTAATTAATATTTTCCCTTGCTGAAAATGCAATAATTATCAGCGGATAAAAATCCATCGAAAATATATGTCAGTAATACTCAAATTTCTTGTAGTGTGTTACTAAAACGACTGAAATAATCATCTATACCTTAATTAGGCCTTCTTTTGATATTAAATAGTTCAGTTAATCATACTTTCATTTTTGGCCTAAAGAATTGTTTGTGGAACAATCTTTCAAGTCGTTCCGAAGAGTGAACAGAATGGGGAGGCAATGTTGAGTACAAAATAAACATATTATGTGTTTTTAAAGAGTTAGGGAACAAATTCATTTTTATGTACTCATCAACGATCGAATCGCCACATTTTGTTGTGAATCTAGCTATATGTTCAACAGAAGACTCGCCTCCTTCTCTCGAGAACTTAGAAAACTTAGGGATTTTTCGTCCTCTAGGGAGTTCAAGTTGGTTTATCTATTCTGGAAAAGCAGACACGAATTAAGGATGAAATGCTAGCCCAACATTAAAGCCAAACCTAATAAGGGCCTATTCAATAATTCTATTCGCTTGTGGTTTCAAGGATTGACCCACAAAGGTTGTCTTGGACCAATGTTGTATATCGACTGATATTAGTAACCTAGATTTTTATAGACACGATGACCTACTCCTGTGGCATGTTGTGTTTGAGTTTGAATTTGATTCTAATTTACAGGAACTTGATACCCTACATCTTGTGTATTATGATGAGGATGCAACACTTATTCAGTCCTAGTCAGCATGAATGTCGTTCCATACTGTAAAGGATATAGCCAAGTAGGCTATTGTGCAATGGCTACAACCTCTAGAATCACTTGGCCAATGGAGACGAGTATTTTCTAGATAAAGTTCTTTTTTCAAAATGCTACTAAGCCTCCCTACTTACTGGGCCAATACGTTGCATGCATTACTAGTCGACTTAATCAAGGGAGTAAGGACTATGTTCATTGCTAAGTCACCGTGTGAACCATCTTATGGTTACTATCATTATTTGCTATCAAACAGCGGTCAATGCCTCTATTGTGTTACTTTGAGGCCCTTGAGGCATGACCTTGTCATATTAGGGAAGATTGAAGCAATATGGGCTCCTTATGATCTTGCCATATTGTGCATAGGTACTGCACTAGGACCCACGAAACCCAAGTATGGGGGTATGGTCGTTGAAGTGTTGGGATCTATCATGAATAAAGAATATTGTCTTGGGAGAATGATCCCTAGAGGAATTGAATGATTCACCAGTGCATATACTGGTGCAGTGATTCCCACAAAATCAGTAGTGGTTAGCGACATGCCGTATATCGTTATAAAACTAGGAGGATATTGATGATTACATATATCTGATTGTTGATCCTCTGGTATAGGAGTCGTTGCCACTATAGAGGTAGTTGAAATAGGCACATTACCTCTAGCCTTTACGTTTGTAGTGGGGTTTTCAGTTCTTGAGTTGTCACCTAACATTGTTTTGTGAATCACCTTTCCACTACGCGAGTGCATATACAAATATACGAGCAACGCGATATTGATACGAGTCCAACTGGGCATGTCAATTTGTTTCCTCATAAATTATTTTTAGTTTAATATGGCCTATGTAATCAAATCGTGGCCTAAACTTTGAACATGAATCCTTTTACGTTCGAGTAAAGAGAGATCAAACTTTGACCATTGCTTTATTCAGTGTCCAAAATAGCTATCGAGTTATGTGTTTGCGAATTGATAATCACATATTTTATTCATTAAGAAACCCTTATGTTTAGTCATTTACACGCTCCATATTCTTAATTGATTGAGTTTGGTATGATTTTGTGAGTTTGAGCTCAAATTGGTCTTAATTGAATATTTTCAGCATTATTTAGATTTTACACTGTTTCTGTATTTTGGCCATAACTTGAGTTCCTGATATCTGATAATCATGAATTTTATCTTGTAGGAAAGCTAAGAGGAAGCTCTACAACTTTGATGAAGAGCTCGAAGTCCTAAACAGATGTCTAAGGGACCTAAGTTTACATGGAAGTCAGAATACGGGTTCTGTCACTAGAATCCGAATGGTGTGCACTCATAAAATCATATCTCAAGCTGTAATAATGGAGATGGGCTGAAATTTGGATAGTTGATAGTCAAGACCCAAATAAACAACTTTCATGAAGAACACATTTTGAAAGAATAAAGTCTAATGGGTCAGTTTGGTCTTGCAAGTCAGAACAGATGTGCTGAAGTTGGGTTTGAGTAACCCGTGGTATTTGGGTCATATCTTGGGCTGTAGGAAGCCAAATTGGACGATCCAAATATGCATGTTATAGCCAAGACAAAGATCCACAACTTTCATGAAGAGTACTTTTCATGAATCTGAAGTATAATTGGTCGTTTTTGGCTTCTAAGTCAGACACGAGATTTTCGCACCCACTCACCCACTCACTCAACCATTCCACTCCACTCACCCACTCAACCAACCCACTCACTCCACTCATCCACTCAACTACTCAACCACTCATCCACTCATCCACTCAACTAACCCACTCAACCAATATTTAATCCAATCCACTCAACTACTTAACCCACTCAACCAATATTTAATCCACTCCACTCAACCACTCATCCACTCATCCACTCAACTAACCCACTCAACCAATATTTAATCCACTCCACTCAAACCAACCCACTCATCCACTCACCCACTCAACCAATCCACTCAACCACTCCACTCCACTAACCCACTCATCCATCCACTCACCTTTGTCATTTTGTTACCCTAGACTTTTATAAAAGGGCACCATTGGTTATCATGAAGAGTTGGACTCTCTTTTATTTTTCTCTCAGTTTTTCTTGTGATTTCCTTCTAGTTATGTGTAACTAAACCTCCCTTGGTTAAGGGAGTGATGAAACCACTAGTATTAATGTTGTGAATCTTGCATATTTGATTATTTTAACACAGTTATGTTTTTATTCATATATTTCTGAATCTATTGTTAGTATGGAGATTTTTGTACTTGTTCCTACTTTCAAAGTGGTAGATCTAGGTTTATTATGCACTGTTGTGATAGTAGATCTAGTGGAATGTATGATGTTCATGTGGGTATAATTATCTTTATGCTATTTGCCAGTTATAAAAGTGGTAGATCTGGGTTTATTATGCACGGTTGTGGTAGTAAATCTAGAGAAATATATGTTCTAAGTAATTTAATCCCAGTGTGTGATTAGATCTTAGTGTAATTGGTTTTCTAAATCTTAATGCAATTGTTGGATAGTTGTAAGAGCGATTGCTTTATGACTAATCAGTGATTAGGAGTTGATTTGAGCGGTTGCTAAATTGGCCAACATGTAAGGAAAACAGAGATTTACTCTCACAATTGTATAAAAACATAATTGAGCATGTTGGAATAAAATGATATGTGGATTTACATCATCATATAAATCTAGTGGTGGATTCAATCTCTTAACCAATTTTCTTATATTGTTGATTTTAATTTATTTATTGTATTTGTCTTTGAAACTGTTCATTGTTCATCAAAACTCCAAAAACCCCCTTTTTTACTGTTTATTGTTAATTAGAGTTTAAATTGAGAATTACTTGATAGTGTTAATTGAATTGGTTCTCTGTGGATCGACCCTTACTAACTACAACTAGTTGTAAGGTTTTTATTTTCTGGTGGGCCTGACAACTGGTTTTTATCTGAATTTTAATCACTATATCCTCACGAACCACGAATTCAAGAGCAAATATTCAAATTGAATAATATGTGATTGTGTTAAGCATAAATTGAATATCAAAGAAAAGTGTTGGACATGCTATTCAATAACAAGTATTGAAAATGATAATTAAATTGAACTTGAAAACATTTACAGCATCATTCCAAGTACAAGCAATTGAACAAGCTAAGAGCAACTTCTACTCTTAAAAGTGAAGAAAAAGTCCTATTTAGAAAAGGAAAATAAAAAGGGTGGTCACTAGTAACTTATCTTCTTACTACAGGAAAGGAATTTAGAGTGTTCAGGACCCTTTAGAATATTATCTGACCTACCTATTTATAAGCACAATATGGCAAATGCTCTCAGCTTCTAATGATTTTATAGAAATCTAATGCTTCTTAAGATTACGCCACATGTCCCTAGCAGTTATTGCTTCATCTCCATCATGGAACTACTCCAAATAATGTGTATGTGTGGCACTTCATTCATCTGAATGGATGTAATGGAGATAGTTTCTCCATCATGGGTAGTTAATGCTATAGCTGTCAAAACGGCCCGGCCATGCCATTTTTTATCTAGGGCTTTAATATGGTGTCGACCAAGCTAATGCAACCTTTAATAACTTCTATTCGACCAAGCTAAAATGGTGTCGACTTTATGGTAACTTTAGCATTATAATCCTTTGCTCTTTCAATAGCTTCAGTACTATTAAAGAGTATGAAATAGCATCAGTACTATTTCAATAATTAGCTTTAATATTACTAGAAATTGCTTCTTCACTATATAGATTGTGACAACATCTAACCAATTTTTATCCGATACTTAGGCAACATCAATATTACCTTTACTCGACAGCCTCAACACTATCGACTAGTAGACTAAGTGTCCACCTTGCACCTTTTTAGCAGTCCCAGTACAGCCATGTGTCACATACTAATATGTACAAGTTTATAACACATGTGCTATAATAAAAATTTTATTATTGGTCCCAACAGCCCCCAAAGCCTTTAGAATTTTTATGGTAAGTATTAGGACACCCTATGGACACAACAACAAATTTTCATAATTTTTAAAGATCTTTAGCTATTTTAATTACAGTGAAATAACTCCCTTCTTGCAGAATGTCAGTATTTGAATGTCTTCAAAAACCAAGTTAGTAGGAGAAAAATGAACTAATTTTAATTTGAAATTTTGTCTCCAAGGATCTAACACATTAATAATCTAGATTGGAAAGTTTGGGAGTTTTCGTAAATAAGGAACTAGGATAATGATATAAAAGGGACATTAAAGAATTTTATAATAACAATCTTTACTATATATATATATATATATATTTTTTTTTTTTTTTGCTAAAACCCTATTTACATCTCTAACGTTTTCACGAAAGTTTCAATTTGGTCCCAAAAGTTTTTTTTTCCTATTTATGTCTTAAACGTTGCTTTTTTGTTCCAATTTCATCATTCTATCTAATGTTATCTAAATTGTTAACTGCGAAGGCTAACATGGATCCCACACGTCTATTTTGACCTGACATGGATACTACGTGACACCTGACGTGGATGCCATGTGGCACATGATTGGAACCCACGTGACACCTAACCAAATTGAAATTTTCATGAAATATGAGGGACGTAAATAGGACAAAAAACTTTTAGGACTAAATTGAAACTTTCATGAAAATGTTAGAGATGTAAATAAGGTTTTAGCCTTTTTTTTCTTTCGCCATTACTAATTTAGCCATCATATCAAACACATCTTTTCTCTTATTTCATTTTTCTTTATGTTTTATTGCAAGTCCAAATTTTTCTAGTTTGAAACTCTCCAAGCAATTTGATGACTTCAATGGCATGACAAACTAAAGTCAATCCAAACTCAAATAGTAATCACATTTTCTAATAAATCCTAAGTTGAATCAACACAAAAACTTAGAACTAACAAAAACACAAAACTCTCTAGGGAATTACATAGCCACGACATCTATGTGGAAGCAAAGAGTTTTGCTAGTGGTGTCTCAATTATTTGGGCTCTGCTTAACTGTAGAGGCTAGACGTTTAGCACAACAACGATGGCTAGCCATTTAGGTCTTCATTGTTGGACGGTGGTTATGGTTGTAGGTTTGGGTGGAAGAATGACGGGGACTCTAGCCATGGTGAAGGTGCGATAGTTGTGGCGTATTGTGTAACGTCCTGAGACTGTCTGCAGGATCGATGAGTGTCTCCACAAACCACTACGGGTCTTTTCAGCATGCTTTGTTCTCACTCACACGCATCCTAGGAAACTTCTCAGGAGGTCACCTATCCCACAAGTGCTCCAAGTCAAGCACGCTTAACTATGGAGTAGTTATATTCTTGGCTCTCGAAAAGAATATGCCATTTGTAACATCCCGAGACTGCCTACAAGATCGATGAGTGTCCCCACAAACTAACACGGGTCTTTTCAGTGTGCTTTGTCCTTACTCACACACATCCTAGGAAACTTCCCAAGAGGTCACTCATCCCACAAGTGCTCTAAGTCAAGCACACTTAACTATGCAGTACTTATGTTCTTGGCCCCCAAAAAGAAGATGCATCTTGTTTTTGGGAGCCAAGAACATAAGTACTTCATAGTTAAGCATGCTTGACTTGGAGCACTTGTGGGATGGGTGAGCTCCTGGGAAGTTTCTTAGGATGCGTGTGAGTGAGGACAAAGCACGCTGAAAAGATCCATATTAGTTTGTGGAGACACTCATCGATCCTGCAGGCAGTCTCGGGATGTTACAAATGGTATTAGAACGAGACCTTTCCCAGTACAGTGTGGTTCGGGGACGAACCATGTGGAAGTTGGTGGGCATGTGACACCTGGGGCTGACGAGGGTAGGGAGTGGTCGCCGGTGCGAAAGATGAAGCACAGACAAGAAGCGACTCCTGACAAGTTTCTAGGCGAAGGGACACATTAATGAACTGAATACACACCAGAATGAGAGGGATCCAGAGACTGTGTAGGTATGGGACTGCATAGTTGAGGATGACTTAAAGGAATTGATTAGCACCACCTATATCAACAAGATGCATCTTCTTTTCGGGAGCCAAGAACATAAGTACTCCATAGTTAAGCGTGCTTGACTTGAAGCACTTGTGGGATGGGTGACCCCCTGAGAAGTTTCCTAGGATGCGTGTGAGTGAGGACAAAGTATGCTGAAAAGACTCGTGTTGGTTTGTGGAGACACTTATTGATCCTACAGGCAGTCTCAAGATGTTACATATTGAAATTGTAGGGCTTTCGTATCGGTACTTTGGTTGAGTTTGGTGCCAAATAGGAGTTGAGGTAGCACAATGAGCTACGGTAGTTGGAGGAGAGGTAAGGATGGTGGAGGACAATATTTGAGGTGACATGGTTTGGCTTTGAAGTGCTATGAAAGTCATTATTTTGGCTTAAAGGGTGTGGAATAGAGGGCATTAAACTTGGCTGGAAGAATGGTGATTACGTTATGTATTTTCGTGATGGCAGGGAGAGAAATTTGGTTGTCAATCGTGGTGGTTCAATTTAATGATTATGGTGGGAGTGAAATTACAGGGGTGGATAGTGGTGGTTCTATAACCCTAAAATTAATTATTGATAGATGTTTATAATTTTAAATAGGCTAAAATTCTATTTATATCTCTCACATTTCACGAAAGTTTCAATTTGGTCCTGAAAGTTTTTTTCTATCCTATTTGCATTCTTCAAGTTTTATGAAAGTTTTGATTTGGTTAGGTGCAATGTGGGACCCACGTCAAGTGAAAACAGCTATGTAAAACAGCTATGTAGGATCCATGTTAGCCTTTTGTAGTTAACAATTTAGACGGCGTTAAATGGAAGGGCGAAATTAGAACAAAAAGACAACATTTAGGATGTAAATAGGGAATAAAAAACTTTTAGGATCAAATTAAACCTTTCATAAAACATGAGGAAGGTTATAGCCGTTTTGTTTTTAATTCTACCAGTTTTACTTGAATTTTTCAGTCAAAATTTTTTTACTTACTTGAGTTCTTATGGGAAAGTATGTTACAACCTAAGTATTGTATTTCTTTATCCTTTGGTAGTCCTCCTATATTAACAAATAATTTAAGTGCCTTTATGCCTAGAATAGATAATATGACAGCAAGGGGTGTTACACTTTTGCTTTCGTTTTACTCAAGTGAGAGCTTTAATCTTTCCTTAGTTGGCTCTCCCAATCTCTGCTGTGCTTTTCATAACAATTGCGTTCGGACCAACTTGATTACATATATAAAAGCAGCACTGTCCATTTCAATTTCAATATCATATAGTGATATTAAGCATCGTCATAACTAATGATAATACAAACTCACACAAATTACAACAACCCAACATCATATGAAATATGCATATAATGTCCAAACAATGGCAGTAGACAAGACATTATTCGTGTGTAAACCAAACTCAGTTTTAATGCATCACTATCAAGAGGACGGAGCAAGAGAACTAAAGAAGCACCTCTATAAATCAGCGCCCTTGTCACTTGGATGTGGCACCTTCGTCACAATAGCTTTAACAAGATCAGCATATAATGGAAACTGTGCTACCGCATAGAAAGTCACAGGCAAGCAAGTCGCTAAATAAACAGGGAATAGGATATGCCTGTATTTGTCCTTAAGCACCAAGAAATGGCCAGCGCAAAAAGAAACTAACATTGAAGTAATGGATACGATTAGAGAACTTAAGCCCAAAAGAAGTTTCAGTGGCAACTGATCTTTGCGGAAATCTTTGGCTTGTTTTCGAGATGTGAGTATAGAAAGGAACATTATAAGTGCAGTGACAGAGAAGAATAGTCCAATAAGCGATGCAATAGCAAATGTGTCGAATGCAGGTTGGCCTTCTAATGCAGGTTTACCTGTATCCTCCTTGTTACCCCCGGGGACCGAACTAGATGTCGCAAAGGAAACACCGGCAATGAGCGCTGCCACAACTGAGCAAGATTCGGATGTTTCTTTCAGCCACTCGGCACCATCTTTCACGAGATCTTCATGTTTCTCCTTGAATATTTCCCCTGCGGTTTTCTCTTCTTTGTTGTTTCTAAAGATTAAATGCGCTGGCACTTGGTCTTTAATGTACTACTCCATGGTAGAATCAAAAGGATCAATATATATGTATGTTGTATATGTTATAGCAAATTAATTGATTAGCTACTATATGTGTGTGTGTGTTGTATATGTTATAGCAAATTAATGTTGTATATGTTATAGCAAATTAATTGATTAGCTACTGTGTGTGTGTGTGGGGGGGGGCAAATAATGATGGGCAAAGTTCAGTAACAATTTGCAATCTGAAAAATATATTTAGTATAGTGTTTTTGAAGAGATTCATGGTAGTAGAATAAATTGTACTATATTTTGACAAAGATCCATATTATATAGCTAGATTCTAGAGCCACGTAAGGTGTATCTTAGGCTTATGTTAATATTATAAATATATACCTGATACCATTTGATATCCCACATCATTTGCATGGCAGCGCCTGCTATTTGCCAAGTCTTTTTGTTGTGCCTTAGTGTGCCTGCTGCTAAGTGTAACACGGTGTTCTCCTCGTTATCCACTCCTAAAATAAGGCTATTAAAGAGATCCGAATCCAAATTCTTCCGCAATTCTTCAACAACAAGGGGTTGCCTATTCTTCACTGCCACAAGCAATACGTTTTCCTTGTCAGAGGTAGTGTCATGGAGGGCACTTGGTATTTTATTTAGAAGCTGTTTCACAATTTCAACTATGCCATTTTTCGCGGCAGACAAAAATGCTGTCTCCCTTGGGTCTGCAGATTTCTTATCAGAGGTAGCCCAAGGGAGGGCATTTCGTATTTTCTGAAGTTCATCTATGCCATTTTTCGCTACAGCCAACAATGCGTCGTCATTTTGCTGTGGCTTCTGCTTTGTGCTAGCTTCCTTCTGCTCCTCTGAAGTCCAATAAGGAAGTAATTATAAGGTAAATGCCATTATTCTTCTTCCACTCAAATTATTGAGAGTGCATCAAAGGAAAATTCCTTATGTGAGAGCAATAGACTCAATGGTTTAGATTTTATTATAAAATAACAAAAAGTCTACTTTTGTACTAATATGTTAGATCTCAATTTGATTCTTCACGGATAATTTTTGCAGTCTATTCTCTTATTGATCAAAATTCGTCTCAATTTAATCTCTTTATAATCAGTCAATCAATTAGGTTGGCTTAATTATTAAGATCAAACTGCGTCGAATCAAAAGTTTTAGGTTCAATTTTGATGAGGGAAGATTAGACTGCAAAAATAGATCGGATTAAGAATAAACATACTGGGGAGGATAAAAATAAGGATTTCGACCTTATATAAAGAATTATAAACTTAAAGGTAAATTATAATTTACCCCATATGGTTTAGCTCAAAACACTTTGTCCCCTGAGATGCATGGAAGATACAAAGCTCCATATAACAAATTACCACAAACAAAGCATTTTCAATACCCCATATATGTATACCACTTTAATTCATTTGTTAATTCATGATGCAAGGATGATCTAAAATTTAAAAAATAAGTAAATTCACTAAAGATTTCATTTCAAATATCGTGATTACTCATTAAGTTCAATACTCCACATATTTTTAATTCGTGATGTTATATTAGAACTTCTTGAACTGAAGACGTTTATTACTTACTTTCAAGCCTGGCAAGTTGTTGTCGGCTAAGATAGGGTTGCCCCGTGCCTTCATCTTCCATAAATGGCTGATCTTCTATTTGCTCCTCTTTATAATTAAAACAAAAGTAGATGTGTCAAAATATTAGTAGATGTTAATGTAAAACTTTTTACATTAATGAGACATATTACTTTAATTTATTTGTTAATTCATGATGTAAGGATGAACTAAAATTTAAAAAATAAGTAAATTCACTAAAAATTTCATTTCAAATATCATGATTACTCATATAAGTTCAATACTCCACATTTTCTTAATTCGTGATGTTATATTAGAACTTCTTGAACTAAAGACGTTTATTGCTTACTTTCAAGCATGACAAGTTGTTGTCTGCTAAGAAAGGGTGTTCCATCGTCTTCCATAAATGGCTGATCCCCTCTTTGTCCCATGTATGACTCGTAAGGTTTTTCCATAAAAATGCTCAAGAGCTGACTACCCCATTTGTTCTTCTGCTTGATCTCCCTTATGGCGTTTATGGCTTAAAAATTAAGTACATGCACGGAACAAGAGTAATTGTGGTAATTAAACAGAATTGTTTTGTGGAAGATCAATATCTTTGTCTCGAGTAGCAAAAGCAAGCAATAGATCAAGAAATTAATTGAGAGGAGAGCCATACATACCTACTCCTGATATACCCAGTCGTGAGAGGCCAAGACTACTATATACAAATTGAAGAGTACAGTGTGCAAATCTAATACAGGTAGCACAATTTGGTGGAACAAGAGTATATGCAGCATTTTCTTCTTTTTCTGATACAAGGGAGGTCTGAAGTTCTGGTAAAAGGTGTATTGATATTTGACTCTGATCAATCCCTGCAATGGCGGAGCTTTGTTAAGACCCATGGCCCCTCAAAAATTTTCTGAAATTTCATGTGTACGTGTGTCATTTTTTTTTATAATTTTATGCATTTTATATTCTATCTAAAATTTTATGATATGTACTCTTTGTTAGTTTACCTAATATAATTATTTTTATATTAGTAAGATTTTTAATGTATAATTTTTATTTACACATATATTAAGATTAATGCATAATAGAATAGTTTATTTGATATATTTTTTTAGATGAGATTTTCTTATTATGTTAATATAGCTGTTAATATACTTTAATTTGATTATATATTATATAATATATTTTAAAATTATTAGAAGTTGCATGTTTATTTTTAAAATATAATAGTCAAGCTGAAACATAAACTAGTTAATTCTAATTATTTAAAATGTGATTTGCGAAAGCACAAACAAATATGAAAATACATTAATTATTATTTATCCACCCCTAATTTAATTTTCCTTTTAAAGATCCATCACTATTCTTTGAGCTTTGTTGTTCCACTTTAAAGACTAGTGATATTGTAACTAGCGGGTTTAAGTGCAGTTTATTTGTACTCGTAATAAATAGACAATGCTTTTTTCATTGGAAAAAGTAAATGTTAAATATTAAATTATATAGGGATCATTAAGATTAAAAATTATTTAAATATTATATGACCCTACAATAAATTTAGCCTAGGGTAGGCCTTTAAAAGTATACTCTAAAGTACATTGAAGTGTTGCCTTTGATAAATGCTACGCTCTTTGGCTCTAAGGCAATGCTTTTAGAGTAGTGGCCAATTCGAGCGTGACCTATTATCTGAGGCTACGCTTTTTTCTACATCAAAGGCCACAATGCTCAAAAGCGTAGCCTTTGATGTGTACAAAGGCAACGCATATCTCCTTCACTCTATGAGTACACTTATAAAATATTACTCATTTGGCAACATTTAAAAAAGTTCCCTTATGTCAACCCCTATGATACACTTGTAAAGTGTTCCTTTTAGTCAAACCCTATAGTTACACTTGTAAAGCGTTCCATTATGTCATCACCCTATGAGTACACTTGAATTTATATTTTAATCTTTATCATTATTGTAAAATAGATTAATAGTATATATATAGAGAGAGAGAGAGCACATATCATGTATATGAAGAGCGATTTATTGTGAGAGAAACAGATATTGACCTTTAAACCATATATGAATAATTAAGACTAAAAATTATTTAAAGATCACACAATCACTTAAGAAAAGTCACATGACTTTAAGATTTAATCATTTCATTCTCATAATAAAAGCACTTATCTCACTTGATATATTCAAATAAATATATAAATATAAGAAGCATATCAGGTGAGAGAAATATTTATTATAAGAGGTGAGAGGAGTGAATCTTGACCATTGTATCTTACATGAAAGGTCAATATTAGAACATAAATGCATGTGACTTTTTTAAGTGGTCACATGACATTTAAGTAACTTTTAATCTTGACCATCAATATATAGTTGTTTGGTCAAGATTCACTCATCTCATCCTCTCACAATAAACACTCATCTCACTAGATATGCCATATATATATATATATATATATGCTCTCTCTCTATATATATACATATATAGATTAATGTAAGAATTTAATTTTGATGTGTTTTTATTATATAATTTTTTTACATTATCATCTAATTATATATTGTCATGTCACTCAAGAAATTTAACTATTATAACTACTATCTAAGAAGTCTAACATTTTTTATATATTATGGTTAGGGGGTGTCTGGGCCAACTTGCACACACCTCAATTAATTTAGTTCTCCGACCTGGTCAAAGGCAAGTCATCCATGCTATGACAAGAGGATTCATAAGGATATTCCTTACGGTCTAACCCTAAAAAATTGGCGTAGCTAAGACTCAAACATGTGATCGTGCTCCTGTCCACATATCACATGCTTGTCTACCGCTAAACCAACTCCTTGAGTTGAAGTCTAACACTTTTAATGATGTGTCATCACATCATTTGATGAGAACATAAAAAACTTTACACCTACCATGCATCAAATTTAAATTCTTGCATATATAGGGATTGCTTTAATTTTTGTATAAAGGACATATAATATATGTCAGCTTGCAATCTTTATATGAAAAAATCTTGTAAATAATTAATATAAGAAAAAATTATATGTAATTATAATTTCTACTTATTAATCTTATCATGCTTTCTGTCTTACAATGTCTTGAAGTAAGACATCATATTCCAATTTTAACTAAAAAGTTTAAATAAACGCTTAAAGAATTTTAGTTAAATAAAATCGAATCTATACAAAATCTTTTAATTAAGGAGAAAATGCATTTGAATATATATATATATAGTGTAAGAGATTTTTCAATTTTGAATAAATTAATAAAAATAAGAAAGGCATATTAAATGATAAGAAATTAATTTTGTTGAATCAATCAAGGGGGTTTCACTCAAAAGTGGTTGGACACATTGGACGTGGACTGTGATCCCAAGCAAATCTTACCTACAATGCCATGAGTTAAAATCCTAGAGTCGTCACTTTGGTGAGGACTTTGTGAATGCTTATGTCTCTAAGGCATGTCAAAAAGGTTTTTGATGATAACAAAAGCAAAAGAGAAGATCAAGCGCAAAAGGAAAAATCAAGATCAAAGAAAGAAGACAGAAGGTTTATTTAGTTATAGGACTTAGAACATTAATGTTAAATGCTCTCAAGATTTCTCAAATGGTTTTTCAATATATGATTTCAAAATAAATGGGAAATTTCAAAGTTAAACATGGCTTTCAATAAAACTTGAGTTTCAACTTTAAATCTAACACTCTTAAAAGGATTTATGTTTAATCAAGTATCTTGAGGTGTTGGAAATGACTTACAAGCGATATTGGACTTGAAAAATGTGTTCAAAGGCCAATGTAATCGATTACATAATGTTTGTAATTGATTACACAGCAAACAGAAGGCATGTAATCGATTACATGATCAATGTAATCGATTAAAAGAAAGTCAGAGGCCATGTAATCGATTACACCATATATGTAATCGATTACACAAAGCCTAGAAAGGTAAAGAACACGTTCGATGAGTCATGTAATCGATTACATGGATATTGTAATCGATTACACAGCAAGTCAGAAGTCATGTAATCGATTACATGGGCATTGTAATCGATTACAAGCAAAGTCAGAAGCCATGTAATCGATTACACCAATAATGTAATCGATTACACAGAGCCCAGAAAACCAAGAACACGTTGGAACAACAATGTAATCGATTACAAAAGTTGTGTAATCGATTACACGAATCCTGACAACGTCCAACGGCTATTTTTAATGCATTAAATGCATGCCCAAACCACCCCAACGGCTCTTTTAATTGAGAAACTTATAAATACCAAAGTTGGGTCTTTATTTGAGGTTGACCTTGAACCAAAAACTGATCATCAATACTTCCAAACGTGAATCAATCCTTAAATTCATTTCTTGCTCTGTTTTCTGTTAAAAACGTGAAAAATCTTTGAGAGCATATTAGAGCTTCAATTTGTAAACACTTGCTCTAGAGAGAGTTTCTTCTATTTCAATCTTATACATTCGATTAGTGAGGGTGAGGTATCCTCAAGTATTGTAAGGGTGAGGTATCCCTTGGAAAATAGAGGCTCAAGCTTTTGGGTGAGGTATCCCATATTGTTGAGTGCTCAAGGTTGTAGTGGTTTTTCAAGCACCCATTGAAGCTTGAAGATATAGTGGAAAATCTCAAGGTGTTGCTTGGGGACTGGACGTAGATCACAAGTGGAGTGGTGATCGAACCAGGATAAACGACTGTGTTTGTTTTCTCTAAACCCTCCTCTGCTTATTTTTGTGCACTGTTTCATTGTTTTGCTTGGATATTGTCTCCTTGGCTGTTACGTTTATAAGCAAAAATGTTTATCTCATCTATCGAATTATTTCTAATCATTCAATAGCTTCAACGAAAATTGATTGTCAAACGATTTGTGAAAGATTTGTGAACTTATTTTTAACTACTCAATTCACCCCCCCTCTTGAGTATTGAGGCCACTTGGTAACAAGTGGTATCAGAGCTAGACTCTTGTATAAAGAGCTTAGCAGCTTCAAGAGAAATGATGGCTTCAAATGGTTTTTCAAATGAAGGTTCTTCTATAAATAGACCACCTTATTTCAATGGGGATGGCTATGCTTATTGGAAAGAAAGGATGAAAATTTTTATTGAAGCTATTGACTTGGATGTGTGGGACACCGTTGAAAATGGTGCTTTTGTCCCAACACAAACTAAAGATGATGTGAAAATTAATACACCTAGAAATGAATGGACCGATGATGACAAAAAGAAGGTTCAATACAACTTGAGAGCCAAGAACATCATCACCACATCTTTAGGGTATGATGAATTCTTTAGGGTGTCAAATTGTAAAACCGCAAAAGAAATGTGGGATACTCTACAAGTAACACATGAAGGGACTAGTGAGGTAAAACGATCTAGAATAAACACTCTTACTCATGAATATGAACTGTTTGGAATGAACCAAGGTGAGAGTATTCAAGATATGCAAAAGAGGTTTACTCACATTGTTAATCATCTCATCTCATTGGGAAAGACATTTCCTAATGAGGATCTTATTAATAAAGTCTTGAGATGTCTAAGCAGGAATTGGCAACCCAAAGTAACGGCTATTGTGGAATCAAGAGACTTATCAACAATGTCTTTAGCCACCCTATTCGGAAAACTTCAAGAACATGAGCTGGAACTAAATAGGCTCAATCAAAATGAAGAGCATGACAAAAAGAAGAAGGGAATTGCACTCAAAGCCACTTCTTCCATACTTGAAGATGATGATGAAGATGGTGAAGAGGATGCTGAAAATATTAAGCTAAGTGAGGAAAATCTTAGTCTTCTTGTGAGAAAATTCGGAAGATTCTTGAAGAAAGAGGGATTTCAAAGAAGACCACCCTTTCCTCAAAAGAAAGCATATCACAAAGGAGAAGGATCCTCTACTCCTCCAAAATGCTACGAATGCGAAAAATCGGGGCACATGAAAATGGAGTGTCCTATATATCTCAAGAAGACGGAGAAGTTTGAGAAAAGACCCTCCAAGGAAAAGAAAGGAAGAAGAGAATATATAGCTTGGGAGGACAATGACTTAAGCTCTTCCGACGATTCAGAAAATGAAGAAGCCCATCTTTGCCTCATGGCTCAAGGAGAAGAAAGTGAAGAAAGCGACACTGAGGTAACTTCTTCTAACCTAGAACCTTCACCCTCCTATGATGAATTGCAAGATGCCTTTCAAGAATTGCATGATGAATCTTTGAGGCTCACAAAAATGATTTTGTCTTCAAATAAAACTATCTCCCTATTGACAAACAAAGTTTCTACTTTAACTAAGGAGATAAATGAACTTAAAATTGAAAATGAGACTTTAGGACTCATAGATGCTAATTCATCATGCATGACTTGCTCCTCACATGATAATGCATTCATATCATTAGCTTGTTTATCATGCAAAGCTTTTGAAAAAGAAATTGAAGACTTAAACAACACTCTTGCGAAATTCACTTTTGGAAGAGACAACTTGAATGTGTTGTTAGGGAGACAAAAATGTGTTTTTCAAAAAGCCGGTTTAGGATTTAATCCAAACAACCATTAAAAATCTTATAAGAACTTCTTTGTTTCCTCAAAAACTTCAAGTAGCCCCTTTATCAAATGTTTTCATTGTGGTAGGAAAGGGCATAGTGCATCCACTTGCAATGTTAGAAAGAATATAAACACTAAAGTTGGAATAAAAAGGGTTTGGGTTCCTAAAGGCACCTTGCCTAACTCTAACACACAAGGACCCAAGACAATTTGGGTACCAAAAGTTAAAACTTGAATGTGTATTGTAGGTGTGCTTGAAGACCAAGAGCTCAAGTTGGTATCTTGATAGTGGTTGCTCCAAGCACATGACCGGTGATGGCTCCAAGTTCTCCTCCCTTACACACAAGAAACATGGTCATGTCACATATGGTGACAACAACAAAGGGAAGATTCTTGGAATTGGCAAAGTTGGTAAGATCCCTTCATCATCTATTGATAATGTTTTACTTGTTGAAAGACTTAAACATAATTTGCTTAGTATTAGTCAATTGTGTGATAAAGGCAATAGAGTTATATTTGATTCCTCTTGTTGTATAATTGAGGGAAAGGATGATAAGCAAGTTAAGTTTGTTGGTCATAGGGTAAATAACATATATATGATTAGTCTTGATGATATCTCCTCAAATGATGCTAAATGCTTTATGAGTAGAGAAAATGATTCATGGTTATGGCATAGAAGAATTGCTCACATTCACATGGATCACTTAAACAAATTGGTTTCTAAAGAACTAGTAATTGGTCTTCCAAAGCTCAAATTTGAAAAAGACAAACTTTGTGATGCATGCCAAAAGGGAAAACAAGTAAAGGTCTCTTTCAAAGCTAAAAACATAGTTTCAACTTCTAGACCTTTACAACTTTTGCACATGGATCTTTTTGGACCCTCTAGAACTATGAGCTTTGGTGGGAATTACTATGCGTTAGTGATTGTGGATGATTTTTCTAGGTTTACATGGACATTATTCTTGGCTCACAAAAATGATGCTTTTTAATCATTTAAAAAGCTTACCAAAGTTATTCAAAATGAAAAAGGTTTTTGCATTGCATCCATAAGAAGTGACTATGGTGGTGAATTTGAAAATCATAAATTTGAAACTTTTTGTGATGAACATGATATTGAGCATAATTTTTCTGCCCTTAGAACACCACAACAAAATGGTGTTGTAGAAAGGAAAAATCGATCTTTAGAGGAAATGGCAAGAACTATGCTCAATGAGGCCAACCTTCCTAAGCACTTTTGGGCAGATGCGGTTAACACCGCTTGTTATGTTATGAATAGAGCCCTAATAAGGCCAATTTTAAAGAAAACCCCATATGAATTGTACAAAGGAAGGAAACCTAATGTGTCACATTTTCATGTCTTTGGATGTAAATGCTTTGTGTTGAATAATGGAAAAGATAACTTGGGGAAGTTTGATGCAAAATCTAATGAGGAAATATTCATTGGTTATTCTATTCATAGCAAGGCCTTTAGAGTCTATAATAAACGAACTATGACCATAGAAGAGTCCATACATGTTGCATTTGATGAAACTAACCCAAATGAGTCGAGAAAGGAGCTTGTTGATGATGTTGTAGAAATCTTGGAAAAGACACACTTGGAAAATCAAGAGAAAGAACCCAAGAAGGAAGAAAAGAGACTCCTTGATCACTCATGGCAAGAAGATTCAGAAATCTTAGATCTACCCAAGGAATGGAGGACTTCAAGATATCATCCTCTCGACAAGGTGATAGGTGATGTATCAAAAGGGGTAATTACTCGAAACTCACTTAGAGATGCATGTAATCACCTAGCCTTTGTTTCTCAAATTGAACCTAAAGACATAAGTGAGGCCATTAATGATGAACATTGGATCTTGGCCATGCAAGAAGAACTAAACCAATTTGAGAGAAATCAAGTTTGGGAATTAGTTCCAAGGCCCAATGATCATCCTATAATTGACACCAAATGGGTCTTTAGGAACAAACTTGATGAAACGGGTTTAATAATAAGAAATAAAGCTAGGCTCGTAGCTAAGGGATATAATCAAGAAGAAGGCATAGATTATGAAGAAACTTATGCTCCCGTAGCTAGGTTAGAGGCCATTAGAATGTTACTTGCATATGATTGCATTATGGATTTCAAACTCTATCAAATGGATGTCAAAAGTGCTTTTTTAAATGGTTTTATACAAGAAGAGGTGTATGTAGAACAACCTCCTGGTTTTGAGGACTTTGAAATGCTCAACCATGTTTTTAAATTGAAAAAGGCCTTGTATGGCTTGAAACAAGCTCCTAGAGCTTGGTATGAAAGGTTGAGCAAATTTCTTTTAGAAAAAGGTTTCTCTAGAGGCAAAGTTGACACCACTCTTTTCATAAAACACAAAATGCATGACATTCTTCTAGTTCAAATCTATGTTGATGACATTATATTTGGAGCTACTAACAACTCTCTTTGTAAAGAATTTTCAAATATTATGCAAAGTGAGTTTGAGATGTCCATGATGGGTGAGCTCAACTTCTTCCTTGGTCTCCAAATCAAGCAAACAAGGGAAGGAACGTTCATAAGCCAATCCAAGTATTGCAAGGAGCTGCTCAAGAAATTTGGAATGGACAATGCTAAGCATATGGCTACTCCTATGGGCACCTCTTGCTATTTGGACAAAGATGAAGGAGGTAAATCAGTAGAAATTACAAAATATAGAGGTATGATTGGCTCACTCCTTTATCTCACTGCAAGTAGGCCTGATATAATGTTTAGTGTATGCATGTGTGCTAGATATCAAGCTAATCCTAAAGAATCACACCTAGTGCTGTTAAAAGAATAATGAAATATCTAATAGGCACATCACAAATGAGTTTATGGTACCCTAAAGGTGCCTCATGTAGTCTTATTGGATATTCCGATTCTGATTTTGATGGATGCAAAATGGATCGAAAGAGCACTAGTGGGACATGCCACTTGCTTGGAAGCTCACTAGTTTCTTGGCACAGCAAGAAACAAAATAGTGTGGCATTGTCCACGGTGAAAGTGAATATGTTGCGGTATTTGGGAGTTCTTTGTGCTCAAGTCCTTTGGATGAAACAGTAACTCTTGGACTATGGTCTTGAGCTTGATCACATTCCCATAAAATGTGATAATACTAGTGCAATTAACTTGTCAAAAAATCCTATTTTGCATTCTAGAACTAAGCATATTGAAATAAGACATCATTTCATTAGAGATCATGTTCAAAGGGGTGATTGCATACTTGAATTTGTTAAACAACTAAGCAACTAGCTGATATTTTCACCAAACCCCTAGCAAAAGAAGCATTTTTCTACATTAGAAATGAATCTGGGTATATTGGATCATTCATGCATAAATTAACTTCTGTTGCATAATCTTGTATTTTTTCGCATAATTACGCCAAATTGTTGCATAATCTCTGAATTCTTTCGTTATATTTGAATCCAATACTAACTTGAGCGTCGGAGATTTCCCCTAAGTTGTTTTGCAGGTGCTCCCTCGTGACCAAGACTCCCAAGCAACTAATATCCTCAACAAAAATGGTGAAACTCTTGGTAAAAAATGGTAATTTCAATCAATTGTATGAATTGAATCATAACTTGATTTGATTATATGTTTAAATGATGATTTGAATTGATTTAAGTTGTTTTAAAACTGATTTGGATGGATTAAAATTGATTATATCTTTGTTTGGAACGCATAAAATCGAGTTAAAGAGTCTTGTAATCGATTACAATGCCTTTGTAATCGATTACACACGTTCTGTCACGCATGTAATCGATTACACACCTTTTGTAATCGATTACAACCAACTCAGAACTCAGGTAATCGATTACGTCAACTATGTAATCGATTACAAGGTTCCCAGAAAGCATGTAATCGATTACACAAAAAAATGTAATCAATTACATATCCACCAGAAAGCATGTAATCGATTACACACTCAATGTAATCGATTACACTGTTCCTTTTAAAGGTTTTTGACGCGCATAGAGCTCATTTCGTTTTGGAACCTATTCATCTTCTTAGTTCTCCCCTCTGCTCCCACGCACCTCAAACCTCAAAATCTCTCTTTTCTCACTCAAATCTCCATCAAAACCCCTCATTTCACCTCTCTCAATCTCGGAAAACCCTTCTCCACATAGCCCATCTTTAAAAATCCCCTCACATCCCTCATCCAAATCTCCCCATCATCTCTCACGAACCCCTTCTCCACTTCTCTGCTCTAATCTCGTCCCTCTCTCTCTCTCCTCACTCATCCCCAACCATTTACCACTCATCCCTTACTACTCCTTCTCATCAATGGTTGAATCCTCTCATTGCTCAAAACGCCCAAGAACAGGGGCTGCCATTGCAGGGTCTTCTGGTGGTTCTTCAAGGAACATATCTGGCCTGGACCTCACAAGGCACTTCTCCACTGTGAAGAAAGCTGAGTAGTTCCGGAAGAACTTCCAGCTTCGCAAAATCATCTCTCCCAGGTATCTTTCCATCACCTTCTGCGAGAGTGAACCATTAGAGAGCTTTAGGACAATAGAAAACTTAGGCTTGCTAGGTTTCCTGAGCATAGAGAAGGTCATCTATCCTAACCTTGTGCGAGTCTTTTATGCGAACCTGAAAGTTGAGGATAATTGCATATTCTCTAAAGTGAAAAAGCAATAAATCAGGTTAACAATGGCAGAGTGGTATAGGCTAACTAAGCTCACTCCTGATGGAGCTCAGTTCTGTGGAAATGCCAATGTCTGGGGACATGAGTTTGAGCATAAGGTTGCTCTTCTCTCTTTGATTAGGACTGGCTACCACCTCCCCAGTGATCCTAAACGAAGAATAATGGCCACTGGCCTCACTATGGAAAACAGGTTCTCCACTACCTCTTGGTTCGTGGATTGATTCCCGAGAGGAGGAATTACTCCCAAGTCCTCTGGGATGATGTAGTGGCATTATGGGCAATGACCACAGGGCACCCAATAAACTGGGGTTACTACATTCTGGAGCATATGCTGGACGTTAAGAAAAAGAAGAACTCTCGCTTCTCCCCTTCGCCATGTTGGTCACCACAATCCTCGAGTGCTTGTCGCATTTTTGTCGGGTGAAGAGTCCAAGGACACCCAGCTCGAAGGGACCCCAATCAATTGGGTTGCATACTCTGAAGAAGCTTCAGCTCTATAAGGTGGATGATAGGTGGCATTACATTACTCATGGCACGTTTGGTCATATCCATCACGATCCAGATAGTGATGATGAGGAGGCTCAGTACCCTGCCTCTGCTCCTGCTCCAGCTTCTCTTGATCTTCTGCTCCAACAAATGCGCAACCTGAGCGCCAACGTAAACACATGCATGGATCATATAGAGCAAAAGATTGACCATCTTGAGCTGAGGATGGACTACTCAGACCAGGAGCTTGCCTCCATTCGATCCCTCCTGAGTAGACCTCTTATTCCTGAGAGTCCTGCTGCTGCTGCACCTCCCACATCCTCTGCCCCTCCGATTCCCCTATCCTTCGCTGGTCCATCTGGAGTTCCTGCTGATGATGAGGAGCTTCTGGACTCTGACGACGATCTTGTGCCCAGCGATGATAACATTGATCTAGGAGACTCTGCTGCGGATCCAGAGGGTGACATTTTTTGTGACAGCGAGGCCACTGATAGTGATCATGGCTCATTGCCTTGATATTTTCTTGTATTGATGACCACCTTGTACTTATCTTGTTTTTGACTCTGATTATATAAAATTGGTATACCTTTATGGTTATCTTTTGATTATTTGCTACTGGTTAGGATACGTTTCTTTGTACATGCTGATTATTAATACATGAACTTGTCTTCACTTTAAATGTTTGGCTTTTTGGAATATTGATTGGACTGATTAATCTTTGTGGCTTTTTTGTTATGGCAAAAATTTGGGAATCATGAAATATAGCTGTCATGCTGTCTATTTTTCTTAAATGCTTATGTCTTTTTGATAATGCCAACGGGGGAAAAAATGAGGAAAAATAAAAATGAAATGAAATGTAATTAATGGTTGCATGAGAAATTAAAGGTTGCATGAGTACGGGGGAGGTTGCATGAGAAATTAAAGGTTGCATGAGTACGGGGGAGTTATTGACCTTTTGAGTTATTAAGCTTTTCATATGCAAAATCTAACCCAATATCATGCATAAACTCCAGGGCAGCATTGCACCTAAATGACTATTATATACAAATGCAAAAACTCTTTCTTTTTCCTATGATCAGTTTGTCATCATCAAAAAGGGGGAGAATGTGAATGCTTATGTCTCTAAGGCATGTCAAAAAGGTTTTTGATGATAACAAAAGCAAAAGAAAAGATCAAGCGCAAAAGGAAAAATCAAGATCAAAGAAAGAAGACAGAAGGTTTATTTAGTTATAGGACTTAGAACATTAATGTTAAATGCTCTCAAGATTTCTCAAATGATTTTTCAATATATGATTTCAAAATAAATGGGAAATTTCAAAGTTAAACATGGCTTTCAATAAAACTTGAGTTTCAACTTTAAATCTAACACTCTTAAAAGGATTTATGTTTAATCAAGTATCTTGAGGTGTTGAAAATGACTTACAAGCGATATTGGACTTGAAAAATGTGTTCAAAGGCCAATGTAATCGATTACATAATGTTTGTAATCGATTACACAGCAAACAGAAGGCATGTAATCGATTACATGATCAATATAATCGATTACAAGAAAGTCAGAGGCCATGTAATCGATTACACCATATATGTAATCGATTACACAAAGCCCAGAAAGGTAAAGAACACGTTCGATGAGTCATGTAATCGATTACATGGATATTGTAATCGATTACACAGCAAGTCAGAAGTCATGTAATCGATTACATGGGCATTGTAATCGATTACAAGCAAAGTCGAAGCCATGTAATCGATTACACCAATAATGTAATCGATTACACAAAGCCCAGAAAACCAAGAACACGTTGGAACAACAATGTAATCGATTACAAAAGTTGTGTAATCGATTACACGAATCCTGACAACGTCCAACGGCTATTTTTAATGCATTAAATGCATGCCCAAACCACCCCAACGGCTCTTTTAATTGAGAAACTTATAAATACCAAAGTTGGGTCTTTATTTGAGGTTGACCTTGAACCAAAAACTGATCATCAATACTTCCAAACGTGAATCAATCCTTAAATTCATTTCTTGCTCTGTTTTCTGTTAAAAACGTGAAAAATCTTTGAGAGCATATTAGAGCTTCAATTTGTAAACACTTGCTCTAGAGAGAGTTTCTTCTATTTCAATCTTATACATTCTGATTAGTGAGGGTGAGGTATCCCTCAAGTATTGTAAGGGTGAGGTATCCCTTAGAAAATAGAGGCTCAAGCTTTTGGGTGAGGTATCCCATATTGTTGAGTGCTCAAGGTTGTAGTGGTTTTTCAAGCACCCATTGAAGCTTGAAGATATAGTGGAAAATCTCAAGGTGTTGCTTTGGGGACGTAGATCACAAGTGGAGTGGTGATCGAACCAGGATAAACGACTGTGTTTATTTTCTCTAAACCCTCCTCTGTTTATTTTTGTGCACTGTTTCATTGTTTTGCTTGGATATTGTCTCCTTGGCTGTTACGTTTATAAGCAAAAGTGTTTATCTCATCTATCTAATTATTTCTAATCATTCAATAGCTTCAACGAAAATTGATTGTCAAACGATTTGCGAAAGATTTGCGAACTTATTTTTAACTACTCAATTCACCCCCCTCTTGAGTATTGAGGCCACTTGGTAACAGACTTCACCTAACCACCACTCATGGCCCAGAAGTTAGCTTCACAACAATTAATAACTTTGGGGATACCTTGGTCTAAGACCCCAAAAATAAGGAGGTTTTAAGTCTTCCATGAGAGTGGCTAAGGTTCCTTTAAGGTTTTCAATGGAGGGGTTTGTCTCACTACAGCGAGATTGTCTTCTCCACTCATTAGAGTGCATGGGAGAACATGTTGCCACTTGTTGTTTGGTAGGCAGGAGGAATAGTTAGAGAGGTGACAAATAAAATGCTTAATCAATGGAAGAACATGACATTATTTGAAAAGTGTTTCACAATAGGAGCAATAATTGGAAGGATGGTGGTTTGGGCATACATTAGAAGTTTTTCTATGTTGGAAGGTTGATCTCTGTGTGAATTCTTAACCATAATGCCTTTTGGCATGCGATGCAAGGGGTTTGGAGGCCAATCAAGGGGATGGAATTCAAGAAGTTGGGGGAGAACTTGATATTATTCAAACTTTTCAACAAGAAAGACCTTGATGGAGTTCTCATTAACTTCCCTTATTTTTTCAACAAAAAGCTCCTAACAATAGAGAACTATGATTGGACACATAGACCCATAGAAAATTGCTTTCACCTACTCGTCATTCTGGGTGTGCTTTTTGGATATGCTTATCATAATATTATTAAAGGATCTGGGGAGGAGGATTGGTGAGGCTCTAGGTGATTGTCTCGATGTAGATGTTGATAAGTATGAGGCGGTGATGGGTGTTACATTGAGAATAAGAGTGCAAGTTGACATACGAAATCCCTAATAAAGGAGGGTGAAACTATCTATTGATCTAAATAAGGTATGGATGTGGGCATTTAGAGCATGTGATTGATGATTGTTGTAAATAAGAAGAAGATGGAGAGGATTAGTAGGCTTCTTGGCCTTGGATTTAGGCATTACTAGAGGTTTTAATGTTAAGTATATAGGAGAGGATGGCCTACATAACCAGATAAGCTAAATACATGCACTAGAGAGCATGTTGACATACAAGAATTACAACACCCTCAAGAAGGCTTGAAGTTTGGAAGATGGAATCACCTATACAAGTTCAAGGATTACACTTTTAATAATATCAATCTCTTATACTTCACTATGAATAATAAGTAAATGATTCATTTTATGTTGTAAACTTGTATTTGAACTTCAATGATTTTTACATTGGAGTACATCTTCAAATGAATTATATAAATGATTTTCAAAAGTGATAGTTTCATGGTTTTAGAACTCTTGCATCACAAGAAGAAACTTTTTTTTTCTTGATAGGCATGTGTGACTACTTGAATTCCTTAGTTAATACAACATGCTTTACATGATTGTTGTTTGCCCCGAAATACTTATATAAGTGTTGATGATGATCTTGTGTTCCTTAAAAAGCTCGAATAATGATTTATCAAAGATTAAAGTGTGTTCTTTGGATTCAAGTGCATATGTAATTCTTTTGTCCTTTTTAAGTGTTTAAATTTCATGATTAATATTGTGATACATGCTTTGTATTATATATCAACCTTGAGAAGAGTTTAATGGAATTCAAATGAGGAGAAAACATGGAGAAGTTTTCGTCTAGTGCTAAGAAACAAAAAATTCAATGGAAGAAAGTTCAAGTTCAAAGGACAATGCAACTAAGGAGCATCACACTTTCTCTAACTTAATAAGAAACTCTATCCCTAAACTTGTATGATATTCTATACTATGGATTATATGATACTTAATGATACAGTTCTTCTAAATGATTAGATGTTTTTCTTACATAAGAAATATGCTTAGCAAAGAAAAGTGAATAATTTGATCTGCTTAATTTGCTCATTGCCTATAGGATGAATCATGACGATTTCTATATACTTTGATTTCTATGACATATTTCAATATGGGGAATATTTAATATCTATGATTCTCTTGGTTTCTTAGTGGTTAAATTCTTGTGAAAATCATGTTCATCTTTGAGAAGTTTTACAAAAAAAAGCTTTTCTTATCTTGTTTAAAAGGAAATTTTCAAATTCCATATCCTTGAAAATCATTTGAACCTATTTCAAGACTTTGAAAGTACTTTCTCGTTCTAATTCTTTTAAAAATTAGAAAATATGTTAACATGTGGCATGCAATATTTTATATGTTTTACATGATTTCAAAAGCTTATTACTATGATATGTTAAATGTTGTTATACCATAAAGTGGCAAGCATTACATGTTTCATTTTTGATATCTTGAAAGCATGCTTGTTTTATTCCTCTTTACTTAAATTATATGAAAAATGAAATACGAAAGGTGGTTTTTGTTTTTGAAAACATGAAAAGCTTTTTAAGTTTTGATGATCATACTCTTTTAAGCATCATAGGTTTCGTCTAAGGGAAGAGAAAATAAGGGAGAGAAAAATATTATCTTTCCTTCCTAAACCTTTTTGCTGATGTCAAATAAGAGGAGAGAAAATTGAGAAGAAAAATATATTCTTGTACTTATTGTTTCATATCCTTACATGCACACGCATTTTTATATTTTATTTAACGTATTTTTCTATGGTGATTTGTCATCATCAAAACGGGAAACATTGTAGAAATGTGTTTGCTCCAATAGATTAATTTCTTAAGTTTTGATTATGATAAATACAAGAGAAAAATATTATAAGCATGCTATAAACATGTGCTTAATGGAGTATATTATATCATGCATGATTATGTGTTCTACCTTGTTATATTTCACTCAAAAATCATGTAATGAAATATGTGCTCTACCTTGTTTATATGTGTTGCAATAGACTGCTATTAGATATGTCTTTATGTCATTAAATATATATACATGATGCAAATTCTAGTGTTATATAATAAATCATGCATATTGGGCAAAGTTTTTGTATGTTGCAACCTTTATAGAACATATCTTGTAGTAATTGATAAATGTCATTGGATATGTGTTCATAAGAATCTTTTATACATGTCTAACTAACTAGATTTATACAATTGAATAATGCATATTGGGTTTTAAATTATGAATTAGGGCTAACTAAGTTTTTCAAGTGATTTATGCTTTGTAAGATAGTTCAATACCAAGGGTGAACATTGAACAAGAAAGTGAAATATCCTAATAATTATGTTCAAATCAATAAGTAGGAGAATGAAGAGATGATTCAAGAATTTGGAGAATTTGAAGAGAAAAACATTTTTGAAAGCTTTAATTGCTTCAAGAAGCCTAAGGACTAGATTTGATATATTTTCTCTTATAGGCTTTTCTCATATTTAATGATAGAAGTTTTACAAGAAGAGAACAGAGAGCTCAAATATGATTTTCAACCTTCACAAATAATTTTTGACTGGTTAAAATACCCAATAAACATGTTAACTTATTAGTCATGGTGGTACTTCAAAACTATGAAAAATAGCCAATTTGAGTTTTGAAAAATCGAGTTTCGGTAACTCATTTGATTATAACTTTCAAAATACTTTGTGCTTGAACTTTAATCTTGTTTCACAAGAAGGACTCAAAAAGCTTTCCTGTAACTAGTCAATTGCTTAAATTAGATAAGAAACGAAGAAGTTATGACCGTTTAAAGTCAAAGTTTGAAAGCATAGCATCCATAAATAATAATCGATTATTTTGTTCATCAAAAATTTAAAAATAACTGAAAAAAATAATTGATTATCTGTAGCAATAATCAATTATTACATGGCAAATAATCAATTATTGCATTCTTGATGTTAGAAAACATCCTAACAGCTAGTGATGACTAATTCTTGTGGGGAATCATTTCTAAACATCACTAATGACTATTTTATCAATTGGGTGATAAATATAAAAGAAGATTGAAGCATTTAGATGTGATGAAATCATATTTCCAAATCATTACACTTGTTTAATCTTTCTTCCATCAAAATCAAGTTTTGAGCTCGTCATTGTCAAAATCTCTCTAAGTCAATAGAACTTTAAGTTATATTTTTTTTTTTAGACAAAAGAAGGTATGCAAAGGCATCACTGAAGGGCAAGGCATCCCAGCTAGGCTGGCACCCCAAACCTAAACCAATCATCTGCAGCATACCTAAATTTATTAAAAAAAGAAAAACAAAAAACATGGGGGGCATAAACCTAACCCATGAAAAAGAGAGCAGTTATTTAAACCTATAGTGAGGGAGACCAAACCTATTATGGTTAAAGTCCTCACTAATAAAAGATGGGATTGAATTCCACTAAAAGAAATCATGGATGGTAAGTTCATGACAGGCTAATTTATCTGCACAAGTATTGCCTTCTCTAAAGATGTGAGAAACTAAAAAATTCATTTGCTTAGTTATAACTAGGCAATTGTTCCATCAGTTTCTAAGTTTCCAAGGAACTTCTTTCGCATTTTTAAATGCATCAACTACTAATTAAAAGTCACATTCTAACCATAAGTTATGTCATCCTTTTTTGAAGGCTAATTCAATAGCCATCATTGCACCAATCAGCTCTGCATGTAAAGAATAAGAAATACCAAGATTAGCTGTAAAACAGCCGAGAATAGTAGCTCTATGATCTCTAAAGAGACCCCCACAAGCTGACCAACTCGAGGTTCCTCTAGCTGCCCCATCCGTGTTACATTTAGTCCAATAACAAAAGGGAGGAAACGAGTTTACTTGCTTGATGCTTGGGGCATTACAAGGATGACCAGTAACAGAAAAAGCCATCATAATGGTGAACTCAGAGATAGAAGAATGCATTGACCCCGAAGTTAGATTTCCTGTTAAGGAGGTAGCTGCTATGCCCAGATTGATAGTCTGAGAGTAGGAAACAATCTTATTATCAAATTGAAGCTTGTTCCTACAATACCAAATGACCCAAATCATGTTGACAACAACTGCCAGAATTATGTCATGCAATTGAGTGCTCCAGCTACGGTTGCAAACTGATAAAATGGACTTGACAGAGGCAAGATCAATAGAGCAATGTAAGATGCTGCTAAGCTAACTCCATATGTACTTAGCAAACTTACATTGCAGGAAAAGATGATTAGAGGATTCAAAATCCATTTTATAGAGGCTGCACATTGAAACCGTAACACAACATCTAGACCATAAATTATCACCAGTTGGCATTTTATTATGAAGCAACCTCCAGAATACAAAAGATTTAGAGGGAGGGATGAATTGATTCCAGAGAACTTTGCACGAAGAATCAACCTGCCTTATAGGATTTAGAAACATCAAAGCTTCTTTGAAAGTTAACAATCATGTAGCAGAGTGAGTCCAAACCAGTTGATCAAGAGCAGAGAATTTTGGAATAACAATTTGCTCAATATCTGCAGCCAAAGAAGGATACTTTGAAACCAGAGAATGAGGAATGGACCAAGAATAATTGACAATGAAGTCACCTACTCGAGAGCAAAGAGAATGATGTAAATTAGCAGGAATATTTAGAGAATTCACAATAATGCTAAGAAGCCATTTATCAGTCCAAAAGTTTATGTCAAGGCCATTTCCTAGATGCCAGGAAATGTTTTCTAGAACAGTGGGCAAACATCTTTTTAATGCAGGCCATATAGAGGATTTCATATAAGAGGATCTATATCTTTTATTTTTCATGAACCTAGCTCTAAGAAAGCAAGCCCATTGGCACTTAGAAGAAAGAAAATCCCAACAAAGTTTCAAAGTAGCAGCTTCAATGACTGCACGAATAGGTCTGATGCCCAGGCCACCTTATGAAAAAGGAGTGCAAACTTTATTCCAAGCAACAGTCACTGTTTTCCTAGATGAAACATCTCTAGACCAGATAAAAATTTGAGTCCATTTGTCAATAGTTTTTAACAGAGAAATTGGCCAGGAGTAGACATGAAAATTATAAATAAGAGAGCCATGAATAACAGATTTAACAAGCTGAGCTCTTCCCATAATAGATAGTAAGGACCATTTCCAGGCTGCCAGCTTATTTTTAATCTTATCGGCTATAGGCTGTAGATGAAGAGCTTTTGGCTTGCCCTTAAAAATAGGAACATCAAGATAAAAAAAAAAAAGGAAGTCTCCCAGCAAAAAACCCAAGAGCAGAAGATACCCTAGCTAACCGACTGGAAGAGACTGATCCAACATAGAACTTGCTCTTATCAAGACTAATGACTTGACCCGAAGCGTCACCATATTTCTTAAATAAAGTCATGATGTTGTGCAAATTCTGCTTAGTCCCTCCGCAAAATATCATGATGTCATCAGCAAAAAGAACATGGTTTGGAGTATAGAAGCCCTTTGGGCCTAACATCTGTTGGAATTTTCCACTTTGCAACAGTTTAGAAATGCCTCTGCTTAAAACCTCTTCAGCAATACAAAAAAGAAGAGGGGACAAGGGATCCCCTTGTCTAACTCCCTTCTTGCAGCTGAGGTAACCAACTGAGTGACCATTGATAGAAAAGGATAGCTTAGTTGAATGCAAAATAACTTTGATCTAATTACAAAACCTGTCTGCAAAGCCAAAAGTTTTTAGAACTTTAAGTAAGAAATCCTAATCCAAAGTATCAAAGCCCTTTTTAATGTCTATCTTCAAAGCTAAATTACCTCCAAAAGCCTTATTGTCTAGCATGTTAATAGCTTTAGAAGCTATGCAAACACATTTTGTAATTTGCCTCCCCTTTATGAATCCTCTTTGATTTTCAGTGATGATTTTTGGAGCCAAAACAGCTATTCGATCTGCTAGCACCTTAGCAATGATCTTAAACTGAAAATTTGCCAATGTAATAGGCCTATATTGTTCAATTCTGTCTGCACCACTGAATTTAGGAATTAAAACTACTAAATTAGAATTTAAGCCTGGCAGGATCTAACCTTGTATGAAAAACTGAGTAACAACATTGAAAACATCATGACTAATAAGGTCCCAAAAATGCTGAAAAAAGCAGTCCCCAAACCCATCAGGACTAGGAGCTCCACAAGCATTCATAGAAAAAACAACACTTCTAACTTCCTCTTTGGTTGGAAGATTAGTGAGCATGAGGTTGTCTTCAATAGTGACCATAAGAGATATCATAGAATCTATCAAGTCATTTGAGGTACAAATATTTTCAGAAGCAAATAAATTCTTATAATAGTCCAGGACATGTTGCTCAATGTCTTCCTGCTGATCCAAAATTCGGTCACCCTGCTGAAGCATAGATAGCTGCTTGGAAGCATTTATAATTTTAGAAACTTTATGGCAGAAGGCAGTATTTCTATCACCAAAAGAATGCCAATTAAAATGAGACTTCTCCTTCCAGAACTCATCTTGATATTTCAAAGCTTTCTGCAACTCCAATTGTGCTTCTTTTTCATAATTTAGCAACTCTTCAGAAAAGCCAGAAATATCAGCTTGAAGTTGAATTTGATCAACAATCTTCAAGGCTGAATCCACTCATCGATGAACATCCCCAAAAATGTCTCTATTCCAAGATTTGAGTTCCAACTTTAGAGCTTTAAGCTTTTGAGTAAGGATGGACATTGGACAACCGGTAAAAGATCTATTCCAAACCTCTGAGACCAATCCGTGACAATCTGAGTGTTCAATCCACATTTTTAAAAACTTGAAAGAAGAGGGATAAGTATGAGTTCATTTACTTAGGTTCAGCAAGATAGGAAAATGATCAGATTACATTCTAGTTAAAGTACAGCAAGATATACTATTCCAAAAAAAGAGCCAAGCATCATTGTGATGATCACATATTTGATACATTAATAAGCCTTCATTTCTAGTCATTTACACTCTCCATGTACTTAATTGATTGATTTTGATTATGTTTTGTAAGTTTGGATTCAAATTGGACTTAATTGAATTTTTCAGTATAATTTACGTCTTACGTTGTTTCTGTATTTGGGCTATATCTTGGTCTGTAGGTGGTATTTGGAGGTGATTCTAGTTGCATTTGAAAGATAAGAGAGATCTCTATAACTTTAATGAAGACCTCAAAGGCCCAATCACACGAGTAGATAACTAAAATTGGGGTTGAAGCAAGAACTAGAGTGCTGTTCCTGACAGCTTGACCTACGTGTACTGTTCATCACAGTTTTTGGGCTAGAGGTTGTCAAATGGTCTGCAATTTGGATGATGAATATTTAAGACCCATATCTACAACTTTCATGTTGAACACTTTTCCAGAATCGGACTCCTTAAAGGTGATATTGGGTTTGGAAGTCAGAACAGAGGAGCTGTGACTGGGCCTGGACAGTATGTAGTAATTTGAACGTATCTGGAGTTGTAGAAATGATATTGGACCAAAACTAAATCCATTTGAAAGCTAAGATCCAGGCCTACAACTTTCATGAAGACCACTTGGTTCAAAAATGATGAATGCAATGACTTCAGAGCTGCATGATTTCGGAGACAAGGAATCTCCATTATTTCCCACTCATTTAATGTCATTTAATGTCATTTGGCATTTTCCACTCATTTTCCAATCATCCACCCACTAATAACTCAGCCCCCTTGACATTTTGAATCTCTAATCCTCTATAAAAGGAGGCCTTGGCAGATCATTAAGGGTGTTAGGTTTTAGGTACCAAAATAATACTAGTTTGTTACTAAGTTTTCTTGTAGTAATTTTCCTTTATTCTAAATTGAAGTCATGTTTTTCTTTTTCTTCTTCTCTCTTTCTTTCTTCTTATCTATGAGTAACTAAGTTTCATTTTACTTGGGTGAAGAGGTGAAGCTCTTGGTAATGAAATAAGGTTAGATTAATTTCTCTCTTGTGCTTAAATGATATATTTTCAAGTGATCATTATACGTAATGTATTTTGTTTCCAAACCCTCCTTGTAAAGTGGAGTTCTTGATTTGTTGTAGACAAGAGATTGGCACAATGAATGCTTTAACCCATTTACAAGTGGTGGTGTTAGAAACTCTCCTTATAAAGTGGAGTTCTTAATTTGTTGTAGACAAAATATTGGCACAATGAATGCTTTAACCCATTTATAAGTAGTAGTAATGTTTTTGGAAACATAATATAAATACGTATATAGTTTTAATAGACTTTTAACGTTGTATTTTCCGATTGGAACCTCCATGTTGTGAGGATTCTAATTGAGTTATAAAAGGAATTAATTTTACCTTTATTTTATTTACCAAGAGTGGATCTTTTAACCCAAGTAAATAATTTTAATCATAGTAACAAAATATTCACTTCACCTTAATTAATCTTCAACAATTCCTGTGGATCGACCTCGGACTCGAGAAATTTATTACTTGAGACAACCTGCACTTGGGTTTGTAAATGCAACAACTAAAAAGTGTGCATCAAGTTTTTGGCGCCGTTGCCGGGGACTTGTCTTGAAGAATAAATTTCGGTGTAAATATTTTGTACATATTTTTTTTTTTACTCTTTTAATTTTTTTCTTTTGTATATACTAACTTACTAACTTTGTGGGGAAATCTCTCCCTTTTATTTATTTTTTTGTACATACTAACAAAGTGGGGAAACTCTTCCTTTTATTTTACGCACTAACTTAGTGGGGAACCCTCCCTTTTACTTTTTTTTTTGTAATTTACTTTCTGCACTTTATTTTTCGCATTTTAATTTTGTAAATAAACGATTGGGGTAATTCTCCCTTTATTTTCTTGTACATATTAACTTAGTGGGGTAACTCTCCCTTTTATTTTTTTTTTGTACTTTATTTTTTGTATTTATTTTCTGTCATTTTTTTGTTATTTATTTTTTGTCTTTTTTTTTTTTTTTTGATTACTAACTTACTAACTTACTAACTATCTAACTTTTTACTTTATCTCCTTCTAACATTTTTATTTATCTGCATACTAACTTTTTATTTATTTTTTTATTTATTTTATTTGGTGGTTGGTTTATTACCTCACCTTTGTTTTTTTTTTTATTTGGTGGTTGGTTTCTACCACACCATTTTTATTTTTATTTTTATTTTTATTTGGTGGTTGGTTTATTACCCCACATTTGTTATTTTCTTATTTGGTGGTTGGTTTATACCATACCTTTGTTAATATTTAATGGACGATTTATACTTGCTAGCTTGTGTATTTTTTTTTTCTATTTTAAGTTACTTGTTTATGTTTAATTGGTATCGTGATTTAAATTATGGTCGTTTGGTTAAAGTTAATCCTAGTACTGTACATATTGATTTGTCTGAATCACAATCACACACATCAAATACAATGGCTGAAAATGAAAGTGTGCATGATGAATATGAAAATCAACCGTTGCGAACCATGCGTGAGTATTTGCAACCATCTCGAAATTCTAGTCCATCATGTTTTATCTTTCCACTCAATGCCAACAATTTTAGATTCAAGCCAGGTATGATTTCTTTACTTCCTAATTTCTATGGTTTAGAATCTGAAAGCCCATATTTACATCTAAAAGAATTTGAGGAAGTATGTACCGCTTTTCATGATCAAACTTGCACTGAAGAGGTTGCTAAGTTTAAATTGTTTCCTTTTTCTTTGAAAGATAAAGCAAAAGCTTGGTTTAATACTTTGAAACCAAGATCAATTGGCACATGGCAAGAAATGCAATGTAAGTTTTTGAAGAAATTTTTTCCAACACATAAAACCAATGCTTTGAAAAGACAAATCCAAAATTTTTCCCAAAATTCAAATGAAGCATATTTTCAAAGTTGGGAACGTTTTAAAGATTTGTTAAATTCTTGTCCACATCATGGTTTTGAAAAATGGCACACTATAAGCTTCTTTTATGAAGGGTTGACACCCGAAACTAAACAATTTGTGGAAACAATGTGCAATGGTGAGTTTCTTGATAAAGAACCTGAAGAAGCTTTAGATTATTTAGACCATTTGGCTGAAAATTCTCAATCTTGGCATGATATTAATCCTTCTGAAAATTCAATTAGATTTAACCTTGCAAATGCTAATAAAGGAAAATATCATCTTAGTCAAGAAGAAGATCTAAATGCAAGGTTTGCTAGTTTGGCTAGAAAGGTTGAAGCGATGGAATCTGGGAAAGTAAAAGAAATCAAATCTGTGCAAAATGAAGAAATTTGTGACATTTGTGATGAATTAGGACACTCAACAAATGAATGTCCGAAAATTCCTATTTTTAAAGAAGTTGTGCATGAGCAAGTAAATGCAATGAATAATTTTAAAAAGCCATTCACTTCTTCTTTTTCAGATACATACAATCCGGGATGGAGAAATCACCCGAACTTTAGTTAGAGGAATAGCAATCAGCCACAACTCATGCAACCACCACCTCCTCAGGCACAGCAAGATTCTCAAAATCCTCAAGGATATGTACCCTATGTCCCACCATATAGGAAAAACCTTGAAGGAACATTGCATGCATTCATGGAAAAACAAGAGGCCATCAATAACCACAACAATCAAACCATGATTGACATAAAAGACACTCTTGCTAAACTTTCTTCTGCACTTGCCATTCATGAGAAAGGAAAGTTTCCCTCTCAACCTCAACTAAATCCCAAGGGTCAATACAGTCTAAAAGATGGTAATCTAGAAAACCAACAAATAGATCAAGTCAAGTCAGTGATAACCCTTAAGAATGAAAAAGTTATTGAAGAAAGTAAGGAGATAAAGAGCCAAATGTCCAAAGTGATGAACTCCTTGAGTGTGAATGAGCTAGAGGATGTGGAAAAGAATCAAGATAGTAGTGATCTTTGAGCTACCCAAGGAACCTAAGGTGACAAAAAGTCTTGTTAAGCCAAAAAATGATGACGAAGGCCACCAGACATACATGATTGACTCAATCATGGATAGGGGAGTTTCTACAACCCATGAATTTGATCCCCTTGAGAATTTTCTTGTCAATTTCGAGTTTAATTCTATCAAGTAATCCCTCTGATGTAGTTGATATTTCTACTATTTTTGATAAAACTCAATATCATGACACTCAGGCATGGCAACCAAAGTTTAAGGAGTTTCTTATGAAAGGTTGGAGCATTACTGATAAAAAAAGTGTTCGTCCCTTGGTTTGTTCTTATAAAATTAATTTGGAAGAAGGTAAATGGTCAGCGGTGGAAGCTATAACTTGAGTTGAAGGATCCAGATGTAGCAGAAACTTTGGTAGACGATCCTGTTTACCAAAGCTGAGGTAAGGTTTTAGTATTTCGTATTTTTATTAAGTCGGCTTAAGTGCCTCCCAGATTTCGGAGCCTTTGTATGGGGATGTAAATAGTGTCGGCAAAAAAAAAATATAAAACAAAAAAAACCCAAAAAAAAAAAAAATTTGTTTCCATGCTTATTTATTTCATTTTTTTTTTGTCATTGCTAATCATTGTCAAGATGTAGTTATTCTCTTCTCGTCTAAGCATTTCGGGTATGTGACTTCTCCTCATTACTTTGTTTAATTTTGTCCCAATAATTTCTTTGATGTATATTGATAATTATTTCTTCAGTTTGGATTTAATTGTTAACATTGAGGACAATGTTGTGATCTGGTTGGGGGGAAGGATAGTTGTGTGTAAAAATTAAAATAAAAATTAAAAAAAAAATAAAAATTAATTTTTTTTTAGAAAGTGTGTATATTAATATATCTGTTGTGTTTATGTGTTTGTCAGTAACTTACTAAACCAGTGAAGGATGACAGAGTAAGGAGTAAATTTTACTCTTGAGACGTATCTTAGTTGGGGTCGTAACTAGTTTGTGTAGAAGTAGCAACTCAAATTCAGGGAAATTTGCATGATTGAGTAAATTATCTTCTTTCTTAAAATTCACATGCTTGGTTATGAATGTTGAATTGGTGGACTGAGAATGATAGAATTATGTCTTATGAGATTTTGAGCTTATCGATGAATGGATTGAACATCTGTACCATTCTCTTCTTTCTCGAGTGATTTTTTCTCATGGAATTGTTACTCTAGAACTTGCTTTGATTCTTTTTGAAGCTACATTTTCACATGCATACATAAACATGATTGAGGCAAATTTTCTTGAATTAACCACTTTGACCAAATAGCTAACCTTACATATTTTCCTTTGTTTAACCCCTTTGAGCTTATTTGACCATTCTTTGTTTCTAACTAATTACGTGCCTTAAATGAAAAACCATGTTTTAACCCAACCTTAGGGAATAAGAGAGCATTGACTTTGTTATTTGATGAGTTTTTGAACAAGTGTGGGGGTGCATGTGCAGATTGGTTATATAAAAAAAAAGAAGAAGAAAAGAAAAAAAAATGTGTTTCTATAAAAAAAAAAAAAGAGCTGATTATTGCTACAATCAAAAGAATGCACCATGTGATATATTCATACCTAGAATGAGGGTGGATGATTGGAAATAACAGGAATAGAAGGAGAATGTTCAAGCCTAAAGGAATTCAATCTACCAATTGATCTTCAACAAAACATTAGTCAGATATTGGTCATTGTCCTGTATGAGGAAAAACTAAGAAATTCTTGAGAAATTTAGACTGAATGTTCTCAAACATCTTCTCCATTCTAACTGTATTATAATGCTCTTTTATTCTCTTTGGTATTTAACTTGTCTTATCTATATTACTTCCACCTTTACCTTGACCCCATTATAACCTTGAATAAAGTCCTCATGATTTATGTATATATGTTGTTTTTGAGTAGTGGAGAAATAGAAGATAAGCAAGCTTATGGTAGTGTAATTTTCATGGGTTGAATTGAGTGAAATACCTACCTTTTAAACACTTGAGGGATTGAGAGTGAATCTTGTGAAAATCTATCATTCTTGACTCATGCTTTTCAATTGAAATATCCTTGCTTGTTGATTTGAGAAGTGAAGATATGTTACCTCATGAATGTTTTGATTACTTGAATGATTGCTCTTCATTTTTAAATATTATTAGAAATTGAGTCTTTTAGAGTGTTTAGCTTTTGAGTCTGTTTCATTTTTTCTTTTTTTTTGTGAGTGATCTTGTGTGTTTTGCTCAGGAGTGCAAAAAGCTAAGTGTGGAGGAATTTGATAATCACATATTTGATACATTAATAAGCCTTCATTTCTAGTCATTTACACTCTCCATGTACTTAATTGATTGATTTTGATTATGTTTTGTAAGTTTGGATTCAAATTGGACTTAATTGAATTTTTTAGTATAATTTACGTCTTACGTTGTTTCTGTATTTGGGCTATATCTTGGTCTGTAGGTGGTATTTGGAGGTGATTATAGTGGCATTTGAAAGATAAGAGAGAGCTCTATAACTTTCATGAAGACCTCAAAGGCCCAATCAGATGATTAGATAACTAAAATTAGGGTTGAAGTAAGAACTAGAGTGCTGTTCCTGACAGCTTGACCTATGTGTACTGTTCATCATAGTTTTTGGGCTAGAGGTTGTCAAATGGTCTGCAATTTGGATGCTGAATAGTTAAGACCCATATCTACAACTTTTATGTTGAACACTTTTTCAAAATTGGATTCCTTAAAGGTGATATTGGGTTTGGAAGTCAGAACAGAGGAGCTGTGACTGGGCCTGGACAGTATGTAGTAATTTGAACGTATCTGGAGTTGTAGAAATGATATTGGACCCAAACTAAAGCCATATGAAAGCTAAGATCCAGGCCTACAACTTTTATGAAGACCACTTGGTTCAAAAATGATGAATGCAATGACTTCAGAGCTGCATGATTTCGGAGACAATGAATCTTCATTATTTTCCACTCATTTAATGTCATTTAATGTCATTTGGCATTTTCCACTCATTTTCCAATCATCCACCCACTAATAACTCAGCCCCCTTGACATTTTGTATCTCTAATCCTCTATAAAAGGAGGCCTTGACAGATCATTAAGGGTGTTAGGTTTTAGGTATCAAAATAATGCTAGTTTGTTACTAAGTTTTCTTGTAGTAATTTTCCTTTATTCTAAATTGAAGTCATGTTTTTCTTCTTCTTCTTCTCTCTTTCTTTCTTCTTATCTATGAGTAACTAAGTTTCATTTTACTTGGGTGAAGAGGTGAAGCTCTTGGTAATGAAATAAGGTTAGATTAATTTCTCTCTTGTGCTTAAATGATATATTTTCAAGTGATCATTATACGTAATGTATTTTGTTTCCAAACCCTCCTTGTAAAGTGGAGTTCTTGATTTGTTGTAGACAAGAGATTGGCACAATGAATGCTTTAACCCATTTACAAGTGATGGTGTTAGAAACTCTCCTTATAAAGTGGAGTTCTTGATTTGTTGTAGACAAAATATTGGCACAATGAATGCTTTAACCCATTTATAAGTGGTAGTAATATTTTTGGAAACATAATATAAATACGTATATAGTTTTAATAGACTTTTAACGTTGTATTTTCCGATTGGAACCTCCATGTTGTGAGGATTCTAATTGAGTTATAAAAGGAAATAATCTTACCTTTATTTTATTTACCAAGAGTGGATCTTTTAACCCAAGTAAATAATTTTAATCATAGTAACAAAATATTCACTTCACCTTAATTAATCTTCAACAATTCCCTGTGGATCGACCTCGGACTCCCGAGAAATTTATTACTTGAGACAACCTGCACTTGGGTTTGTAAATGCAACAACTAAAAAGTGTGCATCACATTGCAAACAACTCTATCTAACCTTCTTTCAGAAAGGGCACTACCTCTTCTGCGATTGGACCAAGTGAAACTAGCTCCCTTTGTCAATAAGTGAGTAAGATTGCAACTATCTGACCAGGTTCGAAATTCATAACAAGAAATTTTCAGAGGTAAGTTACCTCCTCTTGACTTATGGGCACCTAAAATAGCATTGAAGTCTCCAATGAAGCACCAGGGCCCATTGTGACTTTGTTGTAAATTGGCCAAATCAATCCATAAGGATCTTATCTGTTGATAAGAAGTGTTGGCATAGATTGCAGACATATAAACCTCCTGATTCTCCCAAATTATTGAAAAAGAGACTTATTGACTAGAAATAGCAATCAACTAAGGGAGAAGATTAATATCACAAAAGCACCATAAATTAGGAATATAGAAGAGTCTAAAGTTTACAGCAAAAGGTTTTAAATTTAAAGAAGACCATAATCCAGTGGGAATATGATCTAGAGGAATCAAGGGTTCAGAAATGAATAAAAAATCAGGCTTGTTCACAAGGCAAAGCTTTTTTAACACCAACCTAGTTTCAAGCTTGGCTAAACTTCTGGCATTCCAATAAAGCAGCTTCATTAAGCAAGATTCTTGGGGCCAGCCCTAGTATGGGTTTGATAGACATTAGCTTTAGATGTTTGTTTCTTATTCTGCCTCAACTTTTTCTTCTGAGATTTTGACAAAACAACTGTAAATTGCTTTCCTACATCATCAGCATATAAATCACCTTGCTAATCAGAATCCATATTAGTTTCAACTAATTCGTCTTCCTCATCATCTGCCCAAAATTTGGATAAAATCCTGAGATCTTGTTAAACAATTAGGTTATTTGGAGTCTGAATGTTAAAGTCACTAACTGTAGCTGAAGCAAAATTAGTCTCAAGAGAAGGGGAAACATGATCAGCCTCAGAAGTATTCAAAACTTCCTGCAAAGAATTACGAGCATAAGTTGGAGACTCAGGATGCAGAGATTCATCATAAATCGAGTCTGCATCCTCCTCAACAATATTATTAATTGGCTTAGCAATCTTAGAAGAACTTATTTGCTGTAACACATAAATAGAATTTTTCTTTTGAGGCTCATTAATTGATACAATCTCAGTATCAACATTAACAATATTTCCAAAATCAGTATTATGCACAGCATTATCATGAACTGGATCATTAAGAGCGAGCTCTGCAGCTTCATTAATTGCATTCTTATTAAACTCAAGATTCACTGTATTAACATTAACTTAATTCTGAACAACCATTGTTTCATTGGCTTGTGCTGCTTCCATTCGTTTAAGTACATAAGTAGTTTTACCCTTAAGAAGAGACTGAACTTTGCGGTTCCTGATATCAGAGGTGCTGCCTTTCTTCTTACATTGATAAATGGAATGACCAATTACTTGACAAAAGCTGCAGAAATTGGGAAGCTTCTTATATACAATACCAACAAAGAAAGCATATCCATTTCTTTCCACCATAATCTCATTAGGCAGTTTGCTAGTAAGATCAACATCTACCAAAATTTTGGCAAAATGCTCAAAGACTTTATTTCTTGTGGCTTCATCCAGAGAGATTGGAGTGCCTATACCACTAGCTATTTCGAACAAGATTTTAGGTCTCTGATACTCCTACGGCAGATCATGTATCCTGATCTATGACTGGACGTGAGTTTGTTTTTTATTATTGGGACTAAAATCAGGGCACCATTGTGAGAGTCTTAAAAAACCAGGATTAAGGTTCCATTAGCCAATCGCCCAAACACAGTGAAGGTCCTCTGGAGAGGAGAATTAAACTCATAATAACCCTTTCCCAGAGGGATCATTCTCCACGGGCCTATAGGTTTCCACAAATTGGAGAGTTTTTCTCAAAGATCTTGAGATTTGATAGGAGAATTGCCCTTTGCTAATAAGAGTCTTCCATGTAAATTGTTCTTACTACCTTCAAGTCCCTTTTGATATTCATCTTCTGAAATCTTTATTGAAATTGAATCACCCTTGACGCATGGTTTCAGTAGTTGACTTAAAGAAATGTGAAAAGAATTACTCAAAGCTTGAGCAAACGTTTTATTTTGAGGAGGATGAGGAGGGTGGGAAAAGGAAGAAGGAGGAAGAGGAGAATCAAGAAACTTCCATGGACAAGTAGGATTGCTTACGGCCGAAGCCATGATCATGCAAACCCTAACCAACCATGCAAAGACAAACCCTAGCAACTGCACTTTTGCTTCTGTTATTTCAATTTGATTGAATACTTCAAGTTGTATATATGTTCTTTCAGAGAGTTTATCATATGATCTTTATTGTAAGCACTTGTAAGAGTGTGGAGAGTTCCTCAAGTGAGATCGAGAGTAAGGTTTCCCTTCGACTGAAGTGTGCAAGGCTTATACACAAAGGGTGGAAGATCCCAAAAGGTGTAGTAAGTACTCAAAGTTTGTAAATATTTGTCAAGCACTTGTGATGCTTAGTGAGTTAGATGGTCTAACACAAAGGTGGGGGATCTCAAGGATCTAACACAATGATGGAGGATCCCAAGGTGCAAGAACAACTCTAAATTGTACAGGTTTTCCAAGCATCTAAATTGAAGCTTGTAGAATCATGAAAAATCTCAAGTAGATGATCTCGGGGACTGAATGTGGGTCACAAGTGGTTAGTAATTGAACCAAGATAAATCATGGGTTTGATTATCTTCCCTAAACTCTTAATTTCTATATTTTTTGCACTATATCTATCTATTGCATATCTTGTCAACTTAGAGATTTGATGTTAAAGACTTGATATCTAGCTTATTTGTTTAGTTTTTCCTCTAACCCAAGTTGTATTTAAGTTATCTACACTAGTTATACCTTTGTTGGGCTTATTCCATTACATGTATTGATTGAATGCATCAAAATGCATAATTTCTATAAATTGTTTAAAAATTCTATAATCACTAAATTCACCGCCCCTTTTTGGTGATGATTGTGATGGCTAAAACCACCAGTAAGTAAGAACACAGCTACCAAACAAGACAAGCTCCACTGCCAACAAGAAACCACTTTACTAACACTGCAGCCACCAAAACTTTTTGTCAACTCCAACAAAGACATGTTCGTCTCCAATTGTTGCGACATGTTGATCCTAGAGGTCCAATTGAAGACAGTTGTTAATGTCCACAACTAAACTAAAGTCAAAGCCTTCACAGTCATAGATTCCTTGGAGAATTGGGTCGACCTCATGAAAGATATATATATATATATATATATATATATATATATATATAGAGAGAGAGAGAGAGAGAGAGAGAGAGAGAGAGAGAGAGAGAGAGAGAGAGAAAGGGAATATGATTCGTCCCAAAATTGTAGGATGGGGAATGGAAGAGAGGGGAGTATCATTAGGCCACCAAGTGAATATTGACAAGTCATCAATCCTATTTAGTCCAGAAGTTAGAATGGAGTTAAGGCAACTAATACTCAACACTTGTAATATTCATGAAGTAGCCTGTTTTGAGTAGTATCTTGGACTACTCACAATGGTTAGAAGATCTTAGAATTACGCTTTATGATTCTTAAAATATTGAGTGTGGAAGATAATAAAGGGTTTGAAGGAGAAGCTCTTATTTAAGTGGGTTACGGAGGTGCTCATATAAGTGGTGACTTAGGCAATCTCTATGTGAGGATCTTGAGAAGATCGATGATGAGTTAGTTGTGAACACCTTATTTTGGTCAAACTATTTCTTTTTTTCTTCTTATTTTTGTTTAGAAGAAACTGAAAAAAGAAACAAAATTAACAAATTTTAAAACTTGTGAAAATGAATGAAAATATGAAAAATAAAAATAAAATAAAATATTTTTTAAAAAAAAATGTGTTTAAATTCATTGTATCACTAAATTCCACATTGGAGAAGTCATGCTCCTTCTCCCTCCCCTTCTCCTATATGAAGGGATGATTCTCAAGTGTTTTATTATCATTCATTTTATGGGGTTGAATAAACATTTTTTTGTTATTGTCAATTTGCATGATTAATATAAGATAACCGTCTTAGGGCAGGTGTATCAAGAGTGCTAACCATTTCTCCTAATTTTTAAATTGAGTCACTATTTCTATCGCGATTCCAATTACAACATTAGTTTTGGTAGGATGATCAAAAGGAGTCAGAAAAAATTTCAATGGATTATTTGGGAAAAATTATGTTGGCCAAAGGAGGCTCTGAGCATTCTGAGATCTTCAAACTTTCAATTTAGTAATGCTAGCTAAACATGGTTGGAGACTCATGCTCTATCTAGATTCTTTGGCAAAGTGTATATTGAGAACTAAGTACTATTCCATGGACAACATCCTTTAGTGAAAAAAATCAAATTAACCATATGAAGCAAAGCCCAAATGAAAACAAGATTTAAATCTTAGAACTGTGAACAATCAATAGCAGCGAGAAATTGACTAAAGCATAAAAGGAAATTTGGAGTGGTGTTGCGATCCAACTGAAAAATGGAGAAAAGAAAAACAAAACAAAGTCACCATCACCGGTCCCTAGTAGTCACCAGTTGTCGAAAATGGAGAACGAGCTCGTCACCGAAGAACACTGCTCAAGAGCAGGGTTTGAAGTTGGAGCACTGAAAGTCAGATTTGATTCACGATAGAGCTCATAAAAAAACCAGAGAATAGTCAGTGGAAACAACCAACACCACCAGTCCTCCTCCGTCACCAACAAAAGGCTAATAGAGTTCAAGCAGTAAATTAGAAACGAAGATCAACAAAGATGTAGATTAGCTCACAACCGGTGAAGATTAACACCACTAGGGAAGACCTCATGACGACTGGCTCCAATCGAGGTGCACAGATTTCAGCAAAGCAGAGGCGCCGCTCATGTGAGGACAAGCCATTGAAGATTTGGAGTACCGGAAAGGATGTTGAACTCAGTTCTTTCTGAATCAGATTCTAGACTGACGACATCGGTCCAAGCTGCGAGATGTATACTCTGATGGTGTCTCCCAGTTTTTAATTGATTTTTTTTTTTTTTGTGGCTTGAGAAATTGTCCATTGTTCTACTAATTTTGATTTATTGTTGATTTTATTTTCCTCTGCTTCAGAAAAGGTAGGACGTAGTAGAGGAGGAGTTAGAGGAAGAAAGAGAAGAGTTGTTGTTTTGGTGGTTACAGTGGAAGTCCATGTGGTTATGGTTAGCAAGGAATTGCTTCCTCTTCAAAGAGACATGGGTTTTGGAAGAAGGATTAAAATATAAATAATCATAATAGAAGGGGTTAGATTGTAATAATAAATAAGATTAAAATGTAATATAATAGAATTTCTATGTTGAAATATATTAATCAACAAACTAGGTTTAACCTGTTATCACAAGAAGAAATTCTTGTCTAAATTTGAAATATTCAAATTGGTGCATCAGGCTAATTAATAATTAATATTTTTATAAATTTTTGTTCTACACAATTAAAAATATAAAGATCTAAGAAAATGTTAAGTATTAATTGATCAGCTGCACCCAATTAAGTACTCCAGATACATGCAAGATTCTCTCTATTGCAAGTTATTTTTAAGGTGCATCTATGCACCAAAATTTATTAGATGCATGTAGAAGCCACTGTAATAGCAAGATGTGACAGCTCAGTTAAAAAGTCAAAACATTTGTGGTAGTTCATTGGAAGCTTACCTTTGTGTTCAAGGCCCCCCGACCCATCCGTTTTCTCCAAATACGAATTCATTGCTTTTTCAGCGTCTACAGGTTCTACGGAAATACCTTCGGCATGAAAATATTAGAAAGAATCTTAGAATTGCGTTTTGATGGCTTTTGACATAAATAGAAGAATGCAAATAAATGTTATTTTGGTCTTCTGAAAGATACAAGTTTCATAAGATTGATCTTTCATTTCGTTTTTTTTTTTTTCCCATTATGAACAAAAGTTTAAGGAGAGGGACATTCCAAGGTTAGGGTATATGACCTATCAATAAAAAATCCCAGCAGTGTTTTCTTAGTCGAGATTAACACTTGTGCATATTGAATAAGCTGTCCTAGACATAATTGGTAAAATAAATAAAATCCTTCATTCAGAGTAAGATGAATTATTAGAAGAAAATTTTGATAAATGAAATTTGTGACTTATATTTAATAAAAACTAAATGAAACTATATTCATCATAGTCAGACGAATTTAGGGGGAAAGCATGGCCGTCGTCCCGTCATGCCAAATAATGTCAAAAGTACGTGCATATGTAAGCTATTTATTTTTGTATTACCCATCGATATGTACATATATATTTTTTAGCCATCTTTTCTACTACTATACAATGTCAAAAGGTATACATATATACAATAAGATATGCATTATTTATAGATTTTGCTCAAAAATTTGATTCTGAATCTATCATTAGTAACCTTTATTATATGAAAGAATGTTGCATTTAACTTTGATGAGGGCATTATATAAATTAATTTTTATATTATGATATATGATATATTTTAATTAGTATATATTATAATATATTTAATAATGTAATTTATGACTTTTTGCCTTTCATTGAACTCTTTTTGTTCTGTACTGATCATACTATTTTTATTATAGTCTTAATAGTCCATAAATTGAATAAAAGAGAAAAAATGCTTAAACAAAAAAGAGGCAAGTCAGTGTTAGTGACAAGTGTCACTTCTCAAAAACACAAACTATTTTTTTTTTCTCTCAGTGATGAGTTTGTTATCAATTTAGTCTATGCCAATCAAGTGTGGTTAGATTAGTTGTGAAAAAAATAATTTTAATACTTAATTATATGTATAATCAATTATTGTTATAATAGATTATAATAAAATTAGTTTATTATTTAAATATGTTAATTAAAAAATAATTTTAAAACAATATGTTTCGTTAAAATTGTCTAAAAATTATTTTTCTATAATAAATTATTAAAAATGATATCAAATGATTTATTTATATTATATAATATTTTATTTTTATAAATTACTTTGGTAAAAACATAAAATAATGAGTTTTTGAAAAATTCTTTTTGTAATAATGCTAAAAAATAGAGATTATAAAAAAAGGTTTTTAATTCATAACATTTTTTTTATCACTTTAATCAATTTTACCTAAATATCACTTTAACTCATGAAAATACTTTTTAACCCGTAATTTTTTTTTTTGACAAAAAGTAATCTTTATCACACACATTATCAAAGTTTCTCAATCTAGGCCTTGAGAAAAAAAGTTGCTTCATATTCATCGTGTCATTACATTATTTAGCAATTAGAAAGACTTATATTCATGTAAGTTGTTAAGTGACGACATAATTGTTTGACACAATTAACTGTGAGATAGACACCTCCCCATCAAAGACACAAATGGTGTATTTTTTTAGTTGTTGACTCAAGCGACATCATTTATGTGAATAAAAGAAGAAAAATGATGATTATACGTCATTTTTTCTCACACATTACGATTCATACCATTTTTGAATGGTTGTAATTAAGTAAGAGAAAGTAATAAAAAAAGTGATATAATTAATGGTATGAAAAATAGTGTAAAAAGTGATGTGAGAGAAAAATAATGTAAGAAAATTAGAGTTGATAAAAGAAATATACTCCCTAAGAAACTAAAATAACTGCTAGTTTACAGAATAATTTTTTTCATTTTATTTATAACTTTAGAAAATTAAGAAGACATTAATTTTTTTTTAGCTTTATTTTTGTTTCTAGTATGTGAAAAATATTTAGATAGATTTTATATATGCAATTGTGTGGACTAAACTAATCAGCATTAATAATTTTATAGATCTTTGTGTCACATAATTATTTTATATTAAAAGTGATAATGTGTCACTTGTTGATTGATTTAATCTATACAAGTTATGTAGATAAGGTCTACACAAATATTTCTCTTAATATGTCTACGAAGTAAATGATAAAGAGCATTAATAAAAGGGTATGGTAATTTAGTTAAATGTAGTTAGATTTTGTTAAAATTAAAAGTATTTAATAGTTTTCTTAATCTATATACAAAAACTTTAAACGACAAATATTGTGAAACAGATGGGGTATATATATCATTTTGTGTATACGATGAGAAGTTTGTATATCGGACAATCCATGCAGTGAATTAATGGTACTATATATACATATATATATATATATTAGTAGACATACTAATATATATTAGCATGCCTACTAAATAGAATGATAGAGAATATTAAAGAAAAGATATGGTAACTAAATCAAATATAGTTAGATATTTTTAAAATTAAGAATATTTAATAACTTTTATAATTTATATGCAAAATCCTTAAACAATAGATTTCGTGAAAAAGAAGGAGTATATATATCATTTTGTGTATGTGATGGGAAGTTTGTATACAAACAATCCACGTTGTGAATTAATGGTACCATATATATATATATATATATATATATAAAGTAAATCTTAAGTTTTGTTTCCCTTGTGATGGACCTGGAAGGAGGGACATGCCAAGTCTCTCTCTCTATATATATAGGTAAGACACTTATTAACAAAGTTAAAATAAAAAATTTTAAATAAAAAATAAAGTCTTTTAAGTACTCAAAGAAGTTAAAATAATAAGTTTAAAATAAAAATAAAGCATTCAACGTAATAGAAATTAAAAGAATTATTTTTTATTTAAATTTTCTTTATTTTAACTTTTTAACAAATGTCTTAACAAAATTATATATATATATACATATATATATATATATATATATATATATATATATATATATATATATATATATATATATATATATATATTCTTGGGAGTTGTTTGCATTTAACTTTTTACAACTTGATAATAAACACAAAGTAAAAAAACTTAAGTATTTCAATTAATAATGTCAAAATACTAACATATATATAGATGGTGATAATAGACTAACCTTATGTTAATCTTCATGTATCAAATTTAACATTAATATGTTCTCAATATATTGATGATAATATAAAAGTTATTGAAAATTACAAGCTCTTTAAACTTTAAAAAAAAAAAGAACACATACTAGGGTTAGTGGGTATTCAGTTTTATATTTTAATAAATAGTAATTATCATTTTAAAAAGTCAATAAAAATATGTTTGGAAATGAAAAATTAAATCTTCTATAATGGAGCATGAACTATCAATCCAACATATTAGAATGCGCGGGGCTTTAAGATGTAGGAATACCCTCATGATGTTTTATATTAAAAAAGAATGCATGAGGCTGGAATTATATATCATTCCTTTATTTATTTATTTACTAACAAACATAAGAATCCCTATTCTATGAAATAAAATATGAAATAAAATCATCATTTCCTTGTAACCAAGAAAAAAGAAGAAGAAGAAGAAGAAGAAATCACCGTTCCCTGTATCTAATCTCTAAACTAGTGATTTTTTGGCCAGAAGGTCCAACTAGAAAGGTTTCAGAATTTAAGATTGTAATTGATATTAATTTAATCACATCTCTGAAAAGAAAATAGTTTAAATTCTTATGAAAATACTTTACTTTAAATGAGAAAATGAAAATAGTTTTGTATCCTCAATAAAGTTTAATTTCATTTAAAAATAAAATTTATGAGCTTTTTCACCGTGTAACACTTACAATAGTATAGAATTTGCTTCCACCATGAGAAATTGCATCCACTCTCGAAGGCCGAAGGCCTAGTGGCAAGAACTTTGAGAGGCGTCTCTCCGTTTTTGTTCCGCATGTGCATGTCCATAAGTTCAGGATAGCAATGAGTTATTATAATTGCCAAATCTGTCGCAGCACACATAGAAATTATTGATGAGTAATGATATACAAACCATAATTTTTATAGAATTCAGCTATATTATTTTACATTAATTAATTGCTTAAGTTTTTGTGTTACATAATTATTTTATATTTAAATTTGTGTGTCAATTAATTTTTGACTTAGCTTACACGTTACACAACTTAAATAGACTAAATATATTTAGAAGTCTCTCATTAATATTAAATATCTTAATCAAATTCAAACAAAAAAAAATAAGGCAATTAATCATTTCATATAGGTAAAAAAAATTAACATATTATTTTCAATTATATTAATACAGGATTTAATAAATTTTAATAATACAGGATTTAATAACTTTTGTATTATATCAATACAAATTTTTTTGTTCGAATGTTAAGATGAATTTTAGAAAGCGAAGAATAGAGTTTTGGACAATGGAGCTTAACTTCAAGTAGGACTAAAAATTAGTACCCATGCCATGTACAGAACTATAAAAAAGAAATTAAATATTTAAAATAATATATAATAATTTATTATTGAAAAAATTCTTACAATATAATCACTTATGTAAGTTTTACATTTTTCATATTATTCTTGATCACGTCAAAGAATGTAAAGTTATGCATATATCCTTCGTATAATTCATTATAAAAAATATAAATACATTTTTTTATGGACGCCTGAACTTTAACAAAAATAGATAAGTTATATTTCATTATTAAAATCTATAAAACTTCCAACTAAATAACAAATTACTAAAAAAATTTCCCTTTTATCCGTCAAAACCATTTCTTTGTGTGCTTTGTTTAAGTTTCTTTAATCCCATGTGTAAATAATTATAGCCTTAAACTTCTAATCTTTAGTAACAAGAACTAAATCATCAAAGTGATAAAATCATTGATAATGGATATTAAGAGAAAAAAATGTAATTTATATATGAAAAAAATGTAATTTTGAACTTAAAGTAATTTATATGAAATGTATTGAATTGTTGAAATTTAGATGCAAGGAGGAGAATACTTTTAAAATAATGCTTTTTTTTTTTTCATAACTTTTAAAATATTATTGATGGATTGATGTTGTCAGACATATTTATTTAGCATCAAGAAATAAAATTATGATTACTAACCAATCATAGAAGAAATAAGACAGTTAATTCCATATTTAAAATTGTTGTAATTGATTATAATTTATATTAATCAATGCTCAGTAATATTTAAATAATAGATCAATCAAGAGAAATTAAGGTAATTAAAATTAGATTTTGAGTTGTTTGCCTCTTTGATTAGAATTTGCATTTATTAAGATTAATGACTTTAGATAAAATAAGAATTACAATTACATATTATAGTCAACAAGAAATATATAATTTGCATTTTAGGTAACAATAAATATATTCGTCAGTCACCAAAAATTCAAGTTCAAATATTGATGGATATATTTATTTTCACCAAAAATTCAAGTTTCTAATTAACTACAACAATTTCAAATATAAATTTGAAATTTTATGCATATTAGCGTCTCAACTTATCACATGACAATAAGTCTTAATTTATAGCATTTCACTATGGGACTCTTTATATAGTATTATTATTAAGCTTAAACATGTTTTTTTATTTTTGAAAATATAGCACTTTTTGATTTATGTCACTATTAATTTTTTTGGTTCAAATCTTTTAAATATTTTTTGTTTTAATCCTTGCTATTAACAAGTCTTCGTTAAGTGTTTTCGTAATAAATAAAAGCCTTACTTATTGATATCACGTGTCAATGATTTAGTTTATCACATAAATACTTAACGAAGATTCATTAATGATAATAAAATATATCTGAAAAACTTGGATCAAAATTAAAATAAAATAAAATTAATAAGGACCTAAACTAAAAAGTACAATATTTTCAGGAATAAAAAAAGATTTAATCCGTATTATTATTATTATTATATAGAATAGATATATAGATTATTATATAGATGGAATTTTGATTAGCTTTAGCAATTTATAATTCTAATTATATAGAAAAGTGGTAATACAATTTTGACTATATATGTGGTCTACACACATAAGTAGGAGAAATTCCAATGACAGATAAGTGACACACTCCACAAAAAAACTAGTGAATAGGATATAGGAAAATAGACTAGTGATAAAAGGGTTTTGGATGTGAACTTAAAACAAGCCGTTGGGTATAAATAGTTGTAATAATAATAGAAAGATGAGCATGCAATTAAAAGCATAAGCTTACCGAAAAATTCACTCCGAATGGCACAGTGAAGGATGCTATCACCGTCTTTATTTCTAAATGGAACACCGTCTTTATTTCTAAATGGAACATTGATATTTCTAGAAACATGATGGAGGTACATAAAGGTTTGTTTTTGGTAAGTGAGCACAGCCAGGGACAGAGGCGTCTCGCCCAGGACGTTCTTAACTTCAATCAAATCCTTCCTTTCCCCATTTTTTCCTATGATGCACTCACACATTCTCGTGAATCCTCTTAATGCTGCAAGGTGCAGAGGAGTGTCCCTTTGCTCATTCGTTGATTTTAGGGCGCTCTCACTACCCACATGAGTGTCCCTTTGCTCATTCGTTGATTTTAGGGCGCTCTCACTACCCACATTCTCTCCTTCATGCTTTATGATTGAACCTACAAGACTTGCAACAACATCTTGTTTGCCATCCTTCACAGCCACGTGCAGTGCAGTGCCTCTGCTTTTGTTTATCTTTATCTTGTGAAAGTCACTGTACTTTTGATATGCAGCAACAACAGGTTTCCATGTGCCTTCCACTACACACTGGCAAAACAATTCCTTGTCTTCTTCTCCTATTATTATTTCTGTAGATTTCATGAAACAGAAATTGGAACGAAGGATCCACGTGAGAAGGGAATTGCAGACATGATTCCCATGCAATTGCAAATTATTTTGATTAAAATCAAGAAAACATATATAGGAGAATTTAGATCATCCTGAATCCAGATTAAAAATTATTGAGTAATGCTACAGCATATAGTCAGAAAAATTTGATAAATATCCGTAAAAATTTGTCAAGATTTAGTGGTGATTATTCAATAAGTGACTGTCAAAGTGGAGAAAACCACTAACTACTTATCCATGCAAGAGTCAGTGACAAGTCAATAAAGAAATTGTCAAGAAAATTAAATTCAAAATCAATCAAAAGAACCTAAATATAAGGGGCGTTTAACAAATAAGAAAACTAATTTATAAATGTTCCCATGTACCTTCCTTTTTGGACTGGTCAACTTCCACTATATCCATTTTGCAAGGTTGAAACAGAGATTGAAAAGAAGGATAAGGATCGATGTAAGATGGGAGATGGATGCTGCTGTAGGATACTGGGTGCAGTGCAAGCCTTCCTTTATATACCAAATTAAAGCTCCGAATCCGATACTTTCAACTTGTAGTCCTGTAATGAATTGGAAAGACGTACATGGAAATGTTTGGAATTATTGGATCATGAATGTGCTTCAAAGTTTCAAACTGAAGTATAGAATAATAATATAAAAAAAAAATTTGCGTAAAAACGAAAAAAGATCTAAGCCTGATTTAGCTATATATGTCCACAATATATTGGGAAAGGAAGTTATAAAATATAAATAAATGAATTACATTTGTGTGTAAACGTGTTCCACACTTCCTTATTTGATAGTTCAATTACAGAAACAAAGTAAAAATAAAAAATAGCGTAAGAGATCCTATCAACTAGTAATTAAGAAGTGACCTTTCATGCTATCCATGATTAGAAAAGAAAGCACAAAAAAGGTTACATGTCACCATAGGGATCCGATGAATTAGAATCCATAAAGTTGAGGTGATTTTTTCCTTCTTATTTTTTTTTTCTCTCTTAAATACTTCTTAGTCAAGATATATATAAGTATATGGTCATTTCTAATATACACCTTCCAAAGGAGGGTGTATAATACATCATTTGATCTAAGTAATTGATTTAATCATAAAAATATTCAATGATTTGGATCAATTATAGAAAACCTGCTTAGCAGGTTTCCTTTTTCTTTTTTGTTTTATATATTGTTTTTATTTTATATTTTTTTAGTTTTATGTTTTTTTTTATTATTTCTAGCCACCGTCTGTCGTCATTGGTTAGCTCACATCCACCGTCATCACCACCAGTAGTTGCCACTACTTTTTTTAACGTTATACTATTTAAATTTTTTGAAGTTATATAAATGTATAAATAATACCATTTAAAATAATATTAGTTAAAACTATACTAATTTTTTATTTTTTAATAAATAATCAGCGTATATATAGAAAATCTTATAGATTTTAAGCGATAATATTTTACACATATTATAAAATTTTTAGTATGTACTGATTATTTATAAAAAAATAAAAGGTAAAGTATAATTATAACATGTATTATCTACACTTGATTATGCACGCAACTTTTAAAAAATGAAAAAGATCAATCGACAGCAATTAAAGACACCGACAGTGATGAATAGTACTTTTTGGCATGAACAGTATTTTTCTTGGCATAAACAGTATTTTTCCAGCATGAACAATGTTTTTCCCGACATGAACAATGTTCCACCCTACCTCTGCATGAACAATACATAGTCTGAAAAAAAAAATAACCTATTCAAAAAAAATAATTTTTGTTACAGGTAAAAATTTAGATGTATGATACACCTAAACTTGACATAGTAAATAGTAGCACCCTCCGTAAGTATATACCCTTGTCTACGTGATTTCACGATCCAGCCGTCGGTGTCGTGTTATTATCCATAGAACGACAAACGAAAATCAAATCATGTGAAAAGTTCCTGCCGTTTTATCAGGTAGTTATTTTTGCTTTATAAAATTGCAACTCTTCAATTAATGACTTGCATGTGTTTAATCTTCCGTAAAACTTAGTAAATAATTGATTCGTTTTAAATAGCATTTCTCTAAACATTTTGAAGTACCTTCTTCCTTTTCCCAATGCCAATTCATCCCTATCTCACTTGTCTTTATCTTCTTTTTCTTTTTCCTTTAGGCATAATATATAGTTGTCTTGTCTTTATCTTCGGAAAAAGAAAGGGCATATATTTCACCATCTGCATATCACCGTTTGCTTTATTTCCTTCTTCCCTTCCCTTTTTTCTTCGCCTCTGTGAACTCAGCGAAACCTTCCAAATGTGACAAAGCAAGAAAGTGGATGTTCGTTCCATGCTGTGTAAAACACAAGCTTAAGCAAAACCCAAGGTACCTGCCTTTTTTTTTTGCTTTAACCTAATATAAGACTTCATATCTCGTCGTGTTTCTCGTGGTCTTGATCATATTTTCAGCACTTTTCTTAAAAGTACAATAAATTGGAGTGATGCTCTTATTTTTGTCTTGTAGTTTAAGATTCAGACTTTTAGTTTCGGCTGTAAAAGAGAAAGAAAAGCTACAGTAACCAAATAAGTATAGAATTATGCTTCACTTCAGCTAGAAAAAAGTGTGGAGATACAAGAGTTTGGTCTGGATGTAATTCCAATTACTGGTACGTACAGATTAATGTCATGATTTTCTTTCTGTAGCTTATTAAATATTCTTTTTCTTTTCATCGGTTCCCCACCTGAGTTAAAAGTATGTTGCGAAGTGTAAAGCTAGCTTTTGCACATCTTAGCCAACAAGCAAGGAATTGTGGAGGACCATTATAGTCAATGGCAGCGTCAATTAATGCTCTAAACGATCAGTTGTGTGATATAGTGGAGGGATTAAGTTGGTCGATCGGCAGTGTTTGGTGGTCAGATATATTTAAGGGTGGTCTTTGGGAGTTACCTAATATCACTGTTGATCGATTCTAAAACTGATCAAAGCAGTTTAACTGCAGAGCCACGTATCAAATGGATCATGGATGTATATTTTGATTTTGAGGGTTGCAAATTTGAGACTTCGAGTTGGTTTACTCAACATGTATATACCATATAAAGAAAATGTTATAACTTCTACTTTTGCCTAATGCTTAATGTATGCCATTATTTTAGCTTCAACCTTCAAAGATCCATTAAGATTGAGATTGAGGTTTGTAAGTCGAGCTTTACCATGTATTAGAATCTATTCATTTCATTTCATACAACCATGGTGAACTCAATCTCGTTCTTTAATTCTTTAGTTGGTATTCTGAATGACTCAAATAGTTTTACCTGCAAGGCTTTTTAGTGAGTAAGTTGTGGTGTTTTCTTTCATAGTGTGACTACCAGCAAGGTGGAGCAGAGGGGTGGGGTACCTGCGAAAGGTACCCCGACGCTCATGTAAAGTGATGCACTGGGAGAGTATATTAGGGTTTAGAGAAATACCTGAGTGATCAAATCTAGTATTCATAGGGGAGTGTTGCTTAAGGGTTAAGCAGGATAAGAAAGAAATTCCAATTTGAATTATTATTAATGGGCAGTTATGGCTAATTAATGAGATACACAGTCATTCCTATTTCAGTGGGATTTGATAAGAATGATTATCTCCTGATTATATAACTGCCATTAATGATTTGGCGTTGACTTAGGCTGCGTTATGTGGTGCTAGTAGTGTCAAGATGCTCGTGTTGGTTAACATGCCCCAAAAGGCATTGGGTCTGGATCCCAGTATAGAACAATTGTCTCCAACTTAGCATTTCGCTGTAAGTGGAGTGTAAAGATATCTCAGAGAAAGGCCAATGAGAGTGTTAGTGTCACGTTCTCGTGATGAACTCGGTGCCCTTAGTATCTATTATCTCTTTTGCAAAGTCTTGGTAAAAGTGGTACTTCAAATTTGCCACAATTCAGTAACGTTTCAAGCCAATGTTGTCTTTTTTGCTGGGATCTAAGTTGGCTTTATTTTAAGTAGGAACGGATCTAGGAAACTGTTCTAGAATCCTACGCCTGGGATCATTATTGACAGTGATCTACGATAATAATCAAAGGGTAGGTTTAGCTTGTCCATAATGTTTCATCTGCAATCAAAGTCGTTTCACTTGCCATGTGCAGCTTTTAGGGGGCACGTGGAGGATTATTAGTGGAAGTTGTCATTAGGGTTTCGTGCTGCATCATTTCAAACTTTTGAAAATGACTAGTGTATCCCAATCATGATGGTGGCCGTTGGGAATTCGTGGGACTCTAAATAGGAAAATGAGAGAAAACTTCCCACTTTTCTACTTTTTCAACTCTGTTCAGAAGGTTCTTTGCTGGTTTGAGGTGATTTTAGGCAAGTTTTTGCGGTGGTGCTTACGGTGGTGCATTTGGTTTTCACTTGAATATGCGTGCATCTGTTCCTTTCCTCAGTTTTTCTTCTACTCCTTCTGTAGAATTATTTCCCCCAAATTCCCAATCCTTATTTTTTTTCTTTCTAGCCTTTCTTGTCCTTTTTATTTGGAATCATAAAAAATTGCAATTAGATGAAATAAATATCTTTTTATGTTATTCACAAACATTAATTAAAAATTAAAAATATGTTGCAAATCCTAACGAGTGTCACGAAATTATTGATTAAGAAATATTAAATATTTTATATTATTTAAAAAAATATTTATTTTTTAATAATTTAAATATAATATTTTTTTATTTTTTTATTTAATTTTTTATTTCATCTCAATAAAAATACATTGCAATTTATTTCATCAACTAGTAATTACTAATTCTTGTATGGAATCATTTCTAAACATCACCAATGACTATTTTATCAATTGGGTGATAAATATAAATGAAGATTGAAGCATTTAGATGTGATGAAGTCATATTTTCAAATCATTAGACTTGTTTAATCTTTCTTCCATCAAAATCAAGTTTTGAGCTCGTCATTGTCAAAATCTCTCTAAGTTAATAGAACTTCGAGTTGTATATATGTGCTTCAAAGTTTCAAACTGAAGTATAGAATAATAATATAAAAAAAAAATTTGCGTAAAAACGAAAAAAGATCTAAGCCTGATTTAGCTATATATGTCCACAATATATTGGGAAAGGAAGTTATAAAATATAAATAAATGAATTACATTTGTGTGTAAACGTGTTCCACACTTCCTTATTTGATAGTTCAATTACAGAAACAAAGTAAAAATAAAAAATAGCGTAAGAGATCCTATCAACTAGTAATTAAGAAGTGACCTTTCATGCTATCCATGATTAGAAAAGAAAGCACAAAAAAGGTTACATGTCACCATAGGGATCCGATGAATTAGAATCCATAAAGTTGAGGTGATTTTTTCCTTCTTATTTTTTTTTTCTCTCTTAAATACTTCTTAGTCAAGATATATATAAGTATATGGTCATTTCTAATATACACCTTCCAAAGGAGGGTGTATAATACATCATTTGATCTAAGTAATTGATTTAATCATAAAAATATTCAATGATTTGGATCAATTATAGAAAACCGCCTTAGCAGGTTTCCTTTTTTTTTTTTTTGTTTTATATATTGTTTTTATTTTATATTTTTTTTAGTTTTATGTTTTTTTTATTATTTCTAGCCACCGTCGTCGTCGATTAGCTCTGTCCACCAAATCATCGACCACCAAGTAGTTGCCACTACTTTTTTTAACGTTATACTATTTAAATTTTTTGAAGTTATATAAATGTATAAATAATACCATTTAAAATAATATTAGTTAAAACTATACTAATTTTTTATTTTTTTAATAAATAAGCGTGCATATAGAAAATCTTATAGATTTTAACTGATAATATTTTACACATATTATAAAATTTTTAGTATGTACAGTTATTTATAAAAGAAATAAAAGGCTGGTATAATTATAACATGTATTATCTACACAGTTATGCAACTTTTAAAAAATGAACAGTATCAATCGACAGGTAAACAGTACACCGACAGTGATGAATAGTACTTTTTGGCATGAACAGTATTTTTCTTGGCATAAACAGTATTTTTCCAGCATGAACAATGTTTTTCCCGACATGAACAATGTTCCACCCTACCTCTGCATGAACAATACATAGTCTGAAAAAAAAAATAACCTATTCAAAAAAAATAATTTTTGTTACAGGTAAAAATTTAGATGTATGATACACCTAAACTTGACATAGTAAATAGTAGCACCCTCCGTAAGTATATACCCTTGTCTACGTGATTTCACGATCCAGCCGTCGGTGTCGTGTTATTATCCATAGAACGACAAACGAAAATCAAATCATGTGAAAAGTTCCTGCCGTTTTATCAGGTAGTTATTTTTGCTTTATAAAATTGCAACTCTTCAATTAATGACTTGCATGTGTTTAATCTTCCGTAAAACTTAGTAAATAATTGATTCGTTTTAAATAGCATTTCTCTAAACATTTTGAAGTACCTTCTTCCTTTTCCCAATGCCAATTCATCCCTATCTCACTTGTCTTTATCTTCTTTTTCTTTTTCCTTTAGGCATAATATATAGTTGTCTTGTCTTTATCTTCGGAAAAAGAAAGGGCATATATTTCACCATCTGCATATCACCGTTTGCTTTATTTCCTTCTTCCCTTCCCTTTTTTCTTCGCCTCTGTGAACTCAGCGAAACCTTCCAAATGTGACAAAGCAAGAAAGTGGATGTTCGTTCCATGCTGTGTAAAACACAAGCTTAAGCAAAACCCAAGGTACCTGCCTTTTTTTTTTGCTTTAACCTAATATAAGACTTCATATCTCGTCGTGTTTCTCGTGGTCTTGATCATATTTTCAGCACTTTTCTTAAAAGTACAATAAATTGGAGTGATGCTCTTATTTTTGTCTTGTAGTTTAAGATTCAGACTTTTAGTTTCGGCTGTAAAAGAGAAAGAAAAGCTACAGTAACCAAATAAGTATAGAATTATGCTTCACTTCAGCTAGAAAAAAGTGTGGAGATACAAGAGTTTGGTCTGGATGTAATTCCAATTACTGGTACGTACAGATTAATGTCATGATTTTCTTTCTGTAGCTTATTAAATATTCTTTTTCTTTTCATCGGTTCCCCACCTGAGTTAAAAGTATGTTGCGAAGTGTAAAGCTAGCTTTTGCACATCTTAGCCAACAAGCAAGGAATTGTGGAGGACCATTATAGTCAATGGCAGCGTCAATTAATGCTCTAAACGATCAGTTGTGTGATATAGTGGAGGGATTAAGTTGGTCGATCGGCAGTGTTTGGTGGTCAGATATATTTAAGGGTGGTCTTTGGGAGTTACCTAATATCACTGTTGATCGATTCTAAAACTGATCAAAGCAGTTTAACTGCAGAGCCACGTATCAAATGGATCATGGATGTATATGTATATATGTTCTTTCAGAGAGTTTATCATATGATCTTTATTATAAGCACTTGTAAGAGTGTGGAGAGTTCCTCAAGTGAGATCAAGAGTAAGGTTTCCCTTTGATTGAAGTGTGCAAGGCTTATACACAAAGGGTGAAGGATCCCAAAAGGTGTAGTAAGTGCTCAAAGTTTGTAAATATTTGTCAAGCACTTGTGATGCTTAGTGAGTTAGATGGTATAACACAAGAGTGGGGGATCTCAAGGATCTAACACAATGATGGAGGATCCCAAGGTGCAAGAACTGCTCTAAATTGTACAGGTTTTCCAAGCATCTAAATTGAAGCTTGAAGAATCATAAAAAATCTCAAGTAGATGATCTCTGTGACTGAATGTGGGTCATAAATGGTTGGTAGCTGAATTAGAATAAATCCTGAGTTTGATTTTCTTCCCTAAACTCTTTAATTTCTATATTTGCTGCAGTATATCTATCTATTATATATCTTGTCAACTTAGAGATTTGATGTTAAAGACTTGATATCTAGCTTGTTTGTTTGATTTTTCCCCTAACCCAAGTTGTATTTAAGTAATCTACAATAGTTATAACTTTGTTGGGCTTATTCCATTACATGTATTGATTGAGTGCATCAAAATGCATAATTTCTATAAGTTGTTTAAAAATTTTGTAATCACTAAATTCACTGTCCCTCTTGGGTGATGGTTGTGAAGACTAACACCACCAGCAAGTAAGAACGCAGCTACAAAACAAGACAAGCTCCACTGCCAGCAAGAAACCACCTTTAAACTTTTTGTCAACTCCAACAAAGACCTGTTTGCCTCCAACTGTTGCGACATGCTGCTCTTAGAGCTCCAATTGAAGACAGTTGTCAATGTCCACAACTAAACCGAAGTCGAAGCCTTCATAGTCATAGATTCCTTGGAGAATTGGTTTGACCTCATGAAATATATATATATATATATATATATATATATATATATATATATATATATATATATATATATATATATATATATATATATATATATATATATATATATATAGAGAGAGAGAGAGAGAGAGAGAGAGAGAGAGAGAGAGAGAGAGAGAGAGAGAGAGAGAGAGAGAGAGAATATGATTGTCCCAGTGACAACAGAAGTTGGAGGTAGTAGCGTAATAGTAGGATGGGGAGTGGAAAAGAGGGGAGTATTGTTGTTCAAGTCCTTGTATGGTCTCAAACAATCTCATCGGACTTGGTTTGGTAGATTCAATACTGTTGTTCAGCAGTTTGGTATGACTCGCAGTAAGGCTGACCACTCTGTCTTCTATCGCCACACAATCCGAGGCTGTATCTATTTGATTGTGTATATGAATGACATTCTTATCACAGGCAGCAATCACCAAGGTATAACTCAAATAAAATAGCACCTTTGTCATCATTTTCATGCCAAAGACCTTGGCAAACTTCATTATTTCTTGGGAATTGAAGTGACACAATCCAAGGATGGCATAAAGTATGCTATGGACATTCCTGAGGAAATAGGACTATTGAATGCAAAGTCAGTTGACACTCCTATGGATCACAATGTTAGACTTTTACCGGATTAGGGAGAGCCATTTTTAGACCTAAGAAGATATAGACAGTTGGTTGAAAAACTTAACTATCTTACTATTACCTGTCTAGATATCTCCTTTTGCGGTGAGTGTAGTAAGCCAATTTATAAACTCACTTTGTGAAGGACATTGGGATGCAGTGATTCGTATTCTTAGATATATTAAGGGAGCTCTAGGAAAAGGCCTTGTCTATGAAGACAAAGGACACACTTAGATTATTGAATACTCAGATGCTGATTGGGCAGGTTCTTTTACTGATAGGAGATCCACTTCTGGTTATTGTATATCCATTGGGGGTAATCTAATACCTTAGAAGAGTAAGAAACAAAATGTAATTACAAGGTCAAGTGCTGAAGCAGAATATCGAGCCATGGCCTCAGCCACTTGCGAGCTCATTTAGTTAAAACAGCTTCTTAAAGAGCTTTAGTTTGGAAACGTTATGCAAATGACTCTTATTTGTGATAACCAAACTGCATTGCATATCGCTTCCAATCCAGTGTTTCATGAGAGAGCCAAACACATTGAGATAGACTGTCACTTTATTAGAGAGAAGATCTTATCTAGAGACATCACCATTATCTTTGTCAATTCAAATGATTAACTGATAGATATTTTTATTAAGTCTTTGAGAAGTTCTCGAGTAAACTATATTTGTAATAAGCTTGGTGTATATGACTTATATGCTCCAGCTTGAGGGATAGTATTGAAAATGTGTAAATATATGGTGTTTATGTAGTTTCTTTGTACAGGCTAATCAAATCATAACAGTACACTTTGTATTTATTTGTATTTATTGCCATAATTCTATATATTCAGCTCTCCGTCATGTAGTTTAGACACATGGTTTCACAATCTCTATGCTTCTGCTTTCTCTCTTTTAACAGTTGTGAACACCTTATTTTAATCAGACTATTTCTTTTTTTTTTTTGTTTGTTAGAAATTGAAAAAGGAAACAAAATTAAAATAATTCTAAAACTTGAGAAAATGAATGAAAATATGAAAAATAAAATAAAATAGAAGAATTTTTTTTAAAAAAAATGTGTCTAGATTCATTGTATTACTAAGTCTCACATTGGAGAAGTCATGTTCTTTCTCCCTCCTATACGAGGGGTGATTCTTAAGTGTTTTGCTATCATTCATTTTATGGGGTAGAATAAATCTTTTTTTTTTTGTTATTGTCAATTTGCATGATTAACATAGGGTAACCATCTTAAGGCAGATGTATCAAGAGTGTTGTGGAATTTATTTTCGCCCTTCCATGTGCTCAATCGACTTCCGAACTTAATTTGGTTTCAAATACTATTTTTCTTAAATTTTTTAATTTTTTCTAATTAAAAAAAATTAGTGATGACTCTTAATTTTTAAATTTAGTCGCTATTTCTGTTGCAATTCCAATTACAACATTAGTTTTGGTAGGGTGATCAAAAGGAGTCTAAAAAAATTTCAATGGATTACTTGGTAAAAACTATGTTGGCCAAAGGAGGCTCTTGGCTTGGATTATGATCTACAAACTTTCAATTTAGTAGTGCTAGCTAAACAAGGTTGGAGACTCATGCATCTAGATTCTTTTGGTGGAGTGTATATTGAGAATTAAGTACTATTCCATGAACAACATCCTTTAGTGAAAAAAATCAAATTAAGCATATGAAGCAAAGCCCAAATGAAAACAACATTTAAATTTTCGAACCATGAACAATCAACAGCAGCGAGAAATTGACTAAAGCATAAAAGGAAATTTGGAGTGGTATTGCGATCCAACTGAAAATGGAGGAAAGAAAAACAAAGCAAAGTCACCATCACCGGTCACTAGTAATCACCAGTCGTCGGAAAAGGAGAACGAGCGTCTCACCGAAGAACACTGCTCAAGAGCAGGGCTTGAAGTTGGAGCAGTGAAAGTCAAATTTGATTCACGACAGAGCTCATAACAGAACCAGAGAACAATCAGTGGCAACAACCAACACCACCGGTCCTTCTCAGTCACCAACAAAAGGCTAACATAGTTCAAGCAGTAAATCAGAACCGAAGATCAAAGATCAACACCAGTAGGGCAGACCTCACGACGACTGGCTCCAATCGGGGTGCACAGATTTCAGCAAAGCAGAGGCGCCGCTCACATGAGGACAAGGCATTGAAGATTTGGAGTACTGGAAAGGATGTTGAACTTAGTTCTTCGTGAATCAGATTCTAGATTGACGACGTCGGTCCAAGCTGCGAGATGTATACTTTGATGGTGTCTCACTGTTGTCAATTGATTTTTTTTTTTTTTTTTTTTTGTGGCTTGAGAAATTGTCCATTGTTCTGCTAATTTTTATTTATTGTTGATTTTATTTTCCTGTGCTTCAGAAAAGCTGGGAGGGGGTGGAGGAGGAGGAGAAGGAGTTAGAGGAAGAAAGAGAAGAGTTGTTGTTATGGTGGTTATGGTGGAAGTCCATGTTGGTGCTTATGGTTAGCAAGGAATTGTTCCCTCTTCACAGTGGGTTTTGGAAGAAGAAGGATTAAAAATAAATAATCATAATAAAAAGGATTAAGTTGTAATAATAAATAAGACTAAAATGTAATATAATAGAATTTCTATGTTGAAATATATTAATCAACAAACTAGGTCTAACCTGTTATTATAACTTATGGTGTTCCTATGCACCAAAGTTTATTAGATGCATGCAGAAGGCACTATAATAGCAAGATGTGACAGCTCAGTAAAGAAGTCAAAACATTTCTGGTAGTTCATTGGAAGCTTACCTTTGTGTTCAAGGCCCCCCGACCCATCCGTTTTCTCCAAATGCGAATTCATTTCTTTTTCAGCGTCTACAGGTTCTACGGAAATACCTTCGGCATGAAAATATTAGAAAGAATCTTAGAATTGCGTTTTGATGGCTTTTGACATAAATAGAAGAATGCAAATAAATGTTATTTTGGTCTTCTGAAAGATACAAGTTTCATAAGATTGATCTTTAATTTCGTTTTTTTTTCCCTTTATGAACAAAAGTTTAAGGAGAGGGATATTCCATGGTTAGGGTATATGACCTATCAATAAAAATTCGCCAGCAGTGTTTTCTTAGTCGAGATTAACACTTGTGCATATTGAATAAGCTGTCCTAGACATAATTGGTAAAATAAATAAAGTCCTTCATTCAGAGTAAGATGAATTATTAGAAAAAAAATTTGATTAATGAAATTTGTAACTTATATTTAATAAAAAATAAATGAAACTATATTCATCATACTCATAGACGATATATACAATGTGAAAAAATGTCAAAAGTAAGTGCATATATGTAAGCCATTTATTTTTGTATTATCTATATATCTATCTGTACATATATATTTTTTAGCCATCTTTTTTACTACTATATAATGTCAAAAGGTATACATATATACAATAAGATATGCATTATTTATTGATTGTTCAAAAGTTTGATACTAAATCTATCATTTGATAACCTTTATGATATGAAATAATGTCATATTAAATTTTGATGAGGTATTATATAAATTAATTTTTGTATTATGATATATTTTCATTAGTATATATTATAATATTTAATAATGTGATTTATGACTTTTAGCCTTTCATTAAAATGTTTTTGTTCTGTACTGATCATACTATTTTTATTGTAGTCTTAATAGTCTATAAATTGAATAAAAGAGAAAAATGCTTAAACAAAAAAGAGGCAAGTCAGTCTTAGGGATAAGTGTCACTTCTCAAAAACCCTAAAACTATATTTTTGTCTGAGTGACGAGTTTGTTATCAATTTAGTCCATCACAATTAGGGTGTGATTAGATTAATTGTAAAAAAATTATTTAATAATTGATTATATGTATAATTAATTATTGTTATAATTAATTATAATAGAATTAGTTTTATGTTTATATATTTTAATTAAAAATTAATTTTAAAATAATTTATTTTGTTTAAATTATTTAAAAAAATTACTTAACTATAATAAATTACTAAAAAGGATATCACATGATTTATTTATATTATATAATATTTTATTTTTATGATTATTTTAATAAAAACATAACATAATCAGTTTTTGAATTTTTTTAAAATAATGTTAAAAAATAGAGATTATGGAAAAAAAATTTAATCTATAATTTTTTTATCACTTTAATTAATTTTATCTAAATATCACTTTAACTTATGAAAATACTTTTTAACCTATACAAAAAAAATTTAAACAAAAAATAATCTTTACCACACACATTATCAAAGTTTCTCAATCTAGGCCTTGAGAAAAAAGTTGCTTCATATTCATCGTGTCATTCCATTATTTAGCAACTAGAAAAACTTATATTCATGTAAATTGATAAGTGTGACGACATAATTGACTGACACAATTAACTGTGAAATAGACACCTCCCCGTCAAAGACACAAAAGATGCAGTTTTTTAGTTTGACTCAAGCGACACCATTTATGTGAATAAAAGAAATATACTCTCTAGGAAATTAAAATAACTGCTAGTAGAGAACAATTTTTTTAAATTTATTTATAGTTTTAAAAAATTAAGAAGATATTAATTACTTTTTTTAGCTTTATTTTTGTCTATAGTATGTGCGAAATATTTAAATAGATTTTGTTTATTTAATTGTGTGAACCAAACTAATCAATACTTAATAATTTTATAAATTTTTGTGTCATGTAATTATTTTACATTAAAAGTGACAATACATCATGTTAATTAGTTTAATTCACATAACTTATGTAGACAATGTTTACATAAATATTTCTCTTAATATGTCTACTAAGTAGACTGATAAAAAGAACATTAATATAGAGAGATGGTAATTTAATCAAATATAGTTAGATTTTTTAAAGTTAAAAGTATTTAATAACTTTCTTAATTTATAAGCAAAAATTTTAAAGCACAGAAATTGTAAAACAGATGGAATATATATATAATATATCATTTTGTGTATATGATTGGAAGTTTGTATAGCAAACAATCCTCACTATGCATTAATGGTACTATATATACCTATATATTAGTAGACATACTAACATATATTAGTGTATCTACTAAGTAGAATGATATAGAGCATTAATAAAAGAAGATAGTAATTTGGTCTAATATAATTAGATTTTTTTAAAATTAAGAGTATTTAATAATTTTCTTAATTTATATAAAAAGCCTTAAACAATATATTTTGTGTAATAGAAGGAGTATATATAATATATATATGATACCATATATATATATATATATGGTTTTGCTAATAAATACTCAAAAATCAAAATAAAAAGTTTAAAATAAAAACAAAACATTCAACATAATAGAAATTAAAAAAATACTTTTTATTTAAAAATTTTATTTTTATTTTTTAACAAGTGTTTTAGCAAATATATATATATATATATATATATATATATATATATATATATATATATTGGGATTTGTTTGCATTTAATTTTTTACAACTTGATAATAAAACAAACTTAAAATATTTAAATATTTCAATTAATAATGTCAAATACTAACATATATATAGATGGTGATAATAGACTAACCTTATGTTAATCTTCATGTATCAAATTTAACATTAATATGTTTAATATGTTCTCAATATATTGATGAGAATATAAAAGTTATTCAAAATCACAAGCTCTTTAAACTTTAAAAAAATTAAAGAACACATACTAGGGTTTATGGGTATTCAGTTTTATATTTTAATAAAGAGTAATTATCATTTTAAAAAATCAATGAAAATATGTTAGAAAATGAAAAAATAAATCTTCTATATTTGAAATTGAAATTTAGATAGCATAATTGGAATTGAAATATAGAATTTTAATTTCAATTCTAATTTTTCAGAATTAGAATTAGTCCAAAATTTTAAATTTTATATTTGGGGTTGTCAAAGAATTAGGATAATAAATTATAATTTTAAATTTAATTATAATTTTATTATTTAAAATTATGATCTAAAACATTAAAAATTTATTTAAAAAATTAAAATTAATAAAAATATTCATACAATAATATTTTAATAATATAATAGTCATTTTTTTTCATAAATAAATTTTCATGAATTTTTTTTAGAAAAAAGAAATAGTTATTATAATAATTTTTATTTATATATTTTCTATATAAATATAAAAATAATTTTCTATATAAATATAGAATCTCAATAAATATGATTGTTTATAAATAAATGTAGAGAGAGATATAGTTTAATTTTTAAGCAATGAAATTGGTAATTCTTAATGTATAAGTTAAAAATTAAAAAAGACTTAACTTAATTATTTTTTAATTTCATAAAATTGATTTATAGATTACAATTTCAATTTAAATGACATTTAAACATAAAAATTTAAATTTAAATGTTCAATTCTAATTTCAAGTTTTAATTTTATGTTCAATTCTAAGATATGAAACGAACACATGAATTACCAATTCATTAGAATGCGTGGGCTTTAAGATGTAGGAATACCCTCATGATCTTTTATATTAAAAAAGAATGCATGAAGCTGGAATTATATATCTTTCCTTTATTTATTTATTCATGTACTGACAAACATACGAATTCCTGTTCTGTGAAATAAAATATGAAATAAAATCATCATTTCCTTCTAACCCCCCAAAAAAAAAAATTTGGGGAAATCAACGTTCCCTGTTCTAATCTCTAAACTGGTGATTTTTGGGCAACAAGCTCCAACTACAAAGGTTTCTGAATTTAAGATTGTAATTGATGTTAATTTAATCACATCTCTGAAAAGAAAATAGTTTAAATTCTTATGAAAATACTTTACTTTAAATGAGAAAATGAAAATAGTTTTGTATCCTTAAGAAAGTTTAATTTTATTTGATAATAATTATTCTTATGTGGTTTTTCACCATTTAACACTTACAATAGTATATAATTTGCTTCCACCATGAGAAATTGCTTCCACTCTTGAAGGCCGAAGGCCTAGTGGCAAGAACTTTGAGAGGCGTGACTCCGTTTTTGGTCGGCGTGTGGATAAGATCAGGATAGCAATGAGTTATTATAATTGCCAAATCTGTTGCAGGAGACAAAAATTATTGATGAGTAATGATATACAAACCATAATTTTTATAGAATTCAGCTATATCATTTTACATTAATTAATTGTTTAAGTCTTTATGTTACATAATTATTTTATATTTAAATTTGTGTGTCAATTAATTATTGACTTAGATTACACTTTATACAACTTAGGTAGACTAAATATATTCAGAAATCTCTCATCAATATTAAATACCTTAATCAAATTCAAACAAATAAAATAAACCAATTAATCATCTCATATAGGTCAAAAAAATCTACATATTATTTTAAATTATATTAATACAGGATTTAATAACTTTTGTATTATATTAATACAAATTTTTTTTGATCGAATGTTAATATGAATTATAGAGAGCGAAGAATAGAGTTTTGGACAATTGAGCTTAACTTCAAGTAGGACTAAAAATTAGTACCCATGCCATGCACAGAATTATTAAAAATAAATTAAATATTTAATAATTTATTATTGAAAAAAATACTTACAATATAATCACTTATGTAAGTTTTACATTTTTCTTATTATTCTTGATCACGTCAAAGAATGTTAACTTACGCATATATCCTTCGTATAATTCATTATAAAAAATATAAATACATTTTTTTGTGGATGCCTGAACTTTAACAAAAATAGATAAGTTATATTTCATTATTAAAATCTATAAAACTTCCAACTAAATAACAAATTACTAAAGTTTTTACCCTTTTATCAGTGTGCTTTGTTTAAGTTTCTTTAATCCCATGTGCAAATAATCATAGCCTTAAACTTCTAATCTTTAGTAATAAGAACTAAATCATCAAAGTGATAAAATCATTGATAATGGATATTAAGAGAAAAAAAATGTACTTTATATACGAAAAAAATGTAATTTTGAACTTAATGTAATTTATATGAAATGTATTGAATTGTTGAAATTTAGATGCAAGGAGGGAGAATACTTTAGAATAATATTTTTTTGTCATAACTTTTAAAATATTATTGATTGATTGATGTTGTCAGACATATTTATTTAGCATAAAAAAATAAAATTATGATTACTAATCCATCAAAGAAGAAATAAGACAATTAATTCCATATTTAAAATTGTTGCAATTGATTAAAATTTATATTAATCAATGCTCAATAATATTTAAATAATAGATCAATCAAGAGAAATTAAGGTAATTAATATTGGATTTTGAGTTGTTTCCCTCTGTTATTGGAATTTGTATTTATTAAGATTAATGACTTTAGATAAAATAAGAATTACAATTATATATTAGTCAACAAGAAATATATAAATTGAATTTTTAGGTAACAATAAATATATTAGTTAGTCACCTAAAATTCAAGTTCAAATTGATGGATATATTTATTTTCACCTAAAATTCAAGTTTCTAATTAACTACAACAATTTCAAATATAAATTTTGAATTTTAAACATATTAGCGACTCAACTAATCGCATGACAATAAATCTTAATTTATAGCATTTCACTATGGGGTTCTTTATATATTATTATTAGTAGGCTTAAATATTTTTTTATCCTTAAAATATAACATTTTTTTGGTTTAAATCTCTATTTTTTTTGTTTTGATTCAAATCTTTTAAATATTTTTTATTGTAATCCTTGTCGTTAGTGAGTCTTCGTTAAGTGCTTACATAGAAAATAAAAGTTCCACTCATTTATGCCACGTGTTAGTAGATCAGTTTACCACGTAAGTATTTAACGAAGATTCACTACCGCTAATAAAAAATATTTGAAAATTTTGGATTAAAACTTAAAAAAATAAAGTTAATAAGGACCTAAACTAAAAAATACAATATTTTCAGGAATTAAAAATATATTTAATCCGTATTATTATTATCATATAGAATAGATATATAGATTATTATATAGATCGAATTTTGATTAGCTTTAGCAATTTATAATACTAATTAAATAGAAAAGTGGTAAATACAATTTTGACTATATGTGTAGTCCACACACATAAGTAGGAGAAATTCCCATGACAGATAAGTGCCTACAAACTCCACAAAAAGCTAGCGAATAGGAAATAGGAAATAGGAATATAGACTAGTGATAAAAGGGTTTTGGATGTGGACTTAAAACAAGCCGTTGGGTATAAATAGTTGTATTAATAATAGAAGGATGAGCATGCAATTAAAAGCATATGCTTACCGAAAAATTCACTCCGAATGGCACAGTGAAGGATGCTATCATGAAGGATGCCATCACCGTCTTCTTTTCTAATTGGAACATTGATATCTCTAGAAACATGATGGAGGTACACAAAGGTTTCTGTTTGGTATGTGAGCGCAGCCAGGAACAGAGGCGTCTCACCCAGGCCGTTCTTAACTTTAATCAAATCCTTCCTTTCCCCATATTCTCCTATGATGCACTTGCACATTCCCGTGAATCCTCTTAATGCTGCAAGGTGCAGAGGAGTGTCCCTTTGCTCATTCGTTGATTTTAGGGCGCTCTCACCACCCCCATTCTCTGGTTCATGCTTTATGATTGCACGTACAAGTCTTACAACAACATCTTGTTTGCCATCATTCACAGCCACGTGCAGTGCAGTGCCTCTGCTTTTGTTTATCTTTATCTTGTGAAAGTCACTGTACTTTTCATATGCAGCAACAACAGGTGTCCATGTACCTTCCACTACACACACGTTAAACAATTCCTTGTCTTCCTTTCCTATTATTATTTCTGTGGATTCCATGAAACAGAAATTGGAACGAAGGATCCATGTGAGAAGGGAATTGCAGACATGATTCCAATGCAATTGCAAATTATTTTGATTAAAATCAAGAAAACATATATAAGAGAATTGAGATCATCCTGAATCCTGATTAAAAGTTATTGAGTAATGCTACAGCCAGAAAAATCTGATAAATATCCGTAAAAACTTGTCAAGATTTTGTGGTGATTATTCAATAAGTGACTGTCAAAGTGGAGAAAACCACTAACTACTTATCCATGCAAGAGTCAGTGACAAGTCAATAAAGAAATTGTCAAGAAAATTAAATTCAAAATCAATCAAAAGAACCTAAATATAAGGGGTTTAACAAATTAGAAAACTAATTTATAAATGTTTCCATGTACCTTCCTTTTTGGACTGGTCAACTTCCACTATAGCCATTTTGCAAGGTTGAAACAGAGATTGAAAAGAAGGATAAGGATCGATGTAAGATGGGAGATGGATGCTGCTGTAGGATACTGGGTGCAGAGCAAGCCTGCCTTTATATACCAAATTAAAGCTCCGAATCCGATACTTCCAACTTGTAGTCTTGTAATGAATTGGAAAGACATGGAAATATTTGGAATTATTGGATCATGAATGTGCTTCAAAGTTTCAAACTGAAGTATAGAATAATAATATAAAAAAAAAAATTTGCGTGAAAACGAAAAAGATCTAAGCCTCATTTAGCTATATATGTCCACAATATATTGGGAAGGGAAGTTATAAAAAATAAATAAATGAATTACATTTGTGTGTAAACGTCTTCCACACTTCCTCATTTGATAGTTCAATTACAGAAACAAAGTAAAAATAAAAAATAGCGTAAGAGATGCTATCAACTGGTAATTAAGAAGTGATCTTTCATGCTATCCATGATTAGAAAAGAAAATGTCACCATAGTGATCCGGTGAATTAGAATCCATGTAGTTGAGGTGATTTTTTCCTTCCTATTTTTTCTCTCTCTCTCTTAAATACTTCTTAGTCAAGATATATATAAGTATATACCATTGTCTTCTTGATTTCACGATCCAGCCGACGGTGTCGTGTTATCCATTTGGAAATTGCTAAATCCTACGAATTTTTTTTCATAGAACGACAAACGAAAATCAAATCATGTGAAAAGTTGCTGCCGTTTTATCAGGTAGTTATTTTTTGCTTTAAAAAATTATAACTCTTCAATTAATGACCTGCATGTGTTTCATCTTTCGTAAAACTTCGTAAATAATTGATTCGTTATAAATAACATTGCTCTAAACATTTTAAAGTACCTTCTTCCTTTTCCTAATGCCAATTCATACCTATCTCACATGTCTTTATCTTCTTTTCCCTTTAGGCACAATATATAGTTGTCTTGTCTTTATCTTTGGAAAAAGAAAGGGCATACATTTTTGAAGTACCTGCCTTTTTTTTTTCAGTTTAACCTACGATAAGACTTCATATCTCGTCGTTTTTCTTGTGGTCTTGATCATATTTTCAGCACTTTTCTTAAAAAGTACACTAAATTGGAGTGATGCTCTTATTTTTGTCTTGTAGTTTAAGATTCAGAGTTTTTGTTTTGGCAGTAAAAGAGAAAGAAAAGTTACAGTACCCAAATAAGGAAAGAATATGCTTCACTTCAGCTAGAAAACTCAAGTCTGGAGATACACGAGTTTGGATGTAATTCCAATTATTGGTACGTACAGATTAATATCATGATTTTCTTTTCTGTAGCTTATTATATATTCTTTATCTTTTCATCGGTCCCCCCACCTGAGATAAAAGTATGTTGCGAAGTGTAAAGATTTTGCACATCTTAGCCAACAAGCAAGGAATTGTGGAGGACCATTATAGTCAATGGCAGTGTCAATTAATGCTCTAAACGATCAGTTGTGTGGCATAGTGGAGGGATTAAGTTGGTCGATCGGTAGTGTATTTAAGGGGGGTCTTTTGGAGCTACCTAATATCACTGTTGATCGATTCTAAAACTGATCAAGGCAGTTTAACTGGAGAGCTATGTATCAAATGGATCATGGACATATATTTTGGTCACATTCTAACTTAAAATTAATTGATATTAAATGAAGTGGTCTAACAAATATATAAACACATATTTTTGTGACATTCTAACTTATAACCTAAAACTAATTAACATTAAGTGAAGTGGTCCAATAAATATATAAACACATATTTTTGTGACATTCTAATTTAAAATCAATTGATATTAAGTAGAATAATCCAACAGTTATATAAATTGCCTAGCGAAGTAGGCGATGGAGATAAGATCTTGACTATGATAATATGTGAGATTCTAACCTAAAATCAATTGGCATTAAGTGGAGTAACCCAACAGATATATAAACTACACCTGAAAGATTGAGATAGGCGATGTGAGATTCTTAACACTCCTTTATTCTATTTGAATTTTATAGATTTGATTATTACTTTAGTAGGTTCACAAAACAGTTAAAGATATTTTATTATACACATAACACTGTCATTAGTAACATTTTATATTCAAAAGGGGGTAGATCCCTCAAAGGTGTAGTTAGTGCATACATAACGTAGTTTTAAGTAGCACTTCTAAAACTAGTTAGCACCTACTGTCACAAAAAAATTAGGCTTACCTAGGACTAAATAAGGTGCTAAAAAAAACTTGAAGTACCCATGAAGTGCTATTTTTTTACATAATTACAAGACTTCGCTATTACTACTAGTCAAATATTAGTATAATTAAGCAAACTTCTCCCAGTATGAAAGAAAAGACATAGTCTCTCAATTTTGGTCGCTGTACTTGTTCAACCCAAAAATCAACTATGAATCTTAGGATTGATATTGTCTGAAATATCACACCAAATATAAGTGAGATAAAACTTAGTAGAGTTAAGAAAAAGAATCAGAATTTTTTTTTAACTAATGATATTCCAACTGTCACGTGTACGGAAAACAATTTCATTGTTTCCCTTTTCTCAATTTCCATCATGCTATAATAAAAAATTCATAAGTCTTTCTAAAACAGTTTGTATCAAAGAAATTAAGTAAAAAAAATTAACACAAATATCAAATAATCATAATTAAAAGGAACTGTGCATTTTTCCTGAAAAACTCATGAAAAAAATATATTTTCTCATCCCCTTTTAATTCTTCTACCATCATTTTAGGATTTTAATCCCAAATTATTTATTCTTGATCTCTCATGTGCATGTCACATTATATGAGCTCATATCTACTCAGGGCGTCCCCTAAGAATTTCTCCTCATGGCCATAAGCTTGCACATTTGATCTTTTGGTACCTTAGGAATATACTTTCTTGTATTTTCTTCATTTTACGAAATTATTATTTTGTCTAACAAAAACAGGATGTGGCAAGTAATCAAAGATTATACATGTTAAAAAAATCTACAACTTCCTTCTGTCTTGGTTGAAACTCTTGAAAAGATGCATCATTCATAGATAAACAAATTAGTAGCAAGCTTTAAACAAAATCACTATTATCTTTTAGACAGAAAAATAAGAGCAACTTAGATAATATCAAACAAAAAATAAGATGAGCAAAAAAAAAAAATATGAGCAAAAAAATAATAAGAGCATAAAAATAAAACAAATTAGTAGCAAGCTTTTATAGAAAGAATTTGGTCTTAAACACCATAAGATTTGGCCAAAGGTTCAGAATAAACAAAAAAAGAGTTTTCGATCTTTATTATATTCTTATATCCTTACAAAAGAAATTCGGTTCTCTCAGCTAGCATCAAAATTACTACAGTCCCAAAAGTCTAAATACATCAAGTTTCATTTTCCATTCAAATCCACATTCCAGTGTCAAACCAGAAAAGTAGAAGAAAGAGAGAAGGATAAGATAATGGTTTGTAAGGATCAGATAAATTAAAAGAACTATAAAAATGACTCATGATCTTTAAGAGTAAAAATAAAAAAATTTAAGATTATAACAGTGAAGGAAGAAAAGGAAAAAAGAAAGGTTTTTCATCCCTCTACCTACGTTGAAGGAGTTAATAAAGTTTTTGCAGAAAGTTTATTAAAAGAAAACTCCTTGCTACTCTCAATCTCATATTTTTATTTTCATGTTAAGTGAGTTCTTGTTTTTCTGCTGGAGAGTTTAGAAATAGGGAGATTATTTAGAGGCCCTCCCTTACGTTAGATAAAGTATCACATGGGTCAATCTTTCTAAAAAAAATTGTTATTTATCATTATTTAAAGAATCTCTTGTTGACATATTAGATTAGATTTGTTTGAATATAATTCTCAAGCTTTCCACGTGCTTCAATTCATTTTATTATTATTATTATTATTATTATTATTATTATTATTATTATTATTATTATTATTATTATTATTATCTTCCTATTAATTGTGTGCAGATTCTTATATCTTTTCAAATCTTCTCTTGTCATCTTTTGGATTGTAGATTCATTATCTTTTCACATCTTTTCCAATTTTCTCACGACACTTTAATTTTTCTATCTTTATCTTTGTATTAATTGATTATCTTCACATATCCTTTGTAATCTGCTCGACGACATTTCATTGTCCCTTTTTTTAAATTTTTTTTTATCTATACATTAATTACATTTAGATTCTTTATCTAGGCCTATCTTTGTGAATAAACGTCATTTTTTGCATATATATATATATATATATATATATATATTCTTTATTTTGTACTTAACGTCAATTATTCTTGAAGCTTGTCATTTCACTATTTTTATTTTATTATTAATATTATCTTCTACTTCCTACGTAGCATCTTTTACATATTGTCCTTGTCACAAAACTTTGATCATAGGAATATTTCTATTTCTCAATTGCTTGTAAATTAATAGCAATATATTTTATTCGTTTAATAATCCTCTCATTGGGCTTCTTAAGGTTCAAATTAGATTAATTAAGTTGGTTTCGTCATAATTTATGATATTAAGCCTAATTGGATTAATGAAAAAAATATTGCATGAATTGGCCTTAATTTGTCAATTTAGCAGCGTTCAATAAATTAACTATAATCTAAGTTGAAAATATTTGATTGATGTTATTTTTGTCTTTTACGAAAGATAAGACAATTCTCTATAAGTATCATGAAGACCTCAAGAGAGGAATCACATGTTTGGATAATTTAAATTGAAGTGAAAGCAAGAGTCAGAATTCTGATCCTGACAGCTTGACCTCTGTGCACTCATCAGCCCATTTCTTGAGTTATAGGATTTCAATTAACACTAAACTAAGACCAAATGAAAGATAAGACCCAAATCTACAACTTTTATGAAGAACACAAGAATATATTCGGATGTCTAGTAGGTCATATTGGGCCTAGAAATTAGAACAGAGGTGTTGTTGCTGGAACCTAAATACCGTGCAAAGATTGGGCCATATCTTGGCTTGTAGGAGTCAGATTGTGATGAAAACTAGTGACATTGGAAAGTTAAAACAAAACCTTCAATTTTTATAAAGACCACTTATGCAATAGGTGACGTTATGATAGAGTTATAGTCGTGTGAAGACAGCTGAATTGGTTGAGCAAGGAGACAAGCATGACAATAATTTTTCACTCATCCACCTACTCATTAACAACTCTATTGTCATGTTCCACTCATCCACCCACTCATTAAACAACTCCCTTGTCATTGTGTGCCCTTCATGCTCTATAAAAGGTACCATTAGTTACTCATTAGAATCATCTTGATTTAGAGATCAAGATCTTGTTCTTGTATTATTTGTTTCTCTTGTTGTAGTTCTCTTTTGTTTTAAATAGAAATTATGTTCTTCTTCTTCTTCTTCTTCTTTTCTCTTTCTTTCTTGTTGTTCATGAGTAACCAATTCTCATTTTACTTGGGTGAAAAGGTGAAGCATTTGGTAATGAAATAAGGTTAGATTAAATCTCTTTCTTATGCTTGAATAATATATTATCAAGTGATCATTATATGTGTTATATTTTGCTTCCAATCAATTTAGAAACTTTCCTTGTAAAGTGGAGATCTTGATTTGTTGTAGACAAGAGATTGACACAATGAATGCTTGAACCTATTTACAAGTGTTGGCGTTAGTAGATAATTAAAGGAACCATAATATAATTATATATATAATCATAAATGAACTTTGAATGCTGTATTTTTCGATTGGAACCTCCGTTATGTGTGGATTCTAATTGGGTTATAAAAAGAATTAATATTGTTCTTAATTTACTTACCAAGAGTGGATCTCCTAGTCCAAGCAAATCCTTTTTAATTGTGAATAAGTTTTATCACCTTTATTATTGTGACAAATCCTTTTCTTACCTCAGAATTTTTCTTCATCAATTCCCTGTGGATTGACATTAGAATCCCGAGAATTTATTACTTGAGACAACTTGCACTTGGGTTTGCAACAATATCAATTCGCATCAAGTTTTTGGCGCCGTTGCCGGTGACTTGATTTGAAGAACAAATTTATTATGATTTTCTTTTTTCAAGTAAACTTCACTATCTGGTATATTCTTTCCCTACTCTTTTAATTTTCTAGTTGCATCATATTTGATTGTTGATTTATACTACTTACTTGTTAATATTTAATGGCAGCTTTACTGCTTACTTGTTAATATATATTTTTTTTATTATGGAAGGTTGAGCTCTGTATATATTATTTTTTTCCTATTTTAATTCACTTATTTATGCTTAATTGGTATCATGATTCAAATTCTGGTCATTTGGCTAAAACTAATCTTAGTACTTTACATATTAATCTGTTTGAATCACAACCACACACATTAAATACAATGACTGAAAATGAAGTGTACATGATGAACATGAAAATCAACCATTACAAACCATGCGTAAATATTTGCAACCATCTCGAAACTCTAGTTCATCATGTTTTATCTTTCCACTCAATGCTAACAATTTTAGATTTAAGTCGGATATGATTTTATTACTTCCTAATTTCGATGGTTTAGAATCTGAAAGCCCATATTTACATCTAAAAGAATTTAAGGAACTATATATTACTTTCATTTATCAAAACTGCACAGAAGAGATTGTTAAACTTAAATTGTTTCCTTTTTCTTTAAAAGATAAAGCAAAAATTTGGCTTAATGCTTAGAAACCAAGATCAATTAGCACATGGCAAGAAATGCAAAGTGAGTTTTTCAAGAATTTTTTTCCAACACATAAAACTAATGCTTTGAAAAAACAAATCTAAATTTTTTCCCAAAATTCAAATGAAGCATATTTTCAAAATTAATAATGTTTTAAAGTTTTGTTAAATTCTTATCCACATCATGGTTTTGAAAAATAGTATACTATAAGCTTTTTTTATGAAGGGTTAACACCTAAAACTAAACAATTTGTGAAAATAATATGTAATGACGAGTTTCTTGATAAAGAACCTGAAGAAACTTTAGAATATTTAGACCATCTGGCTAAGAATTCTCAATCTTGGCATGATATTAATTCTTCTGAAAATTCAATTAGATTTAACGCTGTAAGTGCTAGTAAAGGAAAATATCACCTTAGTCAAGAAGAAGATCTAAATGCTAGGTTTGCTAATTTGGCTAGAAAGATTGAAGCCATGAAATCAAGGAAAGTAAAAGAAATTAAATCTGTGTAAAATAAAGAAATTTGTGACATTTGTGATGAATTAAGATTATTAAATTGACCATGCTATGGAATAGAACTTTATCACATATTCAGCAAGACGAATCCTTATCTCTACTTCCACTGTCAACGAGTTAATTAATAAATTATAAGTTTTTATCCATGAATCTAATCCAGCAATGGCTCAGATAGATTGGTAGGAGGGAAGTAGCAAGGAACATGGGTTTGATCTGACACTCCATTTATAACTTTCCTTTACTTTTGGTTTTTGTTATTGTACTTTGTTTCTGTTCAAATTTGTGTCTGGTTTTTCTTTTCAGTAATTGTCACAATAGGTAATATATTTTATCCTTTACCTATCTATATTTTAACATTAAGGACAATGTTGTGATCTGATTGGGGGGAATGATAGTTGACAAAAAAAACCAAAAAAAACCTTTAAAAAGAATAGGGAAGTATGTTTATTGATATGATTGTCAGCAACTTACTAACAACAAAACTAATTAAGGATGGCAGAGTAAGGAGTAAATTATGCCCTTGAGGTAAATTTACTCTTGAGACGCATCTAAATTGGTGGCAGAATATGGAGCAATTAGGTAGATAACTATTTTGAGTTGATTTGTAGAAGTAATGTAGTTTTATCGTTTAATTTCCTTTGAAAGATTCAAGTGAATGAACCCTCACATCCTTTGAAGTAATTGAAATTCAAGGTTCATAGCATGGTTGAATAAATTGTCTTCTTTCTTAAATTTCACATGTTTGGTTATGGACGTTGAATTGATAGATTGAGAATGATAGATGTAAGCCTTGTGAGATATTAAGCCTATTGATGAATGAATTGAACATTTGTATCATTTTCTTCTTTCTTGTGTGATTTTCACTCATGAAATTGTTACTCTAGAACTTGCTTTGACTCTTTTTGAGGTTACATTTTCACATGTATACATAAACATGATTGAGACATTTTTCTTAAAATAGCTACTTTAATCAAATAGTCAACCTTACATATTTTTCCTTGTTTAAACCCTTTGAGCTTATTTGACTATTCTTTGATTTTAGCTCATTATATGCCTTTAAAAAAAAACATGTTCTACCCAACCTTAAGGAATAAGAGAGCATTGACATTGGATGAGTTCTTGAACAAGTGTGGGGGTGTGTGTGTAAAACGGTTGAAGAAAAAAGAAAGAGTAACCATCTTCTTAAAAAAAAAGTGTAAAGAAAAGTCAATAAGGTAAAAAGGGAAAGCAAAAAGAATATATAAAGGAAATTTACACTAGGTAGAGTTGGGATGAACTTTCATGCTTATTATTTAAACTCAACCCTAATACTTTTTTATTCTCTTTAGTATTTAACCTGTTATATCCATATTACCCTCTCCTTTACCTTGATCCCTTACAACCTTGAGTAAAGTTCTCTTGATTTGTGTGTGCGTGTGTTTTGAGTAGCGGAGAAGTAGAAGATAAGCAAGCTTATAGTAGTGCAATTTTTCATTGGCTGACTTAAGTGAAAAGCCTACCTTTTAAACACTTGAGGGATTGAACTTGAATCTTGTGAGGATCTACAATTCTTGACTCTGCTTTTTAATTGAAGTTTCCTTGCGTGTTGGTTTGAGATGTGAAGAAATGTTACCTCATAAATATTTTGATCCCTTGAATCGTTGATTACATTTCTTGCTTATAAACTTTTGCATTCTTGAATATGATTAGAAATTAAGTCTTTTAGAGTTTTTAGCTTTTGAGTTTATGTTATTTTTCCTTGTTCCCAAGCTTCAGTGTTATGTGTTTTTCGTGGGAGTGCAAAAGCTAAGTGTGGGAGAATTTAATAGCAATACATTTTATTCATTTAATAATCCTCTCCCTGAACTTCTTAAGATTCAATTAGGCTTAATTAAGTTAGTTTTGTCACATTTTATGATATTGGACCTAATTGGATCATTGAAGGAATTATTGCATGAATTAGTCTTAATTTGTTTATTTGGCAGTGTTCAATAAATTAACTATAATCTGATTTAAAAATATTTGATTAATATGATTTTAGTCTTGTAGGAAAGTTAAGACAATTCTTTACAAGTTTCATGAAGACCTCAAGAGATGACTCACACATTTGGATAATTTAAATTGAAGTGAAATCAATAGTCATAATTCTGATCCTGATAGCTTGACCTCTGCGCACTCATCAACCCATTTCTTGAGCTATAAGAGTTCAATTAATACCAAAATAAGCCCAAATGAAAGATGAAACCTAAAGCTACAACTTTCATGTAGAACACAAGAGCATATTCAAATGTCTAGTAGGTCATATTAGGCTTAGAATTTAGAATAGAGGTGCTGTTACTAGTACCCAAATACTTGCAAAGATTAGGTCATATCTTGGGCTGTATGGGTCAGATTATGATGAAACTAGTGGCGTTGGAAATCTGAGACAAAACCCTTCAACTTTTATGAAGACCACTTATGTAATAGGTGACATTATGATAAAGTTATAGTCATATGAAGATAGATGAATTGGTTAAGCGGGGAGACAAGCATGACAATAATTTTTCACTCATCCACCCACTCATTAACAACTTTATTGTCATGTTTTCCACTCATCCACCCAGTCATTAAATAACTCCATTGCCATTGTGTACCCTTCATGCTCTATAAAAGGTATATTTGGTTGCTCATTAGAATCATCTTAGTTTAGAGATCAAGATCTTGTTCTTGTATTATTTGTTTATTTTGTTGTAGTTTTCTTTTGTTCTAAATAGAAATTATGTTCTTCTTCTTCTTTTCTCTTTCTTTCTTGTTGTTCATGAGTAACTAATTCTCATTTTACTTGGGTGAAAAAGGTGAAGCATTTGGTAATGAAATAAGGTTAGATTAAATCTCTTTCTTATGCTTGAATGATATATTATCAAGTGATCATTATATGTGTTATATTTTGCTTCCAATTAATTTAGAAACCCTCCTTGTAAAGTGGAGATCTTGATTTGTTGTAAACAAGAGATTGACACAATGAATGCTTGAACCTATTTACAAGTGTTGGCGTTAGTAGATAATTAAAGGAACCATAATATAATTACATATATAATCATAAATGAACTTTGAATGCTGTATTTTTTGATTGAAACCTCTGTTATGTGTGAATTTTAATTGAGTTATAAAAAAAATTAATCTTATTCTTAATTTACTTGCTAAGAGTGGATCTCTAGCCCAAACAAATCCTTTTTAATTGTGAATAAGTTTTATCACTTTTATTATTGTGATAAATCCTTTTCTTATCTCAAAGAATTTTTCTTTATCAATTCCCTGTGAATCGATCTCGGACTCCCGAGAATTTATTACTTGAGACAACCTACACTTGAATTTACAACAATATCAATTCGCATCATAAATTTTGTCCACTATTTGTACAAGTTGTACCTCATATGTCAAATTATCTTTTAACTGTATATATTCTACCTCTATGATGTGTGAAAAATCAGAACAATACTTTTGGAGTTAAGACACGTGAAACACATTGTGAATGTTTGATAGGCTATAAGGTAAAATAATTTGATAAGCAATGGTACTAACTCTTTTGAGGATTTGGAAAGGTCCAATATATCTGGGACTCAATTTCTTTGTTTTCAAAGACCTGCCAATTCCAGTTGTTAGGGTAACTCGAAGGAATACATGTTCTCCTTCCTAGAATTCTAAAGGTTTTCTTTTTTTGTCAACATAATTTTTCTGTCTGCTTTGAGCTGCTAACATTCTATCAATGATTAATCTTATTTGTTCTGAGGTTTGTTGTACTAGATCAAGTCCTAATAAATTTCTTTCTCCAGTCTCAAACTAACATATAGGGGATCAGCATTTTCTTCCATACAATACTTCATACGGTATCATACCAATACTAGAATGATGATTATTATTGTAAGCAAATTCTATCAATGGTAGGTAGGTATCCCAACTTCCCTTAAAATCCAAAACAAAAGCCCTAAGCATGTCTTCTAAAGTTTAAATTGTTCTTTTAGTTTGACCTTCAGTTTGGGGGTGATAAGCAGTACTAAAAGATAGCTTTATCCTAAAAGCTGTCTGTAACGATTTCTAAAACCTAAAGGTAAATCTTGGGTCTCTATCAGAAACGTAGTTGGTACACCATGAAGTCTCACAATCTCTTTAATATACAATTAGGCTAACTTATTTAGTGGATAATTGATCCTAATAGGTAGAAAATGTGCAGACTTATTCAATATACCTACAATTATCCATATAACATCATGTCCTAAATTGGTTCTTGTTAAGCCTACAACAAAGTCCATGGAAATACTATCCCATTTCCATCATGGGATTTCTAAAGGTTATAACAAACCTAAAGGTCTTTGATGTTCTATCTTAACTTTCTTACATGCCAGACACTGTGAGACATATTTAGCTATTTCAAATTTCATTCTAGGCCACCAAAATTAACTTTTAAGATCCTGATACATATTATTAATTCCTAGATGAATTGTATACTTCCTCTTATGGGCTTCTTCTAGAATTTCTTGAATTGTATACTTACTCTTATGGGTTTCTTCTAGAATTTCTTTCTTTAAATTTAAATTATTTGGTACACATAACCTATTTCGGTACATAACCACTTCATCATCTATTAATTTAAAATTTGGATGTTTTCCCTTAGGTATTTCTTCTTTAAGACCTTACAAAAATTGATCTTCTTTTTATGCTTCTTGTAATACCCTTAGTAATATGTTAGGCCAGTATATCATTACAAAAGGTAGAATATTACTTGTTTAACATGTCTTTGAAGTTTTGTGATAAACTGAGTTCGTTTAGGCACTTAGTTGCAACATAGAAGTTGAAAAGTAGCTTCAAATGAATCAGATAATAACATAAGTTATTAAGTTAAGGGAAATAAATATATAGAGTTTGTTTCTAAGTCACAAATAAGTGAAACAATGTGTAGTTAAAGTTTCAAGTTAATCAAAGTTAGTTTTGTATTTTTAGGCGTACTGGTTGTGCTTTTAATGCCGGATTGACTAGCAGTAGATATGAAAAATCATGAAAATGGTGAAACAATAATTTAGATGAATCTTATGATTTATTCTAAAGTTGTTGGAAGCTAGAAAACTTGTTTTATCTAAAACTTAGTGTTCTTAGTAGATACAGATTTTCTAGTACATCCCCCCAAGAGACAAAGTCTCTCACGACTCTTTCTTTTTATAAGGCAGCAAAGATGCTGCAGAACGAAGGAAAGAAAGGAAAATAGAAGAAAGAAAGAAGAAATGAGACAAAGGAGAGAAAGGAAAGGGAAAAAAGAAGGAAGACCAAGAGAAGATCAAGATCAAAGCATAGAGCTTGAAGATGGATCATCTCAGTTGCCAAGAGGTAGGGGTTTATGTCCATATTAATCTATTTTCTCTATTTTCACCATAGATGCACCTTTGGTGCTTAAGAGGTCAAAATGAGTTCTAGATGTGTTTGATGTGTTTGACTTGCATGAATGTGTTTCTTTGGTCATTTATGACTTGTTCATAGTATAAGTTGAAGCTAGAAGCTTAGAACATCTCATTTAGACTCATGATTCACAAAGAATGGTTTTAGGTCAAGCAAGAGGGGTTTTGATTCATAATCCAAATTAAGAGGTTTAAGTTAGTGATTGATGATTCCTATGTATTTAAGAACTGATTAGGGACTTAGAATCACTTAGAAACTGATTTGCAATGGCCAAAATCCAAGAAAAGAACTAATGGAACAGTAACACGATTCTACAAAATTCTGCAGAATCTAGTCTTTGCTATGCATGCCGTAGCGTGAGTACGCCATTCCATGGCATGGGGTTGAATTTGATGCTTGCACCATGGTGTGAAGACGTCGTGTTGTAGCGTGAGAGTGATGCTACATCCAGTATTGAAAATCAGAGGCTAGGGCGCCGCAGCTTGCCCAAGTATGTGCCGCGACGTGAGCCCTTGAACCTCTACAAATATCATTTTTGATGTTTTCAAGTTCTTAACTAGATGGAATTATTTGTATATGTTTCCTAAGGTGTTTGAGGACACAAATAGGGATATTTCAAGAGATGAACTATTAGCTAGAATGACTGAGAAAAGCTTTGGCCTTTAAGCATCCTAAAAGTGAAGAATTACCCTAGGTAAGAACATAGCACCTTAGGTGATAGCAATATATTTTATTCATTTAATAATCTTCTCATTGGGCTTCTGATGTGTGTGAAATAACATCATATTTTGTTCTTATTTTGCATGCATTCTTGAGCATTTTAGGCATTTTAGTTTCCCTTTTGGTTTGTTTTTCCCTTAGTTCGGATAACTGCCGTGTTTTTAGTATTCTTGTGCAGGATTAATGTTGAATTAGCTTTAGATTGAATGGAATGCTTGCATATTTGAAGTTGGAGCTTAATGGATAGCAATAAAGGTGCAAAAAAGGCCATTCCAGAGGGCTCCACGACCATGGTTCGAGGGAATCAAGAAAATGCAGAAAACTGAAACAGACCCAACCACAGCCTGGCCGTGGTGGCCACCACGGCCGTGGTTGAGAGACAGCTTAACAATCCTGAGTCCAGAACTGACCACGGCCTGGCCATGGTGGCCACCACGGCTGTGGTTCGCAGCGCAGCAGAATTTTAGTTTTTCTATTTTTATTTCTTTTAGGGGCTTTTAGCCTATAGAAGCCCTAGGCTATAAATAGGTGTTCTGATTGCAATTAGGGTATTTTAGCTTTGATTCAAACCTAGTTCTAAAGGAGGCACAAAGGAGGCTTGGTTTCTTCATCCTTCTTCTTCTTCTTCTTCCATTGTTACGGGTTTGGAATGTTTTTAAGTTTGATTTCTGTTTCCTTATTCTCTATGTTTTAGTAGTTACTTTTGTTTCTAGGATTGAGCAATACCCTTTGATACATTGATAATGATGAATTGACGTTTTTCCCCTTTTATTAATCTTGATTGTTCATTGATTCAATTCTTATTGCTTTTATTCATGTGAATTTGTTGGCCACTTATTTGCATCTCATAGGCATTTAGGGATGTACTGAGAGGTGAACCTAAGTGTTGGAACCATTAGAATTAAACTTAAGGTCTAAATCACGAGAGTAGTTTTAGCCTTTCGAGGAATCAATGAATTATCACAAAGCGTAATGGGTTCAATTTAAATTCAATTACCACGAAAGTAGGAATTGGTTTAATTGGGCACGGGTCTTGTATCTTGAAAGAGAACATTAACTAATTTTAGGTAATTCACCTTCAATTGAATTTTAGATTTCATAAAAGGGTTGTCAATTAGGATTTGTCTTGTATCATTGTGGTACCCCAATCTTGGAAGCTTTATTAAATATGAAAATCCCCTTCTTGATAACTTGCTATTTTTGTTCTAAATTCTGTTTTCTTGATTTTTATTTAATTGTTTTGTTACTACGTTCTTATCAAACAATAATCATATTCCCTTTTATTTAATTAAATTAAATTAATTAATTAATTGGTATTCATACACACAATCCCTGTGGATTCGATCTTTTTATTACTTGGCGACGAAACCGTACACTTACGGATTTCACGCATCAGCTTCTTAAGGTTCAATTAGGCTTAATTAAGTTAGTTTTGTCACATTTTATGATATTGGGCCTAATTGGATAATTGAAAGAATTATTGCATGAATTAACCTTAATTTGTCTATTTGGCAGCGTTAAGTAAATTAGCTATAATTTGAATTTTAAATATTTGATTGATGTTATTCCGGTATTGTAGGAAAGTTAAGAAAATTATCTATTAGTTTCATGAAGACCTCAAGAGAGGAATCACACGTTTGGATAATTTAAATTGAAGTGAAAGCAAGAATCAAAATTCTAATCCTAACAGCTTAACCTCTGCGCACTCATCAGCCTATTTCTTGAGCTATAGGAGTTCAATTGACACCTAAGACCTAAATCTATAACTTTTATAAAGAACACAAGAGCATATTCAGATGTCTAGTAGGTCATATAGGGCCTAGAATTCAAAATAGAGGTGTTGTTGTTGGAACCCAAGCACTATACAATGATTGTACTATATCTTGGGCTGTAGGGGTCAGATTGTGATTAAACCTGTGGCATTGGAAAGATGAGATAAAACCCTTCAACTTTCATGAAAACCATTTATGCAATAGGTGACGTCATGATAAAGTTATGGTCAAGTGAAGACAGCTGAATTGGTTGAGCGGAGAGACAAGCATGGCAATAATTTTTCACTCATCCACCCACTCATTAACAACTATATTGTTGTGTTCCACTCATCTACCCACTCATTAAACAACTCCCCTGTCATTTTATAACCTTCATGCTTTATAAAAGGCACCATAGTTTGCTCATTAGAATCATCTTGGTTTAGAAATCAAGATTATGTTCTTGTATAATTTATTTCTCTTGTTGTAGTTTTCTTTTGTTCTAAATAGAAGTTATGTTCATCTTCTTCTTCTTCTCTTTTTTTTTTCTTTTTGTTTATGAGTAACTAATTTTTATTTTGCTTGGGTGAAAAGGTGAAGCTTTTGGTAATGAAATAAGGTTAGATTAATCTCTTTCTTGTGCTTGAATGATATATTACCAAGCAATCATTATATGTATTATATTTTATTTCCAATCAATTTAGAAACCCTCATTGTAAGGTGGAGATCTTGATTTGTTCTAGATAAGAGATTGGCACAATGAATGCTTAAACTCATTTATAAGTGTTGGCGTTATTAACCCTCCTTGTAAAGTGGAGATCTTGATTTGTTGTAGATAAGAGATTGACACAATAAATGCTTGAACCCATTTACAAGTATTGGCGTTAGTGGATAATAAAGGAACTATAATATAACTATATATATAACTTTAAAAGAACTTTGAATGTTGTATTTTCTGATTGGAACCTCCATTATGTATGGATTCTAATTGAGTTATAAAAAGATTTAATCTTGTCCGTAATTTACTTACCAAGAGTGGATCTTCTAGCCTAAACAAATCATTTTTAATTGTGAACATGTTTTATCACCTTTATCATTGTCACAAATCATTTCCTTACCTCAAAGAATTTTTCTTTAGCAATTCCCAGTGGATCAACCTCAGATTCTCGAGAATTTATTACTTGAGACGACCTGCACTTAGGTTTGCAACACATATCAATTGACCACCAAATTTTTGGTGTCGCTGCCGGGGACTTGATTTGAAGAACAAGTTTATTGAGGTTTTTCTTTCTTTAAGTAAACATCACCATCTGGTATATTCTTTCGCTACTCTTTTAATTTTCTAGTTGTATCATATTTAATGGTAGGTTTACCGCCTACTTGTTAATATTTTTTTTATTATGGAAGGTTGAGCTCTGTATATATTTTTATTTTTTTTCTATTTTAAGTCACTTATTTATACTTAATTGGTATCATGATTTAAATTATGGTCGTTTGGTTAAAACTAATCTTGGTACTTTATATATTGATCTGTTTGAATCATAATCACACACATTAAACATAATTGTTGAAAATGAAAGTGTACACGATGAACATAAAAATTAACCGTTGCGAACCATGCGTGAATATTTGTAACCATCTCAAAATTCTAGTCAGTCGTGTTTTATCTTTCCACTCAATGCTAATAATTTTAGATTTAAGTCGGGTATGATTTCATTACTTCCCAATTTTCATGGTTTAGAATCTGAAAGTCCATATTTACACCTAAAAGAATTTGAGGAAGTATGTATCACTTTCAATGATCAAAATTATACTGAAGAAATTGTTAAACTTAAATTGTTTTATTTTTCTTTAAAAGATAAAGCAAAAACTTGGCTTAATACTTTGAAACCAAGATCAATTGACACATGGCAATAAATGCAAAGTGAGTTTTTAAAGAAATTTTTTTCAACACATAAAACTAATGCTTTGAAAAGACAAATCTAATTTTTTTCCCAAAATTCAAATGAAGCATATTTTCAAAGTTGGGAATGTTTTAAAGATTTGTTAAATTCTTACCCACATCATGGTTTTGAAAAATGGAGCACTATAAGCTTCTTTTATGAAGGGTTAACACCTGAAACTAAACAATTTGTGGAAACAATGTACCATGGTGAGTTTCTTGATAAAGAACCTGAAGAAGCTTTAGAATATTAAGACCATTTGTCTGAAAATTCTCAATCTTAGCATGGTACTAATCCTTCTGAAAATTCAATTAGATCTAACCTTGCAAATGCTAGTAAAGCAAAATATCACCTTAGTCAAGAAGAAGATCTAAATGATAGGTTTGCTAATTTGGCTAGAAAGATTGAAGCCATGGAATCAGGGAAAGTAAAAGAAATCAAATCTATGTAAAATGAATAAATTTATGGTATTTGTGATGACCAACAAATGAATGTCCAAAAATTCTTATTTTTAAAGAAGTTGTGCATGAACAAGTAAATGCAATGAGAAATTTTAAAAAGCCATTTACCTCTTCTTTTTCAGATTCATACAATCCGGGATAAAGAAATCACCCGAACCTCAGTTGGAGGACTAATAATCAGACACAATTCATGCAACCACCACCTCCTCAGGCACACTTGGACTCTTAAAATTCTCAAGGATATGTACTTTATGTCCTACCATATAGGAAAAGCCTTGAAGGAACATTGCATAAATTCATGAAAAAGTAAGAGGCCATTAATAACTAATACACTCAAGCCATGATCGACATAAAAGATATTATTGCTAAATTTGCTTCTGCACTCACCATTAATGAGAAAAAAAAATTTCCTTCTCAACCTCAACCAAATCCTAAGGGTCAGTATAGTCTAAATGATGGTAGTTTAGAAAGCCAACAAATAAATTAATTCAAGTTAGTAATAACTCTTAGAAGTGAAAAGGTTGTTAAAAAATAAATTCTTGAATCTTGTGAGAGATATGATGAATCAATCCCCTAAGATATGGAAGAGATTGATAAGCCACTTGGTCAAAAAGAGACCAAACTCTTATCTTCACCCCCATTTCCCCAAGTATTAAACAATTCAAGAAAATTGAACCACAACACTAAAATTTTTGAAATTTTTATACAAATGAAGGTCAATATTCCTCCATTAGATGCTATCAAAAAGGTTCCCTTTTATGCCAAATTTTTGAAGGACTTATGCACTGTGAAAAGGAAACTAAATGTGAAAAAGAAAGCTTTTTTGGCTGAATAGGTAAGCTCCATTCTTCAGAACAATAATGCCTTGAAATATAAAGACTCTGGTTGTCTTACAGTTTCATGCATTATTGGAGAACATAAAATTGAACAAGCTTTACTTGATCTTGGCGCTAGTGTTAATTTGCTTCCATATTCAATTTATCAGCAGCTCAACCTGGGTGAGTTAAAACCAACTTCTGTAACTATTCTAATTACTGATAGATCAGTTAAAATTCCAAGAGGAATAATAGAAGATGTGTTGGTACAACTTAATAAATTCATATATCCTATGGATTTTATTATCTTAGAAATTGAACATATGGTTAATAGTTGCAAGTTAATTCCTATTATTTTAGGTTGCCCATTTTTACCAACATCTAATGCTTTGATAAATTGCAGAAATGGATTGATGAAGCTAATATTTGGAAATATGACACTGGAGCTTAATGTTTTCAACATGTGCAAGCAATCGTAGGAAGTCCATGACGAAAAGGAGGAAGTTGAATAGATTGAGGCCATTATAATAAATAATCATCTTCAAACTAGGAGTTTTTCTAACCCATTAAAAATTTGTTTAATCAATTCATTTAACTCAGGTATGCAATTAGATGATGATATTTTTGAAATATGCTCTTTGCTTGATTGTACACAAGTATTAGAATACAAAGGATAAAAACTGAGAATCGAAGTGCTAAAACCCACGAATGATAATACCCATGAAGAAGTACCCACATTGGAACTAAAGTCATTACATGCTAGGTTGAAGTACACATTTTTGGAAGAAGAACAAAGCTTTCCAGTGGTAATTTCCTCGACCCTTAGTAGAGAACAAGAAGGTATGTTGATAGATGTACTTAAAAGACATAAAAGTGAAATTAGATGGACATTAAAGGACATAAAAAGTATTAATCCATTAATTTGTATACATACAATATATTTAGAGGATAATGCTAAAATATCTCAACAACCTCAAAGAAGATTAAATCCACATATGAATAAGGTAGTTAGAGCTGAAGTTCTCAAATTACTAGATGTTGGAATTATCTACCCTATCTCTAATAGCTAGTGGGTAAGCCCTACACAAGTTGTGCCTAAGAAATCCAGAATAATAGTGGTTGAAAATGAAAAAGATAAATTAATACCTACGCAAGTCTCATCCAGTTGGTGTATGTGTATTGATTTTACAAAATTAAATACTGCCACTAGGAAATATCATTTCCCCTTGCCACTTCTTGATCAAATTTTGGAAAGGGTAGCAGGATAACCCTACTACTATTTTCTTGATGGTTATTCGGGTTATTATTGAATACTCATTGCATTAGAGGATCAAGAAAATATCACTTTTACATGCCTCTTTGGCACTTTTGCATACAGAAGAATGTCTTTTGGCCTTTGTAATGCTCCGACAATATTCTAAAGATGCATGTTAAGTATTTTTAGTGACATGGTTGAGCATTATTTAGAGGAATTAGGACATGCAGGATTTTACAGAAGATTCATTAAGGATTTTAGTGTCATATTTAGATCATTATGTAATCTTCTAATAAAAGATGCACTATTTGATTGGACTCAAGAATGCCAAAAATCTTTTAAAAAATTAATTGGTCTTCTGACATCTGCCCTCATCATGTAACCCCCTGATTGGTCTTTGCCTTTTAAGTTGATGTGTTATGCTAGTGATTTTGTTGTTGGTGCTATTTTAGGCCAAAGAAAGAAATGTAAACCTCATGTAATTTATTACGCAAGTCAAACTTTGAATAGTGCATGTAACACCCTGATTTTTTATTTTTCTTGAAATAAATAAGTTTTATAATATTTATGAGTTTTTGTGAATTTTTGAGAATTTTTAATTATTTTAAATATTTTAATATTATTTTGATTATTTTAATATTATTTTGATATTTTAATATTATCTTGAAAATTGTATGTCCGAACTTCATTTTTTCTGAAAATATATGAGTTTTATAATTTTTATGATTTTTGTAGATTTTTCTAAGTCTGTGAATATTTTAATATTATTCAAAGCTGTATGTGTGCTTGAGGCAGGTCCGGAAAAATAAAAATTTTTCCTGGATCAGAAAGTTTCAGACTGTCAAGACGGGATCGGGGGATATTACTAAACCCAAAATCGAGAACAGTTGATGGAGATTTTCTATATTTGAGTTTTCTATTATCCATTGAGTAATAATAGCAGTAGGTATTGTCTATTGGGTAATATCTGTTAGAAAATATCTAAGCAAAAAATATCTTAAGGGTAATCATGAACCATTATTACTAAGCTTTGTGACTAACCAATAAGAATTGGTCAAATATAGTGGCTTAGACTTTGCTATGAACTGTTAGATGAAAAACTTGATTAAGAAGCCTTAGATCATCACCATTGATCTAATCAATGGTATGAGAACAATCTTGATAAAGAAGCTTATGATATCCACCTTAGATTTAATCAATGGTTAGGAGATGAAGTTAATTTTAAATGGTTAGATTTGTTAGTTGAGAAACTAGATAATCTAACTTAGTTACCCTAATAGCTTAATTAGTAACTAAATGAACTAATTTAGTTGCTAAATAATTAAAAACTAGTTACTAAATAAATATTTAAGTTATTTAGAAACATGACTTAAGCATGACATATACAATGATCTAATCAAGCATCTAAGTAGTTAAAATGTAACTAAATATCCTAACTAAATTAGTTTAAATATAACCAGATGAAATAATTAATTAATCTAAGTGTAACTAGAAGTTAGAATGAAATCAAACTTAATTACTACTCTCCATGAATCACACGGCCAACATGGCTATTCTACCATGTTCTTGATTCTTCTAAATGACCAAATGATGACCATTATGTGACATAGACCACGTGAGAGCCATGTGAACACCATGTGATATTTTTATTACCATGATTAAACTTTGATTTCTCCTACTCACCTAACCCCATGGCCATGCACTTGTAAATTGGTCATTCTATTTCATTTCATCACACTTTATGACACAGAGAAATTCTCTCTATTCTCTCTCTTCAAGAACACTCAAAGCTTACTTTCTTTTCTTTTCTTTGAGGGTTTCGGCCACCATTCCCAAATCTTCTATAATTTCATCTCTTCTTACTTTCTAAACCTAAACATCATTCTAAACACTTTTCCTTTAGTGAGTTTTGTCTAAATCTCTCTCTAAGTGCTTCAAAAATCAAGCTTTAGCTTACTACTCCAAAGGTAATCTTTTGATTCTTTGATCCTAAGTTGAATTTTTAATTTTCTAGACCATGATTGATCCATGGTTCTTTGTTCTTAAGCTTTGTTTATGACTTTAGAATTTGTTTAAGTTTAAGTAGGGTTTTGTTTGGTGCCACCCGAATTCAAGAGGAGAAGAAAGCTTGAAGTTTTTGTCTTCCTTGAGTTAAGAGGGAGATTAACCTCATCAACCAAGTGTTGGTGGTGAGGAAATGACTTGTTTGTGGTAAAAAATTCATAAGGATTTATTCACTTGCTTGTTTAAGCTCTCTTTGTTTGTGCTTGTTATGTTTATAATTTTGAAAATATGTTTGCATGTGTGTTTAATATGCTTATAGCTTTGATAGTATACTTGTTTATATGAATATGAAAGCATGATGATATTTGTGTAATGTAGGATGTGAATCACATGAAGGAAATGTGAAGGTTCTAAAGAACCAATGAGGCATTCGGCCTCCACACCACACAAAGGGATCAAGGATCCTAAATTGTTTTCCTAACCAAGGATAAATTGGCTTTGTGACAAATAATTAAATCAAGAGTTTTTATAAAAAAAATAAATGATAGAAAGAAATAAAGAATGAATTATGAAACATATATATATATATATATATACATATGAATTTCGGCCAAGATGCCAAAATCAATAAATTAGATCCAAATTTATTTTGGTAAGTGTAGATTTAGGTGTTTTATATGGTAAGAAATTAATTTACTAGACTTTGAACTTAAAATTAAAGTAATATGTTTTTTTTAGAATTAAATTGGCATAATTAATTTATACGGTAAAATAAATACTGATACTTGAAATTTACTGACGTATAGTTCAACCTATGAATTTTGAAGCGCGTTAGGAAATTTTGAACTGTAATATTCCAAGTAAAATTAAGAAATACAATTTTATAGGAAACAGTAAAAATACTAATTTTTAGAGGGACTATATAAAAATTTTTAAAGAGGGACTATATTGAAAAAATTCTTTAAAAATAGACTTTATTGCAAATATTATTTAAAGAAGGACTATTTTGGAAATATTATTTAATAAGGGACTATAATGTAAATATTATTTTATAGAGGGACTATTATGCAAATAATGAGAATAAAGTTAATTTTTGGTATTAAAATGAGAAAAATCTTATTTTGGATTTAAAACATGTTAGAAATATTTTACGCGATTGAAAATACGTTGAAAAATCTTTATGCGACTCAAAAATAGTAATTTTTGGCTACGCGAGAAAATGCGTTAAAATATTTACGCAATTTATGAAAAATATTTACGCAATTTGAAAACGTAAAAAAAGTGTTACGCGATTGTGAAAATGCGATAATATCGCTACGCGATTGAGAGGAACAATGAGTTTTGCTGTAGGGTCGAGGTACTGGACCCGAGTGAATCATTGGTATTATGTAATTGTATGAGCGGTTATATAATATCATTGATACTAATGGCATTAGACAATTGTATGAGCGGTTGATTTAATACCATTGGGAACAGTTCAACGGTGATTGACTCGATTATGTTGAATATCGCCAAGTAACGGTGTATGACTATGAAATGCTGTGTGATTAATGACAGTATGTGTATTTGAATTCATACATCATGCATAGAAAAGCGTATTCACTTATTGATAAAGGCTATATGCCTAGGAGATAGAATTACACCTAAAGTGCGGGTGCGAGTAGACAAGTGTAGGTCACTCGTTGACCTTGGGGGCGTCGGGGTGCGGGTACCTCACAATGGACAGTTGGTAGTTCTTCTGTCCGTGTGGCAGACCGATGCAAATGCACCGATGATCCGAACAGAGACACTGTCCTATATCGTGATCTAATGTAGAATGTCTTGTCCAATGTCTGATGTACATTTTGATAAATTGATAAATTATAGCACTTTTGGCCACGGTAGCCGAGTGACAGACATATCTTCTGGATCTTCTCTCTGACATTGTATTTAGCTCCATGGAGTAGGAATGAGTCTGTGTGCATATACATAGTCAGCATTTATACTGTTGTGATATAGTCTTATTGTGAATAATATGATTGTGGTATTATCATTATACCTGATATTATGTTGCAAGTTTATTGGATTGTTTATTTATTTAATATCATGAATATGGCTTCTGATTTTATATTAATATATGGATTGTATGTATGGAACAACATTATTATTCGTATCATTTCTTTGCTACCATACTGGTATTGATGTAGGAGATCTCACCTCTTTGCTGTATTATTCTGTCAGTTTCTATTTTTATATCTTCGAAGACTACGATGACAGCAAGGAGGGGTCAAATAGGTTTCTTTAGACTACAGTTTCTCGAAGGCGCTAAGGCTTGGCTTGTCCATTGGAACTCTGAGTATATAGAGTATTGTGGTGACATTTCTTTATTTGCAAGTAGGATTCAAAATAGGGTCATTACTACATCTATTACGATTGCTTATGCAGAGTTTGTTTTACCTATCAGGGAGTTGTGGAATGATTTCTGCTATACTCCTAGAGGGGACTTCGATTTATCATTGGTTCGGATTTCTATCCGTCGAGACATTCCCAGCTAGGGAATTTGTCTTCTGACAAGGGCTCATGTCTTAGGCGTTATGTTTTTGGGTATGTAAAGATAATGAATGTATAGTTGTTGTAAACTTTGGTTATATGAAATGTATATTATTCAGTTATTACATTTTTGAGTTACTTTAATTTGATCAATTAATGTTTTCTTTGAAAAAGAAATTTTGAAACCCATATTTAATTAAAATTAAATATTTTATAACTTGGAAAATTAATTATTTATAAGGAGTTAGTATGAATGTGATACCCTTCGAAGGGGGTGTTACAGTGCACAAATGAATTATGCCACTACAGAAAAAGAACTACTTGCTGTAATTTTTACATTGGACAAATTTTGAACTTATTTAATTGGTTCTTCTATTGTTGTTTTCACCGATTATGTTGATGTTAGATATTTAATATTTAAGCAGGAAGCCAAACCAAGGTCGATACGATGGATCTTGTTGCTTCAAGAATTCAACATCACAATAAAAGATAAGAAAGGAGCTGAAAATGTTGATGTAGATAATTTGTCCAGACTTTCAACAGACTCAACTTTTGACATCACACCTATCAATGATTATTTTCCCGATGAATTTTTATTTTCTATCAATTCTATGTCTTGGTTTGCTAACATTGTCAATTTTTAAGTAACAAGAAAGATGTCGCCTCAATGGACGCACCAAGACAAAAGGAAATTTTTGACTGAGGTGAAATTTTTTTATTGGGATAACTCATATTTATTCAAATATTATCCTGATCAAATTAGTCGAGAATGTGTGCCTGACAGTGAGGTAGATAATGTTATTAAATTTTGTCACTTAGAAGCATGTGCAGGTCACTTTTCTTCAAAGAAAATAGCTACGAAAATCTTGTAGTGTGAATTTTGTTAGCCCACTTTATTCAAGGACAGTTATACATTTTGCAAAAGTTATAAAAACTATCAAAAATTGGGTTCTATTTCTAAATAAGACATGATGCCTCTGAACCCTATCCTTATCATTAAAATTTTTGATTATTGGGGAATTGATTTCATGGGTCCATTTCCATCATCATTTGGATTTGTGTATATTTTAGTTACAGTTGATTATGTCTCAAAATGGATTGAGGTGATTCCATGTCTTGAGTCGATTTGAAATTCCTCGAGCTATCATTAGTGACGAGGGAGCACATTTTTACAATAAACCATTTGAATCCTTAATGAAGAAATGTGACATTACACACAAAATTACCACCCCTTATCACCTTCAAACAAGGTGATAGGTAAAATTAGACAATAGGTAGAATAAACAAATTTTGGAAAAAATGGTTAACCAAAATCGTAAAATTTAGTCTTTAAGACTAAACGATACACTTTGGGCTTACCATACTGCTTTCAAAACATCTTTAGGCATGTCACTTTATCGGTTAGTCTATGGAAAACCTTGTCACTTGCCTGTAGAACTGGAGCATAAAGCATTTTGGGCTATTAAAGCTTTCAACCTAAACCTTGATGATGCTTGCAAGATATATAAATTGCAATTAAATGGACTTGAGGAATTGAGAAATGATGCATATGAAAACTCAAAGATTTATAAAGTTAGAACAAAAACTTTTCATGGCAAATCAATTTTGAGGAAATCTTTTGAAATTAGTAAAAAAATTCTGCTTTATAATTTTTGTCTTCACCTATTTCCTGGAAAATTAAGATCTAGGTGGAGTGGCCCTTTTGTTGTTAAACATGTGTATTCACATGGGGTCATAGATATTGAGAACCCTAGGAATGGTAATGTATTTAAGGTCAATGGACAAAGACTCAAACTATTTTTGGAAACCCAAGTTGTTGAGGTAGAATCCATCTCCCTTTCTAATTCATGTAATGAGAAGAATTTATTTTAATTTTGTTGCTTTCTTTTTGCAATTCTTTGTGACCCAGTTAAGTGGCAGATAACGGTACTTCGTGACTCTCAAGTTGGTTTATTTTTCATTTTCCCATAATAACTGATTCTTTCTCCTTTAAAATGATGTCATTCTCTCGAATTTAAGAAAATATTTTCCTTTTTATCCTCAAAATGCTCTAACAAAAATTTACAAAGTTAGGTGTGAAAGATAGAGAATGTTAATGCACAAAGGCATCCCAGAAGATATACGCTAGATAATCGAAGCAAAGGTCCGTTTAGTAGGTGAATCTTCAAATTCATTTACCTCATACATGTTAGGTCTCAGTAAAAGTTCGTATTCTAAAAGGAGAAGAGTGAAAAAAATGCAAGTTTAGCATAAATGTGTGTGATGGAATTGTAATAAGCGATGTCATTCTTTGGGGATGGTTTTCACAAACCGACAAAATAAAATATACTTTATTAAGAATGGATTGAGTAAGGAGTCATTAGATGATATCTTATTGACTCTTGAGACGCATTCTTATGGAGTTGTGCATCGTGAACTTCTTAATTTGTGGAATCTCTTCAAGGACGAGCAAAAGCGTTACATTCTTGGGAATCTGACTCAAAAAGACACTGTTTACCAATTTATAAGAAAATTAGATGAAAAGCTTATCCTCGACTCATAGATGGTGTTTAAGTCATTACTAGATATAAAACTAGAGGAAGATGTGAGCTACAATCACAAAAACATGTATGTTATTACCTTGTTCATCTAAAAAAAATGAGAAAAAAAGGGCGATTAAAAGAGTACCATGCTCTTAATTGAGTGTGGAGCCCCTAACCTTAGGGTTACACCCATCATTGACTCTTTTTTAGGCTACATTTTCACATGCATACATAAATATGATTAATGCATTTTTATTAAAATAGCTACTTTAACCAAATAGCCAACCTTGCATATTTTCCCTTATTTAACCCATTTGAGCTTATTTGACCATTCCTTATTTTTAGCTCATTACATGCTTTAAAAAAAATATGTTCTTTTACCCAACCTTAGGGAATAAGAGAGCATTGACACTGGATGAGTTCTTGAACAAGTGTGGGAGTGTGTGTGCAAAACAGTTAAAGAAAAAGGAAAGAGTAGTCATCTTCTTAAAAAAAAACATAAACAAAAAACAAAGTGTAAAGAAAGGTCAACAAGGTAAAAAAGGGGAGCGAAAAGAATATGTAAAGGGAATTTGCATTAAGTAAAGTTGGGATGAATTTTCATGCTTGTTATTTGAACTCAACCCCAATGCTCTTTTATTATCTTTAGTATTTAACTTGTCATATCCATATTACCGCCTTTCTTTACCCTGTTACCTTGATCCCATTACAACTTGAGTAAAGTCCTCTTGATTTGTGTGTGTGTATGTGTGTGTGTGTTTTGAGTAGTGGAGAAGTAGAAGATAAGCAAGCTTATAGTAGTACAATTTTTCATGGGTTGAATTAAGTGAAATATATACATTTTAAACACTTGAGGGATTGAGAGTAAATCATGTGAGGATCTATCATTCATGACTCTACTTTTTAATTGAAGTTTCCTTGCGTGTTGGTTTGAGATGTGAAGAAATGTTACCTCATATATGCTTTGATCCCTTGAATCTTTGGTTACTCTTCTTGCTTATAAACTTTTGCATTCTTGAATATCATTAGAAATTGAGTCTTTTAGAGTTTTTAGCTTTTGAGTTTGTGTTGTTTTTCCTTATTCCCAAGCTTCGGTCTTATGTGTTTTGCCTGGAAGTTCAAAAGCTAAGTAAGGGAGAATTTGATAGCAATATATTTTATTCATTTAATAATCCTCTCTCTGGCCTTCTTAAAGTTCAATTAAGCTTAATTAAGTTAGTTTTATCATATTTTATGATATTGGGCCTAATTAGATCATTGAAGGAATTATTGCATGAATTGGTCTTAATTTGTCTATTTGGCAGTGTTCAGTAAATTAACTATAATCTGAGTTGCAAATAATTGGTTAATGTGAAATTGGTCTTGTAAGAAAGCTAAGACAATTCTCTACAAGTTTCATGAGACCTCAAGAGAGGAATCACATGTTTGGATAATTTAAATTGAAGTGAAAGCAAGAGTCAAAATTCTAATCCTAATAGCTTGACCTTTGCGTACTCATCAGCCTATTTCTTGATCTATAGGAGTTCCATTGACACCAAACTAAGCCCAAATGAAAGCTAAGATCCAAATCTACAACTTTCATGAAGAACACGAGCATATTCAGATGTCTAATAGGTCATATTGAGCCTAGAATTTAAAACAGAGGTGTTGTTGCTAGAACCCAAATACTGTACAAAGATTGAGCCATATCTTGGGTTGTAGGGATCATATTGTGATGAAACTTGTGCCATTAGAAAGCTAAGATAAAAACCTTCAACTTTCATGAGACTACTTATGCAATGGGTGGCGTTATGATAGATTTATAGTCATATGAAGAAGTTACCAAGTGGCTTCCAGTACTCAAGAGGGTGGTGAATTGAGTATAAAATTTTTTCACAAAACCTCTTTTTAATTAAGACAAAAATTAAAAGCTTAATAAATAAATGCACAGAAGGAACGAGAAGAAGAAAAGAAATAATAAAGAGCAGCGAAAAATAAATGTACAACAAATTAAATTGCATAAAATAAAGAGATTAGGGAAAAGAGAAGCAGGCATAGTATTTATCCTGGTTCGACCACTAACCCACTTGTGGTCTACGTCCAGTCCTCGAAAGCCGAGATTTTTCACTAAGTATACAAGCTTAAATAGGTGCTTGCTATCGTTACAAAATATAGCACTTTTCACACACAGGGACACTCTACCCTTGTGCTAAAGTCTTAGCCTGCAGGGATACCTCACCCTTATACTAACCTTGAGGGATACCTCACCCTCGATACAGAATATTAGAAAATAGATGAAAAGAAACTCTCACTCAAAGTAAGTAGTACAAATTGAAGTGCTAATGGAGCTCTCACAGAAATATCTCAAAGTTTTTAATCAAAAAGAGCGCAGAAAAAAGTTTTCACAGATTAGAGCATTCAGAAAATAATTCAGAGTTATGGGCAATGAAAAACGTGACCCAAGCTTGCTATTTATAGGGAAAAATTGATGAATTAGCCATTGGGTAAAATTAATAGCATTTAACACAGATTGAAAACTTGTTTGTTTCCATATACGTAAACAAAAGCTTCGTGTTTATTCGAATAGAGCAAAAGCTTATTCGAATAACATTGTTTCTGAAACCAAATTAAAAACTCATCTGAAATGGGTTATTCGAATAACCAATATGTTATTCGAATAACTCGTTAAAACCGAGTTTAAAAGCGAAGGGTTATTCGAATAATAACTTATCTATTCGAATAACGTAGTTTAAAAGAAGTTCAGACAGAATGGATTTATTCGAATAACGTATGAGTTATTCGAATAACTCGCTTAAAGCACAGTTCTGAAAAACCTCATTTATTCGGATAAAAGGCCATGCTATTCGAATAAGAACTTAAAACACAGAGTCTCGTAAAAGGGTTTATTCGAATAGACTGGGCTCTATTCGAATAACTCAGTTCAAAAAACGTTTTGAAAACTAAGTTTAAAAACAAGCTTTATCTTTTCTTTCAAAAACAAAGAGATATCAATGTGAGCTCCGTACAATAGATCCTAAGTCCTAATGCTAATCAAATATAAACTTGGACTTAGTCTATTTATCATCTTCATTTATTCTTCACATTTGTTATCATCAAAACCAAGTCTTCAAAAGTATGCATCCAAACACATTCTCCCCCTTTTTGATGATGACAAACTATCAATGAGACTATCAAAGAGAAAAGCGTTAGTGCATATAATTGGAATTCATAAAAAGGTATAAAAGCTTACTCCCCTTCTTTAATTATAAGAGGTAATGTATATCAGATATGTGCGCAGCTCCCCCTTTCAATTTGAATCCAATCTCATTTTAAATTTACCTGTCTTTTTTCAATTAAAGTCACATGATCAAATATTTCTCCCCCTTTTGTCATAAGCAAAAAGGAGGATAAGTCCCATATATCAAAGTAAGAATGTATAAAAGTAAATATACTCATATCAATAGATCAACAGGAAATATTATTTATGCATTAATAATAAAGAGAGTCAAATACAAAAGCCAGAAAATAGATAACATGAAGCCAAAAACAGACAGTCTAAGAACTAAAGTTCCTAGAAGTAAGCATCCGGAGGTGGTGGTGAAGAAGCTGGTGCAGGAGCAGGTGAAGCAGATCGAAGAGCAGCAACCTCACGTTCAACGCCTTCTATTCTATCAAACAGAATAGAGAAGATATGTTCCCTGTAAGCTTGGTTATCTTGCAAGGTGGCCATGATCTGTTCTAGGGTGACCGGAGCACGAGCAGCAGCAAGTGCATCAGCAGGAGCAGGGGCATCAGCAGGGTCAAGCTCATCCTCAGTGACCTCATCTGGGTACACCCAGCCTTCATCGGTTTGGATCATCTTCATCTTCTGTAAGGTGTGAGCTCCAAAGATGTTGTGGTGAGTCAAAGCAATGGCTCGCTCAGTCTCCAAGACCTGAGGATACTTGCTCAGCAAGGTAGTGACAAGAATGCCATAAGGCAAGTCAGATTTCTCCTTGCCCTTGGCCCTCATCATATGCCTCATGATGAACACAGGCCAGTTGATCTGATGGCCATTCTTCTGAAACCACAGCATGAAGACGTCTTCCTCGCTGAGGTAGGCGTAGTTTCCACCGCGAGGAGCCAGGATGTGAGCGAAGGCGTAATGCAGAAGCCTATCTTGGCTCTTTAGCATTCCACCCTTGAGACCCTTATCAGGCAGGGCTAGACCAGGCTTCAGCAGGTCTTCAACCGCCTGAAGCTTATTGAAATCTTCAAGAAACGGGGTGTCACCATCTTCTACAAGGGTTCCAGAGAACTGCAGCCCGAACAAAGTCAGCTAGTCCAGTGGTGTGATCACAATGTTCTGATCACATACCTCAGAGAGGAGATTCTGGCCATCGAAAGCCAGATTGCAGAAGAACATCTTCACCAAAGCTGGATAGATGGTGGCCCAGAGAGAGCAAAGCTGAAGAACTCCCTGTTTTTGCAGTAGAGTCAGGAAGTCGAAGCCGCGATGCTGCTGGAAGAAAGAGAGGTCCAGGTACTTAGGTTGAACCAAGTTTCGCTCCCAGAAGTGTGAGATGAAGCGTGCACGATGCTCTTCGTTGGAGGAGAGCCTTCTCAGATCAAGAGGGTTGGTGCCTGGAGCATTCTTCGTGTGAAGACGCTTGCTGGAGGAGGAGGCCATGGAGGAAGGTGAGAGAGAGTGAAAAACACAGAGGATAAAAAGGTTTGAGAGGCAGGAGCAAAGGAGACGTGAAGAGCAGAGAAGATGGAGGGTGAAAAGGTTTTGGGCGCGCAGGGGGTTATTTAAAGGAAACCAATGTTTATTCGAATAAACTGAGGTTTATTCGAATAAACTGAGGTTTATTCGAATAAACCTTGTTGGAAAGCCGAATGCAGACAGTGCAGTGAAAGCGAAAAGGTGTTCTTTGCTAGGGTTTATTCGAATAGGAAGGGTTTTATTCGAATAAAACAACTGGGAAAGCTAAGCGTTTTGGCTAGCTGACAGGGTTTATTCGAATAACTATTGGAGTTATTCGAATAGACTGAGGCCAATCAGTCAGCACTGATAGAAATAGGTTCAGGTTATTCGAATAACCTGGGGTCTATTCGAATAGATAGAGACCAAGACCAGAACCTGATAAAAGAGGGATTCTGGTTATTCGAATAAAGAGGGACTTATTCGAATAAGAAGAGGGTAGAAAGAAACACTGATAAACGAAGGCTTCTAGTTATTCGAATAGGGAGGCTGTTATTCGAATAAACAGAGATAAAAAAACACATAGGTTTTGACAGAGGAATCAGTTTATTCGAATAAATTGAGTTCTATTCGAATAAGGCTGATGTTCAACACCCATTTTAACAAGCAATAAAGAGTTTTATTCGAATAAAGGTTTGTTTATTCGAATAAATCTAACAGAAAAACATACGTTCATGAAATTTAAAGCATATATCCATGTGATAATATTCAGCAATAAAACATGTAAATTAAATATTTGATTGATCAATTATGCCCAATTCTCCTCGAATATAAAAGAATGCTTCTTTTGCTAAGGGTTTAGTGAAGATATCTGCAAGTTGCTTAGTTGTTTCAACAAACTCAAGAATGCAATCCCCTTTTTGTACATGATCTCTAATAAAGTGATGTCTTATCTCTATATGCTTTGTTCTGGAATGCAGTATGGGATTCTTAGAGATATTTATTGCACTAGTGTTATCACATCTTATTAGGATGTGATCAAGCTGAAGACCGTAGTCTAAGAGTTGTTGCTTCATCCATAGGATTTGAGCATAACAACTCCCGGCTGCAACATATTCAGCCTCAGTGGTAGACAAAGCCACACTATTTTGTTTCTTGCTATGCCAAGAAACTAAAGAACTACCAAGCAAGTGGCATGTCCCACTAGTACTCTTTTTGTCCAATTTGCACCCAGCAAAATCAGAGTCAGAATAGCCTATTAGGCTACAAGAGGCACCCTTAGGGTACCACAAGCCCATTTGTGAAGTGCCTACTAGGTATTTCATTATTCATTTAACAGTACTTAAGTGAGATTCCTTAGGGTTTGCCTGATATCTAGCACACATGCATACACTAAACATTATATCTGGCCTACTAGCAGTAAGATAAAGGAGAGATCCAATCATACCTCTATATTTCGTTATTTCTACTGATTTAACTCATTCATCTTTGTCCAAGTAGCAAGACGTGCCCATCGGAGTGGCCATGTGTTTAGCGTTTTCCATTTTGAATCTCTTGAACAATTCCTTGCAGTATTTTGTTTGACTTATGAAAGTCCATTCGTTCGTTTGTTTGATTTGAAGTCCGAGGAAGAAATTCAATTCTCCCATCATTGACATTTCAAATTCATTCTGCATTGACTTAGCAAATTCTTTGCAAAGGGATTCATTAGTAGCACCAAAGATAATATCATCCACATATACTTGCACAAGAAGAATGTCATGCTTTTTATTTTTAATAAAAAGAGTAGTATCAACTTTTCCTCTTGAAAAACCATTTTCCAAAAGAAACTTACTCAACCTTTCATACCAAGCTCTAGGAGCTTGCTTTAAACCATATAAAGCCTTTTTAAGTTTAAAAACATGGTTGGGCAGTTCATGATTTTCAAAACTTGGAGGTTGTTCAACGTATACCTCCTCTTGAATAAAACCATTTAGAAAAGCACTCTTGACATCCATTTGATATAATTTGAAATCCATGATGCAAGCATAAGCAAGTAACATTCTAATAGCTTCTAATCTAGCTACTGGTACATAGATTTCTTCATAATCTATTCCTTCTTCTTGATTATACCCTTTAGCAACCAATCTAGCTTTGTTTCTAGTTATTAACTCATTTTCGTCAAGTTTGTTTCTAAAAACCCATTTAGTTGCAATTATAGGGTGATTATTAGGTCTAGTGACTAATTCCCAAACTTGATTTCTTTCAAACTGATTTAATTCCTCATGCATAGCTAAGATCTAATGTTCATCATCAAAAGCTTCAATTAAATCATTTGGTTCAATTTGAGAAACAAAAGCTAAGTGATTACAAGTATTTCTAAGGGAGTTACGAGTACTTACACCTTTAGATACATCACCGATAATTTGATCAAGGGAGTGATATTTTGAAGTTCGCCATTCTTTGGGAAGTTCCAAAGCTTGCGAATCTTCTTGTCTTTGCTTATCCTCTTGCTCCTTGATTTCTTTTTCTTTATTATCCAAATGTGTTTCCACCAAGACTTCTGCTACATCATCAACAACAAGATCCTTTCTCGATCCATTTGGGTCAGTTTCATCAAATGCAACATGTATAGATTCTTCAATAGTCATAGTTCTTTTATTTTAAATACGAAAAGCTTTACTATAATTTGAATAGCCAAGAAATATACCTTCATCAGACTTAGCATCAAACTTGCCTAAATTATCTTTTCCATTGTTTAAAACAAAATATTTGCAACCAAAAACATGAAAGTGTGAGACATTTGGCTTTCTTCCCTTATACAACTCATATGGGGTTTTCTTTAAAATAGGCCTTATAAGGGTCTGGTTCATTACATAACAAGCTGTACTTACAGCATCCAGCCAAAAGTATTTAGGAAGAGCAGTCTCATTAAGCATAGTTCTCGCCATTTCTTCTAAAGAATGGTTTTTCCTTTCTACAACTCCGTTTTGTTGCGGAGTTTTAGGGGCAGAGAAATTATGATTAATGCCATGTTCATCACAGTAATTTTTAAAAACATTATTTTCAAATTCGCTACTGTGATCACTTCTTATAGAAGAGATTTGAAAACCTTTTTCATTTTGAATAACTTTGGCAAGTCTTTTAAAAGCTAGAAATGCATCATTTTTATTTGTAAGAAATAAAGTCCATGTAAACCTAGAAAAATCATCCACAATCACTAAAGCATAGTAATTCCCACCAAAGCTCATAGTTCTAGAAGGTCCAAACAGATCCATGTGCAAAAGTTATAAAGGTCTAGTAGTTGAAACTATATTTTTTGCTTTAAAAGAGACCTTTATTTGTTTACCCTTTTGACATGCATCACATAATTTATCTTTTATAAAATTAAGCTTGGGTAGTCTAATTACTAGTTCTTTAGAGACTAACTTCTTTAAGTGATCCATGTGAATGTGTGCAATTCTCCTATGCCATAACCATGAATCATCATTCTTACTTAAAAGGCATTTCGTATCATTTGAAGATATATCATCAAGACTAATCATATAGATGTTGTTTACTCTATGACCAATGAATTTAACAAGCTTGTCATTTTTATCTTCAATTATGCAACAGTTTGAATCAAATATAACTTTATTTTCTTTATCACATAATTGGCTAATACTAAGCAAGTTATGTTTCAGGCCTTCAACAAGCAGCACATTTTCAATAGAGGAGTTAGGGTTCTTACCGACTTTGCCGATTCCAAGAATTTTACCCTTGTTGTTATCACCATACGTGACGTGTCCATGATTCTTGGGAATAAGCACGGTGAATTTTGAATCATCCCCGGTCATATGCTTGGAGCAGCCGCTATCAAGATACCAATTTGAACTCCTGGCTTTCAAGCACACCTACAACACAAGTTTAGTTTTTAACTTTTGGTACCCAAACTTTCTTGGGTCCTTGTGTGTCAGTTTTGGGTATAGTACCCTTGGGAACCTAAACCATTTTTGTTCCAATTTTTGTATTTATGTTTTTCCTTGCATTACATGTTGAAGCACTATATCATTTTCTTCCATAATAAAAACATTTAATAAAAGGGCTACTTGAAACACTAGAATGCACAAAGAAGTTTTTATAGAGTTTTTGTTGATTTTTCGGGTTGTAACCTATCCCGACTTTTTGAAAAACCACTCTTTGTCTTCCTAATAAAATATTTAAGTTATCCCTTCCAAAGGTGAATTTAGAAAGAGTGTTCTTTAGGTCTTTGATTTCTTTTTCAAGTATATGACATGAAGAACAAGATGAAGAAGTAGAAGCATGCGAAGAATGATTTGTGCATGCATCAATGATTCCTAAAGTTTCGTTTTCAATTTTCAATTATTCTATTTCTTTATTTAAAACAAGAATTTGATTTTCTAAAGAAGAAATTGTTTTCTTAGAAGAGGAAATAATTTTTGTGAATTTTAAAGATTCTTCATGTAGTTCCTCAAAGGCATCTTGTAACTCATCGTAAGAAGGCAATAAAGTAGTATTGGAACTTACCTCGATTTTGATATGGTGGACAAATTCGTGCTCATGAAGTTTTCCAAAGAGGGTAGCTAAAGTCATTGTGGACAAATCCCTTGATTCTGATATTGCTGTCACTTTGGGTTGCCAAATCCTGCTAAGACATCTCAAAACTTTGTTAATCAAATCTTCGTTAGAAAAACTTTTGCCTAAAGATGCAAGATGATTAACTATGTGGGTGAACCTCTTTTGCATTTCCTGAATGCTTTCTCTTTGGTTCATTCTGAATAGTTCATATTCACGAGTTAGAGAATTGATTCTCGATTTCTTAACTTCACTAGTACCCTTATGGGTAACTTGCAAAGTGTCCCACATTTCTTTAGCAGTTTTGCAATTTGAAATTCTAAAAAACTCATCATATCCCAAAGCAGTAGTAATAATATTTTTGGCTTTTAAATTAAATTGAACTTTTCTTTTGTCTTCATCAGACCATTTATTTCGTGGTGTTTCGGTCCTTACACCATCGACCTCATGTGTGGGTATAAAAGCGCCGTTTTCGACAGCATCCCAAACATCTAGATCAATAGCTTCGATGAAGATTTTTATTCATTCCTTCCAATATGCGTAACCATCCCTATTGAAAAAGGGTGGTCGGTTTATGGAGGATCCTTCTGAAAAGTCATTTGAAGAAGCCATGTTCTCTTAAAGCTGCTAAGCTCTTTATACAAGAGTCTAGCTTTGATACCACTTGTTACCAAGTGGCTTCCAGTACTCAAGAGGGGGGGTGAATTGAGTATAAAACTTTTTCGCAAAACCTTTTTTTAATTAAGAAAAAAATTAAAAGCTTAATAAATAAATGCACAGAAGGAAGGAGAAGAAGAAAATAAACAATAAAGAGCAGCGAAAAATAAATGTGCAACAAATTAAATTGCATAAAATAAAGAGATTAGGGAAAAGAGAAGCAGGCACAGTATTTATCCTGGTTCGACCACTAACCCACTTATGGTTTACATCCAGTCCTCGAAAGCCAAGATTTTTCACTAAGTATACAAGTTTAAATAGGTGCTTGCTACCGTTACAAAATAGAGCACTTTTCACACACAGGGACACTCTACCCTTGTGCTAAAGTCTCAGCCTGCAGGGATACCTCACCCTTATACTAACCTTGAGGGATACCTCACCCTCGATACGGAATATCAGAAAATAGATGAAGAGAAACTCTCACTCAGAGTAAGTAGTACAAATTGAAGTGCTAATGGAGCTCTCACAGAAATATCTCAAAGTTTTTAATCAAAAAGAGCGTAGAAAAAAGTTTTCACAGATTAGAGCATTCAGAAAATAATTCAGAGTTATGGGCAATGAAAAACGTGACCCAAGCTTACTATTTATAGGGAAAAACAGATGAATTAGCCATTGGGTAAAATTAATAGCATTTAACACAAATTGAAAACTTGTCTGTTTCCATATACGTAAACAAAAGCTTCGTGTTTATTCGAATAGAGCAAAAGCTTATTCAAATAACACTGTTTCTGAAACCAAATTAAAAACTCATCTGAAATGGGTTATTCGAATAACCAATATGTTATTCGAATAACTCTGTTAAAACGAGTTTAAAAGCGAAGGGATATTCAAATAACAGCTTATCTATTCGAATAACGTAGTTTAAAAGAAGTTCAGACAGAATGGATTTATTCGAATACCGTATGAGTTATTCGAATAACTAACTTAAAGCACAGTTCTGAAAAACCTCATTTATTCGGATAAAAGGCCATGCTATTCGAATAAGAACTTAAAACACAGAGTCTCGTAAAAGGGTTTATTCGAATAGACTGGGCTCTATTTGAATAACTCAGTTCAAAAAACGTTTTAAAAACTAAGTTTAAAAACAAGCTTTATCTTTTCTTTCAAAAACAAAGAGATATCAATGTGAGCTCCGTACAATAGATCCTAAGTCCTAATGCTAATCAAATATAAACTTGGACTTGGTCTATTTATCATCTTCATTTATTCTTCACGTTTGTTATCATCAAAACAAGTCTTCAAAAGTATGCATCCAAACACAGAAGACAACTGAATTGGTTGAATGGGGAGATAAGCATGCTAATAATTTTTCACTCATCCACTCACTCATTAACAACTCTATTGTCATGTTCCACTCATCCACTTACTCATTAAATAACTTCCTTGTTATTTTGTACCATTTATGCTCTATAAAAAGGCACCATGGGTTGTTCATTAGAATCATCTTGGTTTAGAAATCTTTTTTTTTTAAGCAAAAAGGGCCTCATTAAAACCTTATGATGCAAAACCCTCCTTAGGGATAAATGCATCATAAAGGAAAAAGAGTACCCTTACTATTATTAAAAAGAATGAAAAAAAAAACAAAAAATATGGGGGGACATTAACCTTGCCCATAGAAGACTCATTTAAATATAAAATTAGGTAAACCAATCCTATTACGGATAAAGTCCTTACTAATGAACCTGGGGGCTAAATCCCACTAAACTAACCCTTGTATATGAGTTCCAAAAGAAGCTAATTTATCAACACAAACATTACCCTCTCTATAAATATGAGTGCAGGAAAAATTCATTTGTTTGACCAAAGCCATACAATTTAGCCACCTGTTTCTTAAACGCCAAGAAACCACTGAAATAGACTTAAAAGCCTCAATAACCAAAGCCGAGTCACACTCTAACCAAAGATTCCTCCAACCCTTCTTAAAAGCAATCTCGATAGCAAAGATGACACCATAAAGTTCAGCATGGAGAGCAAAAGAGGCACCTAGATTATGAGCAAAGCAACCAAGGATAGCTGCACTCGTATCTCTGAAAATACCCCCATAAGCAGGTAACCCAGGAGAGCCTTCAGCAGCTCCATCAGTATTACATTTTATCCAATAACACTTTGGAGGATACCACCTAACTTCTTTAATTAAGGTAGACTTGGGAGGCCTACCCTTCACTGAAAATCTTCTGAGAACCATGAAATCTGAGATGCTGGTAGTCATTGAACTAACAGACAAGGAGCCCGAGAGAGAGACATTAGCCTTGACCAAGTTTAAAGCATGTTCAAAAGGGGTTTTTTTTATTCTCAAATCTTAGGTTATTTCTACATAGCCAAACTGCCCAAATAACATAAGAAATAGCAGCAAGAAGAACATCTTTGACTTGAGGACCCCAATTTTTTAAACAAACCTGCAGAACTGAATCTAAGGAGGAAGCGTCGATTTAGATGCCTATCATATTACTAAGCCAATTCCAAAACTTCTTTGCAAAACTACAGTGCAAGAACAAATGTTGAGAAGTTTCATAGGCTGAGCTACAGAGGGAACAGACAGAAACAATATTAAAACCACAATACCAAAGATGGTCATCTGTTGGAAGTTTATTATGCTTAAACCTCCAAAGTAGACATGATTTAGATGGAGGGATGCATTTATTCCAGATTAGCTTTCCCCAAGGCTGCACTTGGGAGGGAACCTGCAGGAAATTATAAGCCTCTTTAAGAGTGAGAATGCCCGAGTCATTGTGATTCCAAACTAGTCTATCCTCATAAGACTCCAGTGGAATTACTTTCTTGCTAAGTAAACTGGGCAGCACTGGGAAATTGACAGCAACTGAAGAGGGAATATGCCAGGCACCAGCATTAATGAATTCGAAAACCTTGGCTTTCAGGGAGTCCTGCATATCCACAGGAATATGAAGCAACTGGACAAGGGGTTGACCAAGCCAATTATCACACCAGAAGTTAACTCTAGCACCCGATCCAATCTGCCAGCTGCTGTTATCATTGACAGTATTGCAGAATTGCTTAAGACCTGCCCAAATAGAGGACCTAATATGATGATTGATTGGAACATTGCCCTTCAAAACTCTTGCTCTCAACAAACCAGACCACTGATCAGTAGAAGAAAACAATTCCAAGCACAATTTAAGCATAGCAACTTCGTTCACAGATTTGAAGGATCTTAGACCAAGACCACCCTCATTAAGAGGTTTGCAAATCTTGTGCCAAGCTACTGTGACTGGTTTCCTTTTGGATATGTCCCCTGACCAAATAAAATTCCTAACACATTTGTCCAAATCTTTCAGCAAAGAAGCTGGCCAAGAGTAAATCTGAAAATAGTAGATCAACATGCCATGAATAATAGATTGCACTAGTTGAACTCTACCCATTAAAGAAAGCATTGAGCTTTTCCATGTTGCCAATTTGACTTTGATTCTATCCACAAAGGGCTGTAAATGAAATTTTCTAGGCTTTCCTCTAAAGATTGGTACCCCAAGATAGGTAAAAGGAAGCTGCCCTGTACCAAATCCAAGAGTAGACTTTATTTCAGTAAGTCTGGAAGCTGAAATACCACCTGAGAAGAATTTAGACTTTTCTGAGCTAACCAACTGACCAGAAGCCTCACTATACTGAGCAAGGAGTTGCATAATAGCATGAATATTAGATTTAGAACCTCTATAGAAGATCATAATATCATCTGCAAATAAAACATGGCTAGGTGTTTGGAAACTTCTAGGACTGGCCATTGGTAACAATTGACCACTTTGAATGAGCTTAGAGATTCCTCTACGTAGAACATCCTCTGCAATGCAAAATAACAAGGGGGAGAGAGGATCTCCTTGCCTTACTCCCCTCTTGCAAGAGAAGAAACCAATAGAGTGACCATTCACAGCAACAGATAGTTTAGCAGAATGTAAAATTACCTTGATCCAATTGCAAAAGAGAGGATCAAAACCAAAAGAAGATAGGACTTTTAGGAGGAAATTCCAGTCCAAAGTATCAAAAGCCTTCTTGATGTCAATCTTCAAAGCAATATTACCCCCAAAAGCCTTTTTATCTAACAAATTGATAGCTTCTGAAGCAATGCAGATACACTTATGAATATGTCTGCCTTTGATGAAACCCCTTTGCTGATCAGAAATGATTTTTAGAGCCACTATTGCTAGCTTGTCCGTAAGCACTTTAGTGATAATCTTAAATTGAAAATTTGCAAGGGCAATAGGTCTAAATTGATAAATTCTATAAGCACCTTTAAATTTAGGAAGAAGGACCACCATGTTAGAATTCAAATTTGGAAGGAGCCACCCTTGCTGGAAAAATTGCAAAACAGCATTGAAGACATCTTTACCAATTATGTCCCAATAGATTTGGTAGAAAATGCCTCCAAATCCATTAGGTCCCGGGGCCCCATTGGCATTCAAAGCAAAAACTGCACTCTTTACTTCCTCAGGAGAAGGCAAAATGGTAAGCATCAAGTTATCATCTGCTGACACCATAGGACTGATCACTTGATCAATTAAATCATTCTCTACACAACAGTTTTCTATTGCAAACAGATTGGTGTAAAAGTCAAGCACATGAGACTCAATATCAGCAGGGCAGTCCAATACATCAGCATCCTTTTTGAGAATAGACATTCTTTGAGTCGCATTGCTAATCTTGGTAATCTTGTGAAAAAAAGCAGTATTTCTGTCACCAAAAGATAACCAATCTAACCTGGATTTCTCCCTCCAAAAAGACTCCTGGAAGTTCAAAGCTTGGCAAAGATCCTGTTGAGCCTTATTTTCCTGATCTGCCAAATCATCCGAATAGCCAAACCTGTTTGCATGGTTCTGAATAGCATCAACAGCTTGCAAAGCTTCCTCAACTTTAATATGAACATTGCCAAAACAATCTCTATTCCAAACCTTGAGCTTGGCTTTCAAGTTCCTTAATTTTTGAGACAAGATAAACATAGGGCAGCCATGGACTTCCTGATTCCAAGATTCAGTAATTAAATTCCTGCAACCCTCATGATCAATCCACATTTTCATAAACTTGAAGGAGGAACCATGAGAAATAACATTTTCCCCCAAAGTAAGAAGAATAGGATAGTGATCAGATTTGCTCCTAGTCAAAGTACTACAAATCGAACTATCTCAGTAAGACAGCCAGTCATCATTGCATATGACCCTGTCAAGTCTTCTTTCTGTCAAAGCTAGGCCCCTCCTTCTATTAGACCATGTGTAGTCAGACCCTCTTGTATCTAAATGAATTGGACTGCAAGTTTCTGACCAAGCCTGAAATTCCTCACAAGAGATTCTCTGAGGTAAACCTGACCCTCTTTGCTCATGAGCCCCTAAAATTGCTTTAAAATCCCCTATGAAGCACCAAGGGCCCTCATGGCTATTCTGCAACCCTGCAATATCAGTCCACAGTTGCCTTCTGCCTATATAAGATGTAGCAGCGTATATAGCAAAAAAGTATAGAATTTGATTTAGATCCTGGACAGAAAAAGAGACATGCTGACTAGACACAGCTAGGACAGTAGGAGATAAAGACTCCTTACAAACACACCATATATTAGGAACCAAAGTGTTTCTGTCATTGACTGCAAACACCTTAAAATGTTGTTTACTCCAAAACCTTTGAGGAAACTGAGATAGTTCAATCCAAGGTTCAGCAATAAAAATGAAGTCAGGACAATTATTAACAATTAATTTTTTTAAAACCAACCTTGTATCAAGGTTTCCAACTCCTCTTGCATTCCAAAATAGGACTTTCATCTTGAACTGAGAGAGGACTCTGCCCTAGAATAGGTGAAATAAATCCTGGAATTCACTTCTTTCTTTTTGTTTTGCCTTCTCTTTTTCTTTTGAGACTTGGAAAGCACTGGAGTGAAGCCGTCATCCTTTTCTGGTTTTTCTACTGCAGTCTCCAATGTGTCCTCATCCTCATTATCATCTGCCCAGAACTTTGAAAAGACCCTGCAATCCTGTTGCACCTAAGTGGGAAATTTCAAAATTAGCATAGAAACAACCTGCTGAGAAGCCTGAAGATCCTCCACATCCTGAACATATTGGCCTGATTTAAAAATAGTTCTTTGAGCTGGAGAAGTTACATGGTGATCACTATTCGTACTGCCTTGTAAAGAATCTGGAACCACAAAATCATTTGATGCAGATCCATTTAAATTCCCTTTAAGAGGAGAATTAAAGACTGAAGACTCATCATAGATGTTTTCTGCTGATTCATCATCAGAGCCTAAAACTGTCCCAGCTATATTAGCATCATGGGAGGTTTCTGCTTCTAACTGCTGTAACACATAAGTCTTAGAAACTAAGGCATCACCTCCCACCACTTCAAATCTTGAATCATTATGAGCAGATTTTTCCTTACACAGATCAGGCTCGGGCTCAGATTCAGCAGGAACTTTGATTTGTTCTCTAATTGCAGAGTTTACCACTTTATCTGGACCTTGAAAACCTTCATCAGCCTGAAAGACTTTTTCTTGATTACCAAAAGTAACTTCTGGACATAAATGACTTGGATCAGAAGAGACATCTACCATGACTTGCTTCCCTTTATTAGTCGCTTCTTTTCCTTTATCAGTAACAATTTTTTCTTTTGGCTCATTCTGAATAACAGGATTAGCATTCCTTTTTGGAACATAGACTATTCTTTCTTTATTCTTCTGAATAGTCTTTGGCACTTGTTTAGAATCTGATTTTTCCTAACTCAGAAATCTTGATTTTGTTGTAATTCATAATAGAGTGACCAATAATCTTGCAATGGTTACAAAACAAAGGAAGATTTTCATATTCAATTCTTACCAAAAAAGTGAAGTCTTCCCTTTTTACCAAGATCTTATCTTGCAGCTGCTTTGTTAAATCTAGATCAACCAAGACTCTTGCAAAATGACCCAGATTCATATTGATAGTGGCGTCATCGAGGGATAAAGGGACTCCAATTCCTCGAGCAATTGCAAAAAGTATTCTAGGTCTCCAATACTCTTGTGGTAATCCCATAATTCGAATCCAACATTGAGTGTTGGTCAGTTTCACAAATTCTGGGCGAAAATCAGGAGACCAAGAGAATAATCTGAGACTACCCGGGGATAAAGACCAGACACCAACAACCAAAACCTTCCGCAAATCCTCTATTGAAGCAAAAGAGAATTCAAAGAAGCCTCTACCGATGGGAATCATCTTCCAGTTCTTCACAGGTTTCCACAAATTCAAAAGCTTGCATCGCAAGTCATCAAACTTATAGGGTTTATCTCCCTTCACCAAAATCAGTCTACCATGAAGATAGTTCTTGTAACTCTCAACACCAGCTTTATATTCCTCTTCTGGAATTTTAACAGCAATAGCATCACCCTTAACGCAAGGAATTGGCAATTGACTAAGAGGGATATCATATGCATTGGACAAAGCCTACACAAAGGTCCTTTGAGAGACATGAGGAACGGTTGTTGAAGAGGGAACTCGCACGTCCAACAAAGCATCTCGAAGAGAAGAAGAAGGAGGAGGGGAATTAGAAGAGGAAAGGGCTGTTGCCTTGGCCAAGAAACCCCAAGAGCAGATAGCAGCCATGGAAGCCATGCAAACCCTAGAGGCAAACCCTAGCAGAGCATCTCCCCATGAGGTACAGTCATCATCTTGGTTTAGAGATCAAGATCATGTTCTTGTATGATTTATTTCTCTTGTTGTAGTTTTCTTTTATTCTAAATAGAAGTTATGTTCATATTCTTCTTCTTCTCTTTTTCTTTTTTCTTGTTTATGAGTAATGTTAGTCATGGAAACCATTACCCAAGAGGGGGGTGAATTGGGTGATGACAAATTTTAATGCAACTTTGACAAATTACGTATTTTAAATCACTCAATTAATAAATGCAGCGGAACATGCATAGCAAAGGCACAACTATTAAGGATTACTCAAATACAACTTGAGTTAAAGGATAAATCAAGCAAATGAACTAGATATCAAGATCAACTCAAGTATATATAGTAAAAGCACAAATATAAAGAAATAAAGTTGAGAAGAGCAAATACTAAGATTTATCCTGATTCAGCCACCAACCACTTGTGGCCTACATCTAGTCCCCAAGCTTAACTTGAGATTTTCTTCACTATCTCCTAGACTTCACGGGTGCTAGGAAAACTTTTGTACAAACAAGAGCACTCCTCACACTTTGGGATACCTCACCCTTGTGCTAGAGCCTCCAACTCTTCAAGCTTCACAGGTGCTTGATGACCTTTATAATCAAGAGTACTCACAACACCTTTGGGATACCTCACTCTTTGTGTTTGAGTCTCACTAAAAGGGATACCTCACCATTTTCTCTCTTGAGGGATACCTCACCCTCTTACAATGATTTCAAAGTGAAGAGAAAGAATAGAAACTCTCACAAGAGTAGATATACAACTTGAAGAACAAAGTATGGATGATAGAAAACTCTCTCAAGAGTGGATAGTACAAATTGAAGAACAAAGGAATAGAAGAATTTTGTAATAAAGAGCTCAAAATATGATTTTGGTGATTTAAGGATCAAATCAAGTGTTCAAGAGGTGTATAAGCTTCATACAACACTTATATATAGAGCCCAAGTGATAAAATAGTCGTTGATAGTGTTTAGAAATAATTTTTTTTATGAAAAATAACCATTTATAGCTGTTGAAAACGTTTCTGGGCACTTGGTAATCAATTACACACTTCTGGTAATCGATTACATGGCTTCTGTCAACATTATAATCAATTACAGGACTTGTGTAATCGATTACAGAATTTCTGGTTTTGAAAGCTGACTTTAAAAGGTCATAACTTCTTTATTTCTTATCCGATTAAAGCAAATGACAACTTATTGGAAAGATCTTTGAGTCTATTTTAAAATGAAATAATTTCAAAACAAAACTCAAAGTATTTTAAAAGATATGATCAAAAGAGTAATCAAAGGTCAATTTTTCAAAACTCAAACTTGACTGTTTTTGAAAACTGACTTTAAATGGTCATAACTTCTTCATTTCTTATCTATTTAAAGCAAATGACATTCATTGAAAAGATATTTGAGTCTATTTTCATATGCAATAAGTTTCACAATAGAACTCAAAGTAGTTTGAAAGTTATGATCAAAAGAGTAACTAAATGTCAGTTTTGCAAAATACAAACTTGACTATTTTTCAAATGTTTGAACTACCACCAAGACTAACTTTCCAAAATGTAGTTTGTTGAGCATTTAAACATGTAAGAATCATTTTTAAAGACTTAAAAACATATTTGAGTATTTTTCTTATAAAACCTCTATCTTTACATAGGAGAAAACTTAAAAGAAAAATATACCAATTCTAGTCTTTAGGCTTTTTGATGCAATCCAAGCTTCCACAAATTTCTTCTCTTCAAATCTTGAAAATGCTTGGAACATCTTAACATTCTCATTCTTCTTGAGTTGAGCATAATTGTGATATTTTACTTTCTTGTTGTAATACTCACTTTTGGTACTTGAACTATCCTACAAAGTATTACTCACTTAAAACAAACATAGTTAGTCCAAATTTATAACTCAATATCTTCATATGCATGATTCATAAATGTATAACTCTAGTTTGTCTAACATGCATATAAGACTTTCATAAATACATCCAAATAAGATATTTATTAATTACAAATAGATATGCCTATATAAGATGCAACAAAGAATACTTTGCACATTTTCATTTAGATTGAGCCAAATCCAATATTAATTTAATACAACTCATATAAAGCATTATTGGATATATTATATGAAGAATGTTACATATATCTCATTGCATGATTATTAGGTAAAATATAACTAGATAAAGTACATAATTATGTATGATACAATATATCTCATTAAGCACATTTATGTAACATGATCAATATTCTTTTGTGATGCATTTGTCATCTATAAAGCATATTTATCAAGCATAAACATCATTCTTTTGTCTTGTATTTGTCATCATCAAAACTTAACATATTAAACCATTGCGGTAAACTTATTTCCACAATCTCTGCCTTTTTGATGATGACAAATCACCAAAGAAAAGACATGTTTAGCAATATAAAAGAATAGATATTCATGTAAGCATATCAAACAATAAGCACAAGGAACATATTTTTCTTTTCAATTTTCTCTCCCCCAATTTGACATCAACAAAAAGGCTTAGGAAGGAAAGGTGATATTTTTCTGTCCCCCTATAGATAAAACTTATGTTGTCAAAAAGAGTAGGATCATCAAACTTTAAAAACTTCTTCAAGTTATTCAAAACATAATTGTCTCCCTTTATTTAATTCTACACATGATTCAAGAATAGAGAGATGAAACAAGTATGCTTTCAAGATATAAAAGATTATTCATGCAAAGCTTGTCATATTTTGGTACATCAACATTTAGCACATGATAGCAATGAGCTTAAGAAATTATGTCTAGCATATAATATCTTGCATACCATATGATAAATAAGTACCACTTGATATCACTTGCTAGGAGTAGCAAAATATTCATGTAAGGTCATGGATTTGAGGTTTTCAAATGAAAGATCATACAACTTGCCACACATCAACCATTTCTCAATGAAAGAATCAAAAGATATGAAGTTTAAGAATGTTTACCTTCATTCATTAATAAAGGAAAAGAGAATAAGAGTTGATCTTTATTGGCATGTTGATAGTCTTAACAATAAAACACTTCATGTCAAGTAAGGATGTAAGCCAAGAGATATAAATAATAATTTAAGAGCTAGACTCTCCTTCAAAATATGCATATTATCAAAAAATAAAACATAATAATTTAATATAGTCATGCATATATTTTTAGTCAATAAGGACATAGAAGAAGGATATGTAAGATAAGCTCTTTCTTATTGAAGCACAAGATAGATAAAAGGAAATATGCATGCTAGGACCATGTAAGCACATTACCATAAAGAAAGGCAAGGTAAAGATACATATTCTTAATCCATCAATCAAAAACTATTTAAAACATTTTCCCCTTTCAAAAAGAATTTTATAAAAACACTATTACCAAGTGGCCTCAATACTCAAGAGGGGGGGTGAATTGAGTATGTAAGTCAAGTTCGCAAATCTTTCGTAATTCGATTGATAAACAATTTTTCGTTGAAGCTATTTGATGAGTAGAACTAATTGGATAAATGGAATAAATACTTTTACTAATAAATGCAACAATCAAGAAGAACAATATTCAAGATATTCAATGAAACAGTGCTTAATGTAAAGAGAAGGGTTTAGAGAGAGCAAACACAATGATTTATCCTGGTTCGATCACCAATCCACTTGTGATCTACGTCCAGTCCCCAAGCAATCAACTTGAGATTTTTCACTATATCTTCAAGCTTCAATGGGTGTTTGATAATCACTACAACCTTGAGCACTCAACACTATGGGATACCTTACCCAAGAGCTTGAGCCTCTATTTTCAAAGGGATACCTCACCCTTACAATGTATGAGGGATACCTCACCTTCTCTAAACAGATTGAATAAGATTTAAATGGATGAAACTCTCTCTCAAGAGCAAGTGTTACAAATTGAAGTACTATGATATTTAGGATTCACACAAACCCAAGCTCAAAACAGAGGATTTAGTAAAATGATGAGAAAAACTTGTTTAAGGCATACAAGGAATTTTGCAGAATGATTCACTCAGTTTTTCTAACCTCTCAACGAAGCCCAACATCCAAATATATAGGTTAGTGCTATTAAATGTCATTGGAGGTGGTTGTGAGCAATTAATGCTCTGCAATATAGCCGTTATGAGCTTCTGCAAATTTTCCTGAACATAGGTTAACCAGTTAGCCATGTATCCTAACCGGTTAGGGACTCATTTTAGGCTTAAACAAAGTGTTCTGGTTTAATAGCTAACCGGTTAGGAGTAAGTTCTAATCGGTTAGGACATTACCATCGTGAGTTCTGAGTTATAGAATAACCGGTTAGGCCATCTGCCTAATCGGTTAGGGAAACACATTTTTGGTTTCTGACTTTGTGAATAACCGGTTAGGTCTTCTACCTAATCGGTTAGGCCAACATGATTTTGGCTTCTGACTTACAAAATAATCGGTTAAGCCATCTGCCTAATCGGTTAGGACAAAACAATCTTGGCTTCTGGAGATGAGACTAACCGGTTAGGTCTTCTACCTAATCGGTTAGGACAAATACATTTTGGCCTCTGACTTATAAGATAACCGGTTAGGAGCCTTGCCTAATCGGTTAGGCATTTGAAAGAGCACGAGACAAGCTATTTTCTGAGCAGGCTAACCGGTTAGGAAAAGGTCCTAATCGGTTAGGAGCCTTAGAATTTTGAATCCTAACAGGTACAGAGACAGTTTTGTGCATTTTAAAGGAGTTGGAAGGTTCTAAAAGACTTTGTCTTAAGTTTGACATATGTAGGAGAACATGTTTGATAGAAAATCTAAGATATCAAAGCAATTGTTACACAAAAACGTTTTAGAACCTTTCATGAAAAACCATTTTGCAAATTCATTTTAGAGAAGTCATTTGAGCTTGAGGTGAATCACTAGAATACCTTTACACTAGTTCTATAGCCTATTTGCTAAACTTGAGTTCCTTGTGACTTGATCATTGTATTCCCATTGCTTCCTTGTTTGTCGACATTAAAATCATTTGCATCTTGTCCAAGCAATCACATTCTCCCCCTTTTTGATGATGACAAACACTTATTGAAGAAAGAGTTAGTTCAAATAATAATTTGAATTCACAAGAGAATTTGGAGACTTACTCCCCCTCTTTTGTTCAAGAGGTGTTTAAATCAGAGATGCACAGCTTCCCCTTTGTTTTGGAATTCCAGGACCATTAATTAATATACAACTCACAAATTCATTATCATTACATTATCATTACATATCCACATTTAGTTACTCTTCTCAATAAATATAAAGACACCTTTATCCCTCTCCCCCTTTTGGCATAATCAAAAAGAAATTCAATAACCTAGGGTATATAAAAAAACAGGCATGCAACTCATAACATATTATATGATAAGCAAAGAGTCAAGGATTCATAACAAGAGCACAAATTCAATAATCTAGAGACTCATAAGCAAAGTCCACAAAACATATTACCAAGGATACCAAAATTATATGTCCAAGGGTCGAAACAGAGTCAAAGTTCACTATCAGGATTATCAAAATAAGCCAAAGATAACCAGTCATTAGTCATGCTAAGCAATTTTCCCAAAATATCCAAAATAAGATAGTGAGGCACAATAAAATAAAAAAAAGTTCAAAGGCTATGAGTGCAGCAGCACAATCATGCTAAACAGAGAGTCCATGCCTAAGCCCCTGGGTCCTCGGGTGCTGGAAAGCGACGCTCGAGCCTATCCAAGCGGTCCTCCATGGCACTCAACCGATCAAAGATGACTGAGTTGCTATGCTCATTGTAGGTGCACACCGCGATGGCTGCAAGAATGCGAGCTTCACTAGTGGATTCAGAGACGCTTCCCATTTTTGGTGCCTCCTCCATAGGGACATCAGCTGTTTGAACTGGAATTTCTTCTGGTAGCGCTCCTCCCACTCGTGCTTGGCCATAAGTCTATTCACCATTGACCTTCTTCATGTGTATTCTATTAAGAGATGCTAGACCAAATTTATGAGGGCCGGCAGTGTTTACAATGCCATCATCCAACAGGGGAACCTTGTGATGGTCTAGGATTCGAGCAACCAGAAGTGCATACGGAAGATCCATAACTGCCTTGTTTTTGGCTTTCAGCATAGTGTGTATGATGTAGAAGGGCCAGTTGATCTTGATGCGTTCCTTGAGAAGCCATATTAGGAAGATGTCTTCCTCTTCAACTAGGGCATAATTGCTTGCCCTTGGTGCAAGAATGTGAGTAACGATGAAATGAAGAAGGCGATCATGGATCTTCAGAAGCCCAGTAGTAAAAGTTCCTTTTGGCATTGGAACTCCAGGCTGAATCATGCCCATAGCAGCATCATCTCTCTTATAATTTTCCCACTTACCATGGTTTTCCAGTCTGAGTTTTTCACCGGAGTGGGGAAGATCAAACAAAGGCACCCACTCACTAGGATTCACCACAATCTTATGTTTCTTAACTTCAGAAATTAAAGATCCTCCTTTAACAGATAAATTGCAGAAGAAGACTTTAATGGGTTCAAGATAGAAATACCCTGGATTTGTGGTGACGAGGGTTCTCAACCCATGGAATTCAAGCAGTTCTGTGAGAGGAGTGAAGCCTTCTTGGATGAAGAACTCCCAGTCCATCCATTTTGGTGAGATGATACGCCTTGCATGGAATTCCAATTGGTATTTCTTCATCTGAGCAGGATCAGTGAAGTACCTCCCAAGATTCAGAGCAACTGAGAAGTCAGGGTCTGTGTCAGTGGGGTTTGTCTCCTTGGGGACATTGGGGTTTTTGGTACGTGTTCTTTTGGGAAATGAGGAGCTGCTGGCCATGGTGGAGATGGTGGCTTAGGGTGCGGTGGTGGAGAGAGAGAGATGAGGGAGATTGAAATGGAGGTTTAATGGAAGAATGATGATGGGAGATGATGGAATGTGAGAGAAATGGGGTTGAAAGACCAAATTAGGAGTGGATTGAAGGTGAGGAATGAAGGTGAGGAAGTGGGTGTGTGATTTCCTGAGAAAACGAGGAAGAAGATAGAAGTGGAGGGTCATGAATGGAGGGAACGCTGCTGGAGGGGCTTTTTAATTGGAGTGCCTAACCGGTTAGGGATTGTGAGTAACCGGTTAGGGTTATTAGGAAATAGCCACTGTGATGTCCAATAACCGGTTATTGTGTTAAGTCAGAGCGTCCAGATATGATCCCAAATACAGGGTAACCGGTTAGGAGCTATATCTAACCGATTATTTGGTCATGACAGAAGGTCCCTTAATATTCCAAACACTTCCAAGTCCCATACGAAAACATATTATTCTTCCTTTACTTGATCATTGCACTGATAGCATTATAATAAACTCATGAGAGTGATCCTTGACATGTATCAGTAGGAACAATTCTTATTTCACTTCTAGTATTCCAAATCACTTGAGGTTCATTTTGGCTTGAGTCCATTCTTCATTTAGAAACAAAATCTTCCCAATATTAATAGGAACCTTGAGCTTTCAGATTTTGGGGGACTTAAGCATGAACTCAGCTCCTGCAAAACAACATAAGGGGACACTCCGACGCTCAAGTCAGTATTGGATTCATGAAAAAAGATTCAAAGATTATGCAACATTGTGACATAATTATGCAGAAAAAAAATCACAAGTTTATGCATTTGTTTTAGGATTATGCAGTAAATATTTAATTTATGCATGATTGATCCAATATACCAAGTTTATTTCTAATGTAGAAAAATGCTTCTTTTGCTAGGGGTTTGGTGAAAATATCAGCTAGTTGCTTAGTTGTTTCAACAAATTCAAGTATGTAATCACCCTTTTGAACATGATCTCGAATGAAATGATGTCTTATTTCAATATGTTTAGTTCTAGAATGCAAAATGGGATTTTTTGACAAGTTAATTGCACTGGTATTATCACATCTTATGGGAATATGATCAAGCTCAAGACCATAGTCCAAGAGTTGTTGTTTCATCCAAAGGACTTGAGAACAACAACTCCCACCGCAACATATTCGCCTTCAATTTGTAGACAATGCCACGCTATTTTGTTTCTTGCTATGCCAAGAAACTAGTGAACTTCAAGCAAGGTGTGGCATGTCCCACTAGTGCTTTTTTCGATCCATTTTGCATCCAAAGCAAAATCAGAATCGAGTACCCAATAAGACTACATGAGGCACCCTTAGGGTACCACAAACCCATTTGTGATGTGCCTATTAGATATTTCATTATTCTCTTAACAAAGACTTAGGTGTGATTCTTAGGATTAGCTTGATATCTTGCACACATGCATACACTAAACATTATATCAGGCCTACTTGCAGTGAGATAAAGGAGTGAGCCAATCATACCTCTATATTTTGTAATTTCTACCGATTTACCTCCTTCATCCTTGTCCAAATAACAAGAGGTGCCCATAGGGGTAGCCATATGCTTGGCATTTTCCATTCCAAATTTTTTGAGCAACTCCTTGCAATACTTGGATTGGCTTATGAACGTTCCTTCTCTTGCTTGCTTGATTTGGAGACCAAGGAAGAAGTTGAGCTCACCCATCATAGACATCTCAAACTCACTTTGCATAATATTTGAAAATTCTTCACAAAGAGAGTTGTTAGTAGCACCAAATATAATGTCATCAACATAGATTTGAACTAAAAGAATGTCATGCATTTTGTGTTTTATGAAAAGAGTGGTGTCAACCTTGCCTCTAGAAAAACCTTTTTCTAAAAGAAATTTGCTCAACCTTTCATACTAAGCTCTAGGAGCTTGTTTCAAGCCGTACAAGGCCTTTTTCAATTTGAAAACATGGTTGGGCAAATCAAAAACCTCAAAACCAGGAGGTTGTTCAACATACACCTCCTCTTGTATAAAACCATTTAAAAAGGCACTTTTGACATCCATTTGGTAGAGTTTGAAATCCATGATGCAAGCATATGCAAGTAATATTCTAATGGCCTCTAACCTAGCTACGGGAGCATAAGTTTCTTCATAATCTATGCCTTCTTCTTGATTATATCCCTTAGCTACAAGCCTAGCTTTATTTCTTATTATTAAACCCGTTTCATCAAGTTTGTTCCTAAAGACCCATTTGGTGCCAATTATAGGATGATCATTGGGCCTTGGAACTAATTCCCAAACTTGATTCCTCTCAAATTGGTTTAGTTCTTCTTGCATGGCCAAGATCCAATGCTCATCATTAATGGCCTCATTTATGTCTTTAGGTTCAACTTGAGAGACAAAGGCTAGATGATTACATGCATTTCTAAGAGAGTTTCGAGTGATTACCCCTTTTGATACATCACCTATCACCTTGTCAAGAGGATGATACCTTGAAGTCCTCCATTCCTTGGGTAGATCCAAGATTTTAGAATCTTCTTGCCATGAGTGATCAAGGAGTCTCTCTTCTTCCTTCTTGGACTCTATCTCTTGATTTTCCAAGTGCGTCTTTGCCAAGATTTTTGCAACATCATCAATAAGTTCCTTTCTCGGCTCATTTGGGTTAGTTTCATCAAATGCAACATGTATGGATTCTTCTATGGTCATAGTTCGTTTATTATAAACTCTAAAGGCCTTACTATGAATAGAATAACCAATGAATATTCCTTCATCAGATTTTGCATCAAACTTCCCCAAGTTATCCTTTCCATTATTCAAAACAAAGCATTTACATCCAAAAACATGAAAATGTGGCACATTAGGTTTCCTTCCTTTGTACAATTCATATGGAGTTTTCTTTAAAAATGGCCTTATTAGGGTTCTATTCATAACATAACAAGCGGTGTTAACCGCATCCGCCCAAAAGTACTTAGGAAGGTTGGCCTCATTGAGCATAGTTATTGCCATTTCTTCTAAAGATCGATTTTTCCTTTCTACAACACCATTTTGTTGTGGTGTTCTAGGGGTAGAAAAATTATGCTCAATGCCATGTTCATCACAAAAAGTTTCAAATTCATGATTTTCAAATTCACCACCATGATCACTTTTTATGGATGCAATACAAAAACCTTTTTCGTTTTGGATAACTTTGGCAAGTTTTCTAAATGATTGAAAAGCATCATTTTTGTGGGCCAAGAATAATGTCCATGTAAATCTAGAAAAATCATCCACAATCACTAATGCATAGTAATTCCCACCAAAGCTCATAGTTCTAGAGGGTCCAAAAAGATCCATGTGCAAAAGTTGTAAAAGTCTAGAAGTTGAAACTATGTTTTTAGCTTTAAAAGAGACCTTTACTTGTTTTCCTTTTTGACATGCATCACAAAGTTTGTCTTTTTCAAATTTGAGCTTTGGAAGACCAATTACTAGTTCTTTCGAAACTAATTTGTTTAAGTGATCCACGTGAATGTGAGCAATTCTTCTATGCCATAACCATGAATCATTTTCTTTACTCATAAAGCACTTAGCATCATTTGAGGAGATATCATCGAGACTAATCATATATATATTATTGACTCTATGACCAACAAATTTAACTTGCTTATCATCCTTTCCCTCAATTATGCAACAAGAGGAATCAAATATAACTCTATTTCCTTTATCACACAATTGACTAATACTAAGTAAATTATGTTTAAGTCCTTCAACAAGTAAGACATTATCAATAGATGATGAAGGGATCTTACCAACTTTGCCAATTCCAATAATATTCCCTTTGTTGTTATCACCATATGTGACATGACCATGTTTCTTGTGTGTAAGGGAGGAGAACTTGGAGCCATCACCGGTCATGTGCTTGGAGCAACCACTATCAAGATATCAACTTGAGCTCTTGGTCTTCAAGCACACCTACAACACACATTCAAGATTTAACTTTTGGTACCCAAATTGTTTTAGGTCCTTGTGTGTTAGAATTAGGTATGGTGCCTTTAGGGACCCAAACCCTTTTGATTCCAACCTTGGTGTTTATATTCTTTCTAACATTGCAAGTGGATGCACTATGCCCTTTCCTACCACAATGAAAACATTTAACAAAGGGGCTATTTGAAGTTTTTGAGGAAACAAAGAAGTTCTTATAAGACTTTTGATGGTTGTTTGGATTAAATCCCAAACTGGCTTTTTGAAAAACACATTTTTGTCTCCCCAACAACACATTCAAGTTGTCTTTACCAAAAGTGAATTTTGCAAGAGTGTTGTTCAAGTCTTCAATTTCTTTTTCAAAAGCTTTACATGATAAACAAGGTAATGATATGAATGTATTGTCATGTGATGAACAAGTCATGCATAATGAATTAGCATCTATAAGTCCTAAGGTCTCATTTTCGATCTTAAGTTCATTTATCTCCTTAGTTAAAGTGGAAACTTTCTTTGTCAATAGGGAGATTGTTTTATTGGAAGACAAAATCATTTTTGTGAGCCTCAAAGATTCATCATGCAATTCTTGAAAGGCAACTTGCAATTCATCATAAGAAGGTGGAGGTTCTAGGTTAGAAGAGGTTACCTCGGTGTCGCTTTCTCCACTTTCTTCTCCTTGAGCCATGAGGCAAAGATGAGCTTCTTCATTCTCCGAATCGTCAGAAGAGCTTAAATCATTGTCCTCCCAAGCTATGTATGCTCTTCTTCCTTTCTTTTCCTTAGAGGGCCTTTTCTCAAATTTCTCTATCTTTTTGAGATATATAGGACACTCCATTTTCATGTGCCCCGATTTTCCGCATTCATAGCATTTTGGAGGAGTGGAGGATCCTTCTCCTTTGTGATATGCTTTCTTTTGAGGAAACAGTGGTCTTCTTTGAAATCCCTTTTTCTTCAAGAATCTTTCGAATTTTCTCACAAGGAGACTAAGATTCTCCTCACTTAGCTCAATATTTTCAGCATCCTCTTCACCATCTTCATCATCATCTTCAAGTATGGAAGAGGTGGCCTTGAGTGCAATTCCCTTCTTCTTTTTGTCATGTTCTTCATTTTGATTGAGCCTATTTAGTTCCAGCTCATGCTCTTGAAGTTTTCCGAATAGGGTGGCTAGAGACATGATTGATAAATCTCTTGATTCCGCAATCGCCGTTACCTTGGGTTGCCAATTCCTGCTTAGACATCTCAAGACTTTGTTAATAAGATCCTCATTAGGAAATGTCTTTCCCAATGAGATGAGATGATTAACAATATGAGTAAATCTCTTTGCATATCTTGAATACTCTCACCTTGATTCATTCTAAACAATTCATATTCATGAGTAAGAGTGTTTATTCGAGATCTTTTTACCTCACTAGTACCTTCATGAGTTACTTGTAGGGTATCCCACATTTCTTTGCGGTCTTACAATTTGACACCCTAAAGAATTCATCATACCCCAAAGATGTGGTGATGATGTTCTTGGCTCTCAAATTATATTGAACCTTCTTTTTATCATCATCGGTCCAATCACTTCTAGGTGTATTAATTGTCACACCATCCTTAGTTTGTGTAGGGACAAAAGCACCATTTTCAATCTGCGTCCCACACATCTAATCAATAGCTTCAATAAAAATTTTTATCCTTTCTTTCCAATAGGCATAACCATCCCCATTGAAATAAGGAGGTCTATTTATAGAAGAACCTTCATTTGAAAAACCATTTGAAGCCATCACTTCTCTTGAAGCTGCTAAGCTCTTTATACAAGAGTCTAACTCTGATACCACTTGTTACCAAGTGGCCTCAATACTCAAGAGGGGGGGTGAATTGAGTATGTAAGTCAAGTTCGCAAATCTTTCGCAATTCGATTGATAAACAATTTTTTGTTGAAGCTATTTGATGAGTAGAACTAATTGGATAAATGGAATAAATACTTTTACTAATAAATGCAACAATCAAGAAGAACAATATTCAAGATATTCAATGAAATAGTGCTTAATGTAAAAAGAAGGGTTTAGAGAGAGCAAACACAATGATTTATCCTGGTTCGATCACCAATCCACTTGTGATCTACGTCCAGTCCCCAAGCAATCAACTTGAGATTTTTCACTATATCTTCAAGCTTCAATGGGTGCTTGATAACCACTATAACCTTGAGCACTCAACACTATGGGATACCTCACCCAAGAGCTTGAGCCTCTATTTTCAAAGGGATACCTCACCCTTACAATGTATGAGGTATACCTCACCCTCTCTAAACAGATTGAATAAGATTTAAATGGATGAAACTCTCTCTCAAGAGCAAGTGTTACAAATTGAAGTACTATGATATTTAGGATTCACACAAACCCAAGCTCAAAACAGAGGATTTAGTAAAATGATGAGAAAAACTTGTTTAAGGCATACAAGGAATTTTGCAGAATGATTCACTCAGTTTTTCTAACCTCTCAACGAAGCCCAACATCCAAATATATAGGTTAGTGCTATTAAATGTCGTTGGAGGTGGTTGTGAGCAATTAATGCTCTGCAATATAGCCGTTACGAGCTCTCAGAATTTTCTCGAACATAGGCTAACCGGTTAGCCATGTATCCTAACCGGTTAGGGACTCATTTTAGGCTTAAACAAAGTGTTCTGGTTTAATAGCTAACCGGTTAGGAGTAAGTTCTAATCGGTTAGGACATTACCATCATGAGTTCTGAGTTATAGAATAATCGGTTAGGCCATTTGCCTAATCGGTTAGGGAAACACATTTTTGGTTTCTGACTTTGTGAATAACCGGTTAGGTCTTCTACCTAATCGGTTAGGCCAACATGATTTTGGCTTCTGACTTACAGAATAACCGGTTAAGCCATCTGCCTAATCAGTTTGGACAAAACAATCTTAGCTTCTGGAGATGAGACTAACCGGTTAGGTCTTCTACCTAATCGGTTAGGACAAATACATTTTGGCCTCTGACTTATAAGATAACCGGTTAGGAGCCTTGCCTAATCGGTTAGGCATTTGAAAGAGCATGAGACAAGCCATTTTCTGAGCAGGCTAACCGGTTAGGAAAAGGTCCTAATCGGTTAGGAGCCTTAGAATTTTGAATCCTAACAGGTACAGAGACAGTTTTGTGCATGTCAAAGGAGTTGGAAGGTTCTAAAAGACTTTGTCTTAAGTTTGACATATGCAGGAGAACATGTTTGATAGAAAATCTAAGATATCAAAGCAATTGTTGCACAAAAACATTTTTGAACCTTTCATGAAAAACCATTTTGCAAATTCATTTTAGAGAAGTCATTTGAGCTTGAGGTGAATCACTAGAATACCTTTACACTAGTTCTATAGCCTATTTGCTAAACTTGAGTTCCTTGTGACTTGATCATTGTATTCCCATTGCTTCCTTGTTTGTCGACATCAAAATCATTTGCATCTTGTCCAAGCAATCACAAACACATTATATTTTCAAAAGTATTTTAGAAGGGTAGAGAGATTTTATATTAAAATAACATATTCCTTGAAAGTGATCAAACCTAAGTCAAAAGAACATTTGAAAGTACATTTCTTCTTTTTCTCATTAACAAGAGCCTTGACAAATAAAACACTTTGAAGAACAACGTTTATCTTTTGAAGTATTAAGATGGGCTCTATAGAGCATTTCAAAAGATTTATTTGGAAACTTAAGCATTCTCTTAAGATTTAACAAGACTTTTCAAAGCAAAAGAAGAGAATACTACATTTATAGCACAAATCGAATGGTTTCTAAATTTTTAAAACAATTAGGAGGTGAAAATACTTGTAACTTCTTAAGATAAGTTCAAAAGATTCTCAATGATATGAAATTTGAAAAGTTTCTTTCAAATATGATAAGAGATTTTGCTTTAAAAACTTTTTAATCAAACTAAAAATCTTTTCAAAACAAGAGCATGATTCTCATAAGAGTTATATCACTAAGAAAACATAGATCAAGAGAATCATAGATATCAATCATTCTCCTTGATGAAATATGCTATATGGATCAAAGTATGTATAGAACTAATATCACTTGCCCTATATGCAATGACAAAAATTAGTAAGTCCATATCCAATTAAGTACTTTGTCAATGCTAAGCATACTTCTCATGTAAGGAAAGCATCTAATCATTTAAGATCAATTTATCAATAAGTATCATATAATCCATAGCATATAGAATACCATAATACTTTAGGGATAAAGATACTTATTGAGTTAGACAGAGAGTGATGCTCCTTTAGAGTGTTCTTCATTTATAGGCCCTTTGAGTTTGTGCTTTCTTCCATTGAGTGTTCCATTCCATTGCACTTGAAGAAAGTCTCATCATGTCTCTCTTCATTCAACTCTTCTCATTTATCCACATATGCTTGACACTTTAATATTTGATAACTATCTTTGAAACACATAAAGACACTTGCAAAGCTAACTTTAAAAAATCTCTAACATATAGGTTAGTATCAAATATCATTCAAGCTCATTTACAAGCATAACTTAGGTTGATATATAATGAAAAATCATGTACCACATTATCAACCATGCAAAGTTAGTTCTAAAGAGAACAAAAGAATGACATATGCACTTAAATCCAAAAATATGGTTTAAGCAATTTAAGGCATGATTCAAGTTTATCAAGAAACATATGATCAACATCAAAACTTATATAAGCATTTTGGGGTAAACAATGATCATGTAAGGCATGTAATATCAAGTAAGGAATGCTAGTATGCTCACATGCCAATCAAGAACAAAAAGTCCTTTATTGTAATGCAAGAATTGAAAAGCCATGGAATTATAAATTTTAAAACCATTTATGATTCATTTCAAGATATACTTCAATGTAAGAACCATTGTAGTTCAAGGTCAAGTTCAAGACACAAAATGAATCATTTATTTCTTGTTTTCAAGATATGAACATATTAAGTAATTTCAAACAAGAAGTGAACTTATCTAGCATATTATCACATGTAGAGATATTTCCAAGATATAAGGCTAGAAAAGTACAACTTTAAAGCAAGTTAAAGCATAAAAATAACTCTCCATTTATTCAAATATCACATGATATTCAAATTAAAGCATAAGTAAGGATAAGAGATTAAAATTACCAAAAGTGTGCTCTTTAAGTTTTTGTAGGTGATTCCAACTTATATGTATCAAGGCTCCTTATGAATGTTATGGTTCTCCATGCCATCCTTTTATGTTTTCATTACTCTTGGAGAACTTGGACCATTTCAAATTTTTCTAACCTCAAGTAGCGTAGTTATATTTCACTTCAATGCATGCTTGAGCTAATAGTTACCCTACAGCACAATTCAAAGAACGTCCTTTGGTATCCACCAATTTTGGATCCATAGGGGTTACTCATTGATTATTAATCCATTATGCTCTCATAAAGATCAATTTTTTTATAGTATGTAAATTGAGCAAAACAAATTAAATAATCAATTATCATTAAGCACATATCCAATAGCATGCTCACTTTCATGATATATAGACAATTTAAAGTATAGAAAGCATACTTAGGTATTGTACAACCTTATGTACCAAGATATATAACAAGCTAATGAGCTATGGTACAATAAGAATAAACATAATTATGTGCAAAACAAAATATTTAGATTTTACTAAGTACACATAATTCTATCATTTACCTAAGGCCTACAAGGAATATACCTCATATTCATTGTCTTTTTAAGTGAATGTGCATAAGAGGTAAAAACATTTGATACATTGGCCTTGGTAATTAAGGAAACTTTTTTCCTTACCCATTGCTTCTTTTTTGGTGTTTTGAACTTAGCAAGTTTCACATTTTGTGTAACACCCACCTTAGGATGTCATATCCATGTTACATAATTACCAAATCAACCTTATTTAGATAACGTACTTTGTAGGGAAAAATACAAAATTCAAAAATTCTTAATAACAAGAAAATAAACTTAGCAGAAAATAAAACATCACAGCATCATTACAAATAATTTACATCATTTATACATATCCAAGTCTCTTGTTATACATATACAAATCTTTAACACTATCATACTGTAAATATTACAAACTCCAAAAATTTTAAACACTATTTACATTGACATCTTTGCCCAAGTACTACTAGGTAGCTAAGCCCTCAGAAGTAGTTGGACCCTCAGATGGGTCCTCCTCAGACTCCCCGGGTGGGGGAATTCCAACCCGACGTAAAGTCCGAGGAACAAATGTCCGAGCAGACGATACGACACTACTCTCTCTAGGGGTGCGATAGTATGCTCCCCAGTGCTGCCTGATGGATACAGGGAACTCTAATTGTACATAAATAGTAACAGAAAAGTAAGGGTTCCCTGACTGTAGCCTACTCAGTCTAATATTTACATCTCCTAGATAATATATACTCTCTCTCTCAAGATCTTCAGTCCATGCCTCGTCCCCTCCGATGAATGTCAGTCTCATGTAACCCACAAAGCTAGGGATCTCTACCGCCATTAAAACTCGAAGTTCTCAATGGAATCTGGACCTTTCTCTGCTTCTCGCTCTACATCTGGCTCAGTCTCTTAACAACACATAAACATGATACAACATATATATATACAAGAGGTGAGATCACCTACGCCAATACCAGTATGGTAGCAGTGAAGATAAACACATCCAAAATATCATACAGATGTCATACTATAATTACAGTTATGCCATTAACCTTATATATATCATCAATTACATAAGAAATAAAACAAGAATTACGATTACGCTATTTTCAATACTCAAGTATGCAATATTTTAATTATTACAAGCTATAATTACACATGAGTAAGAATTACAATGATATATCCTCTATGAATGCAAATGTACACTGACTCAATATCCTACTCCATGGAGCTACAACTCAAGTCGGAGAGAATGACTGAAAAGATCTGTCGGCACCAACATGCTTCAGACCACGTGCTCAATTTCTGCACATCTAGCATATACACGATAGTCTTTATCAAATCATGATTAGGGATAGTGTCTCAGTCCGGATCATTGGTGTGTTGCATCGGTCTAACCCACGGTATAGAAGAGCTACCAACTGTCCATTGTAGGCAACCCGCACCCCAATGCCCCCAAGGTCAATAAGTGACCTACACTACGCTTATCGCACCCACTCAGGAGGTGTAGTCTCTCCTAGGCAACTTGCCTTACACAGTCCTTTGGACCTTTCTAATGCATGTACTATGTACTATTCACAATTTCTATTAATATCACATATGCAGGGTTTATATAATAATTTAACAGCATTATTACTGTAATTTAATCGCATAGTCATATTTTCATATTTTCTCACTCGCGACCTAATTCTGTCACCTTTCAAATCACGTAATGATTTTTCAATGTTTTCCAATCGCGTGAATATTTTTCATACGTTTTGAATCAGAATTACTGTTTTACTCAATTTAATATTAAAATTTACTGTATTTCTCTCATATTTGCAAAATAATCCCTCAAAACACATAAATTACATTTTCGTCTCTCAAAACTGATTAATTATGTTTTCGTCCCTCAAAATACATAAATTACATTTTTGTCCTTCAAAAACATATTAATTATGTTTTCGCCCTTCAAAACACATCAATTTACATAATGACCCCATATTTCCATAACATTCACAATTGAATCCCTTTCTCATAAAATTTACAGTACAAAGTTTACATACATACGGTATAAATTTCTCTACAGTATATATTTCACATACACCCATATTATCAGTTCCTTAAGCATTACAGCATACAAGCAAGTATTGAAATAAAATTATACCTCACAGATATTACACATACGAACATAGAAACACAAACAGACACATCCCAAATACAGTCCAAACATAGAAACACAAGCAGGCACATCTCAAATACAGTCCAATCAATACAGTCCAAGAACCTCAAACAATAGGTGATTAACCTCAAATAATAGGTGAATAAATCCTTAAGGATTTTTCACCGAACAAACCATCCTCACACTACCAGAACATGGGTGGTAAGGTTGAGTCCCCCTCTTACCTCTTGAAGACAAGCTTTCTAAGCTTCCCTCCTTTCCTTGAAACTTTGTTAATCTCCTAAACAAGCCCTAAAATTTTCAAGAAAATTTGTAAAGGATCACACAAGAATCAAGATTGAAAACCATGGAGAAATCATGGTTAACAAAATAAAAAAAAAATCAAGCTTTGAATCATTAAATCCAAGCTTACCTTTTAGGAAAAGGTTGAAGAAGCTTTAAACAAGATAGGATAGGTTTTGTGACAAAACCTTGTGAAGGAGAAATGATTAGAGTAGAATTTGAGTCAAAACAAACCAAGAGATGAATGTTTAAAGGTTTGATGGTGTGATTTTCTAGGTGGTAGCCGATTGGGAGAAAGAAGGGAGAAGGGAAGGTGCATGAGTTTTCCCTTGGAATATTGAGAGAAATTAGCTTATGTTTTGATAAGTGTAAAAACAAAAGGATGAGGACATTTCACAAAGGCTGCTAGCCGTGTAATGCTTGTGAGATTTTGGAAGAATTACTTGAGTGATTATCAATTTTTTTTTTAAGTGCATGAAGACAATTTGCCAATTTGTGTGATTTGTGAGGAGAAAATGAAGAAATTCATTTGCATAATTATCCACTCCTTCCAGCTGCTGCTGAGAGTGAAATTGTGAGGATAAATAAAGAGATTTAATTGATTAATTATCCAATCTTCCAGCTGCTGCCATGAGCTGTTGCCGTGTGACTTGTGAGGAGAAAATGGAGAGAATTACTTGGATAATTCTCCCATTTTACAGCTGCTGCCAAGCTGTTTTGGTGAATGACCGTGAATGACATTTTACTTGAGTAAGTAGCTATTCTTTAATTGCACAAGGACACTCTCTTCTCATTGGTCACAAACTTGACTTTGCATGACTTTGCATGACTTTGTGATATTCAAATATCACTTGGAAGCTTCTTCAAATTCTTTGAAACCGTAGCGCTCTTTTCTTCTTTGCTGGACCGTCTCCAATTCTGCTGCTCCAAAATGCTGCTGAACCGTGGAACTTGGTGCTGCTGGGTTGTCCAATTCTTCTGCTGGACCATGGTTGTTTAGGTAAGTTTAAGGTCCTTAATTCATTATTAGTTCAAGCCTAATTACTAGTTAGTTGATTAGTTAATTAATTAAGTTTAATTTCCTAACCATTCTTACTTAATCATCCACGTATAAAACTAATTTAGTTTAACATATTTAGCATGCATCTAATTCATATTCAACATGCATCATCACCTCCAATTAGAATTAGGATATTAAATTAAGGATTAAGTTATAACTAATCCCTAATTAAATTAATTTACTTAATTTCTTAATTAGGTAATTAGTTCAACTAAATTAAGGTTAATTTGTTTTCTAAGCAAAAGTCAAGCAATTATTGTTGACTCAATCTTATCCAATGAAAATCAATTTGATTTCCTATCCATTAATTTTATCTATGGTGGATATTACTTGATAGTTTTGGTAGGATTTGTTTTACACCATTGATTGAATCAATGGTGAAGATCAAAGCTTCTAAGTCAAGCTTCAAATCTAATGGTCTACAAGGAAGTCTAAGCTTCTTTCCTTGACCAATTCTCATTGGTTAGAAAAGTCCAACCATTTATTTTGACTATATCCTATTGGATCATTTTAATTTTAATCACAAGAAATATTCTAAACACTTTTCTATTAATTAAAACTTATCGGGTCCAACATTCATAGCAACGACTGTTATAAATATATCCACAGATATTTATTGGTACAATATTTTTATCTTTACAGATAGATTCTAAAATTAAAAGATTCTTGTCTGAGTCACTCGGATTCGGGTTTAGTAAGATCCCCCGTCTTCAAATGAGGCAGATCAGAATTTTCCCGGCTTGAAAAATTATTATTTTTCCTGGCCAGGAGCAATCACACAAAATGATCAAATATGATCTCAGAACAGTCAAATTATTTTTATACCACACAGAAAATACAAAACAGTGTAATTATGCTATTACTATTCATATAGTCAGAATTTAGGGTGTTACAACTCTCCCCCTCTAAAATAAAGTTTCGTCCTCGAAACTTGACATATAATTAACACAAAAATGGATACTGCTCTCTAATCTTTTCTTCCAACTCCCATGTGGCTTCACTACTTACATCGTTCCAAACTACTTTAACTAAAGCAATGTCTTTTCCTCGAAGCTGCTTTATTCTTCAGTCTTCAATCTTGACTGGAACTGTCTCATAGGTCAAGTTCTCCTTTAGTTGTATAGTGTCTGGTTTGATAATGTGAGTCAGATCTGGAATATATTTTCGTAGTTGGGATACGTGAAATACATTATGAAGATTTGATAAAAACGGTGGTAGTGCAACTTGATAAGCTACCGGACCTATCCGACGAAGTATCTGATACGGTCCGATAAACTTAGGAGTAAGCTTCCTCGACTTAATTACTCGTCCAACTCCAGTCATAGGCGTCACACGTAAAAATACATGATCACCTTCTTCGAATTGCAGTGGTCTTCGCCTTTTATTTGCATAGCTCTTTTACCGCGTCTGAGCTGTTCTCATTTTGTCTTGAATCATCTTTATCTTCTCGGTTGTCTGCTGCACAATTTCAGGTCCTATCATAGTACTTTCACCATCCTGGTACCAACACAATGGAGTCCTACATCTTCTCCCATATAAGGCTTCATAGGGTGCCATCCCTATACTCGAATGGAAACTATTGTTGTAGGTGAACTCTATCAATGGTAGAAATTCATCCCAACCACCAGTTTGCTCTAGAACACAAGCCCTCAACAAGTCCTCCAACAACTGAATTGTTCTTTTTGACTGACCATCAGTTTGTGGATGGTAAGCAGAACTCAAATGTAGATTGGTTCCCATTGCTTCTTGTAGACTAGTCCAAAATCTTGATGTGAATCGCGGATCTTGATCAGAAATTATACTGGATGGTACACCATGAAGTCTAACAATTTCATTGATGTATATCTGAGCCAACTTCTCCATTGAGTACTTAATATTAATTGGTAGAAAATGCGCCGACTTTGTAAGCCGATCAATAATTACCCATATAGAGTCGTGACCCTTCCGAGTTCTTGGTAGCCCTGTGACGAGATCCATTGCTATGTCATCCCATTTCCATTCTGGAATAGACAAAGGTTGCAACATTCCTGATGGCCGTTGGTGTTCTACCTTGACCTTTTGACAAGTCAAACAGGATGATACATATTCTGCGACATCCCTCTTCATTCCTTGCCACCAATACAGCTGCTTCAAATCTTGGTACATCTTCGTGGCTCCTGGATGCATACTCAACTTACTTCTATGAGCTTCATTCAAAATCGATCTCTTAAGTTCTGGATTATTTGGCACACAAACTCTCCCTTTGAACTTCAAAATTCCATCAACACCTTTGCTGAATTCTAATTCTGCTCCTTGACTTCTTGCTTCCTTTGCTTCTTGCAGATATTGATCACTATTTTGTCCTTCTCGTATTTTATCCATCAGATCATTCGAAATGGTGATCATATTCAAACACATCTTCCCCAGTGTTAACTTCACAGATAATCGCATATCTCGAAATTCTTCTATCAATTCTTTCTCCTTCATCATCATAACAGAAGCATTAAGCGATTTTCTACTCAAAGCATCCGCTACGACATTCGCTTTTCCAGGATGATATTGTAACTGAAAGTCATAATCTTTCAGAAACTCGAGCCAACGTCTTTGTCTCATGTTCAACTCTTTCTGGTCGAACAGATACTTCAAACTTTTATGGTCACTAAACACAGTGAACATTGCCCCATAGAGAAAATGTCTCCATACCTTCAACGCAAACACCACTCTTTGCTAGCTCCAAGTCATGAGTCGGATAATTCCTCTCATGCACTTTCAACTGCCTCGATGCATATGCCACAACCTTACGGTTTTGCATAAGTACACAACCCAATCCTTGATAAGAAGCATCACAGTACACCTCGAAAGGTTCGTTCGGATCAGGTAGAATCAAAACTGGTGAAGTAGTCAGTCGTCGTTTCAACTCCTGAAAACTTTCCTCACAGGCTTCAGTCCACACGAACGGTTGATTCTTTCGTGTAAGTTGGGTAAGAGGTCCTGCAACCTTTGAAAACCCTTCTATGAATCGTCGATAGTAACCGGCCAATCCGATGAAACTACGGATCTCTGATACAGTCTTCGGTATCTCCCATTCAATAACTGTCTCCACCTTCGACGCATCAACTTCAATTCCATCTGTCGATATGACATGCCCCAAGAATTGTACTTTGCTCAACCAAAATTCACACTTAGACAACTTGGCATATAGTTTATTTTCCTTCAAAATCTGGAGAACCACTCTGAGATGTTCAGCATGTTCCTCCTGACTTCGAGAATAAATCAAGATATCATCAATAAAGACAACAATAAACTTATCCAAGTATGAACGGAAAAGTCTGTTCATGAAGTTCATAAATATTGCAGGTGCATTAGTCACACCAAAAGGCATCACTCGGTACTCATAATGCCCATATCGAGTCCGGAACGCAGTCTTCGGGATATCCTCCACCTTTACACGTATCTGGTGATAACCAGAATGTAAATCAATCTTAGAAAATATGGTGGCTCCTCGTAATTGATCCAGCAGATCATCAATCCTCGGTAGGGGATATTTATTCTTGATTGTAATCTTGTTCAGCTGTCGATAATCCACACATAGCCGAGAAGTCCCATCCTTCTTCTTTACCAACAACACTGGAGCTCCCTAAGGTGATACACTTGGTCTCACAAATTGCTTTTCCAATAAATCTTCCAATTGCTTCTTCAGTTCGGCCAACTCTACTGGTGACATTCTGTAAGGTGCCATAGATATAGGTCCAGCTCCAGGTACTAAATCAATAGAGAATTCAATCTCCCTTTCCGGTGGTAATCCCGGTATATCTTCAGGAAACACTTCGGGAAATTCATTCACTACAAAGATATCCTTCAAAACATCTTCACAGTGAACCTCCAAGGAAGATATCAACAAGTATCCTAAGTCTCCTTCCTTTAAACAAGCTTCCACTTGAGTAGCCGTTAAGACTTTAGAATCCTTAACCTCAGGGAAAACTAACGTCTTACTCGAACAGTCAATCAGGATATGGTTAGAAGATAACCAATCCATTCCTAAGATTACATTAATCTTAGAAAGAGGCAAACAGATCAAATCCACATGAAAGATTCTATCCCTAACACAAACAGGGCAATTCAAGCATACTTTTGTAGTTATCACAGGTTTATCAGTAGGAGTAACCACAGTCAAATTATATGGCAATGTAGTCACAGTCAATCCCAAACGCTCCACACAATCACATGCAATGAAATAATGTGTTGCTCCCGAATCATATAACACTGTTAAAGGGTTACCTTTAATGGCACACTCTTCCATTATCAAATCCTCAGATTTAGCGGCTTCCTCCCTGCTCATAGTATATACTCGACCACTCGCTTGTGGCCTTGCAGTACGAACATTGCCCACTGATGGCTCTGCCTTCAACTGATCACAATCTCTGGAAAAATATCCAGGTTTCCCACATCTATAACAGATCACCCCCTTATGCTGACAGTCTCTAGTAAGATGTCCTTTCCCACACTTAAAATATTTAAGTGCAGAAGTTCCAGTTGAAGCTGCCTTACTACCACTTGAACTTCCCCCAACTGATTGCTGTCGATTCTGACTTGCTGCTGGTTTAGTGTAGGGCTTTTGTTGATAATGGTTGCCACCGATACCTCCGCTACCTCTTCCCCTTTGGAACCGTGCTGGTCCAAAGTTTTTAGTCCTTGCCGCCAGTTGGTTATCGATCTCCTCAATATTGCGGCACTTGTCCAATAACACTGGAAATTGATCAATATCCACCATCGCTAAAGCTCTCTTGATGTCAAGCCTCAACCCCTCTTCAAATTTCCTACACTTCCATTCCTCATCTGGATGCATCTGAAAGTACCTCGAAAACTTAGACAAGCTTTCGAACCTTGCTGCATACTCGCTCACAGTCATTGCTCCTTGCCTCAGACTAAGGAACTCCATCTCCTTAGCATGTTGCACACTCATTTGGAAAATATTTTGCCAAAAACTTCGTCTAAAGAGCTGCCATGTTACAATTCTTCTTTTCACTTCAATTAATCTTCGAGCTCCTGCCCACCAGGCCTCTCCATCACCAACTAGCACAAACGTCGCGAAAGTAAGTTTTTGCTCATCAGTACAACCCATCCCATTAAATATCTTCTCTAGTTCCTTAATCCACAGATCAGTCTTCTCTGGATCAAACTCTCCATGAAACTTAAGTGGATTATTCCTTCGAAATTCTGACAAGCTATGAGCATCATCAGTTGCTCTCTGATTCTGCTGTACAACAACTTCAGCAATCCTTTGTATTGCTGCTATAACTACAGCCATATTCTGATTTTCATTGCCGGCGTTCTCGTATTCTGCTCTAGTATTAACACGCCCTCTTCCTCGTCCAGCCATTTTGTCTTTCTCAAGTCAACTGGACAACACAAATAATAGTTGAAATCAATCTTCTAGTAATATGATTTCCTTTCCGACAAACAAACACAGAGAAACACGCATCTTAAACAAGACAGACCTAACCACAAACCCAAAAGACTCTAACTTGGGCTCTGATACCAACTAATGTAACACCCACCTTAGGATGTCACATTCATGTTCCATAATTACCAAATCAACCTTATTTAGATAACGTACTTTGTAGGGAAAAATACAAAATTCAAAAATTCTTAATAACAAGAAAATAAACTTAGTAGAAAATAAAACATCACAAAGATCATTACAAATAATTTACATCATTTATACATATCCAAGTCTCTTGTTATACATATACAAATCTTTAACACTATCATACTGTAAATATTACAAACTAACTCCAAAAATTTTAAACACTATTTACATTGACATCTTTGCCCAAGTACTACTAGGTAGCTAAGCCCTCAGAAGTAGTTGGACCTCGATGGGTCCTCCTCGGACTCCCAGGGTGGGGAATTCCAACCGACGTAAAGTCCGAGGAACAAATGTCCGAGCGGACGATACGACACTACTCTCTCTAGGGGTGCGATAGTATGCTCCCAGTCCGCCCGATGGATATAGGGAACTCTAATTGTACATAAATAGTAAAGAAAAGTAAGGGTTCCCCGACTGTAGCCTACTCAGTCTAATATTTACATCTCCTAGATAATATATACTCTCTCTCTCAAGATCTTCAGTCCATGCCTCGTCCCCTCTGATGAATGTCAGTCTCATGTAACCCACGAAACTAGGGATCTCTACCGCCATTAAAACTCGAAGTTCTCAATGCAATCTGAACCTTTCTCTGCTTCTCGCTCTACGTCTGGCTCAGTCTCTTAACAACACATAAACATAATACAACATATATATATACAAGAGGTGAGATCACCTACGCCAATACCAGTATGGTAGCAGTGAAGATAAACACATCCAAAATATCATACAGATGTCATACTATAATTACAGTTATGCCATTAACCTTATATATATCATCAATTACATAAGAAATAAAACAAGAATTACGATTACGCTATTTTCAATACTCAAGTATGCAATATTTTAATTATTACGAGCTATAATTACACATGAGTAAGAATTACAATGATATATCCTCTATGAATGCAAATGTACACTGACTCAATATCCTACTCCATGGAGCTACAACTCAAGTCGGAGAGAATAACTGAAAAGATCTGTCGGCACCAACATGCTTCAGACCACGTGCTCAATTTCTGTACATCTAGCATATGCACAACAGTCTTTATCAAATCATGATTAGGGATAGTGTCTCGGTCCGGATCATTGGTGTGTTGCATCGTCCCTAACCCACGTGCAGTGAAGAGCTACCAACTCCGTCCATTGTAGGCAACCCACACCTGAATGCCCCCAAGGTCAACAAGTGACCTACACTATGCTTATCGCACCCACTCAGGAGGTGTAGTCTCTCCTAGGCAACTTGCCTTACACAGTCCTTTGGACCTTTCTAATGCATGTACTATGCACTATTCACAATTTCTATTAATATCACATATGAAGGGTTTATATAATAATTTAACAGCATTATTACTGTAATTTAATTGCATAGTCATATTTTCATATTTTCTCACTCGCGACCCAATTCTGTCGCCTTTTCAAATCACGTAATGATTTTTCAATGTTTTCCAATCGCGTGAATATTTTTCATACATTTTGAATCAGAATTACTATTTTACTCAATTTAATATTAAAATTTACTGTATTTCTCTCATATTTGCAAAATAATCCCTCAAAACACATAAATTACATTTTCGTCTCTCAAAACAGATTAATTATGTTTTCGTCCCTCAAAAATACATAAATTACATTTTGTCCTTCAAAAACATATTAATTATGTTTTCACCCCTCAAAACACATCAATTTACATAATGACCCCATTTTCCATAACATTCACAATTGAATCCCTTTCTCATAAAATTTACAGTACAAAGTTCACATACATACGGTATAAATTTCTCTACAGTATATATTTCACATACACCCATATTATCAGTTCCTTAAGCATTACAGCATACAGGCAAGTATTGAAATAAAATTATACCTCACAGATATTACACATACGAACATAGAAACATAAATAGACACATCCCAAATACAGTCCAAACATAGAAACACAAGCAGGCACATCTCAAATACAGTCCAATCAATACAGTCCAAGAGTCTCAAACAATAGGTGATTAACCTCAAACAATAGGTGAATAAATCCTTAAGGATTTTTCACCGAACAAACCATCCTCACACTACCAGAATATGGGTGGTAAGGTTGAGTCTCCCTCTTACCTCTTGAAGACAAGCTTTCTAAGCTTTCCTCCTTTCCTTGAAACTTTGTTAATCTCCTAAACAAGCCCTAAAATTTTCAAGAAAATTTGTAAAGGATCACACAAGAATCAAGATTGAAAACCATGGAGAAATCATGGTTAACAAAATAAAAAAAAATCAAGCTTTGAATCATTAAATCCAAGCTTACCTTTTAGGAAAAGGTTGAAGAAGCTTTAAACAAGATAGGATAGGTTTTGTGACAAAACCTTGTGAAGGAGAAATTATTAGAGTAGAATTTGAGTCAAAACAAACCAAGAGATGAATGTTTAAAGGTTTAATGGTGTGATTTTCTAGGTGGTAGCCGATTGGGAGAAAGAAGGGAGAAGGGAAGGTCCGTGAGTTTTCCCTTGGAATATTGAGAGAAATTAGCTTATGTTTTGATAAGTGTAAAAACAAAAGGATGAGGACATTTCACAAAGGCTTTTAGCCGTGTAATGCTTGTGAGATTTTGGAAGAATTACTTGAGTGATTATCAAATTTTTTTTTAAGTGCATGAAGACAGCTGCCAGCCGTGTGATTTGTGAGGAGAAAATGAAGAAATTCATTTGCATAATTATCCATTCCTTCCAGATGCTGCCGTGAGTGAAATTATGAGGATAAATAAAGAGATTTAATTGATTAATTGTCCAATCTTCCAGCTGCTGCCATGAGCTGTTGCCGTGTGACTTGTGAGGAGAAAATGGAGAGAATTACTTGGATAATTCTCCCATTTTATAGCTGCTGCCAAGCTGTTTTGGTGAATGACCGTGAATGACACTTTACTTGAGTAAGTAGCTATTCTTTAATTGCACAAAGACACTCTCTTCTCATTGGTCACAAACTTGACTTTGCATGACTTTGCATGACTTTGTGATATTCAAATATCACTTGGAAGCTTCTTCAAATTCTTTGAAACCATAGTCGCACTCGGGCTTCTGACCGTCTCCAATTCTGCTTTGCTCCAAAAATGTCTTGAGCGAACCGTGGAACTTGGTGCTTCTTTGGGCCGTCCAATTCTTCGCTGGACCATGGTTGTTTAGGTAAGTTTAAGGTCCTTAATTCATTATTAGTTCAAGCCTAATTACTAGTTAGTTGATTAGTTAATTAATTAAGTTTAATTTCCTAACCATTCTTACTTAATCATCCACGTATAAAACTAATTTAGTTTAACATATTTAGCATGCATCTAATTCATATTCAGCATGCATCATCACCTCCAATTAGAATTAGGATATTAAATTAAGGATTAAGTTATAACTAATCCCTAATTAAATTAATTTACTTAATTTCTTAATTAGGTAATTAGTTCAACTAAATTAAGGTTAATTTGTTTTCTAAGCAAAAGTCAAGCAATTATTGTTGACTCAATCTTATCCAATGAAAATCAATTTGATTTCCTATCCATTAATTTTATCTATGATGGATATTTCTTGATAATTTTGGTAGGATTTGTTTTACACCATTGATTGAATCAATGGTGAAGATCAAAGCTTCTAAGTCAAGCTTCAAATCTAATGGTCTACAAGGAAGTCTAAGCTTCTTTCCTTGACCAATTCTCATTGGTTAGAAAAGTCCAACCATTTATTTTGACTATATCCCATTGGATCATTTTAATTTTAATCACAAGAAATATTCTAAACACTTTTCTATTAATTAAAACTTATCGGGTCCAACATTCATAGCAACGACTGTTATAAATATATCCACAGATATTTATCGGTACAATATTTTTATCTTTACAGATAGATTCTAAAATTAAAAGATTCTTGTCTGAGTTACTAGGATTCGGGTTTAGTAAGATCCCCCGTCTCCAAATAAGGCAGATCAGAATTTCCCCTGCCTGAAAAATTATTATTTTTCCTGGCCAGGAGCAATCACACAAAATGATCAAATATGATATCAGAACAGTCAAATTATTTTTATACCACACAGAAAATACAAAACAGTGTAATTATGCTATTACTATTCATATAGTCAGAATTTGGGGTGTTACATTTTGTACTTGAGAAGCTTTGGTTGAAGACATCTTCCTTCTTTGATCAAAACTTCTACCAATGGGCTTTGGAAGCATTCCCTTTGATGATTTCTTTTTCACTTGACCAATTTGTCCATCCTTTTGAGAGATTTTTTGCATAATTGAAGTACCAGGAGGACATTTTGGTACCCACTTCATCTTGGGTCCTTGAATGTTAGTACTAGGGCATTTAGGACCTTTAGGAATCCATACCATATTATTTCTCATATAAAAATTTCTTCTATATTTGCATAAATGAGAAATATGTCCTGGATGACCACAAAAATTACAAATAAGTGAATTTAATGATGGCTTGGTCCTTTGAAGATCATTTTTGAAAAACTTGAGCCTTTGGTTGTTATTACATTCTATGTTATTTTTGCCACAAGTCTTACTTGAAATTCCATGTGAAATAACATCAATTTCATTCTTATTAACAATCATAGATTGTAAACAATTAGAATCATTTGCTTTAGAAAATTTGAAATATAAGTTCTCAACTTGATTTTCTAAATCAATGCACTTTTGACAAGAAGTTGAGGTTTCACATTTTAAAGGCATTTCCTCAACAAGAAAAGCATATTCATTTTTCAAGGTTCCAATTTCATTTTCAATGGAGGAAATGTTTTCCAAACAAGATAAGTTTTTCTTTTCTAAAAGTAACAAGTCATCATATAATTCATCATATGCACATTGTAGTTCATCATAAGAAGGACTATAATATGGTTTAGCATTATTTACCTCAAAGTCCTTTTTAAGGGAATCAACATCTTCCTCATTATTGTCTATCCAAGATTCAAGAACATCTTCTTGAGGATATTTTTCAATATTGTCTTCCTTTAGAGGCTTTTACTCTTCTTGCTCTCTATATACAACTTTTTGCAAGAAATCATTGTTAGCAAGATAAAAATCATTAAGAGCATCCCATATATCTTTAGCACTAGAACAATTCTTAATTCTAGCATAAGCATCATTATTCAAACCATTTCTCAAAATTTGCATAGCTCTAATGTTCAATGAAAAACATTTCCTGTCATAGGCATTCCAAGTTTGTTTTGATTTATAAGTAAATCCATCAAGCATAATATTCCACAAATCAAGATCAATAGATTGTATATAAAATTTCATTCTAGCTTTCCAATAAACGAAATTCATACCATCAAAGAATGATGGTTTATCAATTTCAAAACCTTCCATTTTGAAAAGCTTTTAACGGTTGCCAATAAATAAGGATCTTTAACTCTAAGCGGTTAAGCTTTCACTAGAGCACGAAACTCTGATACCACTTGCTAGCCATGGCAACTATTACCCAAGAGGGGGGGTGAATTGGGTATGACAAGTTTTAATACAACTTTGACAAATTACACATTTTAAATTACTCAATTAATAAATGCAGCAGAACATGCATAGCGAAGGCACAACTATTAAGGATTACTCAAATACAACTTGAGTTAAAGGATAAATCAAGTAAATAAACTAGATATTAAGATCAACTCAAGCATATATAGTTAAAGACAAATATAAAGAGATAGAGTTGAGAAGAGCAAACACTAAGATTTATCCTGGTTCAGCCACCAACCACTTGTGGCCTACGCCCAGTCCCCAAGCTTAACTTGAGATTTTCTTCACTATCTCCTAAACTTCACGGGTGTTAGAAAAATCTTTGTACAAACAAGAGCACTCCTCACACCTTGGGATACCTCACCCTTGTGTTAGAGCCTCCAACTCTTCAAGCTTCACAGGTGCTTGATGACCTTTACAATCAAGAGCACTCACAACACCTTTGAGATACCTCACCCTTTGTGTTTGAGTCTCATTACAAGGGACACCTCACCCTTTTCTCTCTTGAGGGATACCTCACCCTCTTACAATGATTTCAAAGTGAAGAGAAAGAATAGAAACTCTCACAAGAGTAGATATACAACTTGAAGAACAAAGTATGGATGATAGAAAACTCTCTTAATAGTGGACAATACAAATTGAAGAACAAAGGAATAAAAGGATTTTGCAATAAAGAGCTCAAAATATAATTTTGGTGATTCAAGGATCAAATCAACTGTTCAAGAGATGTATAAGTTTCATATAACATTTATATATAGAGCCCAAGTGATAAAATAGCTGTTGGTAGTGTTTAGAAATGATTTTTTTTTTATAAAAATTAGTCATTTATAGTCGTTGGAAACGTTTCTGGGTACTTGGTAATTGATTACACACTTCTGGTAATCGATTATATGGCTTCTGTCAATGTTATAATCGATTATAGGACTTGTGTAATCGATTACAGCATTTCTGGTTTTGAAAGCTGACTTTAAAAGGTCATAACTTCTTCATTTCTTATCCGATTAAAGCGAATGACCACTCATTGGAAAGATATTTGAGTTTATTTTAAAATGAAATAAGTTTCAAAACAAAAATCAAAGTATTTTAAAATATACGATCAAAAGAGTAATCAAAGGTCAGCTTTTCAAAACTCAAACTTGACTATTTTTGAAAATTGAATTTAAATGGTCATAACTTTTTCATTTCTTATCCGTTTAAAGCAAATGACCACTCATTGAAAAGATATTTGAGTCTATTTTCATATGCAATAATTTTATAATAAAACTTAAGGTAGTTTAAAAGTTATGATCAAAAGAGTAATTAAATATCAGTTTTGTAAAACACAAACTTGGCTATTTTTTAATGTTTGAACTATCACCAAGACTAAATTTCCAAAAAGTAGTTTGTTGGGCATTTAAACATGTAAGAATCATTTTTAAAGACTTAAAAACATATTTGAGCTCTTTTCTTGTAAACTCTCTATCTTTACATAGGAGAAAACCTAAAAGGAAAATATACCAATTCTAATCCTTAGGCTTCTTGATGTAATCCAAGCTTCCACAAATTTCTTCTCTTCAAATCTTGAAAATGCTTAGAACATCTTATCATTCTCATTCTTTTTGAGTTGAGCATAATTGTGATCTTTTTTTTTTCTTGTTGCAATGCTCACTTTTGGTACTTAGACTATCCTGCAAAGTATTACTCATTTAAAACAAGCATAGTTAGTCCAAATTCATAACTCAATATCTTCATATGCATGATTCATAAATGTATAACTCTAGTTAGTCTAAAATACATATAAGACTTTCATAAACACATCCAAATAAGATATTTATCAATTACAAATAGATATACCTATATAGGATGCAAGAAAGAATACTTTACACATTTTTATTTAGATAGAGCCAAATCCAATATTAATTTAATACAACTCATATAAAGCATTATTGGATATATTATATGAAGAATGTTACATATATCTCATTGCACGATTATTAGGTGAAATATAACAAGATAAAGTACATAATCATGCATGATACAATATATCTCATTAAGCACATTTATGTAACATGATCAATATTCTTTTGTGATGCATTTGTCATCTATAAAGCACATTTATCAAGCATAAGCATCATTCTTTTTATCTTGTATTTGTCATCATCAAAACTTAACATATTAAACCATTGGGGTAAACTTATTTTCACAAGTAACTAATTTTCATTTTGCTTAGGTGAAAAGGTGAAGCTTTTAGTAATAAAATAAGGTTAGATTAATCTTTTTCTTGTGCTTGAATGATATATTATTAAGTTATCATTATATGTATTGTATTTTGTTTCCAATCAATTTAGAAACCCTCCTTGTAAGGTGGATATCTTGATTTGTTCTAGACAAGAGATTGGCACAATGAATGCTTGAACCCATTTACAAGTGTTGATGTTATTAACCCTCCTTATAAAGTGGAGATCTTGATTTGTTATAGACAAGAGATTAGCACAATAAATGCTTGAACTCATTTACAAGTGTTGACGTTAGTGGATAATTAAAGGAACCATAATATAATTACCTATAGAACTTTAAAAATATTTTAATGTTGTATTTTACAATTGGAATCTCCGTTATGCGTGGATTCTAATTGAGTTATAAAAAAAATTAATTTTGTCCTTAATTTACTTACCAAGAGTGGATCTTCTGGCCCAAACAAATCCTTTTTAATTATGAACAAGTTTTATCACCTTTATCATTGTAACAAATCCTTTCCTCAACTCAAATAATTTTTTTTTCATCAATTTCCTGTGGATCGACCTTGGATTCCCGATAATTTATTACTTGAGATAACCTATACTTGGGTTTGCAACAATACAAAATTCGTATCATTAGGCAACCTAGTGTTGCATTAGATATCACTCAAGATGTGATAAGATGGTGCAATGGAGACAAGTATACTAGGATGGATTGTAGAGTTTACTTTAGTAAGGATATGGAAGGTATGAACTTTAGGAGATCCAAGAGTAGTGGATTACTTTGGGAAGGTACCTAGAACCTTAAGCAACAAAGAGTTGCAAGTAAGAGCCACTTTTGAGTTATATTCACTTAAGCAGGGATAAAGTTGTGTATTTAGTTCTGAAGAGAGAATGTTATGTACTAAGTCTCTAGTTAAGTAGGGCCTTGTACATTGTAGAATACACAAAAGGATGAGTTGAGATTAGTAAGCTTGTTATATCCATGAGAGTAGTTGGATATGCAAAGTTCTAGCGAAATACTCATTTGTTTCCTTAGTTAAGGTTGGAATGAAGCATTAGTTAAGATAGACTCTTTTACTAAGATGAGTTGAGTCTATAGGAACGTTAAGGTAGTGTTTGTGTAAGAGGTAAACATAACACTACACTTTTCACACACTAGTTAGTTAATCTAATTTGTATGTGAAAGCTAAGAACCTTAGTGCAACCAAGAGTAATGGTTTGCCATAGGTAAATATCTAACACCTTAGCAACATAGTGTTGCATAGAGATCACTTAAGATGTAATGAGTGATGATGGGGTGTATTAGATGCAATGAACTAGGATAGATTAGTAGTATTTGCCAAAGAATGTGACTTTATATAATGAAAGGTCATTTACCTAGAAGGAAAGGAATTAGAAGTTCCTAAGGGGATAAGTATTCCTAACCAAGTGTTAGGGTTACATGTAGTATGAAGTTACAGATTCTCCTCTCTACAAATGGTAAACATAAGAAGCCAAATTTCCTAGTAGAATATGCTTAGGTCTTAAATGAACTAAGCATATATGTATGTATGTCTATAGAAATGGTCTAATAGTATTGATCTTTGTGAGTATCCTTTGATGTTGCACACCATCATTAAGGCCAAAGGAGCTAAGTGGGGAGTCCATAAGGTTCTTTTGAATAAGGATTTAGCCCGAACTTCTCAGTGTACCAGGGTACGTGTGATGTGAGGATGAGTTTTTCCTCTATTTACCACAGGATAATATACTGAACCACTTTCTAATGAATATCTTTGTTTTCAAAATAAACGTTTGTATGTATTTCAAAATAAAATAATGCACAAGCATATCTTTAGGATCTTCTTAGGCATAATTATATTGCATATCATTCTCATTGCATTTATGGACAGTTGTATGGGCATTATTTGTTGCTATTAGTATTTACAATTGTATAGGAAGTTGTTTATATCTAACTATATGTAGGCTATTGGTTTAGATCACATTACTTAGTAGTGTACAGTTATGAGAATTAGGGAGGAAACTCCTAAGTTAGTAGTTATAACAATTGTTATATTTGTTATACAATGTTGTAACTAGCTGGTATTAAAATTACTTTTACTGAGAATAGTAATTCTCACCCCAGTTGTTCTTCCATGTAAATCCAGGTAAAGACCCTGCTAAGGGAAAGAATGTGAAGCATGAAGACTAGTATAATTTTACATGCTTTAGTAGACAAATCTTATGCATAAGTTTATATTTGCTTTGTATGTTTAAAAGAGTTATGTAGTACAATATGCCCTTTTGTGGCAAGTGTTGTATATATATGTATGAGTTTAAGTTTTTCCACAATCTCTCAAGGATTTCTATAATTACTCAGTTGCGATTATGGATATATGTTAGTTAGTTATGTAGAAGTGACATTTCTAGTACTAAATATCCTTGTGTATCTATGCTATACCTGGATATCTGTATGAGGATGTTACACTTCTCTATTTTTTTTTTCAAATCACAAATAACTTATAAAGTATTTAAACAAATTCTATTTGATTCAAAGGTCACTGAGAGATTTAAATCCCTAAACTTTTCTATCAAATTAATATCTTGGATCATTATATATGACAAATGGAGGGATTTTCTACTTAAAGCATCAGCTACAACATTTGCTTTTCCTGGGTGATACTTAATTTCCACATCATAATCCTTAAGAAATTCAATCCATCTTCTTTGCCTTGCATTCAATTCTTTTTTATCAAAAAGATATTTTAAACTATTATGATCAATGTAAACCTCAAATTTTAGCCCATACAAATAATATTTCCAAATTTTTAAAGGAAAAACTACTATGGTTAATTCTAGATCATATGTTAGGTAATTTTCTTCATGAGGTCTGAGTTGTCTAGAGGTATAGGCTACTACCTTCCCCTCTTGCATTAGCACATAACCTAATCCCTTTTTAGAGGCATCACTATAAACTACAAAAATGTCCTAAAGGACCAGGGATTACTAAAATAGGGGCAGTAGTGAGTCTCTTCTTTAATTCTTGAAAACTTTCTTCACAATCTTTTGTCCATACAGAAGGAGTCCCTTTTCTAGTCAACCTAGTTAATGGCATTGCTGTATGAGAAAATCCTTTTATGAATCTACGATAGTACCTAGTTAAGCCCAAGAAACTTTTTATTTCGGATATTGTCTTTGGTTGCTCCCAATGCATAACTGCTTACACTTTACTAAGATCTACGATAACTCTTTCTTGGTTTACTACATGTCATAGAAATTTGATTTCTCTCATCCAAAATTCATATTTTTTCAATTTTGCATATAATTATTTTTCTTTTAAAATTTCTAACACTATTCTCAAATGAATTGCATGTTCCTCTTCTATTTTTGAATAAATCAGTATATCATCAATGAAAACTACTATAAATTTATCCAAGTATGGTCTAAACACCCTATTCATATAATCTATAAATACAGCTGGTGTATTAGTTAGACCAAATGGCATTACCAAATATCCATAGTGCCCGTATCTAGTCTTGAATGTTGTTTTAGGAATAACTTCTGATTTTACTCTAATCTAATGGTATCCTAACCTTAGATCTATCTTTGAAAAAATTGAGGCTCCATAGACTTGATCTAACAAATTATCTATCCTAGGGAGTGGATATTCTTAATAGTCACTGATGTGAAAATCGGCAAGTGTACCAAATCGCAAAAAGTAATAAAGTAGTGAAAAGAGAATCGTCCCACGAGGATTATATTGCCAATTACCAAATTCGTTAAATTAACACTATTTAAGCCAATCAAAAGATGGAAGTTAGAAAAAGTGAAAATAAAGATAATTAAAAGAAATTAATTAAAACTAAACAAAGTAAAATCAAGCAATTCAACAAGAGATGAAATCAATAATAAGAAAGTGTTAGGGTTCAGACTTCACTTGAACGCTTTCAAATGCATTTCTAAATATTGGTTTAAAATATGTTCTATTTCAATGATTCATGGTCAATTCCCAAAATTAATTAATAACCAATCCCCTGGTATATTAATCCTCTTAAACTGTTTGGAATTAACTAATCCCTTAGTCTAACCTCAAATAAAAAGGCATTATCAGGAACGAGGGAATTAAAAGAAGGACCACATAACCCACAATGTCTATCCCTAGCGATTGTAGAAATTATGGTGTTTATCACAAGTTCTAGGTTCATGCAAATTTTCCAAATCATACATAAACCCAAAAGATCATTCCCAAATTGATCAGGTTTTGAAAAGCATTAAGAACAGAGATAAACACGTAAATCATGAGATAAAAACATGCATTAAACCCATAAAAGAAATTACATCATCAAAGTATCAAGATTCATCGTCCTCTTAATGAGGGGAAGTTAGTTACACATAGGGAAAGAACAAAACAAAGATAAGAAAATGACAAACTCCATTGATAACTAGTGGAAAGATTAAAGAAAATCCCTAATCTTCAAGTCTTGATGCGCCCACACCAAATTAGGATTAAGTTATCTTGACGACTGCTGCTGGGTGTGTTGAAATTTGGCGTAACTTTCTATTTATAATAAAAAATCTCGTACAGTTACGTGTCTAGCGCCTGAGCGCTAGTATCCAAACGCCTGAGCGCTAACTCAGCAGATACCAATTCTTCATAATGCACGCGCATGAGCGCTGGCTGTACAGCACCTGAGCGCTAGAATACCAGTAATAATCCTCCTGTTCTGCCATTGGTGCACTTGAGCGGTGAACTCCCAATGCTTGGGCGCTGGGACAACAGAGAAAATTCCCTCGTTCTGCCTCACCAGCGCTTGAGCGCTGGTTCTTGAACGTTTAAGCACTGAGCATCCAGAGAACTTATCCAGCAACACTTCCATGCAATAAAATCCATTCTTCTTCCCTAGCAAATACCTATCAAAAGCATAAGAAAATACAAAGAATGAAGAAAAACTCTTTAAAATAAAAACATGAAAAACACAAGGACAAAACCCAATTAAACAGATTAAAAGAGAATGAAAAACCTAGAAATTGAACCGTAAAAACATGACTTTTTAAAGGTTCATCACTCCCCCAAGCTTAGGATTTTACTTGTCCTCAAGTAAAAGGAAAAAGAAACAAAAATAAATGAAAGAAAATCTTTTTGGTGGCCGACAACTATATACATCCCCCTACGAAGGCTCCGAACTCAAGAAGGCACTTAAGCCGACTCAACAAACAAATCTAAACATGATATTACTAGATAATGAACATCATAGAAAACCTCAGAAACTGTTCCAAAACCTCAGTTCAAGGAATCACACATGCAAAATCCAATTATCACATTGCTCTCACATGCATCTCTCACAAATAAATGACTTCCCATAAGCATGAATGAAAGACCAACTCAAAGAGACGTTCAAACCCGGATAGGTTTATAAAAATGCAAATGTACATCAAATATGCATCCATAGGGTTATTTTTCATCTCTCTCTCTACTAATATAAACAACACAAAAATAGGGATCATCAGGGTCTTTATGAGCTTGTAATGATAGGCCAAGGATATGGTTTATGAAAGAAAAGGATAGGAGAAATAAAACAAAGATTGAAATATATAATCATGCATATTCCACAATCCAAGCCGCAAAATATTAGACAAGAGCACAACAGAGTATAGAAATCAACATTCTAATCATCACCATTTCATTTCATTTTTTTTTTCTTCCTTTCTTTTCTCTTTTTTTTTTCTTCTTTTTTTTCAACAACCTCCTGTACCCCCAAACTTATTTCTTGCAAAACTTGGGGTGAACTTTCTCTTTTTTTTTTTTAAACTCCTTAAATAACTCATACACATAATGATGAAGGCTTGAACAGTAGAAAAACACAAGACATGCATTCAATAAAGGGTAAGAAAAAGGAAACCTTTTTTTTTAAACATGTATATGGGAAGAGAAATTTGGGTAAAAGAGAATAAGAATAAGGCCAAAAATATGTTTGGCTGCAAAAAGGGACCTAGAGATACACTGTATTAACAGGTTAGCTTGAAAGGCTCAAACGGTACAAAGAAGGCCCTAATCATTTCCCTAATCATGAATCATTTATGATTTCACCTCAAAAGAGAATTAAACAACTTCTAGATGCAAATCATCCACACACAAGCAATCTATAAACTTTCTCTAAGTTTGTCATGCAATCATATATCCAAGGTCTTTTCAATCATAAAAATAGGAAGTTCAATCATGCACAATCAAAGCAATAGAGATCAATCTAATTTTTTGGATTCCCATATGACATCTTGGAAAAGAAATCAATTCATAGTTCAACCAATCATAGGATTCTCAATTCAAAACACTGGCATGTTCAAGCAAAATACTTAATCAAAACAACAAAATACCCTCCCCCAAACTGAAACAGCACAGGGCCCTCACTGTTCAGATCACAAACCAATGCAATAAACAAGCAAGAACATAAAGGCAAAATAATAAAAGAGAGGGTAAAGAAAAGCTCATTGTGGCAGCAGGAAATCAATCTAGCGCTTCCTCATCATCACTCTCCTCCTCATCTGCCTCACTGAAGTTGATATTTGCCATGATCTCCTCGTCAGTCATAGGACCAAGAGGAGCAGTGTCAATGTCCAAGCGCTATGCTATGTGGTGCAACAACTGAAGAGAATAGTTGAATTTCCTCTGATTCTGACGCTGCACTCGCTCTAATCTATCCATCCTTTGTGCCAAGGTGAGCGTTGTACGAGGTGGCCTGACCGCTAGGCCTGGAGGAGCAGGAACTTGAGGAGCTGGAACTACTCGATCCTCTTCAAAATACCTCTCAATAACCACTGCTGTAATGGGAGGAGTTGGCTAAATTAATTGATCACCAGAAATTTAGACACCCTTCTCAGAACATAGGCGGGAAATGAGCAAAGGATAGGGTAAGCTCCCAGAAGTGTCTTGAGCTGCTATTCGCATATTGAAGGCAATGACCCTTCCAATATCAACAACACTACCGGAGACAATGGCGAAAACAAGCAAAGCCCGCTTAACAGGCACTTCAGAAGTGTTAGAGCAAGGTAAGAGGTTGGCTTGAACAAAAGTGCACCATACCCATGGGATTGGTTTAAAATCAGCTTTCTTCAAAAATTTAGGCTGGTTCTTTGTGTCCAACGCCCATTGAGCTCCTTCCTTGCATAACACACTAAGCACTAGATTTGCATCCAAAGGTGTACTCAACAAGGCATGATAATCACATTGGCCTGGGTAATCATATTCTTGATCAAAATAGTCGTTCAGAACATCTTTACTGAACTCTATGAATGTCCCCCTCACCATACTTTGATATTTGTGTCTGCCAGTGGAGTCAGTAAAAGCATTGGCGTAAAATTCCCTAACCAATGTCGGTGATCCTGGTTCTGAGATTTGGCACAATGTGCTCCAACCTCTCTCTATAATTTGTGAATGAATTTCAGGAAATTCATTTTCTTGTAGAACAAGCCCCCGCTCCCGAATGAAATTCCTTTTCAGCAGTGCATTGGTAAACCTTTTTTCATGAATTTTCGATCGGAAACGGCTTGCATTAAATGAAGAAGAGCTAGAGCCTTCTCCAGAAGGACCTCTTCTTCTCTTAATTGGAGGCATCTTGAATTCCTGAAACCAAAAAGGAAAGGAGTTAAATGAGTATCTCTCAGTAAACATTCATAGAACAAAACAATTAGATGAAATAAACAACAGCCAGAAGTCATGCAATACTCTTCAATCAAATACCAGAAACCAGGTAATACCAAACTTGTCAATATCTTACTAGTAACACAGAGAATAACCAAGAATAGAAACTATAAATCACATGAGTACACTAAAACCAACCAAATATCTGGATTCATCACAGCTTAAATTCATAGCATTCATCATAGCTTGACATGATCATTATGCCAATTAAACATGCCACAATCACAAAGCAATGAGTTCACACAATAACAAGACAAATCAACCTATGCCAACAGTACTCAAAATAGATGCATCATCAACTAAGCACAAAATATATCCAGTTACGGTAGCATCTAAATCAGCAATGTCAGCAACCAAACGTGTCAATCACTCCCAATCAAACAATTTGCAAAGTTGAATTCCAGCAACAACAACAGAAGGAGTCAATTCTCACCTAATTTCATAATTTCACGAAATTCCCAATTCTCAAACCTTAAAGCCCCAATTTCCAAAATTCATCAAATTAACAGAAAAGCACACCAAATTGAGATTAAGGATAGATAAAATACCTGAATGAGGGAAAGATGAAAGCAAGAAATGGAGAAATGAAAACGTATGCACAGTGAGAATCCCACCACGCACGTACAAACGTAAAGGTGGGGGCTCCTCCCTTTTCAGATGCAACAACCAGCAAAAATGAAGAACAAGGACACTAGATGAAGAGAAAAATCCAAAAAGAGATGCGTTGGGAGTGTGGGGAAGTGACTGTTGAGAAGGATTGGAGAGGATTCAGGGAGAAAATTGAGAGAAAACTGAACAGGAGGGCGTTCAGTGCTTAGGCGCTATGAACGCCTCGTTTAAATGGCTCCCTGCTCTCTGCGCGCTTGAGCACTAAATCAGCCTTTTTTTTTAAAGATAGAAACATAAATAAAGCAGAAACTTAAAGAAAGAAAATAATAAAAAAATAAAAATAAATAAAAATAAAAATAAATAAATAAATACTAAAAACAAAATGAAAAGAAAAGAAAAGAAATTTGGGTTGTCTCCCAAAAAGCACTTGTTTTACGTGATTAGCTCGACGTTGCCTGTTCTCAATCCAGATGGCTGAGTGCCTAAGAAGACTTCTGTCGATCAAATTCGCCTCCCCAATAGAGCTTAAGTCTGTGTCCATTGACCTTGAAACTCCTTCTTGAACGGGGTTCTACAATTTCAATTGCTCCAAAAGGAGAAACTTCTTTGACCTTGAATGGGCCCGACCACTTGGACTTCAATTTACCTGGAAACAACTTCAACCTTGAGTTAAATAACAACACTTGTTGTCCTGGTTCAAATTGTCTCAAAGTAATCTTTTTATCATGCCACGTTTTTATTTTTTCCTTATATAGACGAGCATTTATCATAGGCTTCATTCCGAAACTCCTCCATCTCGTTCATCTGTAGCACCCTTTTTTCACCTGCAGACTTCACATCAAAATTCAGAAATTTAATTGCCCAAAATGCTTTATGCTCAAGTTCCATAGGGAGATGACATGATTTTCTAAATATCAGCCTATATGGGGACATACCAATGGGAGTTTTATATGCAGTCCTGTATGCCCATAATGCATCATCTAACTTTAGTGACCAATCCTTCCTAGAGGTATTAACAATCTTTTCTAAAATGCTTTTCAATTCCCTGTTAGACACCTCTACTTGACCACTTGACTGAGGATGATAGGGAGTGGCTATCTTATGTTTAACACCAAACTTGCTCAAAATAGCCTCAAATTGCCTATTACAAAAATATTTCCCACCATCACTAATTATTACCATAGGGATGCCAAATCTTGTGAAAATATTCTTTCTAATAAACCTGACAATCACCTTGGCATCATTAGTGTGTGTGGCAATGGCCTCCACCCATTTAGAAACATAATCAACAGCCACCAAGATAAATTGATTAAAGAGTGAAGAGGGAAAAGGGCCCATAAAATCAATGCCCCATACATCAAACAACTCTACTTTTAAAATATTATTGAGAGGCATCTCATATTTTCTGGAAATACCACTAACTCTTTGACACCTGTCACAGCTTTCAATAAACTTGTAAGCATCTTTAAACAGAGTAGGCCAATAGAAACCAGATTGTAATACCTTTGCTGTAGTTCTATTGCCTCCAAAATGACCTCCATAATCAGAACTATGATAGTGCCACAGAATGTTTGGCACTTCTTCTTCAGACACACACCTTCTCAATAAACCATCAACGCTTACTTTAAAATGAAATGGTTCATCCCAAACATAATACCTGACACCTCAAAAGAATTTTTTCTGCTGTTGCCATGTGAAATCTGATGGAACCATTCCAGTTGCCCTGTAATTCGCAAAATCTGCAAACCAAGGAGACACTTGTACAGCAAAAAGTTGTTCATCTGGAAACTCTTCCTTAATGGGCATTTGTTCTTCTTCTGAATCTCCTTCAGGAGTGATTCTTGACAAGTGGTCGGTTACCACATTCTCTGTTCCTTTCTTATCTCTAATTTCCAAGTCAAACTACTGTAGAAGTAGAATCCATCTGATAAGCCTAGGCTTTGCATCCTGTTTAATCAAGAGATATTTCAAAGCTGCATGGTCAGTATAAACAATAACTCTTGAACCAACCAAATAAGAATGAAATTTATCAAATGCAAAGACTACAGCAAGTAATTCTTTCTCTGTGGTGGCATAGTTAAGCTGTGCATCATTCAAAACTTTACTAGCATAATAAATGACATGCAGAACCTTATCTTTTCTCTATCCTAAAACAGCACCTATATCAAAATCACTTGCATCATACATTAATTCAAATGGAAAATTCCAATCAGGAGCAGTAATTATAGGGGCAGAAACAAGTTTACTTTTCAAAAGATTAAATGCATGCAAACAATCATCATTAAAAACAAATGGTGCATCTTTAACAAGCAACTCACAGAGAGGCTTAGTAATTTTGGAGAAATCCTTTATGAATCTCCTATAAAAATCGACATACCCAAGGAAACTTCTTACTCTCTTAACATTGATGGGAGGGGGTAATTTCTCAATAACCTCAACTTTAGCTCGATCAATCTCAATACCCCTCGAGGAAATGCGGTGACTTAAAACAATGCCTTCCTACACCATGAAGTGACATTTCTCCCAATTCAAAACCAAGTTAGTTTCCTGGCATCTTTTCAAAACCAAAGAAAGGTTAGAAAGACAAGTATCAAAAGAAGAACCAAAAACAGAAAAATCTCAACAAATTTTTCAATCATATCAGAGAAAATGGACAACATACACCTCTGAAAAGTTGTGGGAGCATTGCATAATCTGAAAGGCATCCTCCGATATGCAAAAATTCTATATGGACAGGTAAAAGCTGTCTTCTTCTGGTCCTCGGGAGCCACCAAGATCTGATTATAACCAGAGTAACCATCTAGAAAGTAATAATAGGTGTGCCTTGCAAGTCTCTCTACCATCTGATCAATAAATTGGAGGGGAAAGTGATCCTTCCTTGTTGCACTGTTGAGCCTCCTATAGTCAATGCACATTCTTCAACTAGTGACTGTCCTTGTAGGGATGAGTTCATTCTTTTCATTGACTATTACTGTCATCCCTCCTTTCTTTAGAACAACTTGCACTGGACTGACCCATGAGCTATCTGAGATAGGGTAAATAATGCCAGCATCGTAAAGCTTCATCACTTCTTTCCTTACCCCTTCCTTTATGGTGGGATTCAGTCTTCTCTGTGTTTGCAACACTGGCTTGTAATTATCTTCCATTAAAATCTTGTGCATGCAAATAGTAGAACTGATGCCCTTAAGATCATCAATGGTCTACCCAATAGCTGATTTATGCTCTCTCAAAAATCTTAAAAGCTTCTCTTCTTCTTCAGGACTAAGGCCTACATTTACAATCACTGGAAGAGTATTATTCTCACCAAGGAATGCATATTTGAGATTCGAGGGAAGCTGCTTCAATTCTGGCTTGGATGGCTCCTGTACACCCTCAACCTCCTTTTTCAATTCTTCTCTATGAAAGTTGGAATGAGAAACAATTGGCTAAGCTTCGACATTAGCTATGCACTTGGATATTTCTAGTATTGTCTCTGCATCATCATCCATTGAAACTATAGAATTTACCAATACTGATTTAAGTGGAGATGTAAGAATGCTCTGCTCAAATGCTTTTTCAACCAATGAGTCAACTATGTCCACTCTAAGGCATTGTTCTTCCTCTGCAGGATGTTTTATTGCATTAAGAATACTAAATGTGACCTTATCATCATGCACTCTCAACATAATCAATGCTCTTCCAGTTGCTAAGAAAAGTCTGCCTAAAATGAGAGGGATGTCTACATCTTCTTCTATATCAGGGACTACAAAATCAGCTGGCAATATGAATTTATCCACTTTAACTAGCACATCATCAACTATACCATATGGATGCTTGATAGATCGATCTGCTAGTTGAAGAGAAATCATTGTTTACTTTACTGATTCAATTCCCAGCTTGTGCATGATGGAGATAGACATGAGATTGATACTGGCCCCAAGATCACAAAGAGCTTTTCCAATAGTGAGCTTACCAATGGTGCAAGGAATGGTAAAACTACCTGGATCTTTCAACTTAGGGGGTAGCTTCCTCTGAATTATCGCACTATATTCTTCAGTAAGCATCACTGTCTTATCCTCTTTCAGCTTCCTTTTCTTTGACAACACGTCCTTCATGAATTTAGCATATGAGGGCATCTGCTCAAGTGCTTCAGCAAAAAGGATGTTTATCAGTAGCTTTTTGAAAACTTCTAAGAACTTGGAGAACTGCTTTTCTTGAATCTCCTTCCTAAATCTTTGAGGGTATGGAAGTTTAGCATAAAGTGAAGGATCAACCACTTTTTTCTGCTCCAACTCTTTCTTTTTTTACTCTTGGTTATTTCTCCTTAATGTCATCTTCTTTACTATCATCTTGAGACACAACCTCTTCAATTGGAAACTCAGTGCTTTCATTCTAATTTTCTGCAGAACCAGATGCTTCATTTTTGTCTTCTTCTAAGGTCTTACCACTTCTTAAAGTGATTGCCTTACATTGCTCCTTAGGATTTACCAAGGTATCACTGGGAAACTACCTGGAAGTCTTTCTTGAAGCTGCTTGGCGATTTGCCCCACCTGATTTTCAAGATTCCTAATTGCTGCCTCATAATTCTTAAAATTGGCCCTCGACTCTTCCATAAAAGTTGAAGTCTGTTGCACAAAAACAGAGGTCTGCAAAGAGAGTTTCTCCACTGTAATCTCTAGAGGAGACTTCTGTTCGGGCTGAGCATTCAATGGTACAACTTGATTCTTCTAAGAGAAATTGGGATGATTCCTTCAGCTTGGATTGTAAGTATTAGAGAAAGGATTACCTTGTCCTTGAAGGGTTTCCCATATAATTCACCTGCTCTGGAATATTGACAACTGAATTTCCAGCCTCACATTACCCATTAACGTGGTTACCTCCACAAAAATCACAAGTTAAACCTTGATGATTAACTGCATTCACCTGTAAATTACCAACTTGCTTAGTAAGGTTGACAATGTGTTGCATCATAGTCTAATTCTGTGCAAGTATAGTATCAACAATACTAAGCTCCAACATTCCCTATTTAACTGCTGCTATCCCACTAAGCAACTGATATTCATTGGTAGCCATGATCTCAAATAGTTCTAGAGCTTCTTCGGGAGTTTTAGTATATATAGACCTACCTGCAGACGCATTAACCATTGCTCTAGTAGGATGACTCAACCTATTGTAAAAGATTTTTACTTGTTGCCAAATCTCAAAAGAATGGTGAGGACATTTTCTAAGAAGCTCCTTGAACCATTCTCATGCTTTATAGAGTGATTCTCCCTGATTCTGAGTAAAGCAAACAATTTCACTTCTTAGCTTCACGAACATAGAAGGAAGGAAATACCGAGTGAGAAACTTACTAACTAAATCATCCCAAGTAGAAATGCTTCCCTGGGGCTGGGCTTGTAGCCAGCTCTTGGCTTTATCTCTCAAGGAAAATGGAAAGAGTCGTATCCAAATGGCATCATCACTGGCTCCATTATACTTAATAGTATCACAGAGCTACAAAAAATTAGCAATGTGCAAGTTTGGATCTTCTGCCTGACTTCCCCAACTGATTCTGCTGCACCAGCTATAGAAGAGCTGGTTTAATCTCAAAATTGTTAGCCTGAATAGCAGGGTGCACAATACTGGTCGAGACACTTTCAGAAGATGGAGTAGCATAGTCAGCCATAGTGCGTCTTCTCTGTGCAACATTATTCTCAGCCGTGTCTTCTTCTTTTGCAATTTTCCTTCCTTCTCTGATTATTTTTCTGATTGTTCCTTCTGTCCTTGCTATTTCTGGATCAAAAAGTAATTCTTCCGATTCCAAAGACCCTTGCATAAACAAACAAGAAACAACCAGAGTGAAGCAAAAAGAACAAAAATAAAAATAAATGACGTTAAAGAAATAAAAGAAAATTAAATAATAATAATAATAAATATCTAAAATAAAATAAAATAAAACAAACGCCTAAATTAATGATCTTTTAACTACTAATCGATATTGACAATTAATAATCCCCGACAACGGTGTTAAAAACTTGATGTGAAAATCGGCAAGAGTACCAAATCGCAAAAAGTAATAAAGTAGTTAAAAAAGAATCGTCCCACGAGGATTATATTGCCAATTACCAAATTTGTTAAATTAACACTATTTAAGCCAATCAAAAGATGGAAGTTGGAAAAAGTAAAAATAAAGATAATTAAAAGAAAGTAATTAAAACTAAACAAAGTAAAATTAAGCAATTTAACAAGAGATGAAATTAATAATAAGAAAGTGTTAGGGTTCAGATTTCACTTGAACTCTTTCAAATGCATTTCTAAATATTGGTTTAAAACATGTTCTATTTCAATGATTCATGGTCAATTCCCAAAATTAATTAATACCCAATCCCTTGATATATTAATCCTCTTAAACTGTTTAGAATTAACTAATCCCTTAGTCTAACCCTAAATAGAAAGGCATTATCAGGAAAGAGGGAATTAAAAGAAGGACTACATAACCCACAACGTCTATCCCTAGCGATTGTAGAAATTATGGTGTTTATCACAAGTTCTAGGTTCATGCAAATTTTTCCAAATCATATATAAACCCAAAAGATCATTCCCAAATTGATCAGGTTTAGAAAAGCATTAAGAACAGAGATAAACACGTAAATCATGAGATAAAAACATGCATTAAACCCATAAAAGAAATTACATCATCAAAGTATTAAGATTCATCATCCCCCTAACGAGGGGAAGTTAGTTACACATAGGGAAAGAACAAAACAAAGATAAAAAAATGACAAACTCCATTGATAACTAGTGGAAAGATTGAAGAAAATCCCTAATCTTTAAGTCTTGATGCGCCCACACCAAATTAAGATTGAGTTGTCTTGACGACTGCTGCTAGGTGTATTGAAATTTGGCGTAACTTTCTATTTATAATAAAAAATCTTGTACAGTTACGCATCTAGCGCCTGAGCGCTAGTATCCAAACGCCTGAGCGCTAACTCACCAGACACCAATTCTTCATAATGCACGTGCATGAGCGCTGGCTGTACAGTGCCTGAGCACTGGAATACCAGCAATAATCCTCCTGTTCTGCCATTGGCGCGCTTGAGCGGTGAACTCCCAATGCTTGGGCGCTGGGACAACAGAGAAAATTCCCTTGTTCTGCCTCACCAGTGCTTGAGCGTTGGTTCTTGAACGTTTAAGCACTGAGCATCCAGAGAACTTGTCCAGCAACACTTCTATGCAATAAAATCCATTCTTCTTCCCTAGCAAATACTTATCAAAAGCATAAGAAAATACAAAGAATGAAGAAAAACTCTTTAAAATAAAAACATGAAAAACATAAGGACAAAACCCAATTAAACAGATTAAAAGAGAATAAAAAACTTAGAAATTGAACCGTAAAAACATGACTTTTTAAAGGTTCATCAGTCACCTTGTTTAATTGTCTATAATCTATGCACAACCTAAGACTACCATCCTTATTTTTCATTAAAAGTATTTGAGCTCCCTAAGGTGATACACTAGGCCTTATAAATTATTTTTCCAATAAATCCTTAATTTGTTTTTTAAGTTCACTCAGTTCTATAGGAGACATTCTATAAAGTGCAATTGAAATGAGTCATACACCTAACATTAGGTCAATGAAAAATTCAATTTCTCTTTTCTAGAGGCAAATTAGATATATCTGAAGGGAAAACTTCAGGATAATCTTTGACTACATGGATAGTGTTCAAATCCAGCTCACTCTTTGTTTCAGAAGAAAAAAGGAGAATGTATCCTTGTACTCCTTCATTATATCCCTACAAACTTGAATGGTAGATAAATGGGTAGACTGGGATTTTTCTTTGTCAGGGTTTAAGGGAAAAGAAATAGATTTATCAATACAATTTAGTATAACATGGTTAGAGGATAACTAGTCCATTCCCAAGACGATATCAAGTTTTTGCAAGGGCATACAAATTAAATTTGCAGCAAAAGGTTTATTTGCAACAAAAATATGACAATTTAGGCATGCATGAGAGGTTTGGACTTGATTTCCAGTAGAAGTGGTTAGTAATAAGTTATAAGACAATTCTGTCACACAATCATTAGATATAAAGGAGTGGGTAGCTCCTGAATCATATAATATAGTTAAAAGAGTATTGTTTATGAGGCACTGACCTTATATAAGATCTGGAGTTTGATCTACTTCACAACTACTAAGGGCAAAGCCTTTTCCCGGAACTTGTGGCTTTGTCGGAGGATTTTCCTTTTTGCCGGATCTGTAATCCTTTGATATATGTCCAGGATTTCCACAAGTGTAACATACACGCTACCTAAACAGACAAGGTTTGTCTCTATGTGCTTTTCCACACTTTGGGCAATTTGCTTCAGGCTAGACCTATTTTCCTTTATTTATATTTGGCCTAAACTTACTATTTCTAGCTCTTTTCCTATCATCCTCCCACTTACGCTTAATCTGGAATTGTTTCTCCTTTTTAACTTCATACTCTAGAAGATCCATTTCTACGATTCTACACTTAATACTAGTGTAGAGTATTGTTTAATTTCTAACTTACTTATCTCCTTTTTAATTTTTGGCCTCAATCCAGATTCAAATTTTGTAGCCTTCCATTCTTCATTGTGTTGAAGCTAAAGATAAGAGAAATTTTTTTCTAGCTCTTCAAACTTCACTACGTATTGCCCGACCGTCATATTCCCTTGTTGCAACTATAGAAACTCCAACTCTTTCTCATTTCTAATGCTAGTAGGAAAATACTTATCTAGAAAGGTGGTTTGGAAAACTTCCAAGGAAATAGGTGCATATGGGGTCTCTAAGATTCTTCTGGTTCCACGCCACCAGAGTTCAGCTTCTCCGAATAGCATATACGTGTCAAAAGTCACTTTTTAGGCATTAGTACACCCTAGAGCAATAAAATTCTTTTCCAATTCTGTTAGCCAGTTTTCTGTGATAACTGGGTCATATTACCCTTTAAAGGTTGGCAGATTCACTTTTTGAAATTCGATCAGTCCTTGAAAATTTTGGATTATTGTAGAAGCACCTGGTTCCGGACCTCTTTGTTCTTGCATATGCTGAAAAATTGATTTGTCATAGTTTTCTATTCTCGCATTGTAGTAGCAATTTCTGCGAGCGTGTCCATCATTCTATCTACTCTGTCCTCAAGGTTAGCATTATTCCATCTGCAAGACATATTTTCCTGTAGTAACTTTCCTATTTTTTTGTCAAAATGTAATAATGGTTCCCAAACTACTTTGCCTAGTTAAGAGCTCTAATACCAAACTGTAATGTTCAATTTTAATTTTGTAGATTTGATTATTACTTTAGTAGGTTCACAAAACAGTTAAAGATATTTTATTAAATATAACACTATCATTAATAACATTTTACATTCAAAAGGGGGGGTAGATCCCCCAAAGGTGTAGTTAGTGCATACATGATGTAGTTTTAAGTAGCACTTCTAAAACTAGTTAGCACCTACTATCATAAAAAAATTAGGCTTACCTAGGCCTAAATCAGGTGCTCAAAAAAAATTTGAAGTACCCATGAAGTGCTACTTTTTTATATATTTACAAGACTTCGCTATTACTACTAGTCAAATATTAGTATAATTAAGCAAACTTCTCCCAGTGTGAAAGAAAAGACATAGTCTCCCAATTCTGGTTGTCGTACTTGTTCAACTCGAAAATTAACTATGAATCTCAACATTGGCATTGTCTGAAATATCACTCCAAAATAAGTGAGATAAAACTCAATAAATGTAAGAAAAACAATGAGAATTTTTTTCAACTAATGATATTCCAGCCATCACATATACGACAAATAATTTTATTGCTTCCGTTTTCTCAATTTTCCATCATGCTATAATAAAAAATTCATAAGTCTTTCTAAAATAGATTGTATCAAAGAAATTAAGTAAAAAAAAAATTAACACTAATATCAAATAATCATAATTAAAAGGAACTGTGCATTTTTCCTGAAAACTCATGAAAAATAATATTTTCTCATCCACTTTTAATTCTTGTACCATCATTTTAGGATTTTAATCTCAAATTATTCATTCTTGATCTCTCATGTGCACGTCACATTGTATGAGCTTATATCTACTCAGGGCGTCCCCTAAGAATTTCTCCTTATGGCCATAAGCTTGCATATTTGATCTTTTGGTACCATAGGGATATACTTTCTTGTATTTTCTTCATTTTACGAAATTATTCTTTTGTCTAACAAAAACAAGATTAGGTAAGTAATCAAAGATTATACATGTCAAAAAAAATCTACAACTTCCTTTTGTCTTAGCCGAGGCTCTTCAAAAGATGCATCATCCATAGATAAACAAATTAGTAACACGCTTTAAACAAAATCACTATTATCTTTTAAATAGAAAAATAAGAGCAACTAAGATAATATCAAACAAAAAATAAGATAAGCAAAATAATAATATGAGCAGAAAAATAATAAGAGCAGAAAAATAAAACAAATTAGTAGCAAGCTTTTATAGAAAGAATTTGGTCTTAAACATCATAAGATTTGGCCAAAGGTTTAGATCAAACAGAAAAAGAGTTTTCGGTCTTTAATATTATTATATCCTTACAAAAGAAATTTGGATCTCCAAGCTAGCATCAAAATTAATACAGTCCCAAAAGTCTAAATACATCAAGATTCATTTCCCATTCAAACCCACATTTAGGTTGCAAACCAGAAAAATAGAAGAAAGAGAGAAGGATAAGATAATGATTTGTAAGGATCAGAGAAATTGAAAGAACCGTAAAATGACTCATGATCTTTAAGAGTAAGAATAAAAAATTTTAAGATTATAATTATGAAGGAAGAAAAAGAAAAAGGAAAGATGTTTGTCCCTTTATAGGCCGCAAGTGCATGGATCGAACAAGTAATACAAATTAAGAGTAAGATATCATTCCCACGAGGACAACGTTACTTCTAATGCTAAATATCAACTAATAGCTTAAATAATTTTATTCAAGAACATAAAAATTGAGAAAATCATATAAACTAAAGACTAAAAAGTGATAAATTAGAAATAAAGATAATGTTTAGAGTTTAGGAAATCCTTCTTCACCTCCTACTTCAATTGATAATATGCAACTCTTATAAGTAACATGAATACAATGATTAGTTTGCTTGAGAATCTACTTTAGTTAAAGGCCTATGTCTAGGTCAATCAATCATGCTTTATTTGCCTAATTCACTATGCTTCCATGAAAACTAGCGCAAACTGCACTCATTAAGATCTATTCTCAAACACCTGCTATGCATGACTAAGAGGGATATTTCTATCTCATTAGCAAATCAGCTCATCTCACCATGAAAATGAAATCAAACATGCATCAACCATAAATAAGATCTTAAATCCAAATTCCTATGTCTAGGTTCATCAGATTTCAACAAATCTCTTAAAAGTTGGCCAAATAATCAAGGGCATTAAGATCTATATGATTGAACAAAACCAAACATCAATATAAACTCAAAGAAGTACACAATCATCAATATCCATAGAAGTATTCAAAGTAAATACCTAAATACAACTTAGCTACTCATTGAATACGAAAATATAACCATAAAAACTCATGTTCATTATAAGGGAAGAAAAGAAAGTAAAGGGAAAAAGGAAGGGAGCTTATGGATGTGATCTTTGATGTTTGAATCTCCTTCCATGAAGAAGATGGCCTCCAACCTTGGTTCCTTTGGCTTCCTCTCAACCTCAAACGTGAACCCTACCCATAGCTTCTCTAAAACTAAAAAGCCCTCTCAACTAAAACTAATAAAACAGTATTTATATGCTTAGAAAATAGGTTCACGCCACGACATTAAAATTCTTGCACCGCAGCACGTATTCAATTTAGGTCACTACGCCGTGGCGTAGGCTCATTTGCGCTATGGTGATAAGTCTCGGGTTTTGTATACTGAAGCAGGGGAATGCACCACACTGCAACATGAACATGTCTGTGCAGCGGCGTGAGTTGTTGAACTTCACACTTAACTTTCTCTTCCAATTTCAGTTCAAATCCTCCAAATTTTAACTTAATTGGAGCCCTTCCTGTAATAGAGAAATCACCAAGTCAATAACAATTCCAAATCCACTTAATCACTTACAGAATATGCATAATTTGCTCAAAACCATATAGGAAGATATTCAAATTGAATTTGACAAATATAAGCATAAAATCTTCCATATATGCAGAATAATAAGGACTAGGTTATCAATAAAGCACAGATATAGGGTACAAATAACTACATTTCATGGAGTTATCACACTCTTAAACGTAAAATTTTGCTAGTCCTCGAGCAAAACAAAGTAGGACTAAGTAAACCTGCTTGACAATTATGCTTCAATATATATTCAGTAACTATTATAATTTCAATTTTTAATTAATCCACAACCAATATAGAATGATTGTATAGCCCTCAAAAAGTGCAAATGCCTCATAATCAGCTCTACACATACACAATCCTTAACATGCTAACAATCCATGCATCCTTTTATGCAAATCACATTTTCTATAAATATGCAAGATAAACTTCTCCTAATCTAGTCATACTCATCCGGATAAGTTTATGAGCATACATGTATATGAATCATATAATCCACAAAATTAATTCTAAACTCTCTCTACTAATGTAAATCACACACAATTGAGGATCAAAAGGGACTTCAACAACTTGTAATGTAAGGCCAATGGTTATAGGCAGAAGAAAAATAGGAAAGGATACAATACAAACATTGAGAAATATAAACATGATATTTCAAGACTTGAGCCTCCAACTGATATTAGCAGGGTATTCAAAAGTGAAAGAAAAAAATTTACTAGAGCCATTCAATGCTTTTCGTACTTTTCTTTTCTTATGTCATTCCTTTGCTTCTTTTTTTTTAAACAAAGCAATGCTTTTTCTTTGACCATATCTAGTTCCTTCAGGCTCATTTTGTATTGAATATGCATTAATACCCCTAATCACTAAACTCACTTGAAGAAATAACATATTATGTACTCAATAAATAATGATGGTATGAAAAAAATGCAATGCTTTCACATGCATTAGAATGGTTATAGGATAAGGAATATAAGGGTGGTGAAAAACATAAAAGGTCGAACATTTATAAAGCTTCAAAAGGGGACCTATGGATATGATCATGTCAAGGTATGCTCGAAAGGCTCAATCCAAACAATGCCCTAATCATTTCCTCAATCATGCATAATCTAGAATTTCACCTCAAGAAAGTTTAAAAATAATTTCCAGGATACTCAAAAATCTACATGTACATCCATAAACTTTCTCTAGATATGCACTCTTATCATTTTCAAAGTTACAAGTGCATACAAGTGGGATATAAATCATACATAAAAAACAACTAGATTGTTTCTGCATGCTTCTAGATCGCATATGGTTTCACTGAAAAAGGGGCAATTTGTAACCTTGTATATCAATTGACAACCAAAACTACGCCAGCAATTGGCAACATGTCATGCATTCAAATATATCCAACTTTTTTAGTTCAAACATGCATAACATCATGTGCATAATGTTAAAAATTGAAAAAAATTTCCCAAAACCCATCAGTAATAGCCAAAGCAATATAGAAATATGATAATATGGTGGCTATCACTACTGCATACATTAAACATCATCACATGTTATACATTCAACATTATAATGTCCAAAACATGTAATGATACTCCCCCAAACCAAAGTGAGACAACATCCTCACTGTACATAGTGCATAGGGTACCTAAACCTATAAAATACTTGAAATGTGAGAGCTGAGTGATGTGTGTGAAACAACATCATGTTTTGCTCTTGTTTTGCATGCATTCTTGAGCATTTTAGGCATTTTAGTTTCCCTTTTGGTTTGTTTTTCCCTTAGTTCGGATAACTGCGGTGTTTTTGGTGTTCTTATGCAGGATTAATGCTGAATTAGCCTTGGATTGAATGGAATGCTTCCATGATTGAAGTTGGAGCTTAAGGGATAGCAAAAGGGAGCAAAAAGACCATTCCAGAGGGATCCACGGCCTGCCCGTGGATCAAACCACGGCCATGGATCGAGCAGCATTTGAAGAAGCATGACAGAAATTATAGAGAGTTCCACGGCTTAGCCGTGGAACCATCCACGGCCGTGGAACTCAAATGATCCAGGATGTGCTTGTTGGCAGAATAATCCACGGCCTGGCCGTGGAACCATCCACGGCCATGGATCACAATGCGCAGTGATTTTTAAATTTTTATTTTTATTTCTTTTGGGGCTTTTTAGCCAATTAAAATCCTAAGTTATAAATATAGGTTCTGAATACAATTAGGGGGTTTTAAATTAGTTTTAGGGAGGCACATCGGAGGCTCTTGATCATCATCTTTCTCCCTTCTTCTTCCATTGTTACGGGTTTGGGATGTTCTTAAATTTGATTTCTTGTCTCTTTTTCTCTATGTCTGAGTAGTTTCTTTTGTTTTTAGGATTGGGCAATGCCCTTTGATACTTTGATAATGATTAATTGACTTTGTTTCCCCTTTTATTAATCTTGAATGTTCATTGATTCAATCATTATTGCTCTTATTCATATGAATTTGCTGGCCACTTATTTGCATCTCATAGGCATTTAGGGACATACTGAGAGGTGAACCTAGGTGTTGGAACCATAAGAATTGAACTTAAAGTCTAAATCACGAGAGTAGTTTTAGCCTTTCGAGGATTCAATGAATTACCACAAAGCGTAATGGGTTCAATTTAAATTTAATTACCACGAGAGTAGGAATTGGTTTAATTGGGCACGAATCTTGTATCTTGAGAAAGAACATTAACTAATTTAGGGTAATTCACCTTCAATTGAATTTTAGATTTAATAAAAGAGTTGTCAATTAAGATTTATCTTGTATCATTGTGGTATCCCAATCTTGGAAGTTTTCTTGAATCTGAAAAACCCCTTCTTGATAACTTACTATTTTTTTTTCTAAATTCTGTACTTTGATTTTTAATTATTTAATTACTTTGTTACTACGTTCTTCTTAATTAATAATCATATTCCCTTTTGTTTAATTTAATTGAATTAATTAATTAATTGGTATGCATAGACACAGTCCCTGTGGATTCAATCTTTTTATTACTTGATGACAAAATTGTACACTTGCGAATTTCACATACCAAGTTTTTGGCGCCGTTGCCGGGGATTGTGTTTTTCTTGAATACTAATTTAATTTTTAATTTAATTATTTTAAACCTTTTTTTTATTTGGTTCTTACGTTCTTGATTTCTCTTTGACTCTCTGCAAGTAATTTCTCTTATTTATGCAAAGTACTAGACGTTCTGGGACTCTTATTGAAGCAGATCCTGAAATTGAAAGAACTTTACGTAGAAAGAGAAAACAACAAAGGCAAAGAGTAAGAGAAATATCTGAACCAACACTTGTCATGGTAGCAACTGAGGATAATAAACTGTTAAAAGAGTATACAGCCCCTAATGCTCGGGGTTTGCGATCTGGAATTGCTCGGCCAGACATTGAATCCAGGCACTTCACCATACCTCCTGCCCTACTTTCTATGATAAGGCAGAACCAGTTTGAAGGGTTACCGTCAGAGGATCCTAATGATCATGTGGATATGTTCTTGGAGTTCTATGAGACCCTCAAGATCGAAGGCACCTCTGTTGATGCTATTCGTCTCCGCTTGTTTCCTCTATCATTGAGAGATAGAGCTAGAGCTTGGCTGAAGTCTATTCCGACTGAGACGATAACTACTTGGGACCAATTGGAGTAAGCCTTTTTGGATAAATTCTTTCCACCTTCCAAGACTGCCCATCTAAGGACCCAAATCACAAGCTTTGTTCAGAAAGATGGCGAGTCATTGTCAAAAGCTTGGGATAGATATAAGGCTTTGCTGGAAGCTTGCCCATACCATGGGTTAGAGAAATGGTTGATAGTCCACACCTTCTACAATGATTTAGAATATTCTTTGAAGGTGTCTCTTGACTCCGCAGTTGGTGGAGCTTTGATGAATAGAAGGCTCACAGAAACTTATGGGATAATTGAGAGTGTAGCTTCAAATCATCACCAATGGGCTAATGAAAGAGGGCACAACCTGAGAAAGCTCTCGGAAGGTAAGCTTGAGGTAGATGGTGTTGATTTAATTATTTCAAAGTTTGATTCTTTGAATAAACGTTTTGACATGCTTGAGAAAGCTCATGTTAATGCCATAGGTGCCTCTAACAATTTTTATGAGATTTGTGGAGCACAGGGTCATATTGGTGCTGAATGCCAAGTTGGAATGGGATCCTCACATAGTGCACCGGTGGAGTAAGTGGGATCATACCATAATTTCCATGACTTCAACCAAAAAGGGAGGAATGATCCGTATTCCCAAACTTACAACCCCGGTTGGAGGTCACATCCTAACTTCTCTTACTGAAATAGTCAGTACCAAGCTGGGCAAGGTAATACTAAACCCTCTTCTGGAATTCCACAGGTTCAAAAATCTAAACTTGAGTCTCTTCTTGAGAATTTTATTGAGAGTCAGTCTAAACAAAATGAGGAGTTTAAGCACCATGGGCAAATTGTGATTGAGGCAATTAAAGAGTTGTCAGCTAAGGTTGACAATTTAGCTATTCATAATAAGATGTTGGAAACCTAAATTGCCTAATAAGCAAGCACTTCTCATAGACAGCAAGGTAAGTTTCCTTGTCAACCTAAAGTCAACCCAGACAATGAACATTGTAAGGCTGTGAGTCTGAGGAGTGGAAAGAAGTTAGAGGACCCTAAGGGTAACGGGGAGAGTGACAAAGATGGGGGGATTGAGGAAAAAGAGACTAAGGCACAACCCTTAGAAGAGGATGGAAACCATGAGAAAGTGTCTAAGTATGTACCCTCTGAGCCATACCAACCCCCAGTTTCCTTCCCTCAAAGATTGGCTAAGGCGAAGTTAGACAGGCAGTTTGGGAAGTTCTTAGAATTTCTTAAGAAATTGTACATTAATGTACCCTTCACTGAGGCGTTAAAACAAATGCCTACATATGCTAAGTTTCTTAAGGACATCTTGCCTAATAAGAGGAAGTTAGAAGACTATAAGACAGTAGCTTTAACTGAGGAGTGTAGTGCCTTAATTCAAAATAAATTGTCTCCTAAGTTAAAGGATCCAGGTAGCTTCTCTATTCCCTGTTTGATTGGCAACACAAATTTTGATAAAGCTCTGTGTGATTTGGGGGCTAGTGTTAGTCTTATGCCCCTTTCTGTATGTAAGAAGTTGGAGGTGGGTGAGCTAAAACCCACAACTATCTCACTTCAATTGGCGGATCGGTCCGTCAAATATCCTGTAGGCATCTTGGAGGATGTTCCTATCCGTGTTGGTAAGTTTTTTATACCTGTTGATTTTGTTGTGCTTGAAATGGAAGAGGATTCCTAAATCCCCATTATTCTTGGTAGGCCTTTCTTAGCTACTGCTGGTGCTATAATTGATGTTAAAAATAGCAAATTGTCTTTAACTGTTGGTGATAATAAGGTTGAGTTTGATATTTCTAAATCTATTAAACAACCTTCTTTTGAGGACTCTTGTTACAGGATTGATTTATTGCACCAGGTGATGGAGGAAGAATCCACCATAATTCATTTGGAAGATCCATTGGAAAGATGCTTGGTTGGTGGCGGCTCTATTGATTCTGGAGGAGAGGTAGCTAAGTATGCCCGCTTATTGGAGGCAACCTCAAAAATTCCTCCTAGCAAAGCTAAAGTGGAAAAGCTTGAGCCAAAGCCTAAGTCTGAAGATTGGGAAGAGGAAAAGGCTCCTAAGGTAGAACTTAAAACTCTTCCTTCCACTCTTAGGTATGAGTTTCTTGGTCCCAACTCTTCTTATCCTGTCATTGTTAGTGCTAGCTTGAATGAGTTAGAGACTGAGAAATTGCTTAGGGCTCTTTGGATGCATAGAAAGGTCATAGGATATACTCTTGATGATATTAAAGGCATAAATCCTTCCTTTTGCATGTATAGAATTTTGATGGAACCTGACCATAAACCCTCTGTTAAGCATCAACGTAGGTTAAATCCTAATATGAAAAAAGTTGTTAAAAAAGAGGTTCTTAAGTTGCTTGATGCTGGGGTAATTTACCTAATTTTTTATAGTGAATGGGTTAGTCCTTTGCATGTGGTTCCTAAGAAAGGGGGGATGACGGTAATTGAAAATGAGAAAAATCGATTGATTCCCACTAGGACAGTCACATGTTGGAGGATGTGCATTGATTATAGAAAGTTGAATAGTGCAACTAGGAAAGATCACTTCCATCTTCCCTTCATTGATCAGATGCTTGAGAGGCTAGCTAGGCATACATACTTTTGTTACTTAGATGGATATTCAGGATTCCACCAAATCCCTATTCATCCTAGTGACCAGGAGAAAATCACATTTACTTGCTCTTTTAGCACTTTTGTCTATAGGAGAATGCCATTTGGTTTATGTAATGCCCCTACTACTTTCCAAAGATGCATGACTGCAATATTTTTTGAATTTATTGAAAATATCATGAAAGTTTTTATGGATGATTTTTTAGTATATGGTACTAACTTTGATGATTGTTTGTTTAATTTCTCTAAGATTTTACAAAGATGCGAGGAGGTTAATCTTGTCTTGAATTGGGAGAAGTGCAATTTTATGGTACAAGAAGGGATAGTGCTTGGAAATTTAGTTTCTGGAAAAGGAATTGAGGTGGATAAGGCAAAAATTGAAGTGAATGAGAAATTGCCTCCACCGGTGAATGTTAAGGGAGTGTGAAGTTTCTTGGGACATGCCAGTTTTTACCAGAGATTCATTAGAGATTTTTCTAAAATTGCTAAACCTTTGTCTAATCTCTTAGTGAAGGATGTTCCATTTAATTTTGATAGTGACTATTTGAATGCCTTTTGCAGGTTGAAAGAAGCCTTGATCACTGCTCCTATTTTGTAAACACCGGATTAGAATCTACCTTTTGAGGTCATGTGTGATGCTAGTGACTATGCCGTAGGAGCTGTGTTGGGGCAAAGAAAGGACAAGAGAGTGCATGCAATTTAATATGCTAGTAAGACACTTGATGGAGCTCAAGCAAACTATGCCACTACAGAGAAAGAGTTACTAGTGGTAGTCTTTGCTTTTGAGAAGTTTAGGTCCTATCTAGTGGGTTCAAAGGTGACTGTGTACACTGACCATTCAGCACTTAGGTATCTCATGAGCAAGAAGGAAGCAAAGCCTCGACTTATCCGTTGGATTCTTCTCCTCCAAGAGTTTGATTTGGAGATTTTGGATAGAAAAAGAATGGAGAATTAAGTGGCAGATCATTTATCCAGGGTTGAGCAACTGGTGATTAGGGAGAGCGAATTACCTATTGATGATTCTTTCCCCGATGAGCAATTATTTACAGTTTTTGCAGAGAGTGCTCCTTGGTATGCTGACTATGCAAACTACTTGGTTAGCAAGGCTCTACCTCCTGAGCTTAACTATCAGCAGAAGAAGAAGTTCTTCTCAGATTTGAAAAATTTTATGTGGGATAATCTATACATATACCGGAGGTATGCTGATGGTATTTTTAGGAGGTGTGTCTCTGAGGAATAAGCTCCGAGTATATTGAGCTGTTGTCATTCCGCATCTTATAGAGGACATGCTAGTGCCTCCAAGACGGCAGCCAAAGTTCTTTAGTCTGGTTTCTTTTGGCCTTATATTTTCAGAGATGCTCAGAATTTTGTGTTATCATGTGACCCATGTTAGTGAGCTAGATGTATCTCTAAGAGGCATGAGATGCCAATGAATACTATTCTTGAGGTGGAGATCTTTGATGTTTGGGGAGTTAATTACATGGGCCCTTTTCCATCTTCCTGCAACAATAAATTCATTCTTGTAGCTGTTGATTACGTATCTAAGTAGGTGGAGGCCATTCCATCTCCAACAAGTGATGCAAAGACCGTGATCAAGCTATTCAAGAAGATCATCTTACCAAGGTTTGGAGTTCCTAGGGTTGTGATCAGTGATGAAGGTTCACATTTCATAGAGAGACAATTTGAGAACCTCTTGAAGAAATATGGAGTCACTCATAAGGTTGCTACACCTTACCATCCTCAGACTTCTGGCCAAGTGGAGGTATCTAATCGAGAGATAAAAAGTATTCTGGAGAAAACCGTGTCTCGATCAAGAAAGGATTGGTCTTTGAAGCTTGATGATGCTCTTTGGGCTTATCGCACTGCCTACAAGACTCCTATTGGGATGACACCCTTTCGACTGATTTATGGGAAGCCCTGCCATTTACCCGTTGAGCTTGAACATAAAACCTTTTGGGCTATTAAGCTTCTAAATTTTGACTTAAAAGTGACAGGAGAAAAGAGAAAGTTTCAACTTCATGAGCTTGATGAGCTGAGATTGGATGCTTATGAGACTACCAAGTCATACAAAGAAAGAACTAAGAGGTGGCATGACAAGCATATTCTTTGTAGAGAGTTTCGTGAAGGAGAACTGGTGCTTCTTTTTATTTCTAGATTGAAACTCTTTCCCGGAAAGCTTAAGTCAAAATGGTGAGGGCCATTTCTGGTGAAGAAAGTGTTTCCCTATGGTGCTGTGGAGGTTTGGAATGAAGAGCGAGGAACATTCAAGGTTAATGGTCAGAGGTTGAAGCACTATTTAGCAGAGGAGCAACTTGAGAAGAGGATGAACATTGCCCTCTGTGACCCAACTGCAGAAGGATGAGCGTACAGGAGTCGAGCTTACGACTTTAAACAAGCGCTTCTTGGGAGGCAACCCAAGTTTTCTTATTTTTCTATTTTATTCCATCTTTTTTTTTAATTTTGTGTGTTAGATTATTGGTTTGATGTTTGTCTTATTGATTTTGTCTAGGTTTGACCCCTTTTTTAAGCTAAATTTAGAAGAAGAGAGAAGTCAGAAGGTTCCACACCTAGTCCATGGAAAATTCCATGGCCATTGAATACAAACCAGAGGAGAAGGCAAAAGTCAGAGAGATCCACGGCCAGGCCATGGATCAATCCATGGCCGTGGATCTCATTTCTTTCAAAAAAAAAAGAGAAATGTCAGAGAATTCCACGGCCTGGTCATGGATGAAACCACGGCCGTGGAACTCTCTGTTCAAAAAAAAAAAAAGAGGCCAGAAGTCAGCAGCATCCACAGCCTGGCCGTGGATCACTGCTGCCAGTTTTAAAATCCACGGTCTCTCTTCCCCCTCCTTCATTTCACCATCTTATCCATGGTTTCTTCTCCTTCTTCTCTCCCTTATCCTCCATTTCCATCCTCCCAAACCTTCATTAATCCTTATTTTCCTCACAACCACACTTTAACCATCTTCTTCCTCCTTCTCTAAGCCAACCCTTCAACCCCATTCTCCCTCATTCTCCTTCTTCCTTCTCCACCATAACCCCCCATATCCAAACCTTCAAAACTACTCTTTTACTCCACAAACCACCTTTTTCTTCCATTTTTCTACCCTTTCTCACCTTCCTAATGTCTACCCAACCATTCCCTCCTTCTAATTTGGAAAATCCTAAATTTGGCAAATTTGCCTCAATACGTGAATAGTACTACAAAAGGGGGGTTTTTGTTGTACTTGTTGATTTGGTGTGGCTAAGCAGAATGACGAACAAGCGTCAGAGGGGAGAAGCTGGTTCAAGCTCAAGGACATGGGGAAGAGGCACTACTGCTCCAAGAGGTAATCCCCTTAATCCTCATGGTTTTAATTTTAGGAATAATGAGCAGAGAGATCGTTACAATGTGCTAGTGAATCGAAGGATAGTTAGCACTAGGTATATGGATGATATTGTTCTTGATACCTTAGGCTTGCGAGATGACTTTGATTGGGTGCTTGATAGGGCAGGATGGACTTATTTTTTGAATTTAAAGTATCCTACTTACACTAAACTTACATTGGAATTTCTTAGTTCTATTGAGGCTCATATCCTTCAAGGGGAAGGTTGCTCTGCAGGCCGGATCATTTTTTGGCTGTTCAATAATGAGCATTGCTTAAATTTTGAAGAATTTAATGAGATTTTTGGATTGCCTGCTGGGGGGGAAAGGAAGCACCCATGTGATTTTTTCGTAATTTCTTTTTGGGCTCATATCTCTTATGGGTCAGGTACATATGATTCCTCAAATTGTAAGGCATCTTTTCTGTCGAATCCTTGCCTTCGCTATCTCCACTGAATCATGGCTCATACTCTATTTGGGCGTGGGGATAATGATGGCAATGTCCGTGCTGATGAACTTACTTTTATGTGGGCCATTCTTAATGATGTCAAAATGGACATTGGATCTTTTCTTGCTAGGCATCTGCTTAGGGTAGCTAGAGCCCAATCTGGGACCATTGTTATTGGTGGGCTTATCACGGCTATAGCCAATTTCTTTGAATATGATTTGGATGGTCTGGAGGCAGTACGAGGTAACTCTAGGATTGATCTCGAGTCTTGTTTAGCAATTAAGATGATTGTCAAAGAGGATAGAATTTTCTGCCTCCACTTGCCTAATAGTGCTCAACCCTTACCCCTTCCTAACCACCTGCTATCACTGTGTGCAACCGTGAAAATTGGCACACACCTGGGAGTGCAACAGATGAACCCATTAATGTTCAGCGGCCCCTTCACCCTCCACCAAGGGCAGGCACCTCTCGTCCTTCTTCTTCTTCTTCTTTTGCAAGTCCTTCGGAGGATGGTCTCATATGGATTTATACTTCTCTAGAGGTACTTCATGCTGAGCAGGCGCAGCAGTGCCACATGCTAGAGGAACTTCGTTAGCAGGGTCAAGCTACTGATGGCCGCTTGCAAGCTTTGGAGGGAACGGTTCAGAGTATGGAGGGCATGGTCCAGGCCATTCATAGTTGGCATCTAAGTCAACATCATTTTTCACCACCGCAGTAAGTTCTTTTCTTTTCTTCCTTCTCTTATTATAGATTTTTACATTAGGGACAATGTAAGTTCTAAGCCTGGGGGGTATTTTCATTTTCATTTTTATTTTCCTATTTTCATTTTAGATCATTAGTTTCATGCATTCTCATGTCTTATATTGCATTGCATCTTCATGTTACATTTTCCCACCATCATATCTCTTAGCTTTTTGGTTGAACTTGTGCCCCTTTCTTTTGGGGATTTTTGAGATGGTATTGATTTGGAACCCAATTTATTGATTCTTGTGGTAGGCAGCAGGCATTGTTTTAATTGATAGTAGAGGTGATCTTTTGATAGTTGATAATTAGCATATGTTTTCTGAATTTGTGTTTCTCATTGATTTTTGAACCTCTAAATGTGAGTTTTAAGCCTGTATGGGATATATGCACTATATGGTTTCTGCTCCCATTCTTTGTGTTGAGTGATATTCCTCATTGATCTTGTGCTCTAGAACTTGATTTGAAACCATTTTGAGGTAAAATTTTTTATTGCATGCTTGAATGTGATTAAGGCATCTTAGGTATTTTTCTAGCCTTCTGAAATTGTTACACTTTCATCCACTAGTTGCCCATTTTGAGCCTATTGCGTAATTGTTTTTCTTGATGCCTATGATGATACATTATTGGTAATCATTTAGAATATTAAATGGAGCAAATTGGGTTTGAAAGTTGTGACGTTGTGTTGGGAATCATATGTTTTTGACCTTTCCCTTTCTCAAAGTAAAAAAAAATATAAGAAAGAAAATCATGAGATAAAAGGTTGAAAAGGATGAAGAGAAAGAAAGTAAAGGAAAGTAAGGAAAAAAATGGAAATGTGGAGTTATGATCCTTTTTGAAAAAAAAAATACCTTTGCTCCATTTATATTCTATTGGATTTCTTGTGTTTATTAAAAATCTTGATGAGCCCTTTATGCAAACCTTCATTTCTCTACCTTACCTAACATCATTCCTATGGCCCCATTACAACCCTTGAAAAGACTTTTTGATTCTTGCATGCATGCTGATTATTAGTGAAAATTTCATTTCATATCAAGCATATGGAAGTACATTTTCTTTGAAGGATTTTGAGTGTATGATTTTCATCCTTAAACACTTTGAGTGTGGTTAGTGGAGTGAACTTAATTCAATCAATGAGGATGCATGATTTCTGAGAACTTAGCTTCTAATTGGACTTGATTTTGATTACCTCTCAGATTCTTGGTTTGCCTTAGCCTATTGCCTGGATATTATTTTCTCGAGTTCCTCATTCATTATTGTCTCCTGATCCCACTTCTTGGTTTGACATTAGTTATTGCTTGGAGACAAGCAAAGTCTTAAACTTGGGGGGATTTGATGTGTGTGAAATAACATCATGTTTTGTTATTGTTTTGCATGCATTCTTGAGCATTTTAGGCATTTTAGTTTCCCTTTTGGTTTGTTTTTCCCTTAGTTCGGATAACTGCAGTGTTTTTGATGTTCTTGTGTAGGATTAATGCTGAATTAGCCTTGGATTGAATGGAATGCTTGCATGATTGAAGTTGGAGCTTAATGGATGGCAAAAAGTGCAAAAAGACCATTCTAGAGGGATCCACGGCCTGCCCGTGGATCAAACCACGGCCATGGATCGAGCAGTATTTGAAGAAGCATGACAGAAATTGCAGAGAGTTCCACGGCCGTGGAACTCAAATGACCCAGGATGTGCTTGTTGGCAGAATGATCCACGGCCTGGCCGTGGAACCATCCACGGCCATGGATCGCAGTGCGCAGCAGTTTTTAAGTTTTTATTTTTATTTCTTTTAGGGACTTTTTAGCCAATTAAAACCCTAGGTTATTAATATAGGTTCTGAATACAATTAGGGGGTTCTAAATTGGTTTTAGGGAGGCACATTAGAGGCTCTTGATCATCATCTTTCTCCCTTCTTCTTCCATTGTTACGGGTTTGGGATGTTCTTAAATTTGATTTCTTGTCTCTTCTTCTCTATGTTTGAGTAGTTTCTTTTGTTTCTAGGATTGGGCAATGCCCTTTGATACTTTGATAATGATTAATTGACTTTGTTTCCCCTTTTATTAATCTTGAATGTTCATTGATTCAATCATTATTGCTCTTATTCATGTGAATTTGCTGGCCACTTATTTGTATCTCATAGGCATTTAGGGATGTATTGAGAGGTGAACCTAGGTGTTAGAACCATAAGAATTGAACTTAAGGTCTAAATCACGAGAATAGTTTTAGCCTTTCGAGGATTCAATGAATTACCACAAAGCGTAATGGGTTCAATTTAAATTTAATTACCACGAGAGTAGGAATTGGTTTAATTGGGCACAGATCTTGTATCTTGAGAAAGAACATTAACTAATTTAGGGTAATTTACCTTCAATTGAATTTCAGATTTAATAAAAGGGTTGTCAATTAGGATTTATCTTGTATCATTGTGGTATCCCAATCTTGGAAGTTTTCTTGAATCTGAAAAACCCCTTCTTGATAACTTGCTATTTTTGTTCTAAATTCTGCACTTTGATTTTTAATTATTTAATTACTTTGTTACTATGTTCTTCTTAATCAACAATCATATTCCCTTTTGTTTAATTTAATTGAATTAATTAATTAATTAATATTCATAGACACAGTCCCTGTGGATTCGATCTCTTTATTACTTAACGACAAAACCATACACTTGCGGATTTCACACACCACTGGCCATACTAAAATATATAAAAACATGTAAAATAAAGGAAATATGTACAAAATAGGGTTGCACGTCGTGGCATAAAACAGCCACGCTACAGCGCACACAAAAAAACCCAGTAACATCGTGACATCAAACAACCACACTACGACATTCTTGAACATTAAAACTTACACCGCGGCACAAGCATGCCATGGCCCAAATGTGTGCACGCCGCGACATTGAACTCTCTAGATTTTGACCCAATCGTGCACAAAAAGCCATCACGCCGCGGCGTGGCAAAGGTTTGTGTCGCGGTGTGAGGAGCTTATCTGCAGAATGCTGCAGCAAAATCAGTTTTGCTGCTAGTTCTACTCCAAAGGGGTCTCTAGCATCTATAAAACTTGTCCAAAAAGTTAAATTATAGTATGTACAACAAAAATATAATAAAACTACAAAATCAACACACTACCTATTTAATGCAAAAAGTAAAGACAAAAGAAACATAAACTTAGGTTCCCTCCCAAGAAGGACCAAGAAAGACCTCATTTACAGTCTCGACAGGACTTAGCATGGATGAGAGGCCTTCTTATACTTGATAGTAAATTCTCTATTTGAGGAGTCATAAATTCCCTCAAAGGCCTCATTTGACTATGATCATCCGCCATTGTTATTATACCTAAAACACAAAAGATTGAAAGCTTAGATTAAAATAAACTATACAAAACTTGAATTAGAACTAAATAAGCTTATTGTAATATTAGCAATATAGAAATTAACTGTTGTCCCCGGTGCCAAAAACTTATTTGTCCCTTTATAGGCCGTAAGTGTACAGATCGAGCAAGTAATACAGTTTAACAGTAAGATATCGTTCCCACGAGGACAACATTACTTCTAATGCTAAAAATCAACCAATAGCTTAAATAATTCTGTTCAAGAACATAAAAATTAGGAAAAGCATATAAACTAAAGACTAAAAAGCGATAAATTAGAAATAAAGATAATGTTTAGAGTTTAGGGAATCGTTCTTCACTCCCTACTTCAACTGATAATATGCAACCCTTATAAGTAACATGAATGCAATGATTAGTTAGCTTGAGGAGAATCTACTTTAGTTAAAAGCCTATGTCTAGGTCAATCAATCATGCTTTATTTGCCTAATTCACTATGTTTCCATTAGAACTAACGTAAACTCTACTCATTAAGGTCTATTCTCAAACACCTGCTATGCATGACTAAGATGTATATTTCTATCCCATTAGCGAATCAACTCATCCCACCATGAGGATAAAATTGAACATGCATCAATCATACATATGTTCTCAAATCTAAATTCATATGTCTAGGTTCATCATATTTCAATGAATCACTTAAAAATTGACTAAACAATCAAGAACATTAGGATCTATATGATTGAACAAAATCAAACATCAATATAAACTCAAAGAAGTTCACAATCATCAACGTCCATAGAAAGTTTTAAAGTAAATCCCTAAATACAGCTTAGCTACTCATTGAACACAAAAATATAATTACAAAAACTCATGTTCATGATAAGGGAAAAGGGAAAAAGGAAGGAAGCTCATGGATATAATCTTTGATGCTTAGTTCCTTTGGCTTCCTCGCAGCCTCAAACGTGAACCCTACCCACAACTTCTCTAAAACTAAAAAGCCCTCTCGACTAAAACTAATAAACTACTATTTATAGGCTTAGAAAACAGGTTCACGTCGCGGCATTAAAATTCCTGCGCTGTGGCGCGTATTCAATTTAGGTCACCATGTTGCGGTATACACTCCTTTGCACCACAACGTACAAAATTGGGGTCCAGTGTATTGAAGCAGGGGAATGCACCACACCGCGACAAGAACATGTCTACGCCGCGATGTGAGTTGATGAGCTTCACACTTGACTTTCTCTTCCAATTTTAGTCAAAATCCTCCAAATTTCAGCTTGATTGGAGCCCTTTCTGTAATAGAGAAACCACTAAGTCAATAATAATTGCAAATCCATTTAATCACTTATAGAATATGCACAATTTGCTCAAAACCATATAGGAAGATATCCAAATTGAATTTGACAAATATAAGCCTAAAATCTTTCATATATGCAGAATAATAAGGACTAGGCTATCAATATAGCACAGATATAGGGCACAAATAACTACATTACTTGGAGTTATCAAAAGGTTTTTCATCCCTCTATCTGGGTTGAAGGAGTTAATGAAGTTTCTGCAAAAAGTTTAAAAGAAAACTCCTTGTTACTCTCAGTCTCATGTTTTTATTTTCTTATTGGGTGAGTTCTTGTTTTTCTACTGGAGAGTTTTAGAAATAGAGGGATTATTTATAGGCCCTCGCTTATGTTAGATAAAGTGTCACATGAGTTAATCTTTCTAAAAAAATCTTTATTTATCATTATTTAAATAATCTCTTGTTGACATATTAGATTAGATTTGTTTGATGATAATTCTGAAGCTTTATTATTATTATTTATCCTTATCTTCCTATTAATTGTGTGCAGATTCTTATATCTTTTCAAATCTTCTCTCGCCATCTTTTGTATTATCGATTCATTATTTTTTTCATCTTTTCCAATCTTCTCGCATCACTTTAATTTTTTTTAACTTTATCTTTGTATTAATTGATTATCTTCACATATCCTTTGTAGTTTGCTTAACGTCATTTCATTACCCTTTTTTTTTATCTATACATTATTTACATTCATATTCTTTATCTAGGCATATCTTTATGAATAAACGTCACTTTTTGCATTATTTATATATATATATATATATTCTTTATATTTGTACTCAACATTAATCATTCTTGAAGCTTATCATTTCATTATTTTTATTTATTTATTTTATTATTAATATTATTTTTTAGGAATGTTACACTTTCCACAGATGCCTGGATGGAACAAGCGAGCCTAGCGAAGTAGGAGGAAGAAGCCTAGCGAAGTAGGCGGGAGATGGGATCTTGGCTCTGATACCATGTGATATTCTAACCTAAAACCAATTAGCGTTAAGTGGAGTGGCCCAACAGATATATAAATCGCACCCAAAAGATTGAGATAGACGATGTGAGATTGTTAACAACTTTGATTTTTAGAGTAACAAATTTGGGACTTTGAGTTGGTTTACTCAACATGTATATACCATATAAAGAAAATGTTTTAACTTCTACTATTGCCTAATGCTTAATGTATGCCATTATTTTAGCTTCAACCTTCAAAGATCCATTAAGATTAAGATAGAGGTTTGCAAATTAAGCTTTACCTTCTATTAGAAGCTATTCATTTCATTTCATACAACCATGGTGAACTCGATCTCGTTCTTTAATTTTTTAGTTGGTATTCTGAATGGGTTAGAAGGATTTACCTGCACGACTTTTTAGGAAGTAGCTTGTAGTGTTTTCCTCTGTAGTACGATGGCCAGCGAGGTAGAGCAGAGGGGTGGTGTACCTACAAAAAGTACTCTGATGCTCAAGTCAGGTGATTGCATTAGGAGAGTGTATTAGGGTTTAAAGAGATACCTGAGTAATCAAATCTAGTATTTATAGGAGAGTGTTGCTTAAGGGTTAAGAAGGATAGGAGGAAAATTCCAATTTGAATTATCATTGATGGGCAGTTATAGCTAATTAAAGTGATACACAATCATTCCTATTTCAGTGGGATTCGATAAGAGTGATTATCTCTTGATTGCATAACTGTCGTTAATGATTTGGCGTTAACTCAGGCTGTGCTCCATGGTTCTAGTAGTGTCGAGATGCTCACATTGGCCGGGATACCCCCAAAGGCATAGGGTTTAGATCCCGATGCAGAATAGTTCCCTCAACTTGGCGCTTCGCTATAAATGAAGTGTCAAGATATCTCGGAGAAAGGTTAACGAGAGTGTTAGTGTCACCTTCTTGTGATGAACTCGATGCCTCCGGTATCTATTATCTCATTTACAAAGTCTTGGAGAAAGTGGTTCTTCAAAGTCACCATAATTCGGTAATGTTTTAAGCTAACATTGTCTTTTTTATGAGAATCTAAGTTGGTTTTACTTTAAGTAAGAAGGGATTTGGGAAGCTGTTCTGGAATCCTATGCCAGGGATCATCTATGACCATGATATACGATAATATTTGAAGAGTAGGTGACGCTTAGCTTGTCTGCAATGTTTCATTTGCAATTGGAGTTATTTCACCTATTGTGTGCAGCTTTTTGAGGGCACATGGAGAATTATTAGTGAAGTTGTCATTAGGGTTTTGTGCTACATTATTTCACACTTTCGTTCCTTTTCTTAGTTTTCTTCTACTCCTTCTACAGAAGTATTGCCCTCAATCCACAATCTTTGTTTCTTCTTTCCAGTCCTTCTTGTCCTTTTATTTAAGGTAATGGTGAGGGTTCGAGAGCCAGAAAACCATAGTGAGGAGGATAGTAACTTTATGGAGGCATTGTCTGTAGTGCTGCCTTAGCGCGCGATGGAGGTGTGGCAGAGGGTTCCCTGTATGGACACCATTAAGGTGCAAAGGCCACTTTCAATTTTTGGGATCTGTAATGCTATTCAGAGAGCCGAGGCAGCGAGGGAAGTGGCTAAGCTTAGACATTCGCATCTGCCTCCTAAGATCATGAAAGAATTTAAACATAAGAACTTTACTATTTCTAATTTTGATGAAAACTTGGCCTCTGTAGGTGGTCATCCATTGTCCGTCAAATAAGAAGAAAAAGATAGACCTCAACTCCAGTTTCAATCCCAGTGCCTACTTCATATCTGGCTTCGATCCCAGACATATACAAATGAGTGAGCCCCAAAGTGAGGGGTATCACTTCCTAGTTCACAACTATGGCGAATGTGGCTGACTTGAGGACGTACCTCCAATTGACAGAGGGTAGTATATAGGATGGAGAATTTGAAGTTCATCTTATTAACTAGGATGAAAAGGTCTATTTAGTGTGGACCTTGGGCGACAAATACTTCATGTATCTATATAAAACTTTGTTTGTCAAGCTTGGGATCCGTCTCCCATTTTCCCCCTTCGAGATGGATGTCCTAAACCATCTCCGGTTAGCAAAGGCATAATTGCATCCGAATGCATAGGTGTATGTCCGGGCGTACCAACTGCTACACTGGCATCTGGACCTCCCATTCTCTGTTGTTCCTTTTTCAATTTCTTCTAAATGGTTAGGCTAGATGGTGGAGGTCCAACAAAAGCTTAAGTCACACTCCACGCTCGGAGCAACAGAAAGATCTTGGAGACTTTCATCAAGTCTTACAAGAATTTCAAAGACAAATACTTCCAGCTAGAGGTGGTCCTAGGAATGAGGCTATTTTTTCTTACTGCCGAAGGGGAGTCAGTAATGTACCTTTACTGGATGTCGCGACATTTCGACTTCCTCCTTAAGGATTACGAAGTCTGATACGAGGACCTAATAGAGGATGAGGTAGATGTAGTGGCCTTTTTTTATTAAATGGGTAACTAACAAAGACTGTATCCATTTCAGGGACTTGATTAAGACGCCGAAGAACAAGCATCACACTCATCTAAGTACAATCATATAAACTTGTTACATTTTGTTTGATTATATTTTCCCTGTAATTGCAGTTTGAGACTTATACTTTTCTTTTTTTCTTGTGCAAAAAACATGGCTCCCATTGATAACCTCGAGGATCTCCACCAGAGGCTTGCAGAGAGAGCTTCTTGGAAAGCAAATAAAGGGAAAGGCGTAGCCCTTACTCCCCAAAATGAATCGGTCTTGGAAATTCGAGATCCAATAGAGCCAACGAATCCCAGTGCATAACTCTATACTTGCAAGCGGAGAGCAATAGGCTAGGGTGGTTAACCCTGGAGCTTGCGAAGTGAGGGTTCGGTAGTGGATTTGATAGCCGTTCAGGGCGAAGATCTATCTCCTAATGCCCCAGTCCAATTCTCAGCTACTTCCATCTAGGGAAAGGACTTTCCAGTCTCCAAGATGATAGAAAGGTCGTTGCCGACAGAGGATAACCTTGAAAGGATGGCGAAGGCTGATATTTCCCACCAAGTCCCTCTTAGCGAGATCCAAAGCCTAAGAAATGTAACTCTATTTCACTTCTTGGGGAGGAGTCTACCCTAGGACAACAAGATGGATGAGTTGGAGGCCGACTTAGAGAAACTCCAAGGGGAGAAAGAGGCCTTGGAAAAGGAACTCAAGGCATAGCGCATGCTGACAAAGGAGGCTAGGAAAAAGCTTGAGGTCATCCTAGAAGAAATTCAAACCCTAAGCAGTAGATTGCTAATTAGGAGAAGAAGTTGGTGAACTTTGAGTCGATGGTGTCTAGTTTCCAAACAAAGGTGACTGAGTTAGAGGAGGCAAATAAGGCTGGGATACCGAGATAGAAGAAATCGAGGTTAATCAGGAGAGGTTCGTGGATGAGTCCTTTATTAATGCTTTAGAAAAACTTCAGACCTTGAACCCTGCCATGCTCATTACCGATGGTGTCGGATCCCATCGACGTGTAAGGGATGGATTTGTTATAGATATTGCCCCACGACCTGTGGATCCAAACACTGTTCCTGTAGTGAATCCTAATCCGGCCTCCGCTGAAGTAAATGAAGAGCCAGAAGCCTTGATTCCTTCTTCTCCATGATAACCTCATTTTTGTTTACTTATTTTGATGCCTTCTGCTTGAAGTTTTTAATATCTGTAAGGATAAGTCCCATATTTGGGTACATTTTGGACAAGTCCTGATTGTCAGGCATCTTTTTAATTTTCTTAACTTAGCATATTTTTTTTGCATCCTTTTATGGTGTTTACATTTTGCTTTCTTTTTGCTTTTGTCCGTTATAGGTCCAACGGCCAAAATTGTATGCAAACCTTGAAAGAGACTTAGGAGAATTTTTATATTCTTTTGCCTTCATCCACTTTGGGTCCAAATCCTAACATTGTGTGTGGATCCCAAAAGGGACTTTAAAAATTTTACACGTATTACACAGTTTCATGGTAATCTCGAATCCTAGAGGACGGATCATCGAGAGTGAGTGAAATCAAATCTCGATGGATGAATGTTTGAGTATGGTGCAATTGCCATGTGTAAGATCATACTTAGAGAGTTTTCTAAGTCTTTATAGGAACTTTCCTTGTGTAGGGAATGGTGGGAAGACCTCAGAAGAAGAAATCATTTTTTTAGATCCTAACAATCATAATTCCTGAACTTCAGGTTTCCATTAGAAACACTTAACCTCGTCAAAATCCTTTTTGAACTTATGGGTTAAGGTTAGGCTAGTTGGGGCATGGTTAAGAACTTGTATGCTTGATACAAGACTGTGAATAACAGTCAAGTGGGTTGCCTGCTTTGACCTTATTTGCAATCAAAATAGCTGATCCTTGTGGAAAGTGTATTCATCGAACCTTGTCAAGGTACTTTGACCTTGTGGGTTACGTTTAAACATAACTAAATGGAACAAGTAGTTATCTAAATAATTTGGGAACATTTTATTGATGTTGAAACTTGTCATTTATACATTTTTACTGAAATAGTAAAACTTAGAAAAAACTTGAAATAATTAGCTATAATATTTTTTAAGTTTCTTTGCATTCCAGTAATTCTTAATGCTCTTTCTAGTGAGGGTTTCCAAGGTATAGGCACCAGTGTTCATCTTGGACGTGATTTGGTATGGGCCTATCCAAATTGGTGCTAACTTTCCTTGAGAAGCATTTTTACCTCCGATATTTGCTCTACGCAAGATAAGGTCGTCAAGCATAAATCTTCGTAGAATCACTTTGGCATTATATCGAGCTAACATTCTTTGTTTGATGGTGACTTTGTGGATATTCCTCAAAGAAGTGTTGTCTTCATTAATTGGGTTCCCCAATCTCAACCAGAATCATTCCCTCGCAACCATAGGTTAAATTGAAGGGAGTCTCCTCGGTTGTGGAGTGTGGCGTGGTCGGGCATGCCCAGAGAACATGATCAAGTTGCCCAGCCTATTTTCCTTTTGCTTCATCCAGGAATTTCTTAATACCTTATAGAATAACCTAATTAGCAGCCTCTGCTTGACCGTTCTTTTTTGGGAGCTCAACTAAGATGAAATGTTGCTTGATGCAGAGTCTGGAGAGCAAATGTTGAAATTTTGATCAATAAACTAGGAGCTATTGTCCGTTATGATGGACTCTAGAACGCCAAATCTACTAATGATGTTTCTGTAAGTAAATTTCTAGATTGAGTCTAGTTGATGGTGGATGACGACTCTACTTTTACCCACTTAGTGAAATAGTCCACAGCTACCACTAAGTATTTCACTTACCCCTGTACTTGTGGGAAAGGCCTAGGATGTCCATTCCTCATTGATCAAATAGCCAGGGAACATACATTATTGATAGTTCTTATGGAGGGGTAGAGTATATGTCTGCAAACCACTAACATTTGTCACATTTCTAGGCATGCTCCATTGAGTTGGCCTCTATGCTAGGCCAGTAACACCTTGCTTGCAATGCCTTCTGAGCTATAGTTTTCCCTTCGAGGTGATGTCTGTAACTACCTTCGTAGATATCAACCAAGACATATTCAACTTCTTTTAATATGAGGCACTTAAGGAGGGGGGATAAGAAACCACGAAGGTATAGCTTATTATCATAAAGTGTATACCATGCCAGCAGTCCACACTAGTTTTTGTGCCTCCATTCACTCTTTGGGCAAGGTTCCATCATGGAGGTGAGCGATAATAGGAGTGATCTAAGTTTCTTGTTCTTCAAGTAGAATGACTTCGAAGCCTATAATGCTTGGTTCCAGCAGAGTTTCCTATGTCATAGATATATTGTTGTCAGGGCTTTTTGTGTTGACAAGCTTTGAAAGGATATTGGTGTAACATCCTAATACCAGATACCTTAGTATATAGTATTAGTCATGCTACTTCTAGCTTAAACATCAAACTAACCCTTAACATTTATACAAATTATTATGGAGAGCCATGTGGAAAAAGAAAGATTATGGATATACAACTTCATCCTCAACAGGACGTATTGTAATACATAAGCTTTATACAAACTCAAAGCAAATATAAACAAATACATAAGCTTTGTCTATTAAAGCAAATAATCTACACTACTCTAGTTCTTCTGCTTTTTCCTCTTCTTTCCTTTTGAAGGGCCTTGACATGGATTTACATGGAAACACAGTGGGGTAAGAATTCACAAATTCTTAGTAAAAGCATTCCAAAACCAGCATTTGCAATATTCATGAAGAATAAACAAACCAAACATAATTAAACATTTGCTATAAACAATCTTATTAAACAATGGATTATGATTTCAATGGGAAATTGAGTCTTTACTCACTATCTCTAGAACATTCACATGTTCTACTTATGTAACAACTCACTAAGCAAATACATAATCTATGTACATAAGTTCTTCTTTACTATGATACAGCAACTGCTCATACAATTGTAAAATATTATTATTTGGCAAAGTGCTTATCTCACTCCTTTACCTGTCATAGGACTTAACTCATCTTATTGGCCTTGGTAAGAATCTTTTCTCACTTCACTACCCTTGGTAGAGAGCTTAACTCACTCTTACTATCCCTTATATGAGTGTTTTTTTCACTCCTCATGTTTCTTGACAAAGAGCTTAACTCACTACTTTGTCCTAGGTAGAGTTCTTTACTCACTCCTTTACCACCTTTTGTAACATATCACAGCTTGTTCATTCTTAACCTCCTTCTATGAATAAACCTACTAACTTTGGATTAGGATTTGCAACAGGTAATTGAGACTATACTCAATACCACTGGAATATTCACATTTCCTGATTCTATGTAAACATTCACTAAGTCAATCCATAACCCTTAACCAAAACTCATTCAAAAATAAGACAATCGCCCATACAATTGTCAAAGAATTAGAAATGAATATGCATGTAATATGCTTACGCTTATGCAATGTTCGATAATGATGCTTGTGAAATGCTATGTGATTGTGTATATGTAGATTTATATGTGTGTCACTTGCATATTCCACTTTCTCTTTAAACTTGTAGTTAAGAAAACTAACTCTTCCAAACTACTTAGTAATGAGTGGATTGATTCGTACACATATTGGTGAGAGTACTAATTCCAGTACATAAACTTATAGCCATGGCATTATGAGAATATAAGGCTAAATCCTTGTTCAAGGAACCTTTTGGACTTTCTCATTCTCTTCCTTAGCCAAATGATTGTACACACTGACCATTACAAAAAATGAGCTAAATTGCGGCCCTTTTTTTTTAATTTGCAATTTTTTTTTTCAATTTGTGGCAGTTTTTAATCCCTCCTAATTAAACTGTGACGGTTTTAAAAACCACTGCATTTACGTTTGCTGCAATATATTGTGGCAGTTTTTCAGCGACCCCCACAACAGTGAATAATTTGCAGCGGTTTAAAACCCCCACAATTTGTGGCGATTTTTATTCAACTTGCAGCGACTTTTAACCTCCATTATCTAGTTGCCTGATTCTATTTACCAAAAAATTACAAAGGTTTAAAACTGTCGCTATTTAACATATTTGACTTTCTGGGATTTAAAATAACTGCAATTCATCTGATGAATTTAAAAAAAAGATTTACTAAATATAAAGCTACTGATATAAATGTGAATCAAATTGTATTAAAAATATTCATAGTAACATACAACATCACAAGTTTGAATCCACAATAACTTAAATAAATTCATCCATTGTAACTTAAAGTTACAACTTAAAATCGTTAATAACCTAAAGTAGTGCCACAATAAATGCATATAAAAAATCAACACTAAATATGTTGTTGGTGGTTTGTGTTGCTACCACCAGATGATCTTCTTCCATCCAATGGCGTAGTAAGCTCACTTGAAGCTTCACCTAGATGAAATAATAAAAGACATTTAGTAAGAAACTACAAAGAGATAAAGATATAGTTATAGTAAAATTTCTTATAATGAATATATTTATTTATAGACCACTTGCAGGGAAATAACGATAGAAGATGTTCTTAAGAAGAACTCAGCAGAAATTAGAGAGGAAATTTTTTTACAGCTGAAGTATGACCCTAAATCTATTTAGGGTTATGTTGAGGTAATAACAAACATTTTCATTCTTCATCTATAGTGTTATTTGGCTCTATAATTTCAGCAATATGGCTCATGAAAATTTACATGCATGTTTGTTACATGCTGCAAGTTCACATTGAGCAGGGTCCTGTGCTAGAACAAGTCGGTTTCCCACTTGGTGTGGTTAAAGGCATAGCTAGGGGATTCCTACAAGAAAAGCCTCAAAAGAAATTGTCCATAATTTTTGGCCTCCAAATCCATGCTACACTATGAATATCAACCCTCAATTTTGCCCATATATCACCTACCTGAACCTAAACTACCACAATTCATCCTCGAAAGTACCCAAGTAAATTAAACAACATTTCTTTATGTAGCTCAATGGAAATAAGGTGAATGGTAAAACTGAAAATCACATCCTAAGAGTATATAATAATACCACAACATAAATAGTGCCACAAACAAAATGTTACTTTCCTCTGACTCATAGTCAACTCAAATTCACTCACCAAGAAGGTGTATGTCTCCTCCATAACCATGAACGTAATACAAGTACACGTGCAATTTCAATACCAATACCACTAGTTGCCCTTGTAGCAACATGAACCACGTGATGAAAACAAGTCAATTATACCAAATGCTAAGAGAAAAAATAGACATTAGCAGAAATAATTTGAGCATCACGGTGAATTCCACCAACATGTATCCCAAATTTCTGAAAATATACTTGACATAGACACTCATACCTAAATATATTCTAGCTAATAGCAAGCAAGCATATCTATAGCAATTGATAGAAATTAACTTTTTCATCTTGGTAGGACATAAACAGTATAGCATTAGCACTCATTAAATAAAGCAAAACACATGCTTGCATGTCTCAACCATAAGAAAGATATAGATTAGAACTTCCAGCAATCATTAGGCATGTAGAAGGACTGATGTTAAACTATAATAAATATAAAAATATAGAGACCCAAAAAAAATTGAATCCAATTATTGTTCAATGTTGAATGGCTTGCCTATCTTGGGAATCGTAATAATTATAGTGAGGTCTTGTACAATAATCAGCCAAAAATAATAATAATAATAAATAATGAATAATATTTTTTTTTAAAAAAGTAAAGATAGTGAGAAGAAATCAGAAAACAATTATTTTAGTTAGAACAATTCATCTTCATCCTCTCTATTTTCAATATTTCACTCCTACGAGACAAAAATTTCAAGAATTTAGAAATAGAGATTAAGTTTGAAAACATATTTTGCTTTGAAATAAATATACCAATAAATTTAAAGGTTAGATTTTTAATATGGAGGGTAATTTCCCATGATAAGAAACAAGAAACCCATCATAAGTAAATTAAAGAATAACAGAAAAATAAATAAATAAATAAAGGAAACCCATTACTATCCATACCTAACCTATAACAATCGCAGTAAGGCCAGTGGCATCAATTCCCTGAGTGACTTCCTTAGCAGTAGAAGAAGCTGAGAACCCAGAAGGTCAAAAAATCTTCAGCAATAGATGAAGGGAGTATTGGAGGTACTTCTTCAGTGTGTTATTGTGTCTCCAAATCAATGATAGGGTTTCTGTTTTGCAATGAAATGGCATCATCAGAGTCAGAGGACACGATTCTGAGGTCACGGAAGGCAGAAGGCATATCTTGTCGGAGCTTTGAACACGGAGGCAAGGAACATAGAACCTTCTTGAAGCTTGAACACAGATCTTTGAAGCTTGTTGAATGTAGCTACCAAATCTTCTGCGCCACCACCAGATTTGCACCACTGTTGCCAGATCTTCAAAGCCTGGGTTTTTTTCAAAAAATAAAAAATGGCTAGGAAGAGACTTTGGTGCGTCACAGATCTGAGAGAGAGTTTCAAATGGTGGAGCGATTTCAAATAGAGAAGGAGGAAGAACACCCCCACTTAGAAAAAATTAGAGGTGGAAAGTTAGAGGGAGAAGGCAAGGGCGAGAGAATGAGAGGAAGAGGGTGAGAGTGAGAGGAAACGAAATCAGAAGGGAGAATGAGAGGAAGAGGGCGAGAGAGTAAGGGGGAAACAAAATCTGGAGGCAAAGAAAAAAAAATCACCACCAGCATTTTTTAATTTGTGAGGGTAATAATCTCCATTGAAAGGCAATAAAACCTCTGCAATATGTATTGATTTGTGGCATTTGATAACCCTTGCAAAGAAAACCACTGCAATTTAGTGCATTTTTTTGTAGTGGATGCTTTGAGAATCTAGGGCTAAATCCTTGTTCAGATAACCTTTTCGACTTTCCCACTTTCTCATTTGGCCATATGATTGTGCACAACATCTAAGATTACTTTATGTAGGAATTAGCAAGTAACATGAAACTATGTGGTGTTATGTTTAACTCATGCATAACCTCCATAATAACTCATCACATGGTTCTCTCTAACCAAGTGAAGTAACTAAACCTAACAAACATGTACTCTCGGCTCCATTCTATCTCATAAAAGAGCATGTCCATGCTTCTAGCATTTCTCTTAACTCAATACTAAGTTCATTCATGCATCTCTAGCTCAACTTTCAACTTAAGGGAGCACTTCATGCACTATGTCATTCAACTATTGTCAAAGAACTCAGTTTACTTATATCTAGTACTCCACCTTATCACCTCACATGTGATATGGACATACAACTCAATACATCACTTTACAAGCACATAAAAGGTTACCCCCTTAAGCTACTAATGCACAAAGTACTTATTCCTAGGTTAAATCACCATTCCTAATGAAAACCTTTAAAAACTCATCACTTAGTACTCTTTGGAATATCTAATTCCCTAAAATAAAGTAATTTTATTCGAATAACCCATTCTGTTATATGAATAAAATCCCCTAAGTTTGTACTCTAGAAAAGTTTATTCGAATAACCCCAAGGGTTATTCTTATAACACCTTTATAATGTGCAATTTGTTTTCTCTCTATTTCATGTTTATTCGAATAACACCTAGTGTTATTCGAATAATAGCTACGAAAATACATCTGATGAAGCTATCTGTTATGCTTTATTCAAATAGCCTTTGCCTTATTTGAAAGAGGCATTGTAGAACAACTTTTTCGAGCAGCAAACAACCATAACACTATTCCATTAATTCCCATAACCAATTTCAGCGATCAATCATGGGTTCTACAAAGTTTCTAACTCTATATATGATCTCTACACATGTTAGAATTATCAAACACTAACTTGACCTATCAAAACATGCATTCAACTCAAACTCAAATCACTTAATACCCATTTTCCAACTTTCTACTTAAGGGACTAAATGATAAAACTAGAGCCACAAATGGCCACTTTGCATCTACTAGGCTTAAGATAACTAATTTTAGTCATTAGAAGCAAGAACTAACCAAAGAAACCATGTTTAGCCTCAAAACCCATTTTTCTCTAAACTCACAAACAAGCATAAACTAGTATGTTGGACAAGAAAAGATGAGATAAAAGAGTCAAGCACCCCTACTTCAAACCTTGAAGATGGTAGTGGCTATGGAAGTTCCAAGCCTCTCTTTCTTTTTTCATTTCCTCCTTCTTCTTTATCTTCTTTCTCCTTCATTTTCTCTCTTTCCTTTTCTCTATTTTTTCTATCCTTAGCTATTGCTGCTTGTTTACGTGAGAGGAGAGAAAATAAAAGAAAAAGCTAAGAAAGTCAAAGAGAAAAGATGAGAATAGTGACTCATAAAGTCACTTAGATATTTTGCTTAAACTTTATATCTCTTAGGAATACTTTAATCTTACTAAATCAAGTTTCCTAACTTTCATAGGTGTTATGAAAAATCCTAGCATTAATCTCAATCCTTAACTCAACATTTCATAACTTCTATGCACCTGAAAACTATCACTTAAGTTCTTTTACTTTTCCTCAAGTTAAACTAAACCTAAGGAAATAAGCAAATAGACTTATAAACATTCACCTTAAGTTGTTCTTATTACTAGAAAATTTTACGTCCTTTACTTGATATCTCATCAAATTCTCACAAATTTCCAAGATATCTACTGATTTAATCTGGCTTTTAAACATTCACTCAGTGTTATAAAAAATGTCAAACTAACTCAGTTAATTCTCCAAAATTAACCACATCTCACTTTCTTTATTTGTGATTTGAAAATAAATTCTCATTATTTATTTATCTTATCTAAGCAGGTTATGCTACTTCCTGGGCTATTAACAGTTATTTCTTACTCTCAATGATATAGCAAAGTTGCCTAACTATCTTAAAAAGGTTACTAAAACTAACAGGTAACTCCTGCCCAAGTTACTAAACTTCTATAACTCTAATTAAGACTAATTGATTAGAGTGGATTTTGCATTCTCCCCTCATTTTTAAAAATTTTGTCCCCAAAATTGCTTATCTTATATCAGATATCACATCATACTCGAAGGAACTTCACCTCCCTTAGTTATATCTAACTCAACCTTAGAGGTTCTCATTTTGTAAGAATAACTTACTGAATCTAAAACCATCTACTAACTTAACTTGTACCAAACCTATAGTGAGTTCTGCTTCTCTAAGTGGTAACTCAGTTATTTTCCCTAAGAAACACTTCTGGATATCCTCTTATTACAGGTATATTCCCTAAAGCTTACTCAACTTCAACATTAGAGGAGAAAAGGAGAACAGATCCTTAAGTCTCCTCTACTAAGAAGTTATTCACTTGTTTAACTCTCAAAACATAGACTTTAATGGAATAAGCATAGAAGAATCATCATATATAAACCTTATTGTCCTATCTGATTAATTCAAAATAACATGGTTTGCTAACAACCAAAACTTTGCCTAGTCTGATGCCCATGTCAAGAAAAGATAAACGGATAAGATCCACAATGGAAATCCTACCTTCTACCTTCACATAACAATCCCAATATTTAAGGGGAGTTGTGTCTAGCTTTTCAGTTGGTCTAGACAAGGATAAACCATGGTAAAACTCAAACATAGGTAAATCTAATATCTTCTCATATTGATATGAAATCAAGGAGTGGTATACTCCTAAATTATATAATACAACCTAGATATTATCTTTAACTATGCCCTTACCTTATATAAGATTGGGAGATTGAGTTGTCTTCTTACCACTCAGAGTATAAACTCTTACTCTAACTTGAGGTTTGAAGTTAGGCATTACTCCATACTTCTGTGTACACTCATTTAAAAGTACCCTAGTTAGTCATAAGTGTAACACATTATTTGGCCTACTAGACAAGGTCTGCCACCATGTTGTCTCCTAAATCTAACACACTTTGAACCTTCACTTTTGCTAAACTTACTTGTCTTTATCTTGAGGATAACTAGGTCTAGAAGCACCCTTCTTATACCTATTATCCTCTCTCTTCCTCTTGTGAAAACCTTGTAACTTTTGTTCTACTTGAGGCTAGTCGTCAGGACCCTCAACTACTCTTTTTCAATGGCACTAAAACCACCATATTGCCTATTTCGATTAATCCTCTCATTGCCTATTTTGACCAATCAAAACTTTTCTAGTCGTACTACTCTTAAGTCAGTTCAATTATTCTCGAATTCCACCTGGAGAATAGCTATCAATTCACTAGGCCTTCTTCGAACATAAACGAAAACTTGCTAATTGAATAACTCTTATAGTATATTCGATTAACTTGAAACTCTTGCCAATTGAATAGCTCTCTTTGTCTACCAGTTAGCCTGACTTACCATTCTGAAATGGCCTAATAAAAAAACTCTCTCAGTTTATTCGATCTACAACGATAGTATGTCATTCTAAGCTATTGTTTAAAAACTAATATGATAGTTTGATTAACATCGAAATCACCTTGTATCGGATAGCACACTTATCTACCTGATTAACACTAGCCTGTCTTTCTGAACTATGCCGACTGAAAAACTCTTTTAGTCTTATTCGATTAGTCTCGAGTACCATTCCATTCAAAATTTTCTTACTTGGTATACTTGGTTTATTTCTGAAATCTTGCAAATTCAAATAGCTGATTCAACATAAACCTGATACCATCTGTTCTATTCTATTTGAATTACCACTCTGGTCTTATTCGAAAAGAATATTTCAAAAAGACAAACTGAGAAATCTCAGAACAACAACTTTCTTACTTCATCACTACTATACCAAAATCCTTTATCCTATAAGTATCTAATGACACCATAACTCACGTAGAAAAGGATTGGAAACTCAACTACAACTCTGATAATGTCTTCATATATATACACACATACACACACAGAGAAATAAACTTAGAAAACATAACTCAACTTCACTTAACTATGATTTTTACTTCAAGTATCATGAAGAACTCGATACTATCCATCCCTTGTCATCTTTCACAGAACATAGAATGATGAACACAGAAAAACGAATGCCACAACCCCTTAACTTAAAGTTCTATGGATTGAAGTTTGATTTTGTAACTTACTCGGTACTTAGCTCTTACTTTTACAAACTTAGCCATATATTGGCCTACCAACATGCCTCCTAGTTTAGGTTTTAGGAAGTTTATCTCCTTGGCATTTTGTAGGATCTTAGGGCAGTATTTATCCAAAAAAGAATTCCTAGACACTCCCCAAGTAAACTAAGTTCCAGATGCCTCAAACAACCTCTTGGCATCTGTTCACTTATTCTCTACCTCCCTTTCCAACATATAAGAGACAACCAAAACTCTCTGGTCATTTGAACAAACCACAACAATAAGGATTTTTTTTCCATTTTCTTAAGCCATCTCTTTACTCTAAATGGGTCTTACTTTCCCTTAAAGGATAAAGGGTTGGCCTTCTTAAACTTTGAGAGATCTAGGATGTTTCGGTTCTTTACTACCACAACCCCAAACACAAACTGTACTAGTGGTATTAGCTGCTAAGATAAAATTACTTCCATCCCCTCTAAAACTCTGTTTGTGACAACAGTCTGCTCCCTTAAAGTAGCTACCATCTTTAAGAACATTCCAGTCATATTAGTTGAACCTTCACTAGAAGAATTCCTATTTCTTCTAATTCGCCTTAGTGAAGTAATAGTTCCCTATATACATAGAATAATACATATTAAGTTGATCAGTCTCAATATCATGTAACATTGTGACAGTAACCATTAACATTCAAACCTAAGGTTTGTCATGCAATTCTATCCACACATATCAAAATGAGACAAGAAATGCATAACACTTAGCGAAAAACACTAAACTTGCCTAAGCCTTGTCAGTCTATACCCCGACTCAACAAGATGAACTGCTCTAATATCATAATATAACATCCTAATACCAGATACCTTAGTATATAGTATTAGCCATACTACTTCTAGCTTAAACATCAAACTAACTCATAACATTTATACAAATCATTATAGAGAGCCATGCGAAAAAATAATGATTATATATAAACAACTTCAGCCTCAACGGGGCGTATTGTAATACATAAACTTTATACAAACTCAAAGCAAATATAAACAAATATATAAGCTTTGCATATTAAAGCAAATAAACTACACTACACTAGTTCTTCTACTTTTTCATCTCTTCTCTCTACGAAGGGTCTTGACCTGAATTTACATGGAAATACAGCGAGGTGAAAATTCACAAATTCCCAATAAAAGCATTCCAAAACCAGTATTTACAATATTCATGAAGAATAAACAAACCAAACAAAATTAAACATTCGCTATTAACAATGGATTATGATTTCAATGAGAAATTGAGTCTTTACTCACTATCTCTAGAACATTCACATATTCTACTTATGTAACAGTTCACTAAGCAAATACATAATCTATGTACATAAGTTCTTCTTTACTATGATACAACAATTATCCATACAATTGTAAAATATTGTTATTACTTGGCAAAGTGCTTATATCACTCTTTTGCCTGGCATAGAACTTAACTCATTCTATTGCCCTTGGTAAGAAGTTTTTCTCACTTCACTGCCCTTGGTAGAGAGCTTAACTCACTCTTACTATCCTTTACATGAGTGTTTTTCTCACTCCTCATATTTCTTGACAAAGAGCTTAACTCACTACTCTGTTCTAGGTAGAGTGTTTTTCTCACTCCTCTACCACCCTTTGTAATATATCAAAGCTCGTTCATTCATAACCTCTTTCTATGAATAAACCTACTAACTTCAAATTAGGATGTGCAACAGGTAATTGAGACTATACTCAATACCACTGGAATATTCACATTTCCTAATTCTATGTAAACATTCACTAAGTCAATCCACAACCCTTAACCAAAACTCATTCAAAGATAAGAGAATCGCCCATACAATTGTCAAAGAATTAGAAATGAAAATGCATGTATTATGCTTGTACTTATGCAATGTTCGAGAATGATGCTTGTGAAATGCTATGTGATTATGTATGTGCAGATTTGTGTGTGTGTCACTTATATATTCTACGTTCTCTTTAAACTTGTAGTTAATAAGACTAACTCTTCCAAACTACGTGATAATAAGTGAACTGGTTCCTACTCATATTAGTGAGAGTATCAATTCCACTACATAAACTCGTAACCATTACACTCTAAGAATTTAGGGCTAAATCCTTTGTTCAAGGAACTTTTTGGACTTTCCTATTCTCTTCTTTGGCCAAATGATTGTACACACTAACGCTCTGAGAATCTGGGGCTAAATCCTTTCTCAAAGAACCTTTTGGACTTTCCCACTCTCTCCTTTGTTCATATGATTCTGCGCAATATCTAAGGTTACTCTACGTAGGAATTAGCAAGTAACATGAAACTATGCAGCATTATGTTTAACTCGCGCATAACCTCCACAATACTCATCACATGGTTCACTCTAACCAAGTAAAGTAACTAAACCTAGCAAACATGTACTCTTAGGTCTATTCTATCTCATAAAGGAGCATTTCCATGCTTTTAGCATTTACCATAACTCAGTACTAAGTCCATTCATGCATCTCTAGCTCAACTTTCAGCTTAAGGGAGCACTTCATGCACTATGGCATTCAACTATTGCCAAATAACTCAGTTTACTTATCTAGTACTCCACCTCATCACCTCACATGTGATATGGACATACAACTCAATAAATTACTTTACAAGCACATAAAATGTTACCCCCTTAAGCTATTAATGCACATAGTACTCATTCCTAGGTTAAATCACTCTTCCTAGTGAAAACCTTTGAAAATTTATCACTTAGTACTCTTTGGAATATCTAATTCCCTAAAATAAGGCAATTATATTTGAATAACCCTTTCTGTTATCCGAATAGAACCCTTTAAGTTTGCACTCTAGAAAGGTTTATTCGAATAACCACAAGGGTTATTCTTATAACACCTTAAAAATGTGCAATTCATTTTCTCTTTGTTTCGTGTTTATTCGAATAACACCTAGTGTTATTTGAATAACGCCCCCGAAAATACATCCCCTAGAGCTTTCTGTAATGGTTTATTCAAATAGCCGTTGCCTTATTCAAATGAAGCATTACAAAATAGCTTTTTTGGGCAGCAAACAACCATAACACTGTTCCATTAATTTCCATAACTGATTTCAACTACCAATCATAGGTTCTACAAGGTTTCTAACTCCATACATGATCTCTAAACATGTTAGGATTATCAAACACTAACTTGATCCATCAAAACATGGATTCAACTCAAACTTAAATCACTTAATACCCATTTTTCCAACTTTCTACTTAAAGAACCAAATAGATAAAACTAGAGCCACAAATGGCCACTTTACATCTACTAGGCCGAAGAAAACTCATTTCAGCCATTAGAAACAAGAACTAACCAAAGAAACCATGTTTTTGCCTCAAAACCCATTTTTCTCTAAACTCACAAACAAGCATAAACTAGCATGTTGGAGAAGAAAAGATGAGATTAAAGAGTCAAGCACCCCTACCTCAAACCTTGAAGATGGTAGTGGCTATAGAAGTTCCAAGCTTCCCTTTCATTTTTCCTTTCCTCCTCCTTCTTCCTCTTCTTTCTCCTTTGTTTTTTCTATTTCCTTTTGTCTGTTTTTTCTGTCATTGGCTGTTGTTGCTTGTTTACATAAGAAATGAGAGAAAACAAAAGAAAAAGCCAAGAAAGTCAAAGAGAAAATATGAGAATAGTGACTCCTAAAGTCACTTAGATATTTTGCTGAAACTTTATATCTCTTAGGAATACTTTGATCTTACTAAATCAAGTTTCCTAACTTTCATAGGTGTTATGAAAAAGCCTAGGATTCATCTCAATCCTTAACTCAACATTTCATAACTTCCATGCACCTGAAAACTATCACTTAAGTTCTTTTACTTTTCCTTAAGTTAAACTAAACCTAAGGAAATAAGCTAATAGACTTATAGCATTCACCTTAACCTATTCTCATTACTAGAAAATTCTACATCCTTTACTTGATATCTCATCAAATTCTCACAAGTTTCCATGATATCTTCCTATTTAATGTGTCTCTTAAACACTTACTCAGTGTTATAAGAAATGTCAAAAATAACTCAGTTAATTCTCTAAAATTAACCACATCTCACTTTCTTTATTTGTGACTTGAAAATAAATTATCATTATTTATTTCCCTCATCTAAGTTAGTTATGCTACTTCCTGGGCTATTAACAGTTATTTCTCACTCTCAGTGATATAGCAAAATAGTCTAACTATCTTAAAAAGGTTACTAAAACTAACAGGTAACTCCTGCCCAAGTTACTGAACTTCTAGAACCCTAATTAAGACTAATTAATTAGAGTGGATGTTACAATCGACATAGGAGTTCTATTTTCTAGGGATGCGTTAAACCTTAGTGCTCACAAATAGAGTCGTCAAAATAGGTCAGCCCTGATGGGCTAGCCTGGTAAAATGGATGGGTTGGGCTAGCAAATGTTAGCCCAAAATTAAAATAGCCTGAATAGTCTGGCCCATAACGGGCTGGGCCAGCCCGACCCATTTACATTAAAAAGAGGCAGCCTGGGCTGGCATCGAAACTTACATTGCCCGATCTGGCCCGGCCTAAATAAACTCTCTAGAAGTTTCTTTACTTTGGCTGAGTATTTTTGTAGGAAGGGCTCCTTAGCCTGATATTCACCTCGGATCTAGAAAGTCACTAATTGTGAATCACTATATAGTGTTATGTTAGAGGCACCCATTTCCTTAGCCATAGTGATTCCAACAATACAAGCTTCGTACTTTACTTAATTATTTGAGGTTGGGAATTTGAACCTTAAAGAATGCTCAAGGTTAAGCCCAACTTCATTATCCAGTATGATCCTGTCGCCACTCCTTTTAGGATTCGAGGAGCCATCTACCATAATAGTCTAGGAATTCTCTTTAGGATGGTCGGTATCTAGTGTAAGTTCTAATAGGAAGTCAGACAAGACCTGAGCCTTTATTACTTGTCTTAGTTTGGAGGTTATTCTGAACTCTGAAAACTCTATAAACTAAGCAATCATTCTCCTAGTGAGGTCCGACTTGGGCAATACCTATCGGATTGGCTAGTCCATTCTTACCATGACAGGATGACATTGAAAGTACTGTTGAAGACATCTTTTTGTGGTCAAGAGTGCCAATACCATCTTTTCAATTTTTTTATACTAGATCTCAGGATCCTACAACACCTTACTCACAAAATAGGATCAAGCTAATAGCTTCATCGTTAACAAAAAGGTAAGTATTAGGAAGTCGTCGTGCTCTGACCTTGTCAATATGAGGGGATGAAGCCAATGTATTTTTTAAATCCAAGAACGTGGCCTCGCACTTTGAGGTCTACTCAAAATCTTTTCCTTTTATAAGGAGTTTGAATAGGGGAAGAGAATTGTGGGCTACCTTAGCCAAAAAAATGAGTGAGAATCACTATCCGTCTAGTGAGTTTTTGTACCTCCTTCACGGATTACAGGCTTCGCATGTCAAGTACCGCTTGGCATTTGTCTGGGGTGGCTTCAATGCCACAGTTTGTCAACAAGAATCCCAAGAATTTATCGACTTGCACCCCTAAGGCGTATTTCTGCAAGTTCAACCTCATGTTATGTTTCCGGGGTTAGGCAAATACCTCCTCGAGGTCTTGAACATGGCTACCGATATCTGGTGTCTTGACAATCATATCATCAATATTGACTTTAAGCATCCTACCAATTTGTTCATCAAAAACTTTATGCATCATCCACTGGTAGGTTGTTCTGGCGTTCTTTAAGTTGAAAAGCATGACCAAGTAACAATAGTTGGCTCTTTCGGTTAAGAATGCAATCTTCTCTTCATCATCCGAGTGCATAAGGATCTAGTTGTATCTAGAATAAGCATCCATAAAGGATAAAAGTTAGAAACTGGATAAATTATCAACTAGCTTATCAATGTTGGGATGCGGGTAATGATACTTAGGATAAGCCTTGTTTAGGTCTATGTAGTCAATGCACATATATCACTTCCCATTAGCTTTCTTCACTAGAATCACGTTGGACAACCAAATAGTATTGGAGACTTTTCTTATGAAATGACATCCAAGAGTTCCTTGAATTGTTTCTGTATTATCTCTTGTCTCTCTGGCCCAACCTTCCTCTTCCGCTATGCAACTGGTTTGGCATCTACCCTAATGGAAAGTCAGTGAGAGATTAATTCAGGATCCAATCCCGGCATGTCGAATGATGTCCAAGCAAAAAGGTCTCTATTTTTCTCAAGGAATGCAACTAGTTGAGACTTCTCTTCTTAATTTAACTACCCTCTAATCTTGGTGACTGGTCCAGCTTCACACCAAGTTGGAGGGATTCGAGTTCTCCTTCTGGTTGAGGGCGCGTGTCTCGGATCTCTTCACACATATTTAACTCGGTCAAGAGGACATTGATTGTATCCATAGTGACTGAGTTGTATTTGTTGTGTATCTCCATCTTCTTAGGCCCCTTCATTATCTTGAAGCTCTCATTATAACATATTCAAGTCGTGGCCGACTCTTCTTTTACTGTGACTACTCTGTTGTCTTAGTCGAGCAACTTCATGGCTAAGTGCAGAGTGGATATCACGATTCCAAATGTATTTAGATATGGATGACCAAGGATCATATCTTAGGCAAAAGGGCAATCCACTACAAGGAACTTATCCTTAAGTGTCTAAAAAAGGGGGTCCTTGCCCGAGGTTAAGTACGTCTCCACATACCCTACTAAGGTGATTTTATCTCTTGTGAAACCAATCAGCTCATCGGTGCATGGGATAAGGTCCTTGTTCAAGAGTCATAACTTTTGAAATAAGTCCAAGAACATTATATCTGTCGAACTCTCCTGATCCACAAATATCTGTCAGACTTTAGCATTGATGATTATCTGAGATATCACCATCAAATTGTCATGATCTGGGATCATGTTTCTTCAATCTTCTTCAAAGAAAGAAATTGGTGAGGCTTTCCATACTCTGCTTCTCGGTTTGGAGATTGGATGGAAGGATACACTCAGAATTTCCTGGAGAGCCTTCTTCCTCGTATTACTAGATTCGCCGCCTCCTGCAAAGTTACCTGATATATGTTGATAATGCGAGTCACTTCCATATGGCGGCGATTGTCATTCTGAGGGTGAGGATCCCGAGGTTGTCCTCTATCCTAATTTTAGGCATTATCCCATGGTGTGCCTTCCCTCTAATTGTCATTTATGGCTGGTGTCGAAACTAGGATCGTGGCGAAAAATAGTAACTCATGAGATTTTAGAAAATGGAAATGAAGTCGCCACCAATTTTATTTAAAATAGAAAAAACTAGAAAACCCTTCTTAGAAAATGGTATTTTAAAACCAGATTAGATTCGGGAGTCGGTTATGTTTAGGGAAGGGTGGAAATTTAATCCCACGGCACCCCTAACGCATCCGTCCTAAAATGGTACCTTAAGTCAATTGTGTAAATTCTTGATAATCTTAAATATATTTATTTTACTCCTCTTTTTTTAAAAAAAAAAAAGGCAATGTAACTATTTTTTTTTTTTTTTATTTTTATTTATTATTTTAAAAAAAGCAAGAAAGAAAAGAAATAACCAAATTATGAAAATTTATTTTTTTGACTTGACAGAATATGATTCTGCTCTTACATATCCTCTGGTGCAATGAGGAACTCAAAGTCACGTAGTTCTCTAGAAAATGATTGTGAGTTAGTTGATTTTAATTATGAAATGATTTTTTTGAAAAAGGGGTTTTTGTCTGAAAATAAAAAAAAAACATTCTTGTGCAGGGTTCAAGTTAGCACAAGGCTACTCAAGAAACTCTTATGATTCAAATGACATTGAAGATAGCATTCGCTATATTAACATCTTTGGTCATTGCATTGATTAAAAAAATATTTTTTATTTTAAGGCAAATACAAGGACAAACAAGTAACCACACAAACAATATATTATCATACCATGAACTAAATAAATACAATAAAACTAAAACCAAATTTAACACAACAACAAAATTTTTTATTCTTTAACATTTTTTTTTTATTTTTTATTTTTTTACTTTTAACTTTTCATCATTTTTTGAAGCATATTAATTACAAGCCACAACATAAAACACACCATTAAATTAAATAAACACTATAAAACAAGAACTAATAAAAAAACTCATTATATAAATATATATCTTTTTCTGTTTTTTTTTTTGAAATTTTCATATTTTTTTTTAGACAAAGGGACAAATAGTCTTATTGAATTTGAATGGGCTGCTAGCCCATGTTCTTCAACAGAAACATCAACACAAACAGAGGGAAATATATGCAAAGAATGCTCTAGAAATCAACAGAACACACATATACAAAAGAGGGGGAGAGGACCAGTGATGAGGTTGCTGCTTGTGGGTCCGAGACGACATCTAGTTCAGATCTGGATGGAGTAGCTGGCTCGATTTGGGCCGGTTGCTGGTGGTGGTTGGCTCGTGGTAGACACGTGGAGGCCGGAGGTTGCCTGGTGGAGCTCGGTTGCTAGTCCATCGACTAGTGCGGTGGGTGTCATATCCGGTCCCAATTGTACGACGGCGGTTGCAGGTTACGCAAAGCTCTAGCAGTATGGTACTAGGCTCACGGATCAGGGTCCGGTACAGGTGAAGGGACGATGAAGACGGTGGCTTCGGGATAGTCTGGGTGGAGCGGCGCCGGTGGACTTGCATGGATCTGGTGCAGCGGATCTGGGTTCGTGGGAGGCGCAGTCGATCGTGGGTAGATAGGGGAGGTCGGTGGTGGTGCGCGGCTCGCGTGGTGGATCTAACATATTGATAACTTCTGGAAATGAAGTTATTTCACTTGATTTTGAATGTATATGAGCATGCTATCCTTAAGTTTTAGAGGCCAAAGGTTCAATTCATGCATGACTTTGATGATTTAAACTTGTTAAGTCAAATGATTGAGAATTGAATCTTTGAGGATTTTATTTAAAGAAATTGGATTGATTATGATTTGATGGACTTTAACATTGTCTTGATGTAGGTATTCAACATAGAAAAGCTTTGGAAGGGCCAAGGAACTAAAAAAGGAGCTCAAATTTGGAAAAAAATGCAAAAAAGGAGATGCTGTTGCCAACCCACGCCTAGGCGTGGTACTCTCAGGTTTTCAGGAATTTCAGACAGAGACACTCACGCCTAGGCGTGGGAAAGTCACGCCTAGGCGTGTCCAATACCGGACAGCACGTGTTTCATAACCACGCCTAGGCGTGGTAAAAACACGCCTAGGCGTGGTAAGAGCCCTGGTCCGCGAATTTGACCCTTTTTATCTGATTTTTGAGGGGATTCTGCATATTCTATTTTTGGGGGACCAACCACGAAATCCCTAGAGAAAGTGGGAGGAGGAGAAAACCTTGGAAGATTGAGGTGATTCAAGTGAAGAATCAAGATCAAGGAGGAAGATCAAGCATTGGATTCTCACCATTCTTGTTCATTCTTTCCCTTTTCTCTCTTGATTTGTAACTTGATGGGTTCTATGATTCCATTTGTTTTCTTCTCTTTCATGATGTGTAACTAAACTCTAATCTAGGGGCTCTCTAGGATCTTGCTATGGATTTGATTAATATATGATTAATTGGGTATCCTTTCAATGAATTTGATTTTGTTCATCCATATCTATGCTTAATGCTTATTGTTGATTGGCCATCAATTGCATGATTTTAGTATTCCAATTGAACTAGAGATAGGGAGTTGTGAATATGGATATGGAATGGTTGATGTATGTTCAATTACATTCTATTGCATTGAGTGTGTTGATTAGCTAATGGGATGGACACATACCCATTAGTCATGCATAGCAAGTGTTTGATAATTGGTCTCAATGAATGATTCTTATGTTAACTCACATGGACACATAGTGGATTAACTAGGTTTTGCATGGGTAATTGACCTAGACATAGGCTCTTATCTATTGAAGGTTATCAGCTAACAAATATCATTTCATTGATTGGTACTTGTTGATTGCAATTATTCATTGAAGTAGCAAGTGAATAGGGACCCCTAGGCTTTAATCATTCTCATCTTCTCTTGTGGAATTAGTGTTTGGTGTTTTCTTATTTTGTTTCTTTAAATTGTTATTTTAATTGCAACCCATTCTCACAATTCGTTTGCTTGGATAAAAATTTGTGAATTTTGATTTAGTTTAACATTCTTCTAATTAATCAATCCCTTGGGACACGATACTCTAATTCTCCTTTATATTACTTGTCGACCCGTGCGCTTGCGGATTTACGGATCAATGTACCAACAAGTTTTTGGCGCCGTTGCTGGGGATTGAGTTTAGAATTTGTGTTATTTCTTACAATTATTCACAATTCTTATTTCAAGTTTTCTTTGTTGTTTTGTTTTGTTTTTCAGGTACTTAGCTCTTGTATGCGAAGGACTCAAAGTGTATCTCGATTTCCTTACGATCCTGAGATTGAGAGGACTTTTTGTAGATTGCTAAGAGAATGACTAGTACAAGGAAAGACACTTGAATTGGATAGTGACTCGGAGATGGCAGAAGAAGCGAATGCTGAAAGACTCTTGAGAGAGTATGCCACTCTAAATGCTAGAGACATTCGATCTAGCATTAGAAGGCCAGCTGTATAGGCACAGACTTTTGAGATCAAGCCTGCTATTATCCAAATGGTGCAGAATAATTTACAATTTGCGGATCTTCCCCATGAAGATCCTAATGCTCATTTAGCCAACTTCCTAGAAATTTTTTATACCTTCAAGCATCAAGGGATGACTGATGATGCGGCTCGATTGAGGCTTTTCTCTTTTTCCTTGAGAGATGGGGCCAAGGCATGGCTTCAATCATTACCTGAACATTCCATCACTACTTGGGAAGAGCTGGCTCAGAAGTTCTTGGATCGATTCTTTCCTCCCATGAAAGCAATGAAGTATAGGAATGACATCTTGTCCTTCAGACAATTCGAAGGAGAAACCTTGTATGAGGCTTGGGAGCGATTCAAGGAGTTGCTAAGGAAGTGCCCCCATCATGGTATAGCAAAATGGATGTTGGTTCATACTTTTTACAATAGCTTGACAACCTCCATTAGATCCATAATTGATGCAGCAGCTGGAGGGACTCTCATGAGCAAGACTGTAGACGCTGCCTACAACCTTTTGGAGGAAATGGCCACTAATAACTATCAGTGGCCAGCAGAGAGGGTTACTCCTAGGAGAGTGGCGACCGGTATACATGAAGTTGATGCTCTCACATCACTTTCAGCTCAAGTGGCAGCACTATCCAAGAAGTTTGAAACCATGGCAGTTAATTCAGTGGCGAGCAGAGGTAATGTCTCAGCTGAGATTTGTGATCATTGTGGGGACCGTCACTCTACTGCGAGTTGCACAGCTAGCCTGGAGAGTGTGCAATATGCTAGTCAGTTCCACCCAAGTAGTCACAACAATGGTTTTGGTAATACTTATAACTCTACTTGGCGAAACCATCCTAATCTTTCTTGGGGTGGAAATTCTCAAGGTCCTTCTTCTTCCTATCAGCCTAGAGAAGCACTACATGTCTCTCCAAGTCTCCAACAACAGAGCTCCCCTCAATCCCAAGGTTCAACTTTAACTTCTAATTTGGAGAATATGTTTGCTCAGTTCATGACTAGCCAATAAGAGTATATGACTAAAATCGATTCAAGGCTTGCTTCCCATGATGCCTTGATGCAAAGTCAAGCAGCTTCCTTGAGGAATCTTGAGACTCAAGTTGGTCAACTAGCCCAAGCTCTAAACAATAGGTCCCAAGGCACTTTTCCAAGTGACACCATTAATAATCCAAAAGGTGCCCCTCCTGAGCATTGCAAGGCCATATCATTGAGGAGTGGGAAGAAAATTGAAGGAAATTTAAAGATCAAGCTACTTGAGAAAGAAGTTGAGGTAGCACAAGATGAAGTGGTTTTGAGCAAAGAGGTGGAGAAAATGAGGAAATTGCAAAAGGGAAGGTTGAAGACAAGAAGAAGGAGGACAAGCTGTATACACCACCTCCACATTTCCCTAACTAGGTTAGCTAAGCAAAAGCTTGATGCTCAATTTCAAAAATTTCGGAGATTTTCAAGAAACTTCACATTAACATACCATTTCTTTGAGGCTTTGGAAAAAATGCCTAGTTATGTGAAGTTTATGAAGGACATCTTGTCCAAGAAGAGAAAGCTTGGTGAGTTTGAAACTGTTGCTCTCACGGAGGAATGTAGTGCTATCTTGTAAAATAAACTTCCTCCCAAGCTCAAAGATCCCGGAAGCTTCACCATCCCTTGCACCATTGGTGAGAAATTCTCTGGTCGGGCATTATGTGATTTGGGGGCCAGTGTAAATCTCATGCCCTTTTCAATATACCAAAGACTAGGTTTGGGGGAGGTAAAGTCGACTTCGGTTACTTTGCAACTAGCTGACTGTTCTCTCAAGTACCCTAAAGGAGTCATAGAAGATGTCTTGGTTAAGGTGGACAAGTTCATTTTCCCAGCTGATTTCATCATCCTAGATATGGAGGAAGATAGAAATGTCTCTCTCATCCTTGGAAGACCATTCCTTGCAACTGGAGGAACTCTTATTGATGTTCAAAAAAGGGAGTTTACCATGAGAGTGCAAGATCAAGAGGTAACCTTTAATATTTTCAAAGCAATAAAATTATCTCAAGATCTTGAAGAATGTTCGTATGTGAATGTGCTTGGTGGGATGGGAACTAAAAGAATTAGTGCAAATGTCCTGTGTGACCCCTTTGAAGCTTCTATGCTTTCTACATGTGAAAAGGAAGATGAAGAATTGAGAGAGCTCAAGTTATTACCATCTTATTTGAGCTATGCCTATCTTGGTGACAAAGCAACATCTCCCAGTTACCATTACAGAGAAAGTCCAGCCTAGGACTATAAACGGGGCATTTCTTGGGAGGCAACCCAAGTTCTTTACCTTATCTTTATTTTTTCCTTTATTGATGTTTTTACATTCCTAGTTTAGTTATTTACTTACTTTTGATTCTGTTGAGTTTTTCAATTCTTGTTTATGTTTGATTTTGTTTACCTTATCTTTTTAGCTTTGCATTTACCTTATCTTTTTGATGAAGTAGTTTTGATGGATTTGAGAGAGCTTATTTAGGATTAGTGGGCTGCCTAGAATTTTGCACTAATTTGATGAATGTGTTAGTGGCATTTTTGAATTTGTGCATGCCAGTATGCTGATTTGAGTATCCAATGATTGTGTGGATCAAATATGTGCCTCATTGCATGGGAAATCACATGTAGAAATTCAAATGTTATGCTTACACTTGTTATCATAATTGTGTGTGAGTGTATTTCCCTTTTATATGTGTGGTGGACCTTAGAATATGAATGAAATGCATGATTGGAGAAAATTTATGATTGACATGTGTAGAGTCAATTTGCTTCTTTGAGGCTTGTCTAATTCCCTTTCGAGGCGAAATCCTAGGCGATGCATTTTTGAGGAAATGACTAGGGCAATTCTTTGGACCGATTGGGCCTTTTCAAGCCAACCTTAACTGAATGAGTTCCCTAGTACCCCCTTTGAAGCCTAGTGTGCATGTGTGTGGCCTATTTTTTTCTTTCTTAAAACCCACAATCTCTACCCCTTCACCCTTGCTTGTGTTAAGAAAATTTCTTACCCTCATTACAGGTCCTTTGTTGAACACATGATTGGGCATTTTTGTTGGTGTGAGTCAAAGTGTTTTGCATGATACAAAGAAACCAAGATCTATTTGAAACAAACTCTTGTTCAAAAAAAAAATTATAAAAAAAAAGAGAGAAAAATGTGTGAGCTGCACAAAATGTAGTCCCCTTTTGCAAAGAAAATAAACATGTACATATGTTTTTCTAAAAGAAAAAAAAAAAAAAAAAAAAAGAAAGAAAAAAAATAGAATAAAGAGAGTTGATTTTTCATATTGGATCCTTGTGTACATTTTGCATGCTTGACTTGATTCAATAGAAATGTGTGATTATGTATTTAATATTTGATTTTAAATCATTCCCCTTTCTTCTTAGCCATTACCCTTAGCCTCACATTACAAGCTTAAAAGACCCTAATGATCTTTGATTTTGTGTTGCCTACATTAGTGGAGAAAGGGATGAAAGACATTCTTTTGAGAGTGCATGTGCATTCTATAAATTCATCCATCTTACTCTTCAAGATTAGGAAAGGGTCTTAAACACATGAGTTTGGGAAATCATTTATGTACAAAAATGGCATTCAAGGATAATCATGATAGTTGGAAATTTCTTGCATGTGTGAACCTTGTGTGAGGTTGAGAAGTGATTTCTAAGGGTATAAATGATGATTGGAAGTTGGATATGCTTTAGTTCAATTTGCCCATGTTTTCTATTCTTTGTATTAGAGTGTATTCCTTCTTCCCTTGCTTGGATTAGTTTGCTCGAGGACTAGCAAATCTTTAGGTTTGGGGGTGTGATAACTTCTGGAAATGAAGTTATTTCACTTGATTTTGAATGTATATGAGCATGCTATCCTTAAGTTTTAGAGGCCAAAGGTTCAATTCATGCATGACTTTGATGATTTAAACTTATTAAGTCAAATGATTAAGAATTAAATCTTTGAGGATTTTATTTAAAGAAATTGGATTGATTATGATTTGATGGACTTTAACATTGTCTTGATGTAGGTATTCAACATGGAAAAGCTTTGGAAGGGCCAAGGAACTAAAAAAGGAGCTCAAATTTGGAAAAAAATGCAAAAAATGAGATGCTGCTGCCAACCCACGCCTAGGCTTGACAAACCCACGCCTAGGCTTGACAAACCCACGCCTATGCGTGGTACTCTCAGGTTTTCAGGAATTTCAGACAGAGACACTCATGCCTAGGCGTGGGAAAGTCATGCCTAGGCGTGTCCAATACCGGACAGCACGTGTTTCATAACCACGCCTAGGCGTGGTAAAAACACGCCTAGGCGTGGTAAAAGCCCTGGTCCGCGAATTTGACCCTTTTTATCTGATTTTTGAGGGGATTCTGCATATTCTGTTTTTGGGGGACCAACCACGAAATCTCTAGAGAAAGTGGGAGGAGGAGAAAACCTTGGAAGATTGAGGTGATTCAAGTGAAGAATCAAGATCAAGGAGGAAGATCAAGCATTGGATTCTCACCATTCTTGTTCATTCTTTCCCTTTTCTCTCTTGATTTGTAACTTGATGGGTTCTATGATTCCATTTGTTTTCTTCTCTTTCATGATGTGTAACTAAACTCTAATCTAGGGGCTCTCTAGGATCTTGTTATGGATTTGATTAATATGTGATTAATTGGGTATCCTTTCAATGAATTTGATTTTGTTCATCCATATCTATGCTTAATGCTTGTTGTTGATTGGCCATCAATTGCATGATTTTAGTATTCCAATTGAACTAGAGATAGGGAGTTGTGAATATGGATATGGAATGGTTGATGTATGTTCAATTACATTCTATTGCATTGGGTGTGTTGATTAGCTAATGGGATGGACACATACCCATTAGTCATGCATAGCAAGTGTTTGATAATTGGTCTCAATGAGTGATTCTTATGTTAACTCACATGGACACATAGTGGATTAACTAGGTTTTGCATGGGTAATTGACCTAGACATAGGCTCTTATCTATTGAAGGTTATCAGCTAACAAATATCATTTCATTGATTGGTACTTGTTGATTGCAATTATTCATTGAAGTAGCAAGTGAATAGGGACCCCTAGGCTTTAATCATTCTCATATTCTCTTGTGGAATTAATGTTTGGTGTTTTCTTATTTTGTTTCTTTAAATTGTTATTTTAATTGCAACCCATTCTCACAATTCGTTTGCTTGGATAAAAATTTGTGAATTTTGATTTAGTTTAACATTCTTCTAATTAATCAATCCCTTGGGACACGATACTCTAACTCTCCTTTATATTACTTGTCGACCCGTGTGCTTGCGGATTTACGGATCAATGTACCAACACATATCAGGTGGTTAAGCAGCGCAGCGGTTGGACGGCGGGCTTCTGGTTCTATTCGGTTGACGGTGACTGAGTTATGTTAGGTGATTTTCGAATGATTGGTGGTTTGGTTGGGTTGTGGTGTTTGGTTGAGTTGTTAATGGTGATTAAGGTAGGTGATGGGAATTTGAAGAAAATGAATAGTGAAGGGTGGTGAGTTTACTCGGTTGAAGGTGATGGAGTGGTGAGTTGACTCGGTGAGTGAAGGTAATGGAATAAAGGTGATGGTGGTGAAAAGTGGTTGAGACGTGGAAAAATGATTAATGTGGAAGATAAGGTGATGAAGGTTGGTGAAGGTGGTTCACGGTTTGGGTTATGGTGGTGAGGGTGTTGGTGAAGGTGAGGGGTGAGGTTGGATGGAAGGTGAAGATGGGAATGGGGTAGAGGCTATGAGTTGTTTGGAGATGGTGAAGATGAGTGAGGTTGGATGTTTAGCTTGGTTCAAATTGATGGTGGTGACTATGAAAGGTTGAAGGTAAGGTCATGAAGATGGATAAAGGTGATGATGGTGGGTGGCAGCAAAGTGGTTCACGGTGGATGAAGGATAGAGATGATTGATGCTTGGGGGTGAAGGATGATGATGAAAATGGAAGATGAAGATTATGCTGCCTCCCGGTTTTGTGGTGAGTTACTGTTCTGGGGATGGTAGAGGATGACCAATGGGAGGTGGTGAAGAACTTGGAAATGGGTTTATGGCTTTTCTTTTTTTTTTCTTCAAGTTGCAGGGGGTTGTGGGTGTTCTAAGGAGTATTGGAATGGTGATGGAGGGTGAAGATGGGAATGGGGTAGAGGCTGTGAGTTATATGGAGATGGTTTTCTGAAAATTATTGAACTCCCCTTTTCTCTGTTACATTTGATCTTTTTTGTAAGCCAGCAATGGCTCCCCTACAACCCCAAGGAGATTAGCTTAGGTGCAGATAGAGCTTTCTAGCTCAGTTTCCATTTTCATGTATTTTCCTTGAGGTTGTCACCTTTTTATGTTTCACATATCTGTAAATTTGCCATTTTTACTTCTCTTGAGCCTTGGGTTTTGTGATTGCAGTCAGATAATTGCATTCTAACTAAAAGTTAGAAATTGTAATTGTTTACCTTCTTTCCTGTTAGCTCTTCGTAACCAGACTCTTCCCCCTCCCTTTTTATTTTTTATTTTTTTTGTATTTTTGTATTTTTTTCATTTTTTATTTTTTTTTTTTTTTTATTTTTTTTAGTCCGGTCAAAATTGGGTGTTCAAAGTTGTCTCTCTTTACTTGTTTCTTACTAGATAAAAAGAAAACTGTGGTCTTTATATTATCGTCGTAAGAAACGAGTAAAGACATGAACATCAATTTTGTCTAGCGAAGCATAAGATGTAAAATACAAAAAAATGATAGAGCAGTAAAATGTACAGAGCTAATGTGCTCAAAAGTAAATGACAGAAATTTAAAATACATGGAATGCATGGAGCTGATGCACTCAAAAGAATTTAAAATGCATGGAGCGATGCGCTTAATAGAAATTAAAATGCATGAAGCCGATGCGCTCAAAGAAAATAAAATGCATAGAGCCAATGCGCTCAAAAGAATTGATAGAAATTAAAATGCATGGAGCCAATGCGCTCAAAAGAATTGACAAACATTAAAATGCATGGAATGCATGGAGCCGATGCACTCAAAAGAATTGACAAAAATTTAAAATGCATAGAGCTGATACACTCAAAATTAAAAGTCAAGAGCCGATGTGCTCAAAAGAATTAACAGAAATGCATGGAGCCGATGCGCTCAAGAGTAAATGACAGGAGCTGATGCGCTCATAAGTAAAAGACAAGAGCCGATGCACTCGAAAGGAATGACAGGAATTCAGAATGGAAGGAGCCGATGCGCTCAGAAGAATTGACAGAAATTAAAATGCATGGAATGTATGTGCTCAAAAGAATTGATAGAAATTTAAAATGCATGGAATGCATGGAGCTGATGCGCTCAAAAGAAATTAAAATGCGGGGAGCTGATGCGCTTAACAGAAATTAAAATGCAAGGAGCCAATGCATTCAACAGAAATTAAAATGTATGAAGCTGATGCGCTCAAAGAAATTAAAATGCATGGAACCGATGCGCTCAACAGAATTTAAAATGACAATGGGCAATTGCGTCCCAGAATTTAAATGACAATAGACAACTAAGTCTCAAAATTTAAAAGACAATGGGCAACTGAGTTCCTGAATTTAAACGACAATGTAAGGAGCCGATGCGCTCAAAATTAGAAAACACATTTTCCTTTGAAAACATTATTTTTTTTAATTTTTTTTTGTTGATCTTTGTTTACTTTGTTTACTTTTTTTCTTTGCTTTTCTTTTTCTCCTTTTTTCTTTTTTCTCTTTTTTGAATTTTATTAAAAGTCCTTTGAATCAACGACGACTTTTGGAAAGTTTTGACTAATCAAATCCTTTATTCATGTGTCTTTCTTCCTTAGACCCTTTGGTTCTTTTCTTCTTCTTCTCCTTTCTTTTTTTTTTTTTTTTTTTTTGTTCTTAGCTCTCCTTTTGATAAATGAGATGAACCCTTGCTTGGCTGATTCCTTGAGAGAAAATTTTGCCCTAGTATTTAACTTTGTCCCTCGTCTAATTGATTCCCTGTAACCACTTGATACCTCAACCACTGTCGCTGTTGCTATTTTCTTCAACATATATTCTTATTATTCCTTAAAAAATTTTGCCCCAGTATGGCCAACTGAATGCTAACGAAATTGCCCCTGTGTAGCTGATCAAACGCAATTCAAAGTTGCCCCAGTTTGGTGCACCCTTCAAGGCGTTTCAAGCCAACTTTCTCTGAGATTTTGCTTTGTCTATTTATTTGCCCTAACTTTTACTTAGATCGTCGTTTCGGATTTTCAGACTAACGGGCTCTTTTTCTCTCTTTTTTTTAGCGTTTTATTTGGTCTAACTTTTACTTAGGCTACCCTTTCGGGTTTTCAACCTAACGAGCTTTTTTTTATTTTTTTTTATTTGCTCTAACTTTTGCTTAGGTCACCCTTTTGGATTTTCAACCTAACGAGGCTCTTTTTTTTTTTTGGGATACATCCTATTTTCCTTCAATTGGGGCTTTCAATTTCTTTTCGATCTAAATTATTCATTAGGAGATTACCATTAGATAGTTAAATCATAGTGTTGTACTCATATTCACCTTACCTGAAACATTACGTAACAGACAGACATGAATTCAAACGTGCAACAGAAAAGGAATTTACAAACCGAGTGACTTTTTTTATTTTAGAAGTATGACTACACAAAGGACATTTACAAAGGATAAAGACACAAGAAGTATAATAGCAAGAAAGCCAAAGGTTTTTGTTTTATCAGGTATCTACAAAAATCTACCCTCGTGTAGGGTATCAAATGAAGTCGACTCAAGATATGTCATTTACGAACAAAATTGCCTCAGTGTAGGCCATTTAACAAAAAAAATTTGCCCCAGTGTGGGATAATTGAATTTTTTTTTGCCCCAGTGTAGGTCAAATTGAACTAATGAAAAATTGTCCTAGTTTAGAGTCAAATTGTGCAGGGTAGAAACTTGTCCTAGCGTAAGGCTCTTTTTTTCTTTTTCTCTTTTATTTTTTTTCTTTTCTTTTTTTCTCTTTTTTTTAAAAGAGTAATGAACTAGATACTTAAATGAGCATAACATTTGTCTCAAAAATTAAAGTTAATGAAAATGACAACAACCCTTCATTGATCAGAATGGACTTTTTGAGGCTTGTAACGTGACCAAGGCTAAGGGTTATGAAAGAAAAGATATAAGGCTCAAACAAGTGTTTTAGAGTTGAATGGGACCAAGGATCCTTGTTCAAAGTTAAACTTTGTCAATTGTCTTTACGCTTCCAAACACATTTTTCTCTTATTGTTCCCCATTTCTTCCCTTTTTCTTTTCACTTCAATTATTCACCTTTGTTATGACATTTTTCACTTCATTTTCTTTCTTCTTTCTTTCCCTTCTCTTTTTAGTTTTTTTCGTCATTTTTTTTGCCCCTTTCACATTTTCTTCCTCGTAATCATCCTTTGTTTTGTGCTATCCCATAGTGTAGGGGTGATCCTTGTCCAGGGTTTATTGAAAAAACTTTCATGCTCAAAAAGGGACAACGAGAGATAATGAAAAGATAAATTCTTATGAAGGATAGAGAAAGATGGTCAATCTTCGTTTCAAATCATGATTACTCATTTTCAAAAATTTTAATTTAGAGACAAAAGAATAATGCACACCAAGTAATTATTTCTTTGCTCCCTTTTATTTTTCTTTTTTATTCATTTTTATTCATTTTTTGTTTTTGTTTTTGTTTTTTGCCAAATGGCACCTGCACACACGGACTTTATGACTACTGACATCTATCAAAGCAAGAAATGGAGCCCAATGGGGTCCAAACACAAGGAAAGAAAATAAATGACAAGAAAAACCATGAAAATGAAAGGAAGCAAGATATGCTTGAGTCCATTCAAAATCATTACATTAATACTTCAAGAAAGTTAACATAAATCCATCATCACTGATTTTTTATGGCAATCACTTCAATCAACTCCTCAGATCTCCAATTATTCAGAGGTTTCAAGTTGATGGAGGGCGAATGGTGTAGGCAGGGTAATATAGTGGGTTTCTAATTTTGGTTTTGCATATAGCTTACTTCTGATTCCTTTACTTAGGGGAAAAACTCCTTCTTAAAACTACTTTCATCATTGTCAGTTGGCAATTTACTAACTTTTACCAAAATTTCAATCATTTCCCCAACAACTATTAACTCAGCAAAGTCTAGATAAACAGCACCCGCCATTGTCTCAATATAAGGAGATCCCAGAGTCCTTAAAAATAATGAGCACATTTCTGTCAACGTCAATGGTGGTTGCACTTGTGCTGTGAGTGCTCTCCATCTATGGGCATACTGTTTGAAGGCTTCCTCACTTTCCTTTTGCATTGAACTCAATTGTTTCGGGGTAGGAGCTGCATCCAAATTGAACTTGTATTGATCCATGAATAGATTAGCCAATTCCGTCCAACGAGAAATCTTAAAGCGGTCTAGTTGAAGATACCACTCTAAAGTGGGGCCTGTAAGAATCTCATGATAAAAGCTAATGAGGAACTTATCGTCCCTGGAGCAAACAGCCACCTTGGTTCCATAACTGATCAAATGAAACTGAGAGTTACCACTGCCATCATACTTAGAAAAATGAGGAATCTTGAAGTCTTTAGGGATTACGACATCCATGGTAGGACACATTTCTTCTATTCTAAGTGGTCCATAAGCACTGGGGCCCTTGATCGCTTTGATTTGCTCCTCCATCCTTTCCTTCCATTCTTTTTCCTTCTTATCCTTCTGAATTGTTGCATGACTACTCCCAGCAAGAAATCATGTTATCACTGGGGTGATCCTTGTCCTTTGTTCCCATGTGAATTCAGTATTACCATGAACCTCATTTCGAGTATCCTCTGAAGAACAATACCTTTCTCCGATAAGAATCACTAGCGGTGCAGTATTCGAGGTCCTGGGGTTTGTCCTCATGGAAATGATAGTTGGCAGGCGCGGATGTGCCCCAGTCACTCTTGTGCTTCTAGGTCTCCCTCATGGCTGACAACATTTCCTTCATTCTTATCTGAGACTCTGTCATTTCATCTATCCTCCCTTTTATTTCATCAACTTCCATACTTAAGTTTCTCTCTTCCTCAGGGTTATTAGCAGCCATTCTGGTCCGAGATCTAGGATTGTGAATTTGGGTTTGATTGGTCTCTTCTTTCCTAGGTTGTACAATGGTTCAAACTAATTTGATTTATTAAAACAAAATAACATTTAACAAAGAATGAGATGAAATGCATGAGATGCATCAAATGAATGAACATTGAAAATACTTTTTTTCTTCCTTTTTTTAAAAGATAAATGCTATGTCATGAAAATACAAGATTTTTTCTTTTTTTTTTTGAATGCTAGGGATGCTATGAAAATAGAAGATGATATATCTTTTTAAAAAAAATGCAATGTCATGAAAATGCAAGTTTTTTTTTTAGAATGTTATGAAAATGTAATATGATATATTTTTTTCTACATCAGGAATATCATGAAAATGCAAGATGATGTATTTTTTTTCCTTTTTTTAAAAAAATACAAGAATGAATGACATGAGAAATGAATAGATAAAAGAAGTTTTTTTTTCAGAATGCTATGAAAATGCAAGATGATTTCTTTTTAGAATGCTATGAAAATGCAAGATGCTATTTTTAGCCCTTTTCTTTAATGTTAGGAATGCTATGAAAATACAAGATAATGTATCATTTTTTGAATGTCAGGAATGTAATGAAAATGCAAGCAATGAATTTTTTTTTAATGCTAGAAATGTCATGAAAATGTATGATTTTTTTTATAATGCTAAGAATGTTATGAAAATGTAAAATGATATTTTTTTTTAAAAAAATGCTATGAATGTCATGAAAATATAAATTGAAGTTTTTTTTTAATGCTAAGAATGCTATGAAAAGGTAAGATGATGTATTTTTTTTCATTCATTTCATTTTTTTTTATGCTATGAATGCCATGAAAATACAAGATGCCCTTTTTTTTTTAGAATGCTAAGAATGTTATGAAAATGCAAACAATGAATAATGCAAGAAGTACGCTCCCTTTTGTGCCCTAGTCAGGTGGAACCTAAGATTTGACAGTCATTATGTTCAATCTATCAGTGTAAGATTTTTCAAGACGGTCTAAACTTCTAAAAAGTCATGGTCCCCAGATTATCCCCATCTCGAAAGACAAGGACCCAATTCATAAATTGATCACAAGTAGGGATAAATCCTCTCAATATGACTAATCCATGATACATGTAACAATCTGAGTGGTTTCTCAACAAATGTCAAGTGAGCATAAAGCCCCTCAATAACAAAAGTCGAGACCCCTCCTGTTTCTCGGGTTCGCACAAACTCAGGTATAGAGCCCAAAAAGTGTGTGAGATAAGAGATAGTGACGCGTATGAGGAAGTATACAAATCTATACAAAAATTTAAAAAGACCAAACCCGCAACCTGCAAAAGCATACGTACAATAGCCATCTAGTAATCATCTATCCTAGGGTTTCAACAATCAACAATTAAGTATAAAATATATACAGGTATATCATGTCAAAATACACACAGAATAATGCTATCAGATATTTACATAAAAGTACTAAATAAAAACTATTTATAAATAAATAAAAAAAATAAAAGGGGTAAAATAAATAAATAGAGATTATTAATAAATTGCACAACTAACAACAACAAGGCTGACTCTCCAAATATCCCCAGTGGAGTCGCCATCCGTCACGACCAGGATCGTAGCGAAAAATAGCAACTCATGAGATTTTAGAAAATGGAAATGGAGTTGCCACCAATTTTATTTAAATTAGGAAAAATTGAAAAACCCTTCTTAGAAAATGGTCTTTTAAAACCAGATTAGATTCGGGAGTCGGTTATGTTTAGGGAAGGGTGGAAACATAATCCCACAGCACCCCTAACGTATTCGTCCTAAGACGGTACCTTAAGTTAATTGTGCAAATTCTTGATAATCTCAAATATATCTATTTTACTCCTCTTTTTTCGAAAAAAAAAAGGTAAATGTAACTTTTTTTTATTTTTTATTTTTTTGTTTATTATTTTAAAAAAGCAAGAAAGAAAAGAAATAACCAAATTGTGAAAATTTATTTTTTTGGCTTGATAGAATATGATTCTGCTCCTACGTATCCTCTGGTGCAATGAGGAACTCAAAGTCACGTAGTTCTCTTGAAAATGATTGTGAGTTAGTTGATTTTAATTATGAAATGATTTTTTTGAAAAAGAGATTTTTGTCTGAAAATAAAGAAACATTCTTGTGCAAGGTTCAAGTTAGCATAGGACTACTCAATAAACCCTTATGATCCAAATGACATTGAAGATAGTATTTGCTATTCAATCAATATCATTGGTCATTGCATTGATTAAAAATATATATATATTTTTTATTTTAAGGCAAACACAAGGAGAAACAAGTAACCACACAAACAATACATTATCATATCATGAACTAAATAAATACAATAAAACTAAAACCAAATTTAACATAGCAACAAATTTTTTTCTTTTTAACACTTTTTATATTTTTTATTTTTCATTTTTTTATTTTTAACTTTTCATCATTTTTTTGAAGCCTATTAATTGCAAGACACAACATAAAACACACCATTAAATTAAATAAACACTATAAAACAAGAACTAATAAAAAAAACTCATTATATAAATATATATCTTTTTCTATTTTTTTTAAAATTTTTGTATTTTCTTTTTCTTTTTAATAAAGGGACAAAAAGTCTTATTGAATTTGAATGGGCTGCTAGCCCATGTTCTTCAACAGAAACATCAACACAAACAGAGGGAAATATATGCAAAGAATGCTCTAGAAATCAACAGAACACACATACGCAAAAGAGGGGGAGAGGACCAGTGATGAGGCTACTGCTTGTGGGTCCGAGACGACGTCTGGTTCAGATCTGGATGGAGTGGCTGGCTCAGTTTGGGCCGGTTGCTGGTGGTGGTTGGCTCGTGGTCGGTGCATGGAGGCCGGAGGTTGCATGGTGGAGCTCGGTTGCTGGTCCGTCAACTAGTGCGGTGGGTGTCGTATCTGGTATCAGTTTTACGATGGCAGTTGCGGGTTGCGCAAAGCTCTAGCGGTCCGGTACTAGGCTCATAGATCTAGGTCTAGTACAGGCGGAGGCGCGGTGAAGATAATGACTTCAGGATGGTCTGGGTGGAGCGGTGCCGATGGACTTGCATGAATCTGGCGTGGCGGATCTGGGTTCGTGGGAGGCGCAATCGGTCGTGGGTAGACAGGGGAGGCCGGTGGTGGTGCGCGGCTCGCGTAGTGGATCTGACAGATCAGGTGGTTGGGCGGCGCAACAATTGGATAGCGGGCTTCTGGTTTTGTCCGGTTGACGGTGGCTGAGTTAAGTTAGGTGATTTTCGAATGAATGGTGGTTTGGTTGGGTTGTGGTGTTTGGTTGAGTTGTTAATGGTGATTAAGGTAGGTGATGGGAAGTTGAAGAAGATGAATAGTGAAGGGTGGTGAGTTTACTCGGTTGAAGGTGATGGAGTGGTGAGTTGACTCAGTGAATGAAGGTAATGGAATGAAGGTGATGGTGGTGAAGAGTGGTTGGGACGTGGAAAAATGATTAATGTGGAAGATAAGGTGATGAAGGTTAGTGAAGGTGGTTCATGGTTTGGGTTATGGTGGTGAGGGTGTTGGTGAAGGTGAGGGGTGAGGTTGGATGGAAGGTGAAGATGAGAATAGGGTAGAGGTGTGAGTTATTTGGAGATGGTAAAGATGAATGAGGTTGGATGTTTGGCTTGGTTCAAATTGATGGTGGTGACTATGGGAGGTTGAAGGTAAGGTCGTGAAGATGGATAAAGGTGATGATGGTGGTGGCGACAAAGTGGTTCACAGTGGATGAAGGATAGAGATGATTTATGCTTGGGGGTGAAGGATGATGGTGAAAATGGAAGATGAAGATTATGCTGGCTCTCGATTTTGTGGTGAGTTACTGTTCTGGAGATGGCAGAGGATGACCAAGGGGAGGTGGTGAAGAACTTGGAAATGGGTTCATAGCTTTTCTTTTCCTTTTTTTTTTTTCAAGTTGCAGGGGGTTGTAGGTGTTCTGAGGAGTATTGGAATGGTGATGGAGGGTGAAGATGGGAATGGGGTAGAGGCTGTGAGTTGTTTGGAGATGGTTTTCCAAAAATTGTTGAACTCCCTTTTTCTCTGTTATATTTGATCCTTTTTATAAGCCAGCAATGGCTCCTCTGCAGCCCCAAGGACATTAGCTTAGGTGCAGATAGAGCTTTCTAGCTCAATTTCCATTTTCATGTATTTTCCTTGAGGTTGTCACCTTCTTATGCTTCACATCTCTGTAAATTTACCATTTTTGCTTCTCTTGAGCCTTGGGTTTTGTGATTGCAGTCAGATAATTACATTCTAACTAAAAGTTAGAAATTGCAATTGTTTTCCTTCTTTCCTGTTAGCTCTTCGTAACCAGACTCTTCCCCCTCCCTTTTTATTTTTTATTTTTTTGTATTTTTGTATTTTTTTTCAATTTTTATTTTTTTTATTTTTTTAGTCAGGTCAAAATTGGGTGTTCACAGCTGGGGACCACCTTTTCTAGTACGGGGAATGAGTTTTTCTATCATTATAACTTCATTTTTTGTAATTTATGTTTACCTATCAATTTTCATTCTGAGATTGGCATACATAGCATCCCAATTGGCCATCTCAGATCAAGGATTTGATCGTATCTTGAAGGCAGATGCAGTCTTTTGTTGTATGCCTATATCCCTCATGAAAGACATAGTGTTTAGACTTGTCTTTCTGGGTATGCTTTCTTAGTGGGGGAGGTTTGGGAATATTCTGGAACTCTGTATTCATTGTTAGCCATGGCAACCATCACCCAATAGGGGGTGAATTAGGTGATTAAAAATTTTTAAAACAACTTTGAGAAATTATGTAGTTTGATATTTTCAATCAACATATGCAACGGAATAAGTCTAACAAAGATACAACTAATGTAGATTACTCAAATATAACTTGAGTTATGAGATAAATCAAGCAAATAAGCTAGATATTAAGTTTATAGAATCAAAACATCAAGATGACAAGATATGCAATAGATAAATATACTTCACCAAATACTGAAATTAAAGAGTGTAAGGAAGAGAGAATCAAACTCAAGAACATATCTTGATTCAGCCACCAACCACTTATGGCTTATATTCAGTCTCCAAGCTTAACTTGAGATTTTCTTTACTATCTCCTAGACTTCATGGGTGTTAGAAAAAATTTTGTACAAATAAGAGCACTCCTTACACCTTGGGATACCTCACTCTTGTGCTAAAGCCTTTAACTCTTCAAGCTTCACAGGTGCTTGAAAAAACTTTTTCAACCAAGAGCACTTAACACACCTTGGGATGCCTCACCCTTGTGCTTGAGCCTCAAAATAAAGATACCTCACCCTTTATAACTTTAGAGGGATACCTCACCTTTTTTACAAATAAGGGGTACCTCACCCTTTATAACTCTTGAGAGATACCTCACCTTCTTCTTAAACACGGGATACCTCACCCTTTTTTTTCTAAAGGGATACCTCACCCTCTTTACAGAAAATCAAAGTGTATAAGAAAGACAAACTCTCAAAAGAGTGGATATTGCAAATTGAAGCTTATGGGTATCAAGGAATCACACACTAAAGCTCAAAACAAAGGTTTTTGAGAAATGAGAGTAAAACACAAATTTAATGCTCAAGAAACTTGTTTAGATTGATTACCAACTTTTCTTTGATGCCTAAACCTTTTCATTTATAGCTGCATTTTAGAGCCGATAGAGGTTGTTGAGGCATTAAATGCTCTCAATAAAGCCGTTGGAAGATGTCTTCTGCTGTCCCAGATAACAGGTTATTGGTTTCCAATAATAGGTTATTTCCTTTCAAATAACAAGTTATTGGTTTTGCTTAATAGGTTATTTATTTCATTAGAAAATACTGTAGCACGCAAAAAACAGGTTATTTGAAAATTTTAATTGGTTAGGAACATTTGAAAATTAAGAGAGAATGTTCCCAACATGCAAATAACCTGTTATGGACTTTCCATAACCGGTTATTCACTTTAAAAACTTTAATGGAGCTTTTCTGTCACAATGAATAACCTGTTATGGATTTTCTATAATCAGTTATTAGTTTTCCAAGAAAACAAGATTTCTAAAGGGTTACACAACCAAAGTTTCCCAAATCATTTTCAACCTTTCTAAAAATATTTTCCACTAACTTGATGAGTATTTTCACAAGCATAAAACATGATTTTCTTTTCATCCTTTATAAAATATTTTGCTCAAACTTGATCAATATAAAGCATGATTTTGCAAAGAGATTTAAGTTGAATGAAAAACAAGAAATAAGCTAGTGTGATTCCTATTAACCTTAACATAAGATCTAAGTCCTATAAGCTAAACTTAAAGAACCTTGGGACTTGATCTTTGCTCAACATCAATTCTAGTCCTTAGGCTTGTTGATGTAATCCAAGCTTCCAAAAAAAATCTTTCTTCAAATCTTACAAATACGTGGAACATCTTGTCATTCTCATCTTCTTGAGTTGAGCATAATTATGATCTTTTGCTTTCTTGTTGCAATGCTCACTCTTGGTACTTGAACTATCTTATAAAGTATTGTTCGCTTAAAACAAACATAGTTAGTCTAAATTAATAATTTAATTATTTCATATGTATAATTCATAAATGTATAACTCTAGTTAGTCTAACATGCATATAAGACTTTCATAAACACATCTAAATAAGATATTTATCATATACACTAATGGTTATGCTCTATATAGGATGCAACAAAGAACACTTTGCATATTTTCATTTAAACAGAGTCAAATCCAATATTAATTCATTTATAACTCATATAAAGCATTATTGGATATATTATATAAAGAATGCTACACATACCTCATTGCATGATTATTAAGTGAAATATAACTAGATAAAGTATATAATCATGCATGATCTAATATAATATATTAAGCACATCTATGTAACATAAATATCATTCTTTTTGTCTTGTGTTTTTCATCATCAAAACTTAACATATTAAACCATTAGAGCAAACTTATTTCACATTCATCACCTCTTGGTAGATTTGGAACCTGGGTGTATTGAGGGGGGTATAGTCCTTAAACCTTTTTTTTGGTGGTGGCTTGAAGTTACGTGGTTGTATGGGGGATTGGGCTGACTTTGGCTTCGCTTACTCACTTTTGTCTAGGTGTTTCCTTACGCAAATGATATATTCCACATTGATGTATTTATCTTCCCTTGCCCTGAACTCGTCTATAGTTTAGGGTTCCTTCTTTACAAGGGATGTAAAGAATGGGCCAGAACTAAGGTTGTCCCTTATGTAGTGGACAACCAACCTCTCATCCCATTCCTAGATATTCAAGCATTCCTTGTTGAACCAGGTTATATAATCCCAAAGTGACTTTTCTTTGCCTCGCTTGATGTGGAGGGGGCATGAAATGGATTTTGATTGCACTTTACTAGTGGTAAAGTGCAGCAGAAATCGCGAGGACAAGGCTTCTTAGTTTACCATGGACTTTGGAGTTAGGGTTGTGAATCACCTTAAGGTGGCTTTCTTCAGAGAGAGGGCGAAAACACGATACATAAGAGGATCATCTCCCCCTGCAAATAGCATAGCTAAAACATAAGCATTCAAATGCGTTTGGGGGTCTGAGGTCTCATATTGGGCTTCAAATTTGGTTAGATATTTGAAGTGCTTGGGGATTTCATAAGCCATCAATTCATCTAAAAAAGGTTGATTTTGCAGAACATGGTTCTCCTCTTGTCAGGCTCTTGGTCCCTGGAATCTTTTTTTTCCTAATTCCCAAGTTCGTGTCCGAGTTATATTATTCTAGAGTTTCCAAGATCACTGTCCCCATTACGCACTAGTCCCCTTCTAGTGTCATCGATCCTATGAGGAACCAGGTTCTCATCCTCTCTTTCCTCATGAATGAATCTCTTCAGTTCATGAATGCGGTCATCCTTAAGGCAGACCAAGGAAATCAGGTCATGGCGTGACAATCCAACGGGGGTGGACTCCTCTTACTGGGACTATTCACCTTTAATATTTTCTCTCGTGCCTAGTGGTGTGTGAAATCCTCAATTGTACAATTTCGCTGTCAAGTAATAAAAGATCGAATCCATAGGGACTGTGTCTATGAATATCAATTAATTAATTAATTCAGTTAGATTAAACAAAGGGGGATAAAATTATTGATTAATGAAATCTTAATATCCAAGTAATTAAATAAATAAATATTAAAGTACAAAATTAAGAACAAAAATAGCAAGTTAATAAGAAAGGTTTTTCAGATTCAAGAAAGTTTCTAAGATTGGGGTAACCATAATGATACAAGACAAATCCTAATTGACAACCCTTTTATTAAAATTGAAATTCAATTAAAGGTGAATTACCCTAAATTAGTTAATGTTCTTTCTCAAGAGACAAGAACCGTGCCCAATTAAACCAATTCTTACTCTCGTGGTAATTAAATTTAAATTGAACCTATTACGCTTTATGGTAATTCATTAAATCCTCGAAAGGCTAAACCTATTCTCGTGATTTAGACCTTAAGTTCAATTCTTATGGTTCTAATACCTAGGTTCACCTCTCAGTACGTCCCTAGATATCTATAAGATGCAAATATGTGGCCAGCAAATTCACATGAATAAGCGCAATAAAGATTGAATCAACGAACATTCAAGATTAATAAAAGGGGTAAACAAAGTCAATTAATCATCATCAATATATCAAAGCGCATTGCCCAATCCTAGAAACAAAGAGAACTACTCAGACATGGAGAAGAAGAAACAAGAAAACATATTCAAGAACATCCAAACCCATAATCAAAGAGAGAAGAGAGGAGAAAGATCCAAATCAAGAGCCTCCAAGTGTGCCTCCTCAAACCAAATTGGAACTCCTAAAACTGTATTCAGAACATGTATTTATACCCCTAGGATTTTTACTCTCTCAAAAGCCCCAAAAGAAATAAAAAATAAAACTTAAAAACTGATGTGTACTACGATCCACGGTCGTGAATCATTCCACGGGCTGGCCGTGGATCTCTCTACCACAGCTCAATTTTCTTCAGCTTGAATTCCACGGTCGTGGATCATTCCATGACCTGGCCGTAGAACTTTTTGGAGTTTCTCTTTTGGTTCTTCAAGTTGCTACTCGATCCATGGCTATGAGAAATTCCACAGGCAGGCTGTGGATCTCTCTAGAGTGAGCTTTTTGCCCCAATTTGCTATCCGTAAAACTCCAACTTCAATCATGCAAGTTTTTCATCCATTTCAAGGTCAATTTAGCATCAATCCTGCATAACAACACCAAAAACACCGCAGTTATCCGAACTAAAGGAAAATTAAATAAAAAGAGAAACTAAAATATCTAAAATGCCTAAAAATGCATGCAAAATAAGATCAAAATATGATGTTGTTTCACACACATCAAATCCCCCTAAGCTTAAGATTTTGCTTGTCCCCAAGCAATAACTAATGTCAAACCAAGAAATGGGATCAAGAAATAATAATGAATGAGGAACCCGAGAAAACATCCAACCAAACAATAGGCAAAGGTAAACAAAGAATTAGAGAGGTAATCAAAATCAAGTCCAATTAGAGGCTAAAGTTCTCAAAAATCATGCTCCTCACCAAATTAGGTTCACTCTACTAACCACACTCAAAGTGTTTAAGGGTAAAGACAATGCGCTCAAGATTTCTCAAAGAAACAACACTTCCATAAGCTTGATAAAAAACCAAATTTTCACTAATAATTTGCATGCATGCAAGAATCAAAAGGTCTTTCAAGGTTTGTAATGGGGCCATGGGAATTATGTTAGGTAGGGTAAAGAAAGGAAGGTATGCACAATGAGTTAACAAAATTTTCAATAAGCATAAGCAATCCAATAGATCATAAATGGAGCAAGGGCATTTTTTAATCAAGAGTATAACTCCACATTTCCAAGCATGTTCTTTCTTACTTTTCCTTATTCTCTTTCTCTTCTTTTTCAATCTTTCATCTCATGATTTTCCTTTATTTGGTCTTTTTTTTCTTTATATTTTTTTCTTTTCTTTTTTACATTTGAGAAAGAGAAGGGTTAAAAACATATGATTCCGAACACAATTTTGCATAACTTTCAAACCCAATTTGCTCTATTTAATATTCTAAATGATTACCAATAATATGTCATCATAGGCATCAAGAAAGACAATTATGCAAAAAGCTCAAAATGAGCAACTAATGGATGAAAGTGTGATAATTATTTTAGAAGGCCAGAAAAATACCTAACATGCCTTAATCACATTCAAGCATGCAAACAAAAATTTCGCCTCAAAATGGTTTCAAATCAAGTTCTAGAGCATAAAATCAATGAGGAATTATTACTCAACACAAAGAATAGGAGCAAGAATCATATAATGCATAAATCTCATATAGGCTCAAAACTCACATTTAGAGGTTCAAAAATCAATAAGAAGCACAAATTCAGAGAACATATGCTAATTATCAACTATTAATAGATCACCTCTACTATTAATTAAAACAATGTTTGTTGCCTATCACAAGAATCAACAAATTGGGTTCAAAATCAATACAATCCCAAAATCCCCAAAAGAGAGGGGCACAAGTTCAACCAAAAAACTGAAAGATATGATGGTGTGAAAATGCAACATGAAGATGCAATGCAAAATGAGACATGAAAAAACATGAAACTAATTATCTAATATAAAAATAAAAATACTCCCCCCAAGCTTAGAACTTACATTGTCCTCAATGTAAAAATCTATAACTAGAGAAGGCAGAAAAGAAAAGAACTCACTGCGGTGGTGGAAAAGGGTGCTGACTCAGATGCCAACTATGAATGGCCTGGACCATGCTCGCCATACTCTAAATCGTCCCCTCTAAGGCTTGCAGGCGGCCATCAGTAGCCTGACCTTGCTGACGAAGCTCCTCCAGCATGTGGCGCTGCTGCACCTGCTCAGCATGAAGTCCCTCCAGAGAGGTATAAATCTGTGTGAGAGCATCCTCTGAAGGACCTGCAAAAGAAGAAGAAGAAGAAGAAGAAGGACGAGAGGTGCCCGCCCTTGGTGGAGGGTGAAGGGGGCGTTGAACATCAATTGGTTCATCTGTTGCACTCCCGAGTGTGCGCCAATTTTCACGGTTGCACACAATGATAGTAGGAGGGTTAGGAAGGGGTAGAGGTTGAGCTCTATTGTTCAAGCGGAGGCAGTAAATTCCATCCTCTTTAACAATCATCTTAATAGCTAAAAAAGACTCTAGATCAATCCTAGAGTTACCTCTAACTGCCTCCAGACCATCCAAGTCATATTCAAAGAAATGGGTTATCCCTGTAATAAGCCCACCAACAACAATGGTCTCCGATTGGGCTCGACCCACCTTAAGAAGATGCCTAGTAAGAAAAGAACCTGTGTCAATTTTAACATCATTAAGAATGACCCACATAAAAGTAAGCTCGTCAGCACGGACATTGCCATCACTATCCCCACACCCAAATAGAGTATGAGCCATAATTTGGTGGAGATAGCGAAGGCAAGGATTTGGCATAAAGGATGCCTTACAATTTGAGGAATCATATGTGCCTGACCCACAAGAGATATTAGCCCAAAAAGAAATTACTGAAAAACCACGTGGGTGCTTCCTTTCTCCCTAAGCAAGTAATCCAAAAATCTCATTAAATTCTTCCAAGTTTAAGCAATGGTCATTATTGAACAGCCAAAAAGTGATCCGGCCTTCAGTGCAGCCTTCCCCCTGAATAATATGAGCCTCAATAGAACTAAGAAACTCCAATGTAAGCTCAGTGTAAGTGGGATATTTTAAATTCAAAAAATTAGTCTACCTTGCCCTGTCAAGCATCCAATCAAAGTCATGTCGCAAACCTAAGGTATCGAGAACAATGTCATCCATATACCTAGTGCTAACAATCCTCCTATTCACAAGCACATTGTACTGATCCCTCTGCTCATTATTCTTAAAATTAAAACCATGGGGATTGGGGGGATTACCTTTTGGAGCATCAGTGCCTCTTCCCCGTGTCCTTGAGCTTGAAGCAGCTTCTCCCCTCTAACGCTTATTCGTCATTCTGCTTAACCACACCAACACAGCAAGCACAAAGCAAAGATCCCCTCTTTTCAGAGCTATTCACAAAATTGGGGCAAAGTAGCTAAATTTAGGGTTTTCCAAATTTGAAGGAATGAGTGGTTGGGTAGAGGTTAGGAAGGTGAGAAATGGTAGAAAAATGGAAGAAAAGGGTGGTTTGTGGAGTAAAGTAGTGGTTTTGAAGGTTTGGGAATGGTGGGTTATGGTGGCTATGGTGGAGAAGGAAAAAGGAGAAGGAGGAAGAATTGAGGTGAAGGAGAAGGTTTAAGAGTGTGGATGAAGATGGTTTATATGTGGTTGTGGGGGGAATAAGGAGTAATGGAGGTTTGGGATGATGGGTATGGAGGTTGAGGTAGAAAAGAAGGAGAAGAAGCAAAAAGGGAAGTGAAATGAAGAAAAGAAAGGGAAGCCGTGGAATTTAAAATCTAGGCAGCAACGAACCACGGCCGTGGTTTGATCCACAACCAGGCTGTGGACGTTGCTGACTTCCTCTTTTTTTTTTTCTTAAGATCCACGGCCATGGTTAGATCCATGGCCAGGCCGTGGATCTCTCTGACTTTTTTTTTTTCAATCCATGGCCATGGAATTTTCTATGGGCTAGGTGTGGAACTTTCTGACTTCACACTTCACTCTCCTTCTAAATTTAGCTTCAAAAAGGATCAAACTTAGACAAAATCCATGAGACAAACATCAAACAAATAATCTAACATACAAAATCAAAAGAAAAAGAAGGAATAAAAGAGAAAACAAGAAAACTTGGGTCGCCTCCCAAGAAACGCTTGTTTAAAGTCATAAGCTCGACTCTTGTACTTTCATCCTTCTTCAGTTGGGTCATGGAGGGCAATGTTCATCCTCTTCTCAAGTTGCTCCTCTGCTAGATAATGCTTCAATCTCTGACCATTAACCTTGAAAGTCCCTCACTCTTCATTCCAGACCTCTACGGCACCATAGGGAAATACTTTCTTCACCAGAAATGGCCCAGACCACCTTGACTTAAGCTTTCCGGGAAAGAGCTTTAATCTAGAATTAAGAAGAAGCACCAGTTCTCCTTCATGAAACTTTCTACGAAGAATGTGCTTGTCATGCTACCTCTTGGTTCTTTCTTTGTATGACTTAGCAGTTTCATAGGCGTCTAATCTCAGCTCATCAAGCTCATGAAGTTGAAGCTTCCTCTTTTCTCCTGCCGCTTTTAAGTCAAAATTTAGAAACTTAATAGCCCAAAAGGTTTTATGTTCAAGCTCAATGGGTAGATGGTAGGGCTTCTGATCTGTTGATTATTCCTATATTTTAGTTGCCTTATAATTGATTCATTGAACTCCATTTGTGCTTAATTGTCATCATTTAACTTAGTTTCTAATATCAAACCCTAATTGGAACATTACTGTGAAACTTTGCTTAAATGTGTTCATTTGCACTCATAATTGAATTATGCTTTTCAGTCACTGGGCTTCTTAAGGTTCAATTAGGTTTAATTAAGTTGGTTTTGACACATTTTATGATATTGAGCCTAATTGGATCATTGAGGGAATTATTGCATGACTTAGCCCTAATTTATCTCTTTGACAATGTTCAGTGAACTAGCTATAATTTGAGTTTTAAATATCTAATTGATGTGATTTTGGTCTTGTAGGAAAGCTAAGACAATTCTCTACTACTTTCATGAAGACCTCAAAGGCCCAATCACACGTTTGGATAGCTCAGATTAGAGTTGAAGCAAGAACTAGGGTACTGACCTTTGCATACTGTTCATGGCATATCTCGAGTTACAAGTTGTCAAATGAGCTGAACTTTTGATGGTTGATAGTTACGATCCAAATCTACAACTTTCATGTTGAACACTTATCCAGATTTGGAGGTCTAAGGGGTTATATTGAGCTTGGAAGTCAGATTACATGGCCAGAGTCAAAATACAGGGCCTGCGTCAGAATACAGGGCCTAAAAGTACACGGCTGTGTAAGAATACACGGCCTAGGCCGTGTACGCCTCTGACTTTGCATTTGAAACAGTGAATTTTGGACCCCCAACTCAGTGTCATACACGGCCTAGGCCGTGTATGCATACACGGCCATGTATGACCTCCAGACATCAATTATTGCAACTTCTGCGCGAAGTTTGGGTTGGGGGCCTATATATTGACACCCTTAGCACGTTTTGAAGAGAGTTCTGACCTAGGAGAGCAGCTACAAGTCCTTGGAGAAGGAGAAGGGAGTCTTGGATCAAAGATTGGAGTCTCGGGTTCGATCAATCGGAGATCCATCATCCCCAATCCTCAGAAACTTGTTTGCTTTAGTTTTTCTTCTGCACTTTGTTTCTCATGTTGTTCTTTATCAGTTTTTCTTGTGATTTCCTTCTAGTTATGTGTAACTAAACCTCCCTTGGTTAAGGGGGTGATGAAACCACTAGTATTGATGTTGTGAATTTTGCATATTTGATTATTTCGACACAGTTATGTCTTTATTCATATATTTCTGAATCTATTGTTGGTATAAAGGTTTTTGTACTTGTTCCCACTTTCAGAGTGATAGATTTGGGTTTATTATGCGCGGTTGCAGTAGTAGATCTAGTGGAATATATGATGTTCATGTGGGTATAATTATCTTTGTGCTATTTGCCAGTTATAAAAGTGGTAGATCTGGGTTTATTATGCGTGGTTGCGGTAATAGATCTAGAGAAATATATGTTCTAAGTAATTTAATCCCGGTGTGTGATTAGATCTTAGTGTGATTAGTTTTCTAAATCTTAATGCAATTGTTGGATAGTTGTAAGAGCGGTTGCTTTATGACTAATCAGTGATTAGGAGTTGATTTGAGCGGTTGCTAAATTGGCCAACATGTAAGGAAAACAGAGATTTACTCTCACAATTGCATAAAAACATAATTGAGCATGTTAGAATAAAAGGATATGTGGATTTACATCATCATATAAATCTAGTGGTGGATTCAATCTCTTAACCAATTTTCTTATATTGTTGATTTCAGTTCATTTATTGTTATTGCCTTTGAAACTGTTCATTGTTCATCAAAACTCCAAAAACCCCCCTTATTTACTATTTATTGTCAATCAGAGTTTAAATTGAGAATTACCTGATAGTGTTAATTGAATTGGTTCTCTGTGAATCGACCCTTACTAACTACAACTAGTTGTAAGGTTTTTATTTTAAGTGGGCACGACAAGCGATTTTTATCGAATTTTAATCACTAAATCCTCACGCACTACACCCCTCACGCATCGAAATTTGGCGCCATTGCCGGGGAACCAATTTTTCAATTACACTATTAATTTATTTCCTATTTTTATTCTGTTTTTATTTTATTTTCAGTTTTTGAATCTTTCTTTTTGAGTGTTTTGTAGGTGTTGATGTCCATTGAAGGGGTAGACGAAGGATTGCTAAATTTGAGGAACTATATTAATCAACTCACTTCACATCCTCAATTTCCCTTCCATCCGGCTAACTTCCACTTAACACCTGCTGACATTAAAGCTGCCCATTACATTGATCTATCAAGTTCAGAGACATCTGAGCCATCTGAAATATCTGAAGAAGTGACAATGGCAGAAAACACTTTAAGGGTATTGGGTGCTCCAGATCTAGATCAACAGCCTCTATGCATAGATATTCTTGAAAATGAAGAGGCATTTGAATTGAAATCCGGCTTAATCCATCTCTTGCCATCTTTCAATGGATTACCCGGAGAGGACCCCAACAAGCACTTGAAGGAAATTCATGTGGTGTGTTCTAGCATGAAGCCTACAGGAATTCATGTAGAGCAAGTCAAGCTGAGAGCTTTTCCATTCTCATTGAAAGACTCAGCAAAGGAGTGGTTTTACTACTTGCCACCCGGATCCATCCAATCATGGCAGGACATAGCCCGAACTTTCCTAGACAGATACTTCCCTGCCTCAAAAGCTGCAACAATCAGAAAAAAAAAATCTGTGGTATTCAACAAAGGCATGGGGAATCACTCCATGACTACTGGGAGAGATTTAAGAAGCTATGTTTCAGCTGCCCTCATCATCAAATAAGTGAGCAGCTCTTAATTCAGTATTTCTATGAAGGCTTACAAGTGATGGATCGCAACATGATTGATGCTGCTAGCGGAGGAGCATTAGTTGATAAAACTCCTCAAGAAGCTAGAAACTTGATCTCAAGAATAGCTGTCAATACTCAACAGTTTTACTCTAGAAATGACACTAAAATAAGAACAGTGAAAGAAGTAGAGACAACCAGTCTACAACAGCAAATAACTCAATTGACTGCTATGGTTTAGCGGTTAATGGATACAGGCAAAGCACCAACTCATGCTTGTGGGATCCGTTGTTCATCTAAACATCCCACTGATATGTGTCCCACTCTCCAAGAGGACACAAATGAGGAGGTAAGAGCAGTAGGGGGATATGCTGGACTTTCAAAAAATTACAACCTTTACTCAAACACATATAATTCGGGTTGAAGGGATCATCCTAATTTCAGCTATGCAAAGCAACCTCAAAATCAACCTCCAGCTTATGGACCTCCAGGATTCCAACAAAGGCAAGCACTTTTCCCTCAGAGACAGCAGCAAGTTCAAGCTCCTAAGCAACCTGAGCCTTCACTAGAGGAGCTAGTGAAGCAAATGGCTACTAATAATTTGTAGTTCCAACAAGAAACAAATGCAACTATACAAAGTTTTAAACAAGAAACAAGGACTGCAATCAATAACTTGCAGAATCAGATAGGGCAGCTGTCCACAGAATTCAACAAGTTTCAAAGCCAATCTTCAAGGAAACTACCCTCACAACCAGAAGTGAATCCGAGGAAAAATGCTAGTGCTGTCACATTGAGAAGCGGAAAGACGATGGATGAGCCTACACCTCTTCCACCACTCACTCAAGAGAAAGATGAACCACCCAAAGAAGCAAATGATAAGGGACAAACTTCCAAAGCCCCTAAAGTAAGTATTTCTGAACCCCTTCCTAAATATGTCACTAAAGCTCTTTTTCCTAGTAGGTTAGTTAAAACCAAGAAAGAAGAAGCAGAAAAAGAAATAATTGAGACTTTTAGGAAGGTAGAGGTTAATATCCCTTTGTTAGATGTCATTAAGCAGGTACCTAGATATGTAAAATTTCTAAAAGAATTATGCACTAACAAGAGGAAGCTAAAAGGAAATGAAAAGGTCCAAGTGGGAGAAAATGTTTTAGCTGTAATTAAAAAGAAACTCCCAACCAAATGTAAGGACCCTGGCACATTCACCATTCCATGCACTATAGGTTACACGAGGTTTGAAAGGGCAATGCTTGATTTAGGTGCATCTATAAATGTCATGCCATATTATATTTATGCATCTTTATACTTGGGTCCCTTGGAACCTACTGGTGTTATTATTCAATTAGCTGATAGATCTAATGCATACCCTAAGGGTGTGGTTGAAGATGTTTTGGTGCAGGTGAATGAATTAGTATTTCTGGCAGACTTCTATGTTTTGGACATGGAAGAGGATGAGTCTCCCAAATCTGCTCCTATTTTATTAAGGAGACCATTTTTGAAGACTGCACGGATAAAAATTGATGTGCACTCAGGAACTTTAATAATGGAATTTGATGGGGAATTAATTAGATTCAATATTTTTGAAGCTATGAGATACTCAAGTGATGTGCACTCTGCTTGTTTAATTAATTCTTTTGATCCTTTTGATTCTTTAATTTCTGTAACTTTTGATACTAACCATTTTGATGCTCTTGATACAATTCTAAGTCATAGCTTAGATGTATAGGAGGAAAAGAAGAAGAGTGAAGAAGAGCCATGGAGTGAAGACATTGATGAAATTATTGCTGCCTTACAAGAGCTCTCTTCCACTCCAGAAGAGCATGAGGTAACTTTTGTTGATTTACCTGTTACTACTTGATATACCTTAAGCCTTAGTTGTGCGAGGGCACCGAATTGGAACTTAAAGCACTGCCTGATCATCTTAAATACATCTTCTTGGGGGAGAAGGACACCCTTCCAGTAATAATTGCAAAGTCACTCACCCAAGAGCAAGAAGAGAAACTGGTAGCTATTTTGTAAGAACATAAGATAGCCATTGGTTGGTCAATAGCTGATATCAAGGGTATTAGTCCCTCCATTTGTATGCACAGGATATTAATGGAGGAGGATACTAAACCTGTGAGAGACCCTCAGCGGAGGTTGAATCCTCCCATGATGGAGGTAGTGAAAAAGGAGATACTGAAGCTCCTAAGTGTGGGGGTGATCTACCCCATTTTTGACAGCAAGTGGGTAAGCCTAGTCCAGGTAGTACCAAAGAAATCTGGAATTACTATGGTAAGAAATGCTGAAGATAAGCTTATTCCCACTAGGTTGCAGACAGGGTGGCGTGTTTGTATTGATTACATGAAGTTGAATGTCGCCATGAGAAAAGACCATTTTCCTTTACCTTTCATTGATCAAATATTAGAGAGATTAGATGGTCATTATCATTATTATTTTCTGGATGATTTTTCAGGTTACAATCAGATTGCCATAGCTCTAGAAGACCAAGACAAGACTACATTCACTTGTCCATTTAGTACCTTTGCATATACGCGAATACCTTTTGGACTCTGCAATGCACCAGGAACTTTCCAGAGATGCATGATGAGTTTATTTTCTGATTACATTGAAAATATTATTGAGGTTTTTATGGATGACTTTAGTGTCTTTGGAAATGGTTTTGAAAATTGTCTGGAACATTTAACATTAGTGCTTAAAAGATGCATTGACACTAACCTGGTACTGAATTGGGAAAAATGTCATTTCATGGTTAAGGAAGGTATTGTGTTAGGTCATGTAATTTCTGCTATAGGAATTGAAGTAGATAAAGCTAAGGTAGAACTCATGTATTCTTTGCCCCCACCCACTAGTGTGCGGGAGATTCGTTCTTTTATTGGTCATGCAGGTTTCTACCGGAGATTCATTAAAGACTTCTCTAAAGTCTCATTGCCCCTTTGCAGACTTCTCCAAAAAGATGTCAATTTTAACTTTGATGAGAAATGTATGAAAACTTTCAATAAACTCAAGAAGTTGTTAACTGTTGCGCCTATCATCAGGCCACCCAATTGGGAGTTACCATTTGAACTAATGTGTGATGCCAGTGACTTTGCAGTAGGAGCTGTCTTGGGACAGCGAGTTGATAGGGTTCCTTATGCCATTTACTATGCATCAAGGACTCTACATGATGCTCAGCTTAACTACTCAACCACAGAAAAAGAACTTCTAGCTGTTATATTTGCTTTGGAAAAATTTAGATCATATCTAATTGGTTCTAAAGTAATCGTGTTTTCAGATCATGCAGCTTTGAAGTATCTACTAACCAAGAAAGAAGTAAAGCCTAAATTGCTCCAATGGATTTTATTGCTCTAGGAATTTGACTTGGAGATTAAAGATAAGAAAGAGAGCGAGAACTTGGTGGCCGGTCACTTGAGTAGGTTGGTAACTGAAGAGGAAGAAATGCCTATCATGGAAATTTTTCTGGATGAATATTTGATGGTTGTCAAGGCCATAATCCCTTGGTATGCTGACATTGTTAACTACCTGGTTACTAAGGACTTTCTGGAGGGTTTGAACAAGGCTCAAAGAGATAAATTAAGAAGTGACTGTAAATACTATATCTGGGATGACCCGTACCTATGGAAGCATTAGGAGGTGCATTCCTGATTCTGAGACACACTCCATCCTCTCCTTTTGTCACACCTATGCATGTGGAGGACACTTTGGCAGTAAAAAGACAGCCAATAAAGTGCTTGATAGTGGTTTCTATTGGCTTTCAATTTTTAAAGACGCTTACAACTTTTGTAAGTCTTGTGACCGCTGTCAGAGAACAGGTAACATTGGTCCTCGTAATCAAATGCCTCAGACTCCAATCATTTTTATGGAAGTCTTTGATGTGTAGGGTATTGATTTCATGGGACCATTCCCTCCTTTATTTGGTTTCACATACATTCTTTTATCTGTTGATTATGTGTCTAAATGGGTGGAAGCAAAAGCCACCCGATCTGATGATTCTAAAACTGTTGCAGATTTTGTTAAAACACATATTTTCTCCAGGTTCGGGACCCCAAGGGCTATCATCAGTGACCAAGGGACCCATTTTTACAACAAAACCTTTGATGCTCTATTGAAGAAATATGGAGTAATGCACAGAATTTCCATTCCTTACCATCCACATACAAATGGGCAAACTGAAGTGTCCAACCGGGAGATTAAGTCAATCCTTGAAAAGACAATGAATCCATCAAGAAAGGATTGGAGTACTCGACTTGAAGATGCTTTATGGGCTTATAGGACAGCCTATAAGACTCCCATCGGCATGTCACCATTTCGGTTGGTGTATGGAAAGCCCTGTCATTTGCCAGTTGAGCTGCAGCATCGCTCTTACTGGGCCATTAAACAAGTAAATATGGAATTGGAAGGTGCTGGAAAGCAAAGGAAGTTCCAGTTACAGGAACTGGAAGAACTAAGAAATGAGGCCTTCGAGAATGCCTTGATTTATAAGACTAAAGCTAAGGCATTCCACGACCAATTGATTTCCAGAAAGAAATTTCACAGAGGACAAAAAGTTCTACTATTCCAATCAAGACTCAAATTGTTTCCAAGTAAACTGCGTTCTAAGTGGATTGGGCCATTTGTGGTAACTAATGTCTTTCCTTTTGGTGCAGTTGAGATCAGGAGTGAAATTTTAGGCAAAGCATTTAAGGTCAATGGTCATCGTCTCAAACCTTATCATGAACCTCCTGACAGTGTAGAGATGGAAGTGATGACCCTCATTCTTCCACAATATGAGGAGCATTGAAAGTGTCACAACGTCGAGCTGAGGACAATAAACTAAGCGCTCATTGGGAGGCAATCCAACCAGATTTACTCTCTTTATCCCTTTTTATTTTGTGTTTTTATTAGTTTATTAGATTATGTTTTTATCTGTTTGTTGGTTGTAAGCATTTGCATCTTTAAAAAACCTTGTGTTTGGTTTGATTAAATGTGTGTTTGAATGGGTTATTTATTTGATATTTGTGTGGATTAAGTACAGTGGAAACCAAGCGAAACTAGAGGAATTAGTTCATTTGTAAATTGTGTTTTGTTCTTCTGATTGTTGAACCATGTTCTTTGGGAATGATTTCATTCAATTGAGAAGTTAAATTTTAAGTTCTTGATGGATGGCCCGAGTAAAGAGTTATACTCTTGAGACGCATTCATATGAACTTGTGCCTTATGAACTTCGTAGATTTTTGACATTCCTCAAGAATGATGAGTAAATGTACCCCTTAGTTTCCATTGTATTTTCATTCTCTTGTATTGTGTACATTTGGGATTTGATTTGCACTATTGATTTGCTTGTTTCATTCATAGTTGATTTGTTTTTGCTTTCGGTTGTGGTATATTTGTTTTTGCTTATTTTCCTTTTCTGGATGTGTGTAGCATTCTCTTTGTCATTATTTTTCCTTTTCTAGATGTGTGTAGCATTTCTTTTATTTTTCTTTTCGAAAGTGTGTAGCATTGAGGACAATGCTTAGTTTAAGTGTGGGGGTGTGGATTTGATGTTCTATTCTGAATAATTTATGGATACTTTGATGTTCTATTGTGAATACTGTTGATATTCTGAATTGTTCTCCTAGGGTTTTGAATGACTGATTGAACTATATTGACTCTCTTGGGGTAAGTGTATTTGATCTTGATGGTGTTGTTCTTCTTGTGATATTTCTCCATTGGGCTTTTAAAGTTTCCGATAAGCTTTCAAGTGTTGTGATTAGTGATCAATTGACCCGAAAAAAAATTTAAATTATAAAAAACTTTGAGCATAATTGAATGAACTATCTGGTTATTGATTTTGTCAGGTGAAATTCTAAAAAATTAAAGGGTTTGATTGAAAATGATGAATCGAAACCTAGTGAGCTTTTGGGCTTTGTTGTAAATGGCTAACTTTAGGCCATTTTGGATCCTTGATTGTGTGATTCCACTCATGATTATTGTGTTTTTCAGAACTTGTCTTGGTTCTCTTTTAAGCTGCTAATGACCACTGCATGCATTTGAAATGATAAAGACATTTTTCTTTTAAATAATTACTAGCCAAATAGTCATCCTTGCATTTTATCCATTGATTAACCCCTTTGAGCCTAATTGACACAATTTCCTTCTATCTAAGCTCAATTTAAACTTAAAAGTGAAAGAACTATTTTACTACCCTACCTTAGGGAGTAGAAGAGCTTAAGGATTGCATTGGAAAGTGGCTTTTGAATAAGTGTGGGGTGTGAATTAATGATGTATTTGCCTAGCTATGTTTGTATATAAAAGTCTCATGGCAAAATATCATTGTGAATTGAATGCAAGGTGTATATATATATATATATATATATATATATATATATATAAGAAAAAGAAAAAAAAAAAAAAAAAAAAAAAAGAAAAAGAAAAAGGGAAGTCAGAAAAAGGATAAGGTACATAATAGGAATTTAAATTTGAAGATTATTGGGAAATTCTGTGTAATGATTGAATATCTCTCCATTTTGCTATTCTAGTTCCTATGGTCTAACTTTGTCTATCTTTGATGTATCCCACCTTAATCCTGACCCCATTACAACCTGAATAAAGTCTTTTTGATCTCTGTTTGCATGTGGTCTAAGTAATGGAGAAATAGAGGCTTGACAAGCCTATGGTAAAGCATATTCTCATGAGTTGGTTGAGTGAAAACACAAGCTTGAAACACTTGAGTGAAAGAGCATTTCAGTGAGGATTTATCATGATTGATTGAACCCTGAAATTTGATTAATTTTGCTTGTCAACTTGGATTGCTAAGAAAGGGAATTTTTGATTGTTTAAATTCTTTGAAAACTAAAAACATAAAGGTCTTTGCGCATTATTCTGCATTTGCTTGGCTTATTGTGAAACTGTGTTGCACTGTATATTTTTGCCCAGGAGTGCAAAAAGGCTAAGTGTGGGGGTAATTGATCTGTTGATTATTCCTATATTTTAGTTGCCTTATAATTGATTCATTGAACTCCATTTGTGCTTAATTGTCATCATTTAACTTAGTTTCTGATATCAAACTCTAATTGGAACATTACTGTGAAACTTTGCTTAAATGTGTTCATTTGCACTCATAATTGAATTATGCTTTTCAGTCACTAGGCTTCTTAAGGTTCAATTAGGTTTAATTAAGTTGGTTTTGACACATTTTATGATATTGAGCCTAATTGGATCATTGAGGGAATTATTGCATGACTTAGCCCTAATTTATCTCTTTGACAATGTTCAGTGAACTAGCTAATTGATGTGATTAAGGTCTTGTAAGAAAGCTAAGACAATTCTCTACTACTTTCATGAGACCTCAAAGGCCTAATCACACGTTTGGATAGCTCAGATTGGAGTTGAAGCAAGAACTAGGGTGCTGATCCTGATAGCTTGACCTTTGCATACTGTTCATGGCATATTTCAAATACCTAATTGATGTGATTTTGGTCTTGTAAAAAAGCTAAGACAATTCTCTACTACTTTCATGAGACCTCAAAGGCCCAATCACACGTTTGGATAGCTTAGATTGGAGTTGAAGCAAGAACTAGGGTGCTGATCCTGATAGCTTGACCTTTGCATACTGTTCATGGCATATCTCAAGCTACAAGTAATCAAATGAGCTGAAATTTTGACGGTTGATAGTTAAGATCCAAATCTACAACTTTCATGTTGAACACTTCCAGATTTGGAGATCTAAGGGGTCATATTGAGCTTGGAAGTCAGATTATATGGCCAGAGTCAAAATACAGGGCCTGTGTCAGAATACAGGGCCTAAAAGTACACAACCGTTGAGAATACACGGCCTAGGCCGTGTACGCCTCTGACTTTGCATTTGAAACGGTGAATTTTGGACCCCCAACTCAGTGTCATACACGGCTTAGGCCATGTATGTATACACGGCCGTGTATGACCTCCAGACATCAATTATTGCAACTTCTGCGCGAAGTTTGTGTTGGGGGCCTATATATTGACACCCTTAGCACGTTTTGAAGAGAGTTCTGACCTAGGAGAGCAGCTACAACTCCTTGGAGAAAGAGAAGGGAGTCTTGGATCAAAGATTGGAGTCTCGAGTTCGAGCAATCGGAGATCCATCATCCCCAATCCTTAGAAACTCGTTTACTTTAGTTTTTCTTCTGCACTTTGTTTCTCATGTTGTTCTTTCTCAGTTTTTCTTGTGATTTCCTTCTAGCTATGTGTAACTAAACCTCCCTTGGTTAAGGGGGTGATGAAACCACTAGTATTGATGTTGTGAATCTTGCATATTTGATTATTTCAACACAGTTATGTCTTTATTCATATATTTCTGAATCTATTATTGGTATGAAGGTTTTTGTACTTGTTCCCACTTTCAAAGTGGTAGATCTGGGTTTATTATGCGCGGTTGCGGTAGTAGATCTAGTGGAATATATGATGTTCATGTGGGTATAATTATCTTTGTGCTATTTGCCAGTTATAAAAGTGGTAGATCTGGGTTTATTATGCGCGGTTGCGGTAATAGATCTAGAGAAATATATGTTCTAAGTAATTTAATCCCGGTGTGTGATTAGATCTTAGTGTGATTGATTTTCTAAATCTTAATGCAATTGTTGGATAGTTGTAAGAGCGGTTGCTTTATGACTAATCAGTGATTAGGAGTTGATTTGAGCGGTTGCTAAATTAGTCAACACGTAAGGAAAACAGAGATTTACTCTCACAATTGCATAAAAACATAATTGAGCATGTTGGAATAAAAGGATATATGGATTTACATCATCATATAAATCTAGTGGCGGATTCAATCTCTTAACCAATTTTCTTATATTGTTGATTTCAGTTCATTTATTGTTATTGCCTTAGAAACTGTTCATTGTTCATCAAAACTCCAAAAACCCCCTTATTTACTATTTATTGTCAATCATAGTTTAAATTGGGAATTACTTGATAGTGTTAATTGAATTGGTTCTCTGTGGATTGACCCTTACTAACTACAACTAATTGTAAGGTTTTTATTTTCTGGTGGGCCTGACAACTGATTTTTATCTGAATTTTAATCACTATATCCTCACGCATCAGCTTCCCATAAATTAGTCAAAAAGGTGTTATCCCAATAGGAGTCTTGTAAGTAGTGCGGTAAACCCAAAGAGCATCATCAAGCTTCAAAGACCAATCCTTTCTTGATCTATACACAGTTTTCTCCAGAATACTCTTTATCTCTCGATTAGATACCTCCACTTGGCCAGAAGTCTGAGGATGGTAAGGTGTAGTAACCTTATGAGTGACTCCATATTTCTTCAAGAGGTTCTCAAATTGTCTCTCTATGAAATGTGAACCTCCATCACTTATCACATCCCTACGAACTCTAAACCTTGGAAAGATGACCTTCTTGAATAGCTTGATCATGGTCTTTGCATCACTTGTTAGGGATGGAATGGCCTCCATCCACTTAGATACGTAATTAACAGCTACAAAAATGAATTTGTTGTTGCAGGAGGATGGAAAAAGGCCCATGTAGTCAACTCCCCAAATATCAAAGATCTCTACCTCAAGAATAGTATTCATTGGCATCTCATGCCTCTTGGAGATACTTCCATTTCTCTGACATGGATCATATGATAACATAAAATTCTGAGCATCTCTGAAAATATGAGGCCAAAAGAAACCAGATTGAAGAACTTTGGCTGCCGTCTTGGAGGCACTAGCATGTCCTCCATAGGATGTGGAATGACAACAACTCAATATACTCGGAGCCTCCTCGTCGGAGACACACCTCCTATAAATACCATCAGCACACCTCCAGTATATGTATGGGTCATCCCACACAAATTTTTTTAGATCTAAGAAGAATTTCTTCTTCTGCTGATAGTTATGCTCAGAAGGTAGAACCTTGCTAACCAAGTAGTTTGCATAGTCAGCATACCAAGGAGCTTTCTTTGTAAAAACTGCAAATAATTGCTCATCAGGGAAAGAATCATCAGTAGGTAATTCGCTCTTCCCAATCAACGGTTGCTCAAGCCTGGATAAATGATATTCCACTTAGTTCTCCCTCCCTTTTCTATCCAGAATCTCCAAATCAAACTCTTGTAGAAAAAGAATCCAACGGATAAGTCGAGGCTTTGCTTCCTTCTTGCTCATGAGATACCTAAGTGTTGAATAGTCAGTGTACACTGTCACCTTTGAACCCACTAGATAGGACCTGAACTTCTCAAAAGCAAAGACTACCACTAGTAATTCTTTCTCTGTAGTGGCATAGTTTGCTTGAGCTCCATTAAGTGTCTTGCTAGCATAGTAAATTGCATGCACTCTCTTGTCTTTTCTTTACCCCAACACAGCTCCTACGGCATAGTCACTAGCATCACACATGACCTCGAATGGCAAATTCCAATCCTTTGTTTGCAAAATGGGAGCGGTGATCAAAGCTTCTTTCAATCTGCAAAAGGCATTCAAATAGTCACTATCAAAATTAAATGGAACATCTTTCACTAAGAGATTAGACAAAGGTTTAGTAATTTTTAAAAAATCTCTAATAAATCTCCAGTAAAAGCCAACATGTCCTAAGAAACTTCACATTCCCTTCACATTCACTGATGGAGGCAATTTCTCAATGACTTCAATTTTTGCCTTATCCACCTCAATTCATTTTCCAGAAACTAAATGTCCAAGCATTATGCCTTCTTGTACCATAAAATGGCACTTCTCCCAATTCAGGACTAGATTTACTTCTTCACATCTCTACAAAATCTTAGACAAATTGGACAAACAATCATCAAAGTTAGTTCCATATACTGAAAAATCATCCATAAAAAATTCCATGATGTTTTCAATAAATTCAAAAAATATTGCAGTCATGCATCTTTAAAAAGTAGCAGGGGCATTACATAAACCAAACGGCATTCTCCTATAGGCAAAAGTGCCATAGGGGCAAATAAATGTGGTCTTCTCCTGGTCACTAGGATGGATAGGGATTTGGTGGAATCCTGAATAGCCATCTAAGTAACAAAAGTATGTGTGCCTAGCTAGCCTCTCAAGCATTTGATCAATGAAGGGAAGGGGGAAATGATCTTTCCTAGTTGCATTATTCAACTTCCTATAATCAATGCACATCCTCCAACCTGTGACTGTCCTAGTGGGAATTAATTGATTTTTTTCATTTTCAATTACAGTCATCCCCCCTTTCTTAGGAACCACATGCACAGGACTAACCCATTCACTATCAGAAATTGGGTAAATTACCTCAGCGTCAAACAACTTAAGAACTTCTTTTTTAATAACCTCTTTCATCTTAGGATTCAACCTACGTTGATGCTCAATAGAGGGTTTATAGTCAGGTTCCATCAAAATTCTATGCATGCAAAAGGAAGGATTTATGCCTTTAATATCATCAAGGGTATATCCTATGACCTTTCTATGCATCCTAAGAGCCCTAACAATTTCTCAGTCTCTAACTCATTCAAGCTAGCATTAACAATGACAGGATAAGAAGAGTTGGGACCAAGAAACTCATACCTAAGAGTGGAAGGAAGAGTTTTAAGTTCTACCTTAGGAGCCTTTTCCTCTTCCCAATCTTCAGACTTAGGTTTTGGCTTAAGGTTTTCCACTTTGGCTTTGTAAGGAGGAATTTTTTAGGTTGCCTCCAACAAGTGGGCATACTCGGCTACCTCACCTCCAGAATCAAAGGAGCTACCACCAACCAAGCATCTCTCCAATGGATCTTCCAAATGAATTTTGGTGGATTCTTCCTCCACCACCTGGTGCAATAAATCAATCCTGTAACAATAGTCCTCAAAAGAAGGTTGTTTAATAGATTTAGAAATATCAAACTCAACCTTATTATCACCAATAGTTAAAGACAATTTACCATTTTTAACATCAATTATAGCACCAGCAGTAGCTAAGAAAGGCCTACCAAGAATAATGGGGATTTGGAAATCCTCCTCCATTTCAAGTACAACAAAATTAGCAGGTATGAAAAATTTACCAACTCAGATAAGAACATCCTCCAAGATGCCTACGGAGTACTTGACGGACTAATCTGCTAATTAAAGTGAGATAGTTGTGGGTTTGAGCTCACTCACCTCCAACTTCTTACACACCGAAAGGGGCATAAGATTAACACTAGCCACCAAATCACACAGAGCTTTATCAAAATTTGTGTTGCCAATCAAACAGAGAATAGAGAAGTTACCTGGATCTTTTAGCTTAGAAGGCAATTTATTTTGAATTAAAGTATTACACTCCTCAGTTAAAGCTACTGTCTCATATTCCTCGAGCTTCCTCTTATTAGACAAAATATCCTTAAGAAACTTAGCATAGGTAGGCATTTGTTTCAACACCTCAGTAAAGGGTACATTAATGTACAATTTCTTAAGGACCTCTAGGAATTTCCCAAACTGCCTATCTAACTTGGCCTTAGCCAATCTTTGAGGGAAAGGAATAGGGGGTTGGTATGGTTCAGGGGGTACATACTTAGACACCTTCTCAATAGTTTCCTCTTCTTCTAAGGGTTGTGTCTTATTCTCTTTATCCCCAATTCCCTTATCTTTTTCACTTTCCCCTTTACCCGTGGGATCCTCTAATTTCTTTCCACTCTTCAAACTCACAGCTTTACAATGCTCATTGCCTGGGTTCATTTCAAGTTGACCAGGAAACTTAACCTGTTGCCCATGTGAAGTGCTTGCTTATTAGGCAATCTGGGTTTCCAACATCTTATTATGAATAGCCAAATTGTCAACCTTAGCTGATAACTCTCTAATGGCCTCAGTCAAAACTTACCTATGTTGCCTAAACTCCTCATTTTGCTTAGATTGACTCTTAACAAAATTCTCAAGAAGAGATTCAATTCTAAATTTTTGTACCTGTTGGAGTCTAGAAGAGGGTTTAGCATTACCTTGCCCAACTTGGTACTGACTATTCTGGTAGGATAAGTTAGGATGTGACCTCCAATCGGGGTTGTAAGTTTGAGAATACGGATCATTCCTACCCTTTTGGTTGAAGTCATGGAAATTGTGGCATGATTCCACTTGCTCCACCGGTGCGCCTTGTGAGGAGCCAATTCCAACTTGGCATTCGGCACCTATATGTCCCTATACTCCATAAATCTCACAAAAATTGTTAGAAACGCCTATGGCATTAACATGAGCTTTTTCAAGCATGTCAAAATATTTCTTCAAAGAATCAAATTTTGACATGATTAAATCAACACCGTCTACCTCAAACTTACCTCCTGAGAGTTTCTTCGGGTTATGGCCTCTTTCATTTGCCCATTGGTGATGATTTGTAGTTACACTCTCAATAATCTCATAAGCTTTTGTGAGCCTTCTATTCATCAAAGCTCCACCAGTTGCGGAGTCAAGAGACATCTTCAAAGAATATTCTAAACCATTGTAAAAGGTATGGATGATTAACTATTTCTCTAACCCGTGGTGTGGGCATGCTTCCAACAAAGTCTTATATCTATCCCAAGCTTCTGACAATGACTCTCCATCTTTCTGAACGAAGCTTGTGATTTGGGTCCTAAGATGAGCAGTCTTGGAAGGTGGAAAGAATTTGTCCAAGAAAGCTTGCTCCAATTGGTCCCAAGTAGTTATCGTCTCAGCGGGAACAGACTTCAACCAAGCTCTAGCTCTATCTCTCAATGATAATAGAAACAGGCGGAGACGAATAGCATCAACAAAGGCGCCTTCAATCTTGAGGGTCTCACAATAAAAACTAAACTGATGCAGAACATAAAAACTTAAAAATTGTATTTATAGTTAGAAAGCTTGCTCCGTTTTATATTCAGAACATATATTTATACCCCTAGGGTTTTTACTCTCTCAAAAGCCCCAAAAGAAATAAAAAATAAAACTTAAAAACTGATGCATACTGCGATCCACGGCCGTGGATCATTCCACAGGCTGGTCGTGGATCTCTCTACCACAGCTCAATTTTCTTCAGCTTGAATTCAACGGTCGTCGATCATTCTATGGCCTGGCCGTGGAACTCTCTGGAGTTTCTCTTTTGCTTCCTCAAGTTGCTGCTCGATCCATAGCCGTGGGAAATTCCACAGGCAGGCCATGGATCTCTCTAGAGTGAGCTTTTTGCCCCAATTTACTATCCGTAAAGCTCCAACTTTAATCATGCAAGCTTTCCATCCATTTCAAGGTCAATTTAGCTCTAATCCTACACAACAACACCAAAAACACCGCAGTTATCTGAACTAAAGGAAAAATAAATAAAAAGAGAAACTAAAATACCTAAAATCCCTAAAAATGCATGCAAAATAAGATTAAAATGTGATGTTGTTTCACACACATCACCTAGGCACTGTAAAGCTAAGATTCGGGGTTAGGCTTCTCTTGAAGGGGCTCCGCGTGATTCGAGTCCCTAGGTAGCCGAAACGCACTACGACAGGGAAGAAGGGTTCTTGTTGGAGAGAGAAGCCTCCTCTCCATCTTTCTTGGGTTCCAGTTGACCAAGGGTGGATCGCGAGTAGCAACGGAGCTACAGTGATGAATGGTGATTGGCTAGTTCTCTGCGACAGAGGCGCACTTTTGTCTTATGGTAACCGTGGTGAAGGTGGTGGGATTTGAAATTTATCTTTTCCCACGAACAGTGCTAATGTTCTGAAAGGGTTAGAAAGGTTTACTTGCAAAGCTTTTTAGTAAGTAGATTGCGGTGTTTTCCTCCATAGTACAATGACTAGCGAGGTAGAGCAGAGGGGTGGTATATTTGTAAAAGGCACTCTAATGCTCAAGTCAGGTGATGCACTCAAAGAGAGTATTAGGGTTCAGAGAGATACCTGAGTGATTAAGTTTAGTATTTATAGGGGAGTTCTACTTAATGGTCAAGCAGAAAGGAAGGAAGTTTCAATTTGAATTATCATTAATGGGTAGTTTTGGCTAATTAATGAGATAAGCAATCATTCATATTTCAATGGGATTTGATAAGAGTGATTATCTCCTGATTGCATAATTATTGTTAATGATTTGGCACTAACTTAGACTGATCTTCATAGTGCTAGTAATGCCAGGATGCTCGCATTGGCTGAGATGCCCCGAAAGGCATGGGGTTAGAATCCCAGTCTAGAACAATTGGGGATTTTGTTATGAAATGTGATTGTTCAATAATTATCTTATCATGATTTAGATTTAAACTTATCACTTGGATTAGGATAAGATCATAGGAAAGCTTGTATCTTATAAGGATTTGTTTTTAAATACCTCACCATTGGGTTCTAAATACCTCTTTGGGTGCCTATCACATCTTTTAGATTAATGAATTATTTCTACTACTCTCTATTTTTTCTATATTTTTTTAAGCTCTTTACATTTATTTTATAACACATTATCAATATAAGTCTCTATCATCTGTGTGAAACTTGATCAACACGGAAGTTCTATTAAAAGAAAACTACACGTAGTGATTCATTGATTTTGATATTATAAATCAAATCAAGCATCCTTGCAAGATATTGCACAGTAATCAATGATTTTTTCCTAGTCAATATTTATGTGAAAATTTTGTAATATAATTCTTGAATAACAAGACATTTATACCAAAGCTAAAATTCATATTGACTCTATATGGGTTTTGGAAATACAATCAAATGACATTACAAGGTCATGCTAAAGCAATGATTTTTCTTCCCCCCCCCCCTCCCCTCTTAATGAAGAATTGAAATTTCAATATTTTACTAAAAAATCTAGTTAATCCTTATGATAATTTAAAAGATAGATATGACTACAAAAAAAAAGTTAATATTATAAAGATCTAGTCAATCTTTAGAATCACTTCTCAATTGAAATTACGTGAGAAAAATATTGTTGATACCTTATGTTAGAGAAAATATTCTATACTTTTCATGCCTCAAATGTGCTCTTGCAATAGTAGTATCGAGAAAAAAGGGTTTCAAAAAATATTTTGAATTAACTTCATGCCTTCTAAAAGTTTCTCCTTGAGAACTATTCTGAAATAGGTTCAGAGGATACCTGAGATAAGTATGTGTGTAGTTATTCCTTCCTCGAGCAGCAGTGGTCGAGCGCGTTGAGACACGGGGGTCAGTACCTGCAAAGGGACTCCAACGCTCAAATCAGGCTGTGCCCAAATAAGAGGAATATATTGAGTATTTTACTGATACCTGATTGAGGTTACTTAGCCTTATATTTATAAAGCGTGTACAGAATCCTCATGCAATCCATATTGAATGCAGGTATTCTGGGTTAAGATCCTTAGAGGAATCACTTTCCTTCTATAATGAGGATCAATTCCTATAAATTAAGAACTCTCAATATAGGAGTTACTTATCAGTCTGAATCTGTTATGGATCCTATAATACCGTAAGCAGATGATTAGCAATTACAGATATTTAGGGATACATCTTTGCACGTATCTAGCCTTCTCGATATTATAGCCCAATGCCACTCAGCGTATGTGGCTCAGAGGCCCAATCTGGCTTCAAGGCCTTCCGGGGACGTGTACCAAGTTGATACATCTAGGAGGGATCCCAGATCACGGTCTAGAACAGTTACCCCTAGCTTGGCGCTTGGATGGATGGCCAAGTGTCAAGTTTGATAGGATCATCCAGGTACATGATTATCACAACAGTCCCAAAAATTAACATCGAACCCCGAATTTCTTCGTGTAATGTCGGTGTCCACTGTGTGCGGTTACTTCCCACAGATTCTCTGCCCTCAAGCATTAATTCCCAGGATTTCCTTGGATGGTTTCCAAACAAACTCTGAATATAACCTTTGAAATTGTAAATAGTAACAGTCTGCTATTCTCTGGGAAGTTTTTGCTTTGACTTTATTGGGAATTAAATATCCTTTAACAAGGATCTTAATCTCGTACCATTTCCCAACTGCCTGATATTCTGCAACAAATCAGAGACTTGAAGCATTAAATGTGGCTACCATCATGCGATCAGATTGCCATTTGCAGGGCCAATCAGAGCGTCTCATTCTCTCTATAAATAGAGAATGTTTGCAGTGGAGTTAGTATCCTTTTCTTTTTGCTTTGTAACTATATGCGGGAATGCACCTCCCTGAAAGAGTAGTTTTGCCTTCATCCTTTATATGGAGGGTTTTGCCCCCTGTAAGGGTTATTCTCTTAATCTTTTTCAAATTTCTGAAGATGATTAATCCCCTTCGAGCAGCGTCCTTTCTTCAAGGAGCCTTTCTTTCTTGGTGTAGTGTGGAATAGCCATGCATTTAGGGAGGCAGAAGCTTTTCTCTCTTGGTTACATGGGGGTATCTGACCCAACGTGTCATTAGGATGGAATGATGCTTCTGTCGACCAATGCATGGGGACGCTAGAGAGCACTCTATCCTTCTCCTTGCCTCTTTCCTAGGTTATTTGGCGGTGTCAGGCCGGTCTTCTTCATAGTGCAGCTAAATATCCAAGAATACCAGCTCGAAAGAAAGGAAAACCCTCTGGGAGTAACTTGGGGTGGTTTGCTTTCTTGGACTTACTTTGAAAAGAGGTAGCCAATGTTGCCCTTTATTTTTACTATGAATGAGGCAGAGAAGAAGAAATGGAGTGGCTTTAGTCTGTTCCGATGAAGAGAGTGGAGGAATTGTAGATGTGACTGTGAATGTGATAGCACGGTATGATACTTCGATTATGACATCCCATCCTCAAGCTCTCTTATGGACACTATTTTTACTTTCCTTTTATTGTATTTTCTTTTTCTCCTTCCTTGGAGGTTGACGATGTATGGCATGAGATTATCAATAAAATAACAAAATTTTACTAACGTTTGCCTTAATCTTCTTTCCATCCTATTGTACCCTGCTGCTTTATGTCTTATTTAGTCAGGGGTGGGTCCAATGCCTACCCCGTAACCGTGTTACCCCCAACTCGGCCGTAGTTGTTGGTACGCCGAAAAGGCGAGTTATAATTCTCACTGTTCCTTTTGTACTCCTTGATATTGTTGGACTTTCTTAGGAAACTACTGCCTCAGCTTTATCAGAAATTAACAAATCCATTAATGGAGCAATAAATTCATGTTGTTTCCCAATTGCCCATTAATGAAGCAAAAAGGCATAAAAATGACGTTTATCTTGTACGATCAGTTCACCTTCCCAAGGACCAATCAAAAAACCCCATTGTGCCTATAAATTAGGGGATGCTTGCATTTAGGCTAGCATTCCTTTCCTCTTGCCATTGCATTCTAGAACGCAACTCTTCATGGCTTCCTTCTTATTTTGCTCGTGTTCAAAGAGGGTTTTGCCCCCTGTAAAGACCATCCCCTTGCTTTTCCCAAAATCTGCAAAGAGACTCTTCCTTTCATTAGCTAGTAACTCTTTCAACGGGGACTTTTCTTTCTCAGCGTAGTAATGATAGGCACTTTTCTTTCCCAGTGTATGGTGGAGTATTTGAAACACGCTCTGCTACTGGGGAAATCTGTGATTACTATCGTGTTTGGACTTAGCAGGTGCTTCGATCAGAGCCTTGCTAATTCGTAGTTAAGCAGAAGGGACTTACTGGAAAAACTCTACTATTCGGGCAGCTTGGTGTGATCATGAAGCTAGTGGAATGATCTCATTCATGAAAGACTGCACCCCGTCCATCCAAGGAAATGAAGGAGGTCGATGCTATTCCTTTATACATTCCATGTCTCAGTATTTTCTTTTCCTCTTTTCTAGACATAAGATGATGTATGGAATGAGAGCTTATGAATAAAAATTAGTAGATTATAAACCTTGCATAGTATCTACTTTTGGCCTCTAACTTTTGTCATTACTTATATCTATTTTTTTTCGCTGGGATAAGTCCAACGCTTATTCCGTCCTAATATTGCATTGCCCCCGACTTAGTGTCCATTTTTTGATAAGTAATCGTCTTCAGGCCCTTAATCTAGGATCCAAACAATTTACCGCTAACAACACGCTGGCCGGGGTACTAGTATTCTACTACTTTAAAACTGTGGGTTGATGTGAAAACTCATTTCTTAGATGATATCCTGGCTAAAGCCAAGATCCTCAAGAATAATCATACCCAACCCTCTAAAATTGCATGACGTTTGAATTAATGAGCAACTGTCTCCTCAGTTGCTTTGCCAACCATTCAAGCCACGTGGCACATTTTAACTGGAAGGACATGCATAGTGCTTCGCACGCCATGATGAATATTATTTCAAAAATTGGGTCACAAGGACGACGATGCCCCCTAACCACCTAGCCTTTATAAATATGGGTTTAAGGACGTATTATCTTCATTATCTTGTTTTCAAACATCTTCTAGAGAACTCAGCGCAGTCACGAAGTAGGAACCCTAGAGGACTTTCCAATGTTTAGCTCTCACCAAAAATTTAAGTTCTTCGTAAACGGTACTCACCATTCTATTCTTTCATTACTGTAATTAACTATCGAATAGTTATGCAATCCTTGTTAGAGTGTGTTTCTGTTCTTCAATTGCACTAGGTAGATTTAGGATTTCTAATCCTCTTCATCTGATCTTATCTTTTTTGAACACTATTTCTGCCATTGTAATCGTGGTAGAGGTGTCCCTCTGAATTTTTAAACTTTGGAGGGGAATAAGGTCAGTGTGTAGGATTGTACCGTTCATTCGGTTCACCCTTCACCGTGTCTGAATCTCATCTTTGATTGATTATGACAGTTACTCACGGGCCTCTTTGGGTGTTCTCAGGATCTTTATGGCTAGAAGTAGGAGGGGAGCCAGAGCCCAAGCACCTATTGCTGAAGCTCATCAACCAAATGAGGAGGAGCAAATTCAGATCTAGCGTGATCTGGGGTTGGTATATCCCTAGGTAGGGGATGATGTCTGGGAGCATGCTTCTGAGTTTTCCTCTAAAAACGAGCTCAACCGATTTGTACAGTATTTGGAGCTTACTGAAGGGGGGAACCATGATAAAGAGTTCCAGGTTTATCCTCGAAATGGAACGAGAGAGTTTGCTCCTCTCGAGAGGCAGGTTCACACTTCATGTTCTTTACGTGCCCTTTTTCATCAAATTGGGACTTCGATTACCCTTCACCGACTTCCAAATTACCGTTCCTGAACCTTGCGAGCAGCCCCTACCTAAATTCATCCTAATGGGTGGGGTTATATTATTACTTTTGAAAAGCTCTATCGGATCATGGGGTTACGGTATTCAACCAACACCTTTTTTTATTTCTATACCCAAATTAACCCCCAAGAGTCCTCAAAGCAGAAAAATTAGCTTATAATCCAGTCAAGATCCGGTCGTAAATCCTTTGATGTTTTCCAAGATAGCTTCAAAGGGTTTAAGACTAGATTCTTCAAGCTTATGGCAGTTGAGGGGTTTTACCCTTTTTTTCTTGAAAAATGATGGGGAGCCCAAGTTCCCGTTATACTGGAGCGAGGTTGCCTGGTGTTTCCCCGCTATGCTACTTGAAAAAGAAGAGAAAGACCTTACCCCGGACGAGGTCAATTATGTTAAGTTCATAACCCGGTATTCTAAAAAATAGTTCATCGAGATCAGAGACGTCCTTAATACTCTTGGTGATGATTTTCTCTTTACTTTGTTAAGTAGGAGCTAGGGCGTTTTTGCCAGTAGTTTACCCCATACTTTCTGCGTTTGAATGTCATTGCTTTATAATTTCGCTTTCCTGACTTCCACTTTATTCTATTGTGCTATTTCAGTAAGCAATATGATGTCAGGACTTTCTCTCGTAGCGCTGCAGGCCTCGAGGTCAAGGAGGAAAGGATCGGGATCCTCCAATGCACCTGCTGTTGCCATACTGGTGCTCCCAATCCAGGGTATCATTATTCAAGAAATCTTGGAGGAGCCGAACTCCGCAGCCCAGAACCTTTAAGGAAGAAAAAAGAGAGATATTGAGGGCTCTCTTGACTATAGAAACCAAGAGGGGATGAACCCCTTACCCTTCCTTCTAGGGCAATCTGATGCTGAGACGTTTATAGACAGACGGTTGCTGAGTGAAGAGGTGATGGGACATATTTCTGGGTGGGATCTAGCCCTAACCTTGGCCAAACTTTAAACTTATACACTTCAAGTCATCACAGAGGTTTGCTATATTGAGAAGACCATTGAGAAGATGGCGGAGAAGAACAAAAAGAAGAACAAGGAGGTTGCCCGGAAGTTGGCCGCGACTCTTCAACTGAATGAGGATGCCCAAGCCTAGATTACTAAGCTAAAAGCTACCTTAGCTTCATCTAACTTGGCCAGGAAGGCACTAGAGTCAGAGTCTTCAGGCCGAGGATACCATCAGTAACCTTCAAGCTCGAATTGTCCAATTGGAGAAAAATGTGGAGGAGCTTGACACACTATTTCGGGGAATATTGGTGGAGAGCAGTTCTAGAATGATGTAGCTCAAATCCATCATTTTAACTCTGACGTCACTTTCGCCTTGGAGGAGCTCAACTTAGAAAAAATATTTCGCGACAGTCAGCTTGTTTAGGCAAGCGAGGCTACTCAGATCGGCTCCAGAGCCAACCAGGATATAGCTCTGGCTTCAGTAGAAAAGGAATCTGAGGCTTAGATCTTTTTCTTTTTCCTCTTCATTACCCCCTGTGAGGGGTTTTTTATTTATTGTAAAGACAATTACCCTGTATTTGGGGTTTTTTGTTGACCTAGCACTTTTTTAGTTGTTGTTTTGGCTTGTTATGTTAAATTTATTTCCATGGTCCGTTTTGGGCCCAACGTCCAAAATGGAAAGTAATTCCCTAATGCGGACTTAGGAAATATTTTTCTTATATTAAAAGGGTCATGGTTCGGGATCTTACACCTATAATAACGAGCGCACGACACTCCATTGGACTTTGGCAAAAATTACGCCTTAGTTTATGGTCCAATGCCTATTATAATCAAGCGTTTTGAAATTTAAGACTTAGGTAAGAATAACGCCTCAATCTGTAAACCATAGTTCATAGTAAAGAACATTTGGCATGTTAACATTTAGGTAGCATAACACCTTAATCCATAAACCAAAGTTCATAATGAAGAACGATTGACATGTTAGGATTTAAGCAACGTAACACCTTGCCTAGGGTGCTTATCATCCCTTTTGTCTTAAGTATAATTTAAAGCCTTAATCTGAGGTCCTATGTTCATCTTATCAAACATATGGCAATCCGGATTTGGGCATAATTTAAAACCTTAGTCTGAGGTCCTATGTTCATCTCATCGAACATATGGCATTCCGGACATAAGCACGATTTAAAACCTTAGTTCGAGGTCCTATGTTCATCTCATCGAACATATGGCGTTCTGGACAAGGACATGATTTAAAACCTTTCCCGAGATCCTCTCAGGATCCTGGCTGGCTTAGGTGTCATTGAGGACCACGGATATTAATTCTGTAATGTTTCTTGATTGTGTGGCCGCTTGGTAATCACTGCCAAGTGTCGAGGATGGGTATTGACCCTTCCCCATGACTTGGGCTTGTTAACAAGTCTCAGAGCAAATAAAACTTGGATAACTCTATTTTTATTGATGATTCTTGAGGGACTAAAGTCCTTACAAAGTGTATTATTCAATGAAATGGACAAATTAGACTTTAGCTTTACTAACAGAGTAGGCTGTCAAAGACATCTAGCTATAGTATCTTTTTAGTTTATCCTCATTCCAATAATTCTTGATTGGGGTGCCGGTCAGAGTTTCCAACATGTAGGATCCCTTGCCGGTGCTGATAACAATACGGTAGGGGCCCTCCCAATTAGGGGCTAACTTTCCTTGAAAAGCATTTTTTCCTCCAATATCAGCTCTCCTAAGCACTAAATCTCCTGGTTGGAATCTTCTGGAGACCACTTTCTAGTTGTATCTGGTGGTAGTTCTCTATTTGAGGGTGATGTCGTGAATATGGGCCATGCGTCTTCTTTCTTCGATCAAATCTAGGTTTTTCCTAATCAGACCGAGGTTGTTGTCCTTTGAGAATTGCTGGTTGTAGAGGCTTGGTTTGCCTATCTTTACTAGGATCATGGTCTCGCCTATCTTGAATTACTGATCGATTATTTCCGGGGCCCTTAGTACTGGCCAGTTTGGACAGAAGGTCTGCCCTGGAGTTCTGTTCTCTCGAGATGTGCTCAACCTCTGTCTCTTCAAAGCTTTTAAGGAGTTCTTGTACTTTGATCAAGTATTTCTGTAGGAGGCATTCTTTCGCTTGATATTCACCTCGGATTTGTGAGGTTACAAGCTGGGAATCACTACAGAGTTTGATCCTTGCTGCCCCCATATCTTTTGCCATCACCAGCCCGGTGATGCACACATCATATTCATCCTGGTTGTTCGAGATTGTGAACTCAAACTTCATGGAATGCTCCAAAGTCAGTCCCTCTGAGCTTTCCAGGATTACCCTGGCGCCGCTCCCTTTGGGGTTGGAAGATCCGTCCATAAAGATAGTCCAAGAGGTTCCTTTAGGGCTGTCGGGGTCTGATGTGAGTTCTGCTATGAAATCAGATAATGCCTTTAATGGCTAGCCATAGCTGATAAATGATCCTAAATTCAAAGAGCTCGACCGACCAGGTGATCATCCTTCTGGCTAAGTCTAGCTTATGGAACACCTGTCGGATGGGCTGATTCGTTCTCACTACCACTGGATAGCATTGGAAGTATTGCCGTAATCTTCTAGCCATGATGATAAGTGCGAATGCCACTTTCTCGACTTTTTGGTAGCAGAGCTCAGGTCCTTGTAGGACCTTGCTCACAAAGTAGACGGGTTTCTGTCATTCATTTGTTTCCCAGATTAACACGGAGCTCACTGCTTCCTCATGAACCGAGAGGTATAAGTATAACGTCTCATCGGGGTTCAGTCTTGTCAGAATAGGAGAGGAGGAAAGTAACTTTTTCAAAGATAAAAAGATGTCCTCACACTCCTGGGTCCATTCAAAACTTTTTCCTTTCTTTAGAAGCTTAAAAAGGGGAAAAGATTTGTAGGCCACTTTGGCGAGGAATCTTGTAAGAGCTGCAATGCGGCCTGTGAGTTGTTGAACCTCCTTAACGCTTTGAGGGCTTCGCATGTTTAGGACTGCCTGCTATTTGTCAGGATTGGCTTCAATCCCACGATGGGTTAACATAAAACCCTGAAATTTTCAGCCTAAACCTCGAAAGTACACTTCTCGAGATTTAACCTCATGTTATACTTTCTGACTTGGGCAAATACTTCTTCGAGGTCTGTCACATGTAATCCGCCTTGTGGGATTTTTACTATCATGTCGTCTATATACACTTCTAGCATCTTCCCTACTTAGTCTTCAAAGACTCTGTTCATCATCCTCTGACAGGTGGCTCCTGCATTTTTCAAACTGAAGGGCATGACCCTATAATAGTAGCTCGCCCTGTCAGTGATGAAAGCGATTTTATCTTCATCCTCGAGATACATAGGAATATGGTTGTACCCGAAATATGCATCCATGAACGACAACCACTTAAAACCTGAGGAACTATCCACTAACTTATCCATATTGGGAAGTGGGTAAGGATCCTTAGGGCAAACCTTATTGAGGTCGATGTAATCTACGCACATCCTCCACTTCCTATTGGATTTTTTGACTAGGACAATGTTAGACAACTAGGTGGTATAGGAGATTTCCCTGATGAAGTTGCCACTTAATAACTCCTTAACCTGTTCCTCAATGACCTATTGCCTTTTTGGGCCGACCTTCCTCTTCTTTTGAGCAACTGACTTCACACCTTCGCGCATGGTAAGGCGATGACAGATGAAACTTAGGTCAAGCGTCGGTATGTCAAAGGTTGTCCAAGCGAAAAGGTCTTTATTTTTCAATAGGAGTTCTATCAACTGCTATTTTCCATTTTCTTGTAGATGTGCTCTAATCTTGGTGACCAGATCTAGGCTGGCTCTAAGTTGGAAAGGCTGCAAATCACCTTCTAGCTGAGGCCTGGTATTGCAGATTTCTTCTCTAACGTTGAGTTCGGTCATAAGTATGTTGACCTAATCTAGGACTAAACTAGGAGTGGTAGATTTCCTGCTCTTGGTAACTTAACAAATCTTCAAGCTCTCATTATAACATTTCCTGGTGGTTATTTGGTATCCCTTGATGGTAAAGACCTCATTGTTCTTGTTCAGGAATTTCATCATGACGTGAGTACTAGAGATCAAAACACCAAGAGCATTTAGAGAAAGACGACCTAAGATAATGTTGTAAGCAGAAGGGCAATCTACGATCAGAAACTTCACTTTGACCGTCTTGAAGAGTTTGGATGATCCTACATTTAGGTGGGTTTCGTAAAAGCCTACTGGGGTGATCTTTTCACTCGTAAAACTTGTCAATTCTCCATCATAAGGAGTCAAATCTGATGGTGGTAGTTCTAACTTTTGATAGAGATCTAGGAACATGATATCTGCCGAGCTTCCTTGATCCACAAAAATTTGGTGGACCTAAGCATTGGATATTATACCTAAGATTATGAGTGGATCGTCATGTTTTGGGATAATTCTGCTGTAGTCTTTGTCCGAGAAAGTGATGGGGGGTATTTTTCTCTCAGCAACCTGCATTCTGGGTTGGGAATGGGATACACTAAACACTGCCATCCTCAGAGTTTTTTTTCGGGTTTCGTTCGATGATCCTCCACCAACGAAGCCACCTGTAATGGTGTTGATCATTCTGTTCGTCTCAGAACGTCTGTCGCCATTATCTTCAGTGGGGGCGTCTATGTTCCTATCCTGCTGGTCATTGTTATCTCAGCGAAGTGGAGTCCAGGATCTTCACCTAGGACTTCGAGTCCTTCTTATGTGGTGGGAGGACGGGCTTCTCTTTGGACTGTGTTTATCATCTCTGCGGTTACCATGATGTTCTTCATTTTGCACCTAGAGGATATACTGTTGTAGTTGTTCGGCCTTAATTAAGAATTCGATGGCGTCATGGAGTTGATAATAGTCTTTAGTATCATGCCGATAACCCTTATGTCATGTGCAGTGTTTAAAATGATCCTTCTGCTTACCTTTCTTGATGGGGGTGGTCTCCGTATATTCTGGAACTCAGTGTCCTTTACTTCCATCAAGATTTTTTCTCGAGGGGTATTCAACGGAGTATAAATGGAGTATCCTGCCCAATGTGGACTATCCTTGAAAGATCGGGGTCGTGAGGAATTACAGTTAGACTTCTGGTGAGAGGATTCACCTTTGTCCCACCTCCTCTGGTCCACAGTAGCTTCCTCCAAGTCTACGTACTTTTGGGATCGCTTCTGGAACTCACTCAGGTTCTCCGATTTTTTCTTGACCAGAGAAGCAAAAAACTCAGAACCAACCCGTAGACCGCTTTTGGCATAGTGAAGGGCTATTCTATTGTTGAAGTTTTCCATGTTGGTGCAAGCCGTCATGAAACGCCTTATATAGTCGTGGAGTGGTCCTTTGGCGTAGTTTCGCCAATGATTCAATGGATCTGAGCTATTCCTTACTGGTGGTGTATTGGAGCAGAAAGCGTTGTTTAAGGCCTGGTCAGTCAACTATGGATCTCCGTCATAAGCTTGAGAACCATTTGAGGGGCCCCTTCTTCAAGGAAAGAGGAAAAGCACAACATAACAGCTCCATAAATCCTCCATAAAAATAGAAGGATTGCTCGTAAGCATTGATATGCTCATGGGGATCTGTGGTTCCATCATAAATCTCCAAGTTTGTTAGACATTTAAAGTTCTTAGGAACGCAGTATGCCATCAGTTGATTAGAAAGTGGATGCTCTTCGAACCCCTAGTTCAAATTGTCATTCCAGATATTGACCACAGAAATGTTGGTGTGTGCCCTTCTTTGATTGTTTCCTATGCTAAGACTGCCATCATTATAGTGAGGTTCAGGTTGTTTTTCATGCATGACACGTTGCATGTCTTCCAACCTCCGATATTGCTTGTTTAGCATAGCCATATGCTGTTGCAGCATGTCTTGAAATTGACGTTGGGATGCCTAAGACTGATTTGTGGTTTGAGAATGGGACGCGCGATCACCAATCTCATTATTAGGCACTCCCAAACGCTGATGAACCGGGATCCTGCGTTGTTGGGAGTCAGGGTTTCCTCCTTGTGTTGGGATTCCAAGCCTATCTCTTACAAGAATCCTACACGGTGGGTTTGGACTTTCATTAGAAACCAAGGTGGTATGCCCATCGCGTTGGTTCTCTACATTGAGTGCCTAGTCCCTCGCGGTGGAGGCTTTAGCAGCAAGCGGAGGGGCAGGAAGAGGAGGGCGTTGAATGGCCTGGTCCTGCCTTTGGTTGGTGGAGGCCTGCCCAGCATCTCTTCGTGAATTCTACCTTGTATTTACCATGATTGGAGTGGGATTAGAAGTTTACGATTCCCACAGATGGCACCAATGTTTTGAAGTAGGTTCAGAGGATACCTGAGATAGGTATATGTGTGGTGATTCCTTCCTCAAGCAGCAGTGGTCGAGCGTGTTGAGACAGGAGGTGGTTACCTGCAAAGGGACTCCAACGCTCAAGTCAGGTTGTGCCCAAATAAGAGAAATATATTGAGTATTTTATTGATACCTGATTGAGGTTACTTAGCCTTATATTTATAGAGCGTGTACAGAATCCTCATGCAGTCCATATTGAATGCAAGTATTCTAGGTTAAGATCCTTAGAGGAATCACTTTCCTTCTATAATGAGGATCAATTCCTACAAATTAGGAACTCTCAATATCAGAGTTACTTATCAGTCTGAGTTTGTTATGGATCCTATAATACTGTAAGCATATGATTGACAATTATGAATATTTAGGGATACATCCTTGCACATATCTAGCATTCTCGATATTATGACCCATTGTCACTTAGCGTATGTGGCTCAAAGGCCCAATCTAGCTTCAAGGCCTTCTTGGGACGTGTACCGGGTTAATCCATTTAGACGGGATCCCAAATCACGGTCCAGAATAAGAACCATTATTCTCTTCAATGATGTAGACTATTATCAAACTCAATGAAAGTACCAAGTTGTGCCTAGCAAATAAAGTACACTTGAAACCCCCCCCAACCAACCCCCACCAATTAGCTATATATTTTGGTATAGTATTATGAAATTTTCTAGGTAGCAAGTACTTGACAAAAATTAATGCAAAGAATATCATGTGTAACATCATGTTTAAGTGATCTTACATTTAAATCATGAGGCACCACTTGAAAAAGGTAATATTTTTATTTTTAATTTAATCAGTATGCACTATCAGTGTAAAGACATTTTACATTGACATAGATTAATATTTTGACAAATCAATATTTATTGCTATTTCTTTCTCTTATTAATTAAGATAAAAGCAAAGGTATTAAAATATTAATGGATGTCAGTGTAAAACGCTTTACACTGACAATGCATGCCACTTTATTTCATAATTTATTGATCATGTAGTTGAACAACAATTTTTTCTTTCTTCTTCATGAATAAATATTCCTTTTGATTTATATCGTTGCACATCTTTGAGATTAATGAATTATCTCCTTACTTTCTCTATTTTTTTATATTTTTTGAGTTCTTTACATTTATCTTATAACAGATTTAACTTATTTGAAATTTTAAACATAATATTATTATTAAAAAAATGAAAATAAATTCAATAAACATGCATGAAATTATTTATATTTTAATGTAGTTAAGGGCGGAGGGTAGTGAGGCCCAAAAATTTTCCAAAATTAATAAGTTTGCATATGATTTTTTTTTATAAAAAAATGTACATACAATTAAGCTTAGCCCCTATAAATACAGTGGTGTTGTCTTTGGTCCCCTTATAAAAAAATTTCTAACTCCACTTATGAATATAGTTTATACTTTAACAATATTTAAAATTACAAAATTCATTTGATAAACATTAACTTTTTGTTCGTTTGAAAAATATACTTTACAAAAAAGGAAATTGAATTTTGTTGTTGTTGTTGTAGATTAATTAATTCCAGTTTATATTATCATTTTTCTTTAGGAGGGGCTTGTAAATAATTTGATACACTTAAAAAAGTGTATTAAGCTATTTTCTATCAAGGTTTAAATCTCATTTGAATCATTACACAACTAGCACAAAGAACATCAACCAACACAAAGATAGAATATTTCAACACTAGCAACTTGACTCCCTTCGACTTTCTGCTGTCTGAGTTGGAAGGCAAGAGTATAGTACATATCTTTAAGGCCTATCAAGCACAAGTATCCATTCTCAAAGAAAATCTAAGGTACTATAAGAATAATACTTTCAAAAGTTAAAATTTTATCTAAATTTTTTTAGATAATATTTTTAAATTAATTCAATAGTATGTTTAGTTATGTTGTCAACTTGTTATGTTTTCAGGAAACTAAGGATAATACTATGGGAATGTTTAAGAATTTCTCATAGCCTCATTTGGCCTAACTTGTCTTAGGAATTAATGATCCAACTTGCCAAAAGTAGGGTTATCATATAGGTCAACTCAGCTTGTTTAAGCTCTCTTGCGATGGGTCGCAAGTTAAATGGGCTAGGCCAAAATGATCTGCATTTAAACAACCTGCAAAATAAGTAGATTAACTCGCCTCATATCGACTCATGGGCTTAAAAAGATAGCTCACGAAACTAATTTTCTTTCACCTATAAATTTTAAAAAAAATTAAATTCAATACCAATCATCATTATCAAAGTATTAAATCATTATATACTCAACTCATAAAAGAATATAAATGTGACTAATCATGACTTAGCTATCAACCTTCCTTCAAAGATCAATCACAAAATATCAAGAAATCAACACTCTCAAATAACTAAACAGAATGGGCAACTCACAGGTTAAACGGGTTGACCCGTTTAACTTGCAGGATAAATGCGACAATCAAAAATTGCCCGGTGCTCATCTAGATCGTAGGACTCTAGCTGTTATTATGTGATTACTCGTCTTTCCTTATACCAACATCTCGTGTGGCTAAGTTCATGGTGCTCTTAATTGGCCGCAACCTGCATCAATTGCTTTGCCATTATCAAATATTGTTTGTCTCTGTGAACAGATACCCCTTGTTTTGAGCTAGGTTGCGGCCTTATCACAACAACAACCCAACCCCATCGTAGGCCCTATGCTTTTTAGCTTATTCTCTATACGCTAGCTATTAGTGGTGATGTCCAGACGTTGTTCCTCTCGTTGCTCACTAGGTGTTCTACGTGGCTACCGATTGTGAGATCCGATTGTTGTTCTATTTGGTTATGGCCTCCTTATTCTTTGTCCACACTCATGAGGAAGAAGACGATACGGTTACTCTTGAAGAAATAGAATTTCCAGACCTTGCATAGGCATCCTGATGTCATCAAATCAGGGAACTATTCTCTGACTGGCCACAAGTCCATGCTACCATGGTGACTATCCTCAAAGGGATTTGGAACCACCCCAAATGGTTTCACTACAAGGAAATAACCCTAAGGGATATCGTTTTTATTTTGATGATGAACTTGATGCGTACATAGTCCTTCGTAGGCAACTATGGTCCTACAAGGGCCTACTTTTGTTAGTAAAGCACTAGAAAAAATGTTGTGACATCGACGTTTATGGCTTCAACCTAGTTCCTTTTTGGGTACAATGCTGGGGTCTCTTAAAAGAATACAGAACTATAGAGATTAGAGGAAAATTGTGTGCAAAGGTGGGACTTGTTACTGAGGTAGGTTTATTTTTTGTTAAAGATGCTTATGGTTTCATCCTTGGGGTATGTTTGGATTAGTGGTAAAGGATGGAATGGAGTGGAAAGTAATGGAATGGGTTTAGGTACCATTATTTAGTTTTTTTTTAATTGAGATGGAATGGAATGACATGGGTGGCATCCATTCCATCCCATTGCATCCTAAATCCTACTCCCCTCCCCTCAAATTGAGGAGAATAGGATGGAATATAATGACATATAAATAAAACACTTATAATTCTTACCATTCCATTACATTCCCGTAGGACTTCTAAATAATGAAAAGGAATATTTCCTCTATTGCATCATTGAATGTCCAAACAATGGAATTAAAACTTTATGTCATCCCATTTTATTCCATCACATCTCATTCAATTCTATTCCATCTACCATAAGCTACCCAAACATAGCCCAAAGCTCTGGTGACTGTCGATGTGGAACAACCTTTGAAAAAGGTTTCAATCTAAGTACAAGTAACTTCGGTAAGATCTAGGTTGGTTTTGCTATGAAAAACTACCTATTTTTTGTTACTACTATGGTACGATTAACCATGAGGAGCGAAAACGCTCCTATTTCATCAAGGATGATATGGCAAATGCAATCTAGGATACCAAGTATAACCCTAAAATGAAAGTGAGTCAAACTAGTAACAAAATCGAAGTTTCAAAAGTAGGGCGACAACAACAACCTAGTTCCCAAGTCTCATCTCACAAAACTTGAAGAGGACTGATAACAATATTGGACCAAATGTCTTAGCATCTATTTCACCATCCTTTTCGGAGCAGACAACAAACAATGGAATAGGGTTTAGCCAAGAACCATAAACAAATGTGTTGAACACAAAAGTTGATGGACCAAATGATATGCCAAACATAGAATCAAATCCTATAGTGCCTACCTAGAATAAGGTTATTGATGACACTATCTACTCAGTTAATAATACTCTCTCCCTCCAGGATCAACCCTAAATCAGTGAGGTACATCCCATCATTTAGAACTTAGAAGTTCAGTTATCTAACCTAAATGTAGCTACTGCTATATCGCTATCCACAATTCTTGTGAAGGTTCCTGTTGGACAGTTTTGCATTGGCATCGAAGCAACAAAACTAGTTGATCATCCAAAAGTAAGAGAAACTTGAAAAAGGCAAATGAGAAAAAACCATTATCTAATGCTGCCTCTACCCTCATATCAGTCCCAATCTAGTAGGCTCCTTTTCAGGATCACTTGGTGATGAAGAAAAGCCTTGACAATGAGGAAAGCTGGGATGGGAAAAGAATGTGTATGGATATTACTCAGTTTGTCTATTTGGATGCGCCTAAGGTGCCTTTGAGCTATTCCTCCAAGCTTGTTGGAAGGTTTAGGAAGATGCCCATTTTGTTTCTCTTGGAACTATATTTTCCATTTCATTTTAAGTAATGAATTATCCTGTTTTTGGCCAAAAGAACAAATATTAGGAATTAGAAGTTAGTATTTGTTCTATAAATACCACTTTACGATCTATAATATATAGTTGTTGGAATCATGAACATGAGAAGATATAAGATCACTCTGATCACTCAATGGATTACAAAAGATAGCCTCAAGTTCATTATTGTTAAATTCAAGTTACCAAATTCTAGTTTGTCATTTATGTTTCTACTTGCTCTTACTAGCTTTTGTTGCTTTGGATAAAACTATGATAATTAAATAGTATCAATTAAGCCGCTCTTTCAAGAAACAGTTCCTTGCGCTTGTAGTTTTCCAAATAGGGCTAGAAGACAAGTCATTATGCTTGTACAAACTAAACCAAACTCAATTTCAATACATCAAATTGAAAGGATAGAGTAATAAAACTGAAGATAATCATGATAAAATCAAAGGGATGAAAAATATAGAAGTATAAACTTTATAAATTGTCGCCCTTAACCCTTGGCTATGGCACCTTCTTTAAAAACAACTTTCAAAATATCACCGTATAGTAAAAGTTGTGCTACTGTATAAAAGTCATAGGGAAGCAAGTGACAGCATAAATGAGGAATAGGTGTTAAGAATTCAAGTGTGAGTGATATGTGGATGAAGAAGTCCCACATTGAAAAGAGATAGAGAAAATAAAGAGTATTTAAGTAGAAAAAAATATATAGACCTAATACCTTAAGATTTTAGGTTAAGATATAATGTCAAGACCACTTATGTGGTTCTTCACTTAGTCCATGCAGTTTTGTATGGTGTTTTTGGCTCCCCCAATCCTAACAATAGGATCTTTGTATTTGTCCTTAAGCTCATTAAGAAGTTTTAGTGGCAAATGTCTACGAAAATCTTTGCCTTGTTTTTGAGTAGGAAGCATACAAAAGAATAGATAATGATCCTCTCCTATTGGGTAAAAACAGGAGAATGTCATGTTCCCTATATCTCAGCCTTTCATTTATAATAAAGCTTCATCCATAGCAAAGAGTATGACACATAAGATGGGATTGAAACACTCCGTTTTATGTAACCCATCTATTTATTTTCCACCTCAAAAGTAGTCATGCTCTTCCCTTCACTGTTTCACCTCTTATCCACTATTGTCTCCCATATTCTAGCCAAAATTGTGTACAAGTTAGTGGCCAAACTCAACAAAGAACACAAGTTTTAAGCATCACTATGTGTGTACCAATATAGGGCTAAACAAGCATGTAAAAAAAAAAAAAAACCAAACAAAAAATTATGTGTTTCACAAAGTAATTTACATCACTCAAGCCAATTCAAATGATCAATCTAAACATAAATACATACATGAAGAATAAAGACATTTCTTCATACAAAGCTTCATCAAGCAGAGAAATGATTCCACCTATTTTTGCAAAAGAAAACTTTTTTTAAATATTTAATGTTATAACATTCCAAAATTAGATTTAGATGATACAATCTAAGTAAGTTCCAAAACAAATAACCCACAAACATTTCAAAACAGAAGTCTAGAATCTGAGTCCAGCAGCATTATATTCATAGATGCATACACCCCCCGCCCCCTTTTAAAAGAAGATAGATAATGTATCACTTGTAAAATGACCAGTTTGAACCTTTGGATTGGGAATAATCTCCATCTTAAGAGCATCAGCTTCAACAAGCCTTTTAATTGCTCTCAAGTTCACCTACCCGTAGATTATATATATTGTCAATACCTACCAATGCGTATTTAATCTAAAACAATAAGAGGAGAAGAAGAAAGAGGCGAGACTGAAGAGAATCTTGAACAGGGAAGGGACATCGAGCTTCGCCAGCAGTTGGAGGTGATGGGTAGTGCAAGAATGGCGATTGGTCGTCTCATCGACATCATCCAACATCGCCAACCATGTTTTCCAGATAGGAAACCGTTTCATGGAAAGTTAGCTACTAAGGTGAAAAAAGTAATTAATAAGTTAAATGAAATGAGATGTTTCAATCCCAGTTGATGTCTATCATACTTGCTGCCATATATAAAGTTTTATTATAAATGTAAGACTAAGATATGTGGGACAAGACACTCTCCTGTTTTTACTTACCAGGAGAGGATCTTTATCCTAAAGGAACATTATTTGTATCCTTCAGCCATTAAACAAGGTTTCAACTTTCAAGTGCCCTTTAGCCACTCACTATTTTTGTGTTAGCCACTCATTGTTGAGCTTTGCATTTATCTATCTTGTTCCTGACCACAAGGCCATTCGTTGGAGAAATTTTTGTGTACTTAGAGACTATTGTACTACTCCATTAAAAATGCAACACATAACACCGTATAAACCATACATGCCATTAAATTAAAAATAAAATATTATTAAATTAAATTTGAACTATTACAAACCTACTGAAAGTACTACTCTTAAAGTATTTTAAGTGTTTATGCACTACTCTCAGAATATCTAAAGTATTTTTCCATTTGTTATGTACCGCGCGTCGATGATTATCTATTCCAATAAAATTTGTTAGTGTACTATATGGTATATTTGTATTTTGAAATTTATGTAACAAAATTTGGTACGCATGAGAAAGAATATCAACTTCAATATTTGGATCATGAATGAGACCGTCATCCACTATAAAAGAGGCTACATAGAGTTTTGTTCCATCCTCTTAATATTTTTTTTAATAATTTTTTTTAATATTTAATAAAAAATATTAAATAAAATAATAAATATATTTAATATTTTGAGAACATCATAAATATTTAATACTTTTTTATCTAATAATTAAGAGAATTATTAAAATTTATAACATATTTGTTTTACAATACAAACATTGGTTAATAAAAAAAACTATTTATTTCCTTTTAAAAACTACTTTTGAGAAGCATTGTTTTACCTCATTAAATGTGTGGATATTTGTTTGCATTGTATGAAATGTGATCCAAACAACATACTATTAGAATTGTTAGAATTATTCTTTTGATGTTACTCACACACACACTTACACACATATTACTAAAACTGTTAAAGTGAGATGCAATCGGTGAATCAACCCATTTAACTCACTCAAAATAGTGAGTTGGGTTGTTAAAAAACCAATTCACAAGGATCCCAAACTAATTTGACCCAACTTACTTAACTCGCAGGTTAAACGAGTTTGACTCAAGTTGACTTACGAGTTAAACATTTAAAGGAAAAAAAAAAAGAGTAAAATTGTAAAACAAATGTAACCCAACCTAGTCCCCACCACGAGTTTTTTCTGCCAACCTAACCAAAACTCACTTACAGCTAGCAACAATGCTACCACAAACCAAAACTCCCAAATTCAAAACAAAACCCTAGCAATCTAGCATAGTAGCGTTGCTACCACAACCCACCAAGCCACCACCAACCACAACAGGCACGAACTGCAAAAGGCAACTCGCGACCACCACCCACTAACGCAAAACTACATAAGTCGAAGGCAACTCGCGAGTCACAACTAGAACCAATGCAGAAGCAAAGAACACGACTCACAACCACCACCCACTGGCCCAAAAGGTAACTTGCAGTCGCACCAGAACTCGCAACTAGAAAGCCTTAGGGTTCAAAGCCATAATGGTGAAGATCCTATAGCCAAGGAGGTTGTGCATGTTGCTCGGGAAGCCACTTCCAGAAGCCTTATTTTTTATGATTCTATTGAAATCTAAGAATATGCCCTTAGGAAGTTGTATATATTTTTTTATGTTTTTACTTTATTTTCTATTTTTTTTTCAATTTTTCTCTATTTTTTATTTTTTTTAATTTTAAGTAAATCAACTTGTTTAATCCACTAACTCACTCAAGTTGAGTCAAGATCAAATTTTGGCTCACCAAAAAAGTGAACCAACCTGATCCAACTCACTTTGAGGCCAACACGTGATGAGTCAACAAAGGTGAACCAAGTTAGCTCACTTTAACAACTCTACATATTACCTCATATTTACATAATTTTTAACATCTAATTATAGTTGATTACACTTTATTTTCTGCCCACATACACTTTTTCTTTTGGTACATTTACCCACATTCACTTTGATTCTACACATATGCCTAATGTGTGATGACTTGAGCCAATAAGATGTATGCCTAACATTATTCTTTCTTTTTTACAGTGGCTCCTAAACCTTCTGAAAGATGTTATATGCCCAGTAAGACAAATCATTCTTTTCTATCAGAGGATGTTTTCAATAATATACCTCCAAAGATTGAGTGCGAGACAACTTGTTCTTTGACGTTTAGGCAAAGTGCCTTTTATTTATCACTTAACAAGTGTTCACAAACATTCAACTTACATTGTGAATAATTTTAAATTACACAATCAAACATGAAAACCTGAAAATTATGCACACCAGTACCATAAGCACAGTCAATATTTACTCATTACAATACTTTTGCTAATTACTTCCTTAATTGCATGGTTATGTTATGCTCAAAACCAGAAAGTTCTATTCACTAGTCATTTTTCAAACTCCTATTTTTTCTTGCCAAATAGTAATTTGATGGTATTGCCGGACGAGAAAGCAATATCATTAATATGCAATAACCGTAAATGCTAATCAGTGCAACCACCCAAATTGCAAATGGCCATCGATTTATTGAAGTTGATGCTTTATGAAAAGAAATTCAAATCCATTAAGTCCATATGATCATTACAACTACCATTCCCATGAGCTTACCAGTGAACAAAAACCCTGCATAAATCACAGGCTTAAGCCCCTTTGGCTCAAAGCCAATTCACGGATAACAATAACCACCTGCTAAATCCATTGATCTGTTTCTTATTTCATAGTATTTCCAAACACAAAGGATTAGCAAGTCAGATATATCAATATGCCTCAAAATTTGAGTTCAGAAAGGACTTCTCCTTTCACACATCTAATTGATTCATCACCCTTGCCCTTTGTTTTCCCAATCAAATAAAAAGAAATAATAAAAGCAGACAAAGCAAAACACCAAATAAGTCATCAAGGCAAAAGCCAGCTAAAAGGGGCATGAAAAATAAGATTTAATGGAAGTGTTTCCCACCTGCTAGCTGAGACACTAATAGAGCATCAAAGGAGCTGAACTCCCATTAGTTGAATCCGAGGGCAAATTGGCAAGAAGCCATTTACCACAGAGATCAACACACAGGATAAAAGTAACAGGTCCAAATGTAAAAAGGATCTATGCCTCATTAATATATGAATCAGGTAGGAGAGAGGAGGACCCAGAAGGAAAACCCTACTGGGAAACCTCAATAGTTGGTAAGTTGATGTTGCACAGCTATGACTCAAAGCGCTTCCATGGATGATAAAGAAGGCGATCTTAAGCACTGTGCTTAAACATTCAATAATCAGTACATGACACAGACAGATGAATTGCAAAACACAGATTAATAGATTTGAAAATCCCTCTGATTTTATTTCTCCTCAAGGGAATTCAGTCCGCTACTTTCAAGATTATAAATCATCACAGGGAACTCATTCATAAAAAGAAAGTAAAATTGTGGTCACCAAACTCCATTTGTATTTTGTACTATATAGTTGACCACTATGTGAAGAAAAAAGATTATATACCATTGCTAGAAGCATCCACTTGTAACCTAAAACACTGAATAAACAGGTCAATTGTAAACTTTCAACAGCCCTCACCTACAAAATGAACCAAAAAAAATTCAGAATCATCCTCCTCCTATAAGAAATACTTTATAGTTTGCCATCAAACATGAAATTAATCATAATAACCCAGCAGATAAAAAAAAATAACAATCTTTTCCCAGCAAAAATAAAGAAGTTCATACAAATTAAATAAAAGATTAACCAGTCACCCTGAATACTACCCCCAAAAATAAAAAGGAAAACAGATCAGGTAAAAGTAAGTGACATTGAGCTTGATTGTGAGGGTCTATACTGGTATATCCCCAAAGCAAATAGCCCTCTACACTAAAAGAAGACCCATAAAAACAACCATGACTCAGTTTATTTTCCACTCCTGAGAAGCATCAATAAAAAGCGCCAAATGGAAGAAAAATTGGAACTTTTTGGCATACCATACACAAACAGAAAAATCAAGACCTACCAACAGAGATTATTCAATGCATCAGTTTCAACTGCACAACACAGGCAATTTCACGGAAAACAGAAACATGTTGTCCACAACCAAACGCACCATAACAAGCAACACGAAAGCGGCACGGCAGGGAAAGAAAGGGTTTGGCTAGTATTTATGGGAAAGAACATGGAGAGTAATTTGCCGAGTTAGTCCCTAAACATTTAACATAATGACGCTTCAGTCCCTACACAACACTGGGGTTGAGTTGACTCGGGAGTTGGACTCAGTAACTCAGCTAGTGTCGGCGGAAAAATCAATGAACTGTGACGTAAGCACTAAGCACCAACAGGAGCAAAGAAAAGAAAACTACCCCATAAACCCAATAGCAGAGTGCGCTGAGAAAGGTGCCCTTTTTTGGTTTTTTTTCTCAACCATGGAAGCGAAGAGGCAGAAGAAGATGGTGCTGGGTGTGATTCTATTGTTGTTCTTTGCTTTGGGTGGTGCGAGTGCTTGGACTGGTGAAATCCACGGAAGAGTTGTTTGTGATGTTTGTGGCGATTCTTCTCTTGGACCTGAAGACCATGTTCTTGAAGGTCTCTCTCTCTCTCTCTCTCTCTTCAATTTGGCCTTGTTTTTAAATTATATGTTATTTTGGCTGAGTTTTTGAAGTGGGTTTTTGCTCTGTGATGAAAGATGTTTGCTTTTGTTGTTGATAACCATATCATTCTCCACCAATTGTTATGGTTTCTCTGAACCACTCTCTCTCTCTCTCTCTTCAATTGAAATTATATTTCAATTTCAATTATATGTCACTTTGACTGAGTATTTGAAGTGGATTTTTGCTCTTTGTGACGAAAGTCGTTTGCCTGTTTTTTTATTTTTTGGGTGGAAAAAATTGTTGATTTTGTTGTTCATAAGTCATAACCTTATCATTCTGCACCAATTGTTATGGTATCACTGGTGTAATTAGTTTATTAAATCTTTTAAACCAATTAGCATTTCATGGGGCAATTTCTTGCTTGATTGTATATTGCTTGACCAGTAGAGGAAATCTAGTTAATCTACCATACGACACTATCACTGGTGTAATTAGTTTATTAAATTTTTTAAACCAATTAGAGCATTTCATGGGCCAATTTCTTGCTTGATTGTATATTGCTTGACCAGTGGAGGAAATCTAGTTAATCTACCATACAACACTATCACTGGTGTAATTAATATATTAAAACTTTTAAACCCATTAGCAGGGCAATTTCTTGGTTGATTGTATATTGCTTGACCAGTGGAGGAAATCTGTTTAATCTACCATACAACACTAGACGGTGAACTGGATTGTTGTAGTCATTAATATCTGTAAGAACTGCAGGCACACTTAATGTAACAATGAACATGTTTTCAAAATTTGTATATCAAGTCTAATCAGAAATACTACCAGAAGCCATTAGGAAATGATGATGATGATGATGATGATGATGACTTGTGTTGAATTGTTTGTCCTTTGCACTAATCAACAGAAGGTGTATGAGATGGTTTTGGGTGGTTTGAGTTTGACCATTGGATTTGCAGATGTTCATAAGAATGCATAACCTCTGTTGAGAGTGGAATTGATTTTCTTTTTCCAAGTCTAATCTGATTTCCGCAAGGTTTCTGTTTTTTGATCCAGTCTTATATATTGATTTTCGAATAATGGTTGTGGGTTGAAAAAGATGTGTTTCATAATAGTCATTTGCATATCTATGAAGTTTATTTCTCTGTATCAATGACAAGTAATCTCTAATTGTTGTGAAGATGTCTGGTTTTTCTTTCTTCTGTCTATTTAGTCCTGTTTTATGTGTTGTATTGGGTGATCTCTGCTTGTGGGATATCTTGGATATATATAGTGATCATGCTAATTCTTGGGAAGTGAAAATTGCTTAACGATTGAATTGATAGGTCAAGAATGTTGCTGATGATATAGTGAGTAAAAAGTTGAAATTTTTATTGTCACTGACAGTTACAATAATGTATATAAATCTCAAATCAATGAATGCTGCAATTGAAGTTTCAGCCTTTCCATTTTCCCTTCTAGCTTCAGTCACAAATAATTAGAGAATTTCATTAATAATTCAATCCCATTAATGGTTTTATAGATTGGACTTGTTTTAAATACATGAATAAAAATCTCACCTTAAGATCATCCAGTGCAGTGTTTAACTTGGTTCTTTTTTTTTATCTTTTTATGCTAGCCTCTAAGAAGTATTTCATATCCTGGTTAAAGCTTGTTGCTTTGTTGGACTGACATACCATTGATGTAACTGAGTACCATCCTGACAAATCCATTGAAGCTAAGATATTAATGATTGACACAACCATCCTTTGGGATAAAAATGACTGACTGACTGATTAACATCAGCTACCAGATTCACTTTATCTTTTATCCTTATGTTCTAGTCAAGTATGGATTGCGTTACAATATGGAAGTAGAGTTTAAAATAAAACTCAAAATAATTTTTCAACATACTTTTACCATTCTTATACTATGATTAACAATATTGTACTCCCTAAATATTTTGGTTCACATTCTTGCAACACTTAAGCATTAAAACAGTTTACAGTTTTAACTGTTGTTTACATAAGTGGATTCTGGTTAAGAGAGATATAGGCTGGAGATTGTCCTACTGGTTTGGATTTAACTACGATACAACAAGGGACATGTCAATTTGATCATCCTCTGGAACTAGTTTGAAGTTAAACTATGCTCCTGCTGTCCTGCACATAGCCCTTCCTAAGTAAAAGAGGAAAATAAAATGGATTTCAAGTTCTAGTTGTAATCTAGGATGCAGTTTCCATAGATTGATTTATAATATACTAATGTATAGTCACTAATCAGACTAAGATATTTTGAAAAAAATAAAAATAAGTTATTTTAAGTACTTTGATGCAGGTGCTGAGGTTGCTGTCCTTTGCATCACTAAGTCTGGGGAAGTTCTAAATTATCAGGCGTTCACAGATGCTAAGGGGATATACACAGTAGCAGAGACAATGCCCGAGAGTGATCGTTGGGATGCCTGTCTTGCCCGACCTATTAATAGTTTCCATGAGCACTGCACTCATCTTGGTGGGGGCAGCTTGGGGGTGAAATTCAGTTACAATCACCCATCAGGATATTCACACACTGTCAGAACTTTTGTTTACCGACCTGCCAATGTTCCAACTTACTGCATTTGATATATACTGGCTTGTTCCAAATCTGGCTGTGCTTTTGCTTGTGCTTGGTTGAACTGCAGTTCTACAAGGAAAACTAATGAGTAGATGGGTTTAATTTATTTATAATATGTGCATATGTAGTGTTGTCCGGTATGTATTTCTGTAGGTAGATCATGAAACGTTAGTAAAATAAATGTAAATAAATGACATTGTCATTGAGACTAATGCAAGGCACTATAGTCGTTGCTTGATGACATATTGAGGTCTAGATGGGATATCCATAAGGATGTGCATCCGCTGCGGTTGTAAAAATAACTGAAGGGAATGTAGCTCAACATCTCACTATTCAAAATTACTTAACAATATTGTTATCAATATTGTGAGATTTTAACCTTAAATCAATTGACATTAAGTGAAGTGGACTAATAGATATATAAACTGCACTTAAAATATTGAGACAGACGATGTGAGACTCTTAACACTCTCCCTCTATAGATGCCTAAACAACACAACGAGCCTGTCGAAAAGAGAGATGGAGAAGAAGAGACATGAGAGGTAAAACAGAAAAAGAGAGTAATTAACTTATTATGATTAGTCACCCTAACATTATATTTATATTAAATTATTTGAGTTATTGATATACAAAAGCAAGGCTCAGCCCAATAGATCAAACTTATTTATATTTCACTAGCACTCCCTCTTAAACTGGAGCATAGATATTGATCATGCTTAGCTTGTTATAAATATTGTCAACTCTACTTCGATTGTGTGCTTTGGTAAAGATATCTGCAAGTTGTTCTCATGTCCGTACATGTCTAGTAACAACAAGACCCCGTTGAACCTTTTCTCACACAAAGTGACAGTCAACTTCAATACGTTTTGTCTGTTCATGAAAAATGGAATTAGAGGCAATATGGATAGCGGCTTGATTGTCACACCACAACTTCATAGGCATTTCACTCTTAACTCTAATTTCACTAAGAAGATGATGAATCCACACCAATTCACAAGTAGCTTGGGCTATGGCCCTATATTCTGACTTGGCACTAGAACGAGCAACAACACTCTGTTTCTTACTCCTCCAAGAAACAAGGTTACCTTTAACAAGAACATAATAACCTGAAGTAGATCTCATGGTAGAACCAGCCCAATCAGCATCGGAGAACCCCTCTATCATATTATGTCCATAATCTCTATACAAAATACCACAACCTAGAGCCCCTTTTAGATACCTCAATATATGAAGAACAGCCTCCTAATGAGTGGTTCGGGGAGATGACAAGAATTGACTAACCACACTAACAAAGAAGGCAATATCAGGACGAGTAATTGTGAGGTAGTTAAGCTTGCCAACTAACTTTCTATATCTTTCAAGGTTAGGTATAGCATCTCCATCATCTGATAAGAGTTTGACATTAGGAATCATAGGCGCGTCAATAGGTTTGGCTCCAAGCATACCTATTTCTCTGAGTAAATCAAGCACATATTTCCTTTGAGTAAGAAAAATACCCTTCGAACTCCGCATCACTTCAATGCCTAAGAAGTATTTCAAAGCACCTAAGTCCTTAATCTGAAATTGTGTTTGAAGAAATTACTTAAACTTTCTAATCCCAATCTCATCGTTCCCAATAATGATAATATCATCCACATAAACCACCAAGAAAAGACAGCCACCCTGAGAGCATCGAAAGAATATTGAATGATCAAAAGTACTTCTCTGTAACTCAAACTGGAGAACAGCTTAACTAAAGTGCCCAAACCATGCCTGTGGAGCTTGTTTGAGGCCATATAATGACTTCTTTAGTCTGCAAACTTTACCATTCTCCTCCTGAGCAACAAATTCAGGAGGTTGCTCCATATATACCTCCTCCTGCAGGTCGCCATGGAGAAAGGCATTCTTGACATCAAGTTGATGCAAGGGCCAATGATGACTAGATGCAAAAGAGATAAAGATACAAACAGAGGCAAGTTTAGCAATAGGAGAGAATGTATCAGAATAATCAATGCCATAAACCTGAGCATTACCCTTAACAACAAGACGAGCTTTTAAACGAGCCACAGAGCCATCAGGATTAACCTTCACAGCATACACCCACTTACAACCAATTGCTTGTTTACCAGCAAGAAGAGAAACTAATTCCCAAGTGTCATTGTGTTCAAGGGCATGCATCTCATCCAACATAGCCTAACGCCACCCCTTGTTAGACAAGGCCTTAGAAACAGTATTAGGAATGGTAAGAGAATCAAGAGAAGTAACAAAAGACTAACTAGAACGAGATAAACCAGCATAAGAAACAAAAGAAGAAATGGAATAAGTACAATTATGTTTACCATTTTGAAGAGCAATTAGGAGATTAAGACTTGAATCAGGAGGAGCAGGCTCCGGAGAAGAAGTAGGAACTGGAATAGGCAATGAATCCGTAGCATCTGGAGTAGTAGAACTGACCATAGTAGGTTGATGATTTCACCGAACATAATGATGGAGCATAGGAGGACGAGGGAATGGACGAGACTAAGAAGAAGGGGAAGAGGAAGTACCTAGAGTAGGAAAAGAATATACCAAAAAGTCCTCATCATTATCTGGGGGAGAGGAAGGGGTAGACTCAGAAGAGAAGGCAATGGTTTCAAAGAATGTCATATCTGCGGAAACAAAATACCGATGTAAATCATAAGAGTAACACTGGTACCCTTTTTGACTTTGAAAATAACCAAGGAAGATACATTTGAGAGAGCGAGGATCCAACTTGGAGACCTGAGAGCGAACATGCTGCACAAAACAAGTGCAACCAAAAATTCTAGGAGGAAGGGCAAATAGAGATTGAGAGGGATAAAGCAAAGAATGAGGGATTTGACCATTAAGAAAAAATGAAGGAAGATGATTAATTAAATAACATGCAGTAGACACAGCATCAGCCCAAAAGTGTTTAGAAACTTTCATTTCAAATAAAAGAGCATGAACAACTTCAAGTAAATGTCGATTCTTTTTTTTCCGCCACCCCATTTTGTTGAGGGGTGACAATGCATGAGGTTTTATGAATAATGTCATGTTCTTGCAAAAAAAATATAAAAGGCACAAACAAGTATTCTTTAGCATTATCACTACGAATAGTGCGAATAGTAATATTTAATTAAGTTTGAACTTCAACACAAAAGGAACAAAATATATTAAACACCTCTGAATGATTTTTCATTAAATAAAGCCAAGTAACACGAGAGTAATCATCGAAAAAAGTAACAAAATAACGAAAACCAACTTTAGACTCAATGGGACAAGACCCCAAAATGTCTGAATGAACTAAAGTAAAAGGAAAAACAACACACTTATTGACTCTAGAAGGAAAAGATCCTCGATGGTGTTTAACAAACTAACAAGGCTCACAATTCAAAACAAAGGAAGTCTTTAAACTCGGACACAACTTCTTCAATGTCTGCAAGGGTGGATGTCCAAGTCAGCAATGAAGATGAAACGGAGAAATGGAAACAAAACAAGCAACTGACAGTGGTCCCGAATTAGCGCACTCCAAAACATATAAGCCATTGGATTCACGACCTCTACCAATCACCTTCTTTGTCCCAAGATCCTAAAATAAACAATATGTAGGAAAGAAGTGAACACTACAATTTAAACTATTGGTAATTTTACTGACAGACAAAAGATTATAAGGAAAATGCAGTAAACATAAGACAGAATGTAAAGGAAGAGAGAATGAAGGATAGGTAACCCCACTACCTATAATAGGGGCTGAGGAACCATTAGCAAGAGTGACATTTGGTAAGGAAGAAGTGGGAAGAAAAGAGGAGAGAATATCAGTATTACCTGTCTATGGTCTGTGGCACCAGAATCAATGACTCATGTACGGGAGGAAAAAGTGAGACAAGCAATGGGATTAGCTGACTGGACAAGAGTAACAGTGGAAGAAGGACCAATACCCTGTGAAACCTGGAACTGAGTGTAAGCCTCAAATTCAGCACCAGACATGGTAATGGTTTTGAGACCTTGTGCTTGAGGAGCAATGATAGGTATGGGCAAGAGACCCTTTTGAGTTGCTGCATGAGCATAACGTTGACCTTGGGAGGAACCAGGTTTCCCATTCAACATCCAACATTTTTTCTTAATATGACCTTCCTCCCCACAGTAATAACAAAGATAAGAACCACCATCACGGCCACCAGAAAAACTACCATCACGACCACCATCACGACCACCAAAATGACCACCTGTTCTACCACGACTACCACGACCTCAAACCTCTACCTGTTCTACCGCCACAACGACCAACCAAAGCATCCGGTGATCCAGAAGAAGAATTAAAAAGCAACTCATGATGAGTGCGCATGAGGCGGTGATAAACATTAGCAAAGGTCATATGATCAGAACCAGTTAATAGCTGATCATGAGCGACACTGAACTCAGAGGATAATCCAGACAAGAAACTCACAACTACCAACTGTTCCTGCTGTAAGCACATCTGTTTAACATCAGTAGAGATAGGTAGGAGGTCATTCAATTCCTCATAGGTACGCTTAAAGTCAGTAAAGTACCCATGAAGAGACTTATCCTGCTGTGCTGGTCTATGAAACGCCTGTGACACCTCATAAAGACAAGTTAAGTTGGCTTTCCCATAATAAAGAAACTTCATATACTCCTATAACTCTTTCACAGTATCACAGTGAGAAACAACATGCTTAATGGAAGTATCAAGGGTTTTATTGATCATACCAAAGAGGTGGTTATCTTCCCACAACCACCGATCACGCCTGGTTTTAGATGTCGGTGGGTCATCTGTCAGATGATCTTCTTTCTTAATCCTAGTGAGAAATATGGTAATAGTTTTATGTCATTCTGCATAGTGTTTCCCGTCAAACTTATCATCAGTAATGCGGATAGAAGCAGATATGACCTCAGGCATAACAGTAGGTTTCGTCGACTTCTTAGATTCATCAAAACTGGTAGAACCGGATTCATGAGCAGGATCAGCCATCAGAGAAAAAGAAAAGAGGCACCAACGTACACTGCAAACAACACGAAAAATGCTGGGCTCAAAGAAAAACACCCAATCGACACTGGAAACACCCAAACACCACCGAAAAATGCATCAATGATAACTCCATGAAATGTAGTTATTTATGCCCCATATTTGTGCTTCATGGTATGCTAGTCCTTGTTCTTATACATATTTGGAAGATTTTATGCTTATATTTGTTAAATGTCATTTGGATACCTTCCTTTATGTTTTTGAGCAATTTGTGCATATATGTTGATTGATTAAGTAGATTTGTAATTATATTTAACTTGGTGGTTTCTCAAATGCAGGAAGGGCTCAAAAGAGACAAATTGATGCAAGCCAAGGCCCAGCATTGGAGGAAAGAAGCCAAGGATGCATTCCAGTCTTCCACGCCACGGCGCAAGAATGTTCACGCCGCGGCGTGGTCGTGTCGATCACCCTAAAAGAGAGAGCTCCACGCCGAGGCGTGGGAATGTCCACGCCGCGGCGCGCGTCGACGAGCTGAGCCTATTTATTCTATTTTTCACGCACCCTTTCACTCTCTCTCAGTTTCTCTCTTTTAGGTTTTAGTTTTTAGGTAGTTTAGGGTTAGAGGCTGCGGCTGGGCTCTCAATTGGAGGTGGAGATGGAGCTTGGAGAGCTAAGGATGGAGCCCTCTTTCTCTTGGAGGAGGATCCGAGCTTCAATGGCAAAATCCATAAGCTTTCTCCTTCTCTCTTTTCTCTTTTCTCTTCCTCATTTCTTGAGCATGTATTTTGTAATTTGTTCTCATGTTCATTGTATAGCTAAGCTTTATTTAGGGATGACTTTGGATCCTTTTATTAATATTAATGATTTGTTCTTCTCTGAGTTTGTGTGGATCTTTGCTTTTGTTCAATCATATTGATCTTAATGCTCTTGAGTGTTTGGCCAACATTTGAGTGATTTGTTAAAATCTAATGAACCTAGACACAGGGATTTGGGTTTGAGATCGTATGTATGGTTGATGCATGTTCGATTCTATTCCAATGGTGGGATGAGTTGATTCGCTAATGGGATAGACATATACCTCTTAGCCATGCATAGCAAGTATTTGATAATAGACCTTAAAGAGTGAATTTTGTGTTAGCTCTCAAGGACACTTAGATAGTTGGGCAAATGAAACCATGGTTAGATGACCTAGACATAGGCGTTTAGCTAATGTAGATTCTCAAGCTAACATAATCATTGCATTCATATTTATGAGGAGGATTGCTTGTCGTTGGTTGATGTAAAGGGTGAAGGAGGATTTCCCTAAACTCTAACCGTTTATCCTTATTGCTTTATGTCTTTACTTTCTTTACTTTTATCCATTTTTATGTTCTTGAATAGAACTAGGTAAGCTATCGGTTAATACTTAGCATTGGAAATAAAATTATCCTCGTGGGAACGATATCTGTACTCATCATTTTATTACTTGTGCGACCCGTGCACTTACGGTTAGCAAATGGGCAAACACGTTTTGACCCTAACAATCAACAAAACTGAAAACACCTAAATAGCACCCAAAAACACAGCAAGAGGACTAGGTATGAAAGAAAACTTCAAAGCACGCCTACAAAACGCCCAAATCATGGACTGGGCTCACTAGGAAACTCCAAACCGCGACTAAAAACACCAAAAATGCAGCACCCCTGGCCGGCAGTGACACCCCTGGTCACCGAAAATAGTACGCGTGGCACCTACCTGGCCACTGTTCTGCACATTAACGTGAAGCCCTCACTCCCAAACACCAACGAAAACCTCTGATCTGGACCTCAGCAGTGCTGGAAAAAATAAACCAACCCTAGGGAAGGTTAGATCGACAGATTCTAACCACAAAGGTACTTTTTTTTTTGGGAAAAAGACAGATTAGGGTTTGGAAGGCTAGGATTTGTTTTTGGCTCTAAATACCATGTGAGATTTCAACCTAAAACCAATTGGCATTAAGTGAAGTGGCCCAACAGATATATAAACTGCACCCAAAATATTGAGGCAGATGATGTGAAACTCTTAACAAATATTTTATCAAACTTAAAATAAATTTTAAGGGTTGAGATTGTTGCAGTTTAAAAACAAATTGTGGGGGATCTTGATCATATCCATAATTTGATAAATTCTACTTACACAACTTTGTAGTTACAAAACTATGCACAAATGGACTCGTGGTTCCATTTAACTTGCTTTACTTATGTTTTATACTATAACTCAAATGAAGTTATATACATAACAATGTTATCAAATTCAGATCAGACAATGAATCAAAAAAGTTTTCGGTTCAGGTTTAATCGATCAAATCGTCTAATTTAATCGAATAATGTGTTGTGTATATAATTTCTAAATATAATTTATTTATTGTCAAATATAATCTTTTTTATACTTTAAATTGATATTGCACAATACAAACTATCTAATTTAACCTGGTTCAACCTGGATCAACCGTGGTTTTGACCGACTTTGACCAGTTTAACTACAAAAATGATTATATCATTGACCCAAAGCTGGATTAGATATCAGTTCCTAGTTTTAGCACCAGTCAGTTTAATCCAAACAACAGTGATAAACAGTTGTAACATAACAACCATCCAGTAATATCTGAGAAGCAATATCATTATTGTAGTTGCACATGAGTGATGACAGATGCTGAGTAAACCTTCATTTTAATCATTGAAATTGTAAACACCAGTTATATTAGTTCATGACTACTTTCACTACAAGAAATTTGTTAATTAATGATGGAAAAATTCTTCATTAATCTCTCGTTGAACCTTGCTAGAGATGAATTAACGAGGGATTTTTCTGTCACTTATTTTGTGTCGCTAATTAGCAATAGAAAAAATCTCCATATTCAATCCCTCAGTTTTCATCGCTAATATACATTAGTAAGGGATTAGCGAAAAAAAATTTCTATCACTAAATTTTCATCGCAAATCTACAAAACTCTTGTAGTGTTTAGGAAATTAGCATATTAGTTCTTAAGTATGTAAAAATGAGTCATATTAGTCTCTCATGTCAATTGTTTTTCAGTTAAATTGATTTTTTTTATCCTCACTTAAAAATTAATTTGACTAGTGAATTATAATTTCAAGAATTAATATGTTTATTTCTCAAAATTAGGGATTAATATATTCCATATTAACAATTTTAGGAACTAAAATTAAAGTTTCCTCGATATAAGCTTATTGAATAACGGTTAGATATCACTTCAACATATTTAAATGGTTAAAAGTAAAGTTCTACACATATTCTTTTATTTATTTGGTTGTGTTGTGCACGCATTCAGATGTTCTACCTGGTAGTTTTTGGGAGGTGGGATAATTTGCATTTGAAGTAATTAATTAACTAGCACGGATCTGTATATTTATTGGTTTTTTAAATTTGGATAGAATCTACACAATTATAAATTAAAAGAAAAAAAATTTAAAATTGAAATGGAGATATACACAATTAATTAAAAAATATTTAAATTTTAAATTTTAAAAAAATTAAAAATAACATGTCATTATTTGATTATGTTATGCACATATCTATATGTTCTACCTGTTAGTTTTTGGGAGGAGGATAATTTGCATTTGAAGTAATTAATTAACTAATAAGGATCCGTACATTTTATAGTTTTTTTAAAATTTGAGTAGAATCTAAAACATTATAAATTAAAATAAAAATATTTAAAATTAAAAAATATACATAATTAATTTATAAGATTATTTTAATTTAAAAATTAGAAAAAAAATGTTAAAAATAACATGTATCATTTTTTAAGGGGAGGAGCATAGAAAATTAAAATACTTTAAAAATCATCAAGCTATGTTTGGTTATGGATATAAGTTAATACTATCAAGTTTTATCAAATGTTTGGTATGTCCACTAGATAGGATAATCAAATACTGTCAAAGTTTTTTATCCCACTCTAATAGTATAACACTATCCTCCCCATGACTCCCTGATATAACCTGATAGGATTTACCTTCCACCACTACCCTCCACTTTCATACTTAGAAATCAAACAACCCAACAACAGAAATCCATCAAGATCAGAAAACGAGCCCCACCATCACAACCCAGAGCAAGTTGCGATGAAAGTGGATGCAACTAGAGCCACCGTCTTCCTCATCCCTAACTCACTTTGCCCATGGTTTATTTTCCATGGTTTATTCTTCTGCGGAGTGAGTAACGTGTTGTGCAACACAGTTGTAGCAAGAAAAACATGTCAATAATGAAACACATTAAAGGAAAAAAAAATAACAAGATGAAGATCCATGGAAAAAAAACTAAATAATCACCATTTTCATACAACTCAAAAAATAAACCATGGCTAAACAAAATTACAAAACAGATCTGAGAATAAAACATGGCAAAACAAAACCATTGGCAACACAAATGCCATTACTTCTTCAATTCTGTTATGCCACCGGCTACCTCCACCACAACACCAGAATCTCGCCCCATCATCGACTGCTACCACCTCAACGATGACAGATCTTCCATCTCGTGCTCCCCTAACGATGGCGACAACATATTCCCCATGATGTGGATGTTGCTACAGCTAATAAAGGCAGCAACTCGAAAAGGGAGAGCTCGGGTCGCTGCTGCGTGTGGCGGCAAAGAAGGCTGGGCAGAAGAAGACCAACCATTTCTGTCAGGAAACAGATTTGAGAAGACGAAGGGGAAGTGAACGATGAAGGAGAAAGTGGAGCGAACCAGAAGGAGGACAGCTTCCTCATCCCTGACTCACTCTGCCTTAGAACCACCGTCTTCATCATCCCTGACTCACCCTGACACAGGTCAAGAACCACTCTGCCTCACTCCGCCCAAAGCCGCCCTTCCTCATCCCTAACTCACCACTATGTTCCTCCCTCAGCCTGAATTTGGCCGTGGAAGTTTAGATCTAGCCATGGCAGATTAGATCTTTGCTTGAATCTTTCTCTCCTAATTTCTTTGCTTGAATCTTTCTCTCTGACAATCTTCCATGGAAGCTTAGATCTGACCATGGCAAGTTATGATGGTGGGAAAGGACGAGGGTGCACGACAGTTGTGGGTTCTAGCATGGTGTGGGTGGCATGATGTGGTTTGATGGAATAGGGAGTTCGGTGGCATGGGTGGCGAGAGGTGGTTCACGGTGTAGAGGAAGACAAGAAGAAGACAGCACAATGGGAGAGATCTGTAATTTTTTTAATACTAAAAGGTAATTATAATAATGTTAAATAATTATTATACTATCAAAAGTTTTATACTATTGGACACCAAATGTCTGATTATATAAGAGCTAATCAGATCTTTTATACTATCAGTCTTTATCTTACTATTTTATATTATCAAGTCTTATACTATCAAGTTTTATACTATTATGTGTGCCAAACGCAGCCTAATATGTTGGGGCGCACATTTAGGGTATGGATAAGGGGAGAAGGAGGAAGGATTTGTTTTATAAAATGAACTCCCTTCATTGGATATTGATGTTATACTATGGCGGCTGATTTTTTTTTTTTTCTACTTCATTGGCTTGGTTTGCTTCAAATTTTTGCAACTTTTTAGTAGAAAAATTCACTTCTTGTAATGTGACACAATTGTATAAAATATTTTATTATCATATCATTGTATTATTACCGATTAGTTTTATCTTTTTCTATTAAGAACATTTGCCAGGCATTAAAAATCACTTTCGTCGTTTTTTTAAAGCAACTATTTAACACTCAACAAATTTTGGGCAATCCCTAGAACATGTTATGAATGAATATTTGTTGATTTTTTTTATTTTAACATTAATTGTACTTTTTGTTTCAACTTTTAAAATTTTTTCTTCTCTGAGAGCAACTTCTGACTTTTTTTTTTAGTATCTAAACAAGGTAACTTTTGTCACGTGTATGAATTGAGTATTTACTATCTTCTATAGGAAAATTTTTGATAAAAAAGTATTTACTATCTAAGTGTTAGATCCAGCACTTATTAGTTAGGCAAAAGTTATACTTGTTATTCATCGCACAATTTTGTTTACTTCAATCTTTAAACGCCAAGTTACAAATTCAATTTCCAGAAAAAGCATGGATTGGTGGAAAGAAATTGTTGATTCAAGCCAAAATACTGCCTTGACAAGGTCTCGTGAGTTGAAATTAGATCGAACTATATTTTCAATTCTTAAAAAGGCATGGATTATTGAAAGCAGATGATAGGAGAGAGATTATTAATTATAGACTAACATCTTGACTTGGCAAATTTCAAGTAAGGTTAGACTTAAATTAAGTCATAACACTTGCTAATAAACTTAAGTAAAACATTGGCATCGACTAATAATCATAGTTTTTTTACATAATAGAATGGTTCAATCAAAAACAACTATCTAAGCTTGTTAAATGGGCCAATCCACCCTCTTTAATTCTAGCTTGTTTAACCAAAAGGTTAAACTGGTTAGTCAGGAGCTAACATTTTACTATTGGACCTATATAAGGGCTACATGTGGACCTGAATAGACCTTTTTTTGGCCAATATATTTACTTATGTTTTTGTGACTTCTTTTTTTGGTTTTTTTTGGATTTTTGCATTTGCTGGTTGCTATGGCCCAGTAACCAATATTAACCAACTAAAAAAAGGTTTGTTTTGTTTTGTAAAACCTGTTATTGTAAAAAAAAAAAAAAATTATTATATCACAAATAAACGAGTCAAGTTAAAAAAATGAATTGATTTAAAAGTGTTAATAATTTTAAAGTCCAGTCTACTTAATTTTAATTGATAAAGCCAACGCAATAGACTTGGTCCAATTTAAAATCCCCTATATACACCAAATATTGTTAGAATTTAACGTATAAAATAATTCAAATAATTTATTAATTTTTGTTCTTATGTGAATTTAGAGGTATACTTGAGATAGACACATTACGGTAGTTTTTTCTTTGTGCAGTAGTAGCATAATGTGTTGAGATGGGAGATTGATACTTATAAAGGGATTCCAACGCTCAAGTCAAGTTGTATATAAGTAGGGTTTTATGCAACGAGTGATAAGTTACTTGAAAAGGTGAATAAGTTTGATATTTATAAAAGTTGGAGTATACGCTTATATAATAGTCGCGAAAAGAGATATGTTCTTTATTTAGTTGCAGAAGATATCTATAAGCTAGGAATATAAATATTGCAATCATGGGCAATTAGAGACAGTTATAGGTATTATTATTCTGTAAGATCATGATTAACAAACGAGTTTTGTTATATTTTCTCAAACATCCTCTAATAATTATTCTACTACCTAATAAAAAAGTATTAAATAAAAAATTAAATACAATTAATATCTTGAAAACATAAAAAGTATTTAATATTTTTTTTCATTTAATAAATAAGATGATTATTAGAAAAATGCGTTAGAATGATTAATCATTTTTCTTAACAATAACAAATATGATTAAGATTTATCCATTGTACAAATCTTATAACTTATAAAGTTGTTACTACCTAATGTCATGATCATATAGTCAGGATCTCATCCGCATGCCATAAGCGAATTCCTAATGAGGATGTCAATAACAACTTTGACGTATTGCGTGTTGATCAATCCACGGGACATGATCCACTTCAGAATAGATTTAATAAAATATATCTTTTCTTTACGCTGGTACTACGATCTTTTTCAAGATTATTGTGCATCTTCCACTTTTTTAATTGTATTAAATATTGAGAGGAGAGGAATAAATAAGTGTTGACATTTTGATTTGAAAATGGAATGATCACCACACTTTCAATACGACACGTACATGCTCTGCGCCTATGCCTCAGTGTACTGCCTCTAAAGCAGTCTTAGATTTTTCTAAATCATCTGTGAAGCAGATTTGCAGTTTTGCTCATCTAAAAATTGTAATACTATGAGGAGTGTTTATAGGTTTGTTCGTACAAAAGTTACATATATATTGTCTTATTTAATCATGTTGTATTTTCTTTATTTTTTTGCATGGGCATGTAGTTCTTAATGATTTTTTATCGACTACCCTAATTTTGAAAAATTAAGTAATAGTATTCAAGCTCATTCTATTACTTTTCACCCATTCTATCCTTTATTACCAATCCAAACATATCTTAAAAGCAACTATTGCCCTTCTTAATTATTTCCATTCCCTTACTTTGTTTAATGCATTATTTATTTTTTTGTATATGCAATTTATACTAATATATGTTGTCTTTGTTTTCTTAGTTGTTTTCTACTAACACCAATGAAGCTAGAAAATGGATTCATGTAATTTTTACTTCTTTTTTTGTAAGTAAAAGTTTAAGAGAGGGTGATGCAAACTTTGATTTCTTTCATTCCTAAGGTAGATAGCCCAGAATCTTATATGCAAGTATCATCTCATTAGTTTGTGTAATGTTACTTAAAAGTTAATTACTAAAACCAATGCTTCTTGTAACATCTCAATATTTGCTACCTAGATATATCGTCATATAAAAGAATAATACAATACTGATCATGCTACTTCTTGCATATCACAACTAATCCCATAATATTTATATGAATAATTATAGAGAGTTACGACAACAAAAGTTATATATATATCATTGCCTCAATGACATATTGTAATATATAAACTTTTACGACAAGATCTAGCATGACATACAAGCTTTATCAACAAAAAGTCTATAACTATACTAATCTTCACACATCTTCTTCTTTCCTTTTGAGAAACTCGCACATGGATTTACATGACAACACAATCGGGGTGAGAAAACATATCTTAGTAAAAGTATTTCAATACTAGCATATATACATATGTACAATCAGATAATATTTACACTTATCGAATTAACACTTCAATCACAGAAGCAACAACATCTCCATCTTAGAAACATGTAATCGCTCATACAATTGCAATGCATGAATAATGTTATAGAAGCTACTGCTTATACAATTGTCATGTTATGCCAAGTTATATCTAGTGTTTATGCTTATACAATATCCTAAATATGAAAATGAATAAGGTATGATACCATATCTAGGAACCTCCAATTCTATGGTAATATCATGTATGCATGAGTCTTGAACAAAGTAATGGAAGTCATAAGATAACCTTGAACAAGCACTGGAAGTCCATCCAGCAAACATCATTATCATAGAAGAAATCCATTCCTCCCCGAGTAGTAAAGTCCATCAACTACACAGTTAGCGATAATGAACAAGGAAATCCATCCTTAAAATCTCTATAATATGAATGATACAATTCACCTTACCTAATATAGATCACCCACATCTACGGGGCACACCCACATCTACGGGGCTCATACTTTTCAACAAGGCAAATCATATAATCAAGTATATCATCATGTCTAATTAAATTCTCATAATTAGCATTACAAATCAATATGATTTAAAAGTTACATAGAGAGGATATTACGCACCTCAATATGCTCCACAAACAAACCTCTTATACAAAACAATTACTAGTTACTTCCTATAACTAGTTTCACAATTGATTTATATGCATTTCAAGCTCATTTCACAACACTTCATCAAATACTTCTAAAAGTATCTTAACTTTCTTAAAAAAACATACATGAGTAATTCCAACACTTAGGAAAACTCATTTCCTCAATCCAACACAATACACAATATGTGTATATGCAATTATGTCAAATTATTTCTCATAATCAACATTACAAATCAACTTGATTCATCACATTCACTCTTCATTAAATACTTCTATTAGAGTCTCAACACACTCTACAAGGCATATGAAAAGGATCCTAATAAATAGGAAATTCTATTTAATCAAAATAAAAGTCTTGAAAAAACTCTGTCTAGGCGATTAAGCGCTCATTTTTGGGCAATTAAGCGCTCACTTTTGGGCGATTAAGCGCCCAATACCAGAAAGTTCTGCAGAAACTTATTTTCTGCTCTAAATTAATCCTAATCAATTTCTAATCTCCAAAACATGAATTATAAGTTATTTCCAATCCTAAACATGATCTCTAACATGATAGAACCATAAAAAACTAATCAATCCATCTAAAAATAGAATCATGACCAAAGATCAATCATCCAATAGTCCATTTCCTATCCTCAACCCCATAAGTTTCATGGATGTTCTTGGGTGATAAACTAACACCTTTAAGTTGACTAAGCTTAATCCTAACCAATCTCAATCATTGAAGGCACTAAACAAGCAAGAATACCACCTCAACCACTTAAACCCTTAATTCATCTAACAACAACAACTATATGTGAAAGATGGAGATAGGGAGAGATGGCTATGGAGAGTTCAAGCACCCTTACCTCTTGGATCAAGAAGATGAAGCCAAGGATGGACCCAAGCTCAAGTTGATTCCTCTTCCTTCCTTATCTTCTTCTTCTCTTCCTCTTCGGTTTCTCTCTTCTGTTTTCTTTTCTTTCTTTTCTCTTCTCTTATCTGTTTCTCAAAACTCCCAGTTATGGGATATTTAACAAGGGAAGTCAAATTTGAATTCTCTTGGATAGTACCAAAATCCCGATCTGCTAAGAACACATAGATTATACCAAATCCATATTTCTAGCTTCCAACAAGTTTAAAATAAATCTTGGGATTCATTAAAAATCTCGTTGCACCATTTCTCTATTTTTTTATATCAGCTAATAGTCAAACCGACATTAAAATACATAATCAGTATGCTTAAAAATGTCAAACTAACTTTGATAAATCTCAAACTTTAACTGTAGCACAGTTCACACATTTGTGGCCTATAAACAAACTCTCCACATTTATTTCTACTAACTAAGTAGTTTAAGTCAAAATCAAGGCTAAAAATAGCTATATTTCACACATAGTGTTACAATAAAGTACTTAAACGTGCTCAGACGGTTACAAAAATTCACAGGCATGACAAACTAGTGTTAGATTACCTCCGTAACCATATACAAGTCTATTATGATTATCTAGGGTGTTACATTCTCCCCTCCATTTTAGAATTTCATCCCCAAAATTTGGTTTATCTTATGTATAAAGTCCTAACAACTAACATATAACCACAAATACAACCAAATTTTAAGAAAACAAAACTACACATCAAATACAACCATGTACTCACCTTTTCCTGAACCAGAAGGTGGTAATGCTTCCACATCTTGCAGATTGAAGACTCTCCCCCGTGCGATAGGTTTATCCTTCGTCCTATTCTCTTGCCTTTGAGAACAACTCTTGGCGTAGTGTCCCGTCTCACCACACTTGTAACAGGTGATCTGATCCACTATACACACTTTGTTTCCATAGTGTCTGCCGCACTTGGTACACCTCGGAGGTTGATCATCTCTTTGAACTTGCTCGTCTTTCTCTTGTGGGTAGCTGGATTTAGGAGCACCTTTCCCATATCCATCATCCACCTTCTTCTTCTTCTGAAGGCTCTGCAAATTTCGCCCTGCCTGAAGTTGGAGATTATTCGATTCCACAATCCTACACTTATTCACCAATGATGAAAAATCCTTGATTTCCAAAGGTCTCACATCCCTTCTTACATTCCTTCTCAGCCCGAATTTAAACCTGACACACTTCCAATTCTCATTTGGATTATGCCTAAACTGAGAAGAAAACTTAGACAACTCATGAAATTTTACCTCATATTGTCCAACCGTCATGTCTTCTTGACGAAGACTCAGGAATTCCCTCTCTTTATCATCCTGCAAACTTTGTGGAAAGTATTTCTCCAAAAAGGTCTCCTTGAACACTCCCCATGTGATCAAAGTCCTTGCTGTCTCTAGTAGCCTTCTAGTGCTTTGCCACCATTGCTCCGCTTCCCCTCCCAACATGAAGGAAGCGAATGAAACTCTTTGATCTTCAAAACAAACCATGACCTCATAGATCTTCTCTAATTTGATCAACCACTCTTCTGCTTTAATTGGATCATAATTGCCTCTGAACATCGGAGGATTCATTTTTCTGAATTTTGAGATATCGAGAAAATTCTAATTTCTCCCAACTGGTACCTCCTATGCTAGTGGTGGTACCAGAGGTGGTACTTGTTGCTGAGGTACCAACCTCTCTAACACTCTTGCAATCGTCGCTGCTTGCTCAGTCTGCTACCTCATGACATTGGCCATTACCATCATAACTGCGACCATCTCTGTACCTTCATTACCAGAATCCCTATTCCAATTCCCACGTGGTCGCCCTCATGTTTTCGGTAGCCCTCGTGCTGCCATAGTTTTCTGTAAACACAGAACAATTCATATTGAGTTAGCTAGGCTCAATATCATGTAACCGTGCAACATTAGCTACAATAGACATACCAAAGGCAAAACATACATTCTCACTCAAACAATCACATATAAGAAATAGGAAATGCATATTCATTACTAAACATGTATAAACATAGTCAGTCAATACATCGACTCAATAAGATGAACTGCTCTGATACCATAATGTAACATCCCAATATTTGTTATTCAGATATATCGTCATATAAAAGAATAACACAACACTGGTCATGCTACTTCTTACATACCACAACTAATCCCATAACATTTATACGAATAATTATAGAGAGCCACGACAACAAAAGTTATATATACATCATTGCCTCAATGACATATTGTAATACATAAACTTTTACGACAAGATCTAACATGATATACAAGCTTTATCAACAAAAAACTTATAATTATACTAATATTCACACATCTTCTTCTTTCCTTTTGAGGAACTCGCACCTGGATTTACATGGCAGCACAATCGGGGTGAGAAAACATATCTCAGTAGAAGTATTCCAATACCAACATATATACATATGTACAATCAAATAATATTTACAATTATTGAATTAACACTTCAATCACAGAAGCAACAACATCTCCATCTTAGAAACACGCAATCACTCATACAATTGCAATGCAAAAATAATGTTATGGAAGCAACCGCCCATACAATCGTCATGCTATGCCAAGTTATGTCTAGTATTTATGTTTATGCAATATCCTAAATATCAAAATGAATAATGTATGATACCATATCCAAGAACCCTCAATTCCATGGTAATGTCATGTATGCATGAGTCTTGAACAAAGTAATGGAAGTCACAACTATAACCTTGAACAAGCACTAGAAGTCCATCCTGCAAACATCATTATCACAGAGGAAATCCATGTAACACCCTGATTTTTTATTTTTTTTTATATAAATGAGTTTTATAATATTTGTGAATTTTTGTGAATTTTTTATAATTTTTTAATTATTTTAATTATTTTAATATTATTTTGAGCTATATGTGTGTTTCAGGCGGGCCCGAAAAAATAAAAATTTTCTCAGATCCAAAAGTTTCGGACTGTTGATGCGGGGCCGGGGGAACTTACTAAATCTGAAATCGGGAACAATTGACAGAAATTTTCTTTATCTGAGTTTTTATTATCCATTAGATAAAGCTATTATCTATTATGTAATGTTATTATCTATTGGACAATAACTAGCAGTAGCTATTATCCATTGGGTAATAGTTTCTGAAAATATCTAGAAATATCTAACTTGGTCAAAGAAGGTGGCTATGACACCTTTATGATCAACCCATTAGAAGCAAGCTTGGAGGAGAAGCTTTGCATATTCACCCTTGATCTAATCAATGGTTGTGGGAGCAAGCTTAGTGTTGAAGCCTTGGATGTCCACCATTGATTGAATCAATAGTTGTGATAGCTTGTAGCAAAATTAAAATATCTCTTTCTCTCTCTATTTAGTCTCACGGCCATAGGGACTTGGAAGACAAATTATCATATTTCTAAAAAGCTACCATCTTTTCTCTCAAACACTTAACACATTTTCTCTCATTTTCTCTCTTCTACCTCACGACCTTACCACACAAATACACTTCCAATCACTTTTAATTCAAACAAATCATACCACTTAGTCCTAAACATCATTCCAAGCAACTTTAAAGTTGTGATCAAGCCTTGATTCGATTATCTTCAAGCTTGATTTTTGGATTCAAATTCTAGGGTTTTAAGATAAAATTGTTGAAACTTGGTTTCTTAATTGATTCTTGAAATTCCAATACCATACTTGATCTATGGTTGTCTTGCACTAACCTTGGATGTTAATTTTTTTGTGTTTGCTTTGATTTTTAAGAATCACTTGGTGAAGAAAGTTGATAGAAAGGATCAAACAAAGAGCTTAGGAAGCTATATACAAGGTAAGAGGGAGATTAACCTCATTAACCATTTGTGGTGGTGAGGGACATGAAATTTGATGTGATTGTGTGATTGTATTTATTTATCCTATGTGATTTATTGCTTTGATATTATGCATGAACTTGTTAAAGTAGGATTTTTTATGTTTAATCATGTTGTATGCTATGATTTAAGCTTGAAAGGAAAGAAATTTTGGCTCCAATGGCCAAGTAAGGCTCACGGCCTCTAAGCCCTTCAAAGGGGTATCCATTTCAAAAATGTTTTTATTAAATGGTAATCTAGAGGATTAGTGATAATAAATCTAATTAAAGATTTATAAAATAAAAATGGAAATGAATGTATTTTTATTACTAATTAAGAAATTGATTTTCAGCCATATAGTGGATTTAGGACTAAAATGTAATTTGGAGACTTTAAAATAATTTATTTATGATGATATAAATAAATTAAATAGAAAAGAATTTTATTTAAAATTAAAATAATATGGATTTTTAAAAAAATGGTAGAAATATTGTTTAAAGGGGATTTAATAGGGAAATAATAGAAATAAAGTCAAAATTTGATATTAAATAAGAAAAGTTTTAATTTGAGTTTAGAATATTGAAAAAATATTTTACGCGATTGAAAATACGTAAAAAAACTTCTACACGATTTAAAAATGGTAATTTTTAGCTACGCGATTAAGAAATTGTTAAAAAACTGTTACGCGATTTGAAAACGTAACAGAAGGTTTTTGTGATTGTGAAAATGAGATAAAAATGCTACGCGATTGAAAGGAACAACAAGTTTTACTGTCGGGCCAATATAATGGACCCGGATATATCACTGTGTGTTTGGGGCCGATAGTGACCTGTAATGTATATTAAGTCATTGGATATGCATTTGTCAAACAGACAGTGTCTGTTAAGGCTATTGTTGCCTAGGAGTTAAATTACACATAAGTGTGAGTGTGAATTGCATAGTATTATTCACTTGTTGAACTAGGAGGCGTATGAGCATAGATATTCCACTAATGGACAGTAGGTAGCTCCACTGGACCGTGGTGACTGAGCAATGTTCCGACGATCTTGACTAAACACTATTCTATTCATGATTTAGTGTAGAATGTCGTGTATAATGCTTGATGTGCACTTTGAGAAATTATAGCACTTAGTCTGAGGTGGCCGATATACCGACATATCTTCTGGATCATTCTCTTCGAAATTAAGTTTAGCTCCATGGAGTAGAAAATTGGTTCATCATACATGTGCATAGTCAATCATCGTTCTGTTGTGATATATATATATATATATATGTATGTATTGTGTTAATTATTTGCTATTTGATACAATGATCATATGATGCTATGAATGTATTTGTTAAATGTTGCGTATGAATAGTATGTTGTTTTACTGTCTTTCTATACTATGATGGCATTGATGTAGGGGATCTCACCTCTTTGCTATGTTATTCTATTTATTTGAATGGTTGTTTTAGAGTGTGAAAAAGAGGAAGAAGGATTGTCTCATTTCTGTCTGGGTTAGTTTGTCTATTGTTGTTATGGCATCGAAAGGTTTTTTGGGATATGTGAAGGTTTTGTTTAGAGGTGGTACGAACGTCTAGCGCTATGATGTTGACGAGGATCATGTCGTATATATTGGAGCAGTATATGTGACTTTTAGTAAGACTTTTCATGGGGTCCCTATATTTTCTTTTAATGCTTTTGTACATTTACGTTTTACTATGCCTATAGAGTTTTTGTGGAGTACTTGTCGTGCTACTCCTACAGAGGATTCAGTTTTTTCTTCTGCGCTGACTCCTGTCCGTAGCCCTGCGACCCATCAGGGATTATTGTCTTTTGAGGAGCCGGAGGAGGATCCGAATGAGTACCCTTCTGACTAGATGTGGGTACTAGGTTAGTTTATATTTGAGTTGTAGTACCTGTATAGTTATTTTGAGAACAAAACTGGATGTTTTAAAGTTTTAGATTTTGGTATGTATGTAACGTAAATTATTTTAATTTGATATATTTTGTAATTTATTTAATTTGTAAGTTTTAATTATCGGAAAGAAAAATATTTGAAAAACATATAAATAATATTAATAATAATTTTTATAACTAGGTAAAATTTGGTAAGTGAAAATCCATAAATGTGATGCCTTAAAGGGGGTGTTACAATCCCTCCCTCCCCAGGTAGTGAAGTCCATCAACTACACAGTTATCGATAATGAACAAGGAAATCTATCCTTAAAATATCTATAATAGGAATGATACAATCTACCTTACCTAATATAGATCATCCACATCTACGAGGCTCACACTTTTCAACAAGGCAAATCATACAATCAAATATATCATCATGTCTAATTAAATTCTCATAATTAGTATTACAAATCAATATGATTTAAAAATCACATAGAGAAGATATTATGCACCTCAATATGCTTCATAAACCTCTCATGCAAAACAATTACTAATTACTTCCCATAACTAGTTTCACAATTGATTTATATGTATTTCAAGCTCATTTCACAACACCTCGTCAAATACTTCTAAAAGTATCTTAACTCTCTTAAAAGAGCATACATGAGTAATTCCAACATTTAGGAAAACTCATTTCCTCAATCCAACACAATACACAATATGAGTATATGCAACTATGTCAAATTATTTCTCATAATCAACATTACAAATCAACTTGATTTATCACATTCACTCTTCATTAAATACTCTTATTAGAGTCTCAACACATTCTACAAGGCATATGAAAAGGATCTTAATAAGTAGGAAATTCTATTTAATCAAAATAAAAATCTCGAAAAAAAAACCCTATTTGGGCGATTAAGTGCCCATCACCAGAAAGTTCTGCAGAAACTTATTTTTTGCTCTAAATGATTCCCAATCAATTTCTAATCTTCAAAACATGAATTATAAGTTATTTCCAATCTTAAACATAATCTCTAACACGATAGAATCATCAAAAACTAATCAATCCATCTAAAAATAAAATCATGACCTAAGATCAATCATCCAAAAGTCAATTTCCTATCATCAACCCCATGAGCTTCATGGATGTTCTTGGGTGAAAAACTAACACCCTTGAGTTGATTAAGCTTAATCCTAACCAATCTCAATCATTGAAGGCACTAAACAAACAAGAACACCACCTCAACCACTTAAACCCCTAATTCATCTAACAACAACAACTATATGTGAAAGATGGAGATAGGGAGAGATGGTTATGGAGAGTTTAAGCACCCCTACCTCTTGAATCAAGAAGATGAAGCCAAGGAACGATCCAAGCTCCAGTTAATTCCTCTTCCTTCCTCCTCTTCTTCTCTTCTTCTTCGGTTTCTCTCTTCTATTTTCTTTTCTTTCTTTTCTTTTCTCTTCTTTGTTTCTCAAATCTCCCAGCCGTGGGTTATTTAACAATGGAAGTTAAATTTGACTTCTCTTCGATAGGTACCAAAACCCTGATCTGCTAAGAACACCTAGATTTTACCAAATCCTGATATCTAATTTCCAACAAGTTTAAAATAAATCTTGGGATTCATTAAAAATCTCGTTGTACCATTTCTCTATTTTTCCATATCAGCTGCTAGTCAAACCGGTATTAAAACACACAATTAGTATGCTTAAAAATGCCAAACTAACTCTGATAAATATCAAACTTTAACTGTAGCACAATTCACACATATGTGACCTAGAAACAAACTCTCCACATTTATTTCATCTAACTAAGCAGTTTAAGTCAAAAACAAGACTAAAAATAGCTATATTTCACACATAGTGTTACAGCAGAGTACCTAAATGTACTCAGACGGTCTCAAAAATTCACAGGCATGACAAACTAATGTTAGGCTACCTTCATAACCATATACAAGTCTATCATGATTATCTAGGGTGTTACACTTCTAAACTTAAGGAGGTGATGTCCAAATTGGTAGCCCATATACAATGTAGTTTTGTGCTTGGGAGATATAGTGTTGATAATATTCTTGGGGCTCAAGAAGTAATTCATTCCACGAGAAATAAAAAAAGTAATAAAAGGTGGTTGACTATCAAGAATGATTAGGAGAAAACATATGATAGGCTTAATTGAAATTTTGTGCAAGACACTCTTTGATGGGGGCTTCCTGATCATATTGTTAATGCTTTCTGGCAATGTCTAAGGACCCTGCCCATGCAGTTCTACACCATAAAAACATTTTTAGTGGCAATTAAAATATCCTTTAGTTGTAATATTAATTGCTACAAAAACTTTTACTGAAAATTAGGTATTTGACAATGTATCTAGTGTTGGTATATGTTTTCTCGATAATTATATCCAATACTGATAAAGACCCCTTTAGGCTGTGTTTGGGAGCAAGAATTAGAAGGGAAAGGAAAGGAAGGGAAGTGTTTGGAGTGGAGAAACCCTTGTTTGGGAGAGAGGAAAATAAGAGGGAAGGGAGAGTGGGTTTTTCATAAACCCTCCAAAGTCTCTCAATTTCAGTTCCCCCAAATTGGGGAATTTTGATAAATTTTACTCATTTATCCTTCATCTCACCCAACCCAGCTCACCTCATCGTTACTCTGCCCAGCAACCTCCTCTCTGCAACCCAACAACTGAGACATTCTTCACCTCCCCTCTACCATCTTCACGGTAAACCACCCCAACCCCACCATCTTCATCAACTCTCCCCACAGAACCAGATCTGTCGCCTGACCGGAACTACCCATCAGAAGCTGTTAGTTCGTGCATCCTGCACCACAGAACCTGATCTGTAACTCCGACCCACGAAAAGCCCAGATCCGGCCAAATCCACCCGTACGCACCACGAAGACCGCCGTACTCCTCCACGCAGTTGACACCCCTGTCCGTGCCACCTCCTGCCATCACGCATAGTAAGCTCTCTGCCTCTAAGCTTAGCCATTAAAATATATCTTGTAATATGAGGAAGTCTGCAATTTGGTTGCCATTTGGTTACCAAAGCCATAAAATATATCATTGTCAACTTATATCATGTGCATCTGGCTTCTTTGAGAACTTTTCAAGATAATTCATCATCTAGTTTTGGTGATATTAGAATGCAATTAGATTACAAAAACATTGTCTGGACAGATATCATCAAGGCACAGCAATTATGAATATCCAAATACATATTAGTTTAAAATGATATGAGAAAAGATTATAAATTACAATAGATACTTACATCAGTAAGGCAAGTGAGAGAAGAGAATTGTGACTTCCCACTTCCTAACAATAGTGACTTTCATTTCTTTTCTTCTGCTGAGGTCCCTCGATTCTTCTTCCCACCTTTAGATTTTGCAGCCATGGATAAAGGTGCATATAGTCAACCTCCACATACAAGTTGAGGAATCAGAAACATGAGGTCTTTTATGATCATTCTTCTATACTTAACCATGAAATTACTTGAAATTACTCTATCCAACTAAGATATTTGAGAGTTATTTGATAGCTCATGAAGCTTATTTGAATGGTCATTGTGATGTTCTTTGATGAGATTAGAAGCTAGTTCAAGTATAAGCTTGGATTGTTCAAGAGTGCAAGAGAACCATAAGTGGAGGTTGCTGGTGAATTTGGGGCTGTCTTAGACTTGTCATAAATGAGTGATAAAATCAAACACTTATTTTGAATAAATGAGTATATTTTGTTTTTGGCCTTTTAGCTTAGGATGTATTAATTAATAGCTTTCCAACTTTGATTTTTAAAATTTTCCAGATAAAACAGAGTTTTTATTTTCATTTTAAGTGAAACAACTTTCATGTATTACTCCAGTACAAGATTATAGACCAAGAAGCCTATGACCTTGGTGATGAGTTTTCTCCCACTCTATTTTTTTTCATTTACATTCAAATGCAATTCATTAATGAGTGATAAAAAAAGTGACTTCTACTAACATGTTGCCAAAAAGAAAAAAGGGTTAGCGCACATTCCAAAATTTAAGAGTGTAGTTTAGAAATCATCAATAAAGTAAGGTTAGATTTGTGGTAAAATAATTTTTTTACCGCCATCCCAAGTTCATTACTTATTTTGCCCACATGATTGCATTCTGTTAACTGTATTTGGATCAATTTTCATAGAACACAAAAGAGCTAAGGGGGAAAAAACTGGAGTCATATTCAAGAAACACTAAATCACAAGGGTCAAGTTGTAATTGTTTATGTATTAGAAATAAGAATTATCATCATAGTAAAACACCATTTTACTATTTCCAATACTTTTAGAGCAACGAAGGACACAAATTCTTGCAGAGGTGACAAAAGCTGGGAAGGAATATGTTCCCTCAGTTCAGTAGGTGCGTTGGTTAGGTGGTGATAAGTTTGTGATTCCTTTAACTCAAATGATTAAATACTTGCCACTAAAAACTGTTATTCTTGCTATAAATATAACGATCCTTTCTGTAGTTGTTTATTCCACTACCGCAGCATATGTTAAATACTTGTGATCTCACATCTAAGGGTCCCCTTGTTCTCTGTTGAAATAATACTTGACAACTCATTTTATGTACTAAACCAATAAATATATAAATAGTATCATCTAAGGAATCATTTGTTTACTCTCTGCCTCTCACACATGCACATTTGTTTGAATCAAATTTAGAGGACATGTTGTAAGCCTGAATTTAGCTATATCTGATTACTGTAGGAGGTGTTGTAGTAAGTCTGAATCATGGTCTCGTTTGAGTTTGTGTTGAAAACTGAGGATGATGAAAAAGAAAACAGGAACCTTGAAGGCAAATGTTACATAACAAATTACATATTACATAACATCCTACTTGATTGTGTATCATGCATATTCTTGACATGATTTGATTTACAAATGCCTAGTTAAACTATATTTCTCCATCTTTTGTTTTGTTTTCATTTTATACGAAGGAATTGTAATTAGGTAAGATCATGTGGAATGGATATTGAGTTCTAGTTTCCCACATTTTGGTTAGCTCATTTTCTATTTTATTGGAAACAGTCTCTTGCTGAAAAACCTTTCTTCTATGGCCACTTGATCATGCTATAGTGTTTATAGCACCCATGTTACACACCAAACCTGCGTGCTCCTATATTTTTTTACTTCACTGATTTTTTGGTCTATTTTCCTTTGAATTGCATGTTGTATCTCCTCTTATTCTTCTCATTGTTTGTAATAAATTGCCATGAATCCTAGTTTGTATTACATAAGGCTAACTAATTGTTCATATAAATATTATTATCTTTATAGATGGATGATTAAGGACAACAGAGAAATCTTGCATTGTTAATATGGAGAGAAAGACGTCGACTGGCTATTGTTCATGTCATATGCCTTGTAGTTTATTATTACATAATTAGAATTCGTTCTTGGAGTAGGATAATTGACCGTACTTTGACCTTAGAGAAGGACAGGGCATAAGAAAAGATAATGATGCGAATTGGTAGTAGTGAAGGTCGTAAGATAATAAGAATGGGGCCTAAAGCCTTTTTGGACTTGTGTGCTATGCTAGAACGAGAGGGTGGTCTCCAACCAACACAACGGGTAACTGTAGAGGAACAAGTTGCCAAAACACTCTACATTCTAACACAGAATGTTAGAAACCGAGAGGTTCAATTTTGGTTTCGATGCTCTGGTGAGACTACTAGTCGTCATTTTCATCGTGTGCTTCAATCAATAATGGAGTTAGAAGAGAAATATCTCAAACAATCGGATGACTCACAAATTCCTATAGAAATTCTTGGAAGCAATCGGTTTAACCCATTTTTTAAGGTAAAATTAGTTTGATATTGAAATTTAGAAACATGTATAATTAAAAATATATTGATGACAAAATGTCAATGATAGGATTGTGTCGGGGCAATTGATTGTACACATGTTCGTGTGAAAGTCCTATCGGTTGAAGCTTCAAAATATAGTGGTAGGAAAGACTTTCCAACACAGAATGTGTTGGTTGCGTGCTCATTTGACTTAAGATTTACTTACGTTTTACCTAGATGGGAGGGCACTGCATCTGATTCAAGGATATTAAAAGATGCATTACACAGAACAAATTATCTTAGAATCCCTAGAGGTAATTAATAGAAAATTTCCCCTTTTCATCTTGTTCCATTTGTTACATCTTAGCATTGATTTTTTTAATAGGTAAATATTATGTCCTTGATGCTGGATTCATGTTGAGAAAGGGACTGATCACACCTTATAGAACAACACGCTATCATTTGAAAGAATTTTCATCAAGAAATCCGCGTCGAACACCTCAAGAATTATTTAATCATCGTCATTCATCGTTACGTAATGCTGTTGAAAGTGCTTTTGGGGTTTTGAAAAAAAAGGTTTCCTATCATTGCAAGTGGCACTGAACCAACATATGGAATCAAGACTCAAAATATGATTATCATAGTATGTTGCATTTTGCATAATTATTTGATGATATTAGATCCTGATGAAGAGCCGGTTGCTGAGGTGGATGAAGAAATTGCAAATCAAAACGTACCTGAACAACATGGGCATGCTCCAATAGATGATGATGAGGATGAAGAACATACCCGTTTAGGAGACAATTTAAGAAATTCTATAGATGATGCCATGTGGAGAGATTATACATCTTGATTTGTTTCATTCTTATGTTTAGATTGAACATGTATTTTATGACTTGATGAATATTGTGATGTTAATTGATAAAATTATATCATATTTTAAATTCTTTTTCTTCATATTGAAATTGAATTAAGATAATCTGCTTAGGAATTATGTCTGAGACTAAAAGAGAGACATGGACAGAAGAGATGGATAACGTTCTTATTGATGTTTTTTTGCATCAACAATACTAGGGAAATAAAGTGAATGAGACCTTTACTTCAAAAGCTTATGAAGCCATAGCTAAAGAGTTGCAAGATAAATTTCAAAGAACTTTTGACAAGGAAAAGGTAAAGGGTCATTGGAAGTTATTAAAAAGACGCTTTGGAAAATGCTATGATTTGTTCAAAAATGGCTTGAGTGGATTTGCTGGGGACCCAATCACAAAGCATTGGTGTGCTGAACCTGAAGTTTGGCAAAAGCTAATCGAGGTATGTTTTCTATTAATAATTTTTCTTGATTTTATCTCTCTGATGTCTTTTGGTCATACTTTTTTTACCATGTTCAATAATGTTTATATGACAGGCTAAGCCTGAAGCTAAAGAGTGGATGACAAAGCCTATTCCAAATTATGACAAGATGATGATCTTATGTGGAGAGGATAGAGCTACTGGACAATATGCTGAGACTGTAAAAGATATTAAAAGCAAAAGGCCACTTATTGAGAAGAATGCCCGAGTCTACATTGAAACATTATATTATGCTATTTTTGATATATGACATTTCATTTATCGAGAGTGTTCTTTTTGATAGATATAATAAAGTCCTTAGAATAGCAAGTTTGATAATGATATCAAGTGGATGACTTGATGGTGAGAAAGGATAAAAACTATTCTTAAATGTCCCAGTCAAGTATTATTATTAATTAGGGCATAATCTGAGACTAAAGGTGGTAGACCGATGACCTACAAGGTCAAAGGATGAAGATGAATACATATTAGTAATGATGTATAGAAGGTGGCACTTCATCATTAGATATTGTCATGAGCTCTCTAGATAGGGATAATGGTGTATGTGGTTCTTGAGAGAAATCACTATTGTTTATGAGGAGTTGTGTGTTTTAAATGCCATCAAATGTCATTCGTAATAAGATGATATAAAGTTGGATTAGACATTTTGGAGGATTTGAAGATGAGTGACCTGAGATTTGGCACATTGATTCATCCGTGAGTGAGCTATAAATTTATCTGCTCAAATGATAATATGAGAGGATTGATCTCATTTGATTGGTTGTCCTCTGGGGGAATCGAAGATTGAATTAAACAAGGGTGACACTCCATGAGATGGTGCTTGGATATCTGGACTATTGGTCCTACACGGTTCGATCAAGGTTATTGTTTCAACTTTCTTGTGTGTGTTGCTAGATTCATTCATATTCATGAGACTTTTAATATTACTAGTTGATGAAAAGGATTCCATGAATAGAGGGGATAAAGGATAAGTTGTGATTCAAGGCTCTTAGCGAGATGGGTTTTATTTACACTTTACAAGCTTTAATGATGTATTTAAATAGTTACATGCAGGGGCTGCTATAGATGTTGATCAGATAAAAGTCTAAGAAAGTTGAGAGAGAAAGGTTCTTCTCTTTTTCCTCGCATCGCGAAAGATGTGATGCTAGCAATATTAATTAGCAATAGTGATTCACCTTTTTTGGTTTCATAAGTCTTTAAAAACTACGGATTATGGACATGGATCTTGTGATGAATTATTATCGAGATATTTTATTTTATTGTATCATTTATAGGTGACCTTCAAGTGTTTAGTTATTGCATGAAATAGATCATTGGAAGGAAAAGGAATTTGTCAAGAGGGCAAATCTAAAAGGTCTAGAAGGTCAAAGGATGAAGATGAAAATGAAGGGAAGACCTTTATTCATGTACTCTTAGAAAAATAGATCTAGACTATTTTTAGTGAGAGAGTTCAGTGAGAAACTTCCAATTCGAATAGAAATCATCAACTTTTGGAGGATTTGAAGATTGAGAGGCACTTGTTCACCCGTTTACCTTTATTTTTGATAATTACAGGATTAGACAAGTGATTGATCCAGGACAAACGTAAGTTTTGAGATGGTACTTGGTCGTTGGTCCCTCCGTTCGTCAATTTTGTTTTAACTTTCTTGTGAGCTATTGTCATTCATTCATATTCATTACTTCATAAGTTGATAAAAAGGATTCCATGTAAAATGGTAATAGTGTTAGCATATATTTACACTTTCAAGCTTTAATGATGTGGCAATTAATGCATGCTAGCAATGCCGATGGATCTCAAGTTAAGAATTCTTTTTCCTCAACACCGAGATGTGATTTAGTATATTAATTAGCAATAGAATTATTTTTTGGTTTCATAAGTCTTTCCTGCGATTCTTATACGAATATCTTTATTTTATTGTATCATTTATATGTGGTCAAGTTTTAGTTGTTGCATAAATAGATCATTGTATTCGAATTTGTAATAATTCTTAATCAATTGAAATGATGGAAGACCTTCATGTAACAATACCAAAAAATAGATCTAGATTATGTTGATACTATCGAGCATCAACTTTTTGTCATAGTTGAATTGATGGGTTAACAATTGTTCTATTACTGCCTTATTTCCTATTTTCAGGAGCTATTGCAACATGGCTGTTGATAATCCTATGTAAAATGTCATAGCAATAGCATATTGGTCTTTTCAAATGAATTGCAATTAATTATAATATATGATGGTCTCAAAATTACTTTGGCAACATTTTCATTTTGCAGGTACTGAACAAAATCTAGTGCGATTCTTCACAAAAAAAAAAAATGGTGGCAGTTGTTCAGTGCTCATCAAGTTGAAATGATGGGTTAACAATTGATTATATGTTGCATTGTTCTTTTGCTAGAATGTTGGTTTGATTATGAATAGAATTGTGTGGTGATGACTGTTTTGGACAAGATTTTTGAAATTTGAACTCAGGATAATTTTGATGCTTTTTGATAATGTATATGTATGTTATTATGTTTTAGTGTATAATGTATAAGTTTGAACCCAGAATAGAATTGTGAATAATTTTATGTTTTGGTGTATATTTCCTATTATTATTAAAAACCCAATTATTCAATGCTCAAGTTATTGAGAATTGAGGAGCAAAATGTTATAGGATTCTTATTATTTTTACACTTCTATAGAATTAAAAAACATGTACTAAAGGTCCACATAATAAATCATAATATTTGAATAACAACACCTTTTAAAAAACAATTAGTTAAACTTAAGAACAAGAATTGAGACTCACATATGCTAATAAAATGAATTTTAAAATGAATAAGAGACAATTTTAATTATAGACAATAAATTGAGAGAGAGAGCCAATTTTTTAGATAGAAAAAATATTTTGAGAGAGAGAGAGCCAATATTTTTAGAGTAAAAAAATGTTTTTTCGAATGAATATTTTTAGAGAGAAAATATATTTTTTAAAAATAATTTACTCTCTAAAAAAAATATTTTTTCAACTTTTAGAGAGAAAAATAATTTTAGAGAATTTTTTTGAGAAAAAGATAAAATATTTGAATATAAGATTTTTAGAGAGAAAAATTATAGTGAGAGAAATTTTAAACTAATTTCTTTTTTTAGTTTTTCACTTTAATATTTTTTTATAAAACTTTAATGTTAATTTTTTTGAATAAAGGGTAAAATGATAAAAATATATCTTAAACCTTACATTTCATTTCTCTCATATATTTTACACTCCCAAATAAGTAGAAGGATAACCTCTCATTTTCTTTTCCTTCCTTTCCCTTTAAACCCTTCTCCTTCCTTTCTCTCCAAACTCCCAAACACAACCTTAATTGCCCCTAAAAGTAAAGGTCTATAGCGACAATTATTTGTTAGCAATTTTTATGGCCACTAAAACTAATTTTAGAGTAAACTAAGCCAACCTTTTAATAGCTTTTGTTATTGCTGATAAAAGTTAAAGAAGGCTTTTCCTAGCTATTGCTAATGTCGTTAATGCCAAGCCTATATGCACACCAAAGTATCAACAACAATTTTAGCGGCAATTGTATTTGACCCTAAAAATGTCAAATAATAACATACTAAAAATCATTTTTTAAAGAAAAAATTATTTCATTAAATTCACAACAAAAGGAACAATTATTAGTCATTAATTCATACAAATGTTAATAAGGGCGCAAATAAATTTAGTTATTTGTAAACTATTTAAGCTTGACTCGTTAAATACTCAATCAAGCTCGTTTGTTTAACTAAACAAACAAACTCAAGCTTACACTTTAACTTGATTATATAAATGAACCAAGTTCAAGTTTTATAAGATTGATATTAAAAACTTGTGACTAACTCATATATATATATATATATATATATATTATATATATATATATATATATATATATTATTCATTCAGCATAAAAAGAAAATTAATCACAAAAAAAAATTCAAATAAGGGAAAATATAGATAATAATAATTTATTTGTTATTATTACAAACTAAAAGCCTCTATAAAAATGTTATGACCTTTTTATTTAATGGATTATAAAAAAAAAGCTTTTATTTCTATTTTAAATTTTTTACTTTATTTTCAAGGATAAAAATGTTTACTAAATACTAAACAAATAAACTTAAATATTTCAAAAAGAGATTTGATAAAAGAAAAAATAAATAATCAAACTATAAACGAGATAAACAAACAAAACTCAAATTTTAAATTTGTCTTGTTTAAATAAATAAGTTAAACTTGAATAGTATATTTTTTTCACAATCTAAACTTAAACTTCAAGTACTCGACTTGTCTCGACTCGTTTACAACCCTAAGTGTCAACAACAATACACAAATAAATACACCATTTGAGTTCAATAACTAGTGTCATGAAATTAATAGTCACAAAACAAGACAATAATTTATAAACATTTCTTCAACTCTTGATTACAATGAAGTCTTGCCCAACGAAAATTCTGAAAATCATAGTGTATGACGGTATGAACTGAAATGATTAAATAAAAAATGTGTCATTTAAATATATGTCGTCAACCTAAATTAGAAAAAAAAAACATTGAAGATTTAAGTACAAAATAATATGCCCAAAACCAATCAGCAAATATCCATTTTAAATAATTCACCAAAAAAATCCATTTTAAATAACATATATAAATTATCAAATATCCCTCTACTGTTTTTTGAGACCCGTTGCTTAAGAGACCTGCAAAATAGAAGATTGAAGACTAGGAAGCAAATGCCACATATTCACTATCATATATATAGCTAATTTGAGCTCAAGTATCCTCTAAAGTCCAAACAACATTTTATTGGGCTGAGTAAATAGGACAGGTTTGGCTTGCAACGAAGCCATCACAGCATAGGCCAACAGCCTTGTAGCCGAGAGCCATTTTTCTTGTATGAGAGGGGGTTGTGGAGCTGTGGAGTTTAAGATGGGTGTTTGATCTCCTTACACTCCATTTCCTTGATTTTTCCCTTAGAGCTCAATATGTAGCTATTATATTTGGACTTTGGAAAATAAACCACTCTTTTCTCCAAAAACTATTTATATATTTACAAAGTAAACAAAATTGCTAAAGAAGACATAAACTGTTCATCCTAAATACAGTTTCTGGATGCATTACAAAGAGCCAAACTCTTTAACTCTCAAGTACAATAAATTCCAAAGGAATGTATGAAAATCCCATTTGGTTCCAGGATCTATTCTTTCCCTTTTTTGTATCCTAGTTTTGAAAAATCATATGTCGATTACCCTTATATATTGACTGTATAAAATACGGACCTATCCCACTAGCACATGAACAAATAACAGGTAGTTGGCTATGGTGTACTGGTAAAATTATCATAGTACAACATTCATTTAAAATAAATTTCTGTAATTCTGACATTTACTATACACCAAACTGATAGAAAGACAACACAAACATCAAACAAAAAAACCCGACAGAAGCATGCATCATATTTTTATACAGAGCATCAATATAGCACAATCCACAACAAAATAAGACTCAATTCAGAAAATGGGCATTATATTAACATAGTTAAATGCTAGTGCAATACCATGAGGGGCTGCAATATTTTTATCAGCACTATATAATCGAAATGGCATTTGTGTTTTTTGTGTTGCTTGTTCATGTCCACTATTGGCATCAGGAACCTAGTAAATATTCAGATATAAGATAACAAAATTGTCTCATAACAGCAAATTTTAAGAGCAAAAGGTTAAAATATTTGAAAACCTTACCTGTCCAGATGAGTTTCCATTGAAGTTTTGAACCACACTTCCAAAGGAAAACTCAATTTTAGGACCCACTATTACATCGCGAGTAGTTTACCAAAACCTCTTACACAGAACAATAGACCAAAGCCCATCTAAGAATAAACCACTACTCATCACTAATTGCAAATAAATATATAAAAGCAAAAGAAATTAGCAATTGACAGTTTAATCAAAAGGAATGCATGAGAATCAGAGTGCAGCCCTACATTTAGGAAATGACTCAATGAACACACCTGCATTAGACCCAAAACCTCAACTTCATCCCCAACTTTCACAATCCCTTGTTCAACACGGCCAGTGGCTACTGTTCCTCATTCCTCAACACAAATTAAATATATAAAGCAGTTGAGGTGACATTTTCGAAATCATTGCTTTAATTATGCTGTGCCTTTCCAATATACAAGAGGAAACCAATGCAGAATTACAAAAAAGAAATATATACAGAGGCCTTAAATCTAAGATTGAACACAAAGATCTCACCCCGCTTTCCCCAAAAAAAAGAATAAAAATAAAACTGGTATGTATTGGTAAGATATAATAGATATATAATAAAAGTAAAATTCAGAAGCTTCACAAGGAAATAGAGTTAGAGAAATTCCTTGTAAAGAAGAAAGTAAGCACATTATATATCTTAGTCAAACCTGCAATGTTGGCTTTATTACAAGAAGTAATGTATGAATCTCTTTAGCATTTAAACCAGGCAACAAAGAAATTGCAAAATCAAAAAGCTGTGCCATGGGATAAAAATAAATTATTTAAAATAAATGCAAACATACAACATTAAAATATGATAATTTAAGTAAAATGCAGATGTGACATACTAAAGAAATTCTACAACTTAACAAAAACCATTTAGACACAGAGAGAAATAGATGAACATTGACACCTTCCAACTGATAGAACATAGAACATGTTATTTGGTGCATCATCAATCTGCATAGAACTAAAATTTTTGGTACCATCTGCTTTGTTGGCCTCGTGAGTGCACTTACGAAGCTCATGCATTCTGTGTATGAAGAAACTGGATGCCACTGTTTTACTTGCTGTGGAAGCAATCTCACCAACTGTGTGCTATAAATGGAGCAAATCATCGCTTTAAACTTCTTGCACAAGCTAAATATAACAAACAAAGGACCAATTCATTTCTCAAATAATAAAGAAGCTCACAAAAATTAGAGCACTTAGTCTGTTATTGAAATGGATACAGTTAACCATGAAATATTAATATGTCCAAGAACTTGTCTACTTGACAACATTAAAGTAGTTATCCTTATGTCAAAATCATGTATAGACTTTAAAGTAGCTATACTTTAATTTAAAAAGGTCTAAGGAATAAAGACTGGTAGAAATAGAGAAACAGTAACACGAAAAAAGTCTGGAGAAGGTTTCTGTATATTCTCTTAATTATCTTTGAATTTCTGAATTAATCAGTATGTACAAGAGGATTTTCTATTTATAAGAGAAGGAGTCTATATAAAGAAGGAAATACAATCAAATATAATCAAAATAATATCTCTAATTATGTAGAAATCAAATCCTTAAGATAACACAAAATCAAGCCTAATTTAATTCTGAGATAAGTTCTAAATATTCTAACACTTCCCCTCAAACTAAAGTTACTAAGCTTTAGCTTGTTACAATTAGACACACGAAAATAAAATAAACTAAAAATATTCTAAAAATACAATGTCGAGATCTTGGCGAAGCCAACAGGTACAAACTGCATTTGTGATGGAACCATCTATATTTGGGAAAATCTACAATGGGAACTGAGCCAAACTACATATGGGATGCAACCTATCTGCATTTGGCTGAAACAATGGAGTCGAAGCCAATCTATCAAACAGAACTGATCATTGGCTGGAGCAACGGAGACGGAGCCAATCTTTCAGGCTGGATCAGACAGAAATGATCGGCAAAACTGAACAAAGATGCATATCAGAGATGCATATCGAAGACTGGAATTTAGGACGGTAATCGCAGTCTGGAATCTAAGACAAAAACTAGAGTTTGGAATAGATTCTGGAATCTAGGACAGTAATCAGAGTCTGGAATCTAAGACGATGATTGTGACAACTGAATCTGGAACGGAGTAACGGAAAAATAGTGACTATCGGCAGAAGGATTGTCAAAATATCTAGAACACGGCATGAGAGGTGACTAATCAGAGTTCCAGATTTTCGGGAACTATGCAGCAAAATAGTGATGGGACAGGTTACGAATGATAATACCTCTCTAATACCATGTTAGAAATAGAGAAACATGGACACGAAAAAAGTTTGAAGAAGGTTTCTGTATATTCTCTTAATTATTTCTAAATTGATCAGTATGTACAAGAGAATTCCCTATTTATAGGAGAGGGAGTCTATATAAAGAAGAAAATACAATCAAATATAATCAAAAGAATATCCCTAACTATGTAGAAATCATATCCCTAAGATAACACAAAATCAAGCATAATTTAATTCCGAGATATGTTCTAGAATTATGAGCTTTAGTTGTAACTCTTAAGCTTCTTGAACTCGCCTATCTATGCAATATCTCCCTATTACAGTCAAAAAGTGAAGACTTGAAACTTGTCAAACCACTTTAGAGCTTATTGTTCTTGTCATGGAGAACTAATGATCAATACAAATCAATAAGCTCTTCAAGCCCACATAAACTCTCTTCAATCTTTTTTGTTTTTATTAAAGACGGATATTATTAAAAATAAAGGAGAGCACAAACCCACATCTATCTACTTAAATCATGACTTAAACTAATTGCCTAGGCACATAGAAGTGAGCTCAGACAATGATACTAACACATAACTATGTCCAAAGCACAAAATGCTGATAAGAATTATTTCTTTGGCAATGACCTACACATATATCTTAAATCTTTGTTACTCCCAATATAGTGATTGGCACAGGGCATCAAGTGCCTCAACCAATTTATACATAATACGTAAATCTGATGAGCATTTACATGACAAAAGATGTATCAATATCAAAGGGATACTCCAATGCAAGCAAAGCTATACGGGGGAAATGGAGATTTAAAATATCAAACTTTGATATTTGAGAAGCAGTTTAGGATGCTCACTCCGGGGCACCAACGATGCTCACTACACAACGTCATCTATGCTTGGAGTGAGGAAGAGGATTTTTGAGAGTCATTTGAACCAAAATTAAAGTAAATTTGAAGAAAAAAAATTATCCTGAGCAAAAGAAAAATATTACCGAATTTGCAACAATTGCTACCAAATGAACTGAATAAAACTGCGTAGAATTTGCAATGCTAAGCGATGCACCAATTACCGAAGCAAAACCGGGAAGAATGTTTTGCGAGGTTCGCGAGGTAGAAAGTCTGTGAGATGGGAGGGTTCGCGAGGTAGAGGGTTTGTGCGATGGAAGGGTTTTGCTCTGAGAATGAGAGGGAGAATTCTGATTTCTGAAAGAGAATGACGCTGAATTGAGTAAATAGCAAATTTAAGATTGGCACTGAATCGAGAATGATGCTCACTACACAACGTCAATTAGAGAGAGATTATGAACAGAGAATGAGAATGAGAAATGGTGGGAAATATAACCAAATTTTGTGAAAAAAAAAATGGAGGGAAATAATGAAAGCGTTGCCGCGAGTGTGAATCATATCATCTTTTCCTGCAATTTAACTTATTTGCTAGTATATAAAGCCTTATTTGGTGCTAATATGCATTTGCCAGAAGAATTTCAGGTAAGAGAACTAATCACTGGCAATAAAGTATGGCCGCCAAATAATTTTGCATTAAAGGGTTTTTTTTTTGTTGTAATTGACTTGGAATGGGAGTGTACTAATTCCTTTGCCCCATTGCAAGGATTAGACAAGCTGACCCCATTTTTTCTTATTTATTTATTTTTTGTATGGAGAAATTGTTTCAATTGATTTCTTTGGCTGTTGAGAATGAGATTTGGGAATCAAACTCTTTGGCTAGACAAGGTTCGAACATTTCTAATCTTCACTTTGCAGATAATCTTATTCTCTTTACTCATGCATCTATGGATCAAATTCAAGTTATTAACGGCATTCTTGATTTATGCTGTGTTAGTTCCATGTAAAAAGTCAACAGCAAGTCTTGTATTTACTTTTCAAAAAATGTTCACCACTCTAGAAGGTGCGAATTGGGTGATGATTTTGGATTCAAATTAACTTCAGATTTGGGAAAGTATCTTGGGTTCCCTTATTTCATGAAGATGTTAAATTTTTTTTTTCCAGTTTATTGTTGATAGAATGTCCAGTAGGTTAAATGGTTGGAAGGCTTCTTCTTTATCTTTGGTAGGTAGAGTCACGCTCACCCAATTGGCTCTGGTTTCTATTCCTAGCTATGTGATGCAAACCGCTGTACTTCCAGTGAGAGTTTGTGACAGTTGATCCAGCATGTAGAAAATTTATTTCGGGGTCATTGGATAACAATAGAAAATTCCATCTTTTGGGGTGGAATGATATCTGTGCTCCTAAATCCTTGGGAGGTCTCGGATTCAAGCAGGCGAGGTTCACCGACCAAGCGTTTATGATGAAATTGGCTTGGGGTCTTATTCATCGTCTAGAGTCCTTATAGGTCAAAGTAATGAGAACTACAGATGGGTGTTCCAACGGATTGGTCCCTTCAGTAAAAAAGCTGAATAATGGTTCCAATGTGTGGCTGGGTATTTGTAAAATCTAGAGGAAGTTTCATCATAATCTTATATAAAGAGATGGTACTGGGGCTGATATCCTGTTCTGGGCTGATCATTGGATTTCAGGTGTGCATAACTTGCAGGACTTTGCAATTGCCCGTTATTGAAGATATGCTTACCGTGAAGGCAATGAAGTTTGGGACTGCTTAGGGTGATTGAGATTCGCAACAATTGGCCCAGTTTCTTCCTATTGATTTCTTAGAGGTCATTTCTTTCAATCAATCCTCCCTCCGGAAACAGCTCCCGAGACGCAGTAGCGTGGTTGCCATCCTCTTCGGGGAACTTTTCTATTTGGTCAGTTATGAGATTTATGCTAGCCAATTTGTTTATGTTGCGCTAGATTTCGCATATCAATTAACCTCAAAAATGACATAAACAATAAAACACATTGATTATTATGATTACTAGAAAAAGATGATGATGAGGTAGCTATGTTTGAATCTTTGAATTCGATTTCATCGAAAGAGATATTATTTCTATCTCACTAGTCACTCACGCATTAATTTTAATGGGACAATCGTATGTACTAAAGTAATTAAAAATAAAAATCTATATCTAAATACATAAAAAAATAGTATAAGATAAACTTACCTATCATGATAAATTCATATAAATAACTTATAAACAAAACTCAAATATGAATCGCGCTTAACAACAAGAAGCCTAATATTAATCACAATTAAGGCTAAAAAATGTTCTTATAATTTTAACTTTCAATTAATTTAGATTTTATAAAAGCATAATATAATTTATGCTAGTGTATATAAATTATTCTAACATTCTCTCACTTGAACAATATAAGTCATATTATATTATTTTAATAAGAAAATAATTCCTCATATTAATCAAACAATATGTGAGCACAATATGATGTCAAAATCGAGCTAACACTCTCAACCACTAGTCCAAAATGAGACTACAAGCATCTCAACAATGAATAAAATCATACTTGACAGGAGTATTGATATCATACATGCAAAATACTCATATCCCGGTGACCCAGTAAAATGTGGTATGTGGGTAATGGAAAGCACAATAAAATTGTATGTCAATATGTGATCAAAGTGTAATTCCCAACAAAATGGCTCAAACATCCACTCAAGATGTTTTTTGAGATTTAACAAAACATCTCAGTACAATAACAAGATGAGACTAGGTCCAAAATATTTTCACAATATGTCATAATACTAATAGATAAAACTGCGTAAATAATAATAATAATAATAATAATAATAATAATAATAATATATGGCAACGGTAATAATAATAACATAATTGTTTAAAGTCTCAAGACATATTAATAAAATCACAAAACAAACTCCCATTAACCCAAAATATCAAAAGAATAACAATATTATATGACAACGATAATAATAGTAACATAATTGTTTAAAGTCTTAAGACATATTAATAAAATAATGTCATAATAAAATCACAAAACAAACTATTATTAACCCAAAACATCAAAAACCTCACTATACTCATACGAGTTACATGATCAATAAAGACTTTAACAACTAAACCTTTAATTATGGGATCTGCAACCATAAGTTCTTTAGGAATATGTTCGACACAAGCCAGAAACTCCTGAATCTTCTCTCTAACAAACATATATTTTGTGTCAAAATACTTCGAGCACTTGAAACTCTTATTGATTTGAGAGAAGCACATTACGTCAAAGTTATCACAAAAGATAATAAAAGGCCTGGAAATACTCTTTACAACATGAAACTCAGTAATCAAATTCTCCAACCATACCACTTAATGTGTAGCCTCATAACAAGTTATATACTTTGCTTCCAAAGTAGAAGTAGCTATAAGTGTCTGTTTAACACTTTTCTGAGAAGAAACTCCTCCTGCCAACATAAAGATATACTTTGATATGAACTTGTGGTCATTTGGATAACCAACATAATTAGAATCAGAACAACCTATCACCTCAAAGTGATCTAATCTTCTATAAGTGAGTATATAATCTTTGGTACCTTGTAGATACATCATAACTCATTTTGCAACCTGTCAATGAGTCACACCAAGTTTGCTCAAGTATCTCTCAAGTACATTAACAGCAAAAGCAATATCAAGACGTATACAAACTTGAGCATACATAAGGCTTCCAACAGCGGAAGCATATGGAACCTTCTCCATTTCAGTAACATCTTTATCATTTTAAGGATAGTGGGTATTAGAGAGTCTTTCACCCTTTTGAATGGGTGCAGTACAAGGATTACAAGATTTCATATTAAATCTATTCAAAATCCTTTCAATATAAGTTTTTTTAGACAAACCAAGAATACCATGTGATTTGTCACGGTGAATCTCAATACTTAAAACAAAATAGGCATCACCAAGATCTTTCATATCAAAGTACGCTGTCAACATCTACTTAGTTTTATATAGAAAACTAATATCATTACTAGCCAACAATATATCATCAACATATAAAACAAGAATGATGAATCTGCTTCCACTAAACTTCAGATAAATGCATTAGTCAACAGTATTTTCTTTAAAGTCAAGAAAGCCAACAATATGATCAAATTTTAAGTACCATTGCCTGGAAGTTTGTTTCAATCCATAAATGGATCTCCTCAATTTGCATACTATATGATCTTTACCATCTTCAATAAAACCATCAGGTTGATCCATATACACATCCTCATACAAAAAACTATTTAGGAAAGCAGTCTTAACATCCATCTGATGGAGCTCCAAATCAAAATGAGCAACCAAAGGCATCATAGCATGAAAAAAGTCTTTAGTGGAGATCGGAGGGAAAGTCTCCTTATAATCAATGCCTTCCCTTTGGTTATATCCCTTAACAACAAGTTTGACCTTATACCTCTCAACTTCTGCTTTGGCATCATGATTGGTCTTAAAGACCTATTTGCAACTAATAGTTTTACAACCAGTAGGTAATTCCACCATTTCTTAAACATTATTCTTTCTTATAGAAGCTAACTCATCCTCCAAAGCCACCAACCATTGTGAACTATCAGGACTAGCTATTGCCTCTTGAAAGGAAATAGGATCATAATCCTCAACTGAGTTAAACCCATGCTCCTGCAGATACACAACATAGTCCTTGAATCTAGTAGACTCAATGGATATAGGAACTTGCTCAAATTTTCTAGGTGGAGCCACAATAACATATGGATTCTATACATTATTTTTGACTTGTTGAGGTATATCAACATTATCAACAAGATCAACACCATCATCATGGATCAAAAGAGATGCCATTCTCTCTAAAAAAGGAACAACAGGTATAAGAACAATAACAAGCTCCTCTCTAAAATCAACAACACGTGGCTCCTGAGTTCCATTATGCTCTAAGTCCCATTTAAAATAAATAGCCCGATTGAATTAATAACTCTAGTAGTATGAAATGAATAATAGAACGTAAAACCTCTTAAGCCAATATAATAGCAAATAAAGTAATAGCGGTGGGCATGATTCGGTTCAACATGAAAAACCAAACTGAATAGAACTGAATCGGTAAAGCGATTAGGTTTGAAACCTGAACCAATTTTATTTTAGGGCCAAACTAATTTTGGTTTGGTGAATCGATTTTGAACCGGTTCAGAATCGGTTTAGGTTTAGAATCAGTTCAAAACCAGTTTGGGTTTCAGAATCGATTTAGAACCAGTTTGAGTTTCAGAATTGGTTTGGGTTTCAGAACCGGTTTGGGTTTCAAAAAACCAGTTCAGAAAACTAGTTTAAAAACCAATTTAGATTTGGTTTTTCTATGAAATCAGTGCAAAAAATTAGTTTAAAAACTAATTCAAAAAGCATATATTCATAAGCAAACCAGTACAGAAAACTGGTTTAAAAACCAGTTCAGCATCTTTTCATAAGCAAACCAGTTTAGAAAACTAGTTTAAAAACTAGTCCAAGGATCCTCCATAGAACCAAGGTTCACATGGCTGAACATACTCATTTTCAAGAAACAAATCTACATAAACCGCTTTCAACTACCACATATCAGTGATGTTCAGCCATGAAAACAAGAAAGCAAAATAGAATATAAAACTTGGTACATTTCACTCCAATCACTCCGTGAATACTGTATAACTACAAAACTAAGCAAAAACTTAAAAAGAGAGAATGGAAGTTCAAACCTAACATGTTTCATGGCTATTAAAAACAATAAAAAACTAACAAATGCCTGAGTAAATTAACTTAGCAAAACAAAACCAAAATAAAAGGAAAGCATTAATTATCAGTAATAGGCATTAAATAGAAATAAGCCAGCCTGACAAGAAAGATTAAATAAATAATCCATTAAAAGGAAAAGATTGTTCAAGTTTTAGGGCTGCACTCCTAATCAACCAATATCTAACAAACATATTAAGGTAAATCCAGAGCCAACATCTCAGATATCTGTAATATCATAATATCACACAATTGACATAGTCAATCAATATTGACATTTTTGCTTAAATAACTTCTGTGGAAGGGTTAGATTAAGATGAATGAAGTCATTACCAATAATTCTTTGTTCTCAATAAGGGAAAACCTGCTATAGGTAGTCAATTTCATAGCAATCACTAACCGCTTGATCTGTCATTCAATAGGTAAGGATTCTACCAGCTCAAAGAAGTAGGTTGCATAGCCATATTCAAGGCATTCCAGCACTATCCTACATTCAAGTTCGATTCAATGCCAACGTCAAGGAACATAATGAGAAGAAAACATGGACTTAAAATGATAAATTTTAATGCAAATCAAGCATATGTTATATCTCTCAAATACAAAAATAAATGATTGGAGGCCTCAGCACTAACCTCACTCAACAGGCCATTTTTGAAATTACAAATATCGTGTCTATGGAAAAGAAAAATAAACATAAAATAGGACTAATTGTAGCACCAAAACAATAGTATGGATAATGTAAGTTTGTAAGAAACTAATTACCTGCTCCATAAATGAGATTAGACAAGCTAAGCAATAGCTTACTCTTGAAGCCTTTGTAGCACGAATAATAGGGAATTTTAAGAAAGAGTGGCGCTAAGAGAAAATATGTCCCTAGATGGGGGGAGAAATTAAATTAATCTAAAGAAATTGAGCAAATTCACCAAATGACTCATAAGAAAAATATTTCAATGAAATATTGTAAAAATTGAGTGTATTGCTTTAGTCAATTTTTAAACCAGATTGCTTATGAAGTCTTCAAACTAAATATATGGCATAACAGATTCAGAAAACAGGAAAATTGAAATTAGTAAGCATTGCAGTCCGATAAACCGAGAAATGATGTCTTTCAACACTGCTTAATACCTGAATGACGACTTTCCCCCCATAAATTTACTTGACTGCAGTCATAAATTCATGTATAAGTTTGACATATTCCTAGAATCAAAAAAGTTGGAGCAAAGTGAATATTATGGCCTATTAGATAATCAGGATGCCTAAAATTAAAAATGATTAATTCCACAGTGGCGCGGCAAAGAAAACAAATCATGAACATGTCCAGTTGCTCATCTTTGCTTGAGCCCTATCTATAATTCATCATTCAACAGCTTCTCATTGTTTGTACCCACATCAATGGTAATAGGCAAGCATTGAAACAATCTTATAAGTATAGATGTAATAAGAAATGGAAGTCACATTATGCACAACCAATATCAAAAAGCAATATAAAACAAAATTTATATAACAATGCATAATCATAATAAAGTAAAACTTCAATTGATGTTTATTTTTTTTCCTTACCATTTCAAAACAACAATGAGAAGGACAAATGAAAGGCAACCCACATTTTATTTTATACATAACTGAGAACAAGAGCAAATGCATCTGCTAAAGTAAGTGGCACTAGATAAATATCAAACAAATGGGAATAATAACCAAAAAAATCTTAAAATATCAGTTCCAGAAAGGACTAAACAAAAGCAAATCTCAGCCATGCAAAATGAGGAATAATTATTCATTTCATCCATTAGCAATATGGACACAACATACTGTATAGTATCCCCACAAAGGAAAAATAGTTATCAAGAATATAGAACATGTCTTGATAAGTAATAACATGTCTTAATACAAACTCAGTCCAATACACAATTATCCTAAGATAAAAAGTAGCAGTAAAACAAATACAAGAAAATGTATCCTCTTTAATCATCAAGAGAAATAGCAGAAGAACAAGGAACATCTTGTTGAGAAACCATCTCTGCAAAAAAGAAGAACAACGTCTCATTACTTATGAAAACATAATATTATAAGCAAAACTTACTTTGCTCAAATCTCTCAAGCTGCTCAAAGTTCTCTTTAGAAAACAACGAGAAAGGTGTTCCTTTGAGCCAATCTTGTGTGCAGACAAGTGCTTCCACCATTTTAGGTATTAGGAAACTATAATAAGGATTAAGCACCTTTCTTCCTGTACTAAATGCAGAGTTAGAGGCTACAATGAAGACAGGTATGGCCAACACCTCCCGAGTGATGTTTGCAAGGATCGGAAATCGACTTGAATTTAGCATCCACAAACTTAGAATATCCAAGTCCAGATTGGTCTCTAAATCTTCCTTCAAATACTTCTTTAGCTCCAATTTGGCATTTGATTTGCGCCTGGTTAATTTTAAAAATTGATTCCAATAATAAGGATCATCATCATCATTTTCATCAACTTGTGCTTCTTGTGTATCACTTTGAGACCCCCCTCCCAACCATTATATTCCTCAAAAAGTGACTCCAAACAAGAATCCAACTTATCTTGCAATTTAACTGCCTCATCCAAATCAAAGATCTGATTAATCAACCAATTGACATATCCTTGTGTGAACCTAAGATCAAACACAACAACAATTAACAACAACATTTTGAGACCATTGGGATTTTCTTAATATTTATCGTATTTCTTCTTCATCCTTTCAGTCATTATACTTACACTTATACCTTCGGACCCACAGGATTAGCAGATCCTCTTCCCAATTCCAAATACCTCTTGCATATATATATTGCTAGTAACATAAGAGGTACCAGAAATGCGCAAAGTAGCTTCATAGAAGATCTTAAAAAATGGTAAAATTAAGTGAGCATAATCTCAATCTTCATATATAGGCACACCCTTTCCCTTTTCTAACTCGTCAACATACTTCTTGTCTTGCATCTCAAGCTCCTCAAATGTTTTTCTGTGCTTCAAAGCTGCCTCCAGCATTAGATAGGTCGAATTCCACCTAGTTTTAACTTCTAAGCAAACTAGACCCTTATATTTAATCTTCTCTTGCTCAACACATGCCTTGAATTTAATTAATTTAGAAGGAAAAAATCTTATGTACTTCACTGCACCACGAATTCTCAAAACAGAATCATCAATCTCTTTCAACCCCTCATTCACAATCAAATTCAGAATATGCGCGCAATAATGCATATGAATGTAATCTCCCTTCAGAACTAAGTTATTCCAAGATGATAACATCCTTTTTAGGTGTTGAATCCCAACATCGTTTGACAAAGCATTATCAAATGTCAAACTGAAAATGCGATTCAACTCCCAATGATTTAAGTGCATCTCAATAGTCTTGGCCATAACCTCTCTAGAATGACTTGTGACTTGGCAGAAATTCAGAATCTTCTTGTGAAGCCCCTAATTATTATCAATGAAATGAGTAGTCAAACATATATAACTCATATTCTGACATGAAGTCCATGTGTCAGTGGTGAGGTAGCCTCTTTGATAATGTTTCAAAAGAAACTTCTTCAACTTTGTTCTTTTTGTATCTCATAGCATCAAAATGTCACGCACTAATGTAGTGCGTGAGGGCACATTGAATCTTGGTTGCAACACATTCACAAACTTTCGAAAAGCTTCATTCTCCACAAATCGAAAAAGGAGCTTAGTTATCATGAACATCTTCACAAGTTCAATTTGGAAGGTCTCTTGGTTAAATTTGGCATATAAGGGAGAAGAAACAACATGCCCATCCATAGAAAAATGTTTCCAAGCCTCAGACCGATTTCTACGCTCATCAATGCAAGGTGGTAACACACCAGTAGTGTCAGAGACAGTTGATGGAGTAGAAATCAGATGCTCTGCTGTCTCCGAGACTGAAAAGTCATTCTGATCACCTATTGATGACATCTGTATGTAAATTAAGATGTCAATTATTAACCTCAACATCAATTATTTCCAAAATCTCCATCTCCTTCTTAACATGGTATGACCCTATCCCATTCAATAAAAAACTTTTTCAATACTTGATTTATAGTTATTCCTTAAATCTCATATTTTATACTAGATGAAATTTTGGTAGTATTTCCCATTGGTCTTCAAGTGCTTGACTTGAACGCAGTGAGATCTACCGCATTATGTAACAAGAGAACAAAAGAAAATGTAGTAGACCAAAATTTTAACAATTATAAGATATGAGATTTAAATAATAACTATTAACTAAGTGAAGAAAAAGTTTCTTATCAAACTGTCCCACTTGAATAATTCAAGATTCAATACAATGAGCGATACCTTGAAAAGGTATGCGTGCTCATTAATATTGAATCTCAAACAAGAAACTAAGATTTTGCTCAAATTTTAACTCAAATAAGAAAATAAAACTTTAACCATATATGACAATTTTACCCTTATTACTTGAAATTCAAGTTTATAGGGTATATGCCAAAAGAGTTACCAATAACAGTGGCTAAAAATAGAGCCACCATTACCAATAACCCAAAAGAAAAGGAAATAGAGCAAGGAGCTAAAAATAGCATAAATAAAGTTTGGTAACGAAAAAAATCATAAACAAATAGTTAAATCCCACTTAAAACAAAGTATACCACATCTACTTATGGTTCATGATCACAAGTTTTTAAAGAAACATTAAAAAATTAAGCATTTTAAATCACTCAATTAATAAATACAATGGAATATGTATAAATTAAGTTAATATAGAATATAAAGAGTGTAGGGAAGAGAGAATCAAACTCAAGAATTTATCCTGATTCAGTCACTAACCACTTGTGGCTTATGTCCAGCCCTCAAGTAAACTGCCCAAGATTTTTCACTATCACTTCAAACTTGAACAAGTGCTTGAAACCTTTGTAAACTAAAACATTCTTCACATCTTGGGATGCCTCACCCTTTGTACTTGAGCCTCAACAATCAGGGATACCTCATCCTTACAATTTTTTGAAGGATGCCTCACTCTCTTTATAGAGAATCAAAGTATAGATGAAAGGGAAACTCTCACAAGAGTAGATAATACAAATTGAAGTCCTATGAAACTCTCAAAGATATCTCAAATAATTGATAAAAATATAGCACAAAAAGAAAGATGAAACTCGGATTAAACCCTTGAGAAAGATGTTTTTCAATGTTTGTTCTATGTAAAAGAAGACTCAAAAATGTGTATTTATAGTGTTTTAAGAAAAAGAGTCGTTGGGGGTAATTTATTTTTGCATTAAATACATAAAAAAAGAGTCGTTGCTGACTTTCAGGCTCGTGGTAATCAATTACCATATCTTAGTAATCGATTACCAAGTTTTTAGAACACGTTCTAGGTTATTTGGGCATGTGGTAATGAATTACTAGGTTTTGGTAATCGATTATCAAGCTCTTAGAACACGTTCTGGGCACGTGGTAATCTACTACCAGGCTTTGGTAATCGAATATCAAGCTCTTAGAACACGTTCTGGGCTTTCTGGCCACGTGGTAATTGATTACCAAGCTTTAGTAATCGATTATCAAGCCTCTGTTTGCTAAAAACGTGTTTATAGTATTATGATGCTTAGAAAATGACTTTAAACACTCGTAACTTCTTCATTTCTCATCAGTTTTAAGAAAATGACCACTCATTGGAAAGATCATTGAGTCTATTTTCATATGAAATAATTTCACAACAAAACTCAAAGTATTTTGAAAGTTATGATCAAAATAGTAACCAAAAGTCAACTTTTCAAAAACTTAAACTTAACTATTTTTCTTAGTTTTGAACTACCATCATGACTAGCTTTTCAAAACATGTTTGTCGGGCATTTTAGCATGTAAGAACCATTTGTAAAGGTTTTAAAAGATATTTGAGCTCTTTCAAAAACATTATAAAACATTTTGAGATATCTAAGAAGCTTCTCACATAAAAGACTCTAAATCCTATAAACTATACCATTTGATCTTCCCTTGGACTTGGTGTTTGACTTGACTTTGTTATTATCAAAAACCTTCATGATCTTCATGATATAAGCATTCACATAAAACATATCAAGGAGGAATAATCAAGGACTTAACATGCAATGAAAAAGAAAAGGATGTAAAAGAAGCAGAAGAGAAGAATGAAGACATCAATTTCCAAACAGCTAAGTCCTTTACTTTGGCAATGCATACGACCCTTACCTCACATAATTAGAAATTTCACAATGGCTTAAACATCTCTTTATTTAGTTTTTGGCATCAAAGCTAGTAAAACAATATTTTTTCAAAAATTTAAAAATAAAGTGAAGGTACAATGACTTAAACATCACAAATTCTGTACTGTTTTATACTTTTAAAATCAACTAACTAGATGGAGTTATTATTTAAGAAATAAAGTGAACATACAATGACTTAAACAAAAATTCTACAGAGACATGTCTTGCTATCATGGTTAAACAACCCAGGCTGTCTTTATGCACAACTTTGTGTGCAGTGGTAAAAAATTTACGAAACCAGTGGCATTTAAAAGCTAAGAAACAAGATTATATGTGACAAAAATTTTAGAATTTTTGCACTTTGGAAACAATACCAGTTTCTGTTTGAAACTGAGGTGAATTCAGTAGAAAAAATAGTCCTGATAGCATATAGTTTTCGTGGTATAACTCGGGCTGTAGTTACCTAAATGGACTGCTATATATTTTAATTGAAAGTTAAGATGTAGTGTATTAAATAAGGAGAAGCTCAACTTGAAAGCTATTTTTACTTTATTTCAAAAAGTAAAAAAATACTTTCAAAAAGAAAACTCATCTTTTTAAATAGTTTTTGGCTTTAAAGCTAGTAAAACAATGTCATCAATTTCAGAATAACAACTACAAACAAACAGAATTTGTTTTTTCGAATAGCATAAGTTTGATGAGAGTCAAACTCAAAACTTCCAAAAGATAGTAACAGTAGGACTGAGTTATAACATGATCAAATATAAGTCAATCGTGTCATTTATAAAGATTCAATATAGTTGTCTAAGAATATACATTAACAAACCCTAGTTCTAGAGCATTACAAAACAAATCCACAAAAAAAAAAAGATAACAAAATCAATCATAAACAGAGTACCTCGTTGAATCCATAAATCTCCATCATATGCAGAATCCACAACAACTAAAATTAAACATAACAAAACATCAAATTTCATGAGGTCATACCAAATTTGGTTACCCCCACAAGTTCCCAATATATATATATAAATAAACAAGGATTGCAGCATATTTCAAAAAATAAAAATAAAACGAGCTCAAGGTGACCATGAAAATCAAAAGTGAAAATGTGATATTAAAAAAAACAAAATCAAGGGTTTAGGTTGAAGAAGGAAATCAATGAAAATGTAGATCGAGGACTCTCACCAGATGAAGATGCAACACTGCAACAGAAGCTAATCAATGGCAGGAGCACTTTTCTCACCAGTCACCATGCAGCGATTTTGTCACAATCGTAAGCGAGGAGTGTAATATCCCAAATACTAGTACTAAAGATGTATCCGATTTATGCATCAGTAATTAGAATTTGGTACATTACTTATGAATATCATTAATTTTTCAAATAAATAATTTGATCATGCATCAAAATATGAGCCTTTCGCGAAAGCATAATATACATATATCAAGAAATAAGATTTATACAAACTGTACATCCTTGTACATTTTAGACATAGATTACCTCATGACACAAAATTGGTATAACTAATTCTTTATGCTGAAGCTCTATCTTGCTTGGCTGCTTGGATCCTGCCTAAAATCATTATGGAAAATCATAGAAGTAGGGGGGTGAGAATTATGAAATTCTCAATAATTTATAAAAATCGTGTCATCACAATAATTTCAGCTATTTCGGGAGAAAATCCATTTCCAAGAAATAATCATCATTCCTTAGAAAGGTGGCCAAATGCCAAATTAAGTCCTTTCTCTTCCCGAAATAGAGGTTCATTTTATCATTATAAAAATCATTTAAGTCGGTTAAGTCAATCATCAAATCTTATGAAAATCTCAAGTTCATATCAAGGGATCTTATTCCTCAAAATTTATGTCCCAAATCATCATTCATATTATCAAATCTCGAGACATCAAGTCGTAATTCATTTAATTGAATTTCATATGAAAACTCATCTATATCATCGATTATCAAAATCATATCAAGAAATCTCATTTCTCAAAATTCATATCTCAAATCATCAGGACAAATGTGTCATCTTAAAATCTAGGTATGGAGGGTGTACTAGCCTCACAATACCATTCACTTGGTAGTAGCCTACTTTTAAGTTAGTGCACATCAACCTATTTATGACGATCCAATTGCCACACAGAGCTATTCCGAAGTTAGAGTAACCAAAACCACAACTTATGAGGGAATTATCTGTCCTCATTCCAGAGTTATGAGTAGAAAGAGAATTATTTATCCTTAATTACTTTGATAGGGAGGGTATCTTCAATCCTCACACTATCCCCTCAACTACTTAGATAGGGAGGGTATCTTCCTTCCTCACACTATCTATAATCCAAGAATGCATCAAGTAGAGAGGTAATTATCAGTCCTCAACTACATTTCATCTAGGGAGAGCTCAGGTAAAGAAGGAGGGAATTATCCATCATCAACCTCAATAACTCAAGTGGTAAGGGAATATTCATCCTCAACCACCATTTCCAAGTCTCCCACTAGGACCAAGGATATCCTAGATATTGGGTTATTCATGAAAATCAATCATCAATCTTATCTTGCATGTAATAAAACATGTCATCATTGTTGAATTTCTTAAATATATATGTAACATGAGTAGCATTAATAAATAATTAAAATATTATTTAAATCATTAATATATATTAATTATGGAATCATGGTTTATAATATAGCATTTTATCAATTTGTGAATATTATAATTGGGCTTTTTAGTGTGAGTGGCTCGTGATGGGTTGTGCTATTCATTTCGTAGCCTGTTGAGAGGTCCCTTCTCTCATCTAGTAAGAGTATAAACTGACTTCCCCATTAGGCAGTTTACAACAAGTATAGAAAACTTACCAGGGTTAAGGGTAGTTTTCTCTCACACCAAGATTCCTTCCTAATTTCTTCACAAAACAACAATGGATTGTGGAATCATACTAAGTACACATTCTTGATCAATATCTTGAATACAATGTGTTTAATATGTTATAATCTTGTATCTAGAATTGATCTAGGCTTATTGAATTTAAATATATCCTTCAATTGGTATCAGAGCCAATAGATACAGATTATGGCTATTATATATTTGTTTCTTTTTTCCATAATCAAAACAAAATTTTCATATATCCATTTATGAATCCCGATTTCGATTGGATCCTTTTTTGACCAAATTTGATCAAATTAGTTTAGGGGTTTTTCTTGTTAGTGAATGTTGATTCATATACCCAAATATTATGTCGTTTCATTATGTGATTTATCAGAATTGAGTTAATCTTCTTCGCAGGTTCCATTTTATTGATCTAAAAATCATCTTTTTTCTTTTCTTTTTTTATCTCAATGAAATCGAAAATTCTTTGAGGGCTTCTTCTTGTCACAACAATGCGACCTTGGCCCCAAAAAATGGTAGCGTTTCGTTACCTAAATGACGAGATACAGATGGGTTTGTATCACGGGTCATCGCGACCCGTTTTGAGTTTCCGGGCAAGGAAGATGACTCTTCCAGTGACACCTACTCGCGGCCAATGCGCGTGGGGGCGCATGAGTGGATTTGTAGTGTTCAAAATTTTTTTATTTTTCGTCCAATAATTATTATTTAATATTTTAATGTTTTCTAAAATTTTTTAAAATTTTTTAGACATCTGTAAATATTTTATATTAATTTATCTGAGAATAATTTGTATTTTTAAATACTGTACTCTCAGATTTTAGGCCTAAAATTTTGTGACTATTCTTTACTCTGCTAGTGACTCTTTGGTATATGATACTCTCCTTGTTAATATGTCATAGTCATGGAATTATTTTTTGGGTATATATGTGAATTGAATTTTTTATATATATACATAATATGAGTTTATCATATTCTATTAAGCATAAATACGATAATTTGTATAATTGTAAGCTCACCTATCATGGGTACAATTGTGTAAATTTTGTGAGTTGAATGATTAAATTTTTTTAATCAATTTTTTATTGCATTAATAGTAATTACACCCTATTGGTGTGTTGTTATTAATGTAATTTGTTATTGTACAGTGTGCTGTTAGATTTATGCTTATGTCAATTATTTTTCGAGTACCCTATTGGTATTAAACATTTTGGTGATATAAGATTTGTGCATTATATTATTATATTTCTTATTTATTATGGTTCGGGACCCTTAGGCAGGACCATGATAAGTAAGAAATTTTTTCTAAAAGGACTTGTTTGGTTGTGCATACAAAGCCATTTAATTCTCTTGTTGCATAATAACATTTTGCATATTAAATGTTTCCTTTTGTTGTTTTCATGCCAGCCTCTTTGCTCATGCAATTGACTTCTGTCAAGACTTCGAATGGGACTAACTTTAAGGATTGGAAAGAATCTCTGGATCTTTATTTGGCTATACTAATATTGACTTGGCTTTAAGAGAAGAAGAGTCTGCTGCTCTTACTACTGAGTCCACTGCTACTGAAAAGGCTTTTTGTGAAAAATGGGAGCACTCAAACATAATGTGTCTTATGGTGATGAAATACACTATGGAGAAGTCAATTAGACAGAGCATTCTAGAGAGCAAGAAGGCTGTGAAATTTTTGAAATCTGTTGGTGAGAAATTCATGACTTTTGATAAAGCTCAGAAGGGCTAATATCTTTCTTTGCTTGAGAAGACTAAATATGATGGTGTTAGTGGAGTTTGTGAGCACATCATGAAGTTAGTGCACTATTTTAATAAACTGAAGTCTCTCAAGGTTGATCTCAGTGAAAGTTATCTAATCTGGCAGGTTCTGGAGTCACTCCCTTCTCAATTTGATGTTTTGAAAACCTCTTATAACACTCCAAAAAATGAGTGGACAGTTGATGAAATGATTGCTATTGTCTCTCAAGAAGAGGATTCTATAAGGAAAGGGAAATCACATAGTGTTCAGTTTGTTACTTCTACTTTTGGTACTAAAAATGAGAAAAAGAAAAGTTACAAAGGCAAGTTTCAACATGATAAGAAGAAAGGAGGGAAAGTATCTCAACACCTAGAGCCTAAGAAGAATTTCTTCAAGGGAAACTGCAAGTACTGCAAGAAGTATGGCCATAAAGTGGATGATTGTTACATTCTCAAGAAGAAACTTAAGAAGCAAAGTACACTCCTAGCTCTAGCTTGTTTTGAAACAAATGTGATTGATATTACTCCCAATACTTGGTGGTTTAACTCAGGTGTAACTATTCACGTTGTGAATTCTTTAAAGGGTTCACAAGCCTGAGGAAACTAAGTAATGCTAAATCTAAGATCATTGTGGGAGATAGAGCTAGAGTATCAGTAGAAGAAATAGGAGTAGTTACCTTCTATTTACCTTCTGGACATACTTTATTATTGAAAGATGCTGTTTATGTACCTTCCATGAGGAAGAATTTAATTTCAGTTTTAACTTTGGATAGATGTGGCTACACTTTTGAATTTGGTAATGGAAAAGTTGTTGTTTGTTTTCATTCTGTTGCCGTTGGTTTAGGAGTTTTGTGTGATAGGCTATATATGCTGAATTTGAATGATATGTCTGTTAACTCTGTTGTTAGAAGTAAGCGTAGTAGGACTAATGAGAGTTCTTCTATGCTATGGCATAGACACTTGGAGCATATCTCTAGGCCCCGAATTGAAAGACTGATTAGGGAATGTATTCTTCATAACCTTGACTTCTCTGATTTTGACACTTGCGTTGATTATGTTATAGCAAGTTCACTGCCAAAACTAGGAATAAAGGAACAGGTGAGACGATGTGCTACAGTTGATTCACACAGACATGTGTGGACTTATTACACCCACTGCCATGGGTGGATATAGGTACTTTATTACCTTCATAGATGACTTCTCTAGATTCGGTTGGATAGATATTCTCTACGAGGTTCTTTGGATGTTTTCAGATCCTTCAAGTCTGCCGTTGAATTAAAGATAGGCAAGAAGATCAAATGTGTGAGGTCTGACAGAGGAGGTGAATATTACGACAGATATGATGAAACTGAAAGAAATCTAGGACCGTTCACCAGATTTCTCGATGAATGTGGAATTGAAGCTCAATATACTATACTTGGCACTCCTGAACAGAATGGAGTTGCACAGAGACGTAACCGCACGCTTATGGATATGGTGAGATGCATGTTAAGTCATTCGTCATTGCCAGATTTTCTTTGGGGAGATGCTTTAAAGACTACTGTGTACATTCTTAATTAAGTACCTAGCAAGTCTGTGCTAAAAACTCCCTATGAGCTGATGTCTAGAAGGAAGCCGAGTTTAAAACACTTTCATGTGTGGGGTTATAAGGTAGAAGTTAGACCTTATAATCCTCAGCAGAAGAAGCTTGATCTTAAGACTGTTAGCGACTTCTTCATTAGCTATTGCGTAGGCTCCAAAGGTTGCAAATTCTATTGTCCTTCTCACTCTATGCGAGTCATCGAGTCTGACCAAGCAATATTCTTTAATGAACCAGTTACTCTTAAGGAAGATCGGACTGTAGTTCCTGTACCGGCTATTTCACTTCCTACAGATATCATGGTTCCAATCAATCATAATGATGATCAGGCTCTTAGATGAGAAGATGATGTAGTGGTACCAGCAGCTGATGAATAGGAACCAGATGACATCACTAAAGTAGTCCCATTAAGACGATCTCAGAGAATACGTAGGCCTTCTATACCAGATGACTATGTAGTGTATCTTCAGGAGCACGAGTTTGATATCCATGATGACGACGATCCTATCACTTTTAAGAAGGCAATCTCTAGCTCTTATGCTTCCGATTGGCTAAATGCTATGCATGATGAATTGTCTTCTATGTCTCATAATACTGTTTGGGATCTCATGGAGTTACCAGTTGGTTGCAAACTCATTGGGTGCAAATGGGTTTTCAAAACCAAGCGTAGTCTAGATGGTAGAGTTAAGAGGTACAAAACTAGACTAGTAGCAAAAGGCTATAGTCAAAGAGAAGGCATTGATTATAAGGAGACTTTCTCGCCAGTCTCTACAAAAGATGTGTTTCAAGTTATTATGGCTTTGGTAGCTCACTTTGTTTTAGAACTTCACCAAATGGACATGAAGATGACTTTTCTGAATAGAGATCTAGCCGAAGATGTCTATATGGTTCAGGCTAATGGTTTTGTTGAAACAGGAAAGGAGCATTTGGTTTGCAGACTTAAAAAGTCCATTTATGGACTGAAATAGGCATCCAAGCAATGGTATTTGAAATTTGATTAGGTTGTCACTTCTTTTGGCTTCAAAGAAAATGCCTCAAATCATTGCATTTATTTGAAGACTATTGTGAGCAATTTTATAATTCTTGTTCTATATATCGACGATATTCTTCTTACTAGCAGTTGTGTTAAACTTTTAACTGAAACAAAACTGATATTGAGTAGCCATTTTGATATGAAGGACCTTGGTAATGCTTCAGTTGTTTTAGGCATCCAGATTTACCGTGATAGGTCATATGACATTCTTGGGTTATCCCATAGAGGATATATTGAAAAGATCCTCAAGTGGTTTAACATGCATTCTTGCTCCCCATGTGCTGTACCTGTTCAAAAGGGTGATAAACTCTCTAAATCTCAATGTCCTCAAAATGATATAGAGATAGTTGAAATGGAAAAAGTCCCATATGCTTCCGCTGTTGGCAGTTTAATGTATGCTCAAGTTTGTACTCGTCCCGATATTACTTTTGCTGTTAATGCTTTAAGGAGATACTTGAGCAACCCAGGTTTGGGTAATTGGAAAGCCTTGAAAAAGCTCATGGGATATTTGTAGGGAACCAAGGATTATTTGTTGACCTATAAGAAGTCTGATCAACTTCAGGTCATTAGTTATTCTGATTCTGATTTTGCAGGTTATCCTGACGACTGAAAGTTTACTTCCGGCTCCATTTTTATGATGACAAGAGGAGCTATCTTTTGGAAGAGTGTCAAACAGACTCTTAAAACTACTTCTATCATGGAAGCAGAGTATGTCGCTTGCTATGAGGCTATTTGTCAAGCCATGTGGCTAAAAAACTTTATCTCCGGCTTTCATATTGTTGAAAGCATATCTAGGCCATTTGTGATATATTGTGACAATATTGCTATTGTGAATTTCTCTCAAAACAACAGAAGCACTTCTCGCTCAAAGCATTTTGATATTAAATATCTATTTATTAGAGAGAAAGTTCTAGAGTTTCAAACTCGAATTAAGCATGTTGCTATGGAGAACATATTAGCAGATCTACTAACTAAAGGCTTGACTGTTGGAGCTTTTCAGAATCATGTAGCTCATATGGGTTTAGTTAAGTCTTTTGATGTTTTGGGTTAGTGGGAGTCTGAAATTTTATATTTACTTATTGTCATTCTTATGAGATATGTATGAGATAACGTCACTTTTATTATTATATCTCTTTTTATAGCATTTTCATATGCTTGGACCATTCTTGGATTGCATATTTCTCTTAATTGATTATATTTTTTCCATATTCATTATTCTTTATGTGAAATATAAGCATTTAACATGTATGATTTACTTCCCTATCAGATACTATTTATGCAACATTAAAGCTTATGTTTCTTAGACTGTTGGTTGATATGTGCTTTAACCATAATTGGTATTCTAGTCTTAATGGTTCTTGTATTTTAATGATTGACTAATGCTATCCAAGTGGGAGAATTATTGAATTTCTTAAATATATATGTAACGTGAATAACATTAATCAACAATTAAAATATTATTTAAATAATTAATATATATTAATTATGGAATTATGGTTTATAATATAGCACTTTGTCAATTTGTGAATATTGTAATTGAGCTTTTTAGTGTGAGTGTCCCGTGATGGATTGGGCTATTCATTTCGTAGCCTATTGAGAGGTCCTTTCTCTCATCTGGTAAGAATATAAACTGACTTCCCCATTAGGCAGTTTACAACACGTATAGAAAACTTACTAGGGTTGAGGGCAATTTTGTCTCACACCAGGATTCCTTCCTGATTTCTTCACAAAACAACAATGGATTGCGAAATTATACTAGGTACACATTTTTTTTATCAATTTCTTGAATACAATGTGTTTAATATGCTATAATCTTGTATCTATAATTGATCTAGGCTTATTGAATTTAAATATATCCTTCAATCATATCATCTCATCTCATAGCATTATGCATCCATATCATAATAAGCATGCAAGAGAGTCATTCATCATATCATTTCATAATTTGAATTTCAAAATTTTATCAATGCACAATCTTGACACAAAGTGTCCATTCATAAATAAAATCACTAATCATAGTGAGGACATTTGAAAACACATCATTTAATACTCTTAAAAAGGTTCATATTCTGAGAACAAGGCTTTGTTATTTGAATAATATGTGTTGTTATTCGAATAATAGCCTATTTTTATGCTTTATGTAACTTGTTATTCGAATAAGGCTTGCCTTATTCAAATAACACACTTTTTTTTCTAACTTTCCTCATGCTTGCTATTCGAATAACAATCTTGTTATTCGAATAACAAGATGCAAAATCATATTTCTACATCATTTTCCTTGTTGTTTCCTCTATTTTCTTCATTCTAATCAAATCTCTTTCTATCAACATGTATTCATACTCTAAAACAAGCAAGAAAACAATAAGAAATCATCAACTTTAGCACATATAATGATATGTTTTCAAACACCCATAAAATGGTAAATCTCAATATAGGTATCAAACCCATTTTTCAAATCTCAAGTTTCATCATAAATCAAAACAAGAAATCAAGTTCTCATGTCATAATCAAGTACATATTCATCATTTCATCTTTTCATTTCAAAATCATCATTGAAATCATCAGTTTCCAAATATTGGAAGACAAAAGATGAATAGAAAAGGTAAAGAAAACCCCCTACCTCAACTCCTTTGCAAAGGTCCTTCCTTTCTATCTTTGAATCTTCCTTTATCTTGATATTTCTTTCTTTCCTCATTTCCTTCTTTTTCTCTTTCTTTTCTAGTGGTTGGATGAATGTGAGAAAGAAATGAGAGTGAGAATTTGAAAACAGAGAGAGAAGTGAGAAAATGAGGGTAAGAGGCGGTGAGAAACAAGAAATAAAGGGGAAAAGTGAAATCCAGCTAGAAACATTTTGTCTGCTAAATACACTTTAATATTTCATATATGAATTTTCTAACCTTCACAGGTATTATAAAAAATTCTAGGATTTCCTTCATTTATCAACTTTATATTTTCATATATCTCATTATACACCTTTGCCAGACACTAAGCTTCACTATTCATCCCTAGGTTGAATTAAACCTTATGGAATTGAACTAAGAAGCTTTCAAGTGTTCAATTTAATCTGTTTCCACCCTTTTATTTTAATCTTCATTCATTATTTAACATTTGCTCATAATTTCATGATTTTATGAGTTGCTTGTCTGTCTAGTTTGGTTTTTGAACACTATCTTAGTGTTATTTAAAATGTCAAACTAATTCATTTGATCTTCCAAAATTTAATACAACTCATTCCAATCCTTTATGACTTAGAAATAAATGTTCCATATTTATTTCTAACTTATCAGCCATTTAGACTAATTTCTAAGCTATTTCTCAACTTCAGTGTTGTAGATTTATGCTCAAATCAGTATCAAACTCATCAAATATCTTTCACCAATTTTATTGAGCTAATATAACCCCGAATAAAATTATTAGCTTAGGGAGGATGTTACAAGGAGCAACGTACAACACAGCGATTTCGTCTCACCACACAGAAGAATGAAAACTGGAGATGGATTTGAGGGTTAGGGTTTAGTAATTTAGGGGTTAGGTTTCATAAGGTTTAGAGATGGATTTCTGAAATTTTAGTGGAAATGAAAACTGAATATGAGATGAGATCTCAAAGTTGGTTTCGTAAGTTTTCGGTGTGAGATGGGAAGAATGGATCAGTTTGGTGATATATGGTTATTTGAATTAGAATATAAATTAGTTAACCAAACCATTTTGTAAAAAAATAACCAGTTCAGGTTTTTATAAAAAGAAACTGGTTCAATTATTTTAAAAGTGGTTTGGTTTGGTTTATGGATAGGTTTGGTTCATTTTGTTTTTTTGCACAGGCCTATAAAGTAACCACTAATGGTTTTGGGTCAAGCTTCTTTAACTATGGGTTATAAGGCCTCACCTCTACCCTACAGCCCCAAACATGAAAATGCCTCAAACTAGGCCGTTTGCCTGACATAAGCTCATATAGAGTCTTCAACATAGATTTACTTAACACATGATTCAATATATAAGCAGTAGTTTTCAAGGCATTTGTAACATCCTCTTCTTAACATGTTAGACTAGTTTATGGTTACAAAGATAGCATAACACTTGATTAACATGTCAGCCTATTTTTGTGACAAACTGAGTTAGTTTGGGTACTTTGTTGTAACTCAAAGTGTGAAAAGTAGTTTAAAATGACTTAGATAGTAGCATAAATTGCTAAATTGAGGGAAATAAACCTAGAGAGATTGTTTCTAAGTCACAAATAGGTGGAAGAGGGTGTAGTTAAAATTGGAGAGTAATCAGAGTTATTTTGGTATTTTTAGGCATACTAGTTGTGCGTTTTAATGCCAGATTGACTAGCAGCAGATATGAAAAAATAGAATATTAGTGAAAAAATAAATTAGATGAATCTTAGTATTTATTCTAAAATTGTTGAAAGTTAGGAAACTTGATTTAGCATAACTCGAGTGTCTTTAGCAGATATAAAGTTCCAACTATGGGCTTAAGGGCCGAAGTTAGACTTTGTTTTCTTATTTTCTCTCTTATCTCTCGGCTGAACAAAACAGAAACAAAAACAGAAAATGAAAGAAGGGAAAAGAAAAAAGGAAAAAATGGGGGAGAAAGGGGGAAAAGAAGGAGGAGCAAGGGAATATCAAAATCAAAGCTCAAGCTTAAAGGTTAATCATCCTCACAAAATGGTAGGGGTTCTAAACCTTAAATCGCATCTTATTCCTTCATCTACTCAAGGTTGATGTTAGGTCTTTTAGATGGAGAAAATGGACTTTGGGAAGCAAAATATATTTTCTTACTCAGTTTTTGTTTTCATTGGTTGAACTTAATTATTTTCAGCTTAACGGATTCAAGTTAGATAACTTTGTCTTTGGACAAAACCAATTAGTTTCTCAAGTTGGAACATAGAACTTAGGTTATGGTTTTAACCATTAATCCATATTTAAGTGAACCAACAAGTTGTTTAAGCCACGTCGAGACGTGAGTGACCAAAGAGCTTGGCGCCACAGCGTGACAATACTGCGCCAAGGCGTGAGTTCTAAGAATTCTCAAGAATGTTATTTTTGATGAATTGAGTTCCCTAATTGTTAGATCCCTTTCATATGCCTTGTAGAGTGTGTTGAGATACTAATAGGGGTATTTTTAAAAGAGAAAGACTATCTTGCATATATGGGAAAGGAAGAGACCTTAGTGCAACCAAGAGTAATGGATTATCATAGGTAGATATCTAGACCCTTAGGTAACCCAAAGTTGCATTTAATATCACATATGAGGTGATGAGGATAGGGTATACTAGATACAAGTAAGCTGAGAGAAAGTGAAGTTAGTGATACATGAATGGACTTAGTATAGAGATAGTGTAACACCTTGGAAAAATATGTTAGACTTGTATATGGATACAGAGGTAGCCTAATACCTATTTAACATGTCTGGTTAATTTTGTGACTTTCTGAGCATGTTTAGCCATTTTGCTGTAACATTATTTGTGAGAAATAACTGTTATTAGCCTCGAAAATGGTTTAAACTGATCAATTAGTGAAAATAAATATGAAAACTTTATTTTTAGGTCACAAATGTATGAACTAAGCTACAATTAAAATTTGAGAAAATCGAAGTTATTTGGAATTTTTAAGCATACTAGATGTGTATTTTAATACCGGATTGACTAGTTATAGATATGAAAAAAATGTGACAATAGTGCAATAAGATATTCTATGAATCTTAGGATTTATTTTATATATGTTGGAAGTAAAGAACTTGGATTCGGTGGAATCTAAGTATTTTTAGTAGATCAGAATTTTTGGTACCTTTTAGTGATTGGCTATAAGAAGCCAATTCTGACTTCTTCTCTTCATTTCTCTCACGGCAGCTAGGAACAAAAGCTGAAAAGAGAAAGGGAGAAAGGGAAACCATGGGGGAGAAGGAGAAAGGAGGAGGAAAAGCTAAGGGACCAAGCTTGAAAGAAGATCCATGAACAAGGTCAAGGCTTCAAGATCTTCATTTTAGCTACAAGAGGTAGGGTTTTTGAGCTTGAACTTCATCTTTTTCTCACTTTTTCATGTTTAGGTTATTGAGATCTAATATGCTCAAATGAATTCTTGTGATGTTTTAAGTAATTCTCTTGCTTGGATAAGTTTTAAATGTAGTTTATGACTTATTTATGCTAAGTGTTGATTTTAAGGGTTTGGATGAGTGCTTTAGTATTTTGATCCATATTTTATGAAATGAATTGGAATTTTATGTTTCCCTCATGTTTGTGAACTTGTTTGGGACTCGAAATCACCAAGAAACCAATTTGAAGTGATCAAATTTCGTGTATGGCACTAATAGAATAGTTCCACACATCTGTAGAATTCTACAGATTCTGTTTTGGGTGATGAGCGCCAAGGCACCCTGAAGGTAGCGCCTGAGCACCCTCGGCCCTGAAGGGTTAAGCTTCTTGTTGGACAATTAGCGCCTAGACGCCCATGTTAGAGCTCTTGAGCGCTCAACGTCCAGAGAATCTCGTGTAATGCTATTGTCTGCGCGCCTAAGCATCGGTATGGAAGCACCTGAGCGCTGAGGCAGGGTAAAATATACTTTTTAGCATATGTTGCTAATTTAATTCCCTACTTATTGGGATCATTTGTGCAAGTCTTTTAGGGTGTAATAAGATACTTTGGAGAATATTTCTTGGAGAGAATTATTAACTTGCATATATGAAGAGTTTAGGAACCTTGAGCATCTAAGTGTGTTGGAACGCAACAAGGAAGTGTTTAGAACCTTATTCGACATGAGGTTGACTTCAGTATCACTTGTGAAGTGATGGTGTGAGGTTTTAGACACAAAACCATTAGTGTTGAAACACAACTAGTGGTAGTTCTTGGAAAGAATAACCACTTACCTTATGTGAATGACTTTGAGAAGTTAAGACAAGGTGTAGTAGAAATAACTAGTTTAGGTTTGTTTAGCATAGTATGCCTATCTTTATGCATAGATTACTCTTTTAGAGTTAAAGTTGAGTTTAAGATGCATAGTTGATGTATATCCTCTTGTTCTTAAAGGTTGAACTTGAGGATATGCTAGAAACATAGGTTGGTTCCTTTATGAGATAGAGTTAAGCCAAAGGTACATGTTTTCTAGTGATAGTTCTTTCACTTAGTTAGGGTGAACCTTATGATAGGATTTAGGAAACCCTAGGCATCCTTTGAGAAGTAGAATACCATAGGTCAATACCTAGAACCTTGAGTAATAGGAGGTTTCCTTGTGATTCACTTGTGAAGTGATGAGGTGAGGTACTAAGTGTTGTATATTGAGTGTGCTTGGCTAGTAGTATTTGTTGTTATGTATAAGTTGCTTCTTATAAAGAAGGTAGAATTGGAGATACATAGATGACATTTACTACCTTGTGAAGCAAGGTTTGAGATATAAGAAGAACTAGAAATGTGACCTTGCACCTTATGTGATAAGAGAGCTTAGTTAGGAAGTTTGCTAGTTTTCCTTAATCACTTGGTTAGAAATGGCCTAGTGATGATTGTTGGTAATTGCAAAATACATTGCATATCTTCTTTTTAAACTTATTGTATGCTATTTTCCTACATATTGTAACCTCACATGGTGTGCACAATAATATGACCTGAGAATAAGGTGTGAACCTAGGTTCTCGTAGTAGGTAATGCTATTATGGTCAGGGTTACTAATGTATGAGGTTAGTAGTAGTACTCTTACTTTCGTGAGGAGAACGAGTCCACACATTACCAGGTAGTGTCAGGGCTTGGAGTCTATCCTACCCAATATATACAAGGGAACACTGTTCTTGGGAAATAAGCAAGTAGCATGTATTTTTCTAAAACCTAAAATATGCATTAACATTGAATCATTTAGGATCTTGTGTGAGCATAATTATACACCATATCATTAAGCATTGCATTTGTTGGCCGCTGTATGGGCAGCTGCCTCGCTTGCTTATTGGTTGCTTGCTCGATGATATCTCACAATTGTATAGGCGGTTGTTTGATATCATTGATTGTTCGGTATTAGTGTGAGATAAGATTTTAGCTTGCCTTGTGAATGTTACATAGCGTATGTATACGTTCTGATAGTATTGAGCAATAACTCATTTATCTGTTGCTGGCTTAATCTTATGTTTATTATATGGTTTGTTCATTGTGATGAATAAATACTGGTTTTGGAATGCTTATACTGAGAAATTGTGATTTCTCACCCCGATATGTTTCCATGTAAATCCAGGTATAGGTAAAGGGAAGCAGAAGAAGCAGAAGAACTAGCGTAGTTTTATTTTGTTTCTTATAATAAATATGTTGTATATTTATTTCCTGCTACCTTGAGTTTACTAAAAGTTATGTATTACAGTTTACCTTTGAAAGGCTGATGATGTATATATATAGCTTTTTGGTTGTCCAAGCTCTCTATATTTACTCATTGTGTATGAATGATATAGGTTTAGTTGGTTGTGTTAATTTAGAAGTGACATAGCTGGTACTGTGTGCCTTGTATATGTGAGATAAATCAGGTTTGTAGTATTGGGATGTTACAGATAGTATTGAAGTTCCAATCTTTAAGCATTATAATAGTTAAGAATTGCCTAAAGTAGGTATCTAGGACCTTGAGTATACTAGGGTGGCATAGTTTACCACTTGTGGTGTGAAAATAAGGCAAGCTAGATACAAGAATCATTATTATGATTACTTAGCTAGAAACATAGAATATGCTCCTCTATGAGTTAGAAGTGAGCTGAGAGTACATGTTTATTAGAGTTTAGTTCTTCATTTGGTTAGAGAGAACCGTGTGATGAGTTAATGTGGTGCTTTTGTATGAGTTATACAAAACATTGCATAGTTTCTTGTTACATGCTAATTCCAAAGTAGAGCAATTTTTAATGATGAATAATCATATGACCAAGGAGATAAATGGAAAGTCCAAAAATCTCTTTAAGTGAGGATTCAGTCCTAACTTTTCTTTAGTGCCAGGATTACTAGTTTTATATAGTAGAATTTGTACTCTCACCAGTGTGGTAGGAACCAATCCACTTATTACCAGGTAGTTCGAAGAGTTAGTCTTCTTATCTACAAGCTTAAAAAGAATTTGGAATAAGCAAGTGACATATACACAATCATATTCATTTCCTATTTCTTGGCAATTGTATGGGCAGTTGTCTAGTGAATATGATATTTTACAATTGTATGAGCAGTTGTTTAATATCATTGATGGTATGTTTATGAGTTTAAGGTTAGGTATTGGCTTAGTGAACATTTACATAGAGTAAAAGAATGTAAATGTTCGAATGGCATGGAGTAAAGACTTCACTGCTTGTTGCTAATTCTACTTTTCAGTGTTAGTAAGTTTATTCATAAAAATAGCTTATACGCGTAGTACCTATAACAAGTTTATGAATGAACTAGTTGTGATATGATACAACTATGTAGATAGTTGTTCTTATCATATGAGTAAAGGGCTTAGGCTTGTAGATTATGTGTTGTGTTTAGTAAACCTTTATATAACAGTAGCATGTGAATGTTCTAGTGATATTAAATAGAGATTTAATATCTTGTAGCAACCATAATCTATTGTGGTTAAGTTCGAGTATTATAAGGTTAAGTAGATATGAGACAACTTTAATATATTATATAGTTGTATAAGCGATTGTATAATGTTGATATAGATTATATTGATATGCAGTTTGCATAGTTTAATGTCATGAAATATATGAATATTACTGAGAATTTTTATGTTCTCACCCCTTTCTGTGTTTCCATGGTAAAAGTAGGTCAAGATCCTTCTAAGGATAAGAAGATAAAGAAACTGAAGACTAAGTAGAATAGTTTCTTTATTTCTTTTAGTAACAAAGTTAATATATTTATTTATATCTACTTTGAGGATGTAAAAGTTGTATATGTATAAAACTTTACCTTTTTGGGTTATTTTTGTATATGTGTATGACTTGTTAGTTATGGCTCTCCATATTTATTTATAACTGATATGGATTAGTTTATGATTATGTTAGAAGTAGCATAGCTATTATTGCTTATCCAGATATTTGTTAGTTATACTAGGGTAACAGTATTAGGATGTTACAACACCTCCCCACAAGAATTATAGAAGAGTAGAATGACTAAATATACATCTCACTATATCCATAAGAGTACGATTTCGCCTTTTTACAACTATGTTTTGTTGCTGAGTACCAGGCATGGTGTATTATGCTTCAATACCACAGTCATGTAAGAATCTAACAAAAAATCCAGGATTTCTATTAGTTTCATCATACCTGTCATGGTACTCATCAACCGTATCAAGCCTCACACATTTGATATGCTTACTAAATTTCAATTCAACAACGGCCTTGAATGTCTTAAAGACATCTAAAGATTTGGATTTCTCATACAATAAATCAATTCAACCATACCTAGAGAAGTAGTCAATAAAGGTGATAAAATACCTAAAATTGCTTATAACAATAGGAGTAATGGGCCTACAAATATCTATATGAATTAATTGTAGTATTTCTTCATTCTGGTAACCTCACTCTTTCTAGCTCTAGTTGTAGGTTTTCCTTTTATACAATCAACACAAGTATCAAAGTCAGAGAAGTCCAGATCATGAAGAATATTCTCCTTGATCAACCTCTCCATTCTCTCCCAAGAGATGTGTCCTAAATGTTTGTGCCACAATATAGAAGAGTTTCAGCAACTCTACCACACTTGTTCCCAACAACATTATTGATATCTAAATGTTGTTGATTAACAGATAGGGGATCAACATCCAACATGTATAGACCATTAGATAAGACTCTAGAACCAACAAGAGCATAATCATAATATAAAGAAACCATTTCATTACTAAAGTGGAAATTGTAGCCACAACTATCCAAAACAAAAACTAAAACCCAATTCCTCCTTATAGAAGGCATATAAATCATATCTTTCAAAACTAAAACATGTCCAGTACATAATTTTAAAGAAACCACTCCTATGTGTTCTACTTTGACGCTAACTTTATTTCCTATTGTGATCATCAACTCCCTTTCACTTGGTCTCCTCCTGCTTCTAAACTCATGCAATGAGTTTGTAACATGAATAGTTGCACCAGTATCTAACCACCATGTAGTTGAAGAAACATTAACTAGATTTGATTCAAAACATACTAGAGCTAAAGGGTTATCTTTCTTTTTCTTAAGTCAGCTCTTGAACTTCAAACAATTAGACTAATTATGCCCAAATATGTCACACAACTTATATTTTCGATTAAACTGATATTTGGGCTTAACAACAAAAGACTCACCAAGACCAGAAGGTGGCCTTGACGGTGGCTCAGAAGGATATCCAAGCTTATCATTCCCGTTCCTCTTAAACTAGGGCTTACTGTTCTTCCTTTTTAGCAAATTTGTTCTTATTGTCACCATTCTTATGAGAAGTAAACTAAACACTATGGGCCTTGCCCTTCTTCATTGTCTGCTCCTCTTGAGTAAGGATGGATATAAGATCAGTAATCACCCATGCCTCTTTCTGAGCGTTATGAGACGTCCTCAGAATATTAAAACTAGCAGGAACAAACTCTAACATTTTCTAGACTAAGAAATCCTCTCCCAATTCCATTTTTATGGACCTTAACTTGTTGTACCAATTCACAAGTTTCAAGACATGTTCGCAAACACCACTCACACATGTACGCGAACACTACTCACACCATCATATGTAGTCTTTGTCAACAAATAGAGGTTGTACGCCTTTTCAATTTTATCAAACTTTTTGAATTTCTCAACAACAACCTTGAGAAACTCATTAGCATTATTTGTTTCATGAATGTTCTCTTTGATGGTCTTATTCATGCTATACTTCATAGTCATCAAACATACTTTACTGGATTGAACCCACTTTTCATGTTTCTTCCTATTTGCAATGAAATATGCTTTTGTGGGTCTTTAAGGCTCATCCTCAGTGAGAGTAGTATCAACACCAGAGACAACAAGGAACAATTTCACAGGCTCCACTCAGTCCTCATCATTAGTCTCATTCAATGTCGTTAAAGCATTCATTTGTATTAGTAAAGCTGAAAGAATGATACATTAAAGGGAGATCTTGTCAAGCATATTAACATGTACAATATTTGAGGAGATAACCATAATAGATATCTCCCGTGCAATTGTAATTCCACCTAAGGGTTCCGAATTGCAACACATGAGCAAACTCTCACATACATCAAAATATGTCCCTAAAACTAGTACCGAGAGGATACTAAGAATTCTAAGGATGCAATCTTAATGTCCGTAATAAATCATCAGGAATCATATTAATGAAGACAAACCGATAGAGTAAGTGCATCATCAACACAATCTCTAATGTAACATTACTAAAAATGACACCACAACACAATTAGTACAGCGAAGGCGAGCTCACAATCATGCAAAGTGCCCCAAAACAGTACCACAATACTTTAAACAATAATTCTCAAAATCAAATTACATAAATAACATCAAGATAAATAGTTTTAAAAATAATAAATATTAATTTATGTACAAAATAATACTAAAATTTATTTCAATGGCCAAACAACATTAACTCCGAGAATACAAAATATATATTATGCCCAACAGCATCACAATAATATACAAAAGATAATACCATACATTTTTAATAATTTTAAACTCTAGAAATTTTGGAATAATAAATAAATGAGCATGAAAAAATAAATAAAAATATCCAAAAAATAGTATCAGGCACGTGGAGTGTATAGCAAAAAATAAATTTAAAAAGGAAATTTATACACCTCTTACACGCCCCCACGCGCCTGTAGCATGAGTGGGCGTGGCTGGAAGACGTCGTCTTCTTTATTCGATTTCTGCAAATTGGGCCACCCGACCTATTTTTGTGTAGAACAGGTTGTCATCAATTTCTCCATGATTCCTCATCCGTTTTGAGAAATCTATATGTCTATGGAATCGTAGAAATGGGATCTACAATATCCCCAAGTCAATTTTGAGAAAAAAATCACAAAAGAAAATGGTTTTTAGAGCAAAACCAATGCCACATTCGCAAGACTAGAAAATGAAATTACACACTGGTTTCTTAAATATTTGACATGATTCTTATATCTATCAAAATGCAATTTAGAGATCTAAAATAAACCTATAACAATTTCTAGAATTGATCAAGTAAAAAAAATTTGAATCATAAAAACTTGAATGTTTTAAAGTTCTACGGGGTTGACTAAAATTCTTTGTGAATTCATAACATTATAATGCGATATACATGTTTTTAGACTCAAGATAACCTGATCTACAAAAATCCTAACTTGATTTTTGAAATTGATCTAAAAAACTTTTGAATTGAACATTATATACATTAACGTTTCATGTTTCTTCAATTTTAAACCTCATACAATTTTAGGTAAAACAAAAAAAATGACAGTCATAATTAGGATTAAAACTGTTCTGATACCAATTGCTAGATTTCTTGGATCAATTAATTCGAAATATGGCATATACAATAAAAAATATTGATTATTAAGATTACCTTGAAAAGATGATGATTAGATAACCATGTTTGAATACTTGAATTTGATCTCGATGAGGAAGAGATATTATTCCTATCCCACAGTAGTCACTTACGCATCAGCGTCGATGAGACAATCATACACACTAGAGTGATTAGGTATATAAGTTTTTCCCTGTACATATAAAATAATAGTATAGGCTAAACCTACCCATCATGGTAAGTCTATATATAGGATTCATAAATAAAACTCACATATTGTCACGACCGAGATCGTGGCAGAATAGCAACTTAAATTAAAAATTAGGAGTTGCCACCAATTTTATTTTTTATTAGGAAAAATTGAAAAATCCGATAAAAATAGTCTTTGAAACCATATTGCTCTCAGGAGTCGATTATGTATAGGGAAGGGTGGAAACTTCATCCTACAGCACCCCTAACACACTTGTCTTGATATAATACCTTAAGTTAAGTATGCAAATTCTTGATAACTCTTGAAAATATTTGTTTTACCCTTTTTTTAAAAGATAAACCAAATAGACAAATAAATTATGAAAATTTAATTTTTGGCTTGATGGAATAGGGGTTCCGCTCTTACGTATCCCCTGGTGCAGTGGAGAATTCAAAGTCATATAGTTCTTTAGAAAATAATTGTGGGTTGGTTGATTTTAATTAAAGAAAAAATGATTTAATTTTTTATTTTTTGAAAATTCGAATTCACAAGTCGTTGCGACTTAGTTAATCATGTTAAGGTTTGGATGGGTGAAGCTCGGTGTCACACTAGAGACGTCACCCATTGATTATCAAGTTTGTTGCAAAAAAAATTTATTTAAAAAAAAGAGTTTTGAGTCTTTATGCATTAGTGATCTATTTTATTTTGAAAAAATAAAAATTTGAAGACAAAACAAAACAAAAAATGTTTAATCATCAAGTTGTCACAACTCAGATGATTATAAAAGTTATAGGATTAACGAGTTGTTACAACTCAGATAATCCTATTTTATTCTTCTAAAAAAGGTTCAATTATTTTATATATTTTATTTTCTTTATTCTTATCTTTTATTTATTTTTTTACCTTTCAGCCCATTGAGCCCAGTAGTCTATTTCTCCAAAATAAATAACAGAATTTTAAAACAAAAGGAAAAAAATAGAACAATGTAGTAGTTTACGAAAAATAAGGAAAAAAGGGGGGTTCTGTCTTTTTTTATTTTGAAATGGTTGCAGGTGAGGAAGGAGAGTCAAGTCTGGTGGTTGGTTCAAGCGGCAAGGGACAGAGCTGTTCTAGTTAGTTCGTGGTCGAGCGACGCATGGTTGCTTGATGAGGAGCAGTGCGGATCGGGGTCGAGCAATGTGCAGTTGCGACACAGGTTGCATGGGTTATCGTTCGTGAGTCACAAGATAGATTTTGGTTCAATGGTGCGGTTACGTTGTGGTGCGCAGGTGATGGTTGGCGTTCGCGGTTCGCATCACAGATCAGATCTGGATGGTACAAGGTGTGATGTTGCTAGGTCGCGCATCAATTCCAATCTGGGCTCGATGGGTTGCTGGGCATGGTTGAGTGGCGAGGGTGGAGCTGCGATGCAGCTCGTCGGCATAGGACAGAGAGGGGACGACTGTGTTTGACGGGTATGGTTAGTCGAATCTGGTTCTGGTAGGGCGGTTAATGGTTGAAAACAGTGGGGTTTGTGAGTGGTTGTTGATAGTGGGTTTGTTGGTGATGGGATAGAAGATGAAGGTGGTGGTTATGGTTATTGATGAAGGTTGATGGTGAATTTGTGGTTATGGTGAAGGATGATGGTTTAGGGGCTCTTGGGTGGTTGTAGAGGTTGGAGGAAGATGATGATGAGGTGAGGATCTGAGGGTGTAGGTGAAAGTTGGAGAACGGTGGTTATTGTTATGGAAGCTTGGTGGAGGATTGTTGAAAGTTGAAGATGAAGGCTGCATAAGTGGGAAAATATGGTTGTAGGCAGAAGTCTCTTTTGGGGCTAGGCTATTAGCTTTTTAGGCTGAAGTGTTTGTGTCAAAAGTGTGTAGGTGATAGGTATTTATAGAAAAAATTAGCATTTGGAAAGTGATGGTGATAAGGTTTTGGATGAGTTTGTTTAGGATGAGTTTGATGATGACTGCTAGGGTTTATTTAGGATAAGTTTAATGGCATATAAGTTATGAGATGGATAACAGGTTAATAGGTCAAGTTATGGGCTAATGGGTCAGGTTATGGGTTTTTGCCAGAAAATTAGGTCATTTTATATTTTATATTTTTTTCTCTTTTTTTCTTTTCCTTTTTAACAAAATGCCCTGGACAAAATTAAGTGTTCATAGTTGTCCCTCTTTACTTGTTTCTTACTAGATAAAAAGAATAATTGTAGTTTTTCATTTCATCATTGTAAGGAACGAGTAAAGACATGAACTCAAATTTTGTTCGAAAGCATAAGATGATACAGAAATTTTAAATGCATGAAGCTGATGCAGTCAAAATAAATGATAGAAGAAGTAAATGTAGGGAGCCGATGCGCTCAAAAGTAAATGACAAGGATTTTAAAATGTATGGAACCGATGTGCAAGAAAATAATTTAAAATGCAGAGAGCCAATGCTCTCAAAATAAGTGACAAAAATTTAAAAAAGCATGGAGCCGATGCTCTAAAAGAATTTAAAATGTATGAAGCTGATGCGCTCAAGAGAATTTGAAAATGTAGGAAGCCAATGCGCTCAAAATAAGTAACAAAAATTTAAAGAAGCATGGAGCTGTTGCTTTCAAAAGAATTTAAAAATATAGGGAGCCAATACGCTCAAAATAAGTGACAAAAATTTAAAGAAGTATGGAGCTAATGCTCTTAAAAGAATTAAAATTCATGGAGCTTATGTGCTCAAAAGAATTTAAAAATGCATGGAGCTGATATGCTCAAAAGAATTTAAAAATGTAGGGAGCCAATGCGCTTAAAAGAATTTAAAATGAATGTAGTCAGCACTCAATAGAATTCATGGAGGCAATGCGCTCAAAATGCATGGAGTCAATGCGCTAAAAAATGCATGGAGCCGATGCGCTCAAAATGCATGGAGCCAATGCGCTCAAAATACATGAAGCCGATGCGCTCAAAAGAATTTTAAAATGCATGGAGCTGATGTGCTCAAAATGACATGAAACTATTTGTGCCAATAAGACATGAACTTAAGATCTTTTTTTTCTCTCTCTCTTTTTCTCTCCTTTCTTTTCTCTTTTTTTTCTTTATTTTCTTTTCTCTCTTTTAATTATTCTTAAAAATCATTTGAACTAGCGACAACTCTGGAACTTTGACTAATCAAACCCTTGCTCATGTGCTTTTCTTCAACAGACCCTTCGATTGACTTGGAATCTTCTTGACTTTCTTTTTTCTTCTTCATTTCTTCTTTATTTTTTTTTACCCCCCTTTTCTTCTTGACAATGAAAACTTAGGTGGCTAGTATTGTAATCATTCCCAAAAAATGCTGCATTGCAATTTGTACTTTGAACTACTGAGATCTTTTAATTCAACTCAATCATTGAAGGATTGCTAAAGAATTGTCAAATCCAACTATTGACCTTAAATTTATCTTATTTGAGACATAACTTAATCAGTAAACATGCATTCATGAATGAACATAAATTCATTGAATGAATAAACCTCCTTTTATTACTTTGGTAAACTAATTGTATATGAACTTTTGGTAAGACATACTTAAAAAAAAAACAAAGAAACAAAAGAAAATTGCAAGGAAAAAATTTGCCCCGGTATTGGTTCCTTGACCCTCATCCAATTGATTCCCTGCAACTGCTTAACAACTCAACTCCTGTCTTTATTGCTATTTCCTTAAACAAATCTTTTAAAAAATTTGCCCTAGTATAGTCAATTGAATGCAAACAAAATCGCCCTCGTGTAGCCAATCAAACACAAATAAAAATTGCCCTATGTTGAAAAACAAATTCGGCAAGGGCACCGAATCGCTACAAGTAATATAATGATGAGAAAAGAGATATCATCTCCACAGGGATTGTAATTGTTTTATCAACACAAAAGAAAATGTTGTTTCTACTTGAACTGAGAATAAGCTTTTGGTAACTTGAAATGTATTGGTTTTAAACAAGTATAAAAGGAATGAATTAAAAATAGAGCAATTGATAAATGAAAGACTATTTTTCAATTTTTAATGAGAAGAAAATCTATCGAGAAAAGTGGCTATGGTCCGAATCTCAATGTTTACCCTCTTATACTACTGGTTTACTCTCAATACAAGTAATAATCATGTATTTGAAGTTCCAATCAACAAATTAGACTTAGATCAATCCTTTGATTCAAAGCCCCTTTAACCCAAAATACAACACCCAATTCCCTAGGTAATTGTTAATTCAGATTAAGCATTAATAACAATGATTTCGTAGAACACATAATTACAATGATATATTCCTATATTCAATCATAATCATACCAACCCAACTCAGTTCCAGCATTACAACCAATTTGCCAATTAGAAGAAATACCCAAATTCAAACTAATAGTGATCAAGTATTAATTAACATTAAGCAAAGAGTATAGTGCTCAAATACATGAAATTAACTTGTAAAGAAATAGTAAAACAGATTACATAAGAGTATCTACAATGTTCATCTGACCCTAACTCAAAAAGATTTAGCTACTCATAATGAAAGAAAAAAAAATGAGAAAAATCAAACTAATGGAGGAAGAAGAAGTCATTGATCCTTCAAAATCTTGTTCCCAAGCTTGTATAATCAATGGAGGTGGAAGAAGATGAAACCCTAGCAGAGCTCTGGTCAACACCTAATATTAGATTTCAGAAAAATATGACAGACCTGTATCTAGCGTTTCGTCACTCTTTTAAAATTGGCTGGATAACGGTCATCGCCTTGCGATGGCCCGCATATGAGGTAAGATCCACAACAGCTTCGAAGATCCTTCCAACCAGCATCTCGCCTCGTGATGGCTATTCCTCGCCTCGCGATGGCACGCATGGAACGAAGTCTAAAATCCTTTCATTCATCTTCCTGCCTCGCGTTGGCACGCCTGGAAGCTTCGCCTTGCGACACTTTTTCATCGCCAGGCGACGCACTAAGTGAGCAACTCTTTCTCTTTCTTCTGAGTTAAATCCAAACCTGTTTCAACAAAAATTTAAATCTCATTAGCCAGTGAACACAGAAACCTATAATACTAAAAAAAAATGAAAGCTTATCTAAATTCTACCTAAATTCTTTAATTCTAAAACTAATTTGACCCAAAAACTTACTTGTGCTAGAGATTCAACACAGCCCCAAACTTAGAGTTTTGCTTGTCCTTAAGCAAACAAACAATTTCAAACAAGGGTCAGAGAATAAAATCAAATTTTGATTCATTTTTCAAACAATCCATTCAAATAGAGTCACAAATTTGAACAATTCACCAAAGTTTCATCAATCATTGCACAATCAATTCACTTACTTTTTTGCATTTGTGTTTCCCAATCATCACAACTTTATGTAACTAGAACCATGGATCCACCAAGAGCAACATCTCAATCCTCACTACTCCTCTCCAGAATAGGTGTTTCAATTAACTCAAGTGTCTAGAGGTGTTATTTACACTCAATTCACATCACAAGTAGCGTTCTACCATAAGCTTGACAAAGCTCTAGAGAAGTAAATGCAATGCAATGCACACACACACTAAAAGAGGTCTTTTTGGGTTATAATGGGGCTTAGGTAAATGTAGGAAATCATTTGGATAAGAGGCTTTTTGTATTTGGAATTAGACACAAGCCATTTCATGACACTCATAAGCCATCTTTCAATTTATTTAGTACACAATTTCCTAAAACAATTCTTCAAAACAAATGAAATGAGAAACAAAATGAAAAACAATATTTTTTTCTTTCTTTTTTTTTCATTTCTTTTTTTTAATTTTTCATATATTTTATTTTCTTTTCTTTTTTTCATCAATCAAAAACTTTTTTTTTTTTTTTTTCTATTTTTTTAATTTTTTTTTATCAAAATTGGACAAGAAAAAGTCCACAACTACCCCAAACTTAAAACATTGCTTGCCCTCAAGTAACCCCAAACTTAAGAATATACCAAGACATGCCATGAAATAACCCATACCTAACTCCAAGTAAGTAGGGACAATGGTTTTCCAGTCACGGGCTTGTAATGAGGGGTAAGATCAAAGAAAAGCTAAAGGCTCAAGGGGGGTAGCAAAGGATCAAAGCATGCAGGTGGTTTATTTAGTCCCTAGGTAAGAACAAGAAAAGTGTCTCAGTGTGTCTGAACAAGCAAGCAAAAACAACTAAGAATGAAGTCAAGTTCTGAAGAATGCCACATGCAATGGAAGCACACATGAAAGAAATGATAGTGTTTAGGCCCAAGTACTCACAGGTGTGTGTGAGAGTGAGGAAATAAATGTCACAATCAATTTCACTTTGATTAAAGTAACAGTGAGCTACTGAAAAGGTACACACTCAAGCAAAATTTCAGCTCCTTGATTATACAACTCATGAAAAACTAAGTGTCAAGTTCACATTTGTGTGCAAGATTTGAAATTTAAGCAAGGAATAAGTTCAATGCAGACACTACATTCAAGAGAATTGGCAATCATGCAAGCAAGGCTCATATACTCTCATCAAGTAATTGAATGTGCAATTGGATTACAAGAGAGTCCACAACATCAAATGCATGACTTGGTCATAACAGAAAAGGAAACAATCATCATTGGGAACTTGTCACAAACACTTGGTGTGTGGGATACATGCAAAGGGTCAATTGAGAACAAAGATATCCTGATACTATCATACCAATCATGAATGTGAATCAAGATCACAAAATCACAAAATCACAAGAGCATAAAGTCCCAGATCATCATAGAAGCACTATAAGAAAAGGAATAGAAGAAAACTTTCACAATAAAGAACATTTACCATAAACCCTAAAGTGAAGATAAGGGAGAAGACATACCTGATGATGGATGGCAGAGAAATGAAGTGCAAAGGGTAGGTTAGAGTTAGAGAAATGGAAGAAATTTAAGATAGGTGAGGAATCGAGTGAGAACCCTAGTAGAGCATGCGGAATGTGTGCGTGGGAAAACACTTCAAATGACTAACTATTTAAAGAATGCGACCCATTGCCTGGCGACAACAAACTGTCACACCGCAAAAGCACACACTGGGCTAGAGTGAAAGATGGTTATCGAGCCATCGCTTGGCAAATTCTACACCATCGCTTGGCGAATTATGTTAGAGAGATCTAGCTAGAATTTCTCCCTGCGATGACTTAATCTCGCAAGGCGATGGATACTGGAAAAGAAACCTAAATTTACACGTCCCATCTCGCCTCGCGAAGGCTTCATCCTCGCCTCGCGATATAAGTCAGTGGCATTTGGCTAGAAATTCGCAGCGCGATGGGAGAACTATCGTGAGGCGATGAGCATTGGGGAGAACTTTGAATTTACACTTCACATATCGCCTCGCGATGGCTTTAGCAATTCCTTGCAATTGAAGTCAGAGGCATTCTCTCCATAAATTCGCCTTTTGATTAAGAACAATCGCCTCGCGATGCACCCTGAATCAAGTCTAGACTTTTTAAATCAGTCTCTCACCTGGCGAGATGTTCATTCTCGCCTCGCGATGAAAGTCAGAAGCAAATTGGAGGAAATTTGCCTCGCGATGAAGACTTCTCGCCTGGCGATGGCACGCTTGAAGGCACATAGAACCCTTTTGTCTTTTAAATCGCCTTGCGACAATGATTCCTTGCCTAGCGATGGTGACTGAAGTACTGATGTCGCTGGGTGATCAAGTACATTTGCCTGGTGAGGAGCTTGACTTTTCCATATTTCAATTCTAGCTCCCAACACTTCATTCCTTGCTTAAAAATAATAGCATTGCAACATTATCCCTGCAGCAACAAGTACCAAATCAGATCACAACTAGCATTTTATTTTGACGAAAACAAAACAAAGAAAATTTCTACTCAAAATGAATTCAAAATGATTAAGAAAGAAGAATTGCTTGGGTTGCCTCCCAAGAAGCGCTAGTTTAACGTCGTTAGCTCGACGCTTTATGATTTTTATGGCTCATGCAAAACAAGAGCAACTTTTGCTCTTTCTATCACCCCACCAAGATAAGGTTTCAACCTCTGACCATTGACTTTGAAAGATCGTTTTGAAACTGAATCTTCCACTGCTATTGCTCCATAGGGTGTCACTTCTTTGACAGTGAATGGTCTTGACCATTTAGACTTCAATTTTCCTGAAAACAACCTCAGTTGTGAATTAAATAACAACACCTATTGTCTAGGATAAAAGTTTCTCTGTGAGATGTACTTGTCATGGTAGACCTTCATCTTCTGCTTGTATATCCCCATATTCTCATATGCGTGCACACGCAGTTCATCCAGTTCATGCAACTGATTAATTCTCTTTTCGCCACTCAAGGTAGGATCAAAATTCAAGAACTGTAAGGCCCAATATGCCTTGTGCTCAAGTTCTACTGGCAAATGGAAAGACTTACACAAACTAACTAATATGGTGCAAGCCTAAAGGTGTTTTGTAGGCTATCCTATATGTCCATAAAGCATCATCCAATTTATTTGCCCAATCCTTCCTTGAATTACCAACCGTCTTCTCCAGAATTCTTTTGATTTCTCTATTTGATACCTCCACTTAGCCATTGCATTGAGGATGGTAGGGAGTGGCCACTTTGTGTTTAACATCATACTTGGAAAGAACATTTTGCAGCTGGTTATTACAGAAATGAGTTCCCCCATCACTTATCAACACCCTTGGAACTCCAAATCTAGAAAAAATATGCTTTTTGACAAATTTGACCACTGTTTGAGCATCATTTACAGGAGTGGCCATGGCTTCAACCTATTTTGAGACATAGTCAACAGTCACTAATATGTACTGATTTGAGTAGGAAGAAGGAAATGGCCCCATGAAGTCAATGACCCAACAATCAAACAATTCAACTTCTAAAATGGGATTCAAGGGCATTTCACTCTTTCTTGAGATATTGCCTGTTCTTTGCCATTTGTCACAGGCCTTCACATGGTTATATGCATCTTTAAATATGGATGGCCAATAAAATCTAGACTGTAGTACCTTAGCAGTAGTACATTCTTCATTAAAATGCCCTCCACAAAGGGAATCATGACAATGCCAAAGTATTTTTTGCCCTTCATCTTATGACACACACCTCTTGAGAAGTCCATCTGGACCAATTTTGAAAAGAAAAGGATCATCCCAAATGTAATATTGGGCATCTCAAAAAAATTTCTTTTTTCTAATGCCATGTCAAGTCTTTTGCTATAACATTAGCAGCCTTGAAATTAGCCATATCAACAAACCATGGCCTCTCCTCAATTGCAAATAACTTCTCATTTGGAAACTCCTCAAGGATATCTCTCTCTCTTTAGTAGTAACTTATGAGTTTTCTAGCCTGGACAAGTGGTCTGCTACTACATTTTCACTTCCCTTCTTATCTTTAATTTCAAGATCAAATTCCTGCAACAACAAAATCCACCTAATCAGTCTAGGTTTTGATTCTCCCTTAGTTAGCAAATATTTAATTGCTGCATGATTAGTGAACACAGTAATCTTAAATCCAATCAAATAGGAACGAAATTTCTCTAAGGCAAATATTATAGCAAGCAATTCCTTTTCAGTTGTGGCATAATGAATTTGGTTCTCATTAAGGACCTTGCTTGTATAGTAAATTACATGGAAAATTTTATCCCTTCTTTGCCCTAATACAGCTCCTACTACATAGTCAATTGCATCACACATAAGTTCAAATGGTAACTCCCAATCAGGGGCTACAATAACAGGAGCAGAAAGCAATTTGTCCTTCAAAAGATTAAAGGCATGCAAGCACTCATTATCAAAATCAAAAGAAGAATTCTTAATGAGCAGATTGCACAATGGCTTTGCAATTTTTGAAAAATCTTTAATGAATCTTCTGTAGAAGCCAACATGGCATAGAAAACTTCTCACACCCTTCACATTCAATAGTGGAGGTAGTTTCTTTATCACTTCAATCTTAGCCTTATCTACTTCCATACCACTGGCTAAAATCTTGTGACCAAGTACAATGCCTTCTTGCACCATAAAATGACATTTCTCCCAATTTAAGACTAAATTGGTTTTCATGCATCTCTTAAAAACATTAGTGAGGTTAGACAAACAATGATCAAATGAAGTACCAAAAATAGAAAAATCATCCATAAAGACCTCTATATATTTTTCAATCATATCAGCAAAGATAGAAAGCATATACCTCTGAAAAGTAGCGGAAGCATTGCAAAGACCGAAAGGCATCCATCTATATGCAAAAACTCCATAGGGACAGGTAAATGCTATCTTTTCTTGGTCTTCAGGATTAACTGTAATTTGATTATAACCGAAATAGCCATCAAGGAAGCAATAATAGACTTGTCCGGATAATCTCTCAAGCATCTGGTCCATGAATGGGAGGCTAAAATGATCCTTCCGAGTAGCTTGGTTAAGTTTTCGGTAGTCAATACACATACACCAATCAGTGACTGTTCTAGTGGGAATTAATTCATTCTTCTCGTTCCTCACCACAGTCATGCCTCCCTTTTTGGGAACAACCTGAACCGGACTAACCCAAGCACTATCCGAAATAGGATAAATCATTCCAGCTTCAAGGAGTTTCAGTACCTCCTTTCTCAGTACTTCTTTCATTGTGGGATTTAACCTTCTTTGTGCCTGAACCACTGGCTTGAATTCCTCCTCGAGTTTGATCTTATGCATACAAAAAGCTGGACTTATTTCTTTTAAGTCAGATATAGTCCATCCAATTGCAGTTTGGTGTTCTCGGAGTACCCTTACAAGCTTCTCATCTTCAAGTTTTGATAAAAAAAAACTACTGATTATCACTGAATTTGTATCTTGATTGCCAAGAAAGGCATATTTCAAGTGAGATCGCAAGAGTTTCAACTCTAGTTTTACTTTTTTCTCCACCTTGTCATTACTCAGCTCTTCTTTCATTTTACTGACAATATTTTTTGCTTGATTTGCTTCTAGATACTACAAACACTCCTCAATGATTTCATCATCCACCTCACCATGATCATCAATAGCATTCACAATCACTCTTTCAAGAGGTATAATTGGAATGTTATGCTAAATAGATTCTGTAACTGTAGTATCAATCAAATCCACTTGATAAGAAGTTTATTTATCATCCGAGTGTTGCATCGCCTCAAAAATATTAAAGGTGACTTTCTCATCCTTCACGCGCAACATTAACTGTCCTTGCTGGGCATCAATGAGAGCTCTTCTAGTAGCTAAAAATGGTTTTCCAAGAATTAAGGGTACCTCTGCATCCTCATCCATGTCCAATACGACAAAATCAGCTGGAAATATAAATTTATCAACCCTCACTAGCACATCTTCCATGACTCCATAGGGGTGTTTAATTGACCTATCTGCAAGTTGCAAAGTCATTCTTGTTTTCTTGACCTCACATCCCCTAAGCTTCTTAAGCATAGACAATGGCATCAAATTTATGCTTGCTCCCAAGTCACAGAGAGCTTTACCAATGGTCATGTTGTCAATAGTGCATAGAATTGTAAAACTCCCCAGATCTTTCAATTTTGGGGGAAGTTTCCTTTGAAGTATTACACTGCAGTCCTCTGTTAATACCACTATTTCATCCTCTTTGAACTTTCTCTTTTTGGTTAACAATTCTTTCATAAATTTAGCATATGTAGGCATTTGTTCCAATGCCTCTGCAAAAGGAATATTGATTTGGAGACATTTGAAAATGTCCAAGAACATTGCAAACTGCTCCTCTTTCTCCTTTTTCTTGCTCAAGTGAGGATATGGTAACTTCACATATGGTGGAATCACTTGAGGCTTATCCACTTCTTGCAAAATCTAACGCTTTGTTCTCCTCAAGAAGAAGTCTTCATCTACTAAGTTAGAACTCTTTTTATTCTCTTCTTTCTGATTTTCAACCTCCATTTTCTATTCTTCTTTTTCATTTTATTCTATGTTCACAATGTCACTCTTTTTATTTGACTCTTCATCTAACATCTCTCTCGCATTTGTTTCAGTAGATCCTGAAACTAATGGCTCCACTATAGCTACTGTGACAGTTTTCCCACTTCTTAAAGTTATGGCTTTGCACAACTCATTCTTGGGATTATCCACTGTATTTCCAAAAAATTGTCCCTTAGATTGTTCAGTAAGTTATTTTGAGAGCTGTCTAATTTGGTTTTCAAGGTTCTTGATGGATGCTTCTTAGTTTTTGAAATGAGCCTCGTGATTTTGGAAATTGGTTTGAGTCATATGCATGAATTGAGTCAATGTTTCTTCTAAAGCAGAAGGCTTCTCTATAGGCTGCTATGGTTGAGGAAGTTTGCTTGATTGAGGAGCTTTATATTGTTTCTAAGAAAAGTTAGGATGATTCCTCCACCCTGCATTATAGGTGTTAAAATAAGGATTCCCTCTTTGCCCCTGAAAATTTCCCATATAATTGGTTTGCTCATTTGAATCACTTTGAGCTTCACAATTACCATTCTCATGTCCTCCCCCACAAAAATCCTTATACATTGCATCACAGCCTTGGAATGATGAGATTGAGAGGAACCAGTTTGTAAAGCTTGAAGCTATTTAGTGAGAACCTCCAATTGTTGAGAAACTAATTTGTTTTGGGCTAATAAAGCATTATGGGCATCTAGCTCTAAAACACACCTCCTTGCTTGCACTCCTCTATCATAATGAATGAGATACTCATTTGAAGTCATTGCTTCTACTAACTCTCTTGCTTCTTCATCCGTCTTGTTATTCATTGTACCCCCGCCGAAGCATCTGGCATCATCTTTGTATTTGGTCTCAACCCATGGCAAAACGTTTGCATTTGTGTTAAACCATCATAGCCATAGTCGGGACACCTCTTCAAAAGCCCTTTGAACTGCTTCCATGCTTCATAAAGATTTTCTCCATCTTTTTGCTCAAAACTAGTGATTTCAGCTCTTCTTTTGATGAATTTGGAGGTAGGAAAGAATCGGTCCATAAATTTGTCCTCCAATTCATTCCAAGTAGTAATACTTCCTTGAGGAAGTGTTTGTAACTAATCCTTTGCCTTGTCTCTCAAAGTAAAAGGGAACAATCTCATCCTCTTAGCTTCTTTAGAAACACCATCCAACTTCAATGTACCACAAATCTCAAAGAAATTCACTAAGTGCTAGTTGAGGTCTTCATTATCCGTTCCAAAAAATTGATTCTGCTTGAGAACATTCAATAGAGAAGTTCTGATCTCAAATGCATTTGCCTCCACTGGTTGATACTCAATAGCCAACCTTTGACGGTTGTTCCTCTGGCCAAAATCTACCAAAGTCTGCCTAGGTGGTGGTTGTGCAGCCATGACCTCTACTATGAGAATATGAGAAGAAGAAGTAGATTCTTATTTTTCTTGAGTTATTTTCTGCTGCTTTGCTTTCTTAGCTTTTTTCCTATTTACTTTTTCTATCTTCACAATCTCAAGATCAAGCAAAAATTCAGCTACTTTTTCCCTCGTATAAACAGAAAATAAGAGAATTGCAAGTAGCAAGTCAACGATATTTAACAATGAATGAAATTAATGCGGTTAAATTGTAAACAAAACAAAACAGAAAACAAAAAAACAATTGTCCAAAGTAGTAACTCCTTTGCCTTACTGATAATCAAATAAACAATCTCCGGCAACAGCGCCAAAAACTTGTTGAAAAACAAATTCAGCAAGTGCACCGAATCGCTACAAGTAATATAATGATGAGAAAAGAGATACCATTTCCACAGGGATTGTAATTGTTTTATCAACATAAAATAAAAGGTTGTTTCTACTTGAACTGAGAATAAGCTTTTGGTAACTTAAAATGTATTGGTTTTAAACAAGTATAAAAGGAATGAATTAAAAATAGAGTAATTGATAAATGAAAGACTATTTTTTAATTTTTAATGAGAAGAAAATCTACTGAGAAAAGCGACTAGGGTCCAAATCCCATTGTTTACCTTCTTATGCTACTGGTTTACTATCAATACAAGTAATAATCATGCATTTGAAGTTCCAATCAACAAATTAGATTTAGATTAATCCCTTGATTCAAAGCCCCTTTAACCCAAAATACAACACCCAATTCTTTAGGTAATTGTTAATTCAAATTAAGTATTAATAACAATGATTTCGTGGAACACATAATTATAATGATATATTCCTATATTCAATCATAATCATACCAACCCAACTCAGTTCCAGCATTAAAACTAATTTTCCAATTAGAAGAAATACCCAAATTCAAACCAATAGTGATCAAGTATTGATTAGCATTAAGCAAAGAGTAGAGTGCTTAAATACAAGAAATTAACTTGTAAAGAAATAGTAAAACAGATTACATAAGAGTATCTACAATGTTCATCTGACCCTAACTCAAAAAGATCTAGCTACTCACAATGAAAGAAAAAAAGATGAGAAAAATCAAACTAATGGAGGAAGAAGAAGCCATTGATCCTTCAAAATCTTGTTCTCAAGTTTGAATAATCAATGGAGGTAGAAGAAGATGAAACCCTAGCAGAGCTCTAGTCAACACCCAATATTAGATTTCAGAAAAATATGACAAACCCATATCCAGCATTTTGTCACTTTTTTAAAATTAGCTGGATAACGGCCATCGCCTCGCGATGGCCCATCATCGCCTCGCGATAGCCTGTGTATGAGGCAAGATCCACAGCAGCTTCGAAGATCCTTCCAACCAGCATCTCACCTCGCAATGGCTATTCCTCACCTCACGGGGGCACACATGGAACGAAGTCTAAAATCCTTTCATTCATCTTCTCGCCTCGCGATGGCTATTCCTCGCCTCGCGATGACACGCTTGGAAGTTTCACCTTGCGACACTTTTTCATCGCCAGGTGACGCACTAAGTGAGCAACTCTTTCTCTTTCTTCTGAGTTAAATCCAAACTTGTTTCAACAAAAATGTAAATCCCATTAGCCAGTGAACACAAAAACCTATAATACTTAAAAACAATAAAAACTTATCTAAATTCTACCTAAATTCTTTAATTCTAAAACTAATTTGACCAAAAAACTTACTTGTGCTAGAGATTCAACACCTTAGTTTGGTGAACCTTTCAAGGAGCTTCAGGCTATCTTTCTTTGTGATTTCACCTATTTATTTGCCTTAACTTTTATTTAGGTCACCCATTCGAGTTTTCAACTTAATGGCCTTTCTTTTTTATTTATTATTTTTTTATATTTTTGAAAAAGGAATTGAAAACTCAGAAGAGCATGAATCTTTTGTCCCAAAATTAAAGTTAATGAAAATGACAACAACTCTTCATTGATCAGAATAGACTTTTTGAGGCTTTTAACGTGACTAATGTTAAGGGTTATAAAAGGAAAGATATAAAGCTCAAACAAGTGTTTAAAGGTTGAATAGGACAAAAAATCTTTAATAAGCTTTGTCAATTACCTTTGATATTATCAAGAGCACTAACACTTTTCCTTCACTTCATCATTTGCCTTTGATATGAGCCATTTCATTCTTCATAATCTTTTTTCTTTTTTTCTTTCTTTCCCCATTTTCTCAGAAAATCAACCTTTTTCACTTTATGCTAACCCTTAATGCAGGGGTGATCCTTTTCCAAGGTTCTTTGAAGAAATTTTTTCAAGCTAACAAGGGGTAACCAGGAATAATAAAGATGATGAAATTTTGTGAATGATAGAGAAAGATGATAATCTTCATTTTGAAATCATGATTGTTTATTTTCAAAACTTTAATTTTGAGACAAAAAGATAGTACACACCAAGTGATTACTTATTTGTTCCTTTGCAAAAATCTTGCTTCCAATTGCTTGATGACTTCTTCCTTAATCTTCAAGGATATATCAAGATGCATCCTCCTTAACTTCTGCTTTTTTTTTTCAACATTCATGTTGATCACCTCTGCTATCTCGCCATTCAAGTCAAATCTCTCCTCTAAATATTTTAGTAATTTTGTAAATTTTTTTAACAAATTCTTCCTCTTCACCATATCTAGTGTCTTCTTCATCAAACATCGCAGTTGAATCAATTGATTAGTTTCTAAGGTCCCTTCATGAGGCAAACTTTCTACAAAAATTGAATTCTTGGAAAGTAATTTGTGTGGAGTTGGAAAGGCAAAATTGAGTAGGAATAACGAAGCAAGAATTATATAAATGGATCAAGAACAAGATATTATACAGAAAAAAAATTGATAAATGCAAAAAAGACTAACCAAAGGTGTAACAAGCAGAAATGTTAAATAAACATGCAACTTTATTTAGTTAATGTCTTAAATAACATAAATATAAGCTCAAAACATAGTTGGTCTTTAAATATCAGCTTAATACAACACAACTAGACAATTACTTAGAAAAAATCACATCAATCATTGGTTCGGATTGTCAGTTCTTTAATGGCTCCTCATCAGCAAAAGGATAGATTACCTTGCACTCTTCTGGTCCTTCTTCATGCAATGCATGGTGTCATGGACGAATGCCTTCTTCAGATATGATTATCTTGACTAGTGCTGGGAATATTTCCCTCAGGTGAGGAATGTGCTGCATCATTTTCTTTTCCCAGAGTTATACTCCTCATTATTTCCTCTAACTCTACATTGGCTTCTTCAAAGGAAGCTACCTCTTGTCTAGCTTGTATTACCCTTGAAGCGAGCAATTCTTGGATTCGAATCTTAAAGTCCTAACAATTCTCGATATCATGTCCTATTCCTCCATAATAATAAGCACAACTTGACTCTTCATTCTACTTCTCCTCTTCTTTCATTATTGTAACCGATGTAGTGATATTATAACCTACTTTCTTCAGCCCTTTGAATATTTCAATCATTAGCGTACGCAAGATCATGACCTTTCTTATGGGTGATCCTTCCATCTCCAAAGCATTTACCTCATTCCTTCCATTATGATTAGGAATTAGGTTGTTGACAATAGTGGGTCCAGCCACTTCTTGAATGTCAAACTTCCTATAAGCAATTAGCTTCCTTACTATAGTCTTGAAAGATTCACAATATTCAATTGAGTGCCCTAGGATGTCTCTGTGGTATTTGTAAGTTAAACTCGGGTTATACTATATTAGGAATGGTGATTCTAGGGAACGTATAGGATTTCCAGAAATAAGGTGAGCATCAAACAGCCTTTGGAATAAATCTACATTTGAAATGGATAATCTTGAGAAAGGGGTAGGTTTTAGGGATAGAAGTGACCTTGATTTTGGAAGTTTGGTCGATGTTGTGGGTAGTTTGGGTAATCTTGTGGAGGTGCAAGTAGATATTAGGCATAGGTTAGGCGAGTTGGTACATATAATTATGGTGTTGGAACATTGTTGATTTGGAATTGTGGAGTTGGGGTGATATTTGTGGTTAGCAGAATTTGGTGGGGTGGGTAATAAGGAGGTGTAGGTATGTGGTATGAAAAGTGAATGTTAGGGTTATATAGCGGTTGATGACTTGGCTATTGTGGTGAAAACCGAGGCTTGAAGGTCTATTAGTATTGGACATAATTAACTTTAGATTATTTCTTTTTTTGCTATAATCTTTTCTTAGTAGCGGTATCCTCTGTATTACTCATTGACAACTTTCCAGCTTTGGCTAAAATCTCGATCCTTTCTCCCACAGTGATCAAGTCAGCAAAATCTTTATAGGCTACTCCGGCCATTGCCCCGATAAAAAGATTTCCTAGGGTTCCCAAGAAATATGAACCCATCTCAAATAGTGTCAATGAGGGTTGAACTTGAGCAACCAAGGCTCTCTACCTTTGTGCATATTGTTTGAAAGATTCCTCATTTCTTTTATGCATTGAGCTCAACTATTCTCGAGTTAGGAATATTTTCAGGTTGAACTGATACTGTCTCATAAACAGTTTTGCTCAGTCATCCCAAGAAGAGATTTTAGAGAGGTCTTATTGGATACACCATTCTAATGTAGGCCCAGTCAAGCTTTCATGAAAGAAGCTGACAAGGAACTTCTAGTCTTTTGACAAAATTGACATTTTAGTAATATATATTTTTAGGTGGGAAAATGGGTTAGTGCTCCCATCATATTTGTTGAATTCTGGAACTTTAAAGTCCTTTGGGATGATAATGTTAGCAGTAGGGCATAATTCTTTTACCCCAAGGGGGCCATAGGTGTTAGGACCCTTGATTGCTTTGATTTGTTTTTCAATCTTTTCCACCCATTCTTCATTCATCTTATCATTTTGAATAACTGCATGACCAATCCCAGCAAGAAATCCTGTTGACACTGGGATAGACGCATGTGATTGTTCCCATATGAACTCAGTGTTACCATAAACCTCATTTCGAGTACCTTCTGATGAACGATACCCTTCTCCGATAGGAATCACTAGTGGTGCAGTATTTGAGGTTCCTTTCACAAAAGGCATCTCAGTGGTGACCCCAGGGTTTGTCCTCATGGAAGTGATCGTTGGAGGGTGCGAATATGCCCCGGTCACTCTTGTACTTTTGACTGCCCTAATCAAGGTGAGGGTTTCCCTCACGGCCGATAACATTTCCTCCATTCTTTTCTGAGACTCTGTCGTTTCATCGATCCTCCCTTTCATCTCATCTACTTCCATACTCATATATTTCTTCCTTCGTTCTCAGCTGCCATCGCGGTAACCTTTGTTCGGGCCCTTGTGTTATGAACTTGAGTTTGTTAGTGTCTTCTTTCCTTGGCCACACAATGGTTCCTGAACATGGTAACATAAAAAAAAGAATATGATGAAATGAATAAGATTCATGAGATGCATAAGATGAAATAAATAAAATGAAAATATTTTTCTTGATGCATAAGATGAAATGAATAAAATGAAAATATTTTTTTTTTATAAATGCTAGGAATGCCATGAAAATGTAAGATGATGTATTTGTTTTACTTTTTTTAAGAATGCTAGGAATGAAAATGCAAGATGATGTGGTTTTTTTTTAGAATACTAGGAATGCCATGAAATGCATGATTTTTTTTTTAAAGAATGCTAGGAATGTCATGAGATGCAAGATGCTGATTTTTTTAAAAAAAAAATAAGGTATAGCTAGATAAAGAAGAAGTACGCTCCCTTCGTATCCTAATGAATTGTCTTAAATTGAGGAATTCTATCCTAATGATCTATAGGTCTTACTGATTCATGAGAAATCTCATTGGGTGACTCTACTATTCTAAAGGTCTCTAGAACTAAGTCCTATTTTCAGAATGTTAACCACAAACAATGGGTAAACCACTAGGTGTGTGACATTCATGAAAAATGCATGCTCTAGATGAGATTTTCGCGATAACTAAACAGGATGTACATCCAAAATGGCTATCACTACTCAACCTCTACCTAACTTAAGTCTCACTCAGACCCGGGTATAGGCTCCCACTCGGATGTGTGTGATAAACATGTAGATGCGGTGGGTGTAGGGAATATACAAACATTCATAATTCTAAAGACTACCCACATCCTGCAAAGCAAAAAAAAAAAATAAATAAATAAATACAAAAAAAAATTCTGAAAGAAATTCTCTATCCTAAGGTTTACATAATAAAATAATTAACAAACAATTAAATGTGGGAAATAGAAAACAAAAACAAAAGAAAAAGAAAAAAAAAAGGTAAAACAAATATACAAATATCACAAAAAATTTGCACAACCAACTTATATGGGCTTAACTCTCAAGTATCCTCAGTGGAGTCACCATCTGTAGCGACCGAGATCACGGCAGAATAGCAACTTAAATTAAAAATTAGGAGTCACTACTAATTTTATTTTTTGTTAGGAAAACTTGGAAAACCCAAGAAAAATAGTCTTTGAAACCAGATTGAATTCGGGAGTCAGTTATATATAAGGAAGGATGGAAACTCAATCCTACAGCACCCCTAACACACCCGTCCTGAGATGATACCTTAAGTTAATAGTGCAAATTCTTGATAACTCTTGAAATATTTGTATTACCCATTTTGTTAAAAGATAAACAAAATAGACAAATAAATTATGAGAATTTAACTTTTGGCTTGACAAAATAAGGGTTTTGCTCCTACATATCCCCTAGTGTAATGGGGAATTCAAAGTCTCGTAGTTCTTTAGAAAATAATTGTGAATTGGTTGATTTTAATTAAAGAAAAAATGATTTAATTTTTGATTTTTTGAAAATTCAAATTAACAAGTCGTCGCGACTTAGTTAATCATGTTAAGGTTTGGTCGGGTGAACCTCAGTATCACGCTAGACACGTCACCCATTGATTATTAAGTTTGTTGCAAAAAAAATTATTTAAAAAAAAGAGTTTTGAGTCTTTATGGATTAGTGGTCTATTTTACTTCAAAAAAATAAAAATTTGAAGACAAAACAAAACAAAAAAATGTTGAATCATCAAGTTGTCACAACTTAGATGATTATAAAAGTTACAAGATTAAAGAGTTGTCACAACTAAGATAATCTTGTTTTATTCTTCTTGAAAAGGTTTAATTATTTTATATATTTTATTTTCTTTATTCTTATAATTGTTTTCACTTTTTTTTTGCCTTTCAGCCTATTGAGCCCATTAGTCTATTTCTCCAAAAAAAAAAAATAACTAACAAAATTTTAAAACAAAATAAAAAAATAAAAAAAATAGAACAATGTAGCAGCTTACGAAAAAAGGAAAAAGGGGGTTCTATTTTTTTTAAATGGTTGCAGGTGAGGAAGGAGACTCAAGGTCAGTGGTTGGTTCAAGCGGCGAGGGATGGAGCTGTTCTAGTCAGTTCTGGGTCGAGCGGCGCACAGTTGCTTGACAAGCAGCGGTGTAGATCTGGGTCGAGCAGTGTACAGTTGTGATGCGGGTCACGTGGGTCATTGTTCACGATTCGCAGGACGAATTATGTTTCAACGGTGCAATTACATTGTGGTGCGCAGGTAACAGCTAGCATTTGCGATTCGCATCACGGATCAGAACTGGACAGCGCAAGGTGCGGTGCTACTAGGTCGTGGATCAATTCCAATCTGGGCTCGACAAGTTACTGGGCATGGTTGAGTGGCGAGGGATGGAGCTGCATTGCTGCTTGCCAGCGTGGGATAGAGAGGGGATGATGGTGTTCATCGGGTACGGTTGGCCGGATCTGGTTTTGGTAGGGGCAGTTAATGGTGGAAAATAGTGGAGTTTGTGAGTGGTTGTTGATGGTGGGTTTGTTAGTGATGGGATAGAAGATGAAGGTGGTGGTTGTGGTTATTGATGAAGGTTAATGGTAGATTTGGGGCTATGGTGAAGGGTGATGGTTTAGGGGCTATTGGGTGGTTGTAGAGGTTAGAGGAAGATGATGATGAGGTGAGTGTGGGTGAAAGTTGGAGAACAGTGGTTACTGTTATGGAAGCTTGGAGGAGGATGGTTGAAGGTTGAAGATGAAGGCTGCATAAGTGGGAAAATATGGTTGTAGGCAGAAGTCTCTTTGGGGGCTAGGTTATTAGCTTTTTAGGCTAAAGTGTGTGTGTCAAAAGTGTATAGATGATAAGTATTTATAGAAAAAATTGGGGTTTGGAGAATAATGGTGATAAGGTTTTGGATGAGTTTGTTTAGGATGAGTTTAATAATGACTGCTAGGGTTTGTTTAGGATAAGTTTAATGACATATGGGCTATGAGATGGATAATGGGTTAATGGGTCAAGTTATGGGTTTTTTCCAGAAAATTGGGTCATTTTATATTTTTTTCTTTTCTTTTTCTTTTTTTCTTTTTTTTTAACAAAATGTCTCAGACAAAATTGAGTGTTCACACATATGAGCAGTGCTTTACAACAACAAACTCAATACTAATCACAATTATGACTAAACAAAATGCTCTTATGATTTTGTCATCCAATTAATTTGAATTTTATAACATTATAATATAATTTATGCTAATGTATATAAATTCTTCTAACATGTTGGTCACCAAGTCCACAATTTGACCTTGTAGGTCCCCTTAACGTCTCCGTGTCTTCTTGTTGTTTGTTCTTAATGACGTACTGCTTACCAATTGTGAGAGTGTTCGCTCTTTTGCTTACCGCAAGTGCACGGATCACACTTATAATATAGCTAAGAGTCAGATATCGTTCCCACACAGACTAATATTAAAATCAGTGCTAAATATAAACCAAAAGTTTAAGAATTACTATCCAAGAACATATAAATTGAAAGATGAGTATCTAAACTAATTGAAAGTACTTAAAAGCTTTAAAATTGAATTAAAGTTTAGAATTAGAGAATAGAGATTCCTTTTTCATCTTCTACTTCAATTGATAATATATAATCCTTATGAGCAATATAAAAGAAATGATTAGGTTAGCTTGAGAATCTAAATTAGTTAAAAGCCTATGTCTAGGTCAATCAACCATGCTTTAGTTACCTAATTCACTATGTTTCCATGAGAACTAAAGTAAATCCACTTATTAAGATCTATTTCCAATAGTTACTATACATGGCCAATAGGTATATTTCTATCCTATTAACGAATCATCTCACCCAAACCAATTGAATGAAATAGAACAAGCATCAATCATACATACGATTTCAAATCCAATTTCCTATGTCTATGTTCATTAGATTTTAACAAATCAATCAAAAGTTGATCAAACATTCAAAAGCATTAAGCACTATATGATTAAACAAAACCATATCATGTATATAAACTCAAAGGATTACAATATTATTCAATATTCATAGGAAGATCTAAAGAAAATCCTACTGCATAGCTTAGCCAGCCATGAACCACGAAAATATAGCAAAATATATCATGTTCATGAAAAGGAAAATGAGAAAGGAGAAGATAGAGAAAAGAAAGCTCAAGGGTGATGATCCTTCAAGCTCCAATCCTCCACCAAGGTAAAGAAAGCCCTCAATCTTAGTTACTTCTACTTCCTTTATGTCTAAATCACAAAACCCTAGCAGTTTCTCTCTAAAAAACATAAAACTCTCGTGTAAAATGGATACAACAGTATTTATAGACTGAATAAAATAGAGTCACACCGCGGCATTATATACACCACGTTACGGTGCGCATACAACTAGGTCACAGATGCATGAGGCGTTGAATCTCAGTGTTGCGGCGCTTTGGCCTCGGGTCTCATGTACCGGAACAAGGGATGCTCAATGCTGCGGCATTAACTTGCACATGTTGCAGTGTTGAATGCTGATCTTCAATTTTGGCTTTCTCTTGGGCTTCCTAGTCCAAAGCTACTCCAAGCTCTTCATTTTCATGCTTTATCTGAGACCTACCTATAACAGAGAAAGTACCACTTTAATAGCTCATTCAAATGTATCCAATTCATTAAGGTTTAAGAAGTATTTGCTCAGAATCATAATGGAAGCCATCAAAATGAAATCAGATGAATATGATGCTAAAATCTTTCATTTATGCATACAAAAAAAGGACTAACCAGCTAATATAACATAGATATAGGGCACAAATAACTACACTTTATGAAGTTATCACACCCTAAACCTAGATTTTTCCTAGTCCTCGAGCAAAACAAAGTACATTCATAAAGATCAACATTATTATCCTGCATTCAGCCAATTATTAACATTCCAATTTCACCAAACCCAAGCTAGCTAGTGTATAATGATTGTATAAAACCTCAGAGAATACACATACCTCATAATCAGTTTCACGCATATATAATCCTCATCATGGTAGCATTCACAACTTCCTTTCATAGAAGATATTTTTCCCAAAAATCATGCAAAGTAAACCTCTTCCATTCAATACATATTCACCCAGATGAAGTTATAAACATACACATCAATATAATTCACAGAATCCACAAAATTGTAATACAATTCTCTCTCCACTAATATAAATCACACAAGATTGAGGATCAAAAGGGACTTTAGTAGCTTGTAATGTAAGGTCATGGGTAGTGGGTAATAGAATAAAGGACAGGATTTAACACAAACATTGAGATACATAAACATATTATTTCAAGTCTTGAGTCTCTAACAGATATAAGCAGGGTATTCAACAATGAATGTAGAAAACTTGTCAGAACCATTTTGATGCTTATCGTACTTTACTTTTCTTATGCTTTGCCTTTGCTTTTTCTCTTTTCTTTCTTTTTCTTTTGATTTTTATTTCATTAATTTTTTTTCATTTTTTTCCATTTTGCAAAGCAATGATTTTTCTTTAACTGCATCTGGTTCCTTCAGGCTCATTTTGTATGGAATCCATAATACCCCTCATCAACAGATTCACTTCAAGAAATAACATATTATGTACTCAACAAACAATAATGGTAGGAAGAAAATGCAATGCTTTCATATGCATTAGAACGGTTAACAGGTTAACGATCATAATGGTTATGAAAAACAAATAAGGTCAAACATATATATAGCTTCAAAGAGGGACCTATAATAAAATCATTCAGGTTAAGCTTGAAAGGCTCAATCGGGCCAAACTATACCCTAATCATTTCCTCAATCATGCATAACTTAGGATTTCGCCTCAAGAGAGTTGCAAAACAATTTCTAAGATAATTGAATTTTCCATATGTATTGTCCATAAACTTTCTCTAGGCAAACATTCTTATCCTTTTCAAAGTTCAAGAAGCATGACAATGGAAAACGTATCATACATAAAAAGAAACTAGAATGCTTCAGCATGCACTAAACATTACGTATGGATTCACAGAAAAATAAAGGTCATTTTGCATCCATATCTATCATTGGACAATCATTCACACTAGTTTTTGAACATTACAACTCACAATGTGAAAGGGAATGATAATTGTATCTTGAATGGATTTTTAACAAAATTTTTATCAAGATAATTGCTCCTATGGTTATTTTCAAAACAAAATTACTAAAGCACATATATATACTACAAAAAGTATAAAACAAACATACATATAATACTTAAAACATATGCATGAAAACATAATAGTATAAAAATATAATACTACTATATATCAAAAATAGAACATAAAGTTTAAAGACACCCCCCAAACTTGAGGAAAACAGTGTCCTCACTGTACAAAAGAAATACACACACACACACACACACACACACACACACACACATATATATACCAAAAAGAAATACAATGAAAGAAAGGTGCACTGAATGCCATGAAGCTAGATAAGTGGATCATCACTGTCTGGGCCATCAGTATTAGTACCATCACCATCCCCGTCATCATCATCACTATCCAGGACCTCTGCAACAGGTGCTTTAGAAGGTCCAGCGTGGGAGGGTTGCACCACAGGAGAGGGTGGGAGTGTAGGAACTAGATAATCAGCTATCCGAAGGCCTAGGCGTGCTACTATCCATCGTTGTGCCTGGATAGTATAAGACAGCATAGTTGTCATCTGCATGCTCTGGGCCTCTAAATGCATTTGGCGAATAAAAAGCCAAGGCGTCCACACGAGCTAATCGCTTTTCTTTGAGATATTTACGAGTGTTAGCTCATGAATAATGTTATTCGAATAGCGTTTCATTTATTCGAATAAACACATCTTTTACAATTTCTTGATATGGAAATTTGAAATTTATGAGGCGCTATTTCTTTGAAATTTCTCTATAAATAGAGCGCTATATTTTGATTAAAACCTTAGGTGGAAATTATCGCACGCTATATTTTTGTCTGTGAGAGCTCCACTTGTATAATTTACTCGAGAGTTTCTCTTGTTCAATACGATAGCAAGGTTTGATCGCAGGTGTGCAAGGGTAGCGTTTGCCTAGGGCTTCTTCTTGCATCGAGTCTAGACATTGCTCCTGTTCTAGGCGCCTGCCTTTGTCAAGTTAGAGCTGAAACTGCTCCCACTCTCTCAATGAAAGTATCATTAAGAGGGTGTCAAGCATCCATAAGCTCCTCATGTGTGTGACTGGACATATGCCTTTGAAGACTTATTTTGATGATAACAAACATGAAGACTAAAATGAAGATGATGGAAAGACCAAGTCCAAGATCTTATGAGAATAGCTTTAGGACTTAAAGTCTTTTTGTATGGAGCTCACTTTAATATCTCACTGTTTTGAAAGAAAAGATACTAAATGTTTTAAAATATTAAATGTTTTCAGAACTGGTTTTCAATTAGTTTATTCGAATAACATCTTCTCTATTCGAATAAATCCTTTTTTAGCTGTTTCTGTTTTTCAACCATTATTCGATTAGTGCAAGTTTTATCCGAATAAAGGCTTTCAAATATTACTTCGTGGTTATCTTTTTCAAACTGTTATTCGAATAGTAGTTTGGTTATTCGAATAGTAGTTTGGTTATTCGAATAAAAAAGCCTCTCAGTACTGTTTTGATAAAAACATTATTCGAATAACTCAGTGGTTATTCGAATAATCCCTTTTCTTTGAGACTCTATTGTTTACAGTGTTATTTGAATAACACAGTGGTTATTCGAATAACCCATATCAGTTTACTTTTCATGATGGTTTCATGAATAATGTTATTCGAATAGTAGTTTCATTTATTCGAATAAACACGTCTTTTACGAACACTGATATGGAAATAAGTTTTGAAATTTATGAGTTTTAATTACACCCAACGGCTATTTCTTTGAAATTTCTCTATAAATAGAAGCCTTAGGTCTTCTCTAAAATTGCCTATCTCTCTGAATTATTTTCTACTTGCTCTAACTTGTGAAATTATTTTCTACGCTATATTTTTGATTAAAACTTTGAGATATTTCTGTGAGAGCTCCATTAGCACTTCAACTTGTATAATTTACTCTGAATAAGAGTTTCTCTTGTTCATCTTTTTTCTCTGATATTTTGTATTGAGGCTGAGGTATCCCTCAAGGTTTGTATAAGGGTGAGGTATCCCTGCAGGCTGAGACTTTAGCACAAGGGTAGCGTTTCCCTGTGTGTGAAAAGTGCTCTACTGTGTAATGGTTGCAAGCACTTATTGAAGCTTGTATACATAGTAAAAATCTTAGACATTGTTTCGAGGACTGGATGTATACTACAAGTGGGTTCGTGGTCGAACCAGGATAAATACTGTGCCTGCTTCTCTCTTCTTAATTTCTTTATTTTATGCAATTTTATTTTATTGCACATTTATTTTTCGCTGTTCTTAAAGTTTCTTTTCTTCATCTTGTTCCTTCAGTGTATTTATTTAATAAGTTTCAATATTTGTATTTTAATTAAAAGAGGTTTTGCGAAAAGTTTTTTACTCAATTCACCCCTCTCTTGAGTACTGGAAGCCACTTGGTAACAAGTGGTATCAGAGTTAGACTATTGTATAAAGAGCTTAACAGCTTCAAGATGTTGGGAATTGCGGATACATCACGCAGCGGAAAACAAGGATTCCCACCGAGGATCCATGCGGAAAAGCCATAATTCGAGTTGTTAAATGATTTACCTCTTGAAGTGTGATCAAAAGGAAGGGCGTGAATCACTAACACCGTAATAGAAACGATGTCTCTACGGTATCCACACGAACAGACTCACGAACGTCCAACGTCCACAAGAGGAGCCTTAGGTCTCTCACACAGTGCTAGCTGCAAAGAGACGAGAAGAAACTTGTGCTCTCTCACTCACTTTTCTATAGGTGCGGCTAGGGTTCTAAATTGTATCTCTTAGCAGCCCCTTAACAGTACTATTTATAATAGTGAGTGTCTTAAGTGAGTGTGAGCAGCAGCAAGGTAAGTTGTTGTTAGGGTCAAAACGTGTTGCCCATTTGCTAATGATGTTGCAAGTGCACAGAAAAGAAATCAAGGAGATCGCACAAGTAATGGAACTTCCCAAAGAATGGCGGACTTCAAAATATCTGAGTAAAAGTTCGTTCCCACGAGGATATTCGATTATAAAGTTAAGTACCAACCAATAGCTTAATCAATTCTAGACAAAGACATAAAAATAAGAAAGTAATAAACTAAACTAATCTAACCTACAAAAGCAATAAACATAAACACGGTTAAGTTTCAGGAAATCCTCCTTCACCCCCTATATCTATCAACAACATGTAATTCCCCTCATAAACATAAATGCATTGATTAGGTTAGCTTGAGAATCTTCATTAGTCAAAAGCCTATGTCTAGGTCAATCAACCCTGGTTTCTACTTGCCTAACTCACTAAGTTTCCTTGAGAGCTAGCACAACTTCCACTCATGAATGATCTATTCTCAATCACACACTATACATGGCCAATAGGTATATTTCTATCCTATTAACGAATCAACTCATCCAAGCCAATTGAACTCGCCGAACATGCATCAATCATACCATATCCATATCAATAAATCCCTATGTCTAGTTCATTTGCCAATATTAGGATCATGCAATTGAGGCCAACCAAGAACAAGCATTAAACACAGATAATGATTGAACCATAATCAAACATCCACACAAACTCAGAGAAAAACACATCATTAATATATATAAAAGGATCCAAAATATTCCTAAACAAAGCTTAGTTATACAAAAGATAAGGAAGAGAAGAGAGAAAGGGAAAAGAGAGAAAGAAGCTCATTGATTTGTCTCTGAAGCTTGAATCCTCCTTCAATCCTTTGTCCTGGCCTCCAATCCACCAGCAATGAAGATCTAGCTAAACTATCTAACCTAAAACTAACTAAAACTAACTAAAAGAGAGACACTAGAAATGGAAATGGCCAAAACGGCTAGAACCCTGAAAAACTAAGAGAGATTATGAGAAAAACGTATGAAAATCTATTTATAGGCTCAGCTGGCCGCCTCCACGCCGCGGCGCCCACATAGTCACGCCGCGGCGCTCAATGGGTCGGTCTATTTACGTTGCGGCGCCCATATCATTAGGTCGCGGCGCTCTTGCCTCGGGTCCAAGTATAGCCTGGCTGAAAAATCCTAGAATAGAAGGTGTTGAACGTGAGATGCCGCATGAGCCTCGCACCTCCGTCTTCACCACCACCTTGAGCATGCTTTTAGGAACTATGTTCTCTACTGTTTTTGACTTTGTGTAATTTGTTTTCGTAATCAGCTATTTGCATAAATAAAGTTTCTTTTGGAATGCCAATTTGGCTTCCTCTTCCTCTTTAAGCTCAATTGCTCCATATTTAACCTTGTTTGGAGCCCCTCCTATCATAGAAAAAATACCAAATCAATAACATATATAAATCTACTCAATCCATGATCATTAAAGCTCGCGCTTTTCTTTTGCACAATAACATATCATCAAAAAGAAAGGCTTAGATTTGTTTCGAATATATCAAATATAAGCACAAAACCCTCCAAATATGCATTTAAACAAGGACCAAGAATTCATTCTAGCACAAAGATAGGGCACAAATAATCTGCATTCGCATTCTATGCTTTTCCATTACTCTCTATAATTACTATCGGTTGTGCAACCCTAGACCCATCTCTTTGTGAAAACTTTTCCCTATGAAGTCGGCCCATATTTGAATCCGAGTCCAACTTAGATTCATTGCTCCAATTTTAGTCTGCTCTATGTATGTGACCATGTAAGTTCTTATTACGTTAGCAGTAATATTAAAATCCCATTTTAATATTACAAGCAGTGAGCGGTATCTAGCAACATTTGTATTTTATTTTAAAAAGAGCTACCCAAGTAATAAGAATGTCAGTGATTTGACATAACCTTTTTGTGACCAATGTTTCCACGTCGTTTAGTCTATTTGTCAAGATATCTAGATTGAACATAAGGCATGGAATGCGTCACCCTTGTATAGTCCAATCTTTCGTTTCCTGATACTCAGGTAGACTTTGTAACAACAAATGAGATCAATATCTCATATTGACTCATTTGAGCATGGCCATGCATTTCACAGTCTCACTAAATCAGGAGGCTCGAAGATATCGCTCCTGTTATGTAGGAGTGACAAATCCCATCTAGGTCACTCACATCGCTCTGCATGATTCGCGATATGTCTAATAACTAACTTTATAATCACCTTGTTACAGATGACGTTTGATGGCATTAAAACACATAACTCCTCATGTAGGAATCGTAGTGAGTTCAAGTCAAAGGACCACAGACACCATTGTCACTATGAGAATCACTTATGACACTCATGTAACGATCCATGTAGTGTTCTCATGGTGGGTCAGTCTAGTACGTCATTACTTTAATATGTACTTATGTGAAGACTTGATATCTCATATCCATGACCCGTGAGATGTGGTCATCAGTCTATGCACATATTAGTCTCAATGTATTATTGTTGTCCTAATTAACAATAATACTTGACTAGGGACATTTAAGAATAGTGTTGTAACCAAAAAGATCTCACGATCAAGTCATCCACTTGATGTCCTATGGCATCAAACTTACTATTCTAAGGACTTTATTATGTTTATAAAAAAGAACACAATAAATGAAATGCCTCATATATAAAATAGCATAATAGAATGTATGTAAATATAGAAAATGTATTGGCCTCTAGGGCATACACCAACACAAGAGAACTTGACTTCTTCAAATGATTTTTCAGAAGGATCCCCCATAAACTGACCACCCTTTTTCAATGGGGATGGTTATGCATATTGGAAGGAAAGAATAATAATCTTTATCGAAGCTATTGATCTAGATGTGTGGGATGCTGTCGAAAATGGCGCTTTTATACCTACGCATGAGGTCGATGGCGTAAGGACCGAAACACCAAGAAATAAATGGTCTGATGAGGACAAAAGAAAAGTTCAACATAATTTAAAAGAAAAAAATATTATTACTACTGCTTTGGGATATGATGAGTTTTTTAGAATTTCAAATTACAAAACTGCTAAAGAAATGTGGGACATTTTGCAAGTTACCCATGAGGGTACTAGTGAAGTAAAGAGGTCAAGAATCAATTCTCTAACTCGTGAATATGAATTATTCAGAATAAACCAAGGAGAGAGCATTCAAGAAATGCAAAAGAGGTTCACCCACATAGTTAATCATCTTGCATCTTTAGGTAAAAGTTTTTCTAACGAAGATTTGATTAACAAAGTATTGAGATTCTTAGCAGGATTTGGTAACCTAAGGTAACAACCATATCAGAATCGAGGGATTTGTCGACAATGACTCTAGCTACCCTCTTTGGAAAACTTCATGAGCACAAACTGGAACTGAGCAAATTAAGTCAAAGTGGAGAAAACGATAAAAAGAAAAAGGGGGATAGCGCTCAAAGTCACTTCCTCAATGATCGACAATGATGATGAAGAAAATGAAGAAGGCTCAGAGAACATCGAGGTAAACGAAGAAAATCTTAGTCTGTTAATTAAAAAATTTGGTAAATTTCTCAAGAAAAAAAGAATGCAAAGAAGACCTCCCTTCCCTCTAAAGAAGACTAATTACAAAGGCAAATGAGCTTCATCAACTCCAACTTGCTATGAATGTGGCAAACCTGGTCACATGAAAATGGAGTGCCCAGTTTACCAAAAGAAGAAGGAAAAATTTGAAAAGAAGCCCTTCAAGGAAAGAAAAGGAAGAAAAGCCTATATAGCATGAGATGAAAATGACATGGATTCAACTGATAGCTCAGATAGCGAGGAAGCTCAACTATGTCTCATGGCCAAAGGAGAAGAAGAAAAAATAAAAAAATGAGGTAAGTTCTAATACTACTTTATTGCCTTCTTACGATGAGTTACAAGATGCCTTTGAAAAATTGCTTGACGAATCTTTAAAACTCACAAAACTAATTTCTTCTTCCAAGAAAATAATATCTTCTTTAGAAAATTAAATTCTTGTTTTAAATAAAGAAATAGAAGAATTGAAAGTTAAAAATGAAACTTTGGGAAACATTCATGCATGCACAAATCATTCTTCACATGCTTCTACATCTTCGTCTTGTTCTTTATGTCATATGCTTGAAAAGAAAATTGAAGACTTAAAGAATACTCTTTCTAAATACACCTTTGGAAGGGACAATTTAAATATTTTATTAGGAAGACAAAGAGTGATTTTTCAAAAAGCTAGGATAGGGTATAACTCGAAAAATCAACAAAAACTGTATAAAAATTTCTTTATGCCATCTAGTGTTTCGAGTAGCCCTTTTACTAAATGTTTTTACTGTGGAAAGAAAGGATACAGTGCATTAACTTGCAATGCAAGGAAAAATATTAACACAAAAATTGGAATGAAAATGGTTTGGGTTCCCAAGGGTACTATACCCAAAATTGACACACAAGGACCTAAGAAAGTTTGGGTACCAAAGGTTAAAAACTAAACATGTGTTGTAGATATGCTTGAAAGCTAGGAGCTCAAATTGGTATCTCGATAGCAGCTACTCCAAGCACATGACCGGAGACAACTCGAAATTCACAATGCTTATTTCCAAGAATCATAGACACCTTACTTATGGTCATAATAACAAAGGAAAAATTCTTGGAATCGGTAAAGTTAGTAAGAATCCTAGTTCCTCTATTGAAAATGTGTTGCTTGTTGAAGGCTTGAAACATAACTTGCTTAGTATTAGCTAATTATGTGATAAAGAAAATAGGGTAATATTTGATTCAAATTGTTGCATAATTGAAGATAAAAATGATAAGCATGTTAAATTCATTAGTCATAGAGTAAACAACATTTATATGATTAGTCTTGATGATATATCTTCAAATGATGTGAAATGCATTTTAAGTAAGAATGATGATTCATGGTTATGGCATAGGAGAATTGCGCACATTCACATAGATCACTTAAAGAAGTTGGTCTCTAAAGAGCTAGTAATTGGACCACCCAAGTGTAATTTTGTAAAAGATAAATTATATGATGCATGTCAAAAGGGTAAACAAATAAAGGTCTCTTTTAAAGCAAAAAATATAGTTTCAACTACTAGACCTTTACAACTTTTGCACATGGATCTATTTGGACCTTCTAGAACTATGAGCTTTAGTGGGAATTACTATACTTTAGTGATTATGAATGATTTTTCTAGGTTTACATGGACTTTATTTCTTGCAAATAAAAATGATGCATTTCTAGCTTTTAAAAGACTTGCCAAAGTTATTCAAAACGAAAAAGGTTTTCAAATCTCTTCTATAAGAAGTGATCATGATGGCGAATTTGAAAATAATGTTTTTGAAAATTATTATGATGAACATAGCATTAATCATAATTTCTCTGCCCTTAGAACTTCGCAACAAAATGGAGTTGTAGAAAGAAAAAATTATTCTTTAGAAGAAATGACGAGAACTATACTTAATGAGGCTGCTCTTCCTAAGTATTTTTGGGCGGATGCTGTAAGTACAGCTTGTTATGTAATGAACAGGGCCCTTATAAGGCCTATTTTAAAGAAAACCCCATATGAGTTATACAAGGGAAGAAAGCCAAATGTCTTACATTTTTATGTTTTTAGATGCAAATGTTTTGTTTTAAATAATGGAAAAGATAACTTAGGCAAGTTTGATGCTAAGTCTGATGAAGGTATATTTCTTGGTTATTCAATTCATAGTAAAGCTTTTTGTATATATAATAAAAGAACTATGACTATTGAAGAATCTATACATGTTACATTTGATGAAACTGACCCAAATGGATCGAGAAATGATCTTGTTATTGATGATGTTGTAGAAGTCTTAGCGGAAACACATTTGGATAGCAAGGAAAAAGAAATCAAGGAGCAAGAAGATAAACAAAGACAAGAAGATTCACAAGCCTTGGAACTTCCCAAAGAATAGCAAACTTCAAAATATCATTCCCTTGATTAAATAATCGGTGATGTATCTAAAGGTGTAAGTACTCGTAATTCTCTTAGAAATGCTTATAATCACTTAGCTTTTGTTTCTCAAATTGAACCTAAGAATTTAATTGAAGCTTTTGATGATGAACATTGGATCTTTGCTATGCATAAGGAATTAAATTAATTTGAAAGAAATCAAGTTTGGAAATTAGTTGCCAGGCCTAATGATCACCCTATAATTGGCACTAAATGAGTTTTTAGAAATAAACTTGATGAAAATAGGTTAATAACTAGAAACAAAGCTAGACTGGTCACTAAAGGTTATAATCAAGAAGAATGAATAGATTATGAAGAAACCTATGCACCGGTAACGAGATTAGAAACTATTAGAATGTTACTTGCTTATGCTTGTATCAAGGATTTCAAATTATATCAAATGGATGTTAAAAGTGCTTTTCTAAATGGCTTTATTCAAGAGGAAGTATTCGTTGAACAACCTCCAAGTTTTGAAAATCATGAACTACCCAACCATGTTTTTAAACTTAAAAAGACTTTATATAGCTTAAAGCAAGCTCCTAGAGCTTAGTATGAAAGGTTGAGTAAATTTCTTTTAGAAAATGATTTTTCAAGAGAAAAAGTTGATACTACCCTTTTTATTAAAAATAAAAAGCATGATATTCTTCTTGTGCAAGTATATGTGGATGATATTATTTTTGGTGCTACTAATAAATCCTTGTGTAAAGAATTTGTTAAGATAATGCAGGATAAATTTGAAATATTGATGATGGGAGAGCTGAATTTCTTCTTCGGACTTCAAATCAAATAAACGAATGAAGGGACATTCATAAGTCAAACCAAATACTGCAAGGAATTGCTCAAAAGGTTCGAAATGAAAAATGCTAAACATATGGCCACTCCAATGGGCACTTCTTGCTATTTGGACAAAGATGAAGGAGGTAAATCAGTGAAAATAACGAAATACAGAGGTATGATTGGATCTCTCCTTTATCTTACTGCTAGTAGGCCAGATATTATGTTTAGTGTATGCATGTGTGCTAAATATCAGGAAAACCCTAAGGAATCACATTTAAGTGCTGTTAAACGAATAATGAAATACCTAGTAGACACTTCACAATTGGGCTTGTGGTACCCTAAAGGTGCCTCATGTAACCTAATAGGTTATTCCGACTCTGATTTTGCTTAGTGCAAATTGGATAGAAAGAGTACTAGTGAGACATGCCACTTGCTCGGTAGTTCTTTAGTTTCTTGGCACAGCAAGAAACAAAATAATGTGGCTTTGTCTACCGCTGAGGCTGAATATATTGTAGTTGGGAGTTGTTATGCTCAAATCCTATGGATGAAGCAACAACTTCTAGACTACGGTCTTCAGCTTGATCACATCCCGATAAGATGTGATAACACTAGTGCAATAAATATCTCTAAGAATCCTATTGTACATTCCAGAACAAAGCATATAGAGATAAGACATCACTTTATTAGAGATCATGTACAAAAAGGGGATTGCATTCTCGAGTTTGTTGAAACAACTAAGCAACTTGCAGATATTTTCACTAAACCCTTAGCAAAAGAAGCATTCTTTTATATTAGAGGAGAATTGGGAATAATTGATCAATCCAATATATAATTATTTGAATTTATTGCTTAAATATTACTTTTATCTCCTTTAAATCTTTTACTGACTTAAGCTTTGGAGATATCCCAAACCTTGTTTTGTAGGTATCTTATATTTGGGTAAGTCAATTCTCTTTTAAATCACATTCTGAATGTATACTTTAATGTGTCTTTAATAGTTTTATTCGAATAAAACTAAGTTTATTCGAATAAACTGACTCATATGTCAGTTCAGTGTTTACTGCTATCTCTATCTATTCGAATAAATTTCAGATCATTCGAATAAGCAGAAGCTTATTTCATCAGTCTTATTTGACTAATCTCAGTTTATTCAATTAAAATCAACCTTATTCGAATAACCAGAGACCTGGTTTATTAGTCTTATTTTTGGCTAATCTGTGTTTATTCGAATAACCCCTAGGTTATTCGAATAAATCTTGTTAAATGGCCAAAATGTTTGGCCTTCGCAGATACTCTATTCGAATAAGTTCACCCTCTATTCAAATAAAACCCTAGCAGAAATCCTTTTTCAACGCTTGACCTTTCAGTTCCTACACAAGGTTTATTCGAATAAACCTCTGTTTATTCGAATAAACACTGGCCTCTCTTTAAATGGCCTCTATGCGCCCAACTGTTTCACTCCCTGTTTCCTCTTCTGCTTTTCACCTTCTTTGCCCACACCACCATCATTTCTCAGCTCTCATCTATCTTTGCTCTCGTCTCTCTCTCTTCCTAACCTCCATACACCATGGCCTCCTCCTCCAGCAAGTGCCCTCGCACGAAGACTGCACCTTACAATAATCCACTTGACTTGAGAAGGCTCTCCTCCAATGAAGAGCACCGTGGTCACTTCATTACACACTTCTGGGAGCGTAACCTTGTCCAGCCCAAATACCTTGACCTCTCCTTCTTTCAGCAATACAGAGGTTTCGACTTTCTGACCTTTTGTAAAACAAGGGGGTTCTACAGCTCTATTCTCACCGGGCCACTCTCTACCCATCTCTGGTGAAGATGTTTTTCTACAATTTGGCTTTTGATGGCCAGAACCTACTCTCTGAGGTCTGCGATCAGAACATTGTAATCACTCCGCAGGACTGGTAGACTCTGTTTGGGTTGCTGTTCACCGACACACTCATTGAAGATGATGACAACCCCTTTCTTAAGGAGTTTAACAGGTTTCAGGCGATTGAGGACCTGCTGAAGCTTGGTCTAGCCTTGCCTGACAAGGGTCTCAAGGGTGGTATGCTGAAGAGCCAAGATAGGCTTCTACATTATACCTTTGCTCACATTCTGGCTCCCCGCGATGGGAACTATGCCTATCTCAGTGAAGATGACATCTTCATGCTCTGGATCCTGAAGAATGGTCACAGGATCAACTGGCCTGTGTTTATCATGAAACACATGATTACGGCCAAGGGCAAGGAAAAATCTGACTTGCCTTATGGTATTCTTATCACTACCTTGCTCAGCAAGTATCCTTAGGTCTTGGAGACTGAGCGAGCCATCGCCTTGACTCAGCACAATGTTTTTGGCTCTCACACTCTATGCAAAATGAAGATGATCCAAATCGATGAAGGCTGGGTGTACCTAGATGAGGTTGCTGAGGATGAGGTTGACCCTGTTGACACCCCTGCTGCCCCTGCTACTGCTACTGCTCCAGTTACCTTAGAGCAGATCATGGCCACCTTGCATGATAATCGAGCATATATAGAACATACATTCTCTATTCTTTTTGATAGAATAGAAGGTGTTGAATGTGAGGTTGCTGCCCTCTAATCTGCTTTACCTGTTCCTGCACTAGCTTCTTCACCACCGCCTCTTGATACTTTCTTTTAGAAGTTGTTTAGATCTTAGGATCCTTATTTTTTGCTTGTGCTTGATTTGTTTCTGGCTTCTGTATTTGCATCACTTTTTGATTAATGAATAAATGAAGTTTTGGTCTATTTTCTGAGTATATTTTACAGTTATTTATTTCTCTGCTTTTACATCTAGATATCTGTTTCTAGGACTTACCCCTCTTTTTGCTCATGACAAAAGGGATAGAAATATTTGAGTTTAATTGAAAAGACAGATATTTGAATTGAGAAAAGACAGGTAAAACTTAAAACGAGATTGGATTCAAATTGAAAGAGGGAGCTACGCACATATCTGATATACATTACCTCTTATATTTAAAGAGGGGAGTAAGCTTTTATACCTCTTTGTGAATTCCAATTATATGTACTAATTCTTTTCTCATTGATAGTTTGTCATCATCAAAAAAGGGGAAAATGTGACTGGACATATGCCTTTGAAGACTTGTTTTGATGATAACAAACGTGAAGACTAAAATGAAGATGATGGAAAGACCAAGTCCAAGATCTTATGAGAATAGCTTTAGGACTTAGAGTCTTTTTGTATGGAGCTCACTTTAATATCTCACTGTTTTGAAAGAAAAGATACTAAATGTTTTAAAATATTAAATGTTTTCAGAACTGGTTTTTAATTGGTTTATTTGAATAACATCTTCTCTATTCGAATAAATCCTTTTTCAGCTGTTTCTGTTTTTCAACCATTATTCGATTAGTGTAAGTTTTATCCGAATAAAGGCTTTCAAATATTACTTCATGGTTATGTTTTTCAAACTGTTATTCGAATAGCAGTTTGGCTATTCGAATAAAATAGCCTCTTAGTACTATTTTGATAAAAACATTATTCGAATAACTCAGTGGTTATTCGAATAATCCCTTTTCTTTGAGACTCTGTTGTTTATAGTGTTATTCGAATAACACAGTGGTTATTCGAATAACCCATATCAGTTTGCTTTTCATGATGGTTTCATGAACAGTGTTATTCGAATAGTAGTTTCATTTATTCGAATAAACATGTCTTTTATGAACACTAATATAGAAATAAGTTTTGAAATTTATGAGTTTTAATTATACCCAATGGCCATTTCTTTGAAATTTCTCTATAAATAGAAGCCTTGGGTCTTCTCTAAAATTGCCTATCTTTCTGAATTATTTTCTACTTGCTCTAACTTATGAAATTATTTTCTACGCTATATTTTCGATCAAAATTTTGAAATATTTTTGTGAGAGCTCGATTAGCACTTCAACTTGTATAATTTACTTTGAGTGAGAGTTTCTCTTCTTCATCTTTTTTCTCTGATATTCTGTATCGAGGGTGAGGTATCCCTCAAGATTTGTATAAGGGTGAGGCATCCCTGCAGGTTGAGACTTTAGCACTAGGGTAGAGTTTCCCTATGTGTAAAAAATGCTCTATTGTGTAACGGTTGCAAGCACCTATTGAAGCTTGTATATATAGTGAAAATCTCAGACATTGTTTCGAGGACTGAACGTAGACCACAAGTGGGTTAGTGGTCGAACCAGGATAAATATTGTGCCTGTTTCTCTCTTCTTAATCTCTTTATTTTATGTAATTTTATTTTATTACACATTTATTTTTCGTTGTTCTTAAAGTTTCTTTTCTTCATCTTGTTCCTTCTGTGCATTTATTTAATAAGTTTCAAGATTTGTATTTTGATTAAAAGAGGTTTTGCGAAAAGTTTTTTACTCAATTCACCCTCCTCTTGAGTATTGGAAGCCACATGGTAACAATGTGATCCCCAGCGATCATTATGCTAGGTGCACAGAGTCTGCATGAGCAATGGGAAGAATAGGCTCCTGAACTCCCTTGCTGATCTCTGTATTTGCTCGAAAATAAGCTGAGCAACATTGATAGACCGGTGCTCCAAGATGCAGTAAATCAATATGGCTCGGTTGCGAGTCACCTCGGAAAGGTTAGCGGATGGCAGAATCTGGGTGCCAATGAAGTGGTACCAAGCTCGGGTATTTGGTGTTAGGAAAGTGCGTAGAAAATATCTCGGCCTCTTTGTCTGAATACTCATAGTCCAAACTACAGGCTAAAAGTCTGCAGTGCATATCCGAGTAGTGACCACGTCAACATCTATGCCCTCCACCGGCTCCCAGCGGTAGAGCTCAGTAAATTCACAAATCTCAAGGGCCGCAGGAAGGCTAAGAGTTGCACGAATAGAAGCTATAGAGAATGAGATCATATGCCCTCTAACTCTAACTGTAGTAGCCCCTTCACCTGAGTAAGCTAGGTTCACATAGAATTTGTGAACTAAAGGGAGGATAGTAGAGGACTCTGGGTGCTGAGCAAATGCACTCTAATTAAGGTGGTTAATGAGCCCTTTTAACTTCGGGTGAATAGTGGTCTGGTTATGAGAACAGTTTATCTCTCTGCAGCATCCGCTGAGATAAACCTCCCCCTATCATAATCTGCAAGAGAGGGAGATGGCTCCCTATTCCGCTGACTAAATGATGTGTGTGAAACAACATCATATTTTTTTCTTATTTTGCATGCCTTTTTATGCATTTTAGGCATTTTAGTTTCCCTTTTTATTTATTTTTCCTTTAGTTCAGATAACTGCAGTGTTTGTAAAGTGTTGTGTAGGATTGATGCTAGATTGGCTTAGAAATAGATGGAAAGCTTGCATGCTTGAAGTTGGAGCTTTACGGATAGCAAGCAGGGGCAAAAAGCTCATTCCAGAGAGATCCATGGCCTGCTTGTGGAATTCTCCATGGCCATAGATCGAGCAGCGACTTGAAGAAGCAAAAGTGATTTTCCAGAGAATTCCACGGCCTAGACGTGGAATGATCCACGGCCGTAGAATTCAGTCAGCAAGATCCATGGCTTGGCCGTGGAATGATCCATGGCCGTGGATCGCAGTCCAAGTCAGTTTTTAAGTTTTATTTTTATTTCTTTTGGGACGTTTTAGCCAATTAAAACTCTAAGGGTATAAATAGATGTTCTGAATACAGTTTTGGGGGTTCCAATTTGGTTAAAAGGAGGCACACTTGGAGGCTCTTGATCTTTCTCCTCTCTTCTCTCTTTGATTACGGGTTTGGATGTTCTTGAATTCGATTTCTTATTTCTTCTTCTCCATGTCTGAGTAGTTCTCTTTATTTCTAGGATTGGGCAATGCCCTTTGATACATTGATGATGATTAATTGACTTTGTTTACCCCTTTTATTAATCTTGAATGTTCTTTGATTCAATCCTTATTGCGCTTGTTCATGTGAACTTGCTGGCCACATATTTGCATCTCATAGATATCTAGGGACGTACTGAGAGGTGAACCTAGGTATTGGAACCATAAGAATTGAACTTAAGATCTAAACCATGAGAGTAGGTTTAGTCTTTCAAGGATTCAATGAATTACCATAAAGCGTAATGAGTTCAATTTAAATTCAATTACCACGAGAATAGGAATTGATTTAATTGGGCACGGTTTTTGTCTCTTGAGAAAGAACATTAACTAATTTAGGGTGAGAAAGAACATTAACTAATTTAGGGTAATTCACCTTCAATTGAATTTCAATTATTATAAAAATGGTTGTCAATTAGGATTTGTCTTGTATCATTATGGTTACCCCAATCTTGGAAGCTTTCTTGAATCTGAAAAATTTATCATAATAACTTGTTATTTTTGTTCTTAATTTTACACTTTAGTATTTAATTACTTAATTGCTTAGTTACCATATTCTTATCACTCAACAATTTTATCCCCTTTGTTTAATTTAATTGAATTAATTAATTAATTAGTATTTATAGACACAGTCCCTATAGATTCGATCTTTTTATTACTTAACGACGAAACCATACACTTGTAGATTTCACACATCAAGTTTTTGGCGCCGTTGCCGAGGACTGTGTTTTTCTTGAATACTTATTTAATTTTTAATTTAATTATTTTAATTCTTTTTCTTTTTATCATATTCTTACGTTCTTGTTTTCTCTTTGACTCTCTGCAGGTAATTTCTCTTGTTTATGCAAAGTACTAGACGTTCTAGGACTCTTATTGAAGCAGATCCTGAAATTGAAAGAACTTTTCGTAGAAGGAGAAGACAACAAAGCAAAGAGCGAGAGAAATCTTTGAACCAACGCTTGTCATGGCTGAACTTGAGGATAATAGACTGCTAAAAGAGTATGCAGCCCCTAATGCTCGGGGTTTGCGATCTGGAATTGCTCAGCCATACATTAAAGTTAGGCACTTCACCATACCTCCTGCCTTACTTTCTATGATAATGTAGAACCAGTTTGAAGGATTGCCATCAGAGGACCCGAATGATCATGTGGATATGTTCTTGGAGTTCTGTGAGACCCTCAAGATTGAAGGTACCTCTGTTGATGCTATTCGTCTCTGCCTCTTCCCATTATCATTGAGAGATAGAGCTAGAGCTTGGTTGAAGTTTGTTCCCGCTGAGACAATAACTACTTGGGACTAATTGGAGTAAGCTTTCTTGGATAAATTCTTCCCACCTTCCAAGACTGCTTATTTAAGGACCCAAATCACAAGCTTCGTTCAGAAAAATGGAGAGTCATTGTCAGAAGCTTGGGATAGATATAAGGCTTTGCTGGAAGCCTGCCCACACCATGGGTTAGAAAAATAGTTGATCGTCCACACCTTCTACAATGGTCTAGAACATTCTTCGAAGGTGTCTCTTGACTCCGCAGCTGGTGGAGGTTTGATGAATAGAAGGCTCACAGAAGCTTATGAGATTATTGAGAGTGTTGCTGCAAATCATCACCAATGGGCCATTGAAAGAGGCCATATCCCGAGAAAACTCTCGGGAGGTGAGTTTGAGGTAGACGGTGTTGATTTAATCATGTCAAAATTTGATTTTTTGAATAAACATTTTGACATGATTGAAAAAGCTCATGCTAATGCTATAGGTGCTTCTAACAATTTTTGTGAAATTTGTGGAGCACAGGGACACATAGGTGCCGAATGCCAAGTTGGAATTGGCTCCTTACAAAGTACACCGGTGGAGCAAGTGGAATCATGCCACAATTTCCATGACTTCAACCAAAAGGGAAGGAATGATCTATATTCTCAAACTTACAACCCTGGTTGGAGGCCACATTCTCAACAGGTACAAAAATCTAGACTTGAGTCTCTTCTTGATAATTTTGTTGAGAGTCAATCTAAACAGAATGAGGAGTTTAGGCAACATGGGCAAGTTGTAACTGAGGCCATTAGAGAGTTGTCAGCTAAAGTTGACAATTTGGCCATTCATAATAAGATGTTGGAAACCCAGATTGCCCAACAAGTGAGCACTTCACATAGGTAACAGAGTAAGTTTCTTGGTCAACCGTACCTAAAATAAATCCAAGTAATGAATACTGTAAGGCTGTGAGTTTGAGAAGTGGTAAGAAATTAGAGGATCCCAAGGGTTAGGGGGTATGACAAAGATGAGGGGAATGAGGACAAAGAGACTAAGACACAACCCTTAGAAGAGGAGGAAACTAATGAGAAGGTGTCTAAGTATGTACCCCCTGAACCATAATAACCTCCAGTGCCTTTCCCTCAAAGATTGGCTAAGGCAAAGCTAGATAGGCAATTTGGGAAACTCCTAGAGGTCCTTAAGAAATTGTACATTAATGTACCCTTCACTGATGCGTTGAAACAAATGTCCACCTATGCTAAATTTCTTAAGGACATTTTGTCTAATAAGAGGAAGCTAGAAGAATATGAGACAGTAGCTTTAACTAAGGAGTGTGGTGCTTTAATTCAAAATAAATTACCTCCTAAGCTTAAAGATCCAGGTAGCTTCTCTATTCCTTGTTTGATTGGTAATACAAATTTTGATAAAGTTTTGTGTGATTTGGGGGCTAGTGTTAGTCTTATGCCCCTTTCTGTGTGGAAGAAGTTGGAGGTAGGTGAACTAAAACCCACAACTATCTCCCTTCAATTGGCGAATCGGTCTGTCAAGTACCCCATAGGCATCTTGGAGGATGTTCCTATTAAGGTTGGTAAGTTTTATATGCCGGTGGATTTTGTTGTGCTTCATATGGAAGCTGATGCTAAAATGTCGATCATACTTAGGCATCCATTCCTTGCCACTCGAAGGGCGATCATTGATGTCCACGAAGGGAAATTGACTTTGCGATTGAATGATAAGGAAGTAGTTTTTGATGTTTTTAAATCTGAAAATAATTCTAATTCCTCAAATTCATGTAATCGCATAGATGTTACTAATGTTGTGGATAGTGTTGTGCTTTCAGGTGTACAGGAATCAGTGACTGATGTTATGCTAGAAAAGACCTTGCCTAAGGGTACTATAAAATTTGAGAAGTCCAAGCCCTGCAAGAAAGAACCTAAGTGTGACTGGCATGTATCTCATAAAGAATGTGTTTTGATGATAACAAACTTAAAAATGTTGCAAGATCAAGTCCAAGAGTCTCAAGACCATTAAGTATAGCTTTTAGGACTTCAATCAATTTGTAAAGGTATATATATATAAAATTGCTCAATCTTACATTTCGAAATAGCACACAAGTTTTCAAGGCTTCAATATGGTTTTTAATTTTCAAAGAATCAACCATCTCGTGTCCATAAGCTTACAAGATCATATGGAATCAAGAGCAATATTTAAAAAGGCATAAAACATATTTTTCACATGTATTATTCGAATAAGGAGTTCCTTATTCGAATAACACAAGTCAGAGATTCCAAATAATCTTTCAAGAAAAGATTTATTCGAATAGGCCCTGTGCTATTCGAATAAATGGTTCAAAAAATGTTTTGGCATGAATAAGTTATTCAAATAACAAAGTGTTATTCGAATAACACATCTCCAGAAAATTATTTTATTAAATGGTTATTCGAATAATAGAGTTGTTATTCGAATAACAAGCCCTTTAGCAAAACCATATTTAAATGGTTATTCGAATAACAATGTTGTTATTCGAATAACGAGATCTTAGGAAATCAAATATTCGAATGAGTTATTCGAATAACATGAATGTTATTTGAATAACATGTTTTCCCAGAAGCCATATATTTAAGTGGTTATTCGAATAACATTCATGTTCTTTGAATAACACATTATAGAGGAAAACACGTTTGTGCTATTTAAAGTCTTATTTGAATAAGGATTCTCTTATTTGAATAAGAGAGCTTTCTAGAAACAGAAATTAACGGATAATTACGAAACATTTAATGTTCCAACCACCTCCCAATAGCTCTAAACTTCAATGACTTATAAATAGAAGTTGTTGGGCATTTATGGAGGTTAGACAATCAATCTGAAAAACCTTGGTTGAGCATTAAAAATGAGTTTTCATCTTTTCCTCCGTTAATACTCTGTTTCTGAGCATAAACTGTGAATCATATACCCATTGAATTTTCATTTGTATTATCTGCTCTTTGAAGAGAGTTTTTACCTATTCAATCTTTGTATAATCTCTAGAGAGGGTAAGGCATCCCTCCAAACTGTAAAAAGGTAAGGTATCCCTTGGAAAATAGAGGCTCAAGCATTAGGGTGAGGTATCCCAAAGTTTTGAGTGCTCAAGGTTGTAGTAGTTGTCAAGCACCCATTGAAGCTTGAAGATATAGTAGAAAATCTCAAGTTGTTACTTAGGGACTGGACGTAGATCACAAGTGGATTGGTGATCGAACCAGGATAAATCATTGTGTTTGTTTTCTCTAAACCCTTCTCTTTATTTTGTGCACTATTTTATTTAATCGCTTGAATATTGTCTTCTTTGGCTATCACATTTATAAGTAAAAGTGTTTATTTCATCTATCTAATTATCTCTAATCATTTAATAGCTTCAACGAAAATTGGTTATCAAACGATTTGTGAAAGATTTGCGAACTTGTGTTACTTACTCAATTCACCCCCCTCTTGAGTATTGAGGCCACTTGGTAACACTAAGAAGTAGAATGACAAATGTGTCGAGAAGCGTGAATTTAAACTCGGGGATAAAGTTCTTGTCAATAACTCACTTCTACATTTCTGTCCTACTAAGTTATGGTTGAAATGGTCAAGACCATATGAGATTGTTCGAGTTTTATCCTACGGTGTGCTTGAGGTGAAGAAAGAAGGTCGTGAGCCTTTCATGATAAATGGCCAGAGAATGAAACATTTTGAAGGAGTGGAGACTGAGCACTACTCCGTTGACATCACCTGAGCACAGAAACCAGACCAAAGTCGAGTTAATGACTTTAAATAAGCGCTTCTTGGGAGCCAACCCAAGTTTCTTTATTTTTTTATTTCTTCTTTTTCTTTTGATTTTGTGTGTTGGATTGTTGGATTAATCTTTGTTTCATCGATCTTGTCTAGGTTTGACCCTTTTTGTAGCTCAAATTAGTAGGAGAGTGAAGTTAGAAAGTTCCACACCCAGCCCATAGAAATTTCTATGGCCATGGATTGAACACCAGAAGATTTCCCACCACCGCAGTGAGTTCTTTTGTTTTCTCCCTTCTCTAGTTGTAGATTTTTACATTAGGGATAATGTAAGTTCTAAGCTTGGGGGGTATTTTCATTTTCATTGTAGATCATTAGTTTCACGTCTCATTTTGCATTACATCTTCATGTTGCATTTTCATACCATAATATATCTCGGCTTTTTGGTTGAACTTGTGCCCCTCTCTTTTGAGGATTTTGAGATGGTATTGATTTGGAACCCAATTTGTTGATTCTTATGGTAGGCAACAGACATTGTTTTAATTGATAGTGGAGGTGATCTTTGAAGTTGATAATTAGCTTATGTTCTCTGAAGTTGCGCTTCTCATTGATTTTTGAACCTCTAAATGTGAGTTTTGAGCTTGTATGGGATTTATGCACTATATGATTTTTGCTCCTATTCTTTGTGTTGAGTGATATTTCCTCATTGATTTTGTGCTCTAGAACTTGATTTGAAACCATTTTGAGGCGAAACTTTTGTTTGCATGCTGGAATGTGATTAAGGCATCTTAGGTATTTTTTTGGCCTTCTGAAATAATTGTCACACTTTCATCCACTAGTTGCCCATTTTGAGCCTATTGCATAATTATTTTTCTTGATGCCTATGATGATAGATTGTTGGTAATCATTTAGAATATTAAATGGAGCAAATTGGGTTTGAAGGTTGTGTAAAGTTGTGTTGAGAATCATATGTGAATGACCTTTCTCTTTCTCAAATGAAAAAAAAAAAGAAAATCATAATATGAAAGCTTGAAAAAGAGGAGAAAGAGAAGAAGGAAAAGTAAGGAAGAAAGTGCTTGAAAATGTGGAGTTATGCTTTTGATTGAAAAATGCCTTTGCTCCATTTATGTTCTATTAGATTTATTATGCTTATTGAAAATTTTGTTAGCCCTTTGTACATACCTTCCTTTCTTTACCCTACCTAACATTATTCTCATGGCCCCATTACAACCCTTGAAAGACCTTTTGATTTTTGCATGCGTGTTGATTATTAGTGGAAATTTGTTTTCTCATCAAGCTTATGGAAGTGCTATTTCTTTGAGGAATCTTGAGTGCATTGTCTTCACTCTTAAACACTTTGAGTGTGGTTAGTAGAGTGAACCTAATTTAGTGAGGAGCATGATTTCTAAGAACTTTAGCCTCTAATTGGACTTGATTTTGATTACCTCTCTAATTCTTGGTTTGCCTTTGCCTATTGCTTAGTTGGATGTTTTCTCGGGTTCCTCATTCATTATTGTCTCTTGATCCCACTTCTTGGTTTGGCATTAGTTATTGCTTGGGGACAAGCAAAATCTTAAGCTTGGGAGGATTTGATGTGTGTGAAATAACATTATATTTTGTTCTTATTTTGCATGCCTTTTTATGCATTTTAGGCATTTTAATTTCTTTTTTTATTTGTTTTTCCTTTAGTTCAGATAACTGCGGTGTTTGTAGTGTTGTTGTACAGTATTAGTGCTAGATTGGCTTAAAATGGATGGAAAGCTTGCATGATTGAAGTTAAAGCTTTACAGATAGCAAACAGAGGCAAAAAGCTCACTCCAGAGAGATCCACAGCCTACCTGTGGAATTCCCCATGGCCATGGATCGAGCAACAGCTTGAAGAAGCAAAAGTGATTTTTCAGAGAATTCCACGGCTTGGACATGGAATGATCCACGGTCATGGAATTCAGTCAGCAAGATCCACGGCCTAGCCGTGGAATGATCCATGGCCATGGATCGCAATTCGAGCCAATTTTTAAGTTTCGTTTTTATTTCTTTTGGGGCCTTTTAGCCAATTAAAACCCTAGGGGTATAAATAGATATTTTGAATACAATTTTGGGGGTTCCAATTTAGTTAAAAGGAGGCACACTTGGAGGTTCTTAATCTTTCTCCTCTCTTCTCTCTTTGATTACGGGTTTGGATGTTCTTGAATTCAATTTCTTATTTCTTCTTCTCCATGTCTGAGTAGTTCTCTTTGTTTCTAGGATTGGGCAATGTCCTTTGATACATTGATGATGATTAATTAACTTTGTTTACCCCTTTTATTAATCTTGAATGTTCTTTGATTCAATCCTTATTGCGCTTATTCATGTGAATTTACTGGCCACATATTTGCATCTCATAGATATTTAGGGACATATTGAGAGGTGAACCTAGGTGTTAGAACCATAAAAATTAAACTTAAGGTCTAAATCATGAGAGTAGGTTTAGCCTTTCAAGGATTCAATAAAAAACCATAAAGCGTAATGGGTTCAATTTAAATTCAATTAGCACAAGAGTAGGAATTAGTTTAATTGGGCACGGTTCTTGTCTCTTAAGAAAGAACATTAACTAATTTAGGGTAATTCACCTTCAATTGAATTTCAATTTTAATAAAAAGGGTTGTTAATTAGGATTTGTCTTGTATCATTGTGATTACCCCAATCTGGAAGCTTTCTTGAATCTGAAAAATCTCTCTTAATAACTTGCTATTTTTGTTCTTAATTTTACACTTTAGTATTTATTTACTTAATTGCTTGGTTACCACATTCTTATCACTCAACAATTTTATCTCCTTTGTTTAATTTAATTGAATTAATTAATTAATTGGTATTCATAGACACAGTCCCTGTGGATTCGATCTTTTTATTACTTGATGACGAAACTAAATGAACCACGTTGCATAAACCTTCCCCTCTTTGGAGCCATAATAACTTGAAAAAGAATTACTAAAAGTCAAATGTGGTAATTGGAAGTATTAAATACATTTAAAAATAAGCAATTTTGGAAAATATGGAATTAAGCACCGCGATATTAAATTACAGCACCGCGGCATTCAAAATGTTCAATATAATGCCGCAACGTTCATACCAATGTCACGACTTTCAAAGGTGTTCATCATAACATCGTGGTGTTCATACCAACGTTGTGACATGCAAAAAAAAAATAGATTAACTCAGTTTACGCGCAAAAACTAGATTAACCCACTTTCAGACATTCCAAGCAAAAAAAATAAAAGAAACTTAAAACTAACTACTAACAACAGCTATTTAGCACAAAAGTCAACTAAACTAAAAATAGAGACAAGAACAAATAACCCAAATAGAGAAAGTATGATAAAAATTTACCAAAAAAACTTAAAATAAATAAAACATACCTCAATGGAAGCAAATGTAGACGGAAAAGGTGATGAAAAACAGAGAAAAGAATAACTAACTAGAGCAAGAGAAAGAGCAAAGGAAACAAGAGAGAAAGAGAGAGGTTGTGGTGTGAGGAGAACCAAACGTCTCGACATAAAACCCCATCAGCCTCCGTGCGTCGCGGCGTGAAGCAAAATATGCCACGGTGCTAGTTAATTCCCTCGTAAATTAAATATTTAAATAATTACTATTTACTAATTACTATTTTATTTTTATTTTTTTAACCTACTAGAACTCTGTGGCGTTCTGGTATCATGCATCGCGACGCTTTGCTCTCTAGATCTTGGCCCATAACACACATCACGTCGCGGTGCTTCAAGTGTTACGCCGCGGCGCCAAGAGTCTAACTACATAATTCTACAGCAAATTGAGTTCTGCCAGGACTGATGGCCAAAATAGGCCTCCAATACCTGTAAAACATGTCCAACATGTCAAATAACATTTTATATCACAAAAACTTAGTTAAACTACGAAATTAACATATTAACATATTAATGACATAAAACATTAAACATAAACATTTGGGTTCCCTCCCAAAAAGGGCTTTATTTATAGTCATGGTAGGACTTGTAGCTCTCAAGTTGGGGCTGTTAAATCGAGGGAAGTCTTCCCCCGATCAATCTCTCCTCCAAATTAAGGTTTTAGGCACTGGTCGTTAACCTTAAAACTTGATGATCGATTTGTGGAGCAATCTCCACAGCTCCGTGGGGAAATGCTTTTACTACCATTAAGGGCCCCGACCACCTCGATTTAAGTTTTCCAGGGAACAGTTTGAGCCTAGAATTGTAAAGGAGAACATGCTGGCATTCGTAAAACCTTTTCTGCACAATTTTATGGTCATGCCAGAATTTCACCTTTTCCTTGTACAATTTTGCATTTTCGTAGGCTTGCAGCCTAAATCCATCCAGTTCATTGAGTTGCAAAATCCTTTTCTCTCTAATAGCTTACAAATTGAAGTTGAGCTGCTTGATTGTCTAATAAGCATTATGTTCAAGCTCAACCGGCAAATGGCATGTCTTGCCAAATACCAACTTGTAAGGAGACATACCAATGAGACCCTTGTAAGTGGTCCTGTAGGCCCACAGTGCGTCGTCTAGTTTCTTTGACCAATCCTTTCTTGTTGGACGCACTATTTTTTCTAGGATTCTCTTTATATCATGATTAGATACCTCTGCTTACCCACTTGTCTGTGGATGATACGCAGTGGCAATCCGATGCATCACTCCATACTTGGCTAGGAGGGTTTCAAAGCACTTGTTGCAAAAATGTGACCCTCTGTCACTAATTATGGCCCTAGGTGTTCGAAACCTGGTGAAGATCTATTTTCTCATAAAGCTAATCACTACTTTTGAATCATTAGTAGGAAATGCACATGACTCCACCCATTTGGCCACGTAATCCATAGCCACTAGTATGTACTGATTCTCAAAGGAGGGAATGAAGGGGCCCATGAAGTCCATAGCCCATGCATCAAAAATCTCTACCTCCAAAATGGAATTCAGGGGCATCTCATTCCTTCTCGAGATATTCCCTGATTTTTGGCATCGATCACATCTTTGCACATAGAAATGCGCATCTTTGAAAAGTCATGGCCAATAAAATCCAGACTGGAGTACCTTTGCAACAGTCCTCTCACCACTGTAGTGTCCACTATATAGAGAATCATGACAATGGCTTAAAATCTACTCCACTTCCTCCACAAGCACACACCTCCTCAACATATGGTCAAAACACTATTTAAATAGAAATGGCTCATCCCAGACATAGTGCCTGACATCATATAAGAATTTCTTCTTTTGGTGAGAGGTTAGATCAGGTGACAACACACCACCCACAATGTAGTTCACCATGTCTGCATACTATGGACATGATTGAGTGATGGCTGCAAATAGCTGCGTATCCGGAAATGTTTCCCTGATTGTGATCAGTTCAGCTTGGAAATCTTCATTTTCAAGTCTTGAAAGGTGGTCTGCTACTTGATTTTTCGCACATTTCTTATCTCTGATTTCTATATCAAACTCTTATAAAAGCAAAACCCACCTAATCAATTGTGGTTTTGCATCCTTTTTGCTCATTAAGTACTTTATTGCTGAATGATCTATGTACACAATCACTTTTCAGCCCGCCAAATATACTTCAAACTTATCAAATGCGAACACAACAATTGGAAACTCTTTTTCCATTGTTGTGTAGTTCGATTGGGCATCATTGAGTGTTTTGCTCACATAATAGATGAAGCAAAACACTTTGTCTTTTCTTTGTCCCAACATCACACCCACAACATAGTCGTTCGCATCGCACATAAGCTCAAATGGCAAATCCCAATCTAGAGTGATTATAACTGGAGCTGAAACTAATTTTTTTTCAATTCCTCAAATGCAACCTAACATGAATCGTTAAAGGTAAACTGGATGTCTTTCTCCAGAAGGTTGCAAAGAGGCTTGGCTATCTTTGAATCATCCTTAATAAACCTATTGTAGAAACCCGCATGGCCAAGAAAACTACAAATTCCTTTTACTGAATTTGGCGGAGGAAGCTTGTTAATCATCTCTATCTTTGCCTTGTCTGCCTCTATCCCTTTTATAGAAACCTTATGGCCAAGAACTATGCCTTCTTGGACCATAAAATGGCACTTTTCCTAATTAAGGATGAGGTTGGTCTCCTCACACCTTTTCAGCATGAATGATAAGGTCTGTAAACAGCTATTGTAATCATCCCCAAATACTGAAAAGTCATCCATAAACACCTCTAGCCTATGTTCAATCATATCTGCAAAGATGGCCATCATGCAACATTGAAAGGTTGCAGGAGCATTGCATAGCCCGAAGGGCATCCTTCTAAAAGCAAATGTTCCAGAAGGACAAGTAAATATCGTCTTTTTTTGGTCCTCCGGTGCTATCACAATTTGGTTAAATCTAGAATAACCATCTAAGAAGCAATAATAGGCCTTCCCAGCAAGTCTATCTAACATATGATCTATCAAAAGGGAGTGGGAAATGGTCTTTCCTAGTGGCCTTGTTTAATTTGCAGTAGTCCATGCACACCCTCCATCCAGTGACCTTACAGAAGGGAATAAACTCATTATTTTCATTAGTAACCACCGTTATACCACCTTTCTTCAGCACGCATTGGATTGGAGATACCTAGGGCTGTCAGAAATAGGATAGATAATACCTGCATCCAGCCACTTGATTATCTCTTTCCTCACCACCTCTTTCATAATTGGATTTAGCCTCTTTTGGTGTTCTACAACTCCACTCTGGCTATCCTCTAACAAGATCTTATGCATACAGATGGAAGGGCTAATGCCTTGGATATTGGCAATAGTCCAATTGAGAACATGCTTGTATTTCCCAAGCACACAGAGTAGATTCTCCTCTTGATCATCTGAAAGGGATGATGATATGATTATTAGGAGGGTAGATGTTGCTCCCAAATAGGCATACTGCAAATAGTTCGACAGAGGCTTTAACTTAAGCTTTGGAGGTTCCTCAATGGAAAGCTTAGATGTCACTTTTGTTATATCGGACTCTAAGGTTTCAAACTTGGATGAATGATATTGCCTAGGAACAGCATTGAGGTGTTTGATGTAATCAAATACATCATTTCTTGAATCTTCATCATCCTTAGTTGATGAAGTCATTGCTAAGGCTAGGGAATCTTAAGAATTGTTGGCTTGAAATGCATCGTTAATGATATTATCAAGCAGACCAACATAAGAATACTCTTCCTGATCTTGAGGAAACTTAATTGCTTTGAAGATGTTGAAAGTCATCTCTTGATCTTGAACTCTCATCATCAGCTCTCCTTTTCGAACATCTATGAGTGTTCTTCCTGTAGTTAAAAATAGTCGACCTAGGATCAGCGACACCCTTTGATCCTCGTCCATATCCAGGATAACAAAATCTGCAGGGAATATGAACTTATCCACTTTCACTAGGACATCTTCCACAATTCCCTTCGGATATGTATATGAATGATCAGCCAATTGCGGTTACGGATGTAGGCTTGCATTCCCCCAAACCTAGCCTCTGGAATATGAATAAAGGCATAAGATTGATGCTCGCCCCCATATCACACAATACTTGTCCTAAGTATTTGTCACTAATGGCGCAAGAAATTGTAAAGCTTCTTGGATCCTTTAACTTTGGGGGAAGCTTTTGTTGCAGAACAACACTGCATTCTTCAGATAATACAATAGTTTCAAACTTTCCTAGCTTATGTTTCTTGGATAAAATATCCTTCATAAACTTAACATAAACTTAACATAGCTGGGCATTTGTTCCAGTGCTTCTACAAAAGGGATATTGATATGAAGTTTCTTGAAAACTTCCAAAAATCTCATAAACTACTCATCTATCTTGTGCTTGATTTGCCTGCTTGGGAAAGGCAAAAGATGTATATAGGGCTTATTCACCACCTTCATGTCTTCAGCCTTCTTGTGGTCAGTTTCTGAACTTAATTCATTGTCTTTGGCCTTTTTGTGGACTTCTTCTTCCCTGGTTTGACTTTTTTCTACCTCATCCTCCATCAACTTTGTCTTAGGGTTTCCCTTAATATCTTTGCCACTCCTCAGTGAGATGACCTTACAATGTTCATTAGAGGAACCCTTTGGATTATTGATTGTGTCAGTTGGGAAAGTGTTAGGGAGCCTGTTATTGATTGCATTAGCTAACTACCCCACCAGAGTTTCTAAAGCCCTCATAAAAGCTGATTGGCTCTGTATCACTGAGTCATTCTTCGCCAGATGACTGTCCATCTTTGTCATGAAGGAATCAATTTTCACCATTAACTGTATAAACATCTCTTCAAGAGATGGTTTCTTTTCTTGAGCCGGCTGTCTAGATTGGGAAGGGAATCCAGGAGGATTATAAAGTCTCTCAGCTCCAGGTGCTGAGGATGAAACCCTTTGATTATCCTTCCATGAGTAGTTTGGATGGTTCCTCCATCCAGGATTATACTGGTTCGCGTATGGGTTGTTCTATTGTGATCGGTAGTTCCCCATATAATGTGCACTTTCAAAGGTAGAAGGGCACCTATCACTTGAATGATTGTCACCACATTTGTCACACAACACAAATGGGCTCTAATGAGCTTGATGTCCTATACTATTCATTTTACTTGCCAATGCTGCAACCTGAGCTGACAATGAGATTGTAACATCTACTTCATGTACTCTAGCTACTCTTCGTGGAGTATTTCTTGTTGATGGCCATTGATAGCTATTAGCAGCTAATTCCTCTAACAGTTGGAAGGCATCATTAAAGGATTTGCTTAACAAAGAGCCTCTAGCAGCAGCATCTACTATTGGGCAGTGATGCGGTAGCAAGCCATTGTGAAATGAATAGATTTTGTGCTAAGGTGGTATCTCATGTTGTGGGCACATTCTCAAAAGATCCTTATACCGTTCCTATGCTTCATGTAGGGATTCTAATTCAGTCTGAGTGAATGATGTAATATCATTCACCATCTCTGCAGCCTTGGCAAGAGGGAAGTATTTGTTCAAAAACTTTGTGCACACCTCTGCCCAAGTTATAATTGATCCCGCTGGAAGAGAATGTAACCAGCTTTTGGCTTTATCTCTTAAAGAGAAAGGGAAAAGCCTTAGGCGAATAGCATCCTCAGATACTCCGTTGTGCCTAAACATAATGCCAATCTCCAGAAAGTTTGAGAGATGCGCATTGGGATCCTCATTGCATAAGCCGCCAAACTACACAAAAGTTTGGATCATTTGGATAATGGCCAGCTTTATCTCAAAGTTGTTTGCCCGAATGACAGGATGTCTAATATTGGATTGCAGATTATCCATTTGAGGAGTAGCAAACTCCCTCAATGGTCTAGTGTGACTATCGTCCTCCAACTATAGTGTAGCGTTATCTTCTGCCATCTTACAATCAATCACCTGAAATAATTAAAAAAAATAAGATTTAAATTAATATGCAAGAAAAAGAAAACTTGAATTAGAGTTACTTAAACTGATTGTTAATATTAGCTCTACTGAATTTAAACCATAGTCTCCGGCAACGGCGCCAAAAACTTGTTCGCTCTTTTGCATACCGCAAGTGCATGGATCGCACTTATAATATAGCTAAGAGTCAGATATCGTTCCCATAGAGACTAATATTAAAATCAGTACTAAATATAAACCAAAAGTTTAAGAATTACTATCCAAAAACATATAAATTGAAAGATGAGTATATAAACTAATTGAAAGTATTTAAAAGCTTTAAAATTGAATTAAAGTTAAGAATTAGAGAATAGATATTCCTTTTTCACCTCTTACTTCAATTGATAATATGTAATCCTTATGAGTAATATAAACGAAATGATTAGGTTAGCTTGAGAATCTAAATTAGTTAAAAGCTTATGTCTAGGTCAATCAACTATGCTTCAGTTACCTAATTCATTATGCTTCCATGAGAACTAGAGTAAATCCACTCATTAAAATCTATTCCTAATAGTTACTATACATGGCTGATAATCACATATTTTATACTTTAATAAACCCTTATTTTTAGTCATTTACACTCTCCATGTACTTAATTGATTGAGCTTGGTTATGTTTTGTAAGTTTGAACTTAAATTGGACTTAATTAATTTTTTTAGCATGATTTACGTTTTATATTATTTCTGTATTTTGGCTATATCTTGAGTTCTAGATGTATAACAATTATGTATTTTACCTTGTTAGAAAGATAATAGAGAGCTCTACAACTTTCATGAGAGCTCTAGGTCAAAGTTGGACATCTAGTGGAACTAATTGGTCTTAGAAGTCTGAACACGAGTTTTGTGATTGGAACCTGAATAGTGTACAGTAATCAGAGCATAATACGGGCTGTAAGAACTAAATTGGGCTAAAATTTTGGCATCTACAAGTTAAGGGTGTGTTTGGGATAGCTGCAAAAATTTGATTATGTTTAGTAATCGATTATTGTATAAAAGCTTTTTGTTATAATCGATTATAATTGATTCATTTTTATGTTTGATGCATAAAGCAATTTTAAGTTAATCTAATTCGTTTGGATGATATAAAAAGAATCACTTTTATGTATTAAATTACTAAAATAGGTATAGGATGATTAAAAAAATTATTTGACTGAGGACAAAATGGTATTTACATATCAAAATGAAGAAGCTAAAATCAAGCTTGATCTTGACATTATAAAAATCAGCTTTAAAAAGTTTTTATTTTACATTGAATTTCGTGTAAAAGCTGAAGCTAATTTTACCAAACATGATTAAATACTATTCAAACAGCTTTTTTCCCAAAAAAAACTGTTGAGAATCTCTACCAAACATGCACTAAGACCCATATCTACAACTTTCATGAAGAACACAAGACCTATTTCGGATTGCTTAGAGGTCATATTGGGCTTGCAATTTAGAACAGAGTAACTATAGCTGGGCCTGAGCAGTATGTAGTAATCATATCATATCTCAAGTTATAGGAATGATTTTGTCTAATGGAATTTGAAAGCTAAGACAAAAGCCTATAAATTTCATGAAGACCACTTGGCAAGAAAATGATGAATGCAATGAGTTCAGCTTTGAATGATTTCGGAGACAAAGGATCTTAATAATTTTCCACTCATCAAAAGTCATTTGACATTTTCCACTCATCCACTCACTCATGAATTATCCCCCTTATCATTTTGTATCCCTAATCCTCTATAAAAGGGAGTCTTGGCTGATTATTTAGGAATCTTGGTCTTAGAGATCAAGATCATGCTATTATATTATTTGTTTATCTTGTTGTAGTTTTCTTTTGTTCTAAATTGAAGTTATGTTCTTCTTCTTCTTCTTCTCTCTTCTTTTCTTCATGTCTATGAGTAACTAATTTTCATTTTACTTGGGTGAAAGGATGAAACTCTTGGTAATGAAATAAGGTTAGATTAATCTCTTTCTTGTGCTTCAATGATATATTATCAAGTAGCCATTATATGTGTTGTATTTTGTTTCCAATCAATTTAGAAACCTTTCTTGTAAAGTGGAGATCTTGATTTGTTGTAGACAAGATATTGGCATAATGAATGCTTGAGCCCATTTATAAGTGGTGGTGTTAATAGATGATTAAAGGAATCATAATATAATTACGTATATAATCTTAAATGAACTTTGAATATTATATTTTTCGATTGGAACCTCCTTTATGTGTGGATTTTAATTGAGTTATAAAAAAAATTACTTTTGTCCTTAATTTACTTGTTAAGAATGGATCTCCTAACTCAAGTAAATCTTTTTTTTTTATTTGTGTCCAAGTTTTATCACTTTTATTATTCTAACAAAATATTTACCTTACGTCAAAGAATTTTTCTTCATCAATTCCCTGTGGATCGACTTCGGAATCCCGAGAATTTGTTACTTGAAACAACCTGCACTTAGGTTTGTAACTTTTAATTCGCATCAAGTTTTTGGCACCGTTGCTGGGAACTTGATTTGAAGAAAAAATTTATTTTGTATATATTTTGTATATTTTTTTATCCTTGTGGATCTTGTATATATTTCTTTTTCTACTCTTTTATTTTTTTTGTACTTACTAACGTACTAATTTAGTGTGAAAAACTTTCTCTTCTCCTTCTATAATCTTTAATCATTAATGAAATAATCTTTCTTCTCTTCTCTCTAGCAAAAAAAAAATCGATTTGCTAATTCTCTGATTTTCATATTTTAAATTTACTTTCTCGCACTATATTTTACGTATTTTACTTTCTCGTATTTTATTTCTAGCTTTCTAACTTACTAACCTACTAACCTTTTAATTTTTTGATTACTAACTTACTAACTATCTAAATTTTTTACTAACTATCTAACTTTTTAATTTACTGCTTCTAATATTTTAATTTATATGCATACTAACTTTTTAATTTATCTATTTACCAACTTATTTGGTAGTTAGTTTATACCATACCTTTGTTAATATTTATTTACTACGTGTTAATATATATTTGGTGGTTAGTTTGTACTACACCTTTGTTAATAAATATTTATGACTAGTTTATACCGCTTTACTTGTAATAATAATAATAATAATAATAATAATATTATTATTATTATTATTATTATTATTATTATTATTATTATTATTACCATGGCAAGTTTACTGCCTACTTATTAATATTTTTTTTATGAAAGGTTAAGCTCTGTATATATTTTTATTTTATTCTTCCTATTTCTTCTTCTCTTTTTTCATGTGTAGTTAAATTCGTGTGTTTCTAGGGTGAAGATGTAACTTGATTCAATCGACATGTATTAAGATTGAAATTTTAATTAATTTCTTTTCTATTCAATTTGAGTGCTTATTATGATTCGTAATATTTTTAAGAATTGACCACTCATAAATTGATCTAGTGAGGTGTGTGTAGAATCGAGAGGTGTGCATATGACCTAGACCATAAATAATAAGTGTCATGATTTATAATCATCTAGGAATAGAAGTTATAAGTTATGTGAGAGAATTGTGGTATTTTCCATGAGAATCCATAGAGCAAAGGTCATGCCTTTAAGAGTTAGGGTTTAGACCAAGGAATTGAGTTTTAATTAATGAATGGATTCTCCCCATCAATTGAATGATTAAAAATTAATTAGAATGAAGGTCCCAAAATTACTCTATTGTCTATGATAGATTATTGAATTAAGTGAAGTCAGATCCTTAGTGTTTTAATTTCATGTGTTTACATCCTTAATGTGTTTTGCATTCATGTACTTTGTTATCTCTTTTCCCTCTTAATTTCGTGTGTTTTAGTGTGTTTTTCCCTCTTAATCATTAACTTTATTACTTTGACAATTTGGTGCACTTGTTGATTTTCTCAACAAGTTTTTGCAAACCTAGGTTGATACGGTGGATTTTGTTGCTTCAAGATTTCAACATCACAATAAAATATAAGAAAGAAGCCGAAAATCTTGTTGCAGATCAATTGTCCATACTTACAATAGGCTCATCTTTTGATATCACATTTATCAATTATTCTTTTCCTGATGAATTTTTATTTTCTGTCAATTTCAAGCCTTGGTTTGCTAATATAATCAATTTTTTTGCAGCATGAAAGATCTTGCCTCAATTATCCTGATCAAATTATTCGGAGATGTGTACCCAACAATGAGGTAGGTAATGTCATTAAATTTATCACTCAGAAGCATGTGGAGGTTACTTTTCTTCAAAGAAAACAGCTGCAAAAATCTTGTAGTGTGGATTTTATTGGCCACTTTATTTAAAGACAACTATACATTTTGAAAAAAATTGTGAAAACTATCAAAAATAGGATTCCATTTCTAAGCGAAACAAGATGCCTCTGAACCTTATCATTGTCATTGAAATTTTTGATTGTTGAAAAATTGAGAAATGATACATATGAAAACACAGATTTATAAAGTTAGAGCAAAAGCTTTTCATGACAAATCAATTTTAAGAAAAAAATTTGAAATTAGTCAAAAAGTTCTGCTTTATAATTCTCGTCTTCACCTATTCATTGAAAAATTGAGATTTAGGTGGCGTGGCCTCTTTTATTGTCAAACATGTGTATTCGTATGGGGCCATAGACATTGAGAATCATAGGAATGATAGTGTATTTAAGGTCAATGGATAAAAACTCAAACCATTTCTGAAAAACCAAATTGTTGAGTTCTTTGTGTTTCCGGTTAAGTGACAGATAACAGTACTCTATGACTCTCAAGTCGGTTTATTTTTTAATTTCCTATAATAACTTATTCCTTCTCCTTTTAAAATGGATTTCATTCTCTCGAATTAAAAAAATATTTTCCTTCTCTCCCTAAAAATGCTCTAACAAAAATCTACAAAGCTATGTGTGAAAGACTGAGACTGTTAATGTACAAGGGCATCCCAGAAGATGTACGTAAGATAATCGAAGTAAAGGTTCGTTTAGGTGGTGAATCTTCAGATTCATTTGTCCCATATATGCCAGGTATCGGTAAAAGTTCATATTCAAAAAGGAGAAGAGCAAAAAGAATACAAGTTTGTTACAAATGTGCACGATGGAATTGTAACACGCGATGTCATTCTTTGGGAATGATTTTTGCAAATTGAGAACATAAAATATACTTTATTAAGAATAGGCTGAGTAAGGAGTCATTAGATGATATCTTATTGACTCTTGAATGCATTCTTGTAGAGTTGTGCATCGTGAACTTCTTAATTTGTGGAATCTCTTTAGAGACTAGCAAAAGTGTTACAGTCTTAGGAATCTGACTCCAAAAGACCTCGTTTGCCAATTTATAAGAAAATTAGATGAGAAGCTTATCCTCGACTCATAAAAGGCGTTTAAGCCGTTACTAGACGTAAAACCAGAGGAAGATGTGAGCCACAATCACAACATGTATATACTATCTTGTACATCTCCTAAAAAAAGAAAAAAAAAAAAGAAAAAAAGAAGAAAAATAATAAAAAAGGGCGAAACTTCGGTTGTACTTAGTCTTTAATTAGATTAGGAGCCCCACAATGTGGCATCTGTCATTGACTCGGGTGGACCTTCGCACGTCAGTCGATAAATAAGATTCGTGCGCCATGCTCTATAGAGAGTCGCGCAAGCATTCCCAGGTTTTAACCATAGGCTTTACTTGCTCATGGACAGATAGAAGCGTCTCGTGTTTGCATTCTCGCATGACAATGCCTCTGATCTCAATTCATGGTATTGATTTATTGGGTTCCTGAGCATAGCTCCACTGGCTGTGGTCACTGGTCGTCGTATTCAAATTTTCTCTCTTTAACTAGAGGGATGATGCATAGGTTAGGATATCCCACAAGCGGGAGGAGTGCCTTAAGTATGAAATTCCTTAAGGGAATTCGATGTCTCTTTCAAGGGGCGGTAAGATTGTGAAGGCTACTGCATTCATGACGCGCAATATAAAGATATGCCATGAAACCTGTACATAAAGGTATGTCATCATTTGTTATTATTATTTTATCTTTGTATGATTTTATTATATTTTAGTTTTGGACAGACAATCCTTTGGGCAGGGTCCTTCAGGAGTTTCTAGACTTCTTTACCCTGATGGTTTGCTTGAAGTCTAAAAAAAATAAAAAAAAATAAAAAAAAATTATATTTCTTAATTTCAAACTTTTCTGACAACAGCCAACCTACCCATACAGGAGCTATTATTACTTTTTCTATTCTCTTTTGTATTTAAACACTCTATTTTCTTCACTGTCCTGTAACTTATAATCATTCAAAGAGAGTGTGAGTGTAAAAATTGAGGGAGCTTCTTCTTTGGTTCGTGGATTTACCAGTATCTATGTATTTTGTGGGACAAGTTATGGGAAGGGTTTAGAGTTTGTAAACGCAGCAAGCACTGTCGGTAGAACACTTACTGTGAGAAATATTCATGTAGTATATAGGAGAGGTAGCATTAGGTTAATGAGGGCTGTATCACCTTCTGCACATATAAGAGGTGGTCAAGTTTGATATCATTCCTGAACCTTTAACTCGAAGGAACATCATTGGAAAGATAATTGGGCTAAAAATTCAAGCATCATCTATGCATGGATGAATGAAGGTAATGCTTGAAAACTCTAGTGTATTCATTGCCTTACTGGGTGATTTTGGTACTTTGGAAGAATTTTGTCAAATTACCTCTTGGGCCCAACTGAACATTCACCATAAACCTATAGGTTTGTTGAATGTTAATAATTTCTTTGATGATTTGTTATCTTTTGTTGACCATGCTGTGGAACAAAACTTTATCACACCTTCGGCAAGACGATTCTTTATGTCTGCTTCAACTGTTGATGAATTAATTAATAAATTATAAACTTTTTTTTATGAACCTGAACCAATTATAACTCAGATAGATTGGTCAGAAGGAAGCAGCAAGGGAGGTAGCAAGGAGCGTGGGTGTGATCTGATACTTCATCTTTAACTTTTCTTTACCTTTGGTTTTATTCATCGTACTTTGTTTCTATTTAAATTTATGTAGGGTTTCTTTTTTCAGTAATTACAACAACAGGTACTATTTTCTATCCTTTACCTATCTATGTTTTAACATTGAGGACAATGTTGTGATCTAGTTAGTGGGAAGGATAGTTGTGTAAAAAACAAAGTGAAAAAAATAATAAAAGATAAAAAAAATTTGGAAGTGTGTTTATTTATATGATTGTCAATAATTTATTAACAACAAAACTAATTAAGGATGGCAAAATAAGGAATAATTTATTTACTCTTGAGACGCATTAAAATTGGTGGCAGACTAAGGAGTAATTAGGTAGATAACTATGTTGTGTGGAAGTAGCAATTCAAATTCAAGGAACATAACATGATTGAGTAAATTGTCTTCCTTCTTAAAAATCATATGCTTGGTTATGGATGATGAATTGGTGGACTGAGAATGATAGAATTATGTCTTGTGAGATTTTGAGCCTATTGATGAATGGATTGAACATTTGCACCATTCTTTTCTTTCGTGTGTGATTTTCACTTATGGAATTGTTACTCTAGAACTTGCTTTGACTCTATTTGAGGCTACATTTTCACATGCATACATAAATATGATTGAGCTATTTTTCTTGAAATAGCTACTTTAACCATTGGCGCACAAATAGGCAGCCTTGTTCAGCAGCATATTGTCTCAATATGATATCAAGTCCTCTTATGGCTTCTTGAAAATTCTCTAATTCCTGCCAACATAAAGCATTGGAAATGACCTATTTCCCCTTACTTAAACTCTTTGAGCTTATTTGACCATTCCTTATTTTGAACTCATTATGTGCCTTAAATGAAAAATCATGTTCTTACCTAGTCTTAGGGAATAAGAGAACATTAGCTTTGCCATTGGATGAGTTCTTGAACAAGTGTGGGGGTGTGTGTGCAGAATGGTTCAAAAAAATGTTTAATTAAAAAAATGTATATATTATGTTCATCTTGTAAAACAAATTAAAAAAATGTGTAAAGAATAGCTAACAAGACAATAAAGGAAATGAAAAGAATTATAAAGAGAATTTGTATTAGATGGAGTTGGGATGAACTTTCATGCTTGTTAATTGAACTCATCTCTCACGCTCTTTTATTCTCTTTAGTATTTAACTTGTCATATCCATATTACCTCCCCCTTTACCTTGTCCCAATTACAACCTTGAATAAAGTCCTCATGATTTGTGTGTGCATGTGTTTTGAATAGTGGAGAAGTATAAGATAAGCAAACTTATGGTAGTATAATTTCTCATGGGTTGAATTGAGCGAAATACCTACCTTTTAAACACTTGAGGGATTGAGAGTGAATCTTATGAAGATCTATCATTCATGACTCATACTTTTCAATTGAAATTTTCTTGCTTATTGGTTTGAGATGTGAAGAAATGTTACCTCATAAATGTTTTGATTCCTTGAATGTTTGGTTGCTCTTCATTCTTAAATATTATTAGAAATTGGGTCTTTTAGAATTTCTAACTTTTGAGTTTGTGTTATTTTTCTTTATTCCCTAGTTTTGGTATTATGTGTTTTGCTCAAAAGTGTAAAAGGCTAAATGTGGAGAAATTTGATAATCACATATTTTATACATTAATAAACCCTCATTTTTAGTCATTTACACTCTCCATATACTTAATTGATTAAGCTTAGTTATGTTTTGTAAGTTTGGACTCAAATTGGACTTAATTAATTTTTTTAGCATGATTTACGTCTTATACTATTTCTGTATTTTGGTTATATCTTGAGTTCTAGATGTATAACAATTATGTATTTCACTTTGTTGAAAAGATAAGAGAGAGCCATACAACTTTCTTGAGAGTTCTAGGTCAAAGTCGGACATCTAGTGGAACTAATTAGTCTTGGAAGTCAGAACACGGGTTTTGTGATTAGAACCTGAATAGTGTACAGTAATCAGAGCATAACTTGGGCTGTAAGAATTGAATTGGGCTAAAATTTTAGCATCTGCAAGTTAAAACTCATATCTACAACTTTGATGAAGAACATAAGACCTATTTCGGATCACTTAGAGATCATATTGGGCTTGCAAATCAGAATAGAGGAACTATAGCTAGACCTAAGCAGTGTGCAATAATCAGACCATATCTCGAGTTGTAGGAATGAATTTAGGCTAAAAATGGAATTTGAAAGCTAAGACAAAAGCTTACAACTTTTATGAAGACCACTTGAAGAGAAAATGATGAATACAATGAGTTCAGCACTGAATGATTTTGGAGACAAAGAATCTTAATAATTTTCCACTCATCAAAAGTCATTTGACATTTTCCACTTATTTTCCACTCATCCACTCATTTATGAATCAGTCCCTTATCATTTTGTATCCCTAATCCTCTATAAAAGGGAACCTTGGCTGATTATTTAAGAATCTTAGTCTTAGAGATTAAGATCATGCTATTATGTTGTTTGTTTATCTTGTCGTAGTTTTCTTTTATTCTAAATTGAAGTTATGTTCTTCTTCTTATTCTTCTCTTTTCTTTTCTTCTTGTCTATGAGTAACTACTTTTCATTTTATGTGAAGCTCTTAGTAATGAAATAAGGTTAGATTAATCTCTTTCTTGTACTTAAATGATATATTATCAAATAGTCATTATATGTGTTGTCTTTTGTTTCTAATCAATTTAGAAACTCTTCTTGTAAAGTGGAGATCTTGATTTATTGTAGACAAGATATTGACACAATGAATGCTTGAGCCCATTTATAAGTGGTGGTGTTAATAGATAATTAAAAGAATCATAATATAATTATGTATATAATCTTAAATGAACTTTGAATGTTGTATTTTCTGATTGGAATCTCCATTATGTGTGGATTCTAATTGAGTTATAAAAAGAATTACTCTTGTCCTTAATTTACTTACCAATAGTGAATCTCATAACCCAAGTAAATCTATTTTTATTTGTGACTAAGTTTTATCACTTTTATTGTTGTGACAAAATATTTACCTTACGTCAAAGAATTTTTCTTCATCAATGCCCTGTAGATCGACCTCAGACTCCCGAGAATTTATTACTTGAAACAACCTACACTTAGGTTTGTAACTTTTAATTTGCATCAATGACCAATAGGTATATTTCTATCCTATTAATGAATCATCTCACCCAAACCAATTGAATGAAATAGAACATACATCAATCATACATATAATCTCAAATCCAAATTCCTATGTCTAGGTTCATTAGATTTTAACAAATCAATCAAAAGTTGATCAAACATTCAAAAGCATAAAGCACTATATGATTAAAAAAAACCATATCATGTATATAAACTCAAAGGATTACAATATTATTCAATATTCATAGGAGGATCTAAAGAAAACCCTACTACACAGCTTAGCCAGCCATGAACCATGAAAATATAGCAAAATATATCATATTCATGAGAAGGAAAATGAGAAAGGAGAAGATAGAGAAGAGAAAGCTCAAGGGTGATGATCCATCAAACTCCAATCCTCCACCAAGGTGAAGAAAGCTCTCGATCTTGGTTACTTCTGCTTCTTTTATGTCTAAATCACAAAACCCTAGTAGCTGCTCTCCAAAAAACACAAAAGCTCTCATGCAAAATAGATACAACGGTATTTAAAGGCTGAATAAAATAGAGTCATGCCGCGGCATTATACACACCACGTTGCGATGCGTATACAACTAGGTCACAGACGCCTGAGGCATTGAATCTCAATGTCGCGGTGCTTTGGCCTCGGGTCTCATGTACTGGAACAGGGGATGCTCAACGCCGCGGTATTAATATGCACACGTCACTGCGTTGAATGCTAATCTTTAATTTTGGCTTTCTCTTTGGCTTCCTGGTCCAAAGCTGCTCCATGCTCTTCATTTTCATGCTTTATCTGAGATATACCTATAACAGAGAAAGTACCACTTTAATAGCTCATGCAAATGTATCCAATTCATCAAGGTTTAAGAAGTATTTGCTCCAAATCATAATGGAAGCCATCAAAATGAAATCAGATGAATATGTTGCTGAACTCTTCCATTCATGCATACAAACAAGGACTAAGCAGCCAATATAGCATAGATATAGGACACAAATAAGTACACTTTATGAAGTTATCACACCCCAAACCTAGATTTTTGCTAGTCCTCGAGCAAAATAAAGTACATTCACAAAGATCAACATTATTATCCTGCATTCAGCTAATTATTAACATTCCGCTTTCACCAAACCCAAGCTAGTGTATGATGATTGTATAAAACCTCAGAGAATACACATACCTCATAATCAGTTTCACACATACACAATCATCATCATGATAGCATTCACAACTTCCTTTCATAGAAGATATTTTTCCCAAAAATCATGCAAAGTAAACCTTTTCCATTCAATATATATTCACCCAGATGATGTTATAAACATACACGTGAATATAAATCATAAAATTCACAAAATTGCAATACAATTCTCTCTCCACTAATGTAAATCACACAAGATTGAGGATAAAAAAAGACTTTATTAGCTTGTAATGTAAGGCCATGGGCAGTGGGAAACAGAATAAAGGACAAGATTTAATACAAACATTAAGATAAATAGACATATTATTTCAAGTATTGAGTCTCTAACATATATAAGCAGGGTATTCAATAGTGAATGTAGAAAACATGCCAGAACCATTTTGATTCTTATCGTACTTTACTTTTCTTATGCTTTGCCTTTGCTTTTTCTCCTTTCTTTCTTTTTCTTTTGATTTTTATTTTTTTCATTTTTTTTTCATTTTTCAAAGCAATGATTTTTCTTTGACTACATCTGGTTCCTTCAGGCTCATTTTGTATGGATTCCATAATACCCCTCATCAACAGATTCACTTCAAGAAATAACATATTATGTACTCAATAAACAATAATGGTATGAAGAAAATGCAATGCTTTCACATGCATTAGAACGGTTAACAAGTTAATGATCACAATGGTTATGAAAAAAAAATAAGGCCAAACATATATATAGCTTCAAAAAGGGACCTATGATAAAATCATTTAGGGTAAGCTTGAAAAGCTCAATTGATCCAAACAATGCCCTAATCATTTCCTCAATCATGCATAACCTAGGATTTCACCTCAAGAGAGTTGTAAAATAATTTCTAAGATAATTGAATTTTCCACATGTATTGTCCATAAACTTTCTCTAGGCAAACATTCTTATCCTTTTCAAAGTTCAAGAAGCATGACAATGGAAAACGCATCATATATAAAAAGAAACTAGAATGCTTTAGCATGCACCAAAGATTGCATATGGATTCACAGAAAAATAAAGGTCATTTTGCATCCATATCTATCATTGGACAATCATTCACACTAGTTTTTGAAAATTACAGCTCACAATGTGAAAGGGAACGACAAATGTATCTTGAATAGATTTTCAACAAAATTTTTATCAAGATAATTGCTCCTATGGTTATTTTCAAAACAAAATTACTAAAGCACATACATATACTACAAAAAGTATAAAACAAACATACACATAATACTTAAAACATATGCATAAAAACATAATAGTATCAAAATATAATACTACTATATATCAGAAATAGAATATAAAGTTTAAAGACACCCCCAAACCCGAGGGAAATAGTGTCTTCACTGTACAAAATAAACATATATATATATATATATATATATATATATATATATATATATATATATATATACCAAAAATAAATACAATGAAAGAAAGGTGCACTAAATGCCATGAAGCTAGATAAGAGGATCATCACTATCTGGGCTATCAGCATCAGTACCATCACCATCTCCGTCATCATCATCACTATCCGGGACCTATGCAACAGGTGCTCTAGAAGGTCCAGCGTGAGAAGGTTACACCACAGGAGGGGGTTGGAATGCAGGAACTAGATAATAAGCTATCGGAAGGCTGAGGCATGCTACTATCCATTGTTGTGCCTGGATAGTATAAGACAACATAGCTATCATCTGCGTGCTCTAGGCCTCTAAATAAGCTAGCCGGGCATCCACACGAGCACACCAATCTGAGCTAGCTACAGGTGCTACCTAGGCCTCAAGTACTACTGCATCAAGTACTATTGCTGCTCTAGGCACCCGCCTCTGTCGAGTTGGAGCTGAAGCTGCTCCCACTCTTTCAATGAATATATCATTAAGAGGCTGCCGAGCATCTATAAGCTCCTCATGTGACCCCCAGCGAACATTATGCCGGGTGCACAGAGTCTGTATGAGGAATGGGAAGAATTGGCTCCTGAACTCCCTCGCTGATCTCTGGATTTGCTCTAAAATAAGCTGAGCAACATCGATAGAATAGCGCTCCAAGATGCAACAAATCAATATGGCTCAGTCACGAGTCACCTCAGAGAGGTTAGCAAATGGCAGAATCCGAGTGCTAATGAATTGGTACCAAGCTTGGGCCTCTGGTGTCAGGAAAGTGTATAGAAAGTATCTTGGCCTATTTATCTGAACACTCATAGTCCAAACTACAGGCTGAGAGTCTGCAGTGCATATTCGAGCAGTGACCACGTCAACATCGATGCCATCCACTGACTCCTAACGGCAGAGCTCAGTAAATTCATAAATCTTAGGGGCCGCAGGCAGGCTAAGAGCTGCACGAATAGAAGCTGTAGAGAATGAGACTGTGCACTCTCTAACTCTGACTGGAGTAGCCCACTTCAGCCGAGTAAGCTAGGTTCACATAGAATTCGTGAACTAAAGGGAGGACAATAGAGGACTTTGGGTGCTGAGCAAATGCACTCCAATTAAGGTGGTTAATGAGCCCTTCTAACTCCGGGCGAATAGCTCTAGAAAAGGCGAAGCTGTGCTGGAGAATAAGCGGTTTGGTTATGAGAACAGTGTATCTCTCGGCAGCATCCACCGAGATAAACCTCCCCCTATCATAATCTGCAGGAGGGGGAGAAGGCTCCCTGTTCCTCCGACTAGATGAACCATATTGCATAAATCTTCCCCTCTTTGGAGCCATAATAACCTAAAAAAGAATTGCTAAAAGTTAGATGTGGTAATTCGAAGTATTAAATACATTTAAAAAAACCAATTCTGGAAAATATGGAATTAAGCGCCGCGACATTAAATTACAGTGTCGCGACATTCAAAATGATCAACATAACGTTGCGATGTTCATACTAATGTCGCGACATTCAAAGCTGTTCATCATAACATCGCGATGTTCATACCAATGTCGCGACATGTAAAAAAAACATATTAACTCAGTTTACGCGCAAAAACTAGATGAACCACTTTCAGACATTCTAAGCAAAAAAAATAATATAAAAAACTAAAAGAAACTTAAAACTAACTACTAACAATAGCTATTTAGCACAAAAGTCAACAAAACTAAAAACAGAGACAAGAACAAATGACCCAAACAGAGAAAATATGATAAAAATTTACCAAAAACTTAAAATAAATAGAAACATACCTCAATGGAAGCAAATGTAGATAGAAAAGGTGATGGAAAATAGAGAAAATAATAACTAACTAGAGCGGGAGAGAAGGTAAAGAAAATGAGAGAGAAAAAGAGAGGTTATGGTGTGAGGAGAACCAAACGTCTTAATATAAAACCCCATCAGCCTCCATGCGCCACGGCTCAAAGCAAAATACTCCACGACACTAGTTAATTCCCTTGTAAATTAAATATTTAAATAATTACTATTTACTATTTACTATTTACTATTTTTTTTAACCTGTTAGAATGCTGCGACGTTCTGGTATCACGTGTCGCGGCGCTTTGCTCTCTGGATCTTGGCCCATAAGACACATCACGCCGCGACGCTTCAAGTGTTATGTCGTGGCGCCAGGAGTCTAACTGCATAATTCTACAGCAAATTGAGTTTTTCCTGGACTGATGGCCAAAATAGGCCTCCAATACTTGTAAAACATGTCCAATAGGTCAAATAATATTTTATATCACAAAAACTTAGTTAAACTACAAAATTAACATATTAACATATTAATGACATAAAACATTAAACATAAACATTTGGGTTCCCTCCCAAAAAGGGCTTGATTTATAGTCCTAGCAAGACTTGTAGCTCTCAAGTTGGTGCTATTAAAGCGAGGGAAGTCTTCCCCCAATCAATCTTTCCTCCAAAATAAGGTTTTAGGTGTTGGCCATTAACCTTAAAACTTGATGATCGATCCAGTGGAGCAATTTCCACAACTCCGTAGGGAAACACTTTTATTACCACAAAGGGCCTCGACCACCTCAATTTAAGTTTTCCTGGGAACAGTTTGAGCCTGGAATTGTAAAGGAGAACTTGTTGGCCTTCTTCAAACCTTTTCTGCACAATTTTATGGTCAAGCCAGAATTTCACCTTTTCCTTGTACAATTTTTCATTTTCGTAGGCTTGCAGCCAAAATTCATCAAGTTCATTGAGCTATAAAAGCCTTTTCTCCCCAACAGCTTGCAAATTGAAGTTGAGCTGCTTGATTGCCCAATAAGCATTATGTTCAGGCTCAACTGGAAAATGGCATGCCTTGCCAAATACCAACTTGTAAGGAGATATACTAATGAGACCCTTATAAGTGATCCTGTAGGCCCACAGTGCGTCATCTAGTTTCTTTGACCACTCCTTTTTGGTTGGACACACTATTTTTTCTAGGATTCTCTTTATCTCATGATTGGATACATCTGCTTGCCCATTTGTCTGTGGGTGATATGCAGTGGCAATCTAATGTGTCACTCCATACTTGGCTAGGAGGGCTTCAAAGTACTTATTGCAAAAATACGACCCTCTGTCACTGATTATAGCCTTAGGTGTTCTAAACCTTGTGAAGATCTATTTTCTCATGAAGCTAATCACTACTTTTGAATCATTAGTAGGAAATGCACATGCCTCCAATGTAGTCCACAGCCACTAGTATGTACTGATTCCCAAAGGAAGGAATGAAGGGGCCCATGAAGTCTATGCCCCATGCATCAAAAATCTCTACCTCCAAAATGGAATTCAGGGGCATCTCATTCCTTCTTAAGATATTCCCTGATTTTTGGCATCGATCACATCTTTGCACATAGAAATGTGCATCTTTGAAGAGTCATGGCCAATAAAATCCAGACTGGAGTGCCTTTGCAGCAGTCCTCTCACCACTGTAGTGTCCACTATATGGAGAATCATGACAGTGGCTTAAAATCTGCTCCACTTCCTCCACAGGCACACACCTCCTCAACATCATGTCAAAATACTATTTAAACAGAAATGACTCATCCCAGACATAGTGCCTAACATCATATAAGAATTTCTTTTTTTAGTGAGAGGTTACATTTGGTGGCAACACACCACCCACAATGTAGTTCACCATGTCTGCATACCTTGCAAATAGTTGCTCATCAGGAAATGTTTCCCTGATTGTGATCAGTTCAGCTTAGAAATCTTCATTTTCAAGTCTTGAAAGGTGGTTTGCTACTTAATTTTTTGCACTTTTCTTATCTCTGATTTCCAGATCAAACTCTTGTAAAAGCAAAACCCACCTAATCAATCGTGGTTTTGCGTCCTTTTTGCTTACTAAGTACTTTATTGCCGAATGATCTGTGTACACAATCACCTTTGTGCCCACCAAATATGCTCTGAACTTATCAAATGCGAAGACAATGGCCAAAAACTCTTTTTTCGTTGTTGTGTAGTTCAGCTGGGCATCATTGAGTGTTTTGCTCGCATAATAAATGGAGTGAAATAATTTATCTTTTCTTTATCCCAACACCGCACCCACAGCATAGTCGCTCGCATCACACATAAGCTCAAATGGTAAATTTCAATCTAGAGTGATTATAACTGGAGCTGAAACCAGTCTCTTTTTCAGTTCCTCAAATGCAATCTGACATGAATCATCAGAGGTAAACTGGATGTCTTTTTCCAAAAGGTTGCAAAGAGGCTTGGCTATCTTTGAAAAGTCCTTAATAAACCTCCTGTAAAAACTCGCATGGCCAAGAAAACTACAAATTTGTTTTACTGAATTTGGCGGAGGAAGCTTGTCAATCACCTCTATCTTTGCCTAGTCTACCTCCATCCCTTTTATAGAAACCTTATGGCCAAGAACTATGCCTCTTCTTGGACCATAAAATGGCACTTTTCCCAATTCAGGATGAGGTTGCTCTCCTCGCACCTTTTCAGCACGGATGATAAGGTCTGCAAACAGCTATTGTAATCATCTCCAAATACTGAAAAGTCATCCATAAACACCTCTAGCCCATGTTCAATCATATCTGAAAAGATTGCCATCATGCAACGTTGAAAGGTTGCAGGAGCATTGCATAGCCCGAAGGGCATCCTTCTAAAAGCATATGTTCCATAAGGACAAGTAAATGTCGTCTTTTCTTGGTCCTCCGATGCTATCACAATTTGGTTATATCCATAATAACTATCCAAGAAGCAATAATAAGCCTTCCTAGCAAGTCTATATAACATCTGATCTATGAAAGGAAGTGAGAAATGGTCTTTCCTAGTGGTCTTGTTTAATTTACGGTAGTCCATGCACACCCTCCATCCAGTGACTTTATGGGTGGGAATAAACTCGTTATTTTCATTAGTAACCACTGTTATACCAACTTTCTTGGCACACATTGGATTGGAGATACCCAGGGCTGTCAGAAATATAATAGATAATACATGTATCCAGCTACTTGATTATCTCTTTCCTCACCACCTCTTTCATAATGGGATTTAGCCTTCTTTGGTATTCTACAACTCCACTCTGACTATCCTCTAACAAGATCTTGTACATACAGATGGAAGGGCTAATGCCTTGGATATCGGTAATAGTCCAACCGAGAACATGCCTGTATTTCCTAAGCACATGGAGTAGATTCTCCTCTTGATTATCTGAAAGGGATGATGATATGATTACTGGGATGGTAGATGTTGCTCCTAAATAGGCATACTGCAAATGATTCGGCAGAGACTTTAACTCAAGCTTTGGAGGCTCCTCAATGGAAGGCTTAGATGTCACTTTTGTTATATCAGACTCCAAGGTTTCAAACTTGGACGAACAATATTGCCTAGTAACTGCATTGAGGTGTTTGATGTAATCAGATACATCATTTCTTGAATCTTCACCATCCTCATTTGATGAAGTCATTGCTAAGGTAAGGGAATCTTCAGAATTATTGGCTTGAAATGCATCATTAATTATATTATCAAACAGACCAACATTAGAACACTCTTCCTGATCTTGAGGAAACTTAATTGCTTTAAAGATGTTGAAAGTCACCTCTTGATCTTGAACTCTCATCGTCAGTTCTCCTTTTTGAACATCTACGAGTGTTCTTCCTGTAGCTAAAAATGGTAGACCTAGGATCAGTGGCACCCTTTGATCCTCGTCCATATCTAGGATAACAAAATCTGCAGGGAATATGAACTTATCCACTTTCACTAGGACATCTTCCATAATTCCCTTCGGATATGTATATGAACAATTAGACAGTTCGAGGGTTACGGATGTAGGCTTATATTCCCCCAAACTTAGCCTCTGGAATATAGATAGGGGCATAAGATTGAAGCTCGCCCCCATATCATACAATGCTTGTCCTAAGAATTTGTTACCAATGGCGCAAGGAATTGTAAAGCTTCCTAGATCCTTTAACTTTAGGGGAAGCTTTTGTTGCAGAACAGCACTGCATTCTTCAAATAATGCAATAGTTTTAAACTCACCCAGCTTACGTTTCTTGGATAAAATATCCTTCATAAACTTAACATAGCTGGGCATCTGTTCCAGTGCTTCTGCAAAAGGGATATTGATATAAAGTTTCTTGAAAACTTCCAAAAAATTTCTTAAACTGGTCATCCATCTTGTGCTTGATTTGCCTACTTGGGAAAGGCAAAGGATGTATATAGGGCTTATTCATCACCTTTTTGTCTTCAACCTTCTTGTGGTCAGTTTCTGAACTCACTTCATCATCTTTGGCCTTTTGTGGACTTCTTCTTCCCTAGTCTGGCTTTTTTCTACCTCATCCTCTAACAACTGTCTTAGGGTTACCCTCTATGTCTTTCCCACTCCTCAGTGAAATGACATTACAATGTTCATTAGAGGAATCCTTTGGATTATTAACTATGTCATTTGAGAAGATGCCAGGGGGCCTGTTATTGATTGCATTGACTAATTGCCCCACCTGAGTTTTTAAAGCCCTCATAGAAGTTGATTGGCTCTGTATCATTGAGTTGTTCTTAGCTAGATGAAGGAATCAATTTTCACTATTAACTACATAAACATCTCTTCAAGAGATGGTTTCTTTTCTTGAGCCGGTTGTCTAGACTGGGAAGGGAATCCAGGAGGATTAGAAGGTCTCTCAGCTCCAAGTGCTGAGGATGAAGCCCCTTGATTATCCCTCCATGAGAAGTTTGGATGGTTCCTCCATCCAGGATTATACTGGTTCGCATATGGGTTGTTTTGTTGTGATCGGTAGTTCCCCACATAATGTGCACTTTCAAAGGTGGAAGGGCACCTATCACTTGAATGATTGTCACCATATTTGTCACACAACACAAATGGGCTCTGGTGAGCTTGATGTCCTATACTATCCATTTTACTTGCCAATATTGCAACTTGAGCTGACAATGAGGTTATAACATCTACTTCATGCACTCAAGCTACTCTTCATGGAGTGTTTCTTGCTGATGGCCATTGATAGCTATTAGCAGCTAATTCCTCTAATAGATGGAAGGCACCATCAAAGGATTTACTTAACAAAGAGCCTCCAGTAGTAGCACCCACTATTGGGCGATGATGCGGTAGCAAGCCCTTGTGAAATGAATAGATTTGGTGCCAAGGTGGTATCTCATGATGTGGGCACATTCTCAAAAGATCCTTATACCGTTCTCATGCTTCATGCAGGGATTCTAATTCAATATGAGCGAATGATGTAATATCATTCACCATATCTGCAGTCTTGGCAGGAGGGAAGTATTTGTTCAAAAACTTTGTGCACACCTCTGCCCAAGTTGTAATTGATCCTACTGGAATAGAATGTAACCAGTTTTTGGCTCTATCTCTTAAAGAGAAAGGGAAGAGCCTTAGGCGAATAGCATCCTCGGATACTCCGTTGTGCCTAAACGTATCGCAAATCTCCAGGAAGTTTGAGAGATGCACATTGGGATCATCATTGCATAAGCTGCCAAACTACACAGAAGTTTGGATCATTTGGATAATGGCCGGCTTTATCTCAAAGTTGTTTACCAGGATGGCAGGACGTATAATACTGGATTGTAGATTATCCATTTAAGGAGTAGCAAACTCTCTCAATGGTCTAATGCGACTATCGTCCTCTAACTGGAGCGTAGTGTTATCTTCTGTCATCTTATAGTCAATCACCTGAAATAATTAAAAAAATTAAGATTTAAATTAATATGCAAGAAAAAGAAAACTTGAATTAGAGTTACTTAAACTGATTGTTAATATTAGCTCTACTGAATTTAAATCATAGTCCCTAGCAATAGCGCCAAAAACTTGTTTGCTCTTTTACTTACCGTAAGTGCACGGATCACACTTATAATATAGCTAAGAGTCAAATATCATTCCCACAGAGACTAATGTTAAAATCAGTGCTAAATATAAACCAAAATTTTAAGAATTACTATCTAAGAACATATATATTGAAAGATGAGTATCTAAACTAATTGAAAGTACTTAAAAGCTTTAAAATTGAATTAAGGTTGAGAATTTGAGAATAGAGATTCCTTTTTCACCTCCTACTTCAATTGATAATATGTAATCCTTAGGAGCAATATAAACGAAATGATTAGGTTAGCTTGAGAATCTAAATTAGTTAAAAGCCTATATCTAGGTTAATCAATCATGCTTCAGTTACCTAATTCAATATGTTTCCATGAGAACTAGAGTAAATCCACTCATTAAGATCTATTCCCAATAGTTACTATACATGACCAATAGGTATATTTATATCTTATTAACGAATCATCTCACCTAAACTAATTGAATAAAATAGAATATGCATCAATCATACATACGATCTCAAATCCAAATTCCTATATCTAGGTTCATTAGATTTTAACAAATCAATCAAAAGTTGATCAAACATTCAAAAGCATTAAGCACTATATGATTAAACAAAACCATATCATGTATATAAACTCAAAGGATTACAATATTATTCAATATTCATAGGAGGATCTAAAGAAAACCCTACTACACAGCTTAGCCAGCCATGAACCACGAAAATATAGCAAAATATATCATGTTCATGAGAAGGAAAATGAGAAAGGAGAAGATAGAGAAGAGAAAACTCAAGGGTGATGATCCTTCAAGCTCTAATCCTCCACCAAGGTAAAGAAAGGCTTCAATCTTGGTTACTTTTGCTTCCTTTATGTCTAAATCACAAAACCCTAGCAGCTGCTCTCTAAAAAACACAAAAACTCTCGTGCAAAATGGATATAACAATATTTATAGGCTGAATAAAACAGAGTCACGTAGCGGTGTTATACACATCACGTCGCGGCACACATACAACTAGGTCACAGACGCTTGAGGCGTTGAATCTCAATGTCGTGGTGCTTTGGCCTTGGGTCTCATGTACTGGAACAGAGGATGCTCAATGCCACGACATTAACATGTACATGTCGTGATGTTGAATGCTGATCTTCAATTTTTGCTTTCTCTTAGGCTTCCTTGTCCAAAGCTACTCCAAGCTCTTCATTTTCATTCTGTATCTGAGACCTACCTATAACAGAGAAAGTACCACTTTAATAGCTTATGCAAATGTATCCAATTCATCAAGGTTTAAGAAGTATTTGCTCAAAATCATAATGGAAGCCATCAAATGAAATCAGATGAATATGATGCTAAAATCTTCCATTCATGCATACAAACAAGGACTAAGCAACCAATATAGTACAGATATAGGGTACAAATAACTACATTTTGTGAAGTTATCAGAGAGGAAGCGGAGGCACTTGTGTGATGAATGCCATTGTAGTGTTTGTGGTAATGACACTCAGAATGTAATGCATGTGCTTTAAGACTGCCCCAAAGCTTTCTCGACTTGGTCTATGTTAGGAGCTTCACATATTCATTCTTTCTTTGCCCTGGTACCTGTTGTTGATGGAACGTTTTACAACACTCACTCGATACTTAGTGTTTGTTACTTGTTATTTCAAGTTATGGGCTAGTTACAATAAAGCCCAATTGTCTACTACATTTATTTCTTCGGGTCTAAACACTAGGCTTTAATTGGATCTATAATTTGGACCAACCTATACTCACTCTGGATCTAAATAACATATTCTGTTATTTATTTTTTAAACATTAAGTTTTAGTTTTGTTTGCATATTAGTTCTTATTAGTTTTTTTTTGTGTGAAAATGTGTTGGAAAATTCTTCGTCAGGTGGTCGAAAAGTGGATGTGAGGGTTTTTTTTTATGAAACTGCCATTAGTAGTAAAATTATTTATTAAATTGTCATAGTTTTGAAATCTTATACCAAATTGCCACACTTTTTACCAACGTGGATTATTTTATTATTTACAATTACGTCAACACGTATGATTACATGAAAAACGCCAGTACAGATGGCACTATCCACCTAATAGCGCCAACGCTGCTGGCATTTTCCACGTAATTATGCCATATGTGTTGGCATTTTTCAAGTAATAACGCCACACGTGTTAGTGTTACCAATGAATAACGCCATGTTGCCCGTGAAGCTCTCATTTCCTTTTCTTCCAGAGGATGATGATGATATTTACGTGCAGCAGTGTGCATAGGCATATGTACTTAGATTGATTTAGTGTTTTTTATTTCCTGATCAATCTGGTAAATATGTGCACATAACGTTCTTTCCCCTGTTGGAAGACTTTACCATTACTAGGACATACAGTCCAGGATCTGCGGTCTTAGCGTACTTGTATAGGGAGCTTCGCAAAGCCACAAACTACAACGTGCACGAGATTGGAGGTTCTTGCATCTTATTGTAGTATTTTAGTAAGTTTCATATACAGTATTACAGTGGCTACGTAATAGTGCTAATGTGTTAGGCGTTACTGCTTAGATAACACCAACACGTATAGCATAATTACGTGAAAATGCCAATAGCGCTAGCGCTATTACGTGAATAGCGCCATCTCTGTATATATGACCGTGTACACTGCTATATGTAAATATAATCATCGTCCTCTGGAAGAGAAGGAAAGGAGAGCTTCACAGGTAACGTGGCGTTATTCATTGGTAATGCCAACACGTGTGGCGTTATTACGTGGAAAACGCTAACACATATGGCGTAATTATATGAAAAATTCCATCTCTGCTGGCATTTTTCACGTAATTACGTTATACGTGTTGGCGTAATTGTAAATAATAAAATAATCCACATATACAAAAAGTGTGACAGTTTGGTATATAGTTTCAAAAGTATGATAATTTAGTAGATAATTTTGCCACTAATGACAGTTTAGTAAAAAACCCTAGATGTGAGATGCAGCAAGCAGTGGAGCCATCCATTGATTTTCTTCATGAATGTGAGTTGCAGCAAGTAGTGGAGCCATCAACTCAGTGCCACCATAGAACTCCCCTGTTTCACCATTAGCCATGATCTCCACATCTCGAAACCCCATTGCTGCGAGTTTCCCGTGCCACCATCTTCTCTAATGCACCACCTCCCAACCAAATCCAAATGTTGCCATCCATTGCCTCTCTGTCGCTACGCATTTTGATAGTGGTGGAGATGTGATTTTAGGAGAGAATTTGCAAGTGGGTCATCCTGAGATGGAGGTTATTGGCCCAATGGATGCTTTGTTGGGTGGATGACGGTAGCTCCATCCATGCAGTTTGTAGGAATTATCGATACCAGGGCTACCGGTGGATGATTCCTCCATCCCTTACTCCTCTATTTTCCTGGTGGATGAACTTCACAACACATAGAAAATTCATACACAAGGCACACAAACTCAAAACAATATTATGCACATAGATTTAAGTACTTATAAAAGTCCAATTCGTAAATGGACTAAACTAATAGATGTTCTATAATATTTAATATTTAATTAATCTGAATTTTAAAAAATTAACGACTATAGTTATCCACACATATTAAAAAAAAATAAAGCACGGCACACAAATTTGGGATTCCTTTCCAATAATTAACCGATATGCAATTTTTAAGTTCTTAATTTACCACACCAACAAGTTGCCCGTCCAGCATGAATGTCGTTGATCATTATTCATCAAAAATCGAAGGCTATAACATCACTGAGTATCGGTGCTCCTTAACCTCCTTTGACTTTGATGAGCACCGTAAAACGACCCGTTGTTGATTGGGTGGAGCTAAATTTGAAGAGGCCTTATATGAATGGTAATTCTGTTGGTTGGCCCTTGGTTTTCGCTTTAACTTGTTAGGTCCTGTGGAACCAGCTTAATAAGTTTATCGTTGAAGAAGCTTGAGACCCTATTGTGCCATTGCCTAAGGTTCTTTCTCTAGCTAATGATTATTATCAAGCTATGGTTGTTCTCAATAAGGCTCGTGCTGCTGTTCCTGTGAGTTACATTATCAATATTTCTTGGTCACCCCTCCCCTTAGTTGGACCAAGATAAATGTTGATAGGTCGGTTTTCCTCCATGCTTTGAAAGCTGCTTGTTGCGACATTATCAGGAATGATTAAGGGGCTTTGCCTTTGTCAACAATTTGGTATGGTGCTGTGATGATTTTAAATTACAATTTGTAACTACAATTGCAGTTGTAATATTACGAATTAAGTAGTCTCCACAATTACATCGTGATCAGAACTGTGGTTACATCGGTCATATTTTCTTTCAATTATATGTAATTATGATAAACGCAATATAATTACAACCACAATTAAAAATCATGGGTGCTTTATAACAGTGGTAGAGCTCTGGGGTATTTTTCACGATCTTCAAGTGGATTATACTCTGGGTTATTGCCAAGATGTGCTAGAATTCAAAGTGCGCTCTTCAGTTGGCACCATTGTGCCTGATTGGTTCATGATATCAAGGAGCTCGTTCTGAAGGACTAGAATGTAGTTTTCCAGCATATTTATAGGGGGCGAATTCCTGTGCTAATCGGTTAGCCAAGCAGGGTCTCCTTTTTTCCTTTGGGTTTGCATCTTTGCAATACTTTACTGTCTTTTCGTTCCATTTCTTTTATGGCTGATAGTAGTGGTGTATCCTTTTCTTGGATTATAATTTATAGCTAAGTTGGCCATTTTGCTCCGTTGTTTACCAAAGAAAATAATGTTTGGGGAGGTTGCATTATTCTAAGATTAAGATATCTCATAAGTCTTAAGATTTTTTTCTTAATATTATTCGATTTTATTAATTAAGTCAACTCTCATTAATTATTTTTGGCTAATTCTGTATGGTAAGGATGAGTTTTGTCCCTCAACTTTATTTTAGATTTTATTTTTGTCCATATGTAATTATATTTTGTTTCATTTTCACACTAAATCTTTTTAAAGCTTATTAAATCAAATTTATTCTTAAACTGAGAAATATTAAATAAAAATTGATGCTTTTAATATTTTTAAAACTCAAAATGTATTAATTTTTCTTTAAAAATTATAAAGATTATTAAAAAATATAAAATTATTCCAAAGGAAATGAAGAAGAGACCAAACAATATCAGCGCGGTTTGTAGGAAAATGAAAAGGGTATAGAACATACTAAATTACCAATGGTTGGTAGGACTTTTTTGTCCTATTTTGTATTGAGAAATGTTAAATATTTTTATAAAATTAGTTTAATAAATTTTATGATAATTATTTAAGGATAAATAAGCAGGCTTAAAAGACACCTGTATCTAGTACTTTTGAGAACGACGTCGAAATAAATAATTAAGATATTTATTAAATTGATTTTTAAGAGAATTTATTTTTTTTATTTTCTTCCTTAAAATGGTGAATAAAGATTTATGACCGTGGGATAATTTCAAAAGAAAGGCAAACACCGAAAGGTGCACACTGTTTATATAGTATTTTTAAAAATACAAACTTTTAACAATAAAAATCTTATATTATTGTATAAATAGAAAATGGAGAGAATATATATATATATATATATATATATAAACAGTGTCTACTTTAAGATTTTTTTTTTGAAAAATCAGATTTCATTGGCCATAAATATTATTTAATCATTTTAAGAAAGAAAACAAAAAAGATAATAACTAAATTCTCAAGAAATTAGTTTAATAATCTTTTAATTAATTAAAGAAAAAAGAAATCACAAAAGCTAAAAGTACTTTAAAAATTCTTAAAGAATTAAACGTACTTTTACCCCAAAAAAAAAGTATTAAATGTTCATTCTTTTTAAATTCTTCTTTGAATAATTAGAGGAATTATTTAAACATTTTTCAAAAGAATATTTAATATTCTATTAAAGAAACAAAATAAATAAAATCCTACCAAACATTGATAATTTTTAATTGAAAAGCTATTTTTATGTAAAAATTAAACAAATTGTGATGATAAATCTATTAAAGTAAATTAACAATTTAGTCCTCAAAATTATTTTTCACTTGTAATTTAATTTTAAAATTTAAAAATTTATATTAAGTTAGTTCTTAATAAGAATTAAAATAAAATAAAATAAAAAATAAATTAATATAAATTTTATACATTTAAAAATTAACTCGTATATATAATTAAAATTTAGGCCAAGTGCATGCGAAGAATAATTTAAGAGGGCGCATTCTAATATGCACAAATCAAATTAAGGTGCATGCATGCACCATTAGTATTAAATCGTTGATTTATTAATAAAAAAATCAAAGGTTGAGATTGAAGAATGAGAACCTTATGAATTAGTAAAATTTGTCAAACCTTCTGGACTTCTTGGCCACCGTCCAACCCCTCAAATGGTCCGCTATCCATAATTGCCAACAAAGCAGCACCACTGCAACCGACGAAGTAGCACAACCGCTACCCACCCTTCGTTGCTTAACCACCATCCAAATGGACCACCATAGCCATCCCCCTTCCTTGAGCTAAAACCACCATCCTCCGCCCAGCCTTCAACTGCGACCTTCACATCACCACCACCACGAAGCCTGGAACCACTAACCTTCATCAATGAAAATCCGACCCGAGTCTTCTTCTGGCTTTGCAAAAACACACAAAAAATCATAAAGGAAGCCAAATGTAGCATCAATGACATGTGGGTGGAAGTTCGGGCCTGGTCGTGGTGGTGTGGTGGCGGCTTGTGTGGGTTGATGAGATCTGGTGCACAAAAAGGGGTGCGGAGGAGCGTGGTGGCTTGAAGTAGAGGACAGTGAGGAGTCAGCGTGGGTAGATTTAGGGTTTGGGTGGCTGGGTTTGCTGGTTCTCTGGCTTGGGTTACGGGATGAAGATCTGACGGTGTACAACATGTTGGTGGGGAATATATTCGGGGTTTGGGTGGCTAAGTTTGTTGGTGGGCACAATAAGTGAGGACGTGGAAGAAGGTGGTGATGATGGGGTCAAAGAGGTAAGGGAAGGAAGGGTGGTAATAATAGTAGTGGTGAGGTAGGGGTGATGATGATGATAGTAATAAGGTGGTGGGGTGAAGAGGTGAAGTAGATCATAGCGAAAGTATGTCAATAAAAAAAAATTCGAGAAACCAATTATTATAAGTAAAAAAGATAATTCATTTATGAAAAAAATGGTTGGTGCATATTAGTCTTCTCCATTTAAGAGAGACTAAGTTACTCATATCCTATGAAGCACAAATACGAACATAGACACGGGACGTATTTTTTACGAGACACAAATACAGATACGAGGCAAATTCAAAAATTAAAAATTATACACTTAATATATATATATATATATATATATATATATATATATATATATATATATATATATATATATATATATATATATATAATTACAAAATTTAAGTAAAAAAAATTATAATCATTAATATCATTTTATAAGTTTAAAGATTTATTATATCTTAATATATATCATATGTACCAATATTTGTTACTTAATAAGTTCTCTTAAAAAATATGAAATATAATTTTTATTTATATATTTTAAAAAACCAAAAAATTTGTTGTTGTTATATTCTAAAAAATCTTTTAAATCAATTTTTCTTAATAAAATTAATTATGAATGAGTATATGTGTATAAAAAAATCAACTAGAGAGAATATTAGTATAAAACAAGTTTTAGTGACGACGAAGTGGACGATTTAGTACGAGTAAAGATAGAAGGAGTAAATGAAAATAATGGTGTGTGAAAAGATAAAATTTAAAAGTCTAATAGTGATGTATGAAAAGATAAAACTTAAAATATTAATGTGTAAAAATAGTAACTTAAGAATGTTAGTTATGTGATTGAACTTGAGTGAGTTATAGAACTATTAATTAAACGTTAATCATAAAAACTATTTAAAAAATATATATTAATAGATTATGTACAAGTTATATCCTAAACATTTCTAAATGTATCCAAGATTTATCTAAACGTATTCGAGATGTGTTTAAATTAAATTTTTTTAATTAAATATATTTTGATACACAAGACACATATTATATAAATATCTCTATGTGTCTAACATAGCGTCTCCGTCACACGGACACGGTGTCCGTGGTTTATACCTCATTTCTATTGTGAACCCATCATTTTTCTAAGATGTACCAACTACAAGCATTTTCCTACCACAAGTACCCATCATTTTCCACACTTCATTGTCCTTGTTATTCTTCCTTCATCTCAAATCTCAAAAATAGACGAAGTTCTCAATTCATCTCATTTGGTTTTTATTCATTTATTATAACCAACCACTATGAGCATTTCTTTAAATTCCAATGCCCCAAAACCAATTAAAAATACAAAGCTCGCATCACATGGCTGTTTCCCTTACAATCCCCCCTGCTACTACTTGCAGCAGAACCCATCTCCACTCTTCAACTCTCCTTTACAAACAACCACACCCTTCAAATTCCTCAAAATCACACCTTGCCCTTCTTCTCCTTCTTCATTCATTCTCAGAACTACCGCCACCAACACCACCACAGCCACCACTGTTCTTCCAATGGAGGACCACAACAACCACGACAACGGTTCAGTTCTATCTCAGCGACCCGATTCGTTTGGCCGGTTCGGCCGGTTCGGCGGCAAGTACGTCCCCGAAACTCTAATGCATGCACTCACCGAGTTAGAGGCCGCGTTCCATTCCCTTGCTTCTGATGAAGACTTCCAGGTTCTGTTCTCTTCTTTCTTCATTCTCTTCCCATTTTCATTATTTACCTTATAAAACCCCAAAAAACACACTTAGATGCTTCGTTTTTTGTGGGGGAAAAAAAAAGGCAAATGAGTATCTTCAGGGACCAAAAAGGTTTCTGAATTTTGCAGAAAGAGCTGAGTGTGATTCTGAGGGACTATGTGGGTAGGGAGAGCCCTCTTTATTTTGCTGAGAGGCTCACAGAGCATTACAGGCGCGGAGACGGTGAAGGGCCTGAGGTGTATCTGAAGAGGGAGGATCTTAACCACACTGGTGCTCACAAGATTAACAATGCTGTTGCTCAGGCTCTGCTTGCCAAGAGGTTGGGGAAGAAAAGGGTTATTGCTGAGACTGGTGCTGGTCAGCATGGGGTTGCCACTGCCACTGTGTGTGCTCGGTTTGGGTTGGAATGTGTTGTTTATATGGGTGCTCAGGATATGGAAAGGCAGGCTCTTAATGTGTTCAGAATGCGCCTTCTTGGTGCCGAGGTATATTGGCCACTTGGTCGTAGTTGGTGTTTCATTTTATTTGGATGGTATATTATGTGTTGTCTTCTTGGAGAATGAAAAATTTATGAGAAAATGACCTTATGTTGATAACTTTGATACGACTTGATTAGGTGAATGATCTCCTAAGTGCCTGAGCCTGATGGCTATCAACAGTTAGTATTTTAGACAAAGTTTAAAAGTACCAAGGGTTGTGGTCAAAGTGGTCCACAGCCTACACCAAGTTTGTGGGGTGCCCGGGTTTGATCCTTGGATCGGACACTTGGTGATAGGCTTGAGATTGGTCCTCGGTGGGGTTAAATGTATCCTCGCTTCCCTTTGGGATAGGGCTGGTGGTAAGCCGTAAGCCAGGACACCTGTTGCACCTGAAAACCCGGGACAATGCCTCTAACGGGTAGTTGGGGCTTGCCCTTGCCATTCAGGCTACCACCCTGGAATGTCATTTTATGTACCCAAAAAAAAACCCGGGACAACACCTCTAAACCCTGAAAACCCTAAACTCTAAACCTTGAAAACTCGGGACAACGCCTCTAATGGGTAGGTGGGGCTTGCCCTTGCCATCCAGGCTACCACCTTGGAATCCCATTTTATGTACCCAAAAAAAAATTTAAATAAATAAATTATTCCATCAAAGATACATGGGATATCGAGTTGGTCATCCAAAGATTTTGGACATTAATTTGGTCCTTCATAGTGTAAAATAAGCATCAATTTAAGGACTAAATCGATGTTCAAAGATATATTGAGGGACTAAATTAACGTTCACTTTAAAGGGACCAAATTACTGTCCAAAATCTTTGGAGGACTAACTTGATGTCCCTTATATCTTTGGAGAACCAATTTAAGTATTTACTCTTTAAAGTTTTAACATGGAAATAGACACGAGAAAAAGGATTGTTGTTGTTAATGCAGGGTGTGTCCATTGCTAGACATTGACTTTAAACTATTTGTTTGACAATTTTAACATAAATTTGGTTTTTCGTAGAGCCTAATGGTGTTGTTTGGTCCATGTAGCCAAACTCACATAGTGGGATAAGGCTTGGTTAGTGTTGTCTGACAAGTTTATCAATGTGCTTTTTTCATTGGGCTTGGTAATGAGGTGATTTTGTAATGTAGGTGAGAGCAGTTCATTCTGGGACTGCTACACTGAAGGATGCTACATCAGAAGCTCTAAGGGATTGGGTGACTAATGTGGAGACGACTCATTATATTTTGGGTTCTGTTGCTGGGCCACATCCGTATCCTATGATGGTAAGAGAGTTTCATGCAGTGATTGGCAAAGAAACAAGAAAGCAAGCATTGGAAAAATGGGGAGGGAAACCAGATGTGCTGGTAGCATGTGTTGGTGGAGGGTCAAATGCCATGGGACTTTTCCATGAATTTGTTGATGACAAAGATGTTAGGCTGATTGGAGTGGAGGCAGCAGGGTTTGGCCTAGAAAGTGGTAAGCATGCTGCTACATTAACAAAAGGAGAAATTGGGGTTCTGCATGGAGCTATGAGCTATCTTTTGCAGGATGATGACGGGCAAATAATTGAGCCTCACTCTATCAGTGCAGGGTAATTCATCTGGCTGATACTTGGTTACCCATTTTCTTGTGTCTATCCAGATTTTGTTCATTTCAGTTTTGCAATTCTTGTTTTCATTGTGTAGGTTGGACTACCCTGGGGTTGGACCAGAGCATAGTTTCTTGAAAGATGTAGGGCGTGCTGAATACTACAGTGTTACCGATGAACAAGCACTGGAAGGTAGGAGTACACTATATTTATTGCTTTGCCAAATGTATAATGATATCTTTGGTGGAAAATGAGTCTTGAATTTTAGTTGTCATGGTTTATGTTTCTTTTGCTTTTATTATACATGAGATAAGGATTTCAGATGGTCAGAGGGAATGATCCCTTCAAAAAACGCAATTCTACTAAAACATGTAAAATGGAGAGAAGCAAGAAAGAGAAGAATGAAGTAGCTTGCAGTCTAAGGAAAAAATTTATAACAAGTGGCCACTTATGCAGGATGAAACTATTTTGCTCCTTTATCAAGGTGACTTTTTGTTTGCTTAGATGGTAATATACGTTAGTGGTAGCTGTAGTTATGAATCACAATTCCATATTCAATATCCATTTCATTATGCCATCCTAGTATTATTAATCTGGTGTTTCCTTAATTTGTTTGATTTGCAATATATTAAGCACTGGGATCCATATACATTGTTGCAATTTGAGAAGATGATATCCTGCTGTGATGCTGTATAGCATATCTCTTCCAAAGAATAGATTCTTTTAATATTTGCCTGTACATTAACTTTACCGTTTCAGAACATCTGATTGAGACAAATCTTAAGTGTGAACACCTTATGAAACATTATTGTAAGTTATCTGTTCAAAATTTATATGATATTTTCTGGAATAAATTCTTAAGATCAAGCTTTACTATGTTGGCCACCATTTACTGCCAGGAAACCAGACCTTATGGCTCTATCGAAGTGGCAGACTAGCAATCACAGTTTCTTAATTTGTCAGGGCTAATTTTTCTTGTCTATTAGCTTTGTGTATGCTTTGTATAACTCTGCAATAATAAAAGATCATTAGGATCCTGGTGGAAGTTTTATTAATTTGGAAAGCAATCCAGGTTTCTTAACGGATTGTTGTATGCAACGTGTCATTTATGATCATGTAGAGCAATTAGCATATATAATATATTCTTAATTTTCCCAAGGTCAGATTGCTTTTTATACTTTGTATCTTGTTTCTTTGTCTCTTATATTCGGGTGCTTTTATATTGCAGCCTTTAAGAGAGTATCTCGGCTGGAAGGCATAATTCCAGCTTTGGAGACATCTCATGCTCTGGCTTATTTAGAGAAGCTCTGCCCGACCCTTCCAAATGGAACTAAGGTTGTGGTTAACTGCAGTGGCAGAGGGGATAAGGACGTTCAAACTGCTATAAAGTACTTGAAAGTTTGAATGTAGGGGTCGTATTCTTCTACACTGCTATGACATGATTGAGTCTCCAGCATAGTTGAACGGCTTGGCTCTTGAATGGCTTTCTTTCCTATTGAGATTGCTATGAAATTTCTGAGTTTGAGGAGGATCACTTGCGAAAAAATTGATTTGGGAATAGTTTACTTTGTGAAAACCGATATATGTTTAAAAATTTAAAAAATGTTAGTATAAGGAATTAAAGGATATTGTCTTTGTTTTATGTGTTACCAAAAGAATTAAATTGCTTGTAATGCAGTCAAAATATGTAGGATAAATAATAGATATATTTTGCCTGAATGAAGCATTGTCTTCCCACCTCTGCCCATTTTAGTTTTGTCGTAGTCTATTTTGTTAAATCTATTTTAAAGTATCAAAACATTTAGAAAAACTAGAAGAATTACTTGTCCTTTGAGTAGGAGTGTCTATTCCCACTTCTTTGTGTTTATTGCTATTCTAATTTTATTTTTTATTAAATAAGTTAATTTGAACTATTAGATGAAAATAAATCAAAGTTATTTAATAAAAAGTTAAAAAAATAGGAATGGTAATAGACAGAAAAATAATAGTAATAAACATCCCTTTTTGAGTATGTAAAAGGAAATTGGGATATGCAGAAGTAATTCATAACAATCTATTAATTTTCATATTTGTTTAAGGAAAATGATTATCAATTTTATTATATATGTGTATGTTTGGCTTCTGAAATTAAGTATGTGTGTTTGGATATATGCCTTTGAAGACTTGTTTTGATGATAATAAATGTGAAGACTAAATGAAAATGATGGAAAGACCAAGTCCAAGTTTATATAAGAATAGTTTTAGGACTTAGGATCTTTTTGTACGGAACTCACTTTGATATCTCTCTGTTTTTTAAAGAAAAGATAAAATTAATTTTTAAAAGAAACTTAGTATCTTTGAAATAATTTCTCCAAAATTGGTTTCTATTGTTTTATTCAAATAGAGTTTATTCTATTCGAATAAACTTTTCCACGAGCTTCTGTTTTTCAATATGCTATTCGAATAGCAGGATAACTATTCGAATAAATGGGTTTTTCAGAACTGTCTTTATAAATGAATTATTTGAATAACTCAAATATTATTTGAATAAAACATTTTCTGTCTGAACAGTTTTTTAATAGCGTTATTCGAATAACACAGTGGATATTCGAATAACTCATATCAGATGGCCTTTTCACAATAATTTCATGAACAGTGTTATTCGAATAACAGCTTAAGCTATTCGAATAAATACGTTGCTTACGAACATTGATATGGAAACAAACAGGTTTTTAATTCGATTTAAATGAGTTTTAATTATACCCAACGACTAGTTCTTCGAATTTTCTCTATAAATAGGAGCCTTGGGTCACGTCTAAAATTGCCTAACACTCTGAATTATTTTCTACTTGCTCTAACTCTTGAAATTATTTTCTATGCTCTATTTTCGATTAAAACTTTGAGATATTTCTGTGAGAGCTCTATTAACACTTCAATTTGTATTATTTGTTCTGAGTGAGAGTTTCTCTTCATCTACTTTCTGCTATTCTGTATCGAGGATGAGGTATCCCTCAAGATTTGTATAAGGATGAGGTATCCCTGCAGGCTGAGACTTTAGCACAAGGGTAGAGTTTCCCTGTGTGTGAAAAGTGCTCTATTGTGTAACGGTTGCAAGTACCTATTGAAACTTATATACATAATGAAAAATCTAGGCTATTGTTTCGAGAACTAGACGTAGACCACAAGTGGGTTAGTGGTCGAACTAGGATAAATACTGTGCCTGCTTCTCTCTTCTTAATCTCTTTATTTTATGTAATTTTAATTTATTGCACATTTATTTTCTGCTGTTCTTATTGTTTCTTTTCTTCTTCTTGTTCCTTCTGTGCATTTATTTATTAAGTTTTAATATTTGTATTTTATTTTAAAAGAGGTTTTGCGAAAAGTTTTATACTCAATTCACCCCCCTCTTGAGTACTGGAAACCACTTGGTAACAAGTGGTATTAGAGTTAGACTCTTGTATAAAGAGCTTAGCAGCTTCAAGAGAACATGACTTCTTCAAATGATTTTTTAGAAGGATCTTCCATAAACCGACCACCCTTTTTCAATGGGGATGATTATGCATATTGGAAGGAAAGAATGAAAATCTTCATCGAAGCTATTGATCTAGATGTGTGGGATGCTGTCGAAAATGACGCTTTTATACCCACGCATGAGGTTGATGGTGTAAGGATCGAAACGCCAAGGAATAAATGGTTTGATGAAGACAAAAAAAAAGTTCAATATAATTTAAAAGCCAAAAATATTATTACTACTGCTTTGAGATATGATGAGTTTTTTAGAATTTCAAATTACAAAATTGTTAAAGAAATGTGGGACACTTTGCAAGTTACCCATGAGGGTACTAGTGAAGTAAAGAGGTCGAGAATCAATTCTCTAACTCGTGAATATGAATTATTCAGAATGAACCAAGGAGAAAGCATTCAAGAAATACAAAATAGGTTCACCCACATAGTTAATCATCTTGCATCTTTAGGTAAAAGTTTTTCTAACGAAGATTTAATTAACAAAGTATTGAGATGTCTTAGCAGGATTTGGCAACCCAAGGTAACAGCCATATCAGAATCGAGGGATTTGTCAACAATGACTCTAGCTACCCTCTTTGAAAAACTTCATGAGCACGAACTGGAATTAAGCAGGTTAAGTCAAAGCGAAGAAAACGATAAAAAGAAAAAGGAAAAAAAAAAAGGGATAGCGCTCAAAGCCACTTCCTCAACAATAGACAACGATGATGAAGAAAATGAAGAAGGCTCAGAGAATATCAAGGTAAACGAAGAAAATCTTAGTCTGTTAGTTAAAAAATTTGGTAAATTTCTCAGGAAAAAAGGAACGCAAAGAAGACCTCCCTTCCCTCCGAAAAAGACTCATTACAAAGGCGAAGGAGCTTCATCAACTCCAACTTGCTATGAATATGGCAAACCTGATCACATGAAAATGGAGTGTCCAGTTTATCAAAAGAAGAAGGAGAAATTTGAAAAGAAGCCCTTTAAGGAAAGAAAAGGAAGAAAAGCCTATATAGCATGGGATGAAAACGACATGGATTCAACTGACAGCTCAGATAGCGAGGAAGCTCAACTATGTCTCATGGCCAAAGGAGAAGAAGAAGAAAGCGAAAATGAGGTAAGTTCTAATACTACTTTATTACCTTCTTACGATGAGTTACAAGATGCCTTTGAAGAATTGCATGAAGAGTCTTTAAAACTCACAAAAATAATTTCTTCTTCTAAGAAAACAATCTCTTCTTTAGAAAATCAAATTCTTGTTTTAAATAAAGAAATAGAAGAATTAAAAGTTGAAAATGAAACTTTGGAAATCATTGATGCATGCATAAATCATTCTTCACATGCTTCTATATCTTCATCTTATTCTTCATGTCATATGCTTGAAAAAGAAATTGAAGACTTAAAGAACACTCTTTCTAAATTCACCTTTGAAAGGGACAATTTAAATATTTTATTAGGAAGACAAAGAGTGATTTTTCAAAAAGTCGGGATAGGTTATAACCTAAAAAATCAACAAAAACTCTATAAAAATTTCTTTGTGCATTCTAGTATTTCAAGTAGTCCTTTTATTAAATATTTTTACTATGGAAAGAAAGGACATAATGCATCAACATGTAATGCAAAGAAAAACATTAATACCAAAATTGGAACGAAAATGATTTAGGTTCCCAAGGGTACTATACCCAAAACTGACACACAAGGACCCAAGAAAGTTTGAGTACCAAAAGTTAGAAACTAAACATGTGTTGTAGGTGTGCTTGAAAGCCAAGAGTTCAAATTTGGTATCTAGATAGCGGCTGCTCCAAGCACATGACCGGGGACGACTCGAAATTCACCATGTTTATTCCTAAGAATCATGGACATGTTACCTATGGTGATAACAACAAAGGAAAAATTCTTAGAATCGGAAAAATCAGTAAGAACCCTGACTCCTCTATTGAAAATGTGTTGCTTGTTGAAGGCTTGAAACATAACTTGCTTGGTATTAGCCAATTATGTGATAAAGGAAATAAAATAATATTTGATTCAAATTATTGCATAATTGAAGATAAAAATGATAAGTATGTTAAATTCATTGGTCATAGAGTAAACAACATTTATATGATTAGTCTTGATGATATATCTTCAAATGATGCGAAATGTCTTTTAAGTAAGAATGATAATTCATGGTTATGGCATAGGAGAATTGCACACATTCACATGGATCACTTAAAGAAGTTGGTCTCTAAAGAGCTAGTAGTTAGACTACCAAAGCTTAATTTTGTAAAAGATAAATTATGTGATGCATGTCAAAAGGGTAAACAAATAAAGGTCTCTTTTAAAGCAAAAAAAAAAAAAAAGTTTCAACTACTAGACCATTACAACTTTTGCACATGGATCTATTTGGACTTTCTAGAACTATGAGCTTTGGTGGGAATTACTATGCTTTAGTGATTGTGGATGATTTTTCTAGGTTTACATGAACTTTATTTCTTGAAAATAAAAATGATGCATTTCTAACTTTTAAAAGACTTGCCAAAGTTATTCAAAACGAAAAAGGTTTTCAAATCTCTTCTATAAGAAGTGATCATGGTGGCGAATTTGAAAATAATGTTTTTGAAAATTTTTGTGATGAACATGGCATTAATCATAATTTCTCTGCCCCTAGAACTCCACAACAAAACGGAGTTATAGAAAGAAAAAATCGTTCTTTAGAAGAAATGGCGAAAACTATGCTTAATGAGGCTGGTCTTCCTAGGTATTTTTGGGCGGATGCTGTAAGTACAGTTTGTTATGTAATAAACAAGGCCCTTATAAGGCTTATTTTAAAGAAAATCCCATATGAGTTATACAAGGGAAGAAAGCAAAATGTCTCACATTTTCATGTTTTTGGATGCAAATGTTTTGTTTTAAATAATGGAAAAGATAACTTAGGCAAGTTTGATGCTAAGTCTGATGAAGGTATATTTCTTGGTTATTCAAATCATAGTAAAGCTTTTCGTAGATATAATAAAAGAACTATGACTATTAAAGAATCTATATATGTTGTATTTGATGAAACTGACCCAAGTGAATCGAGAAAGGATCTTGTTATTGATGATGTTGCAGAAGTCTTGGCGAAAACACATTTAGATAGTAAGGAAAAAGAAATCAAGGAGCAAAAAGATAAACAAAGACAAGAAAATTCACAAGCTTTGGAACTCTCCAAAGAATAGCGAACTTCAAAATATCATTCCCTTGATCAAATAATCGGTGATGTATCTAAAGGTGTAAGTACTCGTAATTATCTTAGAAATGCTTGTAATCACTTGGCTTTTGTTTCTCAAATTGAACCTAAGGATTTAATTGAAGCTTTTGATGATGAACATTGGATCTTAGCTATGCATGAGGAATTAAATCAGTTTGAAAGAAATCAAGTTTGAGAATTAGTTGCTAGACCTAATGATCACCTTATAATTGGCACTAAATGAGTTTTTAGAAACAAACTTGATGAAAATAGGTTAATAACTAGAAACAAAGCTAGACTGGTCGCTAAAGGTTATAATCAAGAAGAATGAATAGATTACGAAGAAACCTATGCACCAGTAGCTAGATTAGAAGCTATTAGAATGTTACTTGTTTATGCTTGCATCATGGATTTCAAATTATATCAAATGGATGTTAAAAGTGCTTTTCTAAATGGCTTTATTCAAGAGGAGGTATTCGTTGAACAACCTCCAGGTTTTGAAAATCATGAACTACCCAACCATGTTTTTAAAATTAAAAAGGCTTTATATAGGTTAAAGCAAGCTCCTAGAGATTGGTATGAAAGGTTGAGTAAGTTTCTTTTAAAAAATGATTTTTCAAGAGGAAAAGTCGATACTACTCTTTTCATTAAAAATAAAGAGCATGACATTCTTCTTGTGCAAGTATATGTGGATGATATTATTTTTGGTGCTACTAATGAATCCCTTTGCAAAGAATTTGATAAGACGATGCAGAATGAATTTGAAATGTCGATGATGGGAGAACTGAATTTCTTCCTCAGACTTCAAATCAAACAAACAAACGAAGGGACATTCATAAGTCAAACCAAATACTGCAAGGAATTGCTCAAGAGATTCGAAATAGAAAACGCTAAATACATGGTCATTCCAATGGGTACTTCTTGCTATTTGGACAAAGATGAAGGAGGTAAATCAGTAGAAATAATGAAATACAGAAGTATGATTGGATCTCTTCTTTATCTTACTTTTAGTAGGCCAGATATTATGTTTAATGTATGCATGTGTGCTAGATATCAGGCAAACCCTAAGGAATCTCATTTAAGTGCTGTTAAACGAATAATGAAATACTTAGTAGGCACTTCACAAATGGGCTTGTGGTACCCTAAGGGTGCCTCATGTAGCCTAATAGGCTATATGACTCTGATTTTGCTGGGTGCAAATTGGATAGAAAGAGTACTAGTGGGACATGCCACTTGCTTGGTAGTTCTTTAGTTTCTTGGCATAACAAGAAACAAAATAGTGTGGCTTTGTCTTTGAGGCTGAAATATGTTGCATAGGGAGTTGTTGTACTCAAATCCTATGGATGAAGCAACAACTTTTAGACTACGGTCTTTAGCTTAATCACATCCCAATAAGATGTGATAACACTAGTGCAATAAATATCTCTAAGAATCTCATTCTGCATTCCAGAACAAAGCATATAGAGATAAGACATCACTTTATCAGAGATCATGTACAAAAAGGGGATTGTATTCTTAAGTTTGTTGAAATATCTAAGCAACTTGCTGATATCTTCACTAAACCCTTAGCAAAAGAAGCATTCTTTTATATTAGAGGAGAATTGGGCATAATTGATCAATCCAATATATGATTGCATGTTTTTATTGCTGAATATTATCTCTCTTGAATCTTTAAATCACATGAATATACGTTTTGTCTTGAATTCTTGAACGTATGCTTTTCTGTGCTTTTTGTTAGTTTTATTCGAATAAACAGAGCTTTTATTCGAATAAAGTTCTTTAAAGCTTATTAAATAATGTGTTGGAAATTAGCTTTATTTGAATAACACTTAGTTTATTCGAATAAACTGGCTTCTGTGTTAATCCTGTGTTTGCTGTGCTCTCTGTCTATTTGAATAAATCTATTTCTATTCGAATAATCAGAGCCCTTAAGTTTATCAGTCTTAGTCTTTGCCCTCTGTCTATTCAAATATAACTCAGACTATTCGAATAACCAGAGCCTTGGTTTATCAGTCTTGACTGATAGCTTTCTGTCTATTCGAATAACCCCCAAAGTTATTCGAATAAATCCTGTTAGTTTGCCAAAACGCTTGGTTTTCCCAGTTAATCTATTCGAATAGAAACTCCCTCTATTCGAATAAACCCTAACAAAACTCCTTGTTCAATGCTTGACCCTTCAGTTTCTATGCAAGGTTTATTCGAATAAACCTCTATTTATTCGAATAAACACGGGCCTCTCTTTAAATAGCCATTGCGCGCCCAGACGTTTTCGTTCTCATAATTTCTATTATCTTCCTCTACACCTCTTTCTCTCCTACTCTCCTCCACCATATTCTTGCCATCTTTCTCTCTTCCACACCTCCAATCACCATGGCCTCTTCCTCCAGCAAGCGCCCACGCACGAAAACTGCTCCATGCAATAATCCACTTGACTTGAGAAGGCTCTCCTCCAATGAAGAGCACCGTGGCTGCTTCATTACGCACTTCTGGGAGTGTAACATTGTCCAACCCAAATATCTTCACCTCTCCTTCTTTTAGCAGCACAGAGGCTTTGACTTTCTGACGCTGTTGCAAAACCAGGAGGTTCTACAGCTCTGTTCCCACCGGGCTACGCTCTACCCTGCTTTGGTGAAGATGTTTTTCTGTAATCTGGCTTTTGATGGCCAGAACCTCCTCTCTGAGGTTTGCGACCAGAACATCATTATCACTCTGCAAGACTGGCAAACTCTGTTTGGGTTGCAGTTCACCGGCGCACTCGTTGAAGATGATGACAACCCCTTTCTTGAGGAGTTCAACAAGTTTCAGGAGACTGAGGACCTGCTGAAGCCTGGTCTAGCCTTACCTGACAAGGGTCTTAAGGGTGGCATGCTGAAGAGCCAAGATAGGCTTCTACATTATGCCTTTGCTCACATTCTGGCTCCCCATGGTGGAAATTATGCCTACCTCAATGAAGATGACATCTTCATGCTCTGGATCTTGAAAAATGGTCACAGGATCAACTGGCCTGTGTTTATCATGAAACACATGATGAGAGCCAAGGGAAAGGAAAAATCTAACTTACCTTATGGTATTCTTGTCACTACCTTGCTCAGCAAGTATCCTCAGGTCTTGGAGACTGAGCGAGCCATTGCCTTGACTCATCACAATGTCTTCGGCTCCCATACCTTGCGCAAAATGAAGATGATCCAAACTGATGAAGGTCGGGTGTACCCAGATGAGGTTGTTGAGGATGAGTTAGACCCTGCTGATGCACCTACTGCCCCTGCTAATGCACCTGCTGTTGCTCCTGCTCTAGTTACCTTAGAACAGATCATGGCCACCTTGCATGATAATCGGGCCTATATGGAACATACATTCTCTATTCTTTTTGATAGAATACAAGGTGTTGAATGTGAGGTTGCTGCCCTTTGATCTGCTTCACCTACTCCTGCACAAGCTTCTTCACCACCGGCTCCGGATACTTTCTTTTAGGAATTGTTTAGATCTTAGCATCCCTGCTTTTCCTTTGTTTTATTTATTTCTGGCTTTTGTAATTGCATCTTTTTTGGTTAATGAATAAATAAAGTTTCTTGATGGTCTATTCTTGCATTGATATGAGTATGCTTTTTGGTTCTTTTTATGCACTTATACTTAAATATCTGTTTATGGGACTTACCTCTCCTTTTTGCTCATGACAAAAGGGGGAGAAAATTTTGAATTTAATTGAGAAAAGACAGGTAAACTTAAAACGAGATTGGATTCAAAATGAAAGGGGGAGCTACGTACATATCTGATATACATTACCTCTTATAATTAAAGAGGGGGAGTAAGCTTTTATACCTCTTTGTGAATTCCAATTATATGCACTAACTCTTTTCTCATTGATAGTTTGTCATCATCAAAAAGGGGGAGAATGTGTTTGGACATATGCCTTTGAAGACTTGTTTTGATGATAACAAACGTGAAGACTAAATGAAAATGATGGAAAGACCAAGTCTAAGTTTATATAAGAATAGCTTTAGGACCTAGGATCTTTTTGTACGGAGCTCACTTTGATATCTTTCTATTTTTGAAAGAAAAGATAAAATTAGTTTTTAAAAGAAACTTAGTATCTTAGAAATAATTTCTCCAAAGCTGGTTTATATTATTTTATTCGAATAGAGCTTATTTTATTCGAATAAACCTTTCCACGAGCTTCTATTTTTCAAGATGCTATTCGAATAGCAGGATAGCTATTCGAGTAAATGGATTTTTCAAAACTGTTTTTATAAATGAATTATTCGAATAACTCAAATGTTATTCGAATAAAACCTTTTCTGTCTGAACAGTTTTTTAACAGCGTTATTCGAATAACACAGTGGTTATTCGAATAACCCATATCAGATGGCTTTTTCACGATGATTTTATGAACAATGTTAATCGAATAACAGCTTAAGCTATTCAAATAAACATGTTGCTTACGAACACTGATATGGAAACAAACAAGTTTTTAATTCGGTTTAAATGAGTTTTAATTATACCCAACGGCTAGTTCTTCGAATTTTCTCTATAAATAGGAGCCTTGGGTCGCGTCTAAAATTGCCTAACACTCTGAGTTATTTTCTACTTGCTCTAACTCTTGAAATTATTTTCTACGCTTTATTTTTGATTAAAACTTTGAGATATTTCTGTAAGAGCTCCATTAGCACTTCAATTTGTATTATTTGCTCTGAGTGAGAGTTTCTCTTCATCTACTTTCTGCTATTCTGTATCGAGGGTGAGGTATCCCTTAAGGTTTGTATAAGGGTGAGGTATTCCTGCAGGGTGAGACTTTAGCATAAGGGTAGAGTTTCCCTGTGTGTGAAAAGTGCTCTATTGTGTAACGGTTGCAAGCACCTATTGAAACTTGTATACATAGTGAAAAATCTCGGCTATTGTTTCGAAGACTAGACGTAAACCACAAGTGGGTTAGTGGTCGAACTAGGATAAATACTATGCCTGCTTCTCTCTTCTTAATCTCTTTATTTTTTATGCAATTTTAATTTATTGCATATTTATTTTTCGCTGTTCTTATTGTTTCTTTTCTTCTTCTCATTCTTTTTGTGAATTTATTTATTAAGTTTTAATATTTATATTTTATTTTAAAAGAAGTTTTGCGAAAAGTTTTATACTCAATTTACCTCCTCTCTTAAGTACTGAAAGCCACTTGGTAACAGTATGGAATTAGAGTTTTGAATTAGAATTGAACAACTTAATTTTAATTTTTATATTTGGAATGCAATTTAGAATTAAAATTGTAATTTCATAAGTTAATTTCATGGAATTGAAAAATAATTAAGTTAAGTCTTTCTCAATTCTTAACCTATACTTTAAGAATTACTAATTCTATAATTTAAAAATTATATTTCTCTCTCTCTCTTTCTCTTCACATTTATTTATGAACAATCATATTTATTGAGATTCTATATTTATATAGAAAATTATTTTTATATTTATATAAACATTATTATAATATTTATTTATTTTTTAAAAAATTCATGAAAATTTTATTTATAAAAAATAACTATTATATTATAAAAATATTATTACATGAATATTTTTATTAATTTTAATTTTTGTAAATAATTTTTAAATATTTTAGATCATATCTTTAAATAATAAAATTATAATTAAATTTAGAATTATAATTTCTTATTTTAATTCTTTGACAACTCCAAACATCGAATTTAAAATTTTAAATTAATTCTAATTTTAAAAGAATTGAAATTGATACATAACCATTGTAGTTAGGCAAAGAATGATTTCAATTTAATACCTGCAAACAAGGTAGAAGGATAACTTCCTATTTATTTATAAATAAAATCATGCTTGTCTGCATTATAGAACAATGGTCATGGAAAGCGGGACGAAAACAGTGAAGCAAACAAAGGGAAAGAGAGAGAAAAGACTGAAAGGCATTCATGTTTAGTGAGTGATATCAAGCACTAAAACCATTTTCCTTACCAAATCAAAAACGGAAAAAAAAGACATTGTCCTTATAGAATATTCATTAAGAGTAATTAAATAGAAATTAAGATAAGAGACTCATATTTCTAAGAACCAAATTGGTTTTATACTTAAGAGGTCAATCATAAAAGCAATATAACTTTTACAAAGATTGATAGAGAGTTATTAAAGTAAGCAAAAAGATCTATACATAATTTTCATTTATTTGAAAAAGATCTATAATACGGTGTCAAAAGAAGTCTTGTAGAAGGCCCTAGAGAATAATGAATTTCATATCGTTTATATTCGAACAATCAAAAATATATATGATAAGATTAAAATTAGTGTGAAAATACATAGTAAAGTCATAAAAGATTTTCATATAACTATTGGATTATACCGAAGGTTAACTTTGAGTTCTTATGATCTTATTTTTTACCTTGGTCATGGATGTGCTTATTAAGCATATATAAGAGCCAGTGTCATAATGTATTTTTTTTTTTACATATGATATAGTCTTAGTGTGAGAGTCGAAAGAGGAAATAAATGATAAGATAGAGCTATCGAAACAAGCTTTGGAAGTACATTACTTTCGTTTAAGTAGAAGTAAAACAAGGTATATGAAATGTAATTTCAACAAGAACCGCGTTAACACTAACTTCGAGGTAAAAACTAGAGATTACATCATACCACAAGTCACACAATTTATGTATCTTGGATATGTCATACAAAATGACAAAGATATAGAAGCAAATGTAAATTATAAGATTCAAGTTGGGTAGATGAAATAAAGAAATGTTTTAAGTGTTATTTGTGACAGAAAGATGCCTCTCAAGTTTAAAGAAAAATTTTACTGCACAATTATAAGGCCCGTGATGCTTTATGGTACTGAATGCTGGATGGTAAAAAGTCAATAAGAGCATAAACTCAATGTTGTAGATGAAAATATTGCGTTAGATGAGTGAATATATAAGGCAAGATAATATTATAAATGAATGTATTAGAAAAAAAATAAGGATAACACTTTTTGAAAAAAATATGATAAAATTTTATCTTAAGTGATTTGACCATGTAAAAAGAAAATTATTAAAAGTAAGACTATGGGTGAAACTCGTTGGTTAGCTTGTTTACTTGCTAAAATTAGGTAGATTGAGGCTTAAAAATACTAGCTCATTTAAACCAATTCATTTTCAACCTAGCTCATTTAACTTGCGGACTAGTCCATTGGCCCGACTATTTTTATATTTTACTGCTAGTCATAGACTCATAGATAAGATACCCACAACCTAGCCACCGCCCAGCCCATTCTCGTTTCATATCTTTATTGGGCTACTGGCCTACATTACATAAAATTAAACTTAAACATCATAAACATTAAAACTAGACAATTGCTTGGATTTTAATTACACATGGCTTTGTTTTGGGATTTGAAAGTTTAGATTTGATAATATGAATTTGTTTTGAAACTTGAAGTTCAAATTTGTTATGATAAACTTATTTTCTATCTTTTAAAGTAAAAAAAAAAGTGCTAAAAAAAAGAAGGATAGCTCGTTTACAGTCCCTTTAGAAACAAGTTACCTTTAAATGGATCGAGTTGGTACTAATCCGTTTAACTTAGTATCTTTCTAGCCTAACCCATTTAATTTGTAGGCCTAAACAAGGTGACCCTAAGCAGGCTGAACTAGCTTCTTTAACACCCTAATTAGAGCCGAGTAAGAATTGTAAATTAGGTGATAGTAGTCTAATAATTAGATGTAGAGGTAGATAAAAAATGTAAAATCATTAAAAAGAATTTAGATTTAAATGACTTTTAAAAAAATATGATTTATGACAAAATACAATAACGTTATTTGATGTATGTAATTGACTTCACTTAATAGAAAAAGACTTTGTTATTGTTATTGATGAGATATTGGATCAAAATTCACTTTTAAAATTGTCACAGTAACATTTTGACTAAGTTAGTTCTCTACATGTAGAGTTTGAGGAGATTAATTTGTACTGTTCCTTAAGCCTGTTTTGGTTCTTGAATACTATGTTGCAGGCACGATTTTACATGTAAATGAGTTGGGACATATGCTTACTTTATTTTAAAATTTTTCTTTGACCTTATATATGTATATGTTTTTTTTATTTTTTTATATGTATAATTTTTACTCCCATGCCCCCACTTCTAGCTATATTATTTTTGTTAAATGATTGTTTAGTTACATATATAGAGAGAGAAATATTTATAGTAATGATAATGGAAAAAAGATCATTCAATATTTTTAAAATATAAAAATGTGAAAGAAACAATTATAAATTGATCTTTCGTAATTTTATATTAATATATTTTTTAATATATAAATATAATTATTAAATTTTTTTATGCTTATGTATTAATAATATTATTTTTACTCCCATTATTTAAAATTTCTGAGTCTATCACTGCTATGTTGTGCACATATTATTATAGGAGTTTTATTTGCATTTTAATATCTTATTAATAAGGTGAATAGTAAGGTGAATAATAAGGTGAATAATCTTATTAATAGGTTGTTGTTGTATTAATAAGGTGAATAATGTTATTTGTTTTGGTCATTTCTTATTCTTGCTTACATTTTTTTCAGACAGGAACTTTTTCCAAAGAAGAGGATGTTATTCTGTCCGAAGCTCCCAAAAATAATTGGTTCAGGCTCTCTTGAAGATCGAATAAGGTCTATACTTGGGGTTGCGAGAAGGAAGGATGCTTTTGCTTGTCATGTGTTTGGTAATACCCACTTTTGCTGCGATGCTATTGTTCATAGCATCAAGTATATTTTGCATTTTTTAGCTTGCACGTTAATTAGAGTGACAATTGTGGAATTTCATTAAATGTTATATTGTATTACCGTTAAAAAGATAAAAAATAATTAGATGGATGAGCTTCTTTGGTGGCTTTTTTATGTGTGTTACTATTTGGATTTACCTATGTTTTAGCATTTAAACTTAGAAATAAATACCAATGGTAATATACGAAGATTTAATGGAAGAAATTTTTTTGTTGAAAATAAATTAATGAGAATTCATGATGACCATAAAATGAGATAAAAAAAATAATGTTCTCACATAATTTTTTATCTCATATTACTTTTTATCGTATTTTTTAATGGTTATAATTAAATAAAAATAATAATAAAAAAAATGATGTGATTAATAATATAAAAAATAGTATAAAAAGTAATATAAAAAAATATGATAAAAATTATTGAGATTGTTAAATAATCTGATGTACTATCTCAGGTAAGCAGAGCTCATATGTACAATGCATATAAATCATAATCATTAAATTGTTATCTACTTTAATGTAAATAGCTAAAAACTTTAAACGAACTGTACAAGTGGTCCATTTCATATTGTTCAAAGATTTTTTTTTTTTTAAATAAATCTTTGGTGTGCGGATTTAAGTTTCCTCATTCAAGTATGTTTGAGAGTTGAAATTTTGGAGGGAAAGAAAATAAAGTGTTTATTCTTTATTTTGAATAAATAATATTTATATTTGAGATTTTTTTAAAATAAAAAAATAAAATGAAAGATAATTATATAACATTTTAATCCTCCTTTTAACATTTTATAATTCTCTTAGTTTAGAAATGAAAAATCAATTTCCCCTTTCCTTTCCCTCAAAAACCCTCTATCCAATCATACCCCTAAAGTCACATAATGTTCCTGGTTAAATTGTTTTGTGAACAGATCTCTGCCTTTTTCTTTTCTCCTCTTAATGACGGATTTTGAGAAATATTAAGGGAGAAATTGGAGAATTTGAATTAATGAATATATTTTTCAGTTTCAAATTGATGACCTATTTTATTTTTGTGAATGTTGCTATGTAATTTGTAGGTACGTTTCCATTGCAAGAAGAAATCTGCTTATTCATTGCAATAGGAGAAGCCATTCTAGCAGTGTTACAAATATTAGACAAGCTGTATTACATTTCATTCGCCAGCTCAAGCTCTTGGATTGCCATTTTTGTGTCCATGTCTGCAATTCATCGAGGATTTGATTATAAACATGGGGCCAACTATGCGACAATGGCATCAATCATGGTTCTGCCTAAAACTTCTTTGTCATTGATGAACCCTTTCTCCCTTGCTATCCAGCACAACTAAATGAAGCAATTTAAAACCAGAGTTAACGAAGTTGATCAACAAGGTACAAAATGCATAAACATCTGTTAGTTGTAACTTGCTATTGACATTATAGTTTTTCTTTGTTATAATATCTTTTTTCTTCATCAATTGACCTTTTCTTTAATCTGTTTAATGTTTAATTTATTAAGGTTTCTTTCATGGGAGAAACATTCATGCCAAATCTGCTAGGCATGAATTTTACTTATATTATACCACGTACAATCTGCATGCATGTTCTCTCTGGAACAAGCTATCTTAAGTTTGTCACTAAACAAATATTTTTTTCTTGTATATATGTGGAATTTTGGCATTGCATGACATGATTTGGGCTTGGATAGTGTCTGACATGTTTGGCATTTGGGCATGAGAGGAGTGCTGGTATGGAGCTTGCATGGGTGTAGGTGTTTAAACTTGGCAATTTTAGCATTTGGGCTTGCAACTACTTCAATCAAATGGTTAAGCTCATGCTTTTGGTCTATCACCCTTGGATTATATGATTTTCTTCTTCTTATCATCCTTTCAATGTGGAGCTTTGTTTTCCACGCTCACATGTGGTGCATCCGAGACTCCCCTTCACATATCAATGCCTCAATATTATTGTTTCTTCAATTTTTTTTGTTTTCACATTGGGAGACCCTTAGATTGCACTTGAACTCCAACTAGGTCACAATCAGATTCTTTATATGTCCTCAGCTTTGTTTGTAGCTGGGCTAGTCCTTTTCCATGATTGGTTCTCCAAATTTGGAAGCCAGACATTGGTAGGGATTGCAAAAATATTCATATTCATGAGTATATGCGGGGATTACCCGCAAATAAGCAGAAGATGAATACCTGTTTAATAAATGGGGGCAGGAGTAGAGATCATACTACCCACCCCGCGAGTACCCGCGAACCACACATACACACACACACATATAATGCTTTTTTTCTCTTTCACTTTGAGATATGATGGAAAATTATATTTTCTTATTATTCTACAATGAATTTTTTTAATTAATATATATCATTCTTATAATAATTATTTATGTAGATTGATTATTACAAAATATAATTGAACTTGATATGTTGTTTGTGACATTATTTTAATTTTGTAAGAATTTTAAATTGTTGAAAGATATTGTTATATGTGATGTTAAAGTTTATTTTATTGATGTTTCTTTTTTTTTTAATTTCATTTTGAATTATTAGATACTCATGCGGATACACCTCCCCCCAGGGATCATAAATGGGTATTCATGACGAGAACGGGGGCAAGGGTAAGGGTAGGGAAAGTACTACCCACCCCCAGCCCCACCTCACCCCGCCCTATTGCCATTCCTAGTCACTTGTTTTATTTATGTGGCAGTCATTCCATTCACTTGTTGTGTCGGCTTTGCAGCAATCCTTTTCAATATTGTTTGCTCACAAGCCTGACTAAGATCATTGAAGCTCTTGAGAGTGCACATCAATATGGCCCAATGAGTTTTAATGAGAACAAACAACCGTGGAGTTGTTGGCAAACAAGAATTAAGTCCAAGTTCTACAATCTTAGTCTTTATAGGACTTTGATCTCATGTAAATGTATTAGGATTAAGACACTTAAGCTCATATTTCCTATCTTTTGAAGGTAATTTTACATAGCTCTTATCTTTTCAAAATCTTGTGGTTGCTATCTTTAAAATATTTTTTAGAATGACTCTATACTTTAAAATGGACTTATTCTAGCCTTTACTCAAGTTTTTCAGGAACTAAAGTGGCATATCAATTATCATGGCTTGATAATTGATTATGCATGTTAAAAATGTTTTTCGATCAATGCCACAATCGATTAAAGAATGAATTAATTGATTATGCCTATGGGTGCCATAAATTTGGTTTTTGTAACAACCAATAATCGATTATGTCTCAACCATAATCAATTATGTGGAATTCTAGTAGTTTGTTTTTATTTTTTAATTGATTATCTTAATGCTCTAATTGATTATTTCATCTTCCAGTGGCAAAAGCTTTCGAACTATAATCGATTATTATGTTGCTTTAATAGATTATTAAGTATATCAAAATGCGATTGTAATGACTCTTTATGCAATAAATGCAAGCCTCAACCACCTCAATGGCTCTATTTCTTCATGGGCTATAAATGTTTTCATTTGGAGATTTTAATACATTGATGAAATAGCTGAGTTAACATCTTTGAGCATTAAATTAGTGATTTGTTCATCTCTCTAAAATTCCTTTGTTCTTGAGCTCATTGTGTGATAATCCTACATTGTCTATTGGTTTTCAAGTTGTAACATTTGCTCTTGTGAGGGTTTAAATCTTCTTTTCATCTTGTAAATCATTGTAAGATGGTGAGGTATCTCTCAAAAAAGAAAAAAAAGTTGGGTATCCCTTGTAAGTGAGGCTCAAAAATGAAGTGTGAAGCATCCTAAGAGTATGAGGAGTGCTCCATTGTTGCAATGGTACCAAACATGGTTCTGAAAACCAGACCATATTGACTGGTTCAACCTGTTGAACCAGGAATTAGTCTATAGTCTGATCTGGTCAAGTCATTCAAACTGGGAACTAGTCTATAGTCCAATCCAATCAAGTTACTTAAACCGATAATTTAAGAACGAGCATGAGAACCGCTAAACTGGTGGTGACCTGGTTAACTATTCAAACCAGCTTTGGTTTAACTGGTCAATCAGTTCAACTTTTTTATAAAAAATGTTTCAAAGTTCCAATAAAGAGAATTGAACTTAGGCACCAATAGATAAATTTGCACACCCACAACCACTAAGCCATAGGTATTGTTGGGTACAAATGTTCACATTACAATATATAAGCTTATATTTAAAATATCAAATATAAAAAATACTTAATATTCATATAATGTTAAACATGCATAATATAAAATCATAATATATATATATATATATATATATATATAAAATAAACATATATAATATTTATAATCTAAAATTATGTTTCGGTTTAACCACTTGTTAAAGCATTGAACCATGAATTAATTCCTTAACCAATTCAATAACTGATCTGGTTTTCAGAACCTTGGCATCGTTCTGAAAACTAGACCAGACTAATAAGTCCAACCTGTTGAACCAGGAACTAGTCTATAGTCCATCATGGTCAAGCCACTCAAATTAGTAATTTAAGAACCGTCTTGAGAACTGCTAAACTGATTGTGAATAGGTGAACTACTCAAACTAGCTCCGATTTAACTGGTCAATTAGTTCAGCTTTTCTATCAAAAGTGTTTCAAATTTCAAACAAGGAGAATTGAGCATAAGAACTAGTGGATAAATTGGCACACAGAAAACCACTAGGCCATAGGTATTGTTGGGTACAATGGTTCACGATATAATATATAAGCTTATATTTCAAATATTTAATATAAAAAATAATTAATATTCATATAATGTTAAACATACATAATATAAAATCATATAATATATAATATAAAATTATGTAATATATAATATAAAATTATGTTCTGGTTCAACCACAATTTGATCACAGTTGAACCATTGAACCGAGAATTAATTTCTTCACCAATTCAACGACTAGTCCGATTTTCAGAACTTTGGTACCAACCACTTGTTCAAACTTGGAAGATTAGTGAAAAATCTCAAATACATCACTTGAGGACTGAATGTTGATCACAAAGAGTGGTTGAACCATTATAAAATCATTGTTTGCATCCTCTCTTCCCTATCTCTTTTAATTTCTAGTAATTAATTGATTGATTGTGCAATCTTGTATATTCTTATTCTTGGCTGTTGGTTAATAAAATTTGTGTGTGAAGTGCTCATCTTCTTCTATCCATTCAAATCTTGTAACTAATAGCTTCAACAAAAATTGATAATCAAGTGCTTTGTGAAATGTCTGTGAAAATCTTTTACAAACTCAATTCACCCCTTCTTAAGTTTGATACCACTTGGTAATAAGTAGTATTAGAGCTAACTCTTGTGTAAAGTGCTTAACAACTTCAAGAGAAGTGATGACTTCTTTAAATCCTTTTTCATTAGAGGGTGCTTCTATTAATGGACCTTCCTTTTTCAATGGTGATGAATATGAGTATTGAAAGGAACGTATGAAAATTTTCATTAAAGCTATTGATTTGGATGTATGGAATGCTATAGAAAATGGTCCCTTTGTCCCTATATATACATCTTGTTGATGGTGTAAAGGCTAATAAACCAAAAAAGTAAACGTACAGATTGTTAGTGTATACCCTAGAGGCCAATACATTTTCTGTATTTATATATATTCTATTATGCTATTTTATATATGAGGCATTTCATTTATTGTGTTCTTTTTTATAAACATAATAAAATCCTTAGAACAGTAAGTTTGATGCCATAAGACATCAAGTGGATGATTTGATCGTGAGATCCTTTTGGTTAAAATACTATTCTTAAATGTCCCTAGTCAAGTATTATTGTTAATTAGGACAACAATAATACATTGAGACTAGTATGTGCATAGACTGATGACCACATCTCACGGGTCATAGATATGAGATATCAAGTCTTCACATGGGTATATATTAGAGTAATGATGTACTGGACTGACTCACCATAAGAACGCTACATGGATCGTTACGTGAGTGTCATAAGCGATTCTCATAGTGACAATGATGTTTGTGGTTCTTTGACCTGAAATCACTACGATTCCTACATGAGGAGTTGTGTGTTTTAATGCCATCAAATGTCATTTGTAACAAGGTGATTATAAAGTTGGTTATTGGACATACCGCGAATCATGCAGAGGGATATGAGTGACCTAGATGGGATTTGTCACTCCTACATAACAGAAGCGATATCTTCGGGCCCCCTGATTGAGTGAGACTGTGAAATGCATGGCCATGCTCAAATGAGTCAATATGAGATATTAATCTCATTTGTTGTTATAAAGTCTACTCGAATATCAGGAAACAAATGATTGGACTATACAAGGGTGACGCATTCCATGCCTTGTATTCAATCTAGATATCTTGACAAAGGGACTAAACGATACGGAAACATTGGTCACGGAAAGGTTATGTCAAATCACTGACATTCTTATTACTTGGGTAGTAGCGATGTGTTACTAGATACTGCTCACTACTTGTAATATTAAAATGAGATTTTAATATTACTACTAACGTAATAAGAACCTGCAGTGTCACACACATAGAGCAGACTAAAATTGGAGCAATGGATCCAAATTGAACTCGGATTCAAATATGGTCCAGACTCATAACAGATGGGTCTAGAATTGCACAGCTTACCTTACTGCTGCTCACACTCACTTAAGGCAGTCACTCTTATAAATAGTACTGCTAAGGGGGCTGCTATTAGACACAATTCAGAACCCTAGCCGCACCTATAGAAAAAGTGAGTGAGAGAGTGTCAGGTTTCTTCTCTTCTCTTCGCAGCTAGCACTGTGTGAGAGACGTGAGGCTCTTCTTTGCGGACGTTGGACGTTCGTGAGTCTGTTCGTGTGGATACCGCAGAGACATCGTTTCTATTACGGTGTTAGTGATTCACGTTTCAAGAGGTAAATCATTTAAAACTCGGATTATGACTTTTATGCATAGATCCTCGGTGGGAATCCTTATTCTCTGCTGCGTGTTGTATCCGCAATTCCCAACACTGATGAGGATAAGATGAAAGTTCAATACAATGTGAGAGCTAAAAATATAATTACCATAACCTTAGAGTATGATGAGTTCTTTAGGATCTCAAGTTGTAAGGTAGTCCAAGTAATATGAGACACTTTTAAAGTCACCCATGAAGGTACTAGTGAAGTGAAAAGATTAAGAATCAATACTCTCACAGATGAATACAAGTTTTTCAGAATGAATCAAGGTGAAAGCATTCTAAAAATGAAAAAGATATTTACTCGTATAATTAATAATCTTATTTCACTAGAAAAGACCTTTCCTAATGACTATCTTATTAACAAAGTGTTGAGATCTTTGAGTAGGAATTGACAACCTAAAGTGATAGCTAATGCGGGATCAAGGAACCTTGCCACCATGACCCTTGCCATACTCTTTGGAAAGCTTTATTTGAGCTAAATAGGTTCAATCAACATGAGTAGCTTGATAAAAAGAAGAAAGGGATTGCTCTCAAGGCCATCTTCTCCACATTTGATGAAGATGATGTGGATGATGGAGATAGCATTGATAATTTTAAGCTACATAGGGAAAATCTCACTCTTCTTGTGAAGAAGTTTGGAATATTTCTTAAGAAGAAAGGAAACCAAAGAAGATCTCCCTTCCCACCAAAGAAAACTTATCACAAAGAGGAAGGGATTTCATCCACTTATACATACTATGAATATGGCAAATTAGGACACATGAAGATGGAGTATCCAATTTACCAAAAGAAAGTGGAGAAGTTTGATAAGAGGCCTTTAAAGGAGAAAGGTAGAAGAGCTTACATAGCATGAGATGAAAATAATGTAGACTTAACAAATAGCTCCGACAATGAGGAAGCTTATTTTTATCTCATGGCTAGAGAAGATGAGGAAGATGATGATGACATGGAGGTAGTATCCTCTAACTTTGACTCTTTTCCTTCCTACAATGAATTGTAGGATGCATTTGAAGAATTGTATGATGAATATATAAGACTTGCTAAACTTGTTTCCTCTTCTAAGAAAACTATTTCATTATTGGAAAATAAGATTTCAATTTTAAACAAAGAGATTGAGGAACTTAAGATTGGAAATAAAACTTTTGGATTGATTGATGTCAATTCTTCATGTATAACTTATACCTCACATGACCTTGCATCTACATCTTCTTCTTGTCCCTCATGCAAAGATTTTGAAAAAGAAATTGAGAACTTGAAAAACACCATTGCCAAGTTTACCTTTGGAAGGGACAATTTAAACATATTGCTTGGGTAACAAAGAAGTGTCTTTGAGAAGGTCGGTTTGGGGTATAATCCCAAGAGCCAACAAAAATTATATAAGAACTTTGTTCCTTCAAGCATATCAAGTAGTCCTTTCATAACATGTTTTTATTGTGGCAAGAAATGATATAGTGGATCCAGATGCAATGTTAGGAAGAACATCAATGTTGGCTCTAGGAACGTTATCCAAAACTAACAAACAAGGACCCAAAAAAATTTGAGTACCTAAAATTAAAAAAACTGAATGTGTTTTGTAGGCGTGCTTGAAGGCCAAGAGCTCACATTGGTACCTTAATAGTGGTTGCTCCAAGCACATAACCAATTATGCCTCCAAGTTCTCTTACCTAGTCCACAAGAAACATGGACATGTAACCTATGGAGACAAAAATAGAGGGAAGATTATTGGTATTAACAAAGTTAGTAAAACTCCCTCTTCAGATATAGAAAATGTTTTGCTTATTGATGGACTCAAATATAACTTGCTTTGCATTATTCAACTATGTGACAAAGAAAATAGAGTTATATTTGATTCAAATCATTGTATAGTTGAAGGAATAGATGACAAATAAGTTAAGTTTGTTAGTCATAAGGTGAATTACATATATAAGATTAATCTTGATGATATATCTTCAAATGGTGCACAATGTCTTATAAGTAAGGAAGATGATTCATGGCTTTAACATAGAAGAATTACACATATATACATGGATCACTTAAATAAATTGGTCTTTAAAGAGCTAATAATTGAAATACCTAAGCTCATATTTGAAAAAGATAAGCTATGTGATACTTGTCAAAAAGGAAAACAAGTAAAATGTCATTTTTAAATTTAAAAATGTTATTTCAACTACTAGACCTTTACAACTTTTACACATCGATTTTTAGGTCCATAAAGAACTATGATCTTTGATGGGAATTATTATATACTTGTGATTGTGAATTATTATTCTAGGTTTACATGGACATTATTCTTATCTCATAAAAATGATATTTTTCAAGCTTTTAGAAAACTTGCCAAAGTTATTCAAAATGAAAAGAATTCTAACATAGTATTCATTAGAAGTTATCATGGTACGGAATTTGAAAATCAAGATTTTGAAATCTTTTGCAATGAAAATGACATTAAGTATAATTTTTTAATCCTTAGAACTCCACAATAAAATAGGGCTATATAGAGGAAAAATAGATCTCTTAATGAATCCAACCTTCCTAACTACTTTTGGGTGGATGCGGTAAGTACTACTTTTTATGTAATGAATAGGATCCTAATAAGGTCAATTATAAAGAAAATCTCATATGAATTATATAAAGAAAAGAAACTAAATATTTCTCATCTTCATGTCTTTAGGTGCAAATGTTTTGTTTTAAACAATGAAAAATATAAGTTAGGCAAATTTGATGTAAAATCTGATGATTGTATATTTCTTAGCTATTCTCTTCATAGTAAAGCTTTTAGAGTTTATAACAAAAGAACTATGACTATTGAAGAGACTATATATGTTGTATTAGATGAGACTGACCCCAATAGGTCGGAAAAGGATATTGTTGATGATATTGTACAATTTTTGTCCAAAACACACTTGGATGGAAAAGAAAAAAAAGTAAATAAGAAAGAAGAAAGTCAAGTTGAATCCTAAAAGCAAGAAAAGTCACAAGTCAAGGATCTTCTCGAGGAATCGAGGACTTCAAAATATCATCCTCTTAACAAAGTAGTTAGTGATGTATAAAAAAGGATTACAACTCGAATCTCTCTTAGGGATGCATGTAACCATATGACCTTTATTACTCAAATTGAACCTGTTCCATCCTCTACCGAAGGGGTGGTCACAGAGAGACCCAGGCCGGTTATCCAGTAGTTCGTTAGTTGGAGTCAGGGTAGAATACCCATAAAGGTACTCTGACTAATCAGTCTCGGAGTCAAGATAGTGACGAATGCATAGGTAGAAAATAATGAACATGTCTAACTTAGGTTGCCAGAATGGTTTATATAGAGATCTAGAGGATTGACTCTCTGGATACTTTTTGTTCAGGCCATTTATGATTCTGAAAGTTATGTCTGGTCATTATAGGATGAATACGTTATGTCTGGTCATTATAGCACATAGTTGTTAATGACCGTTGGCCATGATGGCACTAAATGGCTGATGACCATTGGTGGATCGTATTAAGCACGTGTTTTTCAAGTCATTACCCATTCGGGAATAGGTCAGTTGGATCTTGCAGATAGGACATCAGACTGGACTTTCATAGGCTTGGACCTAGGACTCCACAGCCCCTTAACTCGGTCATCTGTGAAGATGGGCCAAGCTAAAGGAAGGCCGAATATTCATCTTGTATGATCTGCCATATGTGAAAAAGGGCTGAACTTATGGGTTGAGTATTCTGTAGGCTAATTCTTCTTGGTTGGATGCTTCATATTTTGCGTGTCTATTCTCCATAAGAGGTTGCGCCTTTTGCCACATGTCACATGATGGCTGGTTGGCACAGCCGTCATGTCCACGCTAGCCAGCACGCGACATGTGGCAGAAGGCGCGACCTCCTATGGAGAACAAACGTGCAAAAATATAAAGCATTTAACCAAGAAAAATCAGCCTATAGAATACTCGACCCATAAGTTCGGCCATTTTTCACAGATGTTTGAGTGGATCATACAAGGTGAATATCTAGCCTTCCTTTAGCTTGGCCCATCTTCACAGATGACTGAGCTGGGGGCTGTGGACAGTCATGGCTTAATTGATATCCGATCATAAGCTTAGCCCATCTTCACAAATGACCAAGCTGGGAGGCTGTGGACCATCCTGGGTCCAAGCCCATGAAAGTCTGGACTGATATCCTATCTGTAAAATATGACCAGCCTATACCTGAATAGATAATGACTCGATAAACATGTGCTTAATATGACCCACTAACGGTCATCAACCGTTTGGTGCCATCATGACCAATGGTCATTAATGGCTACGCGTCATAATGACCAAACATAATATTCAAAATCCTAAATTGCCTAAATAGAAGGTATCCGGAGAGTCAGTCCTCCAGATCTCTATATAAATTGGCCTGGCAGCCTAAGCTATACATGTTCATTTTTCTCTACCTATACCTTCATCACTATCTTGACTTCGAGATTGATTGGTCGGAGTGCTTTTACGGGTATTCCACCCTGTCTCCAACCAACGAACTACCGGATGACCTACCTGGGTCTCTTCAGCGACCACCCCTCAGATAGAGGACTGAACAGAACCTAAAGACTTAGATGAGATTATTATTGATGAACACTGGATCTTGGCATTGCAAGAAGAATTAAATCAATTTGAAAGGAATCAAGTTTGGGAACTTGTTCCAAAGCCTAATGATCATCCAGTTATTGGCACCAAATGTGTTTTTAAGGACAAACTTGATGAAACAGGGATAATAGTAAGAAATAAAGCTAGACTTGTTGTTAAAGGGTATAATCAAGAAGAAGGGATTGATTATAAAGAAACATATGTTCCCGTTGCTAGATTAGAAGCTATTAGAATGCTACTTGCCTTTGTATGCACCATGGATTTCAAGCTTTGCCAAATGGATGTGAAAAGTTCTTTTCTAAATGATTTTATTCAAGAAGTGTATATGGAACAACCTCTTAGTTTTAAAAATTATGAACTATTCAACAATGTTTTTAAATTAAAAAAGGTTTTGTATAACTTAAAACAAGTTCCTAGAACTTGGTATGAAAGGTTAAGCAAGTTCTTTTTAGAAAAAAAAAAAGAGTTTTTCAAGAAGCAAGGTTGACACTACACTTTTCACCAAAAACAAAATGCATGACATTCTCTTTATGAAAATTTATGTTGATAACATTATATTTGATGCTACTAATGAGTCTTTATTAAGGAGTTTTGAATCACATGCAAAGTGAATTTGAAATGTCTATGATGGGTGAACTTAAGTTCTTCCTTAGACTTCAAATCAAGCAAACAAAGGATGAGACTTTACAAAGTCAAACCAAGTATTGCAAGGAGTTGTTCAAGTGATTTGGAATGGAAAATGCAAGGGAAATGGCAACCCCAATGAGTACTTGGACAATGATAAAGGAGGTAAACTTGTAGAAATAATTAAATATAGATGTATGATTTGCTCACTCCTATATCTTACCTCAAGTAATCCGGATATAATGTTTATTGTTTATATATGTGCAAGATATCAAGTTAATCCTAAGGAATTACACCTAAGTGTTGTAAAAAGGATCATGAAATATCTTGTAGGCACTACACTAATAAGCTTGTGGTATCCTAAGGGTGCCTCATGTAGTTTAGGTTGTTATTCCGATTCCAATTTTATGTGTTACAAAATGGATAGGAAAAGTATAAGTGGGACATGCCACTTGATTGGAAGTTCTTTAGTTTCTTGGCATAATAGCATTATCTATGACTGAAGTCTACTTTGTAGCAACTAGAAATTGTTAAGTTATTACCAAGTGGCCTCAATACTCAAGAGGGGGTGAATTGAGTTTGTAAAATATTTTCGTAGATCTTTCGGAAAACACTTGATTAACAATTTTTGTTGAAGCCATTAATTAATTGAAGTGAATAGATAAATAAGATTGAATAACTCACTCACAAATAAATAAGACAAGATGGAAAGTATTCAAGCAAGCATATAAGATTAAAACACAAATGTAAAGAGATAGAGTTGAGAAGATCAAACACAAAATTTATCTTGGTTTAGCCACCAATCCACTTGTGGCCTATATCTAGTTCTTAAGTAATCACTCAAGATTTTCACTATATCTTTGCTGTGTGGATAAAATACACACCTCTTGTGCTTGATTTGAGGTGGATTTAGGTGTGCTTTGATGATTTATGTTGGAATTTATGCAACATTTAATCTAATTATCCTTGGTATCTCATGATTAGTCTTTCTATATATTTTTAGGTCCAAAAGAGGTGTTTTGACATGGCACTATGAAGTTTTGGATGGATTCATTGAAATGGAGTTGAGCTCGGAATTTATATGGCCAAGATTCGTAGAGTTTTTGACCTTTGCACGATAAAATGAGCATAACTTGAGCTACAAAAGTCAAAACGAGGTGATTTTGGTGGCATTGGAAAGTTAAGAAAAAGATCTAAAACTTTCATGAAGGACACTTTTCCAAAAAATGACGTTTTGAGTAATTAAAGAGCTAGATATGATCGTGTCTAATCTAAAAAATGCTTTAGTCAAGGTCACAAGGCCTTGTCTAACTTCAACGAAGCTTCTGTGTGGGAGACACGGCCGTGTCTCATGGAGACACATCCGTGTGACCCCTAAACGTGCAAATTACACTTTTTTTTATAGCTCACACGGTTATGTCGAAGTGAGACACGGCCGTGTGAGTCCCTTAGACGTGAAAAAGGGAAATTTTGCCCCCAAATCATTATAAATTAGGCAAAAACACCAAACCAAAGGAGACTCTTGGCTAGGGACTTGTGTGATGGCAGGTTTTGAGAGGAGAAGTGCAAGGATACAAAGGTGAAGACTTTAAAGGCAAGAGCAATACTCTTTGAAGATCAACCATTGAAAATTTTCTCTCCATCTACATCTTCTCCATCTTCTCTTTTTATTTTAGAATCATGGTTGTTTCTTTAACCTTTGTTCTTGTTTGTGTTACGATGGCCATTAGCGGCTAAACCCCTTTTTTAGGATTAGGATGAAACTTTCTATTTCCCTATTATGAATTGTTAATTTGATTCTTTGTTAATGAAATTATTGTTCTTGATTCATTCTTAGTATGCTTAATGCTTGTGATATGTTGCGCACCATATTTACATGATTTTAGGCTTTAGGTGAAGGATCGAAAAATAAAATCTAATTGCTTGATAATCCAAGAATTGAACTTAGGAATTGAGACCTAGACATAGACTTAATCCTTCGAGGGGTAAACGATTATCATGAATTTTAATGGGTTGAAACTTGGATTAATTGCCATGAGAATAGGGTTAGTGAAGTTTTAGCACGTTTTTATGCCAAGAAATTAGACTTTAAATAATTTAGGACAAATCGCCTTCAAGAACATAATTGAACATTAACAAAGATAAGATTATAATTTAGTGTAGGGGGTAGTGTAGTGAATTATGAATCCTAGAGCTTTAAATCCTTATTAAATCTCATCTTTTCTAGTTTCAATTATTTATTTTATTGCTTTGCTTTTTGTCTTAATTTAGTTGGACTTTCACTATTGATTTTTATTCACTTAAATAATCAAAGTAGCTGTAAGAGTTAGTAAGTAACCGATCCTCGTGGGAACGATCTTTATTTTACTACTTGTACAATCCGCGCGCTTGCAAAAAATTAACAATAAATTTTTAGCGCCGTTGCCAGAGATCGTGTTGATATTAACACGAGCGGTAATTTGGTTGATTTAAGTACCATTTATTTTATTTTATTTTCACTTTTTTTATTTTTCTTTGAATTTTCAGGTGCTATTTCCTTTATATGCGAAGAACGAGGAGTCAAGGAGATCTTACTATCTTTATTGATCTTGAGATCGAAATGACACTTCATCACAGTAGAAGGGAAAGAAGAGTATAGAGAATTGAGGAAGACAACATGGCAAACAATAATCACTAAGTCGCCAATGCAAAGCTAAGTTTGAGGGATTATGGAGCTTCTAACACTAATGCTCATCAGTCTTCCATTGTTAGGCCATGGGTAGAGGCCAACAATTTTGAATTAAAGACGTCACTGATTTAGATGGTCCAACAAATACAATTCAGCGGGTTACCAACCGAAGACCCGAATCAACATTTGGATGATTTCTTAGAACTATGTGACACAATCAAGATCAATGGGGTTTCGATGGATGCTATAAGGATCAGACTTTTTCCCTTTTCTCTTAAAGGAAAAGCAAAGAAATGGATTGACTCAGAAGCCCCAAATTCACTTAGCACTTGGGCTTTAATGGAGCAAGCCTTCTTGGATGTATACTACCTAATTGGGAAGACAATTAAGCTCTGTCAAGACATCACTACCTTCTCTAAAAAAGATGACGAGTCTCTTTATGAAGCATGGGAGAGGTATAGTGATAGGATTCGTCAATATCCACATCATGGCTTATAGGATTTTGTGATCATCCAAACATTCTATGTTGGGTTGACTTTCTCTACAAAGGCAGCTCTTGATGCTACAGCTGGCGATGCTTTGATGGCCCAGACGCCAACCGAGGCTAGGGCCTTAATTAATGAAGTGACTTCGAATATTTATTTGTGGCCAAGTGATACATCCTCTTCGAAGAAGTAAGCCATAATGATAGAGTTTAATGCCATTACTATGCTGAATGCCAAATTTGATACTTTGACCAAGTCACTTGAGAAGCTAAATGTCGACGCCACCACTACTCCTAAAATAATTAGTGAAATATGTCCTTGCTTCATAATGCAATGCAGTAGACTCATCTTTGGAGCAAGTGAATTATATGCAAAATGGTAATTTCAAGGCTCAGGGGAATTCATTTTCCAATTCAAATAACCCTAGATGGAGAATCTGTTGGTGTATGCCCTAGAGGCTAATACATTTTCTGTATTTATATATATTCTATTATGCTATTTTATATATGAGGCATTTCATTTATTGTGTTCTTTTTGATAAACATAATAAAGTCCTTAGAATAGTAAGTTTGATGCCATAGGACATCAAGTGAATGACTTGATCGTGAGATCCTTTTGGTTACAACACTATTCTTAAATGTCCACTAGTCAAGTATTATTGTTAATTAGGACAACAATAATACATTGAGACTAGTATGTGTAGAGAGCGATGACCGCATCTCACGGGTCATGGATATGAGATATTAAGTCTTCACATTGGTACATATTAGAGTAATGATGTCTTGGGTGACCCACCATGAGAACGCTACATGGATCGTTACGTGAGTGTCATAAGCGATTCTCATAGTGATAATGGTGTTTGTGGTCCTTTGACCGAAATCACTACGATTCCTACATGAGGAGTTGTGTGTTTTAATGCCATCAAACGTCATCTGTAACAAGGTGATTATAAAGTTGGTTATTGGACATACCGCAAATCATGCGAGAGGGATGTGAGTGACCTAGATGGAATTTGTCACTCCTACATAACTTGAGGAGAGCGATATCTTCGGGCCCCACGATTGAGTGAGGCTGCGAAATGCATGGCCATGCTCAAATGAGTCAATATGAGATATTGATCTCATTTATTGTTACAAAGTCTACTCGAGTATCAGGAAACGAATGATTGGACTATACAAGGGTGACGCATTCCATGCCTTGTGTTCAATCTAGATATCTTGACAAAGGGACTAAACTACATGGAAACATTGATCACGGATAGGTTATGTCAAATCACTGACATTCTCATTACTTGGGTAGCAGTGATGTGTTGCTAGATACCGCTCACTGTTTGTAATATTAAAATGAGATTTTAATATTACTACCAACGTCATGAGAACTGCGCAGGGTCGCACACTTAGAACGAGACTAAATTGGAGCAATAAGGATCCAAGTTGGACTTGGATTCAATTGTGGGCCTAACTCATGTGAGATGGGTTTTAGGGTTGCACTGACTTACCTTACTACTACTCACACTCACTTAAGGCAGCCACTATTATAAATAGTCTTGTTAAAGGGGCTGCTATAGATGTTACATCACAACCCTAGCCGCACCTAAGAAAGTGAGTGAGAGGCGGTGAAAGGTTCTTCTCTTCTATTCGCAACTAGCACCACGAAAGCAGGCGTGACTTCTTTTGCAAGTCTGTTCATGTGGATACCGAGAAACATCGTCGCTATTACGGTGTTGGTGATTCACCTCGCTTGTGTTTATCACGCTTCAAGAGGTAAATTTTAAAAACTCGGATTATGGACTTTTCGCATGGATCCGTGTGGGAATCCTATTATTCCGTTGCGAGATATTTTGATCCGCAATTCCCAACAAATGGTATCGAGCCACTTGCATGAAACTATGATTCGATTTTTACGCTTTTCTTGTTATATGCGATAACATGATTCGTTGCTTTCCTTTCATAAAAGATATGATCTTTATATGTTATTTCCGAAATCGAAATAATCTTTGTATGAAACCGTGTTGTTTTATTTGTTGTTTACGAAACATGTTGATGTTTTTGAAACCATGAAGATGTTCATATAATTCTGCGAAAACGGTTTTGAATGCTTTCTATTTTTGCGTTTTTCTGATATCTATATATGTGATATGTATGATTCTGCAAAAACGGTTTTGAATGCTTTCTGTTCTTGCATTTTTCTGATATCTGTATATGTGATATGTATGATTCTGCGAAAAACGATTATGAATGCGATATACACAGCAACGTGACACAAGGTTTTGGAAACCTTGTTTCCGTTTTGCGACGGCTATGAAGCTTCCTCGTGACATGAAGTGTTCATGTCTTCACGAATTTTGGAAACCCTGTTTCTGGATAGGTGATGGCGGCTGTGAGTTACCCCTGCGGCACATGAAGCGTTCATGTGTTTGTGGGCCTTAGGGTTCAAATGTTGTTGCCCTAGCCATCATGGAGGCAGAAGGGGTCCAACTCGAATTTTTCTCCAAGAAACCAGCGGGACCCCCGTCGGGGCACCCCGTTGCGTGGTGTGTGATATTCGAAAGCGCGATATTCAAATCTTTGTTTTATAATTCACAAAATAATAATGTGTTATTTCTTTGTGTTTATGTATTCTTAGAGATGCATGGTGCATGGTTATGGCCTTAGTCTTTATTTGATGCTATTTTGGTTATTTTAAATACGACTGCGTGTCGTGCCTTTCTCTCTACATTCGATTGTACATTCTCTTCTCATCTAACTCCCTCGAATGTAAAAGAGGTTTCTATAATGTAATCATCATGTGGAGACAAGGAGATGGCATCAAGTGAGGACGTTGGTGGGAGACGCTTGGTGAAGCTGGCTTTTTTAAAGCTAATCTCTTAGAGGCCATAACCATGTCACATTTATTATATGCTTTATATGTATGAGATGCATGGATGATGTTTATGATATGTTAAACAAGTTTAATAAATGGTGAGATCTAATAATAAAATTCCCTCAAAGAAAATATTAAGTCATTATGTGATGCCTTCTGGTGTGATGTGGAATGTGATTAAAAATAAATATAAAAAAAACAGTTGCCAAGTTCCACCAAAAATACAAAACCTTGCAACCAGTTGTAGTAAGCAAGGGTCGATCCACAGAGAACCAATTCAATTAACACTATCAATCTAATTCCTAAATTAAACTCTGATAGAAAATTAAATAGTAAAATTAAAAGGGGGGTTTTGTTGATTAAAACTAAAAAGAGAAATTAAACTTAAACCAAAACAATAAACACAAATTGAATTACCAAGTTAAAGACATTGGTTAAGAGATGGAATCCACCACTAGATTTATATGATAATGCCAACTTACATACCCTTTATACCAACATGATCAATTATGTTCTTATGTGATTGTGAGATAAATCCCATGTCTTCCTTAAGTTTCGCTTAATTCAAGAACCGCTCAAATCAAACCCTAACCATTAGTTATTTGTAAAGCAACCGCTCTTACAACTACCTAATGATTGCATTAAGAATTAGAAAACCAATCACACTAAGATCTAATCACACATATAGGGATTAAATTACTTAGAACATATATTTCACTAGATCTATTACGCAACCGCGCATAATATATCTAGATCTACCACTTTTATAACGGCAAATAGCACAAAGATAATTATACCCACATGAACATCATACATTCCGCTAAATTTACTACATGCAACCGCGCATAATAAACCCAGATCTACCGCTTTGAAAGTGGGAACAAGTATAAAAACCTTCATACCAACAATAGATTCAGAAATATATGAATAAAAACATAACTGTATTGATATAAAGAAATATGCAAGATTCACATAATCAAAACTAGAGTTTCATCTTCCCTTAACCAATCAAGAAGTTTAGCCACGCATGGCAAATTCAAAATCACAAGAACAATAGAAGAAAAACATAGTTCAAAACAAAAGTGCAAAAGAAAACTAAAGATCAAACTAGTTTCCAAAGATCAAGGTTGATTGATCTCCAATTGCTCGAACCCGAGACTCCAATCTTTGATCGAATCTTCCTCTTTCTTGGTCTTCGTGTTTCCCTCAGTTCCTTGACGGCTCTATTTGTCCAGCCCTCCTTTAAGGACTCTAAGCAACCCTATTTATAGGTTTGGATACCTAATTTAACATTAAAATACGAATTTAACTTTCTGGTGCGACGACACGGGCCGTGTCATATGACACGGCCTAGGCCCTGTACTTTTCTGTCAGCCCAATTCCATGAATTTCACAAGTCAGAGAAGAACACGGCCCAGGCCCTGTAATTTGACACGGGCCGTGTTGTTTGACACGGCCCACCCCCTGTCAGGTGACATGGGCCCTGTAATTTGACACGGCCCAGGCCCTGTAATTCGACATGGGCCCTGTAATTTGACACCTTCATTTTCAGCCCGGATTCTTTACAAATACTTTTCTTTCATTGCTTCAAGAAGTGATATTGATCTCCTTAAGCATTCATCTCTCTCCTCAAATGGCCATCAAGCTTGGTTTGATGCTAATGGACTCAAACACTCAAAGATATCCTGAAAAATATAATTCATTTATGAGTGTTTATAACCGCATTTAGCATAGTTTCACAATAAACATCCAAAGACAACTCTAAATCAGAAACTTAGCTAAATGTCAACAATTGAGCACATATGGAGTCCAATTAAATCAATCATAAGGCATTTAAAGTATGAAAATAATCGACAGATCAAATACCCCCACACTTAGCCTTTTGCACTCCTGGGCAAAACATAAGACCAAACCAAGGAACAAGGAAAACAAAACAAATTCAAAAACCTAACAATTTAAAGAACTCAATTTCTAATGATATTCAAGAGAGGCAAAAAGAGAAAGAAAAGATTCAAGGGATCACAATATTCAAGAGATAACAATTCTTCACATCTCAAACCAACATGCAAGGTATCTTCAAATTGAAAAGCATGAATTAAGAATGATAGATCCTCACAAGATACACTCTCAATCTCTCAAGTGTTTACCAGGTAAGTATTTCACTCAATTCAACCCATGAAAAATGCACTACCATAAGCTTGCTTATCTTCTACTTCTCCACTACTCAAACACATGCACACACAAATCAAGAGGACTTTATTTAAGGTTGTAATGGGGTTAAGGTAAGGGAAGGAAATAATATGAGTATGGTAAGATGAGCACCCAAGAGAATGAAAGAATATTGGGGAGGAACTCAATTGACAAACATGAAATTTTTATCCCCTCAAATCTATATAATGCACATTCTCTTTACATATTCCTTTCCTTTTTCTTTCTTTTCTTTTACAACCTTTCTTGAATTTTTTTTCTTTTTCTTTGCATATTTTTTTCAACACCTTGCATATTTTTTCAACACCTTGCATATTACACATCAACTTGCACAACCCCCACACTTGTCCTATTAAACACTTGCAAGCAAAAGAGCTCCTCCAAATGAAAATGAACCAATGCTCTCCCATTCCCTAAGGTAAGGTAAAATCATGGTTTTTCACATAAGGCATAAAATGAGATAAGACAAAGAATAGGCAAATAGGCTCAAGGGGTTAATCAAAGGAAAATAATGCAAGGTTGGCTATTTGGCCAAAGTAGTCAATCACAAAAGAATGCCTCAATCATGTTCATGTATGCAAGTGAAAATGTAGCCTCAAAAAGAATTAAAGCAAGTTCTAGAGTGATCAATATGACATGAGTGAAAATCACACAAGAAAGAAGAGAATGGTATAAATGTTAAATCCATCCATCAAAAGGCCCAAAATCTCACCAGGTATGCATCTATCAAACTCAATTCATTAATCAAATATCCAAAACCAAGCATGCCAAATTCAAGATGACAAGAAATTTATAAATCATAACCTTGAATTTCAATTGCTTCAAACTCGTGAGACTTCACAAATCTCAAAACATAATTGGAAATCAAATAAAAAACACAATTTTTTTTTCAAAAACAGAAAATAGAAATTAAAATAAAAACAAAAATAAAACAAAAAACAAAATGTCAATTCCTCCCCCACACTTAAATTCTACATTGTCCTCAATGTAAACCTCAACAATAAATAATCATTAATAAATCTAGGACAAGTAAAATAAAAGAGAGGAAAGAAACATCCTTATTAATTGAAGTAACAGAGGTAGATGAAGAAATTTCCACCAGGATCCCATTGGCGAAAGCATAATAACCAATTTATGCTTGAAATAACATGAAAGCTTCCACCGGGGTCCCATTGGCTAAAACGTAATGACCAAGTTATGGTTGAAACAGCATGAGGGCTTCCACCAGGGTCCCATTGGCCTTCCTTAATTGCCTTGACTTCACCACTGAAAAGTAATATGTGCACTTCATCAACTTCATATGCATAGTTTCTATTGGACCATGGCCCAAAAACAAAATCCACTTCAGCAGTGTCCGTTATCTGGTGCTCTTCACCCTTCATTGAAAACTCTTTAGTAGCCTGCAATTCTATCTCTCCTTGTATCTTAGACCCTGTAACTGCATCAAAAGCATTATTGATAGATCCTTCAACAACATTAGCTTTTGTATAAACAGAATCATCAGCTCTCAAGAATGCAAAAATTTCAGCACAAATAACACATATCATGTCACCATCACAATTAGTACATGAGTTGCAATGAGTATAATTATTGAAACCAATAAAATCAGGAAATTCATCACACAACTCATCATACTGTCTCTCCACTACCTTAGGAAGGGTTCAAGAATACTTACCTTGGGGGCCTTAGAGTTTTCCCCCTCCTCACTTACCTCTTCAGGCTCTATTTCTTTCTCTTCAATAGCTTGTGGATGAGAGGTGGGTTCATCTAACGTCTTCCCACTGTGCAATGTGACAGCACTAGGATCTTCCTTCATATCCTCTTCGAATTGTGAGGGAAGTCTCCCAGAAATTAGGCTCGACATCTTACTGAATTCTGTGGCTAACTGCCCCAAAGAGTTTTGCAGGTCATCGCTCATGGCCTTTGTCTCTTGCTGAAACTGAATGTTATTAGTGGCCATTTGTCTTATTAGCTCCTCCAGTGAAGGTTCAGGTTGCCTAGGAGGTTGAACTTGTTGTTGCCCATGACTCAAGTTAGGAGGATCCCACCACCCTGGATAATATGTATTGGAGTAGGGGTTGTAGTTGTCGGACGGTTCAGAATATCCCCATACTGCCTCTACCTCCTCATTTGTGTCTACTAGGAAAGTGGGACACAAATCAGTGGGATGTCCAGATGATAAGCAAATCTCACAAGCTTCCATGATCAATGCATATCAACACCTACAAACACTCAGAAAGAAAGAATCAAAAATTAAAATAAAAAAATAAAAATAGAGTAAAAATAGGAAACAAATTAATAGCGCAATTGGAAAATTAGTTCCCCGGCAACGGCGCCAAAATTTGGTGTGATGTGGAATGTGATTAAAAATAAATATAAAAAAAACAGTTGCCAAGTTCCACCAAAAATACAAAACCTTGCAATCAGTTGTAGTAAGCAAGGGTCGATCCACAGAGAACCAATTCAATTAACACTATCAATCTAATTCCTAAATTAAACTCTGATAGAAAATTAAATAGTAAAATTAAAAGGGGGGTTTTGTTGATTAAAACTAAAAAGAGAAATTAAACTTAAACCAAAACAGTAAACACAAATTGAATTACCAAGTTAAAGACATTGGTTAAGAGATGGAATCCACCACTAGATTTATATGATAATGCCAACTTACATACCCTTTATACCAACATGATCAATTATGTTCTTATGTGATTGTGAGATAAATCCCATGTCTTCCTTAAGTTTCGCTTAATTCAGCAACCGCTCAAATCAAACCCTAACCATTAGTTATTTGTAAAGCAACCGCTCTTACAACTACCTAATGATTGCATTAAGAATTAGAAAACCAATCACACTAAGATCTAATCACACACCGGGATTAAATTACTTAGAACATATATTTCACTAGATCTATTACCGCAACCGCGCATAATATATCTAGATCTACCACTTTTATAACTGGCAAATAGCACAAAGATAATTATACCCACATGAACATCATACATTCCGCTAAATTTACTACCGCAACCGCGCATAATAAACCCAGATCTACCGCTTTGAAAGTGGGAACAAGTATAAAAACCTTCATACCAACAATAGATTCAGAAATATATGAATAAAAACATAACTGTATTGATATAAAGAAATATGCAAGATTCACATAATCAAAACTAGAGTTTCATCTTCCCTTAACCAATCAAGAAGTTTAGCCACGCATGGCAAATTCAAAATCACAAGAACAATAGAAGAAAAACATAGTTCAAAACAAAAGTGCAAAAGAAAGCGAAGATCAAACTAGTTTCCAAAGATCAAGGTTGATTGATCTCCAATTGCTCGAACCCGAGACTCCAATCTTTGATCGAATCTTCCTCTTTCTTGGTCTTCGTGTTTCCCTCAGTTCCTTGACGGCTCTATTTGTCCAGCCCTCCTTTAAGGACTCTAAGCAACCCTATTTATAGGTTTGGATACCTAATTTAACATTAAAATACGAATTTAACTTTCTGGTGCGACGACACGGGCCGTGTCATATGACACGCCCAGCCCTGTACTTTTCTGTCACCCCAATTCCATGTATTTCACAAGTCAGAGAAGAACACGGCCCAGGCCCTGTAATTTGACACGGGCCGTGTTGTTTGACACGGCCCACCCCTGTCAGGTGACATGGGCCCTGTAATTTGACACGGCCTATGCCCCGTAATTCGACATGGGCCCCGTAATTTGACACCTTCATTTTCGGCCGGATTCTTTACAAATACTTTTCTTTCATTGCTTCAAGAAGTGATATTGATCTCCTTAAGCATTCATATCTCTCCTCAAATGGCCATCAAGCTTGGTTTGATGCTAATGGACTCAAACACTCAAAGATATCCTGAAAAATATAATTCATTTATGAGTGTTTATAACCGCATTTAGCATAGTTTCACAATAAACATCCAAAGACAACTCTAAATCAGAAACTTAGCTAAATGTCAACAATTGAGCACATATGGAGTCCAATTAAATCAATCATAAGGCATTTAAAGTATGAAAATAATCGACAGATCACCTTCCAATGCGTGGCACTCATCAAGACTAATATCGATTAAGTGTAGATCTGCCAAAGCAGGGTGCCTTTATCTATATTAGTAAGATGCGATGGGATAAGAGTAATATCCAAATGCCAACCATTGGGTCTGACTTAACTAGGCCATTTCAATAGGATTGAAGGCTTAGAGGCATGAAGTTGGGCTTTAGTCCATTAGATGGATTAGAATAAGTGTTATTCACCCAACTATCCAAGAGTTGCATGTGATGTAATTGGAAAGAGTTTCCTACCTAAATAACCGAATTTTGGGCGATCGGCCAAAGTTGACTCAAAGCTAGGTAAAATATGGATCTTGGCCCACTAGGAAATCTTTCGATGGGATTTTCCGAGTCAATGCTGAGGGTCATTGACTTGAATAAAATAGTGGGAGGCATATTTAATTAAAAGACCTCATTAAATATGTTTATGGCATGATACTTATATTTTTGCATGTTTACGTTAATAGATAACCATGGCAACAAACACATCGGGTACTTTATCATTACGATCCGTCCTTGAGAAGGACAAGTTATGGAACAAATTTTCTAGACTGGTACAGAATTTGAGGATTGTCCTCAAGCAAGAGAAAAAGCTGTATGTTTTGGAACTGACTTTATTCTCGAGCCACCGCCGCTAATGCCCCTAGAACTGAAAGAGATGCTTATAAGAAGCATCAAGATGATGCCTTGGACATTGGATGTCTAATGCGGCCACCATGAACTCGAACTCCAAAAGCAACATGAGAACATGGATGCATACGATATGATCGTACACCTTAAGAAGCTCTATCAAGAGCGAGGCCAGGTACGAGAGATTCGAGGTCTCTAAAGCCTTGTTTCGGTCAAGGTAAGCCGGTAGAAGGAAGCCCTGTTGGTGCTTATGTACTCAAGATGATTGGGTACATTGAAAACCTAGAGAGACGGGTTTTCCTTTGGGCCAAGAGTTGGCCATCGACTTAGTCCCTGCAATCGTTGCTTAGGAAAGTTTCGGATCAATTTGTCATGAACTACAACATGAATGAGATTGACAAATCACTACCAGAGTTGTTAGGCATGTTGAGAGCTCTTGAGCGTAACATCAACAAAGGTAAAGGGAAGGCCATAATGATGGTCCAAAAGAATAAGGGCAAGAAACAGTGAGCAGAAAAAGCCCAAGGACAACTGGAAGGGCAAGGGCAAGGACAAGTCCAAGCCTAGCACTTCTAGCTTGAAACCAAAGTGGGTGGAGTGGCTAAGGAAGGTACATGCTTCCATTGCGGTCGATCGGACATTGGAAGAGGAAGCTGTGCCAAGTTCCTGGAGGAGCTCAAAGAAGAAGGGAAGTGAGACTTCCACTTGGTATTTTGTTATTGAAGTCAATTTATCTACTTACGCATCATGGGTATTAGATCTTGGATATGGATCTCACATTTGTGTAAATGTGCGGGATCTAAAGAGTAGTAGACCATTGACAAAGGCGAAGTCGACCTACGAGTTGGAAATGGAGCAAAGGTTGCTGCATTATTTGTAGGGACTTATTTATTATCTTTGCCCACTTGGGCTTGTAATAGAGTTAGAGAAGCTGCTATTTTGTGCCGCTATTAGTAGGAATATCATTTCTATTTCTTGTTTGGACAAGAAAGGTTTTTCTTTATAATAAAGGACAAGTGTTGTTCTATTTATATGAATGATATTTTTATGGTAGTGCACAATTGAGTAATGGACTTTATGTACTTGATCTCAAACGCCCATTTATAACATAAATACAAAGAGGTTTAAATTAAACGATCTGAACCCAACTTTTCTCTAGCATTGTCGTTTGGGCCACATAAATGAGAAACGCATCTCCAAACTCCATAAAGATGGATTCTTGGACTCATTTGATTTCGAATCATATGAGATATGTGAATCTTGTTTATTAGGGAAGATGACAAAGGCCCCATTCACTGGACAAGGTGAAAGGGCTAGTGATCTTTTAGGCCTTATACATAGTGATGTATGTGGGCCACTAAACACAGTCGCTAGAGGTGGTTTTCAATACTTCATTACATTTACTGATGATTTCAGTAGATATGGATTTGTATATCTTATGAAGCACAAATCAGAATCCTTTGAAAAGTTCAAAGAGTTCAAGAATGAAGTACAAAACCAACTTGGCAAAAGAATTAAAATCCTTCGATCAGATCGAGGAGGTGAATACTTAAGCCAACAGTTTGATGATCATCTGAAAGAGTGTGGGATAATATCTCAACTCACTCCTCCTGGAACACCACAATGGAATGGTGTTTCTGAAAGGAGGAACCGGACTTTGTTGGACATGGTCCGATCCATGATGAGTCATGCGAGACCTTCCAGGCTCCTTTTCGGGGACATGCTCGTTAATGCTTGCAGCTTTCACACTTAACCGTGTTCCATCTAAGATGGTTCAAAAGACACCATATGAGATATGGACTGGGAGACGGCCCAAGATATGTCTTTCTTGAAGATTTGGGGCTGCGAAGCTTACGTAAAACGTCAAGTTTCGATAAGCTTGGACCTAAATCGATAAATGCTTCTTTGTGGGGTATCCAAAGGAAACCAAGGGATACTTTTTCTATAATCCTACCGAGGGCAAAGTGTTTGTCGCACGGACAGCTGTGTTTCTAGAAAGGGAGTTTATCTCCAAAGGAACCAGTGGGAGAAAAGTAGAACTTGAAGAAGTTCAAGTTTCACAAAGCAGCAATGAACCAATGGTGGAAATAGAGCAACCTCCACAAAATGTTGTGGAACAGCAACCTGCTCTAGTAGCACAAGACCTGCGTAGGTCTAACAAGATACGTCATCAACCAGAGAGATATGGATTTCTCATGACCCAACAAGGTGACGTATTGCTCATGGATCAAGATGAGCCCTGTGACTTACCAGGAAGCCATTATTGGCCCAGACTGAGAAATGGCTTGAGGCCATGAGATCGAAATGGATTCCATGTATGCCAACAGGTATGGACCTTGGTTGACCCACTGAAGGGTAAAACCCATTGGGTGCAAGTGGGTTTTCAAGAAGAAAACCGACATGGATGGTAATGTGCATACCTTTAAGGCGCGATTGGTGGCTAAAGGTTTCAAACAAATTCATGGTGTAGACTATGATGAAACTTTTTCCCGGTTGCGATGCTTAAATCCGTTCGGATCTTGCTTGTCGTTGCAAAGCATACCATGATTATGAAATCGGCAAATGGATGTCAAAACTACTTTCCTTAATGGAAATCTTCTCGAAGATGTGTACATGACACAACCCGAGGGTTTTGCCACCCACGGGATGCTAGAAAGGTATGCAAGTTGCAACGATCTATTTATGGATTGAAGCAAGCTTCCGAAAAGTGGAATCTTCGTTTTGATGATACAATCAAACGGTTTGGTTTCATCAAGAATGAAGAAGAATCTTGTGTCTACAAGAAGGTTAGTGGGAGCACGCAGTTGTCTTTCTAGTCTTGTATGTAGATGACATACTACTTATTGGAAATGACATCCCTACCCTACGGTCAGTAAAGACTTGGTTAGGGAAGCGCTTCTCTATGAAGGACTTGGGCGAAGCCACCTATGTATTAGGTATCGGGATCTATAGAGATAGATCACCGAGAGGCTGGCCTAAGTCGAGTACATACATAGACAAAGTGTTAAGACGATTTAACATGCATGAATCCAAGAAAGGACTCTTGCCTATGTCACATGGTGTAAGCCTATCTAAGGCTCAATCCCCTTCCACCCAGGATGAGAGGGATCGCATGAGCAAGATTCCATATGCATCTGTAATTGGATCTATCATGTATGCCATGTTATGTACTCGACCAGACATCTCGTATGCTTTGAGCATGACGAGTAGGTACCAGTCTGATCCCGGTGAAAGTCATTGGACTGCTATCAAGAACATCCTTAAGTACTTGAGAAGGACTAAGGATTCGTTCTTGGTATATGGAGGTGAGGAAGAGCTAGTTGTAAAAGGTTACACTGATGCTAGCTTCCAGACCGATAAGGACGACTCCAGATCGCAATCATGTTATGTTTTTTGCCTAAATGGTGGGGCTGTGAGCTGGAAGAGTTCAAAGCAGGAGACAATCGCCGATTCTACCACAGTAGGTGAGTATATTGTCGCCTCTAATGCAAGAAAGGAGGCCGTTTGGATCGGGAAGTTCATTCTTGAACTTGGCACTATTCCTAGCATTGTGGACCCAGTGGACCTCTATTGTGATAATAATGGAGCCATTGCACAAGCTAAGGAGCCTAGATCTCACCGCCGATCCAAACATATACTTAGGCGCTTCCATCTCATTCGAGAGATCATCGATAGAGGAGATGTGAAGATATGCAGTACCAACGGATGATAACATTCTTGATCCATGACGAAGCCTCTTGCACAAAGCCAGGAAGCATGAGGTCACACTAGGTCTTTAGGCATTAGATATATGCCTGATTGGCTCTAGTGCAAGTGGGAGATTGTTGGTGTATGCCCTAGAGGCTAATACATTTTCTGTATTTACATATATTCTATTATGCTATTTTATATATGAGGCATTTCATTTATTGTGTTCTTTTTGATAAACATAATAAAGTCCTTAGAATAGTAAGTTTGATGCCATAGGACATCAAGTGAATGACTTGATCGTGAGATCCTTTTGGTTACAACACTATTCTTAAATGTCCCTAGTCAAGTATTATTGTTAATTAGGACAACAATAATACATTGAGACTAGTATGTGTGAGACCGATGACCGCATCTCACGGGTCATGGATATGAGATATCAAGTCTTCACATTGGTACATATTAGAGTAATGATGTCTTGGATCGACCCACCATGAGAACGCTACATGGATCGTTACGTGAGTGTCATAAGCGATTCTTATAGTGATAATGGTGTTTGTGGTCCTTTGACCGAAATCACTACGATTCCTACATGAGGAGTTGTGTGTTTTAATGCCATCAAACGTCATCTCGTAACAAGGTGATTATAAAGTTGGTTATTGGACATACCGCAAATCATGCGAGAGGGATGTGAGTGACCTAGATGGAATTTGTCACTCCTACATAACAGAGCGATATCTTCGGGCCCCCGATTGAGTGAGCTGCGAAATGCATGGCCATGCTCAAATGAGTCAATATGAGATATTGATCTCATTTATTGTTACAAAGTCTACTCGAGTATCGGGAAACGAATGATTGGACTATACAAGGGTGACGATTCCATGCATTGTGTTCAATCTAGATATCTTGACAAAGGGACTAAACTACACGGAAACATTGATCACGGATAGGTTATGTCAAATCACCGACATTCTCATTACTTGGGTAAGCGGTGATGTGTTGCTAGATACCGCTCATCGTTTGTAATATTAAAATGAGATTTTAATATTACTACCAACGTCATGAGAACTGCGGGGTCGCACACTTAGAACAGACTAAATTGGAGCAATAAGGATCCAAGTTGGACTCGGATTCAATTGTGGGCCTAACTAATGACATGATGGGTTTTAGGGTTGCACAGCTTACCTTGCTACTACTCACACTCACTTAAGGCAGCCACTATTATAAATAGTATCTGTTAAGGGGCTGCTATAGATGTTACATCACAACCCTAGCCGCACCTAAGAAAGTGAGTGAGAGACAAGTGAAAGGTTCATCTCTTCTATTCGGCACTAGCACCGCAAAAACATAGGCGTGACTCCTTTTTGCAAGTCTGTTCGTGTGGATACCGCAGAAACATCATCGCTATTACGGTGTTGGTGATTCACCTCGCTTGTGTTTATCACGCTTCAAGAGGTAAATTTTAAAAACTCGGATTATGGACTTTTCGCATGGATCCTGTGTGGGAATCCTATTATTCTGCTGCGAGATATTTTGATCCGCAATTCCCAACAGAATCCACCTAAATCTCTCCTATGATAATGAACAACATAACAGGGCCCACCTGGATTTCAATAGCTTTAATAATTTTCTCAAGGTGGGAAATCTAATTTAGAAACTTTGATGGAGAACTTCATTGTCACTCTAAAGGAGCATAATAATGCCATTCAAACTTAAGTGCAACAACGTGGGGAGTCCATCAAGCAAATTCATACTTGCCTTGATCAAATGACAACTCATTCTAAGATGCTTGAAACTCAGATAGCCCAACAAGCAAGCTTGTTCAACTTGGTACAAGGGCGAATCCCAAGTCAATTGGAGACAAACCCAAGGGAGCAAGTAAATGCCATTTTCTTGAGAAGTGGTAATCAAGTTAAAAGCCCCACAAGGGAAGAAAAGCATGAAGATGAGAAATCCTAAGAAAAGGATGAGAAGTAAGAGAAGAGCGAGGCCAAGAAAGAAGAAGAAGAAAGCACTAAAAGGTACGTTCCTCCACCAGCATATGTTCCACCTTTGCCTTTCCCACAAAAATCTTAAAGGGCAACGCTTGATTGTGCAGGAATCAGTGACTGATGTTGTGCTAGAAAAGGCCTTGTCCAAGGCTACCACAAAATTTGAGAAGTCCAAGACCTGCAAGAAAGGACCTAAGAAGCGGAATGACAAGTGTGTCAAGAAGCGTGAATTTAAACTTGGGGATAAAGTTCTTGTGGACAGCTCACTTCTACGTTTCTGTCCTGGTAAGTTATGGTTGAAATGGCCAGGACCATATGAGATTGTTCGAGTTTTCTTGAGGTGAAGAAAGAAGACCATAAGACATGTCTGATAAATGGCCAGAGAGTGAAACACTATGAAGAAGGAGTGGGGACTAAGCACCACTCCATTGACATTACCTAAGCATAGAACCAACCATAGTCAAGCTAATGACTATAACTTAGTGCTTCTTGGGAGGTAACCCAAATTTTCTCTCTTTTTCTTTACTCTCTTATGTTTGATTTTGTTCTTATTTTGTTATTACTTTTTTTATTATCATTGTTTTTTCTATTTTTGTTTTGTAGTTAGCTAATGCTGAGTTGGCTTAAGTTCCTCCATGAGTTTGGAGCCTTTGTAAGGGGATGTATATAGTTGTCGACCATCAAAAATATTTTATATTCTTGCATTTTGTTTTTCTGTTTTTACTTTGTTTTTCTTATGCAATTTTTGGGATTATGAGACCGCTCAGTTTGACCAACTATTTGCTTATGGCTACATGCCTCCCACCGAGTCCCCCTCTCCCACCACCTTCGTGATCTTGCATTTATATTTTTCAGGAAAGTTTCGTTGTCCTTTGCTCTGTTATTTTTCAACATTGAGGACAATGTTTATTTTAAGTGTGGGGGGAGTAATCTTAATTTGGTGCAATTTTTTGTGAAATCAGTGAACACTTGAGTATTGTTAGTAATCAAGCAGAAATTATGTATTAATTTCTTGATTATTTCTGAGCTGATAAAAATATGTTTAAGAAGGGAATCCACTGCTCATGAGTTAATTTTGTGTAAGACAATTCTTTTTCAATTGAGTTTTGAAACATCTAGCATTTTATTTGATAAATTAGCCATGTCTGCTTGTTATTTATTCTCTTTACTAACTTAAGCCAGAAAGTGAGTTTTGAGCCGGGTTCATGATTGGATTTTTTATAAACAAAATCCTATTTTTCCTTCTAGAGTGAGATTTCTCTTGATTGATGAGCGCTAGAACTTGCTTTGATATCTAGTTGAGACTTTAATGATTCACTTATATACTTGAACATGATTAAAGTAATTAGACTTAATTCTTTCTTGACTTTCAGAGTTGCATTGTTAAATAATCCATTAGTTGCCCTATTTGAGCCTAAAATTGCTTTCTTTGAATACCAAATTGAATAATCAGGTTGGATTCTTTGGAGCATCTAATGTGTTAATTGGAGAAGTCATAAAGGATTGTTTCTATTTTCAAGGGGTTTGTTGCTTAAAAAAATGAAAAAAATGAAAAAAATGAAAAAAAAAATGAAAATGAGTGAAGAATGAAAAAAAAAGATTGAGGTTAAGAATAATGACAATATTTGGTTGAAAGTGAGAATTGGTTATCTCCTTGTGCATTATATTTTTAACCTGATTCTATTTTGTATCGATTTATCCATGAATATTCTTTCCCATTGCTTATTTTTTTCTTGCCTTTCATTATACCATTGGCCTCGTTACAACCAGAGGAAGTACTTTTGATTCTTGTTATGTATGTGAACTTAGAAGTGGAGATGAGATTGATAACCAAGCCTATGGTAATGCATTTTTCAAGAGAAATTTGAGTGATCTCTTTGTCCTTAAACACTTGAGCAATGGAAAGATGAGTGATCTCAAATAGTTAGTAAAGAGAAAAGGTGTAATCTAGACTCAAGCCTCTAATTGTATTAAGTGCTAAATAATCTTGCTTGATTGGATTTGATTGTTGAGCATTCATTAATTTTTAAAACTGTGGAATTTTCCCTTGATTCATGTTTCTTGATGTTGAGTTTAATCTTGTTTTTGATTCATATTCTTTGCTTGAGGACAATTAAAGTTCAAGCGTAGGAGAATTTGGTGTGTGGATAAAATACACACCTCTTGTGCTTGATTTGAGGTGGATTCAGGTGCGCTTTGATGATTTATATTGGAATTTATGTCACATTTTAATATAATTATCCTTGGTATCTCATGTTTAGCCTTTCTTTATGTTTTTAGGTCCAAAAGAGGTGTTTTGACATGACTCTATGAAGCTTTGGATGGATTCATTGCAATGGAGTTGAGCTCGGAATTTATATGGCCAAGATTCACAGAATTTTTGACCGTTGTGCGATGAAATGAGCATAATTTGAGTTACAAAAGTTGAAACGGGGTGATTTTAGTGGAATTGGAAAGCTAATAAAAAGTTATATAACTTTTATAAAGACCACTTCTCCAAAAAATGACATTTTCAGCAATTAAATAGTTAGACACAGTTATGTCTAATCTCAAAAATGCTTCTATCAAGCTCACAGGGCCTTGTCTAACTTCAATGAAGCTTCTGTGCGGGAGACACGACCCTGTCTCTTGGAGACATGACCGTGTGACCCCTAAACATGCAAATTGTGCTATTTTTAAATCTCACACGATCATGTCGAAGGCCGTGTGAGTCCCTTTGACGTGAAAAAAAAGGGAAAATTTTCCCCCAAATCATTATAAATTGGGCAAAAAAACCAAACCAAAAGAGACTCTTGGCTAGGGACTTATGTGACAACAGGTTTTGGGAGGAAAAGTGCAAGGATTCAAAGGCAAAGGCTTTGAAGGCAAGAGCAAGACTCTTTGAAGATCAACCATTGAAGTTCTTTTCTCCATCTACATCTTCTCCATCTTCTCTTTTTGTTTTGGAATCATGGTTGTTTCTTTAACCTTTGTTCTTGTTTGTGTTACAATGACCATTAGCGGCTAAACTCCTTTTCTAGGATTAGGATGAAGCTATCTATTTCCCTATTATGAATTGTTAATTTGATTCTTTGTAAATGAAATTATTATTCTTGATTCATTTTTGGTATGCTTAATGCTTGTGATATGTTGCGCGCCATATTTACATGATTTTAGGCTTTAGGTGAAGGATCGAAAGATGAAATCTAATTGCTTGATAATCCAAGAATTGAACTTAGGAATTGAGACCTAGACATAAGCTTAAATCCTTCGAGGGGTAAACAATTATCATGAATCTTAATGGTTTGAAACTTGGATTAATTGCCGTGAGAATGGGGTTAGTGAAGTTTTAGCATGTTTTTAGTGCCAAGAAATTGGACTTTAAATAATTTAGGATAAATCGCCATCAAGAACATAATTGAACATTAATAAAGATAGGATTACAATTTATTGTAGGGTTAGTGTAGTGAATTCTGAATCTTAAAGCTTTAAATCCTTGTTAAATCTCATCTTTTCTAATTTTAATTGTTTATTTTATTGCTTTGCTTTTTGTCTTAATTTAGTTGGACTTTCACTATTGATTTTTATTCGCTTAAATAAACAAAGTAGCCGTAAGAGTTAGTAATTAACTGATCCTCGTGGGAACGATCTTTATTTTACTACTCATACAATCCGCGTGCTTGCGAAAAATTAACAAAAAGTTTTTGGCTCCGTTGCCAGGGATCGTGTTGATATTAACACGAGCGGTAATTTGGTTAATTTAAGCACCATTTATTTTATTTTATTTTCACTTTCTTTTATTTTTCTTTGAATTTTCAGGTGCTATTTCCTTTTTATGCAAAGAACGAGAAGTCAAGGAGATCTTACTATATTTATTGATCCTGAGATCGAAAGGACACTTTGTCACATTATAAGGGAAAGAAGAGTACAGAGAATTAAGGAAGACAACATGGCAAATAATAATGACCAAGCCCCCAATGTAGAGCTAAGTCTGAGGGATTATGGAGCTCCCAACGCTAATGCTCGTCAGTCTTCCATTGTTAGGCCATGGGTAGAGCGTAATAATTTTGAATTAAAGACGTCACTGATTCAGATGGTCCAACAAATACAATTCAACGGGTTACCAACGGAAGACCCATATCAACATTTGGATGATTTCTTGGAACTATGTGACACAATCAAGATCAATGGGGTTTCAATGGATGCTATAAGGATCATAATTTTCCATTTTCTCTTGGGGGGAAAGCAAAGAAATGGATTCACTCAAAAGTCCCAAATTCACTTACCACTTGGGCTTTGATGGAGCAAGCATTCTTGGATAAATACTACCCAATTGGGAAGACAATTAAGCTCTATCAGGACATCACTACCTTCTCTCAAAAAGATGATAAGTCTCTTTATGAAGCATGGGAGAGGTATAATGATCTAATTCGTCAATGTCCACATCATGGCTTATAGGATTTTGTGGTCATCTAAACATTCTATGCTGGGTTGACTTTCTCTACAAAGGCAGCTCTTGATGCTGCAGCTGGCAGTGCTTTGATGGCCAAGACTCCAACTGAGGCAAGGGCCTTAATTAATGAAGTGGCTTCGAATATTTATTTGTGGCCAAGTGACAGATCCTCTTCGAAGAAGCAAGCTGGAATGATAAAGCTTGAAGCCATTACTATGCTGAATGCTAAATTTGATGCTTTAACCAAGTTAATTGAGAAGGTGAATGTCAACGCCATCACTACTCCTAAAATAATTTGTGAAATATGTCGAGGAGGGCATCTTGCTTCAGAATGAAATGCAGTAGACTCGTCTTTGGAGCAAGTGAATCATATGCAAAATGGTAATTTCAAGGCTCAGGGGAATTCATTTTCCAATTCAAATAACCCCGACTGGAGAAACCACCTAAATCTGTCCTATGGCAATCAACAACATAACAGGGGCCCACCTCAATTCCAACAGGTTCAACAATATTCTCAAGGTGGGAAATCTAATTTAGAAGCTCTCATGGAGAACTTTATTGTCACTCAAAAGGAGCATAATAATGCCATTCAAACTCAAGTGCAACAACATGGGGAGTCCATCAAGTAGATTCATACTCGCCTTGATCAAATAGCGACTCATTCTAAGATGCTTGAAACTTAGATAGCCCAACAAGCAAGCCTGTTCAACTTGGTACAAGGGCGAATCCCATGTCAACTGAAGACAAACCCAAGGGAGCAAGCAAAAGCCATTTTCTTGAGAAGTGAAAGCCCCACAAGGGAAGAAAAGCATAAATATGAGAAATCCCAAGAAAAGGAAGAGAAGCAAGAGAAGAGCGAGGCCAAGAAAGAAGAAGAAGAAAGCGCTAAAAGGTATATTCCTCCACCAGCATATGGTCCACCTTTGCCCTTCCCACAAAAATCTCAAAGGGCAAAGCCTGATGAGCAATTTGGAAAGTTTTTGGAGGTTCTTAAAAAGCTGTATATAAACATTACTTTTACGGAGGTGCTCTCTCAAATGCCCACCTATGCTAAATTCTTGAAAGCGATCCTCTCTAATAAGGGGAAGCTTGAGAATTATGAAACTGTTGCTTTAACTGAGGAATGCAGTGCACTCATTTAGAACAAGCTTCCTCCTAAGCTTAAGGATCCAGATAGCTTCTGTATTCCGTGCTCGATTGGGACCATGCAAATTAACAAGACTTTTTGTGACCTGGGGGCAAGTCTGAGTTGATGCCCCTTTCCCTTTGCAAGAAACTTAATATTGGAGAGCTCAAACTAACCACCATCTCTCTTCAACTGGACGATAAGTCAATCAGACGTTCTATTAGCATACTAGAGAATGTCCCCTTGAAGGTTGGTAAGTTTTGCATGCCGGTGGATTTTGTTGTGCTTGACATGGATGCTGATGATAAAATGCCGATCATACTTAGGCGTCCATTCCTCGCCACTGGAAGGGCAATCATTGATGTCCACAAAAGGACATTGACTCTGTGATTGAATGATGAGGGAGTAGTTTTTCATGTTTTTAATTATGAAAATAATTCTAATTCCTTAAATTCATGTAATCGCATAGATGCTACTAATATTGTGGATAATGTTGTGCTTTCAGGTATGCAGGAATCAATGACTAATATTGTGCTAGAAAAGACCTTGCCCAAGGCTGTCACAAAATTTGAGAAGTCGAAGCCCTGCAAGAAAGGACCTAAGAAGCGGAAAGACAAGTGTGTCGAGAAGCGTGAATTTAAACTTGGGGATAAAGTTCTTATGGACAACTCACTTCTATATTTCTGTCCTGGTAAGTTATGGTCGAAATGGTTAGGACCATATAAGATTGTTCGAGTTTTATTTTACGGTGTGCTTGAGGTGAAGAAAGAAGGCCATAAGACATTCCTGATAAATGGCCAGAGAGTGAAACACTATGAAGAAGGAGTGGGGACTGAGCACTACTTCATTGACATCACCTAAGCATAGAACCAACCCATAGTCAAGCTAATGACTATAACTTAGTGTCTTTTGGGAGGCAACCCAAATTTTCTCTCTTTTCTTTACTCTCTAATTTTTGACTTTGTTCTTATTTTGTTATTACTTATTTTATTATCATTATTTTTTCTATTTTTGTTTTCTAGTTAGCTAATGTTGAGTCACTTAAGTGCTTTCCTGAGTTTGGAGCCTTTGTAAGGGGATGTATATAGTTGTCGGCCATCAAAAATATTTTATATTCTTGCATTTTATTTTTCAGTTTTTACTTTGTTTTTCTTATACAGTTTTTGGGATTATGAGACTGCTCAGTTTGACAACCTATTTACTTATGGCTACATGCCTCTCGCCGGGTCCCCCTCTCCCACCACCTTCGTGATCTTGCATTTCCATTTTGAAGGGAAGTTTCGTTGTCCTTTGCTCTATTATTTTTCTTATTTAAACATTGAGAACAATGTTTATTTTAAGTGTGGAGGGAGTAATCTTAATTTTGTGCAAATTTTTGTGAAATCAATGAACACTTGAGTATTGTTTGTAATCAAGTAAAAATTGTGTATTAGTTTCTTGATTATTTCTGAGCTGATAAAAATATGTTTAAGAAGGGAATTCATTGCTCATGAGCTGATTTTGTGCATGACAATTCTTTTTCAATTGAGTTTTGAAACATCTAGCATTTTATTTGGGAAATTAGCCATGTCTGCTTGCAATTTATTCTCTTTACTAACTTAAGCCAGAAAGTGAGTTTTGAGCCGGGTTCATGATTGGATTTTTCATAAACAAAATCCCATTTTTCTTTCCGGAGTGAGATTTCTCTTGATTGATGAGCGCTAGAACTTGCTTTGATATCTAGTTGAGACTTTAATGATTCACATATATACTTGAACATGATTAAGACAATTAGGCTTAATTCTTTCTTGACTTTCAGAGTTGCATTGTTAAATAATCCCTTTGTTGCCCCATTTGAGCCTAGAATTGATTTCTTTGAATACTAAATTGAATAATCAGGTTGGATTCTTTGGAGCATCTAATGTGTTAATTGGAGAAGTCATAAAGGATTGTTTATATTTTCAAGGGCTTTATTGCTTAAAAAAATAAAAAAAAATAAAAAAAAATGAAAATGAGGGAAGAATTAAAAAAAAAGAAAAAAAATTGTGGTGAAGAATAATGAGAATATTTAGTTGAAAGTGAGAATTGGTTATCTCCTTATGCATTATATTTTCAACCTGATTCTGTTTTGTATCGATTTATCCATGAATATTCTTTACCATGTCTTATATTTTTCATACCTCCCATTATACCCTTGGCCCTGTTACAACTACAGGAAGTACTTTTGATTCTTGTTATGTATGTGAACTTAGAAGTGGAGATGAGATTAATAACCAAGCCTATGGTAATGCATTTTTCAAGAGAAATTTAAGTGATCTCTTTGTCCTTAAACACTTGAGCGATGGAATGATGAGTAATCTCAAATGGTTGGTAAAGAGAAAAGGTGTAAGCTAGACTCAAGCCTCTAATTGTATTAAGTGCTAAATAATCCTGCTTGATTTGATTTGTTTGCTTAGCATTCATTAATTTTTAAAACTGTGGAATTTTTCCTTGATCCATGTATCTTATTGTTGAGTTTAATCTTGTTTTTGATTCATATTCTTTGCTTGAGGACAAGCAAAGTTCAAGTGTGGGGGAATTTGATGTGTGGATAAAATACACACCTCTTATGCTTGATTTGAGGTGGATTATGGTGTGCTTTGATGATTTATGTTAGAATTTATGCAACATTTAATTTAATTATCTGTAGTACCTTATGATTAGTCTTTCTTTATGTTTTTAGGTCCAAAAGAGGTGTTTTGACATGGCTCTAAGAAGTTTTGGATGGATTCATTGCAATAGAGTTGAGCCTGGAATTTATATGGTCAAGATTTGTAGAGTTTTTGACTTTTGTACGATAAAATGAGCATAACTTGAGTTACAAAAGTCAAAATAAGGTGATTTTGGTGGCATTGGAAAGCTAAGAAAAAGTTTTACAACTTTTATCAAGACCATTTCTCTAAAAAATGACATTTTTGAGTGATTAAATAGTTAGACATAGCTGTGTCTAATCTCAAAAATGCTTTTGTCAAGCTCACAGGGTCCTGTCTAACTTCAATGAAGCTTCTGTGTGGGAGGCATGACCGTGTCTCTTAGAGACACAGCTGTGTGACCTGTAAACATACAAATTGCACTATTTTTAAAGCTCACACGACCATGTCAAAGTGAGACGCGGCCGTCTGAGTCCCTTTGACGTGAAAAAAAAAAGAAATTTTACCCCCAAATCATTATAAATTGGGCAAAAACACCAAACTAAAGGAGACTATTGGCTAGGGACTTGTGTGATGGCAGGTTTTGAGAGGAGAAGCACAAGGATTCAAAGGCGAAGGCTTTGAAGGCAAGAGCAAGACTCTTTGAAGATCAACCATTGAAGTTCTTTTCTCCATCTACATCTTCTCCATCTTCTCTTTTTGTTTTGGAATCATGGTTGTTTCTTTAACCTTTGTTCCTGTTTGTGTTATGATGACCATTAGCGGCTAAACCCCTTTTCTAGGATTAGGATGAAACTCTCTATTTCCCTATTATGAATTGTTAATTTGATTCTTTGTTAATAAAATTATTGTTCTTGATTCATTATTGGTATGCTTAATGCTTGTGATATGTTGCGTGCCATATTTACATGATTTTAGGCTTCAGGTGAATGATTGAAAGATGAAATCTAATTGCTTAATAATCCAAGAATTGAACTTAGGAATTAAGACCTAGACATAGACTTAAATCCTTCGAGGAGTAAACGATTATCATGAATCTTAATGGCTTGGAACTTGGATTAATTGCTATGAGAATGGGGTTAGTGAAGTTTTAGTACGTTTTTAGTGCCAAGAAATTGGACTTTAAATAATTTAGGACAAATCGCCTTCAAGAACATAATTGAACATTAACAAAGATAGGATTACAATTTATTATAGGGGGTAGTGTAGTGAATTTTGAATCTTAGAGCTTTAAATCCTTGTTAAATCTCATCTTTTCTAGTTTCAATTGTTTATTTTGTTGTTTTGCTTTTTGTCTCAATTTAATTGGACTTTCACTATTGATTTTTATTCTCTTAAATAATCAAAATAGCCGTAAGAGTTAGTAATTAACCGATCTTCGTGGGAACGATCTTTATTTTACTACTTGTACAATCTGTGCACTTGTGGAAAATCAATAAGAAGTTTTTGGTGCCGTTGCTAGGGATCGTGTTGATATTAACACAAGCAATAATTTAGTTGATTTAAGAACCATTTATTTTATTTTATTTTCACTTTCTTTTATTTTCTTTGAATTTTCAGGAGCTATTTCCTTTTTATGCGAAGAACGAGGAGTCAAGGAGATTTTACTATCTTTATTGATCCTGAGATCGAAAGGACACTTTATCACATTAGAAGGAAAAAAAGAGTACAGAGAATTGAGGAAGACAATATGGCAAACAATAATGACCAAGCCCCCAATGCAGAGCTAAGTCTGAGGGATTATGGAGCTTTCAACGCTAATGCTCATCAGTCTTCCATTGTTAAGCCATGGGTAGAGGCCAATAATTTTGAATTAAAGACGTCACTGATTAAGATGGTCCAACAAATGCAATTCAACAGGTTACCAACCGAAGACCCAAATCAACATTTGGATGATTTCTTGGAACTATGTGACACAATCAAGATTAATAGGGTTTCGATGGATGCTATAAGGATCATAATTTTTCCCTTTTCTCTTTGGGGAAAAGCAAGGAAATGGATTCACTCAGAAGTCCCAAATTCACTTATCACTTGGGCTTTGATGGAGCAAGCCTTCTTGGATAAATACTACCCAATTGGGAAGACAATTAAGCTCCGTCAAGACATCACTACCTTCTCGCAAAAAGATGATGAGTCTCTTCATGAAGCATAAGAGAGGTATAGTGATCTGATTCGTCAATGTCCACATCATGGCTTATAGGATTTTGCGGTCATCGAAACATTCTATGCTGGGTTAACTTTCTCTACAAAGGAAACTCTTGATGCCGCAGCTTGCGGTGTTTTGATGGCCAATACTCCAACCGAGGCAAGGGCCTTAATTAATGAAGTGGCTTCGAATATTTATTTGTGGCCAAGTGATAGATCCTCTTCGAAGAAGCAAGCTGGAATGAAAAAGCTTGAAGCCATTACTATGCTGAATGCCAAATTTGATGCTTTGACCAAGTCACTTGAGAAGCTGAATGTCAACGCCATCACTACTCCTAAAATAATTTATGAAATATGTCGAGGAGGGCATCTTGCTTCTGAATACAATGCAGTAGACCCATCTTTGGAGCAAGTGAATCATATGCAAAATGGTAATTTCAAGGCTCAGGGGAATTCATTTTCCAATTCAAATAACCCCGACTGGAGAAATCACCTAAATCTTTCCCATGGAATCAACAACATAACGGGGGCCCACCTGGATTCCAACAGGTTCAACAATCTTCTCAAGGTGGAAAATCTAATTTAGAAGCTCTCATGAAGAACTTCATTGTCACTCAAAAGGAGCATAATAATGCCATTCAAACTCAAGTGCAACAACATGGGGAGTCCATCAAGCAAATTCATGCTCACCTTGATCAAATGACGACTCATTCTAAGATGCTTGAAACTCAAATAGCCCAACAAGCAAGCTTGTTCAACATGGTATAGGGGCAAATCCCAAGTCAACCGGAGACAAACCCAAGGGAGCAAGCAAATGCCATTTTCTTAAGAAGTGGCAATAAAGTTAAAAGCCCCATAAGGGAAGAAAAGCATGAATATGAGAAATCCCAAGAAAAGGAAGAGAAGCAAGAGAAGAGCGAGGCCAAGAAAGAAGAAGAAGAAAGCGCTAAAAGGTATGTTCCTCCACCAGCATATGTTCCACCTTTGTCCTTCCCACAAAAATCTCAAAAGGCAAAGCTTGATGAGCAATTTGGAAAGTTTTTGGAGGTTCTTAAAAAGCTGTATATAAAAATTCCTTTTACAGAAGTGCTCTCTCAAATGTCCACCTATGCTAAATTCTTGAAAGAGATCCTCTCTAATAAGGGGAAGCTTGAGAATTATGAAACTATTGCATTAACTGAGGAATGCAGTGCACTCATTCAGAACAAGCTTCCTCCTAAGCTTAAGGATCCAGATAGCTTCTGTATTTCGTGCTCGATTGGGATCATGCAAATTAACAAGACATTTTGTGACTTGGGGGCAAGTCTGAGTTGATGCTCCTTTCCCTTTGCAAGAAACTTAATATTGGGGAGCTCAAACCGACCACCATCTCTCTTCAACTAGCCGATAAGTCAATCAAATGTTCTATTGGCATACTAGAGAATGTACCCTTGAAGGTTAGTAAGTTTTATATGCCGGTGGATTTTGTTGTGCTTGACATGGGTGCTGATGATAAAATGCCGATCATACTTAGGCGTCCATTTCTCGCCACTGGAAGGGCAATCATTAATGTCCACGAAGGGAATTTGACTTTGCGATTGAATGATGATGAAGTAGTTTTTGATGTTTTTAATTATGAAAATAATTCTAATTCCTTAAATTCATGTAATCTCATAGATGCTACTAATGTTGTGGATAATGTTGTACTTTCAGGTGTGTAGGAAATCAGTGACTGATGTTGTGCTAGAAAAGACCTTGCCCAAGGCTGCCACAAAATTTGAGAAGTCGAAGCCCTGCAAGAAAGGACCTAAGCAGTGGAATGACAAGTGTATCGAGAAGCGTGAATTTAAACTTGGGGATATAGTTCTTGTGGACAACTCACTTCTATGTTTCTGTCTTGGTAAGTTATGGTTGAAATGGTCAGGACCATATGAGATTATTCGAGTTTTATCCTACGGTGTGCTTGAGGTGAAGAAAGAAGGCCATAAGACATTCCTGATAAATGGCCAGAGAGTGAAACACTATGAAGAAGAAGTGGGGACTGAGCACCACTCCATTGACATCACCTAAGCATAGAACCAACCCATTGTCAAGCTAATGACTATAACTTAGCGCTTCTTGGGAGGCAACCTAAATTTTCTCTCTTTTTCTTTACTCTCTCATTTTTTTTTTTTTGTTCTTATTTTGTTATTACTTATTTTATTATCATTGTTTTTTCTATTTTTGTTTTGTAGTTAGCTAATGTTGAGTCGGCTTAAGTGCCTTCCTGAGTTTAGAGCCTTTGTAAAGGGATGTACATATTTGTCGACCATAAAAAATATTTTATATTCTTACATTTTGTTTTTTAGTTTTTACTTTGTTTTTCTAATGCAGTTTTTGGGATTATGAGACTGCTCAGTTTGACAACTATATGCTTATGGCTACACGCCTCCCGCCGAGTCTTTCTCTCCCACCACCTTCGTGATCTTGCATTTCCATTTTTCAAGGATGTTTTGTTGTCCTTTGCTCTGTTATTTTTCTTATTTAAACATTGAGGACATTGTTTATTTTAAGTGTGGGGGGAGTAATCTTAGTTTGGTGCAATTTTTTGTGAAATCAGTGAATACTTGAGTATTGGTAGTAATCAAGCAAAAATTGTATATTAATTTCTTGATTATTTCTGAGCTGATAGAAATATATTTAAGAAGGGAATTCACTGCTCATGAGCTGATTTTGTGCAAGACAATTCTTTTTCAATTGAGTTTTGAAACATCTAGTATTTTATTTGGGAAATTAGTCATGTCTGTTTGTAATTTATTCTCTTTACTAACTTAAGCCAGAAAGTGAGTTTTGAGCTGGGTTCATGATTGGATTTTTCATAAACAAAATCCTATCTTTCTTTCTGGAGTGAGATTTCTCTTGATTGATGAGCGCTATAACTTGCTTTGATATGTAGTTGAGACTTTAATGATTCATATATATACTTAAACATGATTAAGGCAATTAGGCTTAATTTTTTCTTGACTGTTAGAGTTGCATTGTTAAATAATCCCTTAGTTGTCCCATTTGAGCTTGGAATTGATATTTTTTAATATCAAATAGAATAATCAGGTTAGATTCTTTGGAGCATCTGATGTGTTAATTGGAGAAGTCATAAAGGATTGTTTCTATTTTCAAAGGCTTTATTGCTTAAAAAAATAAAAAAATAAAAAAAAATGAAAATGAGTAAAGAATGAAAAAAAAAAGAAAAAAAAGATTATGGTGAGGAATAATGAGAATATTTGGTTGAAAGTGAGAATTGGTTATCTCCTTGTGCATTATGTTTTCAACTTGATTTTGTTTTGTATCGATTTATCCAAGAATATTCTTTACCCTTTCTTATCTTTTTCCTGCCTTTCATCATACCCTTGACCTCGTTACAACCAGAGGAAGTACTTTTGATTCTTGTTATGTATGTGAACTTAGAAGTGGAGATGAGATTGATAACCAAGCCTATGGTAATGCATTTTTTAAGAGAAATTTGAGTGATCTCTTTGTCCTTAAACACTTGAGTGATGGAAAGATGAGTGATCTTAAATAGTTGGTAAAGAGAAAAGGTGTAAGCTAGACTCAAGCCTCTAATTGTACTAAGTGCTAAATAATCTTGCTTGATTGGATTTGATTGCTGAGCATTCATTAATTTTTAAAACTGTGGAATTTTCCCTTGATTCATATTTCTTGATGTTGAATTTAATCTTGTTTTTGATTCATATTCTTTACTAAAGGACAAGCAAAGTTCAAGTGGGGGAATTTGATGTGTGGATAAAATACACACCTCTTGTGCTTGATTTGAGGTGGATTTAGGTGTGCTTTGATGATTTATGTTAGAATTTATGCCACATTTAATCTAATTATCCTTGGTATCTCATGGTTAGTCTTTCTTTATGTTTTTAGGTCCAAAAGATGTGTTTTGACATGACTCTATGAAGCTTTGATGGATTCATTGCAATGGAGTTGAGCTCAGAATTTATATAGCCAAGATTCATAGAGTTTTTGACCTTTGTACGATAAAATGAGCATAACTTGAGCTACAAAATTCAAAACGAGGTGATTTTGGTGGCATTGGAAATCTACAAAAAAGTTCTACAACTTTTATGGAGACCACATCTCCAAAAAATGACATTTTGAGTAATTAAATAGTTAGACACAACTGTGTCTAATCTCAAAAACGCTTCTGTCAAGCTCACAGGGACCTGTCTAACTTCAATGAATCTTCTGTGTGGGAGACACAGCCGTGTCTGTTAGAGACACAGCTGTGTGACCCCTAAACGTGGAAATTACGCTATTTTTAAAGCTCACAAGGCCATGTCGAAGTGAGACACGGCCGTATGAGTCCCTTTGACGTGAAAAAAGGGAAATTTTGCCCGCAAATCATTATAAATTGGTCAAAAACACCAAACCAAAGGAGACTCTTGGCTAGGGACTTTTGTGACGGCAGGTTTTGAGAGGAGAAGCACAATGATTCAAAGGCGAATACTTTGAAGGTAAGAGCAAGACTCTTTGAAGATCAACCATTGAAGTTCTTTTCTCCATTTACAGCTTCTCCATTTTCTCTTTTTGTTTTGGAATCATGGTTGTTTCTTTAACCTTTGTTCTTGTTTATGTTACGGTGGCCATTAGCGACTAAATCCCTTTTCTAGGATTAGGATAAAACTCTCTATTTTCCTATTATGAATTATTAATTTAATTCTTTGTTAATGAAATTATTGTTCTTGATTCATTCTTGGTATACTTAATGCTTGTGATATGTTATGCTCCATATTTACATGATTTTAGGCTTTAGGTGAATGATCGAAAGATGAATTCTAATTTCTTGATAATCCAAGAATTGAACTTAGGAATTGAGGGCTAGACATAGACTTAAATCCTTCAAGGAGTAAATGATTATCATGAATCTTAATGGGTTAGAACTTAAATTAATTACCATGAGAATGGGGTTAGTGAAGTTTTAGCACATTTTAGTGCCAAAAAATTAGGCTTTAAAAAATTTAGGACAAATTATCTTCAAGAACATAATTGAACATTAACAAAGATAGGATTACAATTTATTGTAGGGGTAGTGTAGTGAATTCTGAATCCTAGAGCTTTAAATCCTTGTTAAATCTCATATTTTATAGTTTCAATTGTTTATTTTGTTACTTTGCTTTTTGTATTAATTTAATTGGACTTTCACTATTGATTTTTATTCGCTTAAATAATCAAAGTAGCCGTAAGGGTTAGTAATTAACCGATCCTCGTGAGAATGATCTTTATTTTACTACTTATACGATCCGTGCGCTTACGAAAAGTCAACAACAATCTTCAAGCTTCAACAAGTGCTTACAACCTTTACAAAATAAAGCACTCACCACACCTTAGGATACCTCACCCTTTGTGCTTGAGCCTCAACTTCAAGGGATATCTCACCCTTTACAACCTTGAGGGATACCTCACCCTCTTCACCAATAAGGGATACCTCCCCATTTACAATTTAAAGGGATGCCTCACCCTCTTTACAAAGAATTGAAGTGTATACAAGATGAAACTCTCACAAGAGTAAATGATACAAATTGAAGTCCTGCAATGTTCTTCAAGAATATCTCAAGTAATTTGTAAAAATAGAGCAATAAGGGTTTTAAAGATTGATTCTCAGATTAGAGTGATAAAAATGTGTTTCAAGTTATTGGATTAGCCATTAATGCTAACCTAAGACATGTATTTATACTATTTTTTATCAAAGGAGGCATTAGGTGCATTAATGAGCAGTATTAAATACTGATAAAATAGTCTTTGGCCAATATCAGATCTATTGTAATCGATTACAAACTCTATGCAATCGATTACATGGCTGTTTGAACGTGTTCTTGGCTTTCTGAGTAGGATGTAATCAATTACAACCTCTATGTAATCGATTACATGGCCTTTTCCTGACTTGTAATTAATTACAACCTCAATGTAATCGATTACAAGGCTTCAACCATGCTTGTAATCAATTACAACATCAATGTAATCATTTAAAAGGCCTCTGTTTGGCTTGTAATCGATTACAAGACTATGTAATCGATTACAATGACCCTTAAACACATTTTTCAAGTCCAATGAAGCTTGATGGCCATTTCTAACTTAGAAAACCTTGGATTTGTTTAAAATGTGAACTTAAGTTACAGAAACCAAGATTAAAATCAACATTTCTTTAAAACATGAACTATGAACTTTAAGTTGATTTATAAAATATCTTTCAAAAATCATTTGGAGATAGTTGAGATATATTGAGAGCATTTTACATTGGTATTCTAAAACGTATAACCTATACCAAATATACCTCTTTTGATCTTGGTCTTCATCTTGACTTTGTTATCATAAAAAACTTCATTGATATGCTTCAAGACATAAGCATTCACACAAGTATTTTAGATGAAGCAATAACTTCTAGATTATAGATGTCAGCTTGATTACTTTCTTATAAGATGTGACAACACTAGTGCAATCAACTTTACTAAAAGTCCTATCTTGCACTAAGAACCAAGCACATTGAAATAATGCATCATTTTATAAAAGATCATGTACACAAAGGAGATTGTGTGCTTAAGTTTATGGAAATATCTAAATAACTAATTAATATATTTACAAAACCTTTGGCTAAGGAAAGTTTCTTTTACATAAGAATAGAGCTTAGAAATTAATCAATCATGCATTTGAATGAATGCTTGTGTTTGATGCATATTATCTTGATATTTATTTTCGTTAATCCATTACTAACTTAAGTGTTGAAAATTCCCCTAAATTTGTTTTGCAAGTGTTCAATCTTTGACTAAGTTCCCAAATATCTTTTTCAAGGTTCTGTGTAGTTGCAAGTTAAGAAATTTATGTTTTTATATTTGGTTTAATCAATTAAAAGGAGGATACAATCAATTATCTTAGAAGTTTGTAGCCTTTGTTTTGGAAAAACAAAAGAAATAATTAATTAGGGAATTCCATAATCGATTAAGCTCATGAAATAGATTGGTTCAAATCTCTAGTGAAGAACAATAATCGATTAGAAATGTACATTAATTGATTATTCACTTAAACAAACTAGCACCAACATGTTGCTTGCTCCCAATAATCGATTAAAAGGTCCTGTATAATCGATTACGACCTTGTCCTAGTGCACCTCGTTTGTATTTCTCTATCAAATAATCGATTATGCATCACTCATAATCAATTATTGACCCATTATAAACAATTTCTTGGCCATTCTCCAGCCATTTCACGACAGCTCCTTTCTCTCTCTGTCATTTTCTTCTCCATCCTCCCCTAAAACTAACTCACACCCACTCACCCAAACACCAACACCACTCAAAAACTCCTAAATCTCACCATTGCAACTTATTTCCTGCTCATTCTAAACACTTTCCACTGATTGATATCTTCCTATTTCACCAAATCCCTTTCTATCTCTAAAAACCTAACTCATTTTCTCTCCTCCATTGTTGAAATGGCTAGCTCTTCAAGAAATTCCAAGATGGAAAAAACCTAAAATGCCAATAGAGATGATAGACCCAACAATCCACCCTCAAATTCTACACCATTTCTCTTACTATATTTGGATTATAGAAGGTATTTCAGTAATAAGCAACAAATGAAGAAGTTCCTAAATGGGTTTTAAGCATAGTTGTATAACCTGGATCGGAGGTTGACCTATTAGAAGGCCGGGTCAATGAGTCAACGGTCTGATCGTGGGTTAAGTGGTTGAACCAAAAATCCAGACAAATAATGAATGTTTTTTTAATATTTTTTTAAAATACTATATAAAAAAGTCCTTTATATAAGAAAAATACTATATGAAAATGTACATCATATGAAAAAATACTAATGATGGCACCAAACTAGCAATGATAATTATCTAACTTTAATTTTTTAAAATTGAATTTGTTAAATAATAATATAAACTAATAAAATGAGAGAATTACTCAACAAGACCATGTGGTCTAATGGCAAAATACACTTCATCAAAAAGGTCTTCAAGGTATCATGTTCAAATCTTAAAAGTTATCTTTTTGAAGCCTTAAAAAAAAAAACTAGAAACCTGGGTCAAACCATTCGAACAGGTCAACGGGTCACCCGAGTTTTGACTGGGTTGACACGAAAACCTATTGTGGCTAAGAATCGGACTGGCCCAGAGGCCGAGTTATGGGTTTTCTAGTCAGACCGGTTGGGCCGGTCCAATTCATACAATTATGGTTTCAAGGAAGATTCATTGTGAAGTCAAGGTACTTGCATTGTAAGTTCTTTGATGATGAAGACTTTCAATTTATATCTTTTTTAGATCATCAAAGGGTAAAAAACTTTGCCTCCCTCAATGTCAATTACTTGTCTGAGGTTGTGAAAGTCTTTCAATGCAACTTAAAAATAGTCAATGGGAATTTAGTGTCTAAAGTTACAAAGAAAAGAGTTGTTATTACACCTACTGACTGGCATAAATTTGTTGGACTCCAATATGAGGGTGAGAAAATTAATTTTGATGTTAAGAATGGGAAAATTATAATAGAAATGATGTTGTTAGAGACTTGCTTAGAGAGGTTCAGAACATTCCATGAGGACCTTTGTTAGCTGCAAAAATAAATGTGGAAGTTGGGCTATTACACTATGTCTTTGCCCGCATTTTTGTCCTAGAGCAAGTAATTATGCTCAAATGTCAAAATAAGACATTTTTATGTTATAGGCTATAAAGTAAAGGATACACATTAATTGGCCTTTCTTGATCATGTAGTATATTTAGATGTGAAGAATAAACATTTGACTTCCCTTCCATATGATCATTGTCCACAAAATGTTCATCAAGAAGCAAAATGGTATATGGGTCTATACAAGAGGTGTGGCAGCCATAGAAGCACATCTATATGAAGAAGAGGTAATGAATGTTGCTCAACTTTATGAGGATTAGAAAGGAATGTTGGCTCAAGTTCTCACTAGTATCCAAGGTTTGTAAACTCAAGTTGGGAGCCTCTCTACTTATATACACCAGCAGTTTGAAGAGATTCACATTAACATAGTGAATATGAACACTTGGCTTAAGGTTATTGAGGATCGTTTCCCACCAGATGAAGGACATGGAGGTCATGGGGTTTAGTCATGGAGTGTTTATTTTAGCTTATCTTGTCTTATTTTATCTATCTTAGTTGTCTATCTTTTGTTTCTAACCTTTGGACATCCTATTTTAATGTTTGGACTATGTTTCTAACCTTAGCTTATTTTTGTTTTGAACTAATGTTTAGTATGATTTATGCTCATGGAATACTATGTTGATATTTATGCTATGTTTATTTGTATCCAATCCCTTTGCTTTGCAATGGTTCTTTTTTATCGTGACAAAAAGGGGAGAAATAGATGGTATTGTGAGGAATAGATGGTATTAGTATGGTGATGTGGTTGTTGAGAAAAGGAAATGAAGTACCAAAAATAGGAAAGCTTCCACTCCAAAAGTAAGGGGGAATCTATGCTATCTTTGATTCAAATTACCAAGTACCTCTAAAAAGTTGAGAGCGAGTAAGTCTTTTAATCCTTAATGAATTCTAATTATGAACTACTTCATTTTCTCAATGGATTATTTGTCATCATCAAAAATGGGAGAGAATGTAAGTGAGAATGCACATTAATATGGCCCAACGAGTTTTGATGACAACAAACAATCATGGAGTTGTTGGAAAATAAGGATCAAGTCCAAGTAATTCAAGTTTATTCTTTATAGGATTTAAATCTCCTGTAAAGGTATTAGGACTAACACACAAGAGCTCATCTTTCCTATCTTTTGAAAATGATTTTACTTAGCTCTTGATCTTTTCAAAATCTTGTGGTTGCTAGCTTTAAAATGTTTTTAAAAATGGCTCCATACTTTAAAATGGATGTACTCTAGCCTTTACTCTAGTTTTTCCAGAACTAAGGTGGTATAAATAATTGTCAAGGCTTGATAATTGATTGTGCATGCTAAGAATGCTTTTCCATTAATGCCACAATTGAATAAAGAATGAATTAATCAATTATGCCTATGCATGCCATAAAGTTGGTTTCTATAACCAATAATTGATTATGTCTTAGCCATAATCGATTATGTGGACTTCCAGTGGCAAAAGCTCTTGAACTATAATTAATTATTATGTTGCTTTAATTAATTATTAAGTATATCGGAACATGATCGTAATGGCTTTTTTTGCATTCAATGCAAACCTCAACCACCTCAACAATTATATTTCTTCACGGGCTATAAATGCTTTCATTTGAAGACTTTAATACGTTGATGAAATAGCTGAGTTAACATCTTTGAGCATTAAATTAATGATTTGTTCATCTTTCTAAAAATCCTATGTTCTTGAGCTCATTCTGTGATAATCCTACATTGCCTATTGGTTTTCAAGTTATAACATTTGCTTTTGTGAGAGTTTAAATTTTCTTTTCACCTTGTAAATATTTGTAAGAAAGTGAGGTACCCTTTATAAGTGAGGTTCAAACACTAAGGATGAGGTATCCCAAGAGTGTGAGGAATGTTCCATTATTGTAATGGTACCAAGCACTTATTTGTTACCAAGTGGCTTCCAGTACTCAAGAGGGGGGTGAATTGAGTATAAAACTTTTCGCAAATCCTCTTTGTAAAGTAAAAAAAAAATATTAAAACTTAATAAATAAATGCACAGAAGGAATGAGAAGAAGAAAAGAAACAATAAGAACAAGTAAAAAATAAATGTGCAGTAAATTAAAATTGCATAAAATAAAGAGATTGAGAAGAGAGAAGCAGGCACAGTATTTATCCTGGTTCGACCACTAACCCACTTGTGGTCTACGTCCAGTCCTCGAAACAAAAGCCGAGATTTTTCACTATGTATACAAGCGTCAATAGGTGCTTACAACCGTTACATAAAAGAGCACTATTCACACATAGGGAAACTCTGGCCTTGTGCTAAAGTCTCAGCCTGCAGGGATACCTCACCCTTATACAAACCTCGAGGGATACCTCACCCTCGATACAGAATAGCAGAAAGTAGATGAAGAGAAACTCTCACTCAGAGCAAATAATACAAATTGAAGTTCTAATGGAGCTCTTACAGAAATATCTCAAAGTTTTAATCAAAAAAGAGCGTAGAAAATATTTTCAAAAGTTAGAACAAGTAGAAAATAATTCAGAGTGTTAGGTAATTTTAGACGTGACCCAAGGCTCCTATTTATAGAGAAAATTCGAAGACATAGCCATTGAGTATAATTAAAACTCATTTAAACATCTTTGAAAAATAGAAACTCGTGAAAGGGTTTATTCGAATAGAATACGCTCTATTTGAATAAAACAATACAAAATAGTTTTGGAGAAAATGTTTTAAAAACACTAAGTTTCTTTTAAAAAACAAATTTTATCTTTTCTTTTAAAAAATAGAGAGATATCAAAGTGAGCCTCGTACAAAAGATCCTAAGTCCTAAAGCTATTCTTATATAAACTTAGACTTGTTCTTTCCATCATCTTCATTTAGTCTTCACGTTTGTTATCATCAAAATAAGTCTTCAAAGGCATATGTCTAAATACATTCTCCTCTTTTTTGATGATGACAAACTATCAATGAGAAAAGAGTTAGTGCATATAATTGGAATTCACAAAGAGGTATAAAAGCTTACTCCATCTCTTTAATTATAAGAGGTAATGTATCTCAGATATGTGCGCAGCTCCCCCTTTTATGTGGTATCAAAACTCTTTTTAATTTTACCTGTCTTTTCTCAATTAAATTCAAAATTTTCTCCTCCTTTTGTCATGAGCAAAAAGGAGGGGTAAGTCCCATAAATAGATATTCAAGTATAAGTGCATAAAAAGAACTAAAAAGCATACTTATATCAATACAAGAATAGACCATCAAATACTTTATTTATTCATTAACTAAAAAGATGCACGTACAAAAGCTAGAAACAAATAAAGCATAAGCAAAAGACAAAGATCCTAAGATCTAAACAACTCCTAGAAGAAAGTATCCGGAGGCAGTGGTGAAGAATTTGGTGCAGGAGCAGGTGAAGCAGATCGGTGGGCAGCAACCTCACATTCAACACCTTCTATTCTATAAAAAAGAATATAGAAGGTATGTTCCATATAGGCTTAGTTATCATGTAAGGTGGCCATGATCTATTCTATGGTAACTGGAGCAGGGGCAGCAGCAGGTGCATCAGTAGGGGCGTCAGCAGGGTCTAACTCATCCTCAGCAACCTCATCTGGGTACACCCAGCCTTCGTCGGTTTGGATCATCTTCATTTTGCGCAAGGTGTGGGAGCCAAAGACATTGTGATGAGTCAAGGCAATGGCTCGCTCAGTCTCCAAGACCTGAGGATACTTGCTGAGCAAGGTAGTAACGAGAATACCATAAGGTAAGTCAGATTTTTCCTTTCCCTTGGCTCTCATCATGTGTTTCATAAAAAACACAGGCCAGTTGATCCTGTGACCATTCTTTAGGATCCAGAGCATGAAGATGTCATCTTCACTAAGATAGGCATAGTTCCCACCGTGGGGTGCCAGAATGTGAGCAAAGGGGTAATGCAAAAGCCTATCTTGGCTCTTCAGCATGCCACCCTTGAGACCCTTGTCATGCAAGCCTAGGCCAGGTTTCAGCAGGTCCTCAATTACCTGAAACTTGTTGAACTCCTCAAGGAAGGGGTTGTCATCATCTTCAACGAGTATGCCTGTGAAGTGCAACCCAAACAGAGTCTGCCAGTCCTACGGTGTGATCACAATGTTCTGATCGCAAACCTCAGAGAGAAGGTTCTGGCTATCAAAAGTCAGATTACAGAAAAACATCTTCAACAGAGCTGGGTAGAGAGTGGCCCAGTGAGAGCAGAGCTGTAGAACCCCCTAGTTTTGTAGCAGGGTCAGAAAGTAGAAACCTCTATGTTGCTGAAAGAAGGAAGGTCAAGATACTTAGGCTGGACAAGGTTACGCTCCCAGAAGTGCGTAATGAAGTGGACACGGTGCTCTTCGTTGGATGAGAGCCTTCTCAAGTCAAGTGGATTATTGCATGGGGCAGTCTTCATGCGTGGGCGCTTGCTGGAGGAGGAGGCCATAGTGATTGGAGATATGGAAGAAAAAAAGATGGCAGGAAGATAGTGGAGGAGAGTAGGAGAGAAAGACACGTAGAGGAAGATAACAGAAATTATGAGAATGAAAACGTCTAGGCGCGCAGGGGCTATTTAAAGAGAAGCCCGTGTTTATTCGAATAAACAGAGGTTTATTCAAATAAACCTTGCATAGAAACTAAAAAGATAGGCGTTGAACGAGGAATTCTACTAGGGTTTATTCGAATAGAGGGAGTTTCTATTCGAATAGGTTAACTGGGAAAGCTAAGCATTTTTGGCAAACTAACAAGATTTATTCGAATAACTATAGGGGTTATTCTAATAGACAGAAGGTTATCAGTCAAGGCTGATAAACCAAGGCTCTGGTTATTCGAATAGCCTGAGTTGTATTCGAATAGACAGAGGGCAAAGACTAAGACTGATAAACTAAGGGTTCTGGTTATTCGAATAGAAGGATATTTATTCGAATAGACAGAGAGCATATCAAACACAAGATTAACACAGAAGCCAATTTATTCGAATAAACTAAGTATTATTCGAATAAAGCTGATATCTAATACATTATTTGATAAGCTGTGAAGAAATTTATTCGAATAAAAGCTCTGTTTATTCGAATAAAACTAACAAAAAGCACAGAAAAGCATACGTTCAAGAATTCAAGACAAAACATATATTCATGTGATTTAAAGATTAAAGAGAGATAATATTCAGTAATAAAACATGCAATCATATATTGGATTGATCAATTATACCCAATTCTCCTGGAATATAAAAGAATGCTTCTTTTGCTAAGGGTTTAGTGAAGATATCTGCAAGTTACTTAGATGTTTCAACAAACTCAAGAATGTAATCCCCTTTTTGTACATGATCTCTGATAAAGTGATGTCTTATTTCTATATGCTTTGTTCTGGAATACAGAATGGGATTCTTAGAGATATTTATTGTACTAGTGTTATCACATCTTATCAAGATATGATCAAGCTGAAGATCGTAGTCTAAAAGTTGTTGCTTCATCCATAGGATTTGAGTACAACAACTCCCGGCTGCAATATATCCAGCTTCAGTGGTAGACAAAGCCATACTATTTTATTTTTTGCTATGCCAAGAAACTAAAGAACTACCAAGCAAGTGGCATATCCCACTAGTACTCTTTCTATCCAATTTGCTCCCAGTAAAATCAAAGTCGGAATAGCCTATTAGGCTACATGAAGCACCTTTAGGGTACCACAAGCCCATTTGAGAAGTGCCTACTAGATATTTCATTATACATTTAACAGCACTTAAATGAGATTCCTTAGGGTTTGCCTGATATCTAGCACACATGTATACACTAAACATAATATCTGGCCTACTAGCAGTAAGATAAAGGAGAGATCTAATCATACCTCTGTATTTCATTATTTCTACTGATTTACCTCCTTCATCTTTGTCCAAATAGCAAGAAGTATCCATTGGAGTGGCCATGTGTTTAGCGTTTTCCATTTCGAATCTCTTAAGCAATTCCTTGTAGTATTTGGTTTGACTTATGAATGTCCCTTTATTCATTTGTTTGATTTGAAGTCTGAGGAAGAAGTTCAGCTCTCCCATCATTGACATTTCAAATTCATTCTGCATTATCTTAGCAAATTCTTTGCACAGGGATTCATTAGTAGCACCAAAAATAATATCATCCACATATACTTGCACAAGAAGAATATCATACTTTTTATTTTTAGTGAAAATGGTAGTATCAACTTTTCCTCTTGAAAATCCATTTTCTAAAAAGAACTTACTCAACCTTTCATACCAAGCTCTAGGAGCTTGCTTTAAGCCATATAAAGCCTTTTTAAGTTTAAAAACATAGTTGGGTAGTTCATGATTTTCAAAACCTGGAAGTTGTTCAACGTATACCTCCTCTTGAATAAGACCATTTAGAAAAGCACTTTTGACATCCATTTGATATAATTTGAAATCCATGATACAAGCATAAACAAGTAACATTCTAATAGCTTCTAATCTAGCTACCGGTGCATAGGTTTCTCCATGATCTATTTCTTATTCTTGATTATAACCCTTGGCAACCAGTCTAGCTTTGTTTCTAGTTATTAACCTATTTTCATCAAGTTTGTTTCTAAAAACCCATTTAGTGCCAATTGTAGGGTGATCATTAGGCCTAGCAACTAATTGCCAAACTTGATTTCTTTCAAATTGATTTAATTCCTCATGCATAGCTAAGATCCAATGTTCATCATGAAAAGCTTCAATTAAATCCTTAGGTTCAATTTAAGAAACAAAAGCTAAGTGATTACAAGTATTTCTAAGAGAATTACAAGTACTTACACCTTTAGATACATCATCGATAATCTGATCAAGGGAGTGATATTTTGAAGTTCTCCATTCTTTGGGAAGTTCCAAAGCTTGTGAATCTTCTTGACTTTGTTTATCTTTCTGTTCCTTGATTTCCTTTTCTTTGCTATCCAAATGTGTTTCAGCTAAGACTTCTGCAACATCATCAATAACAAGATCCTTTCTCGATCCATTTGGGTTAGTTTCATCAAATGTAACATGTATAGATTCTTCAATAGTCATAGTTCTTTTATTATATATACGAAAAGCTTTACTATGATTTGAATAACTAAGAAATATACCTTCATCAGACTTAGCATCAAACTTGCCTAAGTTATATTTTCCATTATTTAAAACAAAACATTTGTATCCAAAAATATGAAAATGTGAGATATTTGGCTTTCTTCCTTTGTATAACTCATATGGGGTTTTCTTTAAAATAGGCTTTACAAGGGCCCTGTTCATTACATAACAAGCTGTACTTACAGCATCAGCCCAAAAGTACTTAGGAAGAGCAGCCTCATTATGCATAGTTCTCGCAATTTCTTCTAAAGAACGATTTTTCCTTTCTACAACTCTATTTTGTTGTGGAGTACTAGGGGCAGAGAAATTATGATTAATGTCATGTTCATCACAATAAATTTCAAAAACATTGTTTTCAAATTTGCCACCATGATCACTTATTATAGAAGAGATTTGAAAACCTTTTCCGTTTTGAATAACTTTGGCAAATCTTTTAAAAGTTAGAAATGCATCATTTTTATTTGTAAGAAATAAAGTCCATGTAAACCTAGAAAAATCATCCACAATCACTAAAGTATAGTAATTCCCACCAAAGCTCATAGTTCTAGAATGTTCAAATAGATCCATGTGCAAAAGTTGTAAAGGTCTAGTAGTTGAAATTATATTTTTTACTTTAAAAGAGACCTTTATTTGTTTACTCTTTTGACATGCATCACATAATTTATCTTTTACAAAATTAAGTTTGGGTAGTCCAATTACTAGCTTTTTAGAGACCAACTTCTTTAAGTGATCCATGTGAATATGTGCAATTCTCCTATGATATAGCCATGAATCACCATTCTTACTTAAAAGGCATTTCGCATCATTTGAAGATATATCATCAAGACTAATCATATAGATGTTGTTTACTCTATGACCAATGAATTTAACATGCTTATCATTTTTATTTTCAATTATGCAACAATTTGAATCAAATATTATCCTATTTCCTTTATCACATAATTGGCTAATACTAAGCAAGTTATGTTTCAAGCCTTCAACAAGCAACACATTTTCAATAGAGGAGTTAGGGTTCTTACTGACTTTGTTGATTCGAAGAATTTTTCTTTGTTGTTATCACCATAAGTAACGTGTCCATGATTCTTGGGAATAAAAATGGTGAATTTCGAGTCGTCCTCAGTCATGTGCTTGGAGCTGCTGCTATCGAGATACCAATTTGAACTCCAGGCTTTCAAGCACACCTGCAACACATGTTTAGTTTTTAACCTTTGGTACCCAAACTTTCTTGGGTCCTTATATGTCAGTTTTGGGTATAGTACCCTTGGGAACCTAAACCATTTTTGTTCTAATTTTTGTATTAATGTTTTTTCTTACATTACATGTTAATGCACTATGTCCTTTCTTTCCACAGTAAAAACATTTAATAAAAGGACTACTTGAAACACTAGAATGCACAAACAAATTTTTATAGAGTTTTTGTTGATTTTTCGGGTTATAACTTATCTCAGCTTTTTGAAAAACCGCTCTTTGTCTTCCTAATAAAATATTTAAATTATCCCTCCTAAAGGTGAATTTAGAAAGAGTGTTCTTTAAGTCTTCAATTTCTTTTTCAAACATATGACATGAAGAACAAGATGAAGATGTAGAAGCATGTGAAGAATGATTTGTGCATGCATCAATGATTCCCAAAGTTTTATTTTCAACTTTCAATTCTTCTATTTCTTTATTTAAAATAAGAATTTGATTTTCTAAAGAATAGATTGTTTTCTTAGAAGAATAGATTATTTTTGTGAATTTTAAAGACTCTTCATGCAATTCTTCAAAGGCATCTTATAACTCATCGTAAGAAGATAATAAAGTAGTATCAGAACTTACCTCATTTTCGCTTTCTTTTTCTTCTCCTTGGGCCATGAGACATAGTTGAGCTTCCTCGTTGTCTGAGCTGTAGTTGAATCCATGTCATTTTCATCCCATGCTATATAGGCTTTTTTTTCTTTTCTTTCCTTGAAGGGCTTCTTTTCAAAATTCTCATTCTTCTTTTGGTAAACAGGGCACTCCATTTTCATGTGACCAGGGTTGCCACATTCATAGCAAGTTGGAGTTGATGAAGCTCCTTAGCCTTTGTAATGAGTCTTCTTCGGAGGGAAGGGAGGTCTTCTTTGTGTTTCATTTTTCTTGAGAAATTTACCAAATTTTTTAACTAACAGACTAAGATTTTCTTCGCTTACCTTGATGTTCTCTAAGCTTTCTTCATTTTCTTCATCATCATTGTTGAATGTTGAGGAAGTGGCTTTGAGTGCTATCCCCTTTTTCTTTTTATCATTTTCTTCACTTTGACTTAATTTGCTCAGTTCCAGTTTGTGCTCATGAAGTTTTCCAAAGAGGGTAGCTGGAGTCATTGTCAACAAATCCCTCAATTCTGATATAGCTGTTACCTTAGGTTGCCAAATCCTGCTAAGACATCTCAATACTTTGTTAATCAAATCTTCGTTAGAAAAACTTTTACCTAAAGATGCAAGATGATTAACTATATGGGTGAACCTCTTTTGTATTTCTTGAATGCTCTCTCCTTAATTCATTCTGAATAATTCATATTCACGAGTTAAAGAATTGATTCTCGACCTCTTTACTTCGCTAGTACCCTCATGGGTAACTTGCAAAGTGTCCACATTTCTTTAGCAGTTTTGTAATTTGAAATTATAAAAAACTCATCATATCCCAAAGTAGTAGTAATAATATTTTTTGCTTTTAAATTATGTTGAACTTTTCTTTTGTCTTCATTAGACCATTTATTTCTTAGTGTTTCGGTCCTTACGCCATCGACCTTATGTGTAGGTATAAAAGCGCCATTTTAGACAGTGTCCCACACATCTAGATCAATAGCTTCGATGAAGATTTTCATTCTTTCCTTCCAATATATATAACCATTCCCATTGAAAAAGGGTGGTCGGTTTATAGAAGATCCTTCTGAAAAACCATTTGAAGAAGCCATGTTCTCTTGAAGCTGCTAAGCTCTTTATACAAGAGTCTAGCTCTGATACAACTTATTACCAAGTGGCTTCTAGTACTCAAGAGGGAGGGTGAAATGAGTATAATTTTTTTTGTAAATCCTCTTTGTAAAGTAAAAAAAATATTAAAACTTAATAAATAAATACACGAACGAATGAGAAGAAGAAGAAAAATAATAAAAATAATAAAAATAGTGAAAAATAAATGTACAGTAAATTAAAATTGCATAAAATGAAGAGATTGAGAAGAGAGAAGCAGATACAATATTTATCCTGGTTCGACCACTAACCCACTTGTGGTCTACGTCCAGTTCTCGAAACAAAAGTCGAGATTTCTCACTATGTATACAAGCTTCAATAGGTGCTTGCAACCGTTACATAAAAGAGCACTTTTCAAACACAGGGAAACTCTACCCTTATGCTAAAGTCTCAGCCTACAGGGATACATCACCCTTATACAAACCTTGAGGGATACCTCACCCTCGATGCAGAATAGCAGAAAGTAGATGAAGAGAAACTCTCACTCAGAGCAAATAATACAAATTGAAGTGCTAATGGAGCTCTCACAGAAATATCTCAAAGTTTTAATCAAAAAAGAGCGTAGAAAATATTTTCAAGAGTTAGAACAAGTAGAAAATAATTCAGAGTGTTAGGCAATTTTAGACATGGCCCAAGGCTCCTATTTATAGAGAAAATTCAAAGAACTAGCCGTTGGGTATAATTAAAACTCATTTAAACCGAATTAAAAACCTGTTTGTTTCCATATCAGTGTTCGTGAGCAACGTGTTTATTCGAATAGCTTAAGCTGTTATTCGAATAACACTGCTCTTAAAACCAACGTGAAAAAGTCATCTGATATGGGTTATTCGAAAAACCACTGTGTTATTCGAATAACACTGTTAAAAAGAGTTTAGACAGAAAAGGTTTTATTCGAATAACATTTGAGTTATTCAAATAATTCACTTATAAAAATAGTTCTAAAAATCTCATTTATTCGAATAGCTATCATGCTTTTCGAATAACATCTTTGAAAAACAGAAACTCGTGAAAGGGTTTATTCGAATAGAATAAGCTCTATTCGAATAAAATAATACAAAACAATTTTGGAGAAAATGTTTTAAAGACACTAAGTTTCTTTTAAAAAACAAATTTTATCTTTTCTTTCAAAAACAGAGAGATATCAAAGTGAGCTCCGTACAAAAGATCCTAAGTCCTAAAGCTATTCTTATATAAACTTGGACTTGATCTTTCTATCATCTTCATTTAGTCTTCACATTTGTTATCATCAAAACAAGTCTTCAAAGGCATATGTCCAAATACACTATTGAAGCTTGGAAGATTAGTGGAAAATCCCAAATACATCACTTGAGGATTGGACATAGGTTACAAGGAGTGACTGAATCAATATAAAATTGTTGTTTGCATCCCGTCTTCCTTATCGCTTTTAATTTCTAGCAATTTAATTAATTGTGTAATATTGTATACTTTGTTCTTGGCTATTGGTTAATAAAATTTGTGTGAGAAGTACTCATCTTCTTCTATCCATTCAATTCCTATAATTAATAGATTCAACAAAAATGGAAAATCAAGTATTTTGCAAAAAGTTTTTGAAAATATTTTACAAACTCAATTCACCCCCTCCTTGAGTATGAAGCCACTTGGCAATAGCTTTGATACCATGTTAGATTTTGCATGGCTTGGCATGATTTGTGCTTGGATAGTGTTTGACATTTGGGTTTAGGAGGAGTGTTGGTATGGAGCTTGAATGGGTGTTTGGATTTGACATTTTTAGCATTTGGGCTTGGAACCACTTCAACTAAAACCTTAACCTACAATTTTGGTCCATCACCCTTGACTTATATGGTCTTCTTCTTCCAATCACCCTTCTAATGTGAGACTTTGTTTTCCACACTCACATGTGATGAGTCCAATAATATCCAATTTTCTTGCAGTTAAAGCTCATATTCGTAGACTTTGTAATTAATTATTCAGAGAGTATATTTTTTTTTCTAGTTTGCAGTTTCAACCTGCTCTTGAACATGATCCGGACCACATTTAGTGGACCAACCCAGCACACATACAACCACATCCGCCATGGATATCCTAACTAAGCACTGGTGACACATTGTCAAGACCTCGGTACCACGTATATCGAACTGTGGTATTGGGTAAGTGCATCAGGATCACGAGATTTGCACGGCAGATAAATCCTAAATTATCTGTGACTGCCAATCATGATATTATAAAATTATAGTGCCCATAACCCTTTCAAACTACTCATAATTGTAGTATCAATGTTCTGATCTTATAGGAATTTCTTGCTACAATTAAGGGAGACTAAACCCTAACTGCACTCTATAAATACCAGGCTCAAACACCTTCTTCAAGTAACTTATTGCTTATAACATAAACCCTTCTTGTGCACAACTTGATTTGAGCGTTGGAGTCCCTTTACAAGTACTAGCCCTCCCCCCCGTTCCAACATGCTTTGCTGCTACTGCGTAAGGAATGAACCACTAGAACATGCCTATCCAGGTACAACTCAGTATCAATTACTGAATATTGGCACCGTCTATGGGAAAACTATAAACTTCTATTCCTACTCAACCATGGTGAATACGAGATAGAACTCAAGGAAATGAGAGGTTGTGTAAACCTTTACGGGCCAAAGCTGAGCTCCAGTGGCGCGTCATCCTCCCCACCATGTTCCACCACTAGTTATTGAAACCTCCGTCGCGAGGAAATAGGCACCCAATGCTGAACCTCTATGTGATGGGCACAAAACTTTACTTTCTGATGAAAGCCCACACCCATCACCTAGGGTTTCTATGAGGGATAGATTTGGTCCCCACGTGCATAGATCTAATCCTAACGTTCAAGGGCCCGGAATCCCAGTACATCAGTGATTGGGACCTAGGAACGACGATGTAGAAGACCGCGTGTCCCATCTAGAAGGCACAATCCAACTTGATATGTCCAGAAATCATCTCCTGGACTTAGTGCAGCAACAAACAGTGATACTTGAAGAGCAGCATCGAAGATTGGAAAATCTAGAGCGATCCATGCATGAGGCCTAGTCCAGACCTCACCGAGATGATGGAAGGCAGAGCGTGGGTAATGACCAGAGGGGAATACTACAACTGACGTCAAAATGTCCAATATTGTTAATAACAACTTAGACCTCGGTAATCAAGAGCAACCCTTCTCTACCCAACTCATGGAGTATAGAGTCTCAAGAAACTTCAAGTTCCGCGCTAATATAGAGCTCTATGATGGGATTACGGACCCTCAGGAACATATAGACATCTACGTCCAATCTATGTGCTTTCATGGAAGATCTTCTCAATTACTATGTCGTGCTTTTTCCTTTTCCTTGAAGAAGGGTGTTCTCAAATGGTTTGTGACCCTACCACGGGGATCCGTCATTAATTGGCTAGACCTCAGACAACATTTCTTGCTACACTACACTACTAGCAAGGAGTAACCTAAGTCTATGGAGCCGATTTCTGAGATTCTCCAAGGGTGCAATGAGCCCCTTCGTGAATTCCTTAAGAGATTCAATACGACTTGCATCAATGTGGAGAACCTCAATGAAAAGATCACTTTCCATTACATCAGGAGTGGCCTCTAGACTGACTTTTAGTTTTTCCAATCTTTGGTGAAAAAGAAGCCAAAGAATATGGAAGAATTTCGAGCACGGTCCCAGAAGTATATTAACTTGAAGGAGGCTACTAAGGCTAGAGAGCTTGAAAAATAGTGAGTCTTCTCACCAGAAAGGTAACTAGAATTCCTCCCAGTCCTAAAACTCCTCCAAAAATGATCCGCCCCAACTTAAGTACTCAAATTACACTCCTTTGAATACTCCACTTGAAATGATTGAGAGAGAAATGTTTCAAACCAACTTTTGGAATATAAAGAGGTCACTTCCATTGAAGAAGCATTAATAAAAGGATCGCACAAAGAACTGTTCATGGCACAAGAGCTATGACCATGAAACAGAAATCTGCTTCTAACTTTGTGACACTATTGAGTCTCTAATTAGGGCAAGATGGCTGGATCAGTACATTAGCCACATCCAAAGAACTAGATACCATGGGGGACGGAGAGAAAGGATATGCATCCCTCAGTGAAGCCTATCTTATGATTGACATGGACAAGATGCAAATGGTTTTGATGTCGACAAACAAGAAAGCAATGGGAACACAATGATCAAGTCACAAGGAACTCAAGCTTAGCATGTAGGATTATAGATCTTGTGTAAAGGTATTCTAAAGATTCACCTCAAGCTCAAATGGCTTCCTAAAATGTATTTGCAAAATGGTTTTTCAAGTTAGGATCAAAAAGGCTTTATGCAACATCTCTTTCAAATCTTATATCCTAAGCCTTGCTTTTTGGAAACTTACAAGCCTCATGATAGACATTAGGAACCAATTTTTTTCTAGGCCCCTAACCGATTAGGACCAGCTCCTAACCGGTTAGTTAGCTCAAACAATGGTTTGCCTCGTGTTCTTTCAAATGGCTAACCGATTAGGTAAGGTGCCTAACCGGTTATTTAATAACTCAGAAGCCACATTGTATTTGTCCTAACCGATTAGGTAGAAGATCTAACCGGTTAGTCATAAACTCAGAAGCCATTCTAATCCTGTCCTAACCAATTATGCAGATGGCCTAACCGATTATTCTATAACTCAGAAGCCAAAAATGTGTTGCCCTAACCGATTAGGTAGAAGACCTAACCGGTTATTCATCAACTCAGAACCCACGTTGGTAATGTCCTAACCGATTAGCTTGCAGCTCTAACCGGTTAGCATCCTACCCAGAACTCATTTTTATATTGTCCTAACCGATTAGGACACTTTCCTAACCGGTTAGTTATCAAACCAGAACACTTCTATATAAGCCTAAATGAACCCCTAACCGGTTAGGATACTTGGCTAACCGGTTAGCCTATGTTCTGGAAAAATATGAAGAAGCACGTAACGGCTATATTGCTGAGCATTAATTGCTCACAACCACCTCCAACGACATTTAATAACACTTATCTATATATTTGGTTGTTGGGCTTTGTTGGAAGGTTAGAAAAACTGAGTCAACCATTTTGGAAAATTTTTATTGAGCTTTAAACAAGTTTTTCCCATCATTCTCTAAAATCCTCTGTTTTGAGCTTGAATTTGTGTGAATCTCAAATACTATAGTTCTTCAATTTGTAATACTTGCTCTTGAGAGAGTTTCATCCATTTAAATCCCATACAATCTGTTTAGAGAGGGTGAGGTGTCCCTCAAGTATTGTAAGGGTGAGGTATTCCTTGGAACATAGAGGCTCAAGCATTAGGGTGAGGTATCCCATAGTGTTGAGTGCTCAAGGTTGTAGTGGTTGTCAAGCACCCATTGAAGCTTGAAGATATAGTAGAAAATCTCAAGTTGTTGCTTGGGGACTGGATGTAGATCACAAGTGGATTGGTGATCGAACCAGGATAAATTGATGTGTTTGTTCTCTCTAAACCCTTCTCTTTACATTAAGCACTGTTTCATTGAATATCTTGAATATTGTTTTTCTTGATTATTGCATTTATAAGTAAAAGTATTTATTCCATATATCCAATCAGCTCTAATCATCAAATAGCTTCAATGAAAATTGTTTATCAAACGATTTGCGAAAGATTTACGAACTTGTCTTACATACTCAATTCACCCCCTCTTGAGTATTGAGGCCACTTGGTAACAAGTGGTATCAGAGCTAGACTCTTGTATAAAGAGCTTAGCAGCTTCAAGAGAAGTGATGGCTTCAAATGGTTTTTCAAATGAAGGTTCTTCTATAAATAGACCTTTTTATTTCAATGGGGATGGTTATGCTTATTGGAAAGAAAGAATGAAAATTTTCATTGAAGCTATTGACTTAGATGTGTGAGACGCCGTTGAAAATGGTGCTTTTGTCCCAACACAAACTAAAGATGGTGTGACAATTAATACACCTAGAAGTGAATGGACCGATGATGATAAAAAGAAGGTTCAATACAATTTGAGAGTCAAGAACATCATCACCACTTCCTTGGGGTATGATGAATTCTTTAGGGTGTCAAATTGTAAGACCGCAAAAGAAATGTGGGATACCCTACAAGTAACTCATGAAGGTATTAGTGAGGTAAAACGATCTCGAATAAACACTCTTACTCATGAATATGAATTGTTTAGAATGAACCAAGGTGAGAGTATTCAAGATACGCAAAAAAGATTTACTCACATTGTTAATCATCTCATCTCATTGGGAAAGACATTTCCTAATGAGGATCTTATTAACAAAGTCTTGAGATGTCTAAGCAGGAATTGGCAACCCAAAGTAACGGCTATTGCGAAATCAAGAGATTTATCAACAATGTCTCTAGCCACCCTATTTGGAAAGCTTCAAGAACATGAGTTAGAACTAAATAGGCTCAATCAAAGTGAAGAGCATGATAAAAAGAAGAAGGGAATTGCACTCAAAGCCACCTCTTCCATACTTGAAGATGATGATGAAGATGGTGAAAAGGATGCTAAAAATATTGAGCTAAGTGAAGAGAATCTTAGTCTCCTTGTGAGAAAGTTCGAAAGATTCTTAAAGAAAAAGGGATTTCAAAGAAGACCACCCTTTCCTCAAAAAAAAGCTTATCACAAAAGAGAAGGATCATCTACTCCTCCAAAATTCTACGAATGCAGAAAACCGGGGCACATAAAAATGGAGTGTCCTATATATCTCAAGAAGACGGAGAAGTTTGAGAAAAGACCCTCTAAGGAAAAGAAAGGAAGAAGAGCATATATAGCTTGGGAGGACAATGACTTAAGCTCTTCCGATGATTCAGAGAATGAAGAAGCCCATCTTTGCCTCATGGCTCAAGGAGAAGAAAGTGGAGAAAACGATACCGAGGTGTGCTTGAAGACCAAGAGCTCAAGTTGGTATCTTGATAGTGGTTGCTCCAAGCACATGATCGGTGATGGCTCCAAGTTCTCCTCCCTTACACACAAGAAACATGGTCATGTCACATATGGTGACAATAACAAAGGGAAGATTCTTGGAATCGGCAAAGTTGGTAAGATCCCTTCATCATCTATTGATAATGTTTTGCTTGTTGAAGGACTTAAACATAATCTGCTTAGTATTAGTCAATTGTGTGATAAAGGCAATAGAGTTATATTTGATTCTTCTTGTTGCATAATTGAGGGAAAATATGATAAGCAAGTTAAGTTTATTGGTCATAGAGTCAATAATATATATATGATTAGTCTCGATGATATCTCCTCAAATGATGCTAAATGCTTTATGAGTAAAGAAAATGATTCATGGTTATGGCATAGAAGAATTGCTCATATTCACATGGATCACTTAAACAAATTAGTTTCTAAAGAACTAGTAATTGGTCTTCCAAAGCTCAAATTTAAAAAAGACAAACTTTGTGATGCATGTCAAAAGGGAAAACAAGTAAAGGTCTCTTTTAAAGCTAAAAACATAGTTTCAACTCCTAGACCTTTACAACTTTTACACATGGATCTTTTTGGTCCCTCTAGAACTATGAGCTTTGGTGGGAATTACTATGCATTAGTGATTGTGGATGATTTTTCTAGGTTTACATGGACATTATTCTTGGCCCACAAAAATTATGCTTTTCAATCATTTAGAAAACTTGCTAAAGTTATCCAAAACGAAAAAGGTTTTTGTATTGCATCCATAAGAAGTGATCATGGTGGTGAATTTGAAAATCATGAATTTGAAACTTTTTGTGATGAACATAGCATTGAGCATAATTTTTTTGCCCCTAGAACACCACAATAAAATGGTGTTGTAGAAAGGAAAAATCGATCTTTAGAGGAAATAGCAAGAACTATGCTCAATGAGGCCAACCTTCCTAAGTACTTTTGGGCGGATGCGGTTAACACCGCTTGTTATGTTATGAATAGAGCCCTAATAAGGCCAATTTTAAAGAAAACCCCATATGAATTGTACAAAGGAAGGAAACCTAATGTGTCACATTTTCATGTCTTTGGATGTAAATGCTTTGTTTTGAATAATAGAAAAGATAACTTGGGGAAGTTTGATGTAAAATCTAATGAGGGAATATTCATTGGTTATTCTATTCATAGTAAGGCCTTTAGAATCTATAATAAATGAACTATAACCATAGAAGAGTCTATACATGTTGCATTTGATGAAACTAACCCAAATGAGTCGAGAAAGGATCTTGTTAATGATGTTGCAGAAATCTTGGCAAAAACACACTTGGAAAATCAAGAGAAAGAGTCCAAGAAGCAAGAAGAGAGACTCCTTGATCACTCATGGCAAAAAGATTCAGAAATCTCAGATCTACCTAAGGAATGGAGGACTTCAAGATATCATCCTCTTGACAAGGTGATTGGTGATGTATCAAAAGGGGTAATTACTCGAAACTCACTTAGAGATGCATGTAATCACCTAGCCTTTATCTCTCAAGTTGAACCTAAAGACATAAATGAGGCTATTAATGATGAACATTGGATTTTGGCCATGCAAGAAGAACTAAACCAATTTGAGAGAAATCAAGTTTGGGAATTATATCCAAGGCCCAATGATCATCCTATAATTGGCACCAAATGGGTCTTTAGGAACAAACTCGATGAAACGGGCCTAATAATAAGAAATAAAGCTAGGCTTGTAGCTAAGGGTTATAATCAAGAAGAAGACATAGACAATGAAGAAACTTATGCTCCCGTAACTAGATTAGAGGTCATTAGAATGTTACTTGCATATGCTTGCATCATGGATTTCAAACTCTATCAAATGGATGTCAAAAGTACTTTTTTAAATGGTTTTATACAAGAAGATGTGTATGTGGAACAACCTCCTGATTTTGAGGATTTTGAAATGCCCAACCATGTTTTTAAACTGAAAAAGGCCTTGTATGGCTTGAAACAAGCTCCTAGAGCTTGGTATGAAAGGTTGAACAAATTTCTTTTAGAAAAAGATTTTTCTAGAGGCAAGGTTGACACTACCTTTTTCATAAAACACAAAATGCATGACATACTTCTAGTTCAAATCTATGTTGATGACATTATATTTGGAGCTACTAATAGCTCTCTTTGTAAAGAATTTTCAAATATTATACAAAGCGAGTTTGAGATGTCCATGATGGGTGAGCTCAACTTTTTGCTCGGCCTCCAAATCAAGCAAGCAAGAGAAGGAACGTTCATAAGCCAATCCAAGTATTGCAAGGAGCTGCTCAAGAAGTTTGGAATGGACAATGCCAAGCACATGGCTACCCCTATGGGCACCTCTTGCTATTTGGACAAGGATGAAGGAGGTAAATCCGTAGAAATTATGAAATATAGAGGTATGATTGGCTCACTCCTTTATCTCACTGCAAGTAGGCCTGATATAATGTTTAGTGTATGCATGTGTACTAGATATCAAGCTAATCCTAAGGAATCACACCTAAGTGCTGTTAAAAGAATAATAAAATATCTAATAGGCACATCACACATGGGTTTATGGTATCCTAAAGGTGCCTCATGTAGTCTTATTGGGTACTCCGATTCTGATTTTGCTGGATACAAAATGGATCGAAAGAGCACTAGTGGGACATGCCACTTGCTTGGAAGCTCACTAGTTTCTTGGCATAGCAAGAAGCAAAATAGTGTGACATTATCTACAGCTGAAGCTGAATATGTTACAGCTGGGAGTTATTGTTCTCAAATCCTTTGGATGAAACAACAACTCTTGGACTATGGTCTTGAGCTTGATCATATCCCCATAAGATGTGATAATACTAGTGCAATTAACTTGTCAAAAAATCCCATTTTGCATTCTAGAACTAAGCATATTGAAATAAGACATCATTTCATTAGAGATCATGTTCAAAAGGGTGATTGCATACTTGAATTTGTTGAAACAACTAAGCAACTAGCGGATATTTTCACTAAACCCCTAGCAAAAGAAGCATTTTTCTATATTAGAAATGAACTTGGTATATTGGATCAATCATGCATAAATTAACCATTTGCTGCATAACCCTAAAACTAATGCATAAACTTGCATTTTTCTATATAATCAAGCCAAATTGCTGCATAATCTCTGAATTATTCATTATATTTGAATCCAATACTGACTTCAGCGTCGGAGTGTCCCCTTATTTTGTTTTGCAGGAGCTAAGTTCATGCTTAAGTCCCCTAATCTGAAAGGTCAAAGTTCCTACTGATTTTGGGAGAAATTTGTCTCTAAATAAGAATGGAGTCAAGCCAAGATGAACATCAAGAAGAAATACATATGTCAAGGATTATTCCCATGAGTTTGTTATAATGCTATCAGTGCAATGATCAAGCAAAAGAAGAAAAATATGTTTTCGTTTGGGCTTTGGAAGTCTTTGGAATACTGAGGAGCTCTCTGTTATGGCCAAATAATCGGTTAGGCATAATCCCTAACCAGTTACCCTGTATTTGGAAACCAATTTGTGCGTTCTGACTTAGCACAATAACCGGTTAGCCACTAATCCTAACCGGTTATTGGAAAACTCAGTAGCTATTTCCTAATAGCCCTAACCGGTTACCCACATTCCCTAACCGGTTAGGTCACTCCAAATTAAACCCCCCCAACAGCGTGATTCCCTCCATTCACGCACCCTCCTTTCATTTTCATCCTCATTCTCTCAAGCTCTCTCACGCCCACTCCTCTCCTTCATCCCTCACCATAAATCCACCCTAAATTCGGTCTTTAAACCCCATTTCCCTCACATTCCATTATCTTCCATCATCTTTCTTCAATTAAACCTCCATTTTAATCTCCCTCACACACTCTCTCTCCACCACTATGCCCTAAGACTCCATTTCTACTATGGCCAGCAGCTCTTCATTCCCCAAAAAAACACGTACAAAAAACCCCAATGTCCCAAAGGAAACAACTCCTACTGACACTGACCCAGATTTCTCAGTTGCTTTGAACCTTGGAAGATACTTCACTGATCCTGCTAAGATGAAGAAGTACCAATTGGAATTCCATGCAAGGCGTATCATCTCACCAAAATGGATGGACTGGGAGTTTTTCATCCAAGAAGGCTTCACTCCTCTCACAGAGCTTCTTGAGTTCCATGGGTTGAGAACCCTTGTCACCACAAATCCTGGGTATTTCTATCTTGAACCCACTAAAGTCTTCTTCTGCAACTTATCTATTAAGGGTGGATCTTTAATTTCTGAAATTAAGAAGCATAAGATTGTTGTGAATCCTAGTGAGTGGGTCCCTTTGTTTAATCTTCCCCACTCTGGTGAAAAGATTAGACTGGAAAAACATGGTCAGTGGAAAAATTATAAGAGAGATGACGCTACAATGGGCATGCTTCAGCTTGGAGTTCCAATGCCAAAAGGAACTTTCACTACCGGGTTTCTGAAGATACATGATCGTCTTCTTCATTTCATCGTCACTCATATTCTCGCACCAAGGGCAAGTAATTATGCCCTAGTTGAAGAGGAAGACATCTTCCTGATTTGGCTTCTCAAGGAACGCATAAAGATCAACTGGCCTTTCTACATTATACACACTATGATGAAAGCTAAAAACAAGGCAGTCATGGATCTTCTGTATGCTCTTCTGGTTGCTCGAATCCTAGACCATCATAAGGTTCCCCTATTGGACGATGGCATTGTAAACACTGCCCTCATAAATTTGGTCTTGCATCTCTTAACAGAATGCACATGAAGAACGTCAATGGTGAATGGACTTATGGCCAAGCACGAGTGGGAGGAGCGCCACCAGAAGAAATTCCTGTTAACACAGCTGATGTCCCTATGGAGGAGGCACCAGAAATGAGTAGTGTCTCCGAATCCACCAGTGAAGCTCGCATTCTTACAACCATCGCAGATCTGTGCACCTACCAAGAGCATAGCAACTCAGTCATCTTTGATCGGTTGAGTGCCATGGAGGACCGCTTAGATATGAACGAGCGTCGCTTTCCAGCACCCGAGGACCCTGGGGCTTAGGCATGGACTCTCTGTTTATCATGATTGTGCTGCTGCACTAATTGTCTTTGAGCTCTATTTTGACTTTGCTTAGTTATCTTATTTTGGATATTTTGGGAGAATTATTTAGCATGACTGATGACTGCTTATCTTTGGTTTATTTTGGTAATCCTAATAGTGCTCTTTGTCTCTTGTTTTGAATCTTGGATATATTTAAGTATGGTATGCCTGCTAATGTGTTTCTTGTAATGATTACTTATGAGTTTCTAGCAACTATGCATCTTCTTATTCATCAGTTTCTGTTTTTTCGAATGCTTGGTTTCAAATACCCTAGGTTATTGAATTTCTTTTTTATTATGCCAAAAGGGGGAGAAGGATAAGGGTTTCTATTTATTGAGAAAAGTAACTGAATGCGAATGTGTTATGATAATATAATGAATTATCTGTTAATGGTCCTGGAATCCCAAAACAAAGGGGGAGCTGTGCATCTCTGATTCAAGCACCTCTTGAACAAAAGAGGGGAGTAAGTCTCCAAATTTTATTATAAATTCCAATTATCATTTGAACTAATCCTTTTCTCAATAAGTGTTTGTCATCATCAAAAAGGAGAAGAATGTGATTGACATGGACAAGATGCAAATGGTTTTGATGTCGACAAACAAGAAAGCAATGGGAACACAATGATCAAGTCACAAGGAACTCAAGCTTAGCATGTAGGATTATAGATCTTGTGTAAAGGTATTCTAAAGATTCACCTCAAGCTCAAATGGCTTCCTAAAATGTATTTGTAAAATGGTTTTTCAAGTTAGGATCAAAAAGGCTTTATGCAACATCTCTTTCAAATCTTATATCCTAAGCCTTGCTTTTTGGAAACTTACAAGCCTCATGAAAGACATTAGGAACCAATTTTTTCTAGGCCCCTAATCGATTAGGACCAGCTCCTAACCGGTTAGTTAGCTCAAACAATGGTTTGCCTCGTGTTCTTTCAAATGGCTAACCGATTAGGCAAGGTGCCTAACCGATTATTTAATAACTCAGAAGCCACATTGTATTTATCCTAACCGATTAGGTAGAAGATCTAACCGGTTAGTCATAAACTCAGAAGCCATTCTAATCCTATCCTAACTGATTATGCAGATGGCCTAACCAGTTATTCTATAACTTAGAAGCCAAAAACGTGTTGCCCTAACCGATTAGGTAGAAGACCTAACCGGTTATTCATCAACTCAGAACCCACGTTGGTAATGTCCTAACCGATTAGCTTGCAGCTCTAACCGGTTAGCATCCTACCCAGAACTCATTTTTATGTTGTCCTAACCGATTAGGACACTTTCCTAACTGGTTAGTTATCAAACCAGAACACTTCTATATAAGCCTAAATGAGCCCCTAACCGGTTAGGATACTTGGCTAACTGGTTAGCCTATGTTCTGGAAAAATATGAAGAAGCACGTAATGGCTATATTGCTGAGCATTAATTGCTCACAACCACCTCCAACGGCATTTAATAACACTTACCTATATATTTGGATGTTGGGCTTCGTTGGAAGGTTAGAAAAACTGAGTCAACCATTCTGGAAAATTTTTATTAAGTTTTAAACAAGTTTTTCCCATCATTCTCTAAAATCCTCTATTTTGAGCTTGAATTTTTGTGAATCTCAAATACCATAGTTCTTCAATTTGTAATACTTGCTCTTGAGAGAGTTTCATCCATTTAAATCTCATACAATCTGTTTAGAGAGAGTGAGGTGTCCCTCAAGTATTGTAAGGGTGAGGTATTCCTTGGAACATAGAGGCTCAAGAATTAGGGTGAGGTATCCCATAGTGTTGAGTGCTCAAGGTTGTAGTGGTTGTCAAGCACCCATTGAAACTTGAAGATATAGTGGAAAATCTCAAGTTGTTGCTTAGGGACTGTACGTAGATCACAAATGGATTGGTGATCGAACCAGGATAAATTGCTGTGTTTATTCTCTCTAAACCCTTCTCTTTACATTAAGCACTGTTTCATTGAATATCTTGAATATTATTTTTCTTGATTATTGCATTTATAAGTAAAAGTATTTATTCCATATATCAATCAGTTCTAATCATCAAATAGCTTCAACGAAAATTGTTTATCAAACGATTTGTGAAAGATTTACGAACTTGTCTTACATACTCAATTCACCCCCTCTTGAGTATTGAGGCCACTTGGTAACATATCTCTGTGCCAAAGGAGAACCCAAAGTCCTAGGAAAAGATCCTAGAGTCCACCTCGCTGAGATATTAATAATCGACAGGGTCGAAACTGAGATTCTTCATCTAATAACAATGACTACCATCATGTCCAGCCCAACCAAACCATCAACACTATTACCGGTGGGTTCGTCGACGGTGGTTCTTCAAACGGTGCCCAGAAGAAAGCCCTCAAGATGATAGTTTTGAGCGTCTCCCACTTTGCACCCAAGTCATGGGCCGGAGATCAGACGACGCTCCTTTCTACCTTATCAGATGAGGACTACGGTAGAATTATCCTAGATCATGATGACCCACTAGTTATCTAGGGAATAATTTTTAATGTCGAGGTCAGATGCATCTTTGTGGGCCAAGGGAGTTCAGCAAACATTATGTTCATAGACTTGTACCAAAAGCTGGAAGTCCTACGCTCGGAGCTAACTCCCTACAACGGCGAGCTTATTAGGTTCATTGGAGAAAAAATCACTCCGACTGGATCTTTTAAGACCCACTTGACTTTGGGGAGCACTAAGCTCTTCAAAACTATCAAGGTTATGTTTCTAGTCGTGGATTGCCCCTCAGCATATAACTTCATCTTGGGTCATCTTGCTTTGAATGCCCTTGGCATAGTGGTGTCTACTACCTACTTGGCCATGAAATTCCTCAGCAAGAATGATGAGGTTGTCACGGTCAAGGGCGACTATATCGCAGCACGAAAATGTTCTAATGAGAGTCTTAAGATCTGCAGATTCCCCAAGAAAGTGAAAGTTAGTACATTTAGCCTGGATTTGGATCAGGTCAACATCCTTATGACTGAGTTAGATGCATGAGAAGAAATTTGGGGTACTAGACCCCAGCCGGAGGGCGAACTACAGCTATTTCAACTTGGTGTCAAGCCAAATCAAGTCACCAAAATTAGAGTGAGTTTGCATGATGAAGAGAGGCACCAGTTGTTAGCCATGATAAGAATTACCCATGAGAGGGATGAATTGAGTGATTACAAGCTTTTAAAATAACATTAAAAGATTAAGCATTTTGAAGCACTGAATTAATAAATGCAACGGAACATGTATAACAAATGTATAACTATTATAACTATTATAGATCACTCGATTAAAACTTGGATTAAAGGAAGAAAACAAGCAAATAAGCTAGATATTAAGTTATTAACATCAAAGTAATAAGATGACAAGATATGCAATAAATAAATATGCTACACCAAATATTGAAATTAAAGAGTATAGGAAAGAGATAAGCAAACTCAAGATTTTATCCTAGTTCAGTCACCAACTACTTGTGGCCTACATCCAGTCCCCAAGTTTAACTTGAGATTTTCTTCGCTATCTCCTAGACTTCACTGGTGCTAGAAACACCTTTGTACAAACAAGAGCTCTCCTCACACCTTGGGATCCTCCACCCTTGTGCTAGAGCTTCCAACTCTTCAAGCTTCACAAGTGTTTGAAAAACTTTTACAAACTAGAACACTCTTCATACCTTGGGATGCCTTGATAATCACAGATTTCATGCATTAATAAACCCTCATTTTTAGTTGTTTACACTCTTCATGTACTTAATTGATTGAGCTTGGCCATGTACTTTTCAACATTATTAGGATTTTATACTATTTATGTATTTTGACCATATCTTGAGTTCTAGATATCTAAACATTATGTATCTTGCCTTGTAGGAAAGATAAGAGAGAGCTCTACAACTTTCTTGAAGAGCCCTAGAGTTGAATCAGATATATGGTGGACCGAATTAGGCTTGGAAGTCAGAACATGGGTGTTGTCATTGGAACCCGAGCAGCGTGCACTAATTGGTCCATAACTTGGGCTGTAGGGGTTTTTTGGAGCTGAAACGATGCCATTAGAAAGCTTACACAAGGATCAAACTCCTATGAAGACCACTAATTGAAACTACAACGTTTTGATGGTGTTCTACCCCTCTGAAATCGGTTGACGAGACTAAAGACCCATTAAGAGTGATTTGGGTATAATTCTCTTATCTTAAGCCCAAATCAAATGATTTCGGTGGCCAAGGAAAGCTAAGAGGCGGAGAATTAACTTTAACCTAGGGGCAAATTAGGATTCTTAATTTTAAGTTAGTTATTTTTGTATAAATAGGGGACCTGAGATAGATAGAAACCCTAAGCTGTATTACTTGATTCATCTACCTAGAGTTTGCTCCTTTCTTTTGTAAACAGTGTGCTGCAGCCTTGGAGAGCTAAACATTTAAGATTAATCCAAGGATCTTGAGGAAATTATGGTTTGACTTTGAGATTCTGTATCTAATTTTGATTTTGTATTGAATTAGTTATCTTCTTCTACTCTTGATTTGGATTCAAATTATATGATTAGAGATTTTTGTTGTGTGATGTGATCCGATTGGATCCTTCATCCTAATTGAGATTTGTGATTAAATTGTGATTGATTAATTATGGTTTAATCACATGAATTGAAGATGATTAGGTTAGTAAATTTGTTAATCTAGGTTAATTGAATTATGGTTGTTAAACTAGCATAGGTTGCATGAATCTAGCAATCCCAGGTGATATGAATTATATGTTACAAACCCAAGTGCAAGTTGTATCAAGTAATAAATTATTGGGAGTCCGAGGTCGATCCACAGGAAATTGATAAAGAAAAATTCTTTGAGGTAAGGAAAGAATTTGTCATAATAATAAAGGTGATAAAACTTGTTTACAATTAAAAAAGATTTGCTTGGGTTAGGAGATCCACTCTTGGTAAGTAAATTAAGGACAATATTAATTCTTTTTATAACTCAATTAGAATCCATACATAACAGAGGTTCTAATCAGAAAATACAATATTCAAAGTTCATTTAAGATTATATATGTAATTATATTATGGTCTCTTTAATTATCTACTAACGCCAATACTTATAAATGGGTCCAAGCATTCATTGTGTTAATCTCTTGTCTACAACAAATCAAGATCTCCACTTTACAATGAGAGTTTCTAAATTGATTGAAAACAAAATACAACACATATAATGTCCACTTGATAATATAACATTCAAGCACAAGAAAGAAATTAATCTAACTTTATTTCATTACCAAGAGCTTCACCTTTTCACCTAAGCAAAATGAGAATTAGTTACTCATGAACAAGAAGAAAGAAAGAGAGAAAAAGAAGAAAATGAACATAACTTCTATTTAAAACAAAAGAAAATTACAACAAATGATACAAGAACATGGTCTGAATTTCTCACCCAAGATGCCTTTAATGAGCAACTAATTCAACTTTTTATAGAGCATGAAAAGTACAAAATGACAATAGACTTGTTTAATGAGTGGTTGGATGAGTGGAAAATGACAATAAAGTTATTTAATGAGTGGGTGGATGAGTGAAAAATTATTGCCATATTTGTCTCCCCACTTGCACCAACCAATTCAGTTGTTTTCACACAACTATAACTCTATCATAACATCAACATTTTGAAAGTGGTCTTCAAGAGAGTTGAAGGGTTTTGTCTTAGATTTCCAATACCACTGGTTTTAGCCCAATAAAACTCCTATAGCCCAACTTATGGCCCAATCTTTACACATTATTTAGGTTCTAGTAATAGCACTTGTGTTCTGACTTCCAAACCCAATCTGGCCTGCTAGACATCTGATTCAATTCTTGTTTTCTTCATGAAAGTTATAGATTTGGGTCTTAGCTTTTATTCAGGCTTAGTTTGTATCAATGAAACTCTTATAGTTCAAGAAATGGGTTGATGAATGTGCAGAGGTTAAGCTATTAGGATCAGCACTCTAGTTCTTACTTCAACTCCAATTTAAATTATCCAAACGTGTGATTCAGCTCTTGAGGTTTTCATGAAAGTTGTAGAGAATTGTCTTAGCTTTCCTACAAGACTAAAATCATATCAATCAAATATTTTTAACTCAAATTATAGCTAATTTAATGAACGCTACCAAATAGACAAATTATGACCAATTTATTAAATAATTCCTTCAATTACCCAATTAAGCTCAATATCATAAAAAATGACCAAACTAACTTAATTAAGCCCAATTGAATTTTAAGAAGCCCAGTGAGAGGATTATTAAATAAATAAAATATAATGCTATCAATTTCCCCCACACTTAACTTTTGCACTCCTGAGCAAAACACATAAGACTAAAGTTAGGGAACAAGGAAAAACAATACAAACTCAAAAGCTAAAAACTCTAAAAGACTCAAATTCTAATGATATTCAAGAATGCAAAAATTTATAAGCAAGAAGAGCATCCAAAGATTCAAGGGATCAAAACGTTTATTAGGTAAAATTTCTTCATATCTCAAACCAACACGCAAGGAAACTTTAATTGAAAAGCATGAGTCAAGAATGATAGATCCTTACAAGATTCACTCTCAATCCCTCATGTATTTAAAAGATAGGTATTTCACTCAATTAAACCCATGAAAAATTATACTACTATAAGCTTACTTATCTTCTACTTCTCCACTACTCAAAACACATGCGCACACAAATCAAGAAGACTTTATTCAAGGTTGTAATGGGGTCAAGGTAAAGCAGGGGAGTAATATGGATATGACAAGTTAAATACTAAAGAGAATAAAAGAGCATTAGGGTTGAGTTCAAATAATAAACATGAAAAGTTTATCCCAGCTAAACATAATGCAAATTCCCTTTACATATTATTTTTCCTTCCTTTTTTTCTTTGTTGGCCTTTCTTTACACATTTTTTTTATAAATATAGTCATTATTTTTTATTTATTTTTCAATTGGCCACTCTTTCCTTTTTCACCAATCATTTTGCACACACACTCTCACACTTGTTCAAGAACTTATCCAATAACAAAGCCAATGCTATCTTATTCTCCAAAGTTGGGTAAGAACATGATTTTTCATTTAAGCCACGTAATGAGTTAGAAACAAGGAATGATCAAATAAGTTCAATAGGGTTAAGTGAAGGAAAATATGCAAGGTTAGATATTTGGTTAAAATAGCTATTTCAAGAAAAATGCATCAATCATGTTTATGTATGCATGTGAAAATGTAGCCTAAAAAAGAATCAAAGCAAGTTCTAGAGTAACTATTCCATGAGTGGAACACATGAAAAAAAAAGAATGGTACAAATGTTCAATCCATTCATCAATAGGATCAAAATGTCACAATGCATACATATATCATTCTTAATCCACCAATTCAACATGCATAACCAAGCATGTGAATTTTAAGAAAAATAACAATTTATACTATGATCCCTGAATTTCAATTGCTTCAAAAGATGCGAGAGTTCATTCACTTGAATCTTTCAAAGGAAATCAGACGATAAAACTTCATTACTTCAATACAAAATAATTACTTCCCCAATTTAGATTGTCTCAAGAGTAAAATTACTTCAAGAGTAACATTTACTCCTTACTTTATCATACTTAATTAGTTTTACTATTAGTAAATTACTGACAATCATATTAATAAACATACCTCCCTAATTTCTATTTTATTTTTTTATGTCAACTATCATTTCCCCCAACTAGATCATAACATTGTCTCCAATGTCTAAATATAGATGAGTGAAGGATACAAGATATTACCTATTGTGACAATTATTGAAAAGAGAGACCTAACACAAATTTAAATAAAAATAAAGTACGATGACTAAAACCAAAAGTAAAGGGAAGTTATAGATGGAGTGTCAGATCAAACCCACGTTCCTTGCTGCTTCCCTCTGACTAATATATTTGAGCTATTACAGGATCAGGTTCATAAACAAAAGCTTGTAATTTATCAATTAACTCATCGATAGTGGAAGCAGAGACAAGGATTCGTCTTGCTGAATGTGTGATAAAGTTCTGTCCCACAACATGGTCAAGAAAAGATAACAAACCATAAAAAAAATTATTAACATTCAACAAACCTATGATTTTTAGTGGATGTTCAGTTGGGCCCGAGAGACAATTTGAAAAATTTCTGTCAAAGTACCATAGCCACCTAGTAAGGTAATGAATGCATCAGAATTGTCAAGCATTTTAGTTATTCAAATATGCATAGTTGATATTCGTAGTTCTTCCCTAATTGTCTTTCTAGTGATATTCCTTTGAGTTAAAGTTCTAGGAATAATACCTAATGTAACACCCTAGAAAACATGTTAGTATGGTTATGGAAGTAGCCTAATACATACTTAACATGTTCTGAGCACGTTTAGTCACATTATTATAATATTATGTGTGAAATATAGCTGTTATTTGCTCTGGAAGTGACTTAAATTGCTTAGTTAGTGGAAATAAATGTCGAGAGTTTATTTTCAGGTCACAAACATGAGAACTGTGCTACAGTTAAAGTTTGAGATTAATCAGAGTTAGTTTGACATTTCTAAGCATACTGGTTGTATGTTTTAATGCCGATTGGACTAGTAGCTGATATGAAAAAATAGAAAAATGGTAAAATAGAATTTTTAATGAATCTTAAGATTTATTTTGAGTTTGTTGAAAGCTAGGAAACCAGATTTGGTAAAATCTAGGTGTTTTTAGCAGATTGAGATTTTGGTACCTATCCAAGAGAAGCCAAATTTGACTTCCCTTGTTAAATATCTCACAACTGAGAGTGAGAGAAGCAGGAAGTAGAAACGGAAGAAGAGGAACCATGAAGGGGAAATAAGAAAGGGAAATAGGAAGGGAGAGCTTGGATCTTTCAAGGCCCATCCTTAGCTATCTTCAAGACCTTGAGGCAGGGGTGCTTTTCTATATCGTCTCTCCATCTTCTATTCTTTCATTCATCTTTGAGTTTTGAGGGTTTAAAATGGAAAATGGATTTGGTTGCTTTTCGTAGGGTTTGAGTTTAAGGAACTCTTTGAAAATTTGAGATAGACTTGTTATTGAGCTAGACTATGCATGATCTATGGTTTGAATCATGGTTTTATTCATGAAAAAGCTTGTGTAGGAGCTAATTTTTGAGTAGGTTGATATTATGGTTTGATTCCAAAAGTCATGCTAAGAGGAGACAATAATTATACATGAGGTGTAATTGAAGTTTAGAGGCATTTAAGGATCTTGTTTATGATTAGAAACCCTTTGATTTTTAAGTTGAATTGTTTAGAAGTTGGTATGTTCCTTATGGAATAGTGAGCAATTTTGCAGTTTTGGATCTGGGCAACCAGCGCTTAGGCGTCCTGAGGGAAGCGCTTGAGCGCCCTTAGCCCAAGGAGGAATTTGTGTGTTGCTATTCATTGAGCGCCTAAGCACTATTGTGTGAGCGTCTGAGCACCATTCACTGGGAAGAACAGCGGAGACGCTCTGCCACCTGAGCACCTAAGCACCCTAGGTGAAGCGCCTGAGCGCCTGCTCCAATTTTTGAGAGCATATTTGTTTTGGTAAAAATGAAGTACTTAACTTGAGTAGTTACTTCTTTTATGCTTCTTAATAAGTAACGAGACTCTAATAGGAGTATTTAATGGAGTGTGAATGTGTTGAATTAAATGGATTCGTAGTGCTAATTATGTGGGATAATTAGGCATGGCTATATACACATATTGTGTATTGTGATGAAATGAGTTTTCTTAAGTGTTGGAATCACTCATGTATGCCCTTTTGAGAGTGTTAAAATACTTTTAGAAGTATTTGATGAAGTGTTTGTGAAATGAATTTGAGATACATGTAAATCAATTATGATGCTAATTATTGAAGGTAATTAGTGATTGTGTTGCATGATGAGATTGTGAAACATATTGAGGTGAATAATATCCTCTTTACATTGATTGAACCATATTGAGGTGGGTAATATCCTCTCTATGTTTATTGAGTAGTGGAGGTGACTAATATCCTCACTACCTTTATGAAGTTGAAATGTGATGGGAACGACACATAGAGTGAGTATGTAAGTGTTCTTAAAAGAATGCGTGGAAACTTAGTGGAGAAGGATTTTCTTAATACTGGAAGCATTTGGTACAATCTCGTGTAGGAGAATACTCGGTGTGGTGCTGTATGTGCTATATAAAATCACTTTGCATGATTTTCTTACACACTTGCTATTTTCACGTATCTGTGAATGGTATATGAGATGGTGAACACCCATTATTAAAAGGTGGAATAGTCCATTCATTGCCAGGTGGTATATGAGATGGTGAACATCCATTATTGAGAGATGGAGTAGTCTATTCATTTTCAAGTAGTGTTATATAGTTGGAACCATACTACTTAGGTGAAATATAAGGAACAGAGTTCCTGGGAATAGCCAAGTATCATGAAATTGCACTAACACTATTTTAATCTCATTGCATAATCATTATCTTAGGATATGTTATGCATAAACATACAATATAACAAGCATTGCATTTGCATGGTAGTTGTATGGGCAGTTACCTTAATCAATGATATGTATGATTGTATGGGTGGTTGTAATATATCGTTGGTTAAGATGAGACAGTGGTTATAGCCACTGGTGTGATAGTGGTTGTAGCCACAATTATGTGTACCTCTGAGATGGTGATTATTGTGTTTGTATCTCTGGGATAGAGATGCTGTGTTTTTGTGAGCATGGTGATTGCTTGAAAATGATTTGTGATAAATGAGGTTTTGTATAAACTTATAAAATAAAAATTTATTTCAGGAAGAGAAAGGACATGGTTTTGGTTTTTGCAACCTTTCTAGTTTATATAAGCATATGACTTGCTTTTAGAAATGTGTTTTTCCCCGAAATAGCTAGAATGTTTATGATGACATGGTTTATGGATTAAACTACTGAGAATATGTGATTCTCACCCCTTGTGTATGTTTCCATGATGATTCCAGGGAGGAAGTCTTAGGGAAAGTGAAGACAAGCAGAAGCTTGGAGTGCTTAGCTTAGTGTAGCTGAGTAGTTTCTTTTGAAATGATGTATGTATTGTGTTTGTGATGAAAACAAATGTTGTGTATTATATATATGCATTCATGGCTCATATTTTCTATATATACATGGTTTTGTTATATTTGAAATTGCTTAGTAGTAGTAAGTAGCATGCTTGAATCTAATCACTATAATATTTTTGGTTATATTATGGTTATTAAATTTGGGATGTTACACCTAAAACATGACTGCCTCTTAGATGTGCAGTGATTGATACAACCCCAATTAGCCCTATACTACCTTCCCCATATACTACACGAATTTTTCTCGTAGCAAGTGTTTGACCAAGAGTGCCTACTGCTTCTACAAACTCTGAACCCTTCCCAAAACTTAACCCATAAAATACACATATATTTGTAAATCGACAAACAGATGCTCCCTTCATTTCTATACTCACCCTCCCTTTGAATGATTATGAGTTAGATGAAAATGAATAAAATAGAGTGTTTAAATAGGAAAAATAATAGAAAATTTAAAGATAGCACCTGTATGGGTAGGCTGGCTGTTGTCAGAAAAGTTTAAAATTAAGAAACAATGATTTATTATTATTTTTTTATTTTTTTTATTTTTGAAAGAAAATGAAAGCTGGAACCAGTCCAAAACTGGAGGCTAGGCTCTCACGCCCGTTTATTCAACAAAGATGATATATCTTTAGACTGCATGTCATCAGTGCAATTTTACTTGCAAGCCTTCTGCTTATGGAATATCAATTCTTGTACCTTTGTGGATTCAATGAAGAACCCATATTCTAAGAAGTATAAAACTCCACCACAGCCAGGACCTATCGATTTGGAGCCTAGCAAATTAATTCCAGTGCAGACCTCAGAGATTGTTTCACGTAGACAATAAACACGGGTCTAAATCTATAGACCAACACTTCAACGGAGCCTAAAAGCTAGGATTAGGAACGTTGAAGACATCTTTCTACAAAGCGTGTCATATAAACCTTATTTAAGGACCATCGTGCAAAGGTCCACCTGAGTCAATGACGGGTCTGCCACTAGTAGGGGCTCCACACTCAATTAAGAGCATAGTACTCTTTCAATCACCCTTTTTTTTAGATGAATATGTATGTTGTTGTGATTGTGGCTCACATCTTCCTCTGGTTTTATGTCCAGTAATGGCTTAAATGTCTTCTATGAGTCGAGGATAAGCTTCCAATCCAATTTTCTTATAAATTGGTAAACAGGGTCTTTTTAAGTCAGATTCCCAAGACTGTAATGCTTATGTTCGTCCCTGAAGAGATTTCGCAAATTAAGAAGTTCATGATGCACAACTCCACAAGAATGCGTCCCAAGAGTCAATAAGATATCATCTAATGACTTCTTACTCAGTCTATTCTTAAGAAAGTTTATTTTATCTTCTCGGTTTATGGAAACCATCCCCAAAGAATAACATCGCTTGTTACAATTCCACCGTGCACATTTGTGACAAACTTACAATCTTTTCGCTCTTCTCCTTTTAGAATATGAACTTTTACCAAGACTTGGCATATATGAGTCAAATGAATTTGAAAATTCACCTGCTAAATAGACCTTTGCTTTGATTATCCAACGTATATCTTCCAAGATGCCCTTGTGCATTAATATTATCAATCTTTCACACTTAACTTTGTAGATCTTTGTTAGAGCATTTTGAAGAAGAGAAGGAAAATGTTTTCTTAAATTCTAGAGAATGACATCCATTTTAAAGGAAAAGGAATAAGTTATTATGGGAAACTAAAAAATAAACCAACTTGAGAGCCACAGAGTACCGTTATCCGCCACTTAACTGGTGCCACAAAGAACTGCAAAAAGAAAGCTACAAAATTAAAATAAGTTCTTTTCATAACAAGAATTAGAAATAGAAATGAATTCTACCTCAACAACATAGTTTTCCAGAAATGGTTTGAGTCTTTGTCCATTGACCTAAAACACATTACCACTCCAAGAGTTCTTAATGTCTATGGCCCCATAAGGATACACATGTTTGGCAACAAAATGGCCACTCTACCTAGTTCTCAATTTTTCAGGGAATATGTGAAGATGAGAATTATAAAGCAGAACCTTTTGACCAATTTCAAAAGATTTCCTCAAAATTGATTTGTCATAAAAAGTTTTTTCTCCAACTTTAAAAATCTTTGAGCTTTTATATGCATTATTTCTCAATTCCTCAAGTTCATTTAATTGTAATTTGCGTAATTTTCAAGCATCATTAAGGTTTAGGTTGAAAGTTTTAATGACCCAAAATGCTTTATGCTCTAGTTCTACAGGTAAGTGACAAGATTTTTCATAGACTAACCGATAGGGTGACATGTCCAAAGATGTTTTGAAAGCAGCACGGTAAGTCCAAAGTGTATCGTTTAGTCTTAAAGACCAATCTTTACGATTTGGGTTAACCAATTTTTTCAAAATTTGTTTAGTCTCCCTATTTTAGTTGTCTACTTGTCTGAGGGTAATAAAGGGTGACAATTTTATGGGTAATGTCATATTTCTTCATTAAGGATTCAAATGGTTTATTGCAAAAATATGTTCCCCCATCACTGATGATAGCTCGAGGGATTCCAAATCGACTCAAGACATTTTCTTTTAAAAATTTAAGAACAATTTTATGATCATTGTGTCGACATGAAATTGTCTTAATCCATTTTGAGACATAATCAACTGCAACCAAAATATACACAAATCCAAATGATGGTGGAAATGGACCCATGCAATCAATTCCCCAATAATAAAAAATTAAATGACAAGGATAGCGTTCAGAGGCATCATGTCTCGTTTAGAAATAGAACCTAATTTTTGACAGTTTTCACAACCTTTGCAAAATATATAGTTGTCCTTAAATAAAGTGGGCCAATAAAATCTACACTGTAAGATTTTTGCAGTTGTTTTCCTTAAAGAAAAGTGACCTCCACATGCTTCTGAGTGACAAAATTTAATGGCACTGCCTACCTCACTGCCAGGTACACATCTCCAAATGATTTGATTAGGACAATATTTGAACAAATATGGGTCATCCCAATAAAATTTTTTCACCTCAGTAAAAAACTTCCTTCTGTCTTGATGCGTCCATTGAGGCGGCATATTTCCTGTTGCAAGAAAATTGACTATGTTAGTAAACCAAGGCATGGAATTGATAAAAAATAAAAAATCATCAGGAAAAAAATCATTGATAGGTGTGATATCAAAATGTGAGTTTGTTGTAAGTTTGGACAAATAATCTGCAACAACTTTTTTGGCTCTTTTTTTTTATCTTTTATTGTGATGTTGAATTCTTGAAGCAATAAGATCCACCGTATCAACCTAGGTTTGACATCCTGCTTAGACATTAAATATCTAACAACAGCATGATCGGTGAAAACAACAGTAGAAAAACTAGTTAAATAAGTTAGAAATTTGTCTAATGCAAAAATTATAGCAAGTAGTTCCTTCTCAGTAGTTGTGTAATTCATTTGTGCATTATTCAAAGTTTAATTTACGTAATAAATTACATGAGGCTTACCTTCCTTTCTTTGGCCTAAAACAACGTTAACAACAAAATCACTAGCATCACACATCAACTCAAAAGGCAATGACCAGTCAGGAGTTTACATGATAAGAGCAGATGTCAGAAGACTAATTAATTTTTCAAAAGATTTATGACATTCTTGAGTCCAATCAAAGGGTGCATATTTTATTAGAAGATTACATAATGGTCTAAACATGACACTAAAGTCCTTAATGAATCTTTTGTAAAATACTGCATGTCCAAAAAATGAACGAACTTCCCTGATTGTTTTGGTGAAGGAAAATGGGCAATTAATTCAACATTGGCTTTATCAACTTCAATTCCTCTAGAAGATATCACATGACTTAACATTATTCCTAAGGTAACCATGTAATGACATTTTTCCCAGTTTAACACGAGTCCTTTTTCTTCACATCTTTTAAGAACTTTTTCCAAATTATCAAGACAAATTTCAAATGAATTTCCATAAACTATCAAGTCATCCATGAAAACCTCTAAATAATGCTCAACCATGTCATTAAAAATACTTAGCATGCATCTTTGGAATGTTACCAAAGCATTACAAAGGCCAAAAGAAATTTTTCTATATGCAAAGGTGCCAAAGGGGCATGTAAAAAAGGTATTTTCTTGATCCTCTAATGCAATGAGTATTTGATAATAGCCCGAATAACCATCAAGAAAACAATAGTATGGACGTCTTGCTACCTTTTCTAGAATTTGATCAAGAAATGGCAAGGGAAAATGATCTTGCCTAGTGGTAGCATTTAATTTTCTAAAATCAATACACATATGCCAATTGGATGAGACTCGCATAGGTATTAATTCACCTTTTTCATTTTCAAGCATTGTTATTCCAAATTTCTTAGGCATAACTTTTGTAGGGCTAACCCACTAGCGATCAGAGATAGGGCAACATCAAGTAATTTGAGAATTTCAGCTCTAACTACCTCTTTCATATACGGATCTAATCTTCTTTGAGGTTGTTGAGATGTTTTAACATTATCCTCTAAATGTATTTTATGTGTACAAATTAATGAATTAATACCTTTTATGTCCTTTAATGTCCATCCAATTGTACTTTTAAGTATTTCTATCAACATACCTTCTTGTTCTCTAGTAAGGGTCGAGGAAATTATCACTAGAAAACTTTGTTCTTCTCCCAAAATGTGTATTTCAACCTAACAGATAATGACTTTAGTTCCAGTGTGAATACTTCCTCGTGGGTATTATCATTCATAGGTTTTAGCTATTCGAATTTTAGCTTCCATCCTTTGTATTCCATTACTTGTGTACAATCAAGCAAAGAGCATATTTTAGAAATATCATCATCTAATTGTATATTTGAATCAAATTAATTGATTAAACAAATTTCTAATGGGTCAGAAGAACTCCTTGTTTGAAGATGATCATCTATGATGGCCTCAATTCCGTCAACTTCCTCTTTTTCGTCATGGACTTCCTGTGGTTGCTTGCACATGTTGAAAACATTAAGCTCCAGTGTCATATTTCCAAATGTTAGCTTCATCACTCTATCTCTACAATTTATCAAAGCATTAGATGTTGCTAAAAATGGGTGACCTAAAATAACAGGAATTGACTTGCAGTTATTAACCATAGGTTAAGTTTCCAATATAATAAAATCCATAGGACATATGAATTTATCAACATGTACTAACACATCTTCCACATCTTACAAGAAAATCAATTAATAAATTAATTGATTAAACAAATTTCTAATGGGTCAGAAGAACTCATTGTTTGAAGATGATCATCTATGATGGCCTCAATTCCGTCAACTTCCTCTTTTTCGTCATGGACTTTCTGTGGTTGCTTGCACATGTTGAAAACATTAAGCTCCAGTGTCATATTTCCAAATGTTAGCTTCATCACTCTATCTCTACAATTTATCAAAGCATTAGATGTTGCTAAAAATGGGTGACCTAAAATAACAGGAATTGACTTGCAGTTATTAACCATAGGTTAAGTTTCCAATACAATAAAATCCATAGGATATATGAATTTATCAACATGTACTAACACATCTTCCACTATTTCCCTTGGAATTTGAATTGATCTATTCGCAAGTAGAAGAGTTACAGAAGTTAGTTTTAACTCACCCAGGTCGAGTTGCTGATAAATTGAATATAGAAGCAAATTAACACTAGTACCAAGATCAAGTAAAACTTGTTCATTTTATGTTCTCCAATAATGCATGAAACTATAAGACAACTAGGGTCTTTATCTTTCAAGGCATTATTGTTCTGAAGAATGAAGTTTACCTGTTCAGCCAAAAAAGCTTTCTTTTCCACATTTAGTTTCCTTTTAACAGTGCACAAGTCCTTCAAAAATTTGACATAAGAGAAAATCTGTTTGATAGCATCTAACAGAGAAATATTAACCTTCACTTGTTTAAAAATTTCAAAAATTTTAGTGTTGTAGTTCAATTTCCTTGAATTGTTTAATGCTTGAGGAAATGAGGGTAAAGGCAAAAGTTTGGTCTCCTTTTGGCCAAGTGGCTTATCAACCCCTTCCTTATCTTGGGGAATTGATTCATCATCTCTCTCACAAGGTTCAGGAATTTGTTTTTCAACAATTTTTTTAATCTTAAGAGTTATCACTAACTTGACTTAATCTATTTGTTCACTTTCTGAACAACCTTCATTTAGACTGTACTGACCCTTGAGATTCGGTTGAGGTTGAGAACGAAATTTTCCTTTCTTGTGAATGGTAAGTGCAAAAGCAAATTTAACAAGAGTGTCTTTTATGTTAATCATGGCTTGAGTGTTTTGGTTATTAATGACTTTTTACTTTTCCATGAATACATGTATTGTTCCTTCAAGGTTTTTCTTGTATGATGGGACATAAAGTGCATATCCTTGAGAATTTTGAGAGTCCAATTGTGTCTGAGGAGATGGTGGTTGCATAAATTGTGCATGATTATTATTCCTCTAACTGAAGTTCGGGTGATTTCTCCATCCTAGATTGTATGAATCTGAAAAAGAAGATATAAATGACCTTTTAAAATTAATCATTACATTTACTTGCTCATGCACAACTTCTTTAAAAATAAGAATTTTTGGACATTCATTTGTTGAGTGTCCTAATTCATCACAAATGCCACAAATTTCTTCATTTTATAGAGATTTGACTTTTTTCACTTTCCCTAATTTCATGGCATCAATCTTTCTACCCAAACCGGCGAACCTAGCATTTAGATCTTCTTCTTAACTAAGGTGATATTTTCCTTTACTAGCACTTACAGAGTTAAATCTAATTGAATTTTCAAAAGGATTAGTACCATGCCAAGTTTGAGAATTCTCAGCTAAATGGTATAAATATTCTAAAGCTTCTTTAGGTTCTTTATTAAGAAACTCGCTATTGCACATTATTTCCACGAATTTTTTAGTTTCAGGTGTTAACCCTTCATAAAAGAAACTTATAATGCACTATTTTTCAAAACTATAATGTGGGTAAGAATTTAACAAATCTTTAAAATGTTCTCAACATTGAAAAAATGCTTCATTTGAATTTTGGAAAAAAATTTGGATTCTTCTTTTCAAAGCATTGGTTTTATGTGTTAGAAAAAATTTCTTTAAAAACTCACTTTGTATTTCTTGCCATGTGCCAATTGATCTTGGTTTCAAAACGTTAAGCCAAATTTTTGCTTTATCTTTCAAAGAAAAAGGAAACAATTTAAGCTTAACAATCTCTTCAGTGCAATTTTGATCATTGAAAGTGATACATACTTCCTCAAATTCTTTTAGATATAAATATAGGCTCTCTGATTCTAAACTATGGAAATTAGGAAGTAATGAAATCATAACTGGCTTAAATTTAAAATTGTTAGCATTGAGTGGAAAGATAAAATATGATGGACTAGAATTTCAAGGTGGTTGTAAACATTCGTTCATGGTTTGCAATGATTGATTTTCATGTTCATCATATACATTTTCATTTTTAGTCATTGTGTTAATCGTGTGTGATTGTGATTCAAACAGATCAATATATAAAGTACTAGGATTAGTTTTAACCAAACGACCAAAATTTGAATCATGATACCAATTAAGCATAAATAAGTAACTTAAAATCGAAAAGAAAATGTACAAGTAGGCAGTACAAACTAGCCATTAAATATTAACAAGTAGGCGGTATAAACCAGCCATTAAATATGATACAACTAGAAAATTAAAAGAGTAGGAAAAGAATATACCAGATGACAAAATTTACTTAAAGAAAAAAAATCTCAATAAATTTATTCTTCAAATCAAGTCCCCGATAATGGCGTGAAAAACTTGATATGAATGATATGTTGCAAACCTAAGTGTAGGTTGTCTCAAGTAATAAATTCTCGAGAGTCTGAGGTCGATCCACAGGGAATTGATGAAGAAAAATTTTTTGAGGTAAGGAAATGATTTGTCACAACAATAAAGGTGATAAATATTTTTCACAATTAAAAAGGATTTGCTTGGGCTAGGAGATCCACTCTTGGTAAGTAAATTAATGATAAGATTAATTCTTTTTATAACTCAATTAGAATCTACGCACAACGGAGGTTCCAATCAGAAAATACAGCATTCAAAGTTTATTTAAGACTATATATATAATTATATTATGGTTTGTTTAATTATTTATTAACGCCAACACTTGTAAATGGGTTCAAGCATTCATAGTGCAAATCTATTGTCTATAACAAATCAAAATCTTCACTTTACAAGGAGAGTTTCTAAATTGATTGAAAACAAAATACAACACATATAATGTCCACTTGATAATATAACATTCAAGCACAAGAAAGAAATTAATCTAATCTTATTTTATTACCAAGAGCTTCACCTTTTCACCTAAGCAAAATGAGAATTAGTTACTCATGAACAAGAAGAAAGAAAGAGAGAAGAAAAAGAAAAAGATGAAAATAACTTCTATTTAGATCAAAAGAAAATTACAACAAATGATACAAGAACATGGTCTGAATTTCTCACCCAAGATGCGTTTAATGAGCAACTAATGCAGCTTTTTTATAGAGCATGAAAAGTACAAAATGACAATAGACTTGTTTAATGAGTGGGTGGATGAGTGAAAAATGAAAATAGAGTTGTTTAATGAGTGGGTGGATGAGTGAAAAATTATTATCATGTTTGTCTCCCCAGTTGCACCAACTAATTCAACTGTCTTCACACGACTATAATTCTATCATAATGTCATCATTTTGAAAAGTGATCTTCATGAGAGTTGAAGGGTTTTGTCTTAGATTTCCAATGTCACTAGTTTCAGCCCAATAAAAATCCTATTATAGCCTAATCTTTGCACATTGTTCAGGTTCCAGCAATAGCACTTGTGTTCTGACTTCCAAAGTCAATCTGATCTACTGGACATCTGATTCAGCTCTTGTGTTCTTCATGAAAGTTGTAGATTTGGATCTTAATTTTCATTTAGGCTTTGTTTGGTGTTAGTTGAACTCCTATAGTTCAGGAAATGAGCTGATGAATGCGCAGAGGTTAAGCTATTAGGATCAACACTCTAGTTCTTAGTTCAACTCCAATTTAAATTATCCAAACGTGTGATTCAACTCTTGAGGTCTTCATGAAAGTTGAGAGAATTGTCTTAACTTTCCTACAAGACTAGAATCACAGCAATTAAATATTTGAAACTCATATTATAGCTAATTTATTGAATACTGCCAAATAGACAAATTAAGGTCAATTCATTCAATAATTCCTTCAATGATCCAATTAAGCTCAATATCATAAAATATGACAAAACTAACTTAATTAAGCCCAATTGAACCTTAAAAAGCCCAGTGAGAGGATTATGAAATGAATAAAATATATTGCTATCAGCAGGTTTATAAATCATTTATTAGTTAAATTCTAAGTGATTATTTAGTGGTGAATTTTATGTGTTTGATGCAGAGATTTTGGTCAATCATAGATTAACCAATTAATTTAATCTAGATGCATGGTTAGTGATCGATGACAAGCTAACTAGGTTTCTAACAATTTCTTAGATGGGTTGCTTTGCTATTTGATTTTTCTTACATTTAATTATTACATTTACATTCTGCATACACAATTCCTTCTTGTTTGACCTTGATTTTGTTTGATTGGTACCTTGATCCTCACAAGATGACTCGATTCGCTGCCTTGTGCTAGAAGTCATCGGTAGAATTGGAATTTTGTTATTTAGTTAAGCTCGGCAATCGAATCATGTTTCACCTTTTGTACTTGAGCCTCAACAACAAGGGATACCTCATCCTTACAGTTCTTTGAGGGATGCCTCACCCAATTTACAGAGAATCAAAGATGAATGAGAAACTCTCACAAGAGTAGATAATACAAATTGAAGTGCTATGAAGCTCTCAAAGCTATCTCAAGTTTTTGACAAAAACAGAGGACAAAGATTGAATGAAATGATTCACGGATTAAAAGCTTAAGAAAGGTTTTTCACAATGTTGGTTTTATGTCAAAAGATGTCCCAAAGACTTGTATTTATAATATTTTAAGAAAAAAATTCATTGGGGGGGGTATTTATTTCATGCATTAAATGCTTTGAAACTAGTCATTGCTAGTTTCAGACTCGTGGTAATCGATTACCAATATATGGTAATCGATTACCAAGCTTTTAAAATGTGTTCTTGGCTTTCTGGGCAAGTGGTAATCGATTCCTAGACTTTGGTAGTCGATTACCAAGCTTCTGTGAACAGTAGTAATCGATTACCAAGCTTCTGACTTTTGAAAAATAGGTCCCCGCATGTCTGTAATCGATTACCAGGCCTTGTTAATTGATTACCAGCTTACAAAAAAGTTGTTAATCGCTTACTAAGCCGTTGGATGAGATTACAATCATCCTAGAACCTATTTTTGAGCCCAAAACATCTTGGTAAACATTTCCAACTTTAAGCACTTAGATTTTTTTGAAAGATACAAACTTGATTTTTATGATCCAATGTTAAAACACCATTTGGTTAAAAAAACTACCCACCAACTAAAATAATTTTCAAGAAAAACTCTTTCAAAAATATTATGAAACATTTTGAGATATTTAGAAAACTTTTCACATAAAGACCCTAAGTCCTATAAATTATATCATTTAAACTTCCTTTGGACTTGATCTTTGGCTTGACTTTATTATCATCAAAACCTTCATAATCTTCATGACATAAGCATTCACACCAGTTGATTAAGCTTTTGCATAAAAATAAAGATCTCTTCACCTGGACATCCTCTGACATGCTTGAGCTTGATCCCGCCTTCATCTGTCGTTGCCTATTGTAATGTCCTAATACCAATAACTTAGTATATTCCAAATATACAATAGTAAACAGCACTGACCACATCACTTCTAACTTAAGAACAACATTCTAGATTCATAATAACCACACACATTATTATAAAGAGTCAAGAGGGAAAGAAAAGATCATATATACAGCATTAGCCTCAAAAGGGCATAGTGTAATACATAAAACTTTATATAAATCGAAGCTAATATAATAAAATTCAAGCTTTGTTCAAAAGCAAATAAAAACTATCTATTCTATTTTCTTCTTCTTCTTCTCCTTGGAAGAGTCTCGACTTGGATTTATCATGGAAAACAACAAACGGGGTTAGAATTCAGAATTCTCAGTAGTATACTTATAAAACTTGGTATCATGACAAGTACAGCTGATTCAGGGAAAAACAAATCATTTAATAACATCTAGAAAGGTGAAAAAAGCCAAAAAAATTGTTCATTTTTCTTCTCGAGGTAGAAAGTCCAATTAACACATAATTAACCATTCATAATGAATAAACTAATTAATTATAGATTATAATCGCAACAAGTAAATGAGTCGATTAAAGCATTAACATACTCTCTCTATGTAATATTCATAAAGCAATCCATAATTTATATCCTTAATCCTTAACCTTTCAAAGATAAAATAATTGCCTATACAATTGTTATTGAAATGCAAATGCTTGTGCATGTTCATGTCTAAGATATGCCCTAAGGTAATGATTATGAAATTTATTGTGATAGTGTTTGTGCAATGTCATGAAACTTGCATATTCCTTGGCAAAGTGTATTTCTCACTTCTTTGCCCATGGTAGAGAGCTTTTCTCACTCCCTTATCTTACAAATCCACCATTGGTAAAGTGCTTTTCTCACCCCCTTTATTTTTGGATAGATTGTTTTATGGCTTAATAATGAGTGTAAAATACACTCATCTTTTGAGTTTATTTATTAGGATTTTTAATTTATATTTATTTAGTTTTTTTATTTTTTTTATTTTTAATTTTTTTTTAATAATTATCTCTTCACCTAGGATTATTTGAATTTTTAGGATAAATTCTCAGATTTTGTACAAAAATAAGAAATTTCTCAATATAAATATTTGAAAGATTTAAATATTTTGATAGTATAATTATACTATTTATTTATGATATTGAGTAAATTCTGAGCCCTTGAATTAAATGTATTTTTATTGTGTTTTGTAGGAATTTAAGAAAGGATTAAGTTAAATTCTTAATTGGAGCGCAAACAATCTCTACTTGATGACCAAGTATCTCTACGTTTAATGCAAGGATCTCAAGGAGTTTCTTAATTTGAGTGGAATATTTGTTTCTTAATTTATATGGAATCAACAAAAAGGAATAAGAAACAAGAGATTTAGTCAAAGATTAATTAAGAGATCATATCGACGTGTTGTTCGCGACATTGAAAAGCTAACAGAAAATCCTATAAATTATCTATTGAGATCGAGGGCAGATTTTGTTATCTGGTTGGTGAGAAAAATCATGCAAAAAAGATACGAAAAGCTATCAATTTTTCTATGAAAAAGAAAAAATGAGTTTAGCAAAGTAACTCTCTTTTGGTTCAGAAAATACATAAAAAAAATAGAGTTTTGAGAGTCTCAAAGGCAGCGAGGGAACGAGCCCTAGGAAAGGAGGAGGAGCTGTCATGGGGTTCTCATGGAGTTGAAACTCAAATAACCATTTAAGACGCATTGGTTTCTTCTCTACAGTTATATCATAATGAATTCTCTTTCTTCTTCCTATCTTTTCTTCTCTTTTGTCATGTGTAGCTAAATTCATGTGTTGCTAGGGTGAAGATGTAACTTAATTCAATTGACATGTATTAAGATTGAATTTTTAATTAATTTCTTTTCTATTCAATTTAAGTACTTATTATGGTTCTTAATGCTTTTATAAATTAGTCACTCATAAATTGATCTAGTGAGATATGTGTAGAATCGGAAGGTTTGCATACGACTTAGACAATAAATAAGAAGTGTCATGATTTATAATCATCTAGGAATAAATGTTATAGGTTATGTTGGAGAATTGTGGTATTTTTCATGAGAATCCATAGAGTGAAGGATATGCCTTTAAGAGTTGGGGTTTAGATCAAGGAATTGACTAGGCTTTAATAATTAAAAAGAATTAACTCACCAAGGAATTGAGTTTTAATTAATTAATGGATTCTCCTCGTCAATTGAATGACTAGAAATTAATTAAAGAGCTCATTTGAGATCTCCATGACGGCTCTTCCTCCTTTCCTAGGGCTCGTTCCCTCGCTGCCTTTGAGACTCTCAAAACACTATGTTTTTTTTATGTATTTTCTGAACCAAAAGAGAGCTACTTTACTAAACTTGTTTTTCCCTTTTATAGAAAAATTGATAGTTTTTTGTATCTTTTTTGTACGATTTTTCTCACTGAACAGATAGCAGAATCTGCCCTCAATCTCAACAGATAATTTGTAAGATTTTCTGTTAGCTTTTCAATGCCGCAAACAGCACGTCGATCTGATCTCTTAATTAATATTTAACCAGTTCTCTTGTTTCCTATTCCTTTTTGTTGAATCCATATAAATTAGGAAACAAATATTTTACTCAAATTAATAAACTCCTTGAGATCCTTACATTAAACGCAGAGATACTTAGTCATCACTTAAAAATTGTTTGCGCTCCAATTAAGAATCTAACTTAATCCTTTATTAAATTCCTATAAAACACAATAAAAATACATTTAATTCAGTGGGTTCAAATTTACTCAATATTATAAATAAATAGTATAATTCTACTATTAAAATATTCAAATCCTTCAAATATTTATATTGAGGAATTTCTTATTTTTGCACAAAATCCGAGAATTTATCCTAAAAATTCAAATAATCCTAGATAAAGAGATAATTATTAAAAAAAATTTAAAAAATTTTAAAAAAATAAATAAATGAAAATTAAAAATTCTAATAAATAAACTCAAAAGATGAGTGTATTTTACACTCATCACTCAACTCCAACTAGCAAAGGAGCCATTCTTAGCAAACATGCACCACACCATCACATCATAAGTGATATCAAGTGCAATACCATTTCTCTTCAATGATTAATAACATACCTATGTTAACCCACAACCATTGGATGCACAAAGGCCTATTCTTTTACATATATGCTATGTGGTTATTTCCTTCATGAAATATCCATAACAGTGTCTTAACTCACACTAAAAAGCATGCATAAAAGATCCTAACAAGAAGAAAATCCCATTTCCTAAAAAAGAAACATAAAAAGCATTTTGTTCTCGGGCGCTTAAGCGCTCCTTTTTCTAGCGCTTAGGCACCCCATGACAGCAAACTCTCCCAGTTTTATCTATCAATGTTGAGCGATCAAGCGCTCAGCTCCAAACCTCTCTGGTCTTGTGCGCTTAAGAGCTTGCTTCTTGGGCACTTGGGCGCCAAGCACGCTGGAGCTCTCTGGCCGTGGGCACTTAAGCAACCAACTTTTGAGTGCTTAATCACCCAACATCAGAGTTTTCAAACTCTGTTCCGTTGAGTTTCCAACCAAACACTGGCCCCCAAACACAAGTCTTGGATGGTTTTCAACCTCATACATGGTCTCTAAACATATGAAAACTCTCATACACATTCTCAAATTACCAACGTAATGAAACAAGAACAAGTATGATTAAAACTCTAATCCCAAAACCCATTTTTCTTAAACACAAGATAATGGAGTCTTATGGATGCTTACTTGCCCTAAACCACCAGGAGGCATATCTCAATTCATCACCTACCCTTTTCTTAACTTCTAATCAAGTTCAACTAACTCAAACCTTTAAGAAAACCCTTAAAACCTATTTTCTATCCAAGCAAGCATGCATCAAAAGGATGTAGAAAAGGAAAGAGCTAAGTAAACAAACATCCCTACCTCAAGTTGTGTGGTTGATGCTCAAGCTTTAATTTTCCTCCTATCTTCATTCTTCCTTTCCTTCTTCTCTTCTCTTTTTTCTTTCCCTTTTTCTTTTCTCTGCTCTTTCCCCTGTTGCTAATGTGAGAAAATGAGAGAGAATGAATGAAAAGAAAGTCAAAGATGAAGGTTGAAAGGTAAAGGGCAGTGAAGAGAGTTGGAGAGATAAGGATTGGTTGAGATATTTAGCTGAAAACTTTATATCTCTTAGAAATACTTTGATCTTACAAATCCGTGTTTCCTAACTTCTATAGGTGTTATGAAAAATCCTAGGATTTTTTTCAATCTTATTCTCATCTTTGCTTTATTGGTCATACACCTAAAACTGTTACTTAAGTCTTATTACTCTTTCTTAAGTTAAATTAAACCTAAGGAAATAAGCTAATAGGATTACAGATATCTACCTTAAACTATACTCATTACTAGAAAATTCTCCATTCTTTACTTGATATCTTCACAAATTCATAATTTCTCAAAATATCTGCCTATTTAATCTGACTCTTAAATACTCAATTAGTATTATTAAAAATACTAAACTAACTCAGTTAATTCTCTAAAATTAAACACACCACATTTTATTTATTTGTGACCTATAAATAAATTCTCCATATTTATTTCCCTTATCTAAGCAGTTGATGCTACTCTCTGGGCTATTAACAACTATTTTTCACATTCAGTGTTATAGCAAAATAGCTCAACTAACTTAAAAAAGGTTACCAAAGTTAACAGATAACTCATACAAGAGTTATTGAAATTCTATAACCATGATTAAGACTAATTGGTTAGGAAGGATTTTACACCTATCTATTAGTGAGGATGCAAGGCTGGTCTCCCCAAAAGAAAAGGAAAGTTGGCCCAGAGAGACAACTGGTTATTGAAGAACAAGTTAAAGAGCTGCTCAATGCCGACTTCATCAGGGAAATATCTTACACCACATGGTCGTCTAACGTTGTCCTATTGAAGAAGTCAAACAAGAAGTGGAGAATGTGCATGGACTACACAGACTTGAACAAGGCCTACCCTAAAGATCAGTACCCACATCCTAATGTAGATAAACTAGTTAATAGTTCCTCTAGTTTTCTTTTGCTGTCTTTCATGGACGTGTATTCTAGGTACAATTAGATCCCAATGTATCCTGGAGACGAAGAGAAAACCTCTTTCATCACTAACAATGCGAGCTACTACTACATGATTATGCCTTTTGGTTTAAAAAATATAGGAGCCACCTACCAGAGAATGATGAATAAGGTCTTTGAAGACCAAGTAGGGAAGATGCTGGAGGTTTATATTGATGACATGATAGTGAAGACCCCACAAGATGGATCACATATTACAGATCTCGAAGAGGTATTTGCATAACTCTGCAAGTATAACATGAGACTTAATCCGGAAAAGTGAGCCTTCGGGGTCCAAAAAGGCAAGTTCTTGGGCTTTATGCTGACTCATCGCAGGATTGAGGCAAATCCAAATAAATGTCTAGCGATGCTCAACATGCGTAGTCCACAGAATATCAAGGAAGTACAGCAGCTGACTGGCGGGATTATGGCCCTCACACGTTTCCTCGCTAAAGCTACTCATAAATCCCTTCCCTTCTTCAGAATGCTCAAAAAGGGGAAGGATTTTGAGTAGGGGTGCATATTTACCTAACCCGACCCGACAACCTGACCCAATCCAACTTAATTGGTTCGGGTAATCGGGTCCGTTCGGGTAAAACCCGATCAACTCGTCCATTAATTGGTTTGGGTGATAAGTCCAAGGAGCCGACCCGATGACTCGACCCGATGACCCGATTACCCGATTAAAACGATGTCGTTTTGCCTAACCCGGTCACTTAAGATGCACAACCCGACCAACCCGATTACCCAACCCGACCAACCCGATTACCCAACCCGTGAACCCGATTACTCAACCCGTGAACCCGACCAACCCGACCGACCCGATTACCCAACCCAAACTAACCCGATTCTAATCGGGTTGATTCGATTCGGGTTACTTAAATTTTTTTTTTACAACCCGACCCGACCTCACTTAGTTGGTTTGGATTTTTTTTACCCCTAAACCCGACCCAACCCAACCCGTGATCACCCCTAATTTTGAGTGGACTCAGGAGTGTGAGAATGTCTTTTCCTCTTTGAAGAAACTTATGTCCTTTCCCCCCATACTGACGAGATTGGAACCCAGTGAGTCACTGTATTTGTACCTTTCAGTTCACAAAGAGGCTATAAGCTCAGTACTAATCTAGGATACGGTGAAGGGACAAAAGTCAATCTACTTCAAGAGCAAGGTGTTGCAAGGCCCAAAGCTCTGCTACCAGAAGATCGAAAAGGTTGCCTTCGCACTTATCACCACAGCCAGAAAACTTAGGCAGTACTTCCAGTGCCATCCTGTGGTGGTGAGGATAGACCAACTTATCCATCAAATACTGTGTAAGTTAGACCTTGAAAGCAGAATGATTGCCTAGTCCATCGAGCTTTCAGAGTTCAGAATTGTTGGGAATTGCGGATCAAAATATCTCGCAGCGGAATAATAGGATTCTCACACAGGATCCATGCGAAAAGTCCATAATTCGAGTTTTTAAAAATTACCTCTTGAAACGTGATAAACACAAGCGAGGTGAATCACCAACACCGTAATAGCGACGATGTTTCTGCGGTATCCACACGAACAGACTTGCAAAAGGAGTCACGCCTCTGTTTCGCGGTGCTAGCTGCGAATAGAAAAGAAGAACCTTTCACTGTCTCTCACTCACTTTCTTAGGTGCGGCTAGGGTTGTGATGTAACATCTATAGCAGCCCCTTACGTAACTATTTATAATAGTGGTGCCTTAAGTGAGTGTGAGCAGTAGCAAAAAGTGTTTGTGCAACCCTAAAACCCATCCTGTCATGAGTTAGGCCCACAATTGAATCCGAGTCCAACTTGGATCCTTATTACTCCAATTTAGTCTGTTCTAAGTGTGCGACCTGCAGGTTCTCATGACGTTGGTAGTAATATTAAAATCTCATTTTAATATTACAAACAAGTGATGGTATATAGCAACACATCACTGCTACCCAAGTAATGAGAATGTCAGTGATTTGACATAACCTATCCGTGATCAATGTTTCCGTGTAGTTTAGTCCCTTTGTCCAGATATCCAGATTGAACACAAGGCATGGAACGTGTCACCCTTGTTTAATTCAATCTTCAGTTTCCTGATTCCCGAGTAGACATAGTAATAACAAATGAGATCAATATCTCATATTGACTCATTTGAGCATGGCCATGCATTTCATAGTCTCACTCAATCAGGGGGCCCGAAGATATCACTCCTGTTATGTAGGAGGGACAAATCCCATCTAGGTCACTCACATTCCTCCACATGCATCGCAATATGTCTAATAACCAACTTTATAATCATCTTGTTACAGATGACGTTTGATGGCATTTAAAACACACAACTCCTCATGTAGGAATCGTAGTGATTTGGTCAAAGAACCACATACACCATTATCACTATGAGAATCGCTTATGACACTCACGTAACGATCCACGTAGCGTTCTCATGGCGAGTCCTGTCCAATACATCATTACTCTAATATGTATCCATGTGTAGACTTGATATCTCATATCCATGACCCGTGAGATGTGGTCATCAGTCTACGCACATACTAGTCTCAATGCATTATTGTTGTCCTAATTAACAATAATACTTGACTAGGGACATTTAAGAATAGTATTTTATCCAATAGGATCTCACCATCAAGTCATCCACTTGATGTCCTATGGTATCAAACTTACTATTCTAAGGACTTTATTATGTCTATCAAAAAGAACACAATAAATGAAATGCCTCATATATCAAAAATAGCATAATATAATGTATGTCAATACAAACAAAATGTATTGGCCACTAGGGCATACACCAACAAGAATCGTATATGAGCCTCGGCTGATAATAAAGGCTCAAGCACTGTCTAACTTTCTAGCAAAATTCACATCAGACCCCAGTGACCCTGATGGAATTTCTTGGACCATATTTATTGATGGATCCTCGAACCCAAAAGGAAGTGGTGCTGGAGTGATTCTAGAAAATTCAAAAGAAGTAAAAGTGGAAAACTCCCTAAAGTTTGAGTTCCCAACCTAAAACAATTAGCCAAAGCATGGAGCATGCACTACTAGACTAGTAATGGCCAAGGACATGGAAGTGGCTAGGATAACACTTTACAGTGACTCCCAACTTGTAACCTCCTAAATCTGAGATGATTATCAAGCCAAGGAACCCCTCCTCCAGAGATATTTGGCCAAATTCTAAGGACTCCTCTAACATTTCTAGGCTGTTAGGATAGAACATATTCCCAAGTAGCAGAACTCCAGGGCAGACCTCATGTCCAAGCTAGCCAACACCAAGACTCTAGGGAACAACTGCTTCATGATCTGAGAGACCCTCTCTCAACCTTTCATTATGGACGTAACCATTTTCCAAGTGGAAGGGGAAAAGCGTACTTGGATCACTTCAATCATGAAGTATCTATGGTCTGGAGCCAGACCTAATGATCCAAAGGAAACCTCCAAACTATTCAGAACCATAGTCAGGTACACCATCTACAATGGGAAGTTATATTGACGTGGGTTTTCCTCACCTCTCCTTAAATATCTCACGCCAAAAGAAGCCAAATATGTACTAATCGAGGTCCACGAAGGGAGTTATGGACACCACCTAGGAGGCAAAGCCTTAGCTCTAAAAGTACTCAAGGCCGGATACTATTGGCCAACGATGGAAGCTAACTCCCTCGGACATGTCTGAGTCTATGATAAATGTCAGTGCCACTCAGATCAGTATCAGGCTCCCCCAAAGGAACTATCCATGACATTTATACCTTGGCCATTCTACAGATAGGGTATCGACATTCTGGATCCTTTTCCTCAAACACTTGGACAACTGAAGTACTTGGTGGTGGCAGTGGACTACTACATCAAATGGATCGAGGCAGAAACCCTAGTCATGATCACCTCTGCCCGGATCCAAAAGTTCACATCATCACCAAGTTTAGGGTTCTAGAATCTATTGTGACAGACAACGGGACATAGTTCTAAGATAAGAATTTTGAAGAGCTGCTTGCTGGGTTAAAAATCAAGCACCATTACAGTTACATTGAGAATCCTAAGACAGATGGATAAGCTGAAGCCGCCAACCGGGTCATTGTCTGAGGAATTAAAAGAAGGTTGGACAAAGCTAAGAGAAACTAGGAAGATCAACTTGACTATGTCCTTTGGGCCTACTGGATAATGCCTCACTCCACCACAGGTGAAATCCCCTATAAACTCACTTCTGGGTGCGAGGCTATCATCCTGGTGAAGATAGGAGAACCAAGATGGCGTCACTAAAAGTTTTCACCTGAAAGCAACCCCAAATTGATCAAGGAAGACCTAGACTTTCTGGAAGAAAGAAGGCACATCGCTCATATGTGATGCAGCCATAAAAAAAAAGATGGTGGCTTAATATAATTTGAAGGTTTTCCCAAGGAAATTCCAACTAGGAGACTTAGTACCCTGGAGAGTATACATTGGTGGTAGGAATGCCTCCAAAAAGAAGTCAGCCCCTAATTGGGAAGGTCCCTACCGCATTGTGATCAGCATCGATATGGGAGCTTACACCTTGGAGACATTAACAAGTAAGTCAATAAAAAATTATTGGAATGCAGACAAACTTAGAAAGTATTATAGCTAAGTGCCCTTTAAGGCCTAGTCTCTGAGCTTACTTTGTTTGATCTGCCCCAGTTTTTGTGAGTATACATTGTATGGGCTTCGGTCCTTTGTTTAATCAATAAAATGAAGTTATTCTTATACATCTAAGTCACAAAAGACCCTCAAGCCACAATATGTCTTGGGAATGCCTACTGAACCCATTCCTTATGGGATCCAAAGTTTCTTTTAACAATTCAAAAACCCTTAAGTCAGAAAATGCCTCAAGAATGTCTAAAGCCCGTTCCTTGTAGGATTTGAGGTCTCTTAGATTCTAGGTTAAGAGGAATAATCCACAAAACCCGTTTATGTGATTTGGTGGTGAGTTATAGGCACATACCCAAATCCTCAACACTTGGCCATAACCATTTTGTGGTTGTAAAATTAATTGGTAACACAAATTATGAAAATCGTGATATGCCATTAAGTACCTACCGTGAATGTCTTGTGTTAAACTGGTTCTGAAGTTGAAAATTCCTAAGTGTTAGGCAATTTTTTGAACTAGACCATAAACGCTAAAGACCTTGGTTATGGATCACCTTAAAATTTGCCTAAGTCCTAAGTGGAGTTCTGAGTGCTCAAAAGTTTTGGGCGTTGGATCCCAGATATTCTACTTGATTAAAATTCTCCTAAGTCCTTAAATGGTCACCAAATGCACATTTTAAAGAGCATTAGACCCAATTCAGACCATGGAAAGGAAAAGCATATAGCAGTTACAGGGGCAAATGAAATGTATTTAATGTACCCCAGTGATCGGGGCAATTGTCTTTACAGAAATAAAATGTCCCACGCAGGGGGTAAAGGAATGCAATAAATAAAGCAAGGAAAGAAGGAAGCAGGCTAAGCTTCACATCATCGCCCTTCAAACTCTTGCGACTGGTACCCGATGCTCTGCCATTTACTTCGATAATGACTGGATCCTGGATAGCGGTGATTGGGACCTCAACAACCTTTATTATCCTATTGAGCAAGATCTGGAAGCACAAAATGACTGTCTCGGATCACCTACCCAGAGGCCAATGTGTCCAATGCCAGAGCCACCTCAGGGTTGAAGAGTTGGACTTAGTCGATTGCATTTTGGAATTGCTCGCCACTGATCTTTGTACAGATTATTATTAGCTGCCGAGTATCCTCTTGCAACCGTGCCACTTAGGATCAGAGGCATTGATTTTCAATCTAGAGGTCAGTGACTTCCTTCTTAGCCTCCACGGAGCAAGCCTTCTCTTTTTTCAGACTGTCCTCTAAGTCCGCTAGCTTCCCCTTTAGGTTGTTAACCTTTACTTCAGCATCTTCCTTGGCTTTCTTAGTTTCCTCTTTGGCCTTGAAGGCCAAGTTAAGTTATCGGGTTCCTTCCTCCTCGGTCACCCTCAACTCCGCTATCATTTGCCTATCATACTCCCCCATGCATCTCTCAACGCAATAGACTATGATAGCAAGGTGGATACCGTAGGTCTGGATCATTGATAGGATCTCTAGCAGGTTGTCCTGGGTGACATGATTCATAACTTTGTCATCTAAGAGTTGCCAATCGATGAATGACCTGGGATCCGAGTTGCCTCCAAACAAGGTAATCGGACCCTTATCATCCACGTCAATGACCATTTTTTTCCCTCGATCCTCCACCTTGTTGCCTTTAATAGCTTTCCTCTTCTGCCTCTGAAAAGGCTGAGCAGGAGTCTCCTCCAATTGGACCGGACCCACCTCGATCACCTGATTCTGGACAGGAGAGGATGGAGCAATGTTCACTGGAATGTTGGAAGGTCTGGCATCTTCATTCCTTGCTTTCAGGGTCATGAGAGTGGCAATAGCATTTTCAGATGCCATGCTTTTTGTAAAATAAACAAGTCAGAAATAGCAGGAAAAATATAAGAAATTGCTACATACAAAAAGTAAATATAGAGTACAGCGTACACTCTACCTAGGATGGCCACAAGAGTTTCATCATCATCAGCATCCAATATATATTTAAAAGAAATAAGGTCAACATCCTGAGCCCACATAATTAAAAAATCAACACACATGGTGTCGTCTCGATCAAGATTGGGCTTCTCCTTCTCGATCATTTCTGTGGGTATGTCCCATGCCTTTTTGGTCTAGTACAGGTCAAACACTGGCTCCCTATCAGTGTCCAAGAAGAATGGACGAGTCCTTGGCATCGCCATCAGCTTAAAGAACTTTGTCTTGAAGTTCTTGAAATTATCTTGGAAGACTACGAAGACTTTTCGATTGGGCATTGCCCGAAGTGTGAGCCAATTCTTTCGAATTGCCCCTCTTGGGGGTACCACCGCGTGAAGAAATAAAAAAAATGCCTTCTCTGAGTATCGTAATCCAAAGTCTTTCAAAAGCAAGAATGTTACCCCAGTTGTTGGGATGAAGCTAGGACGGAGCCATATGGAAAGTGCAGAGGACCGCGGTTTAAAACTCAATGAATGGGACCCGAAGCCCCAGTTGGATGAAGAGGTCTTCGTATAATAACATGTAGTGTTCACCCTCTGTTCGACTTGAACACACCCTCTCGCCCTCCTCCGGAGCCTAGATTTAGTACTCGTGGTCCTATCTACCACCCTTTGTCAATACTAAATAGCTCGCAAGGTTTCTTATTTTCTCCCTAGTTTAGAAATCAAACTCATTATCTCAGACGTCATCTCCAACCCAAGGATACACCAGCCTCCCATGGACTATTACTGTGGGGTTTTCCACAACCAGTTTCCAAGGCCTAACTGCTCGTCTCCTGGCCATTGAATCCTTGGAAACACCCACAAAGGCCAATAACACGATATCAGAAGAATTAGCCTAGATTGACATGGGGGAGGAAAGATACCTTCCTCCGTACCCATTTAGTTACACTTACTGCAAGTACTGACCTCTGCACCCTAAAAGGTCCACGAGCCAGTAAGGGCATCTCTGTCACGCTAGAAGGTGCTCCAGAGAGCAACAACATAAAGTTAGGCCTAAAATCACTGGTATCCCAACTCATTTTGGATGAAGAAGAAAGGAGAATGCCCAAAATATAAAAGACAGAAACCCTCTATCTCTAAATGACGCTAAAAAAAGTAAAAATAAAGGATAAAAGAAGATATACCTTGAAAAAGTGAAGAAATTGGATGACAAAAGGAAGTTAAACTGAAGAAAAATCACTGCAAATCATTACAAATAATTACAAACTGCACTTTTTCGCCATTCACGAGCATAAAAAATTATCTCAAGTTGCAAAAAAGAAGTCAGAAACAGTAAGTATGGAAAATATGCTTTAACCCCTATTTATAAAGGCAAGACAGTTAGGGGGCAATTTCGTCTTAACACTTCAAATTTCAAAAGCCACTCATCATAGCGCACAGAGCCCTAACCATGTCTATCTAGTCAAAATACGCCACATGGACTTCACAGTAGTTGAAAAGACAGTTGCACAAAAAGTCAAGTGTCACGCAAGCCCAGTAGTTGAGTCTAGATTTTTTCTACGGACCCCAGCTACACCCTAGAATGCCCATTTATGGTCAACTGACGCGTGGACCCTGTCCAGACTATGACACCTCCACAAATATCAAGACTTGGTTGTAAATGCCTTCAGATTAGATCTCTTAACCTTATGGGGCAGTTAGGACCACAACGTTAAGTAAAACACGGATCCCATCATTCGGGGGTATTGAGACTTATCTTGCTACTTCGCTATATTAGCTAAGCACCAAGTCAGGGGTAACATGAAAAAAGTTAACTATATTTCTATACGATGAGTGTTGGACTTATCCCAGAGAAAAGGAAAAAAGAACATAAAATGGAAATGGAAAATAGAAGATACAAGTTACAAGATTCAAAAAAGGACTTTTATTTTTATTCACATTCCATACATCGTCAGCTCTAACAAAAAGAGTATATAAACTACTCTAAGTCAAGAATGCCCATTGGAAAGAGCTAGGAAAGAAGCCAGACAAAGATAGTGATGATGATAATGCCAACGACCACGACCACCTCCAAGGTTCTTCCAGTAACCAGCATCTATTTCTTCCCTGTTGGTCAATATAAAGAGAATGTTTCACCCCAAGTTACTCCACGAGATTGCTCCACCCTCTTGTATATCCAACTACACTTTGGATTAAAACCGATTGCCTTTAGAATAGTCAGGAAAGAAAGAGGAGAAACTGGGGAGCATCTCCAAGCCTCGCAGGAGCTAAGGTCGAAACCATGGACCCTCCCTGTTGGTGTATGCCCTAGAGGCCAATACATTTTCTGTATTTACATACATTCTATTATGCTATTTTATATATGAGGTATTTCATTTATTGTGTTCTTTTTTGATAAACATAATAAAGTCCTTAGAATAGTAAGTTTGATGCCATAGGACATCAAGTGGATGACTTGATCGTGAGATCCTTTTGGTTACAACACTATTCTTTAATGTCCCTAGTCAAGTATTATTGTTAATTAGGACAACAATAATACATTGAGACTAGTATGTGCAGAGACCGATGACCACATCTTATGGGTCATGGATATGAGATATCAAGTCTTCACATGGGTACATGTTAGAGTAATGATGTACTGGACTGACCCACCATGAGAACGCTACATGGATTGTTACGTGAGCGTCATAAGCGATTCTCATAGTGACAATGGTGTTTGTGGTCCTTTGACCTGAAATCACTACGATTCCTACATGAGGAGTTGTGTGTTTTAATGCCATCAAACGTCATCTGTAACAAGGTGATTATAAAGTTGGTTATTGGATATACCACAAATCATGCAGAGGGATGTGAGTGACCTAGATGGGATTTGTCAATCCTACATAACATGAGCGATATCTTCGGGTCCCCTGATTGAGTGAGACTGCGAAATGCATGGCCATGCTCAAATAAGTCAATATGAGATATTGATCTCATTTGTTGTTACAAAGTCTACTCGAGTATCAGGAAACGAATGATTGGACTATACAAGGGTGACGAATTACATGCCTTGTGTTCAATCTAGATAACTTGACAAAGGGACTAAACGACACAGAAACATTGGTCACAGAAAGGTTATGTCAAATCACTGACATTCTTATTACTTGGGTAGCAGCGATATGTTGCTAGATATCGCTCACTGTTTATAATATTAAAATGGGATTTTAATATTACTGCCAATGTAATAAGAACCTGCAGAGTCACACACATAGAGCAGACTAAAATTGGAGCAATGAATCCAAGTTGGACTCGGATTCAAATATGGGTCAGACTCATAATAGATGGGTCTAGGGTTGCACAGCTTACCTTGCTGCTGCTCACACTCACTTAAGGCAGTCATCACTATTATAAATAGTACCGCTAAGGGGGTCGCTAACGTATGTAATTCGAACCCAGCCGCACCTACAGAAAGTGAGTGAGAGAGCGACAGGTTTCTTCTCTTCTCTTCGTAGCTAGCACTGTGTGAGAGACGTGAGGCTCCTCTTTGCGGACGTTGGACGTTTGTGAGTCTGTTCATGTGGATACCGCAGAGACATCATTTCTATTACGGTGTTGGTGTTTCACGCTCCAAGAGGTAAATCTTTTAAAAACTTGGATTATGGCTTTTTCACATGGATCCTCAGTGGGAATCCCTGTTTTTCGCTGCGTGTTATATCTGCAAAAATTCCCAACACTCCCGACAACAGCAGGAAGAATGCACACTCCCGCGTACGCCGGGGGAGAAAGGCTCTTGCCGCCCAAAGGCATGTTGACCCAGCCACATAGGACAGCTACTTGGTCCTCACTAAGCCATTACACCAAAAAAGAAAGGCCTTCACCAGAAAAATCAATTGTAATAAGGAGAACACCTTTAAGAATTTTGGAAAGAATAGAAATATGGTTTTAGAAGGGGGCACAACCCTCCATATGTTCACAAGAAGTGAGAGACAAGTCATCCTTTAGAAAAAAATCACACTCAAACACAATTACAGAATAAAAAGAATGCTAGTCTCAATGTAAACATTCCCTATTTATAGAATGAATGAAGCATTCTGGTTGGCCCCTAAGAAGGCAAATTGACTATATGTTTAAGGCTACATTGTAATGCTCCCTCTTTGTGATTAGCCACGAGAGTAGCAGATAGTTAGGAAACAGTTTGAAACTTCTATCCTTTTTAAAAGGGGTTTTTAATTCCTAATAAAGTCAAAGTGACGGTTCCCAAGCAAGCTCAAAATGCCACAACTGCAAAGTAAAGGCTGCAAAAAAGGATAACAAATTCCCGTGAACTACACATGGGGGTTGTTAGGAATTGCGGATATATCACACAGTGAAAAAACAGGATTCCCACTGAGGATCCATGCGAAAAGCCATAATCTGAGTTTTTAAAATATTTACCTCTTGAAGCGTGATCAAAAGGAAGGACGTGAGTCACCAACACTGTAATAGTAACGATGTCTCTGCGGTATCCACATGAACAGACTCACGAATATCTAACATTCGCAAAGAGGAGCCTCACGTCTCTCACACAGTGCTAGCTGGGAAGAGAAGAGAAAAAACTTGTCGCTCTCTCACTCACTTTTCATAGGTGCGACTAGGGTTATGTAATATGTGTATCTTAGCAGCCCCTTAGCAGTACTATTTATAATAATGACTGCCTCAAGTGAATATGAGCAGCAGCAAGGTAAGCTATGCAACCCTAGACTCATCTATTATGAGTCTGGCCCATATTTGAATCCGAGTCTGACTTAGATCCATTGCTCCAATTTTAGTCTGCTCTATGTGAGTGACCCTGCAGGTTCTCATTACGTTGGCAGTAATATTAAAATCCCATTTTAATATTACAAGCAGTGAGCGGTATCTAGCAACATATCACTACTATCCAAGTAATAAGAATGTCAGTGATTTGACATAACCTTTCCGTAACCAATGTTTCCGTATTGTTTAGTCCCTTTGTCAAGATATCTAGATTGAACACAAGGCATGGAATGCGTCACCCTTGTATAGTCCAATCATTCTTTCCTGATACTCGAGTAGACTTTGTAATAACAAATGAAATCAATATCTCATATTGACTCATTTGAGCATGGCCATGCATTTTGCAATCTCACTCAATCAGGGGGCACAAAGATATCACTCATATTATGTAGGAGTGACAAATCCCATCTAGGTCACTCATATCCCTCTGCATGATTCACGGTATGTCTAATAACTAACTTTATAATCACCTTATCAACTTTATAATCACCTTGTCACAGATGATATTTGATGGCATTAAAACACACAACTCCTTATATAGGAATCATAGTGATTTCAGGTCAAAAGACTACAGACACCATTGTCACTATGAGAATTGCTTATGACACTCACATAATGATCCATGTAGCGTTCTCATGGCGGGTCAGTCCAGTACATAATTACTCTAATATATATACCCATGTGAAGACTT